>OX375759.1:22487500-24887500 GCA_947359355.1 Acrocera orbiculus | reverse complement strand
GTCAGTGGGATTCCATTGTAAGCCAAATAAATATCAAATTTTTTTAGTATTTATTATTCATTGAGGCAACTCATAAATATGTATTAAAATTTTTACGCACTGTTTATAGCATCTGTTATAGTTGCAATTAATTAATAAACTGATATTTTGATGTCTTGGTTCTTTTGATAACAGCTCTAAACAATTGTATGTTTATTTTGAAATATAAAAAACTTTTTTCTAATTGATTAAAATTTATTTACTTTATAGTTTTGAAAAATACAAATATAAAACTTGCTTTAGCACACAGTGTAAACTTTAAAGTAAAAAAATCATGAGGTAATACTGATATCTTCACGATGTAATAAGTTTTAAAGACATCCATAGAATATACTTTTTAATTACTTATGAAAACTTTTGACTTCTTTTTGAATGTAAAAGTTAAAAAGTATTCATTTAAATTTTAGCTGAAATTAATTTTAGACAGCGTGAAATTTTAAAAATTATAAATAAAATAAACAGAAGACTTTTATAAGATTTAAAAGAAAACATTTTTTCTTATTTTCATAATTTTTTCGATATGTTTTAAAAGTGCAAATTACTTTAAAGCCCTACCAGCTCACAGTTTCTTATTGATTAAATAAATCTCTTTAACTAATATCGACAAATTTTATTTTTGTGCTACAGTAAAGTTTTTAAATTTCCAATATAATTATATGTATTTGACTTATATACCGAAAATCTTTGCAAATATTTATTGAAAGAATACTAATAAGGATACTCATTTTAATATAAAACAATTTATCAGTTTATTTAAATAATAATAATTAATTTAAGAAAATCACTCATCAAATTAATTTCATTATTCAACAAAATATTTGATTGGATTATTTCTAAATATAAGTAAACAATTAATACTCAAACAAAAAACACACAAAATGTTCAAAATAGGTTAAAAATTTGTATAATAAAGTAAAAAATTCATTGTACCCAAAGAAAATATTTTTTGTTTGTTTTCAAATCGATCATAACAGACTAATGCATGAGGTTTATACTAGAAAAATAAATATTTGCAATAAATTTGAAAATATTTATATAATTTTTGTTTTGGTTTTTTTTAAAAAACAAAAGAAACCCCTACTAAATACAATGAAGTTAATCATTGCATTTAATATAACTTTTTTTTAATAAATTATTTCAAAACTTAATGCCTATAAAAACAAAATTTAAAAAGGAAAAAAAAGCATATATGATAGTATCTGTAATTTTTTGTAGTATAATATAAAAGAAAATACTTGAGATTAATATATCAAATTTTTGCAAATAATGTACGCATGTATAATCTCATTTTAAATAAAAGACAAAACAAAAGACAGGCTAGAATTCCATTCATAAAATTAGAATAAGAGCATGTTTGTGTTAATTTTTAAGAATTATAATTAATAAAAATGTGACTAAATATTTGAATGAAAAATATTAAATTATTAAGTGTAAATTTACATATTAAAATATATGTACTCATAAAAAAAAGCTTAAACTACTTAACTATTTAAGTTTATTATATTGAATTGTAAAAAGGAAGCAAAAAAAACTTTAAAAATTTCAACATCAAAAATGTTTTCAAATATATAAATAATAGCAATATTTTTTATGCTTGTATCCAAACTAAATATTTATTATATATAAATTTAAAAATGAAAAATAACAAGAACAAATTTTTCAAACAACAAAAGCAAATTAATCCAAAAATCAAACGAAAAAACAATTATTAGAACAATTTAAGCCTAATAGTATCGATAGCATGATTTATAATTAAAACAAAAATAAAAAACACAAACTTATATAAAATATATATATATTTCCAACCAACACATAATACAACAAACACAGACGCAATTTTAAATGAAAGAATACTTAAACTTATGTTAATATATACGGACACAAGATTCAATTAAAAATATAATTTTTTATTTTACCACCAATACAAATAAAATTTATTGTTAAAAGAAAAAAATCATAAAAATAATATGTAAGCATCAAAAAAATTTAAAATAAAATTATGTTGGATGTAAAATCCTGCAAAGAAAAATGTACTGTGACACATTTTAAAATATTGTGTCAAGTCCGTGTAATTTTTGATGTGATGACCATTACAGAAAAATTTAATTTCAATATTAGTTTAATTTATTAGCTTATATGTCTAGATCATAATTTGGAATATAAAAAATTATAAATTACTTTGTTCAAAATGCCTTTATATTTGATGTTTTTTGTTTTTTTTTTCATTTTAGTTTTCGAAAAACTATCAATAGTTTACTTGATCATAGAATATGATCTAATTAATACAACACACTAATTACTATGCAATCCGAATTAGGAGACCCATTGTCCTCTGCCTAGGACTCACTAGCGCTTAGCGGCACAAAATTTAACACTAAATGCTAATGAGTCCATTAGTCTCCACTAAATTGTATATAGCCTGAATTAGCCCCTAGTTAGCGCTAGTTTGTCGGTTTTTCAAAGAAGATCAAAGGAATTGGCATTTTGCTTTCTGTCAATGAAAACAGTAATAATGTAATATGCTATTAAGTCCACTCCGATTTGTATTTAGTAAAATTTTCATTTTTACTGTGCTAAGTCGTCCCACACGCTCAGCGCTAGTGAGTCCTATGCATTAGGAGGACAATGCCAATTTTATAGGTCATAAGGCGGAACATTTACTTTGTGGGCGTTTGTTTAAATCCGAGAATATAAATGAATATTGTAGCTTCAACTTTCAATTTAACTCTTATAATAACTTAATCTTATCAAGAATATTGTGTAAAAATGTGAGATGAATCGGAACAAAACTAACGAAGATACAGTGGTAAATTTTGCTACCTGCCCCGCGGTAAACATTCTATGGAGCAAATTTAAAAGCGCTATTCTCACATCTCACGGTTTCAAAGTCGGTGCCCCTCATAACTTCAAAACTACTGCTTTCATATACAATTAGTCTTCATAAAAATGTTTTAACTGTGTCGTCAAAAAAATCGCAAAAATGTGCCCTCTTTTGCACGAATTAAAGTCCCCCCCCCCACAAATAATTTCCTGTTATCAATAACTTAATTTAATAAGAAAAGCTCCAGTCTGTGTTTATATCAATCTAAATTTATAACTTTTATGAAAGAGTGAACAAGTTACGACTTACTTTAAATTACACCTGCATCTTTTACAACAGAAATCGGAAAAATCCATATCGTTATTATTATGAAAGAGGTTTTCTTTAAAACTACTCCATCATTTGTTTCAATTTATTTATTCGCTATAAAATTAATAACAAATAGTGCAAAGCAGTTCTAAGTGTACTATGACTGCATGCTTCAGTTTAAAGAATTTCCTAAATAAATTATTTTACTATTCGTCCAAGAATAAGAAAATCATTCAGTATGGCTATAATATACATGCATGCAGAATTATTACTTTAAATTTCACGCCGTAGAAAATTTAGTTAGAGCCATATTTAATTCAAAGACAAAAATATAGTTTAAAACAAATAATCAAATTATAAAAATAACACTACATAAATCTTAAATTTAGCATTTAACCTGACTTAAATAGCAAATAAAAATATCAAGCAATTATAATAAATTGGATTTCCGCTTAGTTTGAATTTGTTCGAATAAAATAACCAGATGAAAATATTATTTTATTCTACTTCCCAAGAATGGGAGTAATAATTACGTACATCCATCCTTCTTAAAAATTTGGAATTTGATTCGGGAGTTTCAAATACTTCATCAGATCCATTAGTCCATCGAGTAATTAAAGGTGTATTTTCATTTAAACGTGTAAAAACCTCAACTGAATCATTGTGTTTTATATATTTTTTGTGTTGAAAAAAAATTCCAAGTATAACAATGATAATCCACATCAAACTAAGATAAATATCTAAAATAAAAGGATTTATTAGATTTAAAGTATTTTAAAAAATTGAAAAATTTTTATTTTTTTAGAATAATTCTATATAATGAAAGCTTCATAATTTTTAGACAATTTTAAGCCTAGCGCAGACCAAAGCGTCTGTAGCAGCTACAGCTGCCGATTCAATCATATTTAATGGGTGTATCAAAATCTGTTTAACAAGTTTTTCTTAATGTAGGTTACTTTTTTTAATGGAATTTATTATTATTGATTATTAGTTTTGTTTGATTATTATTGTGAGTTAAACTTAAATATTGCTAATTTTTGTTATTACTGTTTACAGTTGATATTTAGTGTTTATTTATGCCTCTTGCTATTAAGTTTTTTTTTTATTTTTGCTAATATTGCTATGATTGGTAGCAATTGTTGAAGTTTTTTTTTTTATAGATCTTTTCTTTTTTTAAATAAGACTTAAATTCTAAATATTATTTTATTAATTAATTTTCTTCAATATTGTGAAGATGCTTTAAATTATTTTGATAAATAAATTAAAAATGGACATCAATGATTAATTCTAACACTTTCTGAAATGTATAATGAATATATCGAAAATGTTCAATTATGATTTTTCTTTATTTGTCTCTTTATGCCTCTTGCTATTAAGTTTTTTTTATTTTTGCTAATTCTTGTAGCGGCTACAGACCCTTTGGTCTGTGCTAGACTTTAGACGTACTTAAGAGCATGTTTTATATAGATACAACTTTTAATCATTTAACTTAACGCTGCCATACATTTGTGTGGTAAGTGTCGGTAAATCTTATACAAATGAGAAAATTCGCTAGTCACTTAAAGTCACACATATGTATATATGTCAATTCCACTATGGCTACATTCTTATGCATTTTCAATATGTAATTCAACTTAAAATTGCAACACATTTACAAATTTTAAAATTTTGATACCTAGGCACGCGAGTGCTTAGGTGTCTTCACGCCTAGTGCTAGGCGTGTTGGGTGACTTGGAATATTAAAATTAATTATAAGGATTTTAATTGCTATATTTAACTATTTAATGCTATAGTATTTTAAAAAATATACAAATATTAACTTACCTGAATTATCTAAATTTACTGTACCATTCGTATATTTAAAATTAGGATTTGATATCCTTCGAAAATGATTAAACCATACAAGTACTGCATTACTATGCACCAATAATTGAATCCCAAGAATTATATTGTACGCACCAATGCTTACAAATATAAATATTGAAAGAAATGTAAATATTCGTAAGAATGTTATAGAAGCAGCTACGAATACTAAAGTAAAAACCATCCAATAAGCAGTATTTTCAATAAAAATTTCATTCCCTTCTATAAAAATAATAATAATAACTTGAAATGAGCGATTTGAAACTATATCAAAATTACCAATAAGAAAAAGCACTATAGCTGCTATAATCAGAGAAAAAAGTAATTTTGAAACAATATTAAAAATTAAAGATAAATTAGAGAAGACACCAATTAGCGTTAGTATTAAAGCTAAAAGCAGTCCTATTAAAACTGATACTATTAATTCCATATCTAAGCAAATAAAATAAAGTTTTTTTCGGTGAAAAAAAAAAAAAAAACGTATACCTTCTCTTATACAATCAAAAAAGTTTAGAACATGATAAGCTAAATACGATCCAAGAAGTACGGTGTCAACAAATAGATCAAAAACTGGAGCTTTAAAAAACACAAATACTTGAATAGCTCCAACCATTACCAAAATGATAGCAAAGATGTTAATTCCTATTGAACTTACTGAAAAATAAAAACAAAAGCTTTTTTAATATATTAATTTCAAAAAATTATAACTTTTTGTTTATTTTCAAACAAAAATAGGCAATTTCAAGTTAAAACGCGGAAAAATTAATACAAGTAAATATTTAAGAAGATGCTTCATTAGAAAGACTAAAATATTGATAGACTAACTATTTGAATTCATATTGTTTTCCTTAAAGCAAATTTTTATCATTGGGGATTTAAATAAATCTTCAGCAAATCTAAAAAATTACTATACCAATTAAGAGATGATATTTATTTTCCACTTGTTAACTTCTATTAGTCCAAGAGCTGGCGAGCTTTTTTGGGTCCATGTTTTAGGCACTTCGAAATTAGAAAAATAGTACAGTATTAATGTGTCTGAATATGGAATCGAGAGTCAGGTAGGCCGTTTGTGGTTACTTTGCAACTGCGCCTGTTGCGACTTTTGCAAAAAAAGAACCACTAAAAATATATTTTAGGCACTTTGAAATTTTTTTTAATTTAGACTTTAATATCCATTAATTATTAATATAAAAGTCCCAGACTGTTTGAAGGGTTGTAAAGTACATCCCGACTGCCCTAAATATGTTTTTTTTATATATGTAAAAAATATGTTTTAGGCATCTTGAAATTTTTACAGCATATTTATTAATTAATTTGCAATGACATTTGCAAAACGCCAGACTAATACAAGGGTTTCAAATAATTACCCGACTCATCTAAAGATTTCGCATAGGTGCAATAAGAAAGTCTTATGCGCAGTCGTTGGTGCGAGAGAGACGTCGATTACATGTAGCTTAGGTTATATATTTATGTACCTATATAATTTTACATAGCATTTTGGAGTAGCTATTTTTTAAATGAAAGCAATATAATGTTTATTCTTATTAAAATAAAATAGTCATTTTTTATTAATTTACATACTTTAATATTCTCTTTAAAAAAAAATAAAAAATTAGATTGAAAAGAGATTGTTTTTACCACAGAAAATGTACTGGGCAGGATATTATTATTATTTATCAAAATTTTTTTTTCTTTTAGTGTATTTATTAGTTCATATATTCACTGTATAACAAAGTTATCGAAAAAAAAAAATTGTTCGATATTTAATTGTTTAAATATTTATATTACATTTTAAACCAAACATAATAAGACATTACAATTCATATTTTCAATCTTCATTTTAATTTGTATAAATGACCAAAAATTGTTATAGAATAAAATCTAAAAAATCATTTTCAGTTTCATGTATTTCCAAGACATCAAAAACGGAAGGTGGCATACAATCACCTTCGAACCAGAAAAATTCATATTTTCCATCTTGCAGTTCTCAGCCATTTCTTATACCCTTTCTTAACACAAGCCTGTACACAGCATTTAGTTCGAAAAAAGACACTTTTGTAGGGAAAAATCATGTACTTCACTTGTTGGAATCGTGTACGCAGTACAGCCTTTGAAACGCTACACTCCGCGAAAATCTCACATCTATTGTGAATTTTAAGGTTGTGTACCAAATCAACATTAAAATTCCGTATGGGCTTATGTCAAAATTATAATGCAAATGACATTCCGATCATATGTTTTAATAAGCCGTTGTATACGGTTTCTCTGTTAAGAATCGGTTTTTTTGAAGGAGGTGTACAACCATCTACACAGCGTCAGTCAAGAAAGGGTATTAACGGCGATAAGCATGTTGGGTACTTTAAATGCGCATTACGCCAAATTCTTGTAATATATTGGGTGCGCAAAAGATGCTGGTGTAATTCCGCTTTACACGGGGGTAAATTGGATGCGTCGTAATTTTTTAATTTTTTTTTGAATGGTTCCTCAGTGTTATGAGCTTTATACGTGGAGCAAAAGCAACATTAATATCTGCACAATTTTTAAAATCATAAATTTCACATACAAATTTTTCCAATATTGAGAAATTTTCATATTGTAAACCCAAGACACAGGTAGATCCAAGTTGAGTAAAAGCTTTTTGATATTTTTCATTAGATCTCAGTATTTCAAATGGCGTCTTCTTTCCTTTTGTTAAAAAACACGGGTTGTAATCACATGATTGCATGAAACCCAGGTAAACTGGAAGAGACTGATGGCCCTAATTCTGTAGACAAATGCTATGTAAAATATATACATATATATGTATATATAACCTAAGCTACATGTAAACGACTGCGCATAAGACTTTCTTATTGCACCTATGCGAAATCTTTAGATGAGTCGGGTAATTATTTGAAACCCTTGTATTAGTCTGGCGTTTTGCAAATGTCATTACAAATTAATTAATAAATATGCTGTAAAAATTTCAAGATGCCTAAAACATATTTTTTACATATATAAAAAAAACATATTTAGGGCAGTCGGTATGTACTTTACAACCCTTCAAACAGTCTGGGATTTTTATAGTAATAATTAATGGATATTAAAGTCTAAATTAAAAAAAATTTCAAAGTGCCTAAAATATATTTTTAGTGGTTCTTTTTTTGCAAAAGTCGCAACAGGCGCAGTTGCAAAATAACCACAAACGGCCTACCTGACTCTCGATTCCATATTCAGACACATTAATACTGTACTATTTTTCTAATTTCGAAGTGCCTAAAACATGGACCCAAAAAAGCTCTCCAGCTCTCCGGCTATATAAATATAGTTGTCTCACTTACATATGAAAGTACAATTACTTTCCCAGGATGGTGGTGTGCAGGAATAAGAAACTGCTGGAATATATGAAGCCGCTATACCATTTTTATTACGCACAACCGTGTTAAATATAATTCCAGTTCCTGGATAAGCTATATATAATCGCCTAAAAACTGGTCCTGGTGTTAATTTATTTGCCTTTAAATTTTTTCGTAAATTATAGTTATTATATTAAAATAATAAATCCCTATACCTTAGAAGCATTATTTTGTAGTGAAAGCAATTCTACCATAGAAATAATTCCTTTGAAATATGTCTTTGCTGTCATATCAGATTTTGGTAAATATTTAAAAAAAGATTCATAAATTAAATTTTCTTGACTACATATCTGCTGTCCAGGATCTAATGCAATTGAATTAGCAGCAGTCGGTGTATCAACTTGTATTATATCACGATTTGCTGATACCAATAATACTGGAGATTCCCGAATTCTATAATCTATATTGCATCCGCCAGGCATCGGTGCTTTGTTAAAAAAAGAAAAATTAATATATTAATAAATATCGAATATAAATATTTAGTCAAAATGAATTATGTAAAATAAAAAGTTTTCAAAATTTAAAATATTATCAGTTTTCAGTAAATTTGTGGAAAAAAAAATTATCAATGATATTTGAAGAAGTTTAATGCTGTAATGATTTCAATGTCTGTAGTGTACTTTTATTTCTAATAAACATTACACCTAACAAAATTTGAATTTATAAAAATTAAACCAAAACCAGTGTTGAATTGATTATTAAAATATAATCCAATCATTGCAATACTCAAGTTCAAAAGCATCAATTTTCAAATATAAAACACTATCTGATTCAATAGACTCATTTAAATCATAAAATTTAAATTTTTTGTATACTTACAATATTTATCGTAATGGATAATGATAACAACTATTGTCACATTTGTATGATAATTAGAATTTTTCACAGATATTAAAATATTTTCCTGTATAACAAAACCGAGGTTAGTACCATTATGAAAAATTTCTGTTCCTGTTTTCGACCCATAAGACAGTGTAACATTAAACTCGAATGCATGCACTTGAAATATCGAAAATGCATAATTATTATCCAAATCTTTATCAAAATTCAAATGAAACTCGTTGGTTGTGTATTGTGAAAGTACAAAATATTCCAAATAGTTAATTTCAAAATAAGAAATATTCTTCACGTCTATAGTAATATCAAGACCTAAAAAATATATCATTATAATTTGATTATCATAACTAAAACTTTATATTATTTTCTTTACCGCTAGCAAGTTCAACTGGTAAGGTAGCTAAGGAAAATTTTTGATTAATAAAAATAAATAAAATTAAGTGAAAACATAAAATTTCTATAGTTTTCATTCTGATGGAAATATTTCGATCTATGTTTAATAAAAATCAATTCAAAACAAACAAAAATCAAAAGTGATAAGAAATTGTGTTGAGAGATAACGTTAAAACCAGTCAAAGCCGTGTTATATTTTTAATGACGTAGACTATATTACTGTAATATAAGGAAGGCGGAATAAAAATTAAATTAAAAAAAAAGTTTAATAAAAAATAATAATTTTTTCATTAACATCATTTGTTTATTATTATATTTTTAACTAAAGGTATTCATAAACTCTTGAGGATTCAGTGTTAAATGAAAATCATATATATAATAGCAAAAATTATATTAATTGAATCTCTAAATACATTCGAAGCGCAAGATTTTACATTTTTTTAGAAAATCTTAAGGGTGCTGATCAAAATATTCATTTTGCATTTAATTCTAAATATATGTATATTGGCTACTATTGGCTTGCCCTTATTTATGTTCCTCACTTTTCATATGCTCTAATACATATGTATATAACAATCGATATATGTATGTGTATATATGTAACTTTGGCTTCATAGCCAAATAAAGTGTAATTTAGCTTATAAGATCAAATGAAAAGTGTGGATTTTCGAACCTTCATGTTTCTTTAACATTTTTGTCCCATAAATTTGAATACTTCAGTAGCCCTAATTTCGCCCTAATATTTATACCTTTCTTAATACCTCATACATTTCAGTTATAAATGTCAGGTATATAACAAACCTCAAAATTTTTGAAGGTTTCAGGTAGGCTTTAATCACTTTTATTCATTTCAAATAGTTTTTCTTCTTTTAATATTACAGACTAAATTTTAATATTGTCTTGTATTTTATTTATACATTGAACAATTTTTTTTTAATTCATATAAAAACTCAAGCATTATGCTCAATGAACCAAAATATTTTTATATTTAAAAAAACAAAAACATAATGTACACAAAATATATTGTACAAATATTTAATTATCTTAAATATGATATTAGCATGGATAGTATTTATGAAATGTAAGTATTTTGTTTTTTGTAGTTTTATATAAAAGTTTTGCAATTTATTTTTATACATCCAACACGATCTCTTGGTATAAGTCTCAAATCAGAACCATGTTTTAAAAATACACTACCAGCCTGTTGTTGTGGATTGATTCCTATACCATCATCAGTAATTATAGCACTTGTTTCTGACGGAACTCTAAATTCTTCGGCAGCAAATTTTAAAACAGCAGTAAATGGAGTATTTTCTGGAACATTTAATCTGAAAAATTATCAAATTTTACTTTTGTTTAAATAATTTTTGCTTGATAAAAAAAAAGCGGTTTAAAGATTAAACAATTCTTATTATATTATACTTTTATTTTTTTAAAGTTTAATTTTCTTTTTGTTTAAATATCATAAATAAAAGTAAAATTATTAATTACATCCAAAAGTCGTCGATTTAAACTACTGCTATCGATTTCTTTTGAATATATATATTCTAGCTTAGGATTTGAAATTAGAAAAAGTTTAACGAAAAATGCAAATTCATTCACGTTATAATTATTTCGATTTTTTACATTTATAATGCCTTGTTCCTCAAAAAATACTGATTCTTTTATACAATTAAGTAAAAATTCCATTATGCTCTTCGTTAACGTGTTTTTTGAAAAGCATTTTTTTAAAATTTGTAAATTATTAATATTTTTTGCAGCAAATTTGAAAAGTTCATTTAAAAATTTACTACTGATAGTCAATTCCTTAAATTTTGATATAATTCTCTTTAATATTAGGTACGACTTTTTAGAATCAAGTAGGATAATAATAATATGTTCAAATGTAATATTAGGGCATATTAAGTCAATGAAACGATCAATTCCTTGATCAACATATTGATGATCAATCTGCATTAATTCATCAATAATATATTTTACTTCATTACGTATACTAATTTTCTGCATGGAATTTCTATATAAAAATACTTCATTTATTTCTGTTTCAGAAAGAAATAGTCTCACGTAATTCAACACTTCGTATTTATTGTCAGACTCATGAAGTTCATTACAGAATTCATGAAAAAAATATTTCACTGGACCAACATTAATAATAACATCATAAAATTCGATAGTCTGAAATGTTGATTGCTCTAATAGTTTAACTATTTCTATTCGCAAGGTACGCTTAAATTCCTCTTCTAATGATTGAATTAAGCCAGCTGAATATATAACACGTTTGATATCTTCATTTATAATTGTCCATTCAATATTTCGAAAGTATTTAAGTAGTTTAATGCATACTTCTGCAGCTTCTGCAACAGAATATTGTCCTAATGCTAGATTCAACTCATCTTCCATGGTGTATTTAAAATAATGCATTCACTTACACTTTAAATGGTAATTTTGGATCCGATGTTAATGTAATTTTAAATGTTACTTTAGGACAACTGCAAAATGATTTTTTTATGGTTTATAATTGACAATTTAATCTATGATTACCTCATTTTGCTCCAATACTCATCAATAATTATATTTCAAAAATTTAGAAAGCAAGAATGTGATGATTAGAGATTTGAATAGATGACAGGTCAAAACGTGTAACTTTTTCCTGACAGATAATATCAAGTAATGTCAACAATTAATAATTTATAAGATTAAATTAAAACAAAACTAAATATAAATTCAATTAAAAATTAACAAGCTTGGAGATTGTGCAAATTACTAATATATTTAGCAGTATATTAATTTATGAAGTATTTTTAATATAGAAAACTCCAAGTGTAAATTATCTATTTTATACTATGAAGATAATTTTCAATTACATATGTTGGTAGACCTGATTATATACTTCATTTTTTGTGTTCACTACAGTGTCATTGGAAGTAAGTTGGTTGAAACAAATTTTAATCAATTTAATAAGTTACTTGTATATTTTTTTATTTCAAATGTGAATCTGAAAGAATTAATATATTTTTGATTATTTCCAGCTAAGTGTGCATTTTCTATTAATATAACCTCAAAAAACTAAGACTCTAAATACGCCAGTCATGGACAGTCTAACAATTGAAAGCGGTAAAATTGTAAAAATGGAAGTTGATTATAGTTCAGCATGTGATGAGAAAATTCCACAGGCAAAGAAAATTGCTCAAAATCCGGAAGATTTTAAAATGGCAATAGAAATATTACTTCAACTAGAAAAGCTGACACGCTTGGTAAGTTCTTAATAAGAATCAAGTTTTCACGAGAAATCAATATAATTTTCACAGTGAATTTTATTAAGAGTATAATTCTAATACTTTACAGCGCTTATTAAATAAACATGTGTAAAAAATATTAACAGAAATCAAATAATTTTTCATTTTTTCATAGGGTGCAGACATGGTTTCTTCCTCGCGTGTTCTAGTTGCAATTGTGCAAATATGTCACGATACGGGAAATTGGAATGCATTAAATGAAAATATAGCTTTAATTGTAAAGCGTCGATCTCAACTTAAAATGGCGGTAACTAAAATGATACAAGAATGTATGTTATATATTGATGATGCTCCAGATAAGGAAAAGAAATTAAAACTAATTGAAGCATTAAGATCAGTAACGGAAGGAAAAATATACGTGGAAAATGAACGTGCTAGACTTACTAAAATATTAGCTGACATTAAAGAAGCAGATGGTGATATAGCGGGTGCAGCAGCTGTAATGGAAGAATTACAAGTAGAAACTTATGGTTCAATGCCTAAACGTGAAAAGGTATAATTTAAATCAATTAAATATTAAAATACTTAATAAATTTTTTTACAGGTTGAATTGATATTAGAACAAATGCGTCTTTGTTTGGCAAAGCAGGATTATGTTCGGACACAAATCATATCGAAAAAAATCAGTATAAAGTTCTTTGAAGATCCAGAGCAGCAAGATCTTAAAATTAAGTTCTATGGTCTTATGATACGCTTAGATCAAGATTCATCATTCTTAAAAACTTCAAAGCATTATCAGGCCGTAGTTGATTCGGCTGTAATCAGTGAAGCTCCTGATCGACGAAAAAATATGATGACAAATGCTGTACTCTATTGCATCCTAGCACCATTTGATAATGAGCAATTAGATATGATGCAAAATTTATCAAAAAATAAAATGCTCGAAGAGATACCTATATATAAGTAGCCTTTCTTTTTTTTATTAAATATCTGGTATAATGATTTATTTGATATTATTTTAGAGAAATATTGGAATTATTCATGTGCAACGAATTGATTAAATTTGATGAATTCAATGAAAAGTTTGGAACAGAACTGCTAAGTTTTGATATATTTAATCAGGAGATTGCTCATGGAAAGAAATGTTGGATTGAACTCAAAAATCGCTTAATAGAACATGTAAATATGCCAATATTATTTTAAATGTTTTAAAAAAAAAGTTTATTATTATGCGTATGTTTATAAATTAGTATAATTGAGAAAAATTTCTAATAACTAATATAAAAACAAATATTTTATCTAATAATCAAACAATTGATTACTTTTAGAACATTCGAATTATCTCTAACTACTACAAAAGGATTCATTTGAAAAGATTAAGTGAGTTACTTGATCTCGCACCTGAGAAATGTGAAGAATATTTATCCAAATTGGCTAATTCAGCAACGATTCGTGTTAAAATAGATAGACCATCCGAAATTATCTATTTTACAGTAAATAAAGCTACATCAGATATATTAAATGAATGGTCCCATGATATAACTCAGTTAATGGCATTAGTTAATAAAACTTGCCATCTTATTAATAAAGAGGAGTGTATAAATACTGTTATTGGATAATTTATGTTTAATCAAAAACACAGGAGATTTCTTTTAATTAACTTGGATGCATTTTTGATTTTAAAAAAAGATATATTTTGAAAAGTTGAATAAAATTTAAAAAAATAATTTTAAAACAGTATTTTAGGTGGAATTATAGTATGAGGTTTAATATTAAAAAACTGAGCCTGTATAAAGTATAAAACAAAATGTGCAGAATTTGACTTGCCATATTTTGTAAGGTCCCTTGCGAGAAAGATAGACATTCTCATTTCCAGGGGTGAAAGGAACTTATATTGAGAAATTCAAGTTTCAATTACATTTCGGGAAGGAAAGCTTTTCTTGAGGTCTCACTTGTACTCATACAACGCATATTTTTTTAAATACAAATATATGCATGGCGTAGTAGGTTATTTCCAGTACTTATTAACTTAAAAAAAATCATATCAATTCGTCTTTAAATTTGTATTATAATTGTTCTAGTCAAACTGAGTGCCTAAGTTGAATAAAGTAATTACATCAGCATTTTGTGCAGCTTTTTGTAACTGGCTTGCATACTTGCACTATTTAAGAGCAAGGCAATTACTTCTAGAATATTTAGAGTGGAGTTTTCTAATGCTTTGGGCTCTTTTTTACTATAAAATCAAACACTAAAACTATACTCTGAGGGTATTAACTCCGTGTAAATAATCTTATTCACTATTCTGACATGTATTTAAGTTGAATAGTATACTTTAGAGCAATTGTCTCAAGTTTTCTTCGGTTTAGGACAAGAGTAATTTCAAAAAAACTTTGACCATGAGATATACGCTAGGATTCATATTGATCAACGAAGATTAAGTTAAAATACTGTAATTTTACTCTATGCAAGCTACTGAAAATAATATGAAAGAGAAATTCTTTGCAAGTAGATTGTTTTTCGTGGTTGAAGCTTTACTCGAAGAATAAATTGTCCTTGATTTATAACTGGAGTATTTTATCATAAGGAATCGTTTGTCTAGGAGTATTACAATGACAAATCAAAAGAAGGTAGACAACATAAAAGTATAAGTATAAGTACAAAAGTTTGACTTCATCCCAAAGCTTGCTGGATACTATAGACTACAATAAGAGGCTACTTTTAGAAAAAAATTATTGGTAGCAAAATATCTGTACTATTTTAAATGAGTAGTAAAAAATAAAATATAATTTTTTGCAATTTTTAAAAAACACTTTTCAGAACATTTTACTTAACAATAAGTTAAGCCAAACTAGCTTAAGCATAATACATTTAATAGAGTTCTTAGTTCGATACGAATATAAAACTTTTAAATAAGAACAAACTTCAGTGAATTTTCTGAAATTAACAATGAAGAATTTATTGCAAGTTTTTCTTTAATTTCACAAACTAAGTTTAAAATTGAATTTTTCAAATCTAACAAATACATATGATTAAATTAATTGAGCCAAGCTTAATTTCTAAGCAATGAAATAACAGAGGACAAAAAAAAATTTTATATTTGCTCCCATTTAATGAAATTTGTGTCCTATATCTACAATATAAAAACATTCAAATATCTTAAAGGGAAATCTTTAATTATAAATTTAATAATGCTACAAAATCAAAATTTTATATACTTTTGAAATGTGATATAGAACTTTTAGCTACATTCGTTAGATAATATTCAACCATCATTTTAAAATTTTAATTAAGATTTTCCACATTATAATTTGAATTTTGTCTTTAAAAAGAATGTAAGAGTTAAATGCGTGTGTGCTTTTGACCAAAAATTATATTTATTGGAGAAGATTAAAAAAAAATTATGATGAAGTAAATTATATTCTTAAATTGCGTTTAGTTTTGTTTTTTTTGTTTTCTTATAACAACTTTTTTATTTTTGAAAATATTGTATATCATTTTACTTAATAAATTTTTGTTTCATTTTACCTATATAAATTTAATTTTCATCAATAAAAATAATTAAATGATTAGAAATATTATTTAATAAATGATATAAAAAACGTTTTTTAAGAAAATTAATAATTTCATTTAATTTAGAGAAGTACACAAATCGATTTCTTCTTCTGCTTTTGTTTCTTTTCCGGTGATTTTTTATTTATTTGTCGTACTAGGTCATAAAATATCTGCAAATATAAAATAATTACAATTATTTTTTTGTTCTTAATTTATATTATATATCGTCATTTAAAAAAATTACATCCCACAATAAAGTAATAATGGAATATTCTTAAATTAAATATTAGAGAATATAAATGAATAAAATTTGAGTATTATTAACTACAAAAGATATCCTTATTTTGACAATATATAAAATAAATAAAATTTAATTTTGAATGTCACACTGTTTGAAATTCAACTGGATAAATTAATTTTAGTAATAAAAAAATAACAGTATAAAACATACATCGTAAACATTAATTTTAGCTTTGGCTGATGTTTCCATAAATGCACAATTAAACTGACTTGCAAGACTTTTCCCAAGCTCTTTACCAACAACACGTTCCTCTTCCAGATCACATTTATTTCCTACAAGTACCATTGGAACATCATCGGTATCCTTTTATAATTTTAAAATTAAAAAAAAAAAAAAAATTTGGTATATATGTTTCTTGCTGCATTTTGTAAATAATACCTTGACTCGTAAAATTTGTTCTCTTAAATCTTGAAGATCATTAAATGTTGATTGTGCTGTTATTGAATAAACTAAAACAAAACCTTGACCATTTTTCATATATAGGTCACGCATTGCTGTGAATTGTTCCTTTTATATTCAAAAAAGAATTATCTTATGAAATAAAGCTATAATTTAAATTAGATTTCAAATAATTACTGTTCCAGCTGTATCTAATATTTCGAGCATACATTGTTGACCATCAACTTCAACTTGTTTTCTGTAGCTATCCTCAATTGTTGGATCATACTTTTCTACAAAAATACCCTATAAAGAGATAATATTAAAACTTTTAAATTTTTTTTTTACACAAAAGAAAATTTGCATATTTACCTGGACAAATTGTACTGTTAAGGCTGATTTACCGACGCCTCCACTCCCTAGTACAACGATTTTATATTCACGCATTTTTAAAAATTTTAATTTTAATTATTTTAAGATTTTTCTACAGTAAAATTTTTTAAATGCACCGTATTATATATTTGTAAATATTATATATTTGAATATATTTTAAATTTCGTTTCTTGATTAATTAGATACGGTTGAATTTAATATATTTGTTATTGTTTAGATTTAAAATAATATTTTAAATAACATTTATAATATGTTGAACAGTTAACACGGCAAATTTGTTTTCATTTAAAAAAAAAAAGAAATGTTATAACTTATCCTATTATTGCTTAAATTGAAATGTGCGTAAGTTATTTATTTTGTATTGACATTCCTCGCCTCTATAGAATTTTCGTGAATTTCAAAATTTCTGCAAAAAAAAAAATTGATTTTTAGATTACCTTCAAAACAGAACTAAGTATATTTTTTTAAGGACTTTATTCTGCTCGGTAAGGGATAAAACTTTTTAAAAATTGCAATTTTGTATATTGCACTTTCGTATTGAATAACATTTTAAGAATATTCTGTCAAAATTTCAAGTAAATCGGGACAACCCTTGTAAATAGCAATATTAGCACACGTTGATTCAATAATAATAAAACCAAGACTCAAGTTACTACTTTTTTTATATTATTTTAATTATAAATATTTTAATAAGATCTAATCATACCAAAAACCTAGTCCTATTTAAGGTAAATATAAACAAAGGCGTAAAACTTGTTTCCGAACTATTTAATTTATTATTTATGTTTTTTTTAAAGGTATAAAATTAATTCACTACGAAAATAAATGAAATAAATTGTAGTCAATAATTGACTATTTAAACTGATTGAATCTAGGATTTTACTAGCACTAACTATAAAAGTTAATGTGCTGAAATAAAAAAAATATAGAGAGATAAAAAAGAAATAAAATCATAGTAAGGAATAAAATTACTGCGCATAGAACCTTATTACATGTGCATTGTAGTGAAAATTGTCAGATTAATTTCAGAAAAGGTACTTTTTATAAATAGAATTTAGGGAACACTTTATCCTTCGATTATACATTTATTTTTAACTCAGAACTTATCCCTAAATAGATAAATATAATGCAAAAGGTAAGAAACGCAAGTGGAAAATGTCAAACCACAAAATTACGTTAATATGAATTTTTTTAAATTTTTAGGGTTCTGAACTGCTTTAAGTAAATATATTAATTTTTTTTTACAACAACTTAGGCCAGTTATATCGTTAGTTCAAAATACTTTGTAAAGTTTTTGAAAATTTCAAAAAATAATATAACAAATAAAATGCTCAATTACATTTTATATTGAAAAAAAATATATTTAAGTGGTGGGTAATAAAGTTCAGTTCTCTTTATTTTTCTTTTATTTATATAGAAAAATTTAAGCAATTGTATACTTTGCAGCTTATTATTTAAACTATAAAAATATTTTATTTAATTAATTCATTTAGTTTGACATTACAAACCAACTGAACTAAAAATAATATAACTGTATTCACATAACTGTAAAAATGGTATGTATAACTATAATACAGAATTAGTTCTAATTTGCTTGTAAATGTAGTAATTCAAATATTTAAAAAAATTAAAAAGTAAATTGAAATTTGAAAACATTCAAGATACTACTTCATAATTTTGTTCATAAAATTATGTAGTTTTATTTGCGAAGGGAGAAAATACATATTTACAAAAAATAATTCAAGTCAAATATATGCTGGCTGTTGCCCTAATATAATTAATATTTAAAACTTTAATAAGAAAAAGGTCCCCAATGTAAAAGTAAAATCTTGTGAAATTAAAGCTAAAATATTATTAAAAATGTTTATTTGACACATAAAAACACTTGTTAAATTCTTAAATTTTTGGTTATACCTTCTCATAAAATTATTGATAATTTGACACTTTATAACAAACAATAATAAATACAATTTTAATTTAACAAATTGGATAGAATAAAAAAGAAACTAAAAAAAAAAAAATAACAGAACTAAAATATCATTTTCGTATCACCAAAAAATTATTGTTTTTAAAAGCCTAGTAACAATTTAATAAGTATTAGTAATAATTTCGGGTATACGTATAGTACTTGTGTGAGTATACCATTCATCCATACATTTCTAAACATATAATTTATATGAATAACCGACAATTACATGAAATCTTTAAAAATTTTGACAGCACAATTATGCTAAAGCTTAAATCCATAATTGAAATAAAATTTTCATATAATTATAGATATTTAATGTAATAATTTTATTGCAATATTTCTATAATTAAAACGTATTTTTAATGAAGCACACATACTTACAAATACACAATGAAATCATCACCGCCCAAAAGAAGCAACAACTTCAAAAATTAAATATTTTTAATGTATAGGTTCCTTTTAAACAGGAAAAGGATGGGTGAAAATATTTTAACACTATTTCAATATTACACAAAATATTTTTGTAAATGTTATCTATAATACACAATAATAATTATTTTAAAAAACTTTGTAAAAACTGCACCAAATAAATATAGTCAACAAGCAACAAAACTTTGCCAAAAATTTAATTGATAAAAGAACGCTATAAGTATAGGTACATTTTAGAATCGTTGTCTTTTTTGTTTTATTTTTATTAAATTATTAAAAGTATTTTTATCTTTTCTTTATTTGACGTTTTATCTCCGAAATTTTTAATACCAACCTAAATACTAATTATACTAATTGTAAGTAAAGAAAAGTGAACATTTGGAGACGCGTGCGTCACTTTTGACAATTCTATGAAATTGCATTCATGCTTTTAGAACACATCTATTTGATTACTTTATTCCGTACAATATCGATTATTTTCGTAAATTATTACATACATCGCGAAATATTTTTCGCTTTGTATACAGATTATACTATTTATATTTTAAGATCTTTTAAAAAAATAAATGGATAGATAAATATATATGTATAAATATTAATTTGGTATGACAAGGTTACTTAAACTGGATTATTAGGAACATAATAGATTACAGTAGAAAATGGACTAAAAATATATTTTTGTACAAAATTATTTTGGTTAATTGATTTTTTTTTTCTAACGCTAGTTTTTATGTTTTGGTTTGCTGATTTTTTTCACTTAAGATGAAGTAAATTGTTTTTGAATATTATATATTAATAGCAACGGACAAAATGGGAAATTGATTATTTCTTACTGTAATGCTTTTTAAATCTGAAGGAATATATATATACAAAGAAATTCAAGGTATATATGAAACCACAAACAGCTGTAGTTTACTAAGAAAACCATCAACCTTAATTGTATATTTAATTGCACTTTTACACTTTCTCTTAATCTATAAATAATAATTTTTACTTTTGCATTTTTATTGATCTTTGGATTATATCAAATGAATTTTTCAGGCTATCAGTAAAACCTTTACCATCACGCTGCCCTTTATATGATGTAACAATGGCTCCACATAAATCATTTTGTATATTATATCTTAAAGAGGAAAGCATTAATAAAAAATGAATTTGTTAGTAGAAAGGAATTATTAATAGTATACCCTATCCCTAAGCCATCTTTAACAACTGGACCAAAAGCACCCGCCAATAATCCTGGTGAGGATAATGTACTTGTTGAAATAATATGATTATTGAGCTTTTTATATCCATAATCATTAAAAAGGTCTTCGACTTTAATATTATATTTATTAGCCATTATCCTTAAGCCAAATAGATGTCGGTCAAAACCCTGTCCCATAGCAGCTTCCTTTGTTAAATTACCATGAATTTTGGAACAGTTTTCGATTAATGACTTCAATTTTACATCTCTTTTTGAAATAATAGCATCACAAAACTCTTTTGTTGCTATTGTACAAGGGCGCATGGTTTCTGTTCTACCGTGGCGAAATGCTGCAGTACTACATGATTCATATGTACCAACATATTCTCCATATTTAATTTTATAGGCTAATTGAAAAGCTAACTGCATTATTGAATCCGGGCCAATATTTTCACTTTTACAGAAATTTTTATTTATCTCACTATATCGTAATATATTGATATCAAGTGAATTTAAATTATCATTATGAAATTTTTGTGCTTGAGTAATTGCTTGTTTGGCATAATCATCTAAATTAAAATTAATTATTTTAATAGCTTCAGCGCTATCATTAAGCTGTTGAAGGGCTTCTGGTCGTAGTTGCGGATTCTCTGTTGTTTCTTTGTAAATTTCGTTAAAAAATCTCAGTACAGCAACACCATCACCCCATGAATGTTCGAAATTAATTGCTGTCGTCCCATCTTTTCCAATAAATATTGATAAAGATTTATCAAACCAGCTAAAAATATGAATTGGTAATATATTCATTATGCATTGGATATAAAAAAGTTATTATGTTTACCGGTTGGTTCCATCTCCAGCAAGGAAGTTTCGTATTATAGGTTCAGGATTTGAATCATCATAGACGACGTCATCAAAACACAAACAAAATAAGGCTGAATCGACGAGTTCCATAGCACTTTTATTATCTATTTTAATTATATGATCTCTTACCTCTGCCCATTTATTCCGATTCCATGCCGTTAGAACACCCAAAGGATATTGAGATTTTTGACGTTGATCTTGTAATACATGTGCAAGTCTTCCTAGTATTATATTCGGGGGTTCAATATATCCTTTTCGGCGCAAATAAAAAAATAATAAAAAAAAATTCTTTTCCAATAATATGCAAAAGAAATCCTACCACTCTCATCCAAAACATCAACGGAAAAGAAATTCCCATTAAGAATAACTAATATATGTTTTGATTTATCGTTTCGATAGATGCAGTCCTTATCATTTTGAGGAATTCTTGTTGCACCAAATAGCCCATTATATTGACTCATATCAAGCGGAAAAGCTTTAAAAGCATAAGCAGCATATGTTGCAACTGCTTTAGGTATAAATCTCATAATCATCTTAAAGCGATCGTTATCACTTTTTTTAGGATTCAAATGAAATATTTCAGGTTCTAAACATTCATAACGTAATGAATTCATAAATCGTAATGAACTCAATACCATGTTTGTAGCCCGTAATAATTGATCATTATATTCAGATCGGGGATCATGCTTCATCATTAAAAGAGGATTATAATTTATTGGCAACGGTGAGCGATCTCTGAGATACATATCAAACCAAGGTTTCGATATATAACTGGTATGTTTATTTTCTTTGTCATGTTGCAAAAGGATTTTTTGAAGTTCTGGACCAGGTGATATCCTAAATGAATTAACAATATTTGCTGACTGTTGATAACTTTCATCACTTAGAATCGGTTTTAATGCTGCTAAATAACGTTCACATGTTTTCTCTAACTTGGGAATAGGTAGACGTGGTAGAGACTGTTGAAAATAGAATGTTGGAAGCTTAGACTGTTGCAAGAACTGATAATCATTACAATGATTTTGAGTTGATGTTGCCAAAGATGATAATGCCAATCCAATTTTAATTTTTTGAGTTTGACAAGACAGCATTAAATATGAATTCATTTTTTGTATTCCTTTATAATTCAAAAACCATGAATATCTTTAAAATTATTGCTTTGAAAATAATTTTACTTGCAGAACTTTTCCATGATTTTTCTAATTAAATTGAATTCATTGATGAAATCCGTAATTATAGTCTCCTTTGAAAAGACTTAACTGAGTGCTGATGTTTACTGTAAAAACAAAAAATTATTTTAAATAAGAAATATATGCTAAAAACTAAAAATTTAGTACTATCAAACACTTTATTTATTATCGCTCTAATATAATAATAATAATATTATTATAAAAATATTTAGTAATAATATAAATGAGTTTAATTAAACAGACCAAAATTTGAGTTTTAACTTTTGAAGTGTTTGAATCTGTAAAATAGCTAAGGGTAATAAAATCAATTACCAAAAGTTGCCTAAGTGGTAAATAGATTACAAAATTTGAAAAATTTATAAAATAAATCAACTTTTTTCTTCAAAAAAATGTTGTACTTTAACCTGTCAAAGTCTTTTGCAGGCTGGTAAACATTCAGAAACTAATATTACAGCAAACCACAGATGTTTTTGTTTCTTGAAAATTTTCATAAATTCAATTCAAAATAGGCAAGATTTCCATTCATGGTCCCCCAAATAATTTTTACATTTGCAGACCTTATGCAGACCGGCTTCTTAAATTCATAAAAAATATTTTAAAATTTCTAAAGCATTCAATTTTGGATGCTTTATTGCTACGTTAAGAGTTACCCTGATAGAGAGCTATCAAAAACAAGAAAGCGGTAAGAAGAAGAAAATTTTGTTATATTGACACTATGATTGTTTTCAATAATAAAATAAACAAAAAATTTCTTCAAAAAACTCCACCTCATTTAAACCATTGGCAAGAGAAATCTAATTTTTTGTACTCAGCTGTCAAAATTAATCAGCTGGTTTGGATTTGTTTAAATGTGTAGTTTTAAATGCAATTGAAAAATTAAAAAAATTAATATGTTAAAGTGAAGGTGAGAATTAAATGTAATATTTTAATAATTATATTTAATTTGTGTATTTATATTTTAGGACATTATTGCAAATTCGATATTGGTATACAAATTATTTGTTAATTATTAAAAAAATAATACAACATAAATATTAAAATTTTTAAATCAAAATACTTAATGCTAAAAATTCAAAAAATCTTGGAAAATATAAATTTGATTTACCAATGACAATTACAGAAAGCAGACAATCGATTCGTTGTCCTCCAGTCTATATAAAATCAGTCTTATTGTTCACACAAAAATAATACTAATGATTATTTATTTATATCTAAATTTATTATTCTAAACTTAAAAAAATTAAGACATGAAAAGTTTTCACGAAACATCATTATAATTCATTTTATTTCAGTTTACATTCCAATCTCTTGCGTCTTGGGTCTGTGGATTTGGGTCCAGAGAATGGTTGGAAGAAAGTATTGTTTGCTGAATATTTTGGCCCCACTATTTATCCTTCCGATGTCATATCACAAACAGCAAAGTAATATAAAATAATTTCATCATTACAATTTAATGAGTTTTGTCTTTATCATTTTTAGTATTACAGCATCATGTTGGACTTTGCATTATGCTAAGCGCCTTCTTGACACAATTTTCGTACATAGAATCTCACTACCGACAATGCCATTAAGAAATTTTTTTAAAACTTTTTCTTATTATTAAGCTTTTACAGCTTATGGTCATCCACTGTGCTTGCGCACAGTATTTTTGTAAGGCCAATTTATGATCATCTTTAAATGGTATTAAATGGTACTTCTCCTGGAAGACTGAGTATTATTTCCTAAATATACTAAAACTTTCTATCATCTTTTGTTACAGATGATAAATTTTGTCTTTTTGATTGTGCAAAATTTAATTGGAAAAATACCGCCTGATAACCTGGAGATCATTAATGCTTGAAAAAGTCATGACCAATATTATATATATTGCTGGGCATACGGTTAATATTTTTGATATACCAACTGAAGGAATTTTTGGATTCATTTGCATTGATATACTTACTATATAAATATAGAATAATTATTATAATAAATAAAAATAAAAAATATTAAAAAAAAATCATAAATAACAAATAATATTTGACATTTAGTGCTATTCTTCAGCACTACCAAAAAATTACAAAATGCAGTATAATTGAGAATATGGCAGCTTACAGGTTTTTATAATTTTTAACCAGCTAACTGCCATGACGTGTATAGACGTCAAACCAAATCTCTATTACGGTGCGTTCGACGTGTATACTCGCAATTAAAAATAAAAAATTACCATTGACTATAAAAATCTTAAAGCGTTCCTAAATTTTTGGATACATAGAATGCTCTGTAGTCTCAAGCCCCAAAGATTGAAAAATAACGTATTTTTAGTGAATATTATGATGGTAAATTATGATGTTTTAAACGCTAGCAATAAATATTATGCCGTTGTAATTACGTGCAGTGAGTATTTGGATTTTTTAAATGCTAGCTGTGACTATTATGACACTTTAATTAGTACTTGCATTGACTATTAAACCGTTTTTCGTGAAATATCACCCCCAACTCAATAAAAAGTCCTAATATTTTTTTTTCTAAATTACACGTGTCTTTCTTGTTCATTTATTTCATTATTATTTGAAAATTTTTACGTTTATAATTGTTGTAAAAACTACGATGACAAGTAGGCGTAATAAAACTAAGATGATAAGTAGGCATGACTTTACTTGTCAATAGATAATTTTTAAGTAGTAGTTAAAAATATTGTAAAAAGTGAATAAAGTTTAATTATCATAATATTTGCCTACTTATTGCAAACATTTTTGGTCCTTCGAGCCGGATCTGGTGACTTATGTGAAGTAAAATTACAGTTAAAATATTAACTAAATTCATCACGAAAAATGGAAGGTATGTATAAAAAGAGAGGAATACTGAAAGGTATGATTACAAGATTGGAAACATGTGCTTCAACTAACACAGAGTTATCAAGCCATGAAATTAAGATTAGATTGGAGAAACTTGAATCCACCTTTAATGAATATGAAGGGTTGCAAAATCGAATCGATATGGAACTAGAATTAGAAGATGATGAATATAGGATACAAGTGGAAAATAAATATTTTAATACCAAACCAAATTTTATAAACAAGTTAAGTGCTACAGAAAATTCACATCCCCAACAAGGATTAATTTCTGAAAGTGATTCAACAAGTGCGATTTTAAATTCAATTTTGCAACAACAAGCGACAGTTACTTCGATCCTGCAACAATTATCAGAAGGTCAAATTAATTCTAGGAATCAGACTGATACAAATCAATTTATTCCTAATATTAAATTTCCTAGAATTAATATACCTTCACTTAACGGTGAATACGAAAATTGGCCATCGTTTTACGATTTATATGTATCGTTAAATTATCATAAACAAACACTTTCGGCTTCTGAAAAATTACAATATTTAAAGACATGTTTAACAGGCGAAGCTGTTTCGCAATTAAAGCATTTTAAAATTACTGATGCTAATTATATAGAAGCCTGGGAACAACTTAAATCTGTATACAACAAAGAAAAGTTGATAGTAGAATCACATTTAAAAATTATTTTTTAATCTTCAAAATTACAACAAGAACCAAGTTGCGCATCAATTAGGAAATTGAGTAATATATTCAAAGAGTCAATACACGCTCTTAAAGCTCTTGATACTTGGGACTGTTGGCTAGTATATTTATTAAATCAAAAACTAGATATAGAATCAAGAAAGCTATGGGCTAGATATTCAGCAGCTATTAACATACCAACTTTTACAAATATATTGGAGTTTCTTGATAATCGTGAAATTGAACTACGATGTTCTCAACAAAGAAAGAATAAGATTTAAAGACAGTCACATATGGTACAGCTGCAGCTCCTTTTTTTTAGAAATAAGAACATCGCATCAATTGGCAAGAGACCATGGCCAACAGTACCCTCTTGGCGCCAAACTCTTGCAATCAAATTTTTATGTTGATGACCTCATGGCAGGTACACATAGCATCAAAGATGGAATTATCCATATAACACAACTAAGAAAATTAATAGAGAAAGGAGGGTTCAATATACGGAAGTGTTGTTCCAATTCTAATGAATTACTTTCTCATATACCAACAGAACTTCTAGAGAGTTCAAACATTACTAATTATTCCATAGATTGTGATCCAGGTTACATAAAAACTCTTGGTTTACTTTGGAATCCAAACAAGGATTGTTATCATTTTTCAATTAACATCAACACTGATATAGTAAATACAAAACGGGAAGTTTTATCAATAATGTCTCGTATATATGATCCACTGGGCTGGATTGCACCGTTTATTATAAAAATTAAAATATTAATGTAAAGAATATGGATTGCTGGAGTATCGTGGTGTTATGTAAAATAATTACGCATACCTGAATGGGGAATTTTGATTATTTTGATTGTAACTATCCTTACTTAGTCGAAGTGGCTCACGATAACGTTGACAATCCCGCGCATCATGATTATATGTTCTGCAGATATTACAGAAAGGGGTATTTTTACGTTTAAGGCAATCCGCATAAGTGTGCCCCCGTATTCTGCAAAAACTACAGGTTATTCTAGCAGAGATAGGGCTTTTGTTTTCAGATATTTGTTTAACGGAAGTAGGTATATTAGAGTGATTGGCCCGTGTTTCATTATAATTATTATTTAAGGCTGTTGTATTTACTGACGGACCTTGATTGGGTATCATAGTGTAGTTTGTATCCAAAATAGTTGTGCTTACTGTATTCAACATCGGTTGTGGCTGGGATTGATCTGCGGTGTACTTCAATTGTATAGGCACATTACATGAAGGTAGGTGTGAGGCCATTGGTAAGTTAAGGGTAGTCTTTTGGAGTCTTTCCATGTCCAAAGCCTTCTGTATTAAGCTATCTAAGGTATTTTCATTGATTGTCAAAAGATATTGACATAAATGGGGATTGTTAACGCCTCCTTTTAAGGAGTTAATTGCAAAGTCCTCTAATTGTATCTTGACGGTTTGAGCCGCTACTGCTCCGTACTTACCTTCGGCTGCCTCTTTACATAATGTTAGTTGTTGTTTTATTCGAGTAATAAATGAATTTAATTGTTCAAGTGGGTACTGTCTCAAAGTTATAAGGGCATTTACTAAGTCTTGGTATGCTTCTCTTGGCAGGTAAGTTCTATTTAACAGTGCTTCCGCGTCTTCGAAATTGGTTGGTTGATTATAGGATACTAATTGGTATGCTTCACCCCGTAATCTGGTTGGGAAAATTTGGATAAATGCCTGTTGTTCCGGTTCCGTTAGGCATTGCATAACTTTTTTGCAACATCCTATAAACGTCTGTAAATCTGTTCTTAAGGTGGGGCTACTCACACCAGAAAAAATTGGTACTAATTGGGCAGTTATTTTTGCAACTTTAATGTAGTTTTCGGCCATATTTATCTTCAGTTTAGATTGGGACTTCAAATATAAATTTTCACAAGTAGTTGGAAATATTTCTTTACAGTATGAGTTAAGGAATGTCTCGTTAGAACTATCAAAAGAACCGCCTAACCAAGGTAAATCAAAATCACTATCACCAATAAAAGAATCAATTTCGTTTTTATCAGTCTGTTTTTGGGAATTGTGTTCTTGTGTGCTTAAGCTAGTATTAATGTTAAGAGGGTATGAGAGATTGCGAAACCTAGCTATATCTTTTTTAAAAAGTGCAGTTTTTCTTTTAAATTCTCGTATAAATTCCTTTCTCTCGGTTCTTGTTTTTTCTAACTCCCGATCTATTAATTTGCACTGAAGAATTCCTAAGTTTTTACTCTCTCGTACTCTCTTTTCAAGATAAATTAAAAATTTTCTTAAATCTATTTTCTCACCGGTTGTTATCAGGATTGTTCCACTTCTTAGGTGCCGTGGAGATATGTTTTCTGGTGATGTCGTTGGACTTTGTGCAGGTGATGATGTTAGCAATGGTGAAGGGTGGTCTCTGCCTGTTGCTTCTAGTAAAAGGTTGTCGATATTCCCCGGCTCATTATAATCTCCTTCGAACATATAGGGTACAATTCAGGATTTATTTGCTATTACCAAAACAAAATTAAAATTTTGACTTTGATGCAAACCTGAATCCTACCGGCTGCGCCATTTTTATTGTATATATTTTGTTGTGAAAGTTATATTTTCTTTGTTTTTCAGATGAGCTCAATTTTATATAAGTATTATCATTTAATATTATATCAATTTATAATTTCACATTGGAGGTAATATTTACAAAATACACTTCAATACTATATTTTAATTTAATATTTTCAAAATGTCCAAAATTGATAAATCTCTCTCACAAGGGAACTATTATAAGTTTGCAATTATGAATAATATATAAATATATATATATTCATAATAAATATTAAACAAAAATATATATCACATTACATAAGCAAATAACCCAAAAAAAAAAAATATTAAGAAATATTACAAATAAAATTTGTACTGGGAATTTTAGGAAATAAATAAAAAAAGAATATATAATATAAAATAAAACAAAAATTAGTTTTAAGCAATGTAATAAATAAAATTTGTACTGGGAATTTTAGGAAATAAATAAAAAAAAAATATATAATATAAAATAAAACAAAAAATAGTTTTAAGCAATGTAATAAATAAAATTTGTACTGGGAATTTTAGAAAATAAATAAAAAAAAAATATATAATATAAAATAAAACAAAAATTAGTTTTAAGCAATGTAATAAATAAAATTTGTACTGGGAATTTTAGAAAATAAATAAAAAAAAAATATATAATATAAAATAAAACAAAAATTAGTTTCAAGCAATGTAATAAATAAAATTTGTACTGGGAATTTTAGGAAATAAATAAAAAAAAAATATATAATATAAAATAAAACAAAAATTAGTTTTAAGCAATGTAATAAATAAAATTTGTACTGGGAATTTTAGGAAATAAATAAAAAAAAAATATATAATATAAAATAAAACAAAAATTAGTTTTAAGCAATGTAATAAATAAAATTTGTACTGGGAATTTTAGAAAATAAATAAAAAAAAAATATATAATATAAAATAAAACAAAAATTAGTTTCAAGCAATGTAATAAATAAAATTTGTACTGGGAATTTTAGGAAATAAATAAAAAAAAAAATATATAATATAAAATAAAACAAAAATTAGTTTTAAGCAATGTAATAAATAAAATTTGTACTGGGAATTTTAGGAAATAAATAAAAAAAAAATATATAATATAAAATAAAACAAAAATTAGTTTTAAGCAATGTAATAAATAAAATTTGTACTGGGAATTTTAGAAAATAAATAAAAAAAAAATATATAATATAAAATAAAACAAAAATTAGTTTCAAGCAATGTAATAAATAAAATTTGTACTGGGAATTTTAGGAAATAAATAAAAAAAAAATATATAATATAAAATAAAACAAAAATTAGTTTTAAGCAATGTAATAAATAAAATTTGTACTGGGAATTTTAGGAAATAAATAAAAAAAAAATATATAATATAAAATAAAACAAAAAATAGTTTTAAGCAATGTAATAAATAAAATTTGTACTGGGAATTTTAGAAAATAAATAAAAAAAAAATATATAATATAAAATAAAACAAAAATTAGTTTTAAGCAATGTAATAAATAAAATTTGTACTGGGAATTTTAGAAAATAAATAAAAAAAAAATATATAATATAAAATAAAACAAAAATTAGTTTCAAGCAATGTAATAAATAAAATTTGTACTGGGAATTTTAGGAAATAAATAAAAAAAAAATATATAATATAAAATAAAACAAAAATTAGTTTTAAGCAATGTAATAAATAAAATTTGTACTGGGAATTTTAGAAAATAAATAAAAAAAAAATATATAATATAAAATAAAACAAAAATTAGTTTCAAGCAATGTAATAAATAAAATTTGTACTGGGAATTTTAGGAAATAAATAAAAAAAAAATATATAATATAAAATAAAACAAAAATTAGTTTTAAGCAATGTAATAAATAAAATTTGTACTGGGAATTTTAGGAAATAAATAAAAAAAAAATATATAATATAAAATAAAACAAAAAATAGTTTTAAGCAATGTAATAAATAAAATTTGTACTGGGAATTTTAGAAAATAAATAAAAAAAAAATATATAATATAAAATAAAACAAAAATTAGTTTTAAGCAATGTAATAAATAAAATTTGTACTGGGAATTTTAGAAAATAAATAAAAAAAAAATATATAATATAAAATAAAACAAAAATTAGTTTCAAGCAATGTAATAAATAAAATTTGTACTGGGAATTTTAGAAAATAAATAAAAAAAAAATATATAATATAAAATAAAACAAAAATTAGTTTCAAGCAATGTAATAAATAAAATTTGTACTGGGAATTTTAGGAAATAAATAAAAAAAAAATATATAATATAAAATAAAACAAAAAATAGTTTTAAGCAATGTAATAAATAAAATTTGTACTGGGAATTTTAGGAAATAAATAAAAAAAAAATATATAATATAAAATAAAACAAAAAATAGTTTTAAGCAATGTAATAAATAAAATTTGTACTGGGAATTTTAGAAAAAAAATAAAAAAAAAATATATAATATAAAATAAAACAAAAATTAGTTTCAAGCAATGTAATAAATAAAATTTGTACTGGGAATTTTAGGAAATAAATAAAAAAAAAATATATAATATAAAATAAAACAAAAATTAGTTTTAAGCAATGTAATAAATAAAATTTGTACTGGGAATTTTAGGAAATAAATAAAAAAAAAATATATAATATAAAATAAAACAAAAAATAGTTTTAAGCAATGTAATAAATAAAATTTGTACTGGGAATTTTAGGAAATAAATAAAAAAAAAATATATAATATAAAATAAAACAAAAAATAGTTTTAAGCAATGTAATAAATAAAATTTGTACTGGGAATTTTAGGAAATAAATAAAAAAAAAATATATAATATAAAATAAAACAAAAATTAGTTTTAAGCAATGTAATAAATAAAATTTGTACTGGGAATTTTAGAAAATAAATAAAAAAAAAATATATAATATAAAATAAAACAAAAATTAGTTTCAAGCAATGTAATAAATAAAATTTGTACTGGGAATTTTAGGAAATAAATAAAAAAAAAATATATAATATAAAATAAAACAAAAATTAGTTTTAAGCAATGTAATAAATAAAATTTGTACTGGGAATTTTAGGAAATAAATAAAAAAAAAATATATAATATAAAATAAAACAAAAAATAGTTTTAAGCAATGTAATAAATAAAATTTGTACTGGGAATTTTAGGAAATAAATAAAAAAAAAATATATAATATAAAATAAAACAAAAAATAGTTTTAAGCAATGTAATAAATAAAATTTGTACTGGGAATTTTAGAAAATAAATAAAAAAAAAATATATAATATAAAATAAAACAAAAAATAGTTTTAAGCAATGTAATAAATAAAATTTGTACTGGGAATTTTAGAAAATAAATAAAAAAAAAATATATAATATAAAATAAAACAAAAATTAGTTTTAAGCAATGTAATAAATAAAATTTGTACTGGGAATTTTAGAAAATAAATAAAAAAAAAATATATAATATAAAATAAAACAAAAATTAGTTTCAAGCAATGTAATAAATAAAATTTGTACTGGGAATTTTAGGAAATAAATAAAAAAAAAATATATAATATAAAATAAAACAAAAATTAGTTTTAAGCAATGTAATAAATAAAATTTGTACTGGGAATTTTAGAAAATAAATAAAAAAAAAATATATAATATAAAATAAAACAAAAATTAGTTTTAAGCAATGTAATAAATAAAATTTGTACTGGGAATTTTAGGAAATAAATAAAAAAAAAATATATAATATAAAATAAAACAAAAAATAGTTTTAAGCAATGTAATAAATAAAATTTGTACTGGGAACTTACACAAAAAAAAAAAAAAAAAATATCCGTATATCTTTAATTAAGTTACCTCGTTTTACTAATTTGTTTATTTTAATCTTCGCATTTTTAATCAAATTTAATTCAATTCACTTATCTTCATCTATTCCACCCGTTTTCAGATCAATTTTACCACATTTTAAATCAATTTCAATAAATTGATGCGAAATAGTCCTAAACAGCTTAAAAAAACTAAAAATACTCAGATTTTTATGATTTAAATTTGTTTCTATTTTCATCCCCTTAATTAACCCGAAAAATTATTCAAAAATTAATTAAAAAAAAAAAAATAATAACCCAAATAAAAGTTAATACACTTACCTATTTTTGCTGATTGTTTGCAATTTAGTAACAAACAATTTTATTCCAGCGGAAATGCTGAGGTCTGTATGACCGACTCAAATATCGATCACATAAACATTCCTCTAAGCAATTTTTAGCTGGAATTGTTTTTGTTTGCGTTTTTCTTTTCTGCTTATATGATTGACACTTGAGTCGATCATGTAAGCAGAAAAATATTTTTGCAATTTTTATGACCGGGGTCAAAAAGTTGGGTGGCCGCTATCAAGGGCATTCGTATTAATTGAAATAAAAAAAAAAGATATAGAAGAAAGAGTGCTAGAAACATGGGCAGTTGGGTGCTAACATTCGCGTGAGTAACTTCGTCAATATCAAATTATAAATTGATATAATATTAAATGATAATACTTATATAAAATTGAGCTCATCTGAAAAACAAAGAAAATATAACTTTCACATTGGAGGTAATATTTACAAAATACACTTCAATACTATATTTTAATTTAATATTTTAAAAATGTCAAAAATTGATAAATCTCTCTCACAAGTGAACTATTATAAGTTTGCAATTATGAATAATATATAAATATATATATATTCATAATAAATATTAAACAAAAATATATATCACACTACATAAGCAAATAAACTTCAAGTTATTTGTAAAGGAATGCCCCCGGTCAAGATCCTTTACTAACACATTTAATAATTTAAATCAGCTGAATGTCTATCAGTGTATTTTTATAAATTTATATGCTAAAATTAAATTAAAAAAGATCAATCTCAAACACACTATTTCCAAAATAAATTTTATTATGTAAAAACTGTTTTCATATATAATTCTACCATATATTAATATAAAAATCAATTTTCAATTATTATTATTTCAATTTAAAATTAAATTTATTTTTAGTTACGTAATTATTAATTTATTTATAAAAACGAATTTATCTAATCAAAACTATTATTTATTTAAATATTTGTTGCACTTTTAGTATTAAATAAATTGCATAGACAAAAAATTACACTCGTGGTCACAATTATAAATTTTGGCAGCGCTTTGATATTGACGAAGTTACTCACGCGAATGTCAGCACCCAACTGCCCATGTTTCTAGCACTCTTTCTTCTATATCTTTTTTTTTCCAATTAGGTAGAAACAAATTTAAATCATAAAAATCTGAGTATTTTTAGTTTTCTTAAGCTGTTTAGGACTATTTCGCATCAATTTATTGAAATTGATTGAAAATGTGGTAAAATTGATCTGAAAACGGGTGGAATAGATGAAGATAAGTGAATTGAATTAAATTTGATTAAAAATGCGTAGATTAAAATAAGCAAATTAGTAAAACGAGGTAACTTAATTAAAGATATACGGGTAAAGAGTAAATTGGTGACCTATGGTATGCGCAATTATTTTACATAACAGTGGGATGAATCTCTTCCATGTCAATTATATGATATTTGGAAAGAAATCCACCATGAACTACCAAATTTACAAGATATAGAGATTTCACGTTGGACTAACTGCCAAAAATTTTATGAGTTACATGTGTTTGCTGATGCATCAGAAGCAGCTTATGCGTCAGTTGTTTATTTGAGATCTGTATCAGCTTCTGGTCATTTCAAAATATACCTGCTTGGTTCTAAAACTCGTGTTGCTCTGATAAAACAAATAACGTTGCCAAGATTGGAGCTATGTGCTGCATTACTTGCAACACGATTGGTAGCGAAGTTTATCAAGAGTCTTAAATTAGAAACGTCAATCGTTCATGCATACACAGATTCGTCGATAGTATTAAATTGGCTATCAGATCTTCCACGCAGATGGGAAACTTTTATTGTGAATAGAACATCAGCAATAATCTCTATTATTCAACGTTCGAATTGGCATCATGTAAAATCAAAATCTAATCCAGCAGATTGTGCCTCTCGTGGTATGTCACCAAATGAATTAATTAAGTATGATCTTTGGTGGAATGGACCTAAATTTCTAAAAGAAAAATTGTTGGTTCATAAATCTACCGATCAAAATCTACAAAATCCAGAATTAGGTCAACGTAAAACAGTATTGGTTATTACAACCAACCAATCCTGGCAAGTATCAAAACTTCGTGATTCATCATGTTAATGATGATGAGTCTTAAACGAGTCACAGCATTCATATTAAGATTTTGCAATAATACTTGGAGTCCACGAAGTATTAAAAAATTGGAGCTTTAACAGTTCAAGAACTCAAAACCAGTTTAAATGCTTGGATACGATTTGCTCAGGAAGAAAAATTTCAAGCTGAAATCAAAATCATTAAAAAGGGTTTTGCACTTTCAAACAAGAACAAATTAACTTCACTAAATCCATTCATCGATGAAAATCACATTTTGAGAGTTGAACGACGCTTAGAAGAAGCGAATATTCCATTTTCTCAACGACATCCAATAATACTCCCGAAGAATCATCGGGTTACATGGCTTATAATTCAAGACTATCATTTTCGATATTTTCATGCAGGTCAAAGATTATTAATGAATCTCTTAATCTTACAGTTTTAGATCATTGGTTGTCGTACAAATGTCAAAGGAGTAATTTATAAATGTAAAACATGCATGAAATATAAAGCAAAACCTTTCCAACAACAAATGGGTAATCTACCAGCATACCGATTACAGACAACATTGCCATTCCAAAATGTAGGATTAGACTATGCTGGACCAGTGTACATTTGTAACCATAAAACAAGGAGTACAAACCAATATAAATCATATATTGCCGTATTCTTATGTTTAGCAGTCAAAGCTTATCATTTGGAATTAGTTAGCAGTTTAACTACTAGTGATTTTCTGGCAGCATTTCGGCGATTCATTTCTAGACGAGGGCTTTCCTCAAACATTTATTCAGACAATAGTAGAACATTTGTGGGATCTAATAGAAAATTACTTGAAATTTTTTAATTATGGCGTACATAGAATTCCAAAATGAGCTCCAAACATTTTCGGCTGAAAAGGGTGTCTCCTGGCACTTCATTCCACCTTTAGCTCCACACTTTGGTGGGATTTGGGAAGCGGGAGTGAAAAATATTAAAAAACATTTATATAAGCAAATAGGCAATTCTTTACTTATATATGAAGAATGTACTACATTGCTATATGAAATAGAAGCATTATTAAATTCAAGACCATTATGTATAAAGTCCCATGATGAAAATGAATTTAATGCATTAACGCCTGCTCACTTTCTAATACATCGTCCAATACTTGTTCCTCCAGAACCCTACGTTGTAGATAAACCTTTAAATGAACTTACTCGTTGGAATTACATTCAAAGATTACATCAGAGATTTTGGAAGAGATGGTCGACAGAATACCTAACTCAATTACAGCAACGAACAAAATGGAAATCAAAACGAACGAATATTAAAATTAATGACATCTGTTTCATCATGGAAAGTAATTTACCACCATCATCATGGCTATTGGGAAAAGTGGTAGGTATCCAGGAAAAGATGGTCTAATACGAGTAGTGACATTACGTACACAAAGGGGAACATTAAAAAGATCCATATCAAAATTATGTATGGTTCCGATAGCTTCAGTTGAAGATAATACTTCAAGGGGGCCGGAATGTTGTAAAAACTACGATGACAAGTAGGCGTAATAAAACTAAGATGATAAGTAGGCATGACTTTATTAGTCAATAGATAATTTTTAAGTAGTAGTTAAAAATATTGTAAAAAGTGAATAAAGTTTAATTATCATAATATTTGCATAATTATCGCAAACAATAATAACAAAAACTTTTTAAGAAATAAATTGTTAAGTTTTTCTTAAAAAAAAATATAGTTCTTCATTTTTCATAAAATTTGTATTAGAAACTTTTTGCCCTGCGTTCGACGTCTATACACGTCATCGCCTGATTTTAATTACATAAACTGAGGGATTTTTAAAATTAAATTTGACATTTAACTGTTAATTAAATCTTTTTATGATATTGGAGAACTTATTTTAATTTAAAAATTTAATTAGTAACGAAACTTGAATTTGATAAAGACAGTTAATATTTAGCTGCTAAAGTCAATACAAAGCAAAATATAAAAATTTTAAAAACGCTGGTAATCAAGTAATTGTAAATTTTATACTTAATGATTTTCATGAAATTAGATAAATTAATTATTAAATATTTAATGATTTATTAAACGAAAGAATATAACAATAATGTTATTAAAAAGCCGATACATATATTTGATAATTTTAAATCTTTACTATTCGATTTAATTTGTTGCCTATTTTGATTACAGCTGGGATTTAAATGATGGGCAGGTCCCATACATCCAGCGTAACTAATTACATAGGCAATATAGTTTTGTTCAAAAACACCACGAATTAATGAAGATCCTGGTCCGATAGCATAAACGGGCACATCCTCACCACTATGGCTATCATCATTTCTAGGTCGTCCTGCCATATATTTATATGTTGGATATTTACGTACTGCTATATTAATTTGGCTAGGATCGATCCAAATATTAGTATCATTAATTTGTGTTACATTTTTTTTATGAAAACTATAACCAGGACCATTAGTATATGACAAAGTTTCATAAGTAGTTAAATTATTATCATTAACAATACCTAAAATATCATTTCCACGGTTTGGATAACCATTTATTGTTATACCATGAGAATGATCAGCTGTTACCAATAATAATGTATCTAATTGATCTGTTTGATTTATAGCTACTTGTATTGATTTTTCAAATTCTACCACTTCAATTAAAGCAGCTCTTGCATGATTTTGGTGATGTGCAAAATCAATTTTACCACCTTCTATAACAAGTAAAAATCCTTTTGTATTATTTTGTTTAAGTATTTCAATTGCTTTTTGTGTCATTTCAGCTAAAGTTGGTTCTTTTTCCTTCGGTCTTACGATACTATAAGATAAATGATTGTTTGTAAATAATCCCATTAACTCATCTACATCTTTTGAATCAATAGTCATTAATTCTCTACGATTTCTGACAAGTTTACGCCTTGTATTGTTTCCCAAATGAAGCCATTCCTCAGCTAAATTTCTTTTATCATTTCGTCTACAAATTTCTTCAGCAGCTCCATTGAATTTAATCACTTCAATTTCATTTCGATCTTCATCACCAAAATAGATTCGTCCTCCACCTAATATAACATTGAGTTTTTTACCAGGAAAATCTTCTACCAATTGTCTTGCAATATCTTTGTAAATGTTTTTCGATTGTATCGGTATTAGAGAATCACATTCCCATGATCTAGAATATACATTAGCATAGAGACATGCTGGTGTGGCATGTGTAATACGTGTTGTTGTTACAAATCCAGTCTTTTTTCCTACACTTTGTGCCCAGTCCATTATTGAAGTTAATTTTCCTTGCATACTATTTGTTATAACTGTTGTATTATCCATACCTACTGTTCCATATTTTGTTTTAACTCCTGTAAACATGGCTGTCGCTGTTCCAGCTGAATCAGGCACTTGTTTATCAACATTATATGTCTGCAATTAATTGTTAATTATTTTTTTTATCATGGATTTAATTGTTTTATTTTTATAGCGACGAACATATACCTTTGCTAGTCCAACATTTGGAAATTCTTCGAAATTAAAAGTTTCTTCTTCTCCAGTTTTACCCTCTAGCTGTCCTTTAAATATTCTTCCAGCTGTAATTGTTGATATTCCCATACCATCACCAATAAATAAAATTATGTTTTTTGCTTTAAGTCCTTCAATATTGTTCATTTTGTTGAGTATAGTTTTTAGCTTCCTTTCACCGTTTATACGCCAGAATGTTGCATCTGTTGCAACATTTAAATTTTTCATTATTTTATTTTGTAAGATAAATTTTTTTCTTTAAAACTAAGAGAAAAAAATTGAAGAAATTAGAAAGACGTTCATCTAAAGTTTTCCAAATATAAAAAAGGTCTTGTTGAGTACACAACTTTAAATCAGGACACATTTTCTGTATACTTCTACACTAGTTGAAACGTTGTAGGTCAGTCAACTGGTTGTAGAAAAAGGTACAGAAACGGGATATTCTTCAGAAATCCTGAAATTGGTTGTTCATATTAAACTTAAAAATTAAAATTTTTGAAAACAAAATATTTTCAGTCTATAATTCAAATCAAGCCCTGGGATGCCTGCTTATATCAAAAATAGAATTTTTTGAATTTAAAATGAAGAGTCTGTAACAATTTTAATTGATTTTCATAAAGTTATGTTAATAAAATATAGCGTAGACTTTTATAAAATTAGCTTAAGTGCATTTTGGGTACTTTGGTGAGGCTTTTTTTCGATATTAAAGTTGTGTTCATAACGGAAACAACTTTGAGTGACTAGCGAATTTTAATTCAATTTATCGTCATTTTTCATTCCAATTTTCATTTTAATTCCAGTACGAAATTATTTTTAAAGTATTTTTTTTTCATTTACCTTCGTTACCTTCGTTACCTGAAGCTGCATAAAGCATGCAGCAAATATGTAAAAAAATAAAGCAGTGATTGATCATTGCTTCATACGTGGAAACACTAACTTTATATATGTATATAAAAGATTTAAAATTATTTTTTATCAACTTAAAAAAAAATTAAATTTTGCTGGTTTTTTTTTTTACTATTTAAAGCTAAAAATATCTCATTTGTTTCTTCTTTAAGAACAACTGTGACAAAAATTAAGCTTCCAAATAATAATTTAAATTTAATTATAGCAAAATAATTTTATAGTTTTTAAATTAAACTAAGGTTAAACGTTTTACACTCTGATGTACGACAATGCATTCCACGAATTCGACTAAAGGTACTATTACACTATGGGAGATTTGTGAAAGGCAAATTTGTATGGCAAAATATATATGACGACATTGCCGTCGTCATATATATATGCCGTCTTTGACTATATGGTAATATAAAATTTGTATGATTTTACATATATGACTTGTGTTTGTCATATAAATGGGTCATATTTATATGGCATAGTGTAATACCAATTGTAAAAATTTGTTATCATACGGAAATATGAGCCATATTTTATATAACACTACTTGTCATATGTATATGATAGTGTAATAGCACCTTAATAACTCATTCGTAAAATTGCTTGTCAACCATAATCACAACCAAATGATGTCAATTCTATGCAATGCACATCAAAAGCACGAGTTAATTAATATTTATAAGGTAGTAAAGAATTAAGATTTTTTTAAATGTTTCTAAGAAAGACCAAAACTAAAGAAAATTAAAGTAAAATTACTTTAGTTCAAATGCTTCGTTGAAAATTAAGTTTTATCAGTCAACCTAGATGTGAAAAACGTTTGTTAACTCACCAGAACTAATTACAGTATTAAGTTTACTCTATTATACCAACTGTTTTTTGTTTTTGTTTTTCGCTATTTGTTTTTCTTATTTTTCTAATAATAACATTGGCCTTTAAAGTTAAATTAAGTGTAAAGAACAATACGTAATAAATGCTCATTCTTATATTTTTGCTTATAAAATTTTTTGAAATTAAATTATTATCATATAAATCTTTGAGTTTTTGTTTCTTTTCATAAATTTTAAGAAGTAAATTACATTTTACTGTAATAAGACACTTAGGGGCATAATTGAGAATCTGAGAACATCAATTTTATTTCTTGAATTAACCTTAATTGTTTAAACTTAAAGTTATATCCTTTAAATTATTTCTTGAAATCATTTTTGGTATTATTATACTTGAAAGGATATAACATAAACGGCAGGCGTATTTGTGTGTTTTGTTTTGCAGAAACACGAAACCAACTTACACATTCTGCTTTATGTGAAAAATTTTCTTTTTTATAATTATTGACGTACAATATTTGCATGTAAAAAGTACTTAATGAAATAATCAAAGGAAAAAGGTACTGCTCAGATTGACTTCTCATTTGTCGAGATAGGGCTACGAAGTTTTTATCCAAAAACTAGGAGAATGGTTCCAGTGAACTAAGTTAAACTGTTTGAATCTCACCAATTTCAAGGTAAGTATAACATGAAAAAGCATATTCTCATCTTAGCATCTAAGTATGCTAAGTCCTTTATATTCAATAAACACTGTAGATAGATACAACAACAATAGAAAAAAAATTCTAGAGCACTATTGATAATATAGAACATTAGCTTATATAGAATGTACTGCCATTGGAAAATTATCGGAAGCCATAGGTAGAGTAAAAAATGCATTGGACGTTCAGAATTAATAGGTCAAATTCTATTCACATTACTTTTAAATGGAAGTGAATACATTAGAATATGCTACTCAAATATTTGAATAAAATTATGAAACCAAATTTAAAGCATAAATGTACAGAATTAGCTATCCAGTTATACAAAATAATCAGAGAGCTATATAGAGATATAGTTTAATAAAAAAGTTTGTTTCGAATTTTCGAAACTCAATTTCGATTTTCATCTGCTTGGGTGGTGATACACGAGTTGTCATGACATGCATAACTTTTCGAGGTTACGGGTGAGACGTATAAAGAACAGTGAGTTTGCAGGGAGCTCTTTATACGTCTTACCCGTAACTTCGAAAAGTTATGCATGTCATGACAACTCGTGTATCACCACCCCTTGATCCTTAAAAAGGGACATCAGAATCTCCCATTGGCACAATATGGTAAATTCAAATCGAATGATATCAGATCGAATATTAAATTTTTTATAGAAATTTTCGAGGATGAAACATGCAGGCCCCTAATCACACTCAGTCTCCAAAAATCCTAGAAAGAAATTTCTTTGACTACAAGTGTCAACGTTAAAAAATAAAAACTTTTGCTTAACTGCGCTTGCCCCAATTCTCCACCAATATATATATGGAAGGTGAGAGTATTTGCAACCAAAAATTTGAACTACTGTGTGTCAGTGTGTTATATGATTTGAAGTAGATGTAATTTTTATTTTTTCAGCATTTTCTATTATCTTATTAAATCGTTCCCTGTCTTTCTTGTAAATATTGTGTTAACTTATTTATTTTATAAATACCCTCATATATATATGTGTGCTTATAAATCTAATTTATGTATATATATATATACATATATATATATATATTCCTTTTATCCTTTTGTATGCCCTCAATTTAAAAAAAAAATGCATTTTGAAAAAAAATGTTCAAATCCTATTCAAAAATATTTTATGAAATTAAACTTTTACGTGCAAATATATTAAATTTGATTTAATTTAAGTCAAGTGAAGAAGGAAAAAAATAAAAGCTACTCTTAAAAGTTTCAAGTGAGTTTAAAGTTGTGCATAAAGTTGTATATAGTTAATTTTTTGCATTAAAAAAATATAAAATTGTTTTTTAATAAGTTCGCTTATCCTTAATTGCTATCGATTCATATGTCCATGTCAACGTAAGCTTATTATGCCCTAGGAATTTGATATATTTTTACTTTCAATTGTTCTAGGATTGACAGTAATATCTCCAGGGAATAATAGGCTCTCTCTTAGATTCTACTCTCTGTCGTTCTTAAAGCAGAAAGGATAACAAAAAATTAGAAAACATATAATTTATGTTGAGAACTGTTAGAATATTTTTATTTATTTTAATTAATGATTTCTTAGTTAGAAATGTTTTTATAATTAATTGAAAATATTTTATTAGGTGATTTTTTAATGTATGATTCGCTTATCAAATTTTTGATTAGCGATATTTATTTTTTCAAAGTGACTTTTTAAATGAAGTGAATTCAAGTTTGATTATTAAGTAAATAAAGTAAGAGTCATTTAAATTAAACTTACATATGTAGTTAAAAGTGCTTTAATTTGAGTATAAATGCGTATTATTAAAAATACATAAAGTTTCTTAGCTCTAATTATTTTAGTTGATGAAATTTATGCTAAACATTAAACATTACATTAAAAGCCTATATTGCCTATTTTGATGTGTCTTTCGGCTGTGTCTTTAAGTATTTATCTTAAGAAGAATAAATAATTTGCGTCTATATAAAAATATGTTTTTCTTAAATAGTTGTAACAAGCATTTTTTTTTAGAAAAAAGTGTTGCTAATATTTTATTTAAATAAAAATCTTTTTAAAAATTTTAAAAAATTTTTTTTCAAAGTAGCAGCAAAAAAAAGGGAAATATTCAAAAATAGAACATGGGTCTTGGAAGTTATGAACTTTCGGTACAGCAAAGACTCGTATCACTTAATTATTTATTCGTGTTGTTATTGTAGAAGCCTCTGACATAGACTTTCAAAAGAAAATGATTTTATTTGTCTCATTTTGGCAATCCTTTTCACTTCACTTCACACTTGCTCACCATAGTTTTAGGCTTTTGACTGTATACAATTTTTGTTTCCTTATGAAAGCCTAAAATAAAATGTTCGTTTCTTATTTTTATGTATCAGGAAATGAATTCAGAAATTAATTTTTGAAATTTCTAAATACTGTCGTAAACTCAATTTTAATTGCTACAAAATTTGTTAAAATCAAAAAAACTTTTATTTTATTTTTTTGTTATTTTAGGATCTTTTGAAGGGTAAAACATTCATATAAAAATATTTTGGCAAAAACAAAATGTTAGTGCTACTATGTCACGAAGATGATGATGCATTCAATCTGCTCCATACCCAGCAGACTCATTCTTCATACATCGAAAGAAATAATTTTTTGTTTGATGGACATTTGGAACAATATAAATCACGAAAATTAGCTGAAAATGCACTATGATGTCTCATATGGATATATGATACTAAAAAAAAGAATAAAGAGATTAGTTGTACTAATCATAAGTTTAATAGTATTAAATTTGATTTAAAAACAAATAAAATATTTCGTAATAGTTTTAATAATATTAATAAAAGTGATAACCATCAAATATCAGGAATAACGGGTGACGAAGATTTTAAAATAAGTGGTAGTGTTACTGATATTGGAGGATATGCTGAAATTTTTATTAATAAAAGTGGATGTACTGGGAATATTTATGGTGCTAATTTAAGTGCTACAGGTTCAATTAATTACAATATAACGACAAATAACTTAAATAATTGTGGACATTTCAACGATTGTATTAATAATACAATGGGACCTAGTAGTGCTGTTAGTGGTGTGCCACCGATTGGTATCGGTATTGCAACTGGTCTTGGTAATAAAATGCTTGGACGTAAGCAAAGTCTTAAAACTGAACCAATATTGGCTGATTATGGACCAGAAGAATCATTAAATGAAAGTGCTGATATTGAATGGGTTAATAAATTATGGATTAGACGTTTAATGCGTTTATGTGCCTTGGTGTCGCTTACATCAGTTTCAATGAATACACCAAAAACTTTTGAACGACATCCATCCTTACAATATTTTACGTATGCATGCGATACAACAGTAACATTATTGTTTTCGGCTGAAATGATTGCTAAAATGCATATAAGAGGAATTTTAAAAGTGAATTTTAAGTAAATGAAATACATAAAGAAAATTAATCATTTTTTTTTTGTGTTTTTAAGGGTGAAGTACCATATCTTAAAGATCATTGGTGCCAATTTGATGCTTCTATGGTTGGTTTTTTATGGATATCAGTTACTTTACAAACATTTGAAATGCTTGGAATTGTACCACGGTAAAGCATTTATATAAATTTATTTAATTATGTTTTTATTTAGTTTGGTGTATTGGAATTTGAAATCTATATCATATTTCTTTCTGTTATAGTTTAGTTGCTAAGAAACAAAAGTAAGAAAAGAAAAATTTGTTAATTTAACATACCATATCTGACATAATTTTCGTTAAGGGGTACAACTAGTTTGACGCTCTCAAAAAAGAGTAATTTCTGTGAATTTTTTTTTGAAAAAACTACTGCTCCAAATAATTTAAAATTTTGCCCATATATTTTTGCATAAATAAATTATGCAATGTAATGTCTTGAAGTAAAACTATTAATTTTTCTAGAAATTACCCACCATCTCCTGAGGCTTCAAAAATAAAAAGTACTCCCACTGCTGCAATAATTCTAGCTTTTAGAGTGCCTGAAATCAAAAAAACTGAAAGAAACGTTGAATTAGGTAATATTTCCAATACAACAAACCTCGGTTTTGGAGAAAAATTAAAATGCAACGAAATAGCGGATTTTTTAAGGGAAAAGTTAAAATTTTGCTAAAAAATCTGATGGTTTTTTGCTTAGCAAAATTATTTTTTTAAGCAATCGTACAGCTGGTGGTTCATTGTATGGAGCAACAAATACAAAATATGTTAAAATAAGAATCAAATCGATCGAATGATTTGTGTATCGAGTTATTTGTTGGTTTTGGCTTAGGCATAAGTACAGCCTATTCTTCAAGAAATATCCTATCAAATTACTCTAGAATAGTGCTATTCAATCTTTTTTTTTGAGGTGCCAAATAAGTGGCACCGAAAACTTACCGGGTGCCAAATTCCATATTTCTCTATTAAAAGCTAAAATAAGACTTTTTATCAAAGGAAATAAAGGTTGATTCTATATTCATACTTTATTTTAAACTTTATTTTATTCAATGTGACGGATGACATTCTTTGGATTTAGCCATTTTCACAAAATCTGGTTTGGTTTCACATAATTCACAACGTAGTTCGAATTCTAAGTTCTCTTGTGAAATTGAATTACGATATTTATTTTTGTGGCGTACAAGATTTGAAAACGTACATTCACACAAATATGTGGAACCAAACATGCATATGTATTGCATTTTTCAAAATTAAAAATGAACATTCTGTAATCAGTCTTTCCACATTTCAATGCAACTGAGACTTATCAAATGGTTCTCTTGTGCAATCAAGGCCAGATCAAATTCAAGCTGATGCTTTTTGACAATAAACATTTCTGATATCTGTATCTGGATTTAAATCAAATGGATTTTTGAGAAATTGGAATATAACATTTTGCTCTTTGAAATCAGAAAAACGCGTGTCGAATTCTTGAATTAGAATGTCAATAAATTTAACGAAATCAGTTGTACCGAACATAGTGTTTGTATATAGTAGGAAAATTCTCAAACTCGCCAGCCTCAATTTCACTTTTGAATAAAACCAATCTAAGCTTCAGTTACAGTTTTTGCAAGATCCCAAACGAATTTATCTCGCCCTTGTAATGTTAAATTTAAATCGTTGAGATGTCCAACCAAATCACATAAGAAATAAAATTCGTGCTGCCAGGCAGTTGTTGTGATTATTTAAAAATCCTTCAATCAATTTTGGCTCGTTCAAAAATTGTTGAATATCCACAAATAGATCATAGAAGCGGTTCAATACTTTGCCACAACTGAGCCATTGAATATTAATGAAATACATGATGTCTTTGTACTTAGAATCCAGTTCATCCATCAGCAACTTGAAACGGTTGTTATTATAAACGGCATTTATAAATACTGCTCACCGAAATTCGACAATCATACGGTTCATCGCATCAGTTTTATATTATGCGTCATATTGTGATAAATAATACTTAACGAAATCTTAGAATTAATCTAAAAAATGAGAAAAAAAAACCTACTGCGTATTGGCTTTGGTTCCACTTGAATATGGCTTCGGTGCCACTTTGGCACCCGGTTTGAATAGCACTGCTCTAGAATCTCTGTATCGGTTTTATTGTATAGTCTTTATATGATTACCATATAGTTTCCTGGTTTTTTGTAACTACTTTGATGGAAAGTAAGTTGTCAGTCAGGCAATTAAAAGTCTCTAATTTAAACGGTGTTAAAAGCTGAACTAAAAATTATTCTTTAGGCACTAAATTTTTGATTTAATTTTCAATTTATAACTTTTAATATTAAACTTTTCCGTTTTAGATTTTCGTATTTGTCAATACTTCGTGCACCGAGACCTCTCATCATGATAAGATTTCTTCGAGTCTTCCTTAAATTTTCAATGCCAAAGAGTAGAATCAATCAAATATTTAAGTAAATTAATTAATTTTCATTGATAATTTATGAAAATATAACTAATGATTTTTTATAGGCGATCGAGTCAACAAATTTACAATGTTACATTGTTTTTTTTATTTTTTATGTCTCTATATGGACTTTTAGGTGTTCAATTTTTTGGTGAACTAAAAAATCATTGTGTTCTCAATACAACTACACAAAAGTTAGATATTATTTATATATTTAGTTATAAAATTAAAATTAAAATTTTTAACATATTTTAGTGCATTAACTATTAATTCTTTAACAATACCGGATACATTTTGTTCAACTGATCCAGACTCAGGATATCAGTGTCCACCTGGTATGAAATGTATGAAAATGGATTTTCTTAGTAATTATGTAATGGGATTCAATGGCTTTGAGCATATTGCTGTTAGTATATTTACTGTATATCAAGCAGCTTCACAGGAAGGTTGGGTCTTTATAATGTATAGAGCTATTGATTCACTACCAGGTTGGAGAGCTGCCTTTTATTTCAGGTAGGCATACTTAATTTGTACCATATCTTTCAAATATATTGCTTCTCGTTTCCATTTAGAATCTAATTAAAGTTTTCATTACATTTAATCATATCAGTAATATCATAATTTTGTTTCTCTTTTTAGCACAATGATATTCTTTTTGGCTTGGCTGGTAAAAAATGTTTTCATTGCTGTCATAACTGAAACATTTAATGAAATTCGTGTACAATTTCAACAAATGTGGGGTACCCGAGGTCATATACAAAACAGTGCTGCATCACAAATTTTATCCGGTGATGACACTGGCTGGAAACTTGTTACAATTGATGATAATAAACATGGAGGAATAGCACCAGAAGCGTGCCATTCCATACTAAGATCACCATATTTGCGAATGTTAGTTATGACCATAATCTTAGCAAATGGTATAGTTACAGCAACTATGAATTTCAAACATGATGGACGACCACGTCATGTTTTTTACGAAAATTATTATTATATTGAAATGGCGTTTACATTTTTCCTTGATCTTGAAACATTATTTAAAATCTATTGTCTGGGATGGAGGGGATATTTTAAGCATTCAATTCATAAATTTGAACTACTATTAGCAATTGGAACAACATTACATATATTACCAGGATTATATTTATCTGGTTTAACATTTTTTCAAGTTTTACGTGTCGTTAGATTAATAAAGGCTTCACCAATGCTTGAAGGATTCGTATATAAAATTTTTGGACCTGGAAAGAAATTAGGTTCATTAATTATATTTACAATGTGTTTACTTATAATTAGTTCAAGTATATCAATGCAATTATTTTGTTTTTTATGTGATTTTACAAAATTTGAATCATTTCCGGAGGCTTTTATGTCTATGTTTCAAATATTAACACAAGAAGCATGGGTTGAAGTTATGGATGAAACAATGATACGTACAAGTTCAACACTTACACCATTAGTTGCTGTATATTTTATATTATATCATCTATTTGTTACATTGATTGTATTAAGTTTGTTTGTTGCTGTTATTTTAGATAATTTAGAATTAGATGAAGATATTAAAAAACTTAAACAGTTAAAATTTCGTGAGCAAAGTGCTGAAATTAAAGAGACATTACCATTTCGATTACGAATATTTGAAAAATTTCCTGATTCACCACAAATGTCAATATTACATAAAATTCCAAACGATTTTATATTACCAAAAGTGCGTGAATCATTTATGAGACATTTTGTTATGGAATTGGAATTAGATGATCCATCACTAGTAGAGGGTAGTAAGAGGCCGATGTCAGAATGCTGGGAATCGAATGTTGTTTTTCGTAAACAGAAGCCAGTACGTATAATGAATAAAACACCAAAAGTACGATCAGCTGGTAGTAGCTTAAGAAAACTAGCTATAACCCATATTATAAAGTAATTTCTTGTAATATATATATAAATATATTTATAAGATTTGATTTTCTTTTTGAATTTAAAGTGACTCAAACAATCAGCGCTTAATGCTAGGAGATTCAGCTATGCTACCAGTGGCTGGAGGAAAAAGTGGCCTTAAACCGCAAGGTACTATAACACAAACAAAACCTTGGCGAATGGATCAAAAAAAGTAAGCTCACAAAATTTGAAGTAACTAATATTTTTCTATTAAAATAAAGCGAAATTGATTGTACTCTTCTGACAAATTTAATTGAAAAGGTGTAACTTTAAGCTTAATTTTTATACTATTTAAAAAACTTTCAGAAAACCTTTTCTAGCCAATAATTAGAGTGCATCCCGCACCCTACCGTTCTAAGGTAAAGTCTGCGTTAAGATTCCATTTAAATAGGTAATAGAGGTAATAGATGAAAGCTCTTGCACAAAAAAAAAAATTAAACCTTTGCTTTTATAAAGAATCGTTAGAAATAGCTCCCTCCATGAGGATGTATACGGGAAATGATGATTCTTTGTATTAAGCAACTGATATACGTTTAAGTTACACGTTAAAATTTGCTCACATGTTACAAATAAATATGAAAAAGTAAATGTAAAAGAAGAAGCATTTGGATGTCAAATGCTCAGTCAAACACTTTTAGCTTTCTTTAGTTAGAAAAGCCTGAAGGTGAAAGTATGGCATTAGAAGGTCTATGAAGAAATACTGTAACTGTTCATGAGCATCAGTAGCATCAGCTTTTCTATTTCATAGTTAATAATCCTACTTTTAGTTTTGGAAATGATTAAAAAATAAATCAAAAAATTTATCAAATATCTTATCAATTTTTAATTTTCTTTCAGGTTTGGATCACGTTCAATTCGACGTAGTGTGCGTTCTGGATCGATTAAGTTAAAACAAACTTATGAACACTTAATGGAAAATGGTGATATTGGTGCTGCCTCAAGAGTTACATCATCACGAGCTCGTCCACATGATCTTGATATTAAATTACTTCAAGCTAAACGTCAACAAGCTGAAATGCGTAGAAATCAACGTGAAGAAGACCTTCGTGAAAATCATCCATTTTTTGATACACCACTTTTTATGGTGCCTCGTGAAAGTCGATTTCGAAAAATTTGCCAAAAAATTGTTCATGGTAGATATGATGCACGTCTTAAGGATCCATTAACTGGAAAAGAAAGAAAAGTTCAATACAAAAGTTTACAGTATGTTAAAAAGTCAAAAAATTTTTTATAGCTTAAAAATATAATTTTTTTTGATTAATTTTGCAGTAATTTTCTTGGTCTTGTCACATATCTTGATTGGGTTATGATATTTGTAACAACCCTTTCTTGTATATCAATGATGTTTGAAACTCCAAGCTATCGAGTTATGGATCATCCTGCTTTACAAGTAGCCGAATATACATTTGTGATATTAATGAGCCTTGAATTAGCACTAAAAATTCTGGCGGATGGCTTATTTTTTACACCAAAAGCATATATCAAGGATGTTGCATCAGCATTGGATGTTTTCATTTATATTGTTTCAACAATATTTTTAATATGGATGCCGAAAAATGTACCATCAAACTCAACAGCACAATTATTAATGATATTACGTTGTGTTAGACCACTACGAATTTTTACATTAGTACCTCATATGCGTAAAGTTGTTTATGAATTATGTAGAGGCTTCAAAGAAATCCTATTGGTATCGACATTATTAATTCTTTTAATGTTCATTTTTGCTAGCTATGGTGTTCAATTATATGGTGGACGTTTAGCTAGATGCAATGATCCGACTATTCAGCGTCGTCAAGATTGTGTTGGTGTCTTTATGAGACGTGTTTTTGTTACAAAAATGAAATTACAGCCAGGCTTAAATGAATCATATCCCTCAATGCTTGTACCAAGAGTTTGGGCAAATCCAAGAAGATTTAATTTTGATAATATAGGTGATGCCATGTTAACTTTATTTGAGGTACTCTCATTTAAGGGTTGGTTAGATGTACGTGATGTACTTATTAAAGCAGTTGGACCAGTATGTTATAACTTATATATATATATTTATATATTGATAAAATAAATTTTTATTTAAGGTTCATGCAATTTATATTCATATTTATATATTTTTGGGATGTATGATTGGCTTAACATTATTTGTTGGTGTTGTAATTGCTAATTATTCAGAAAATAAAGGAACAGCACTATTAACTGTTGATCAAAGAAGATGGTGTGATTTAAAAAAACGTCTAAAAATTGCACAACCCTTACATTTGCCACCACGACCAGATGGACGAAAAATTCGTGCATTTACTTATGATATAACACAAAATATAATTTTTAAGCGTTTTGTAGCTGTTGTTGTACTAATTAATAGTTTGTTATTATCTATAACGGTAAATATTTTATAATTATTTTATTTATTGTAATATTATAACATGTAATTTAAAAATATTTTAGTGGGTTAAAGATGAACCAAATACGGAGCGTCTTGTTATGGTTAGCACAGTATTAACATTTGTTTTTGTTATTGAAGTTGTTATGAAAAATATCGCATTTACACCACGGGGTTACTGGCAATCAAGAAGGAATCGCTATGATCTACTTGTTACCGTTGCTGGAGTAGTATGGATATTTTTACAAACAATTTTGCGTGTGAGTATTTCCTTTCTGTTTTTTTGTTTTTTGTGTTTCATAATTATTTAGAATTATTTAAGAATTTCGTGAAATTATTAAAATTAATAATTGTAAAAAGATCCTATTTATTGAGCATTAAGCTAAAAATTATCTTAGATAAGCATATTTCCTGCAAAGAACTTTATTTGGCAATATTATTTTTTATTATATCCTGTCAAAGTATTAAAATATTATTAAAAATTCTATTTTCTCTTATAGAGTCATTTGTCGTATTTTATTGGTTTCATGGTAGTTATACTACGATTTTTTACAATAACTGGAAAACATACAACGTTAAAAATGCTAATGTTAACTGTTGGAGTATCTGTTTGCAAATCATTTTTTATTATTTTTGGAATGTTTCTGTTAGTATTTTTCTATGCACTAGCTGGTACAATATTATTTGGCACAGTTAAATATGGTGAAGGTATTGGAAGGCGTGCTAATTTTGGCTCTCCAGTTACTGGCGTTGCAATGTTATTTCGTATAGTAACTGGAGAAGATTGGAATAAAATAATGCATGATTGCATGATTCAACCGCCATATTGCACAGTGGCAACAAATTACTGGGAGACAGATTGTGGTAATTATTTCAAATATAATTTTGAAAAAAATTAATTTAAATTAAAAATAATATCTTTTCAGGAAATTTTACAGCAAGCTTAATTTATTTTTGTACTTTTTATGTTATTATTACTTACATAGTGCTAAATTTACTTGTAGGTAAGATATATATTTTCCATTGTGCTCTGGGTAGTATTATTCAGATTCTTTTTTTTATAGCTATTATAATGGAAAATTTTTCATTGTTTTATTCAAATGAGGAGGATGCTCTTTTATCGTATGCAGATATTAGAAATTTTCAAAATACTTGGAATGTAGTAGATATTCATCAAAGGGGAGTTATACCTGTGAGAAGAGTTAAATTTATTTTACGACTACTTAAAGGGCGTCTAGAATGTGATCCTCAAAAGGATCGTTTACTATTTAAATATATGTGCTATGAATTGGATAAACTTCATAATGGTGAAGATGTTACTTTTCATGATGTTATTAAGTAAGTAATTTTTCTTATAAAAAGCTACTTTTTCAAATGAAAAGAAAACTAAAGTTATTGATCTTTTGTTTCATATTTTTATGTTTCGGTATAATTTTGAAAATTAGAGATATGTAGGTCATATTTAGCTCAAGTTTGCAATGCCTAGAAGCTTCTTTTTAGTTTTTACCTAGGTAATTTATTTGAATAATAATAATAATAAAGAAATAAAAATTTTAAGATTGAGAATTTCATTATTTGATTACCATATTAATTTTTCATTTCAGTATGCTTTCCTATAGATCTGTAGATATTCGGAAAGCATTGCAATTAGAAGAGTTATTGGCTCGTGAAGAGTTTGAATATATTATCGAAGAAGAAGTAGCTAAACAGACAATAAGAACATGGCTTGAAGGTTGTCTAAAAAAAATTCGAGCTCAAAATGCATTTGTAAATGTCAAAAATCATTCTAATATAATGATATTAATTTTTCATTATTTGTAGAAACAGCAAAATTCCTTAATTGCCGGTCTTCGTGCAACAAATGAATTGCTTTTAAAATCTGATCAAATTGAAGAAAAGTCTAAAGAAGTTATTGCTGAACGACGTACCGATTTTGAAGAAAAAGAAATTGAACGTCAACGTAAACCAAAACAGCATATACTAAATCGTTCAGATTCAACTGGTAGTGCTAGTGGTAGAAAGTTTTTAGCTCCAACATTATCTGATCCACAAGGCCGTAGTGATAAAGAACGTTATTCAAATAAAAAGAAAGTTGTTTCATCAAGGCAACAAGGTTCTGGAAAAACTAGCTTATCACATCTTAATGAAGTTAATCATAGCCATCATATTCATCCAATACATGCACATCATTTGAGCGATCAACAAGCTCCAAATAAAATTTTATCACTTAACAATCAATCGAATACAGTTTATGAAGTTCATGATTGGTGGCAAGAACAAGTTGTTTGTGTACAAAATAGTGATGATGAAACATAAAAATTGTTTGCAAAAATTTTGTCTTACATTTTTGAGATTAAGGTACCCATTGTTTTAAATTTTAAGGTTGGCTTTTTTATAAAAAGTTATCATCTAGTAATTCGTAACTTCAACCATGTAAATTATGTACGTTGTAAAGCTTTATATTGTTGAAATAATCGTGTAACAGGAGCTGTTAACTAGATTTATACAGAATTTTAGTAGAGGTTTGCAAGAAAAAAAGTTCAAGTAACAATAAAAATTTTAAAAGACTATTCAAATATTGAACTGATCGTTAAAATATGGATGTGAAAAACTCTAGAAGTATTTTCTAAAAATTTTTCATTTAAAGGATAGAAAGTTTTCATCTTATGACTACTTCAAGCAAACTTTTTTATATTGACATGATCATCCACTGATTTAAGGGAGTATTCTGATTTGGATGCTTAAATTTTGGGTATTTTTTCGGAAGCCATAAAAAAGAACCAATTAATATTTTTAGCAAAAATTTTTTTGTTTTTTGTTTATTTCAACTTTCAGAATTTAATAAAAAAAATTGAAAAAAACTTTTCGTTGCGCCATAGCCTGATTAATAAAAAATCTCTATGAAAATATGCAAAAAAAAAAAATTGATTTTTTCAAATTTCTAAACCAGAAGACCCCCTTAATGCTTTTATAAAGGTATAACTTCAGAAATATGTTGATTTGTTATAGCTAAAATTTGCATAACGTTTAATTTCCTATTTTATAGAGGCAATTTTAACATAAACATTTTGTCCAATTTCTTTGCCTTATACAAAACTGCAGGTATAGGACTCCCAAAGGTTTATATCTAAAATTAAATACATTTGTCTGGAACAAAAATAATAATAATAAACACAAAAATAAAAATATTAAAGAATCATAGAAAGATCAATCTTAAGCTAGAAGTGAAGCACTTGGTATTTGGTTTGTATCTTCGCTATCTCACAAAATGAACTTACAATTTGCGAAAACCTTTGTAAACTAGCGGAATGACTTTAGTAATACAGAATTTTCATTAAATCTATGATGTTTAAGTCAAAATTATTACAAACTACTCTCCTACCTAACTAAATACAACAACCAAAAAGTCATACAGAAAATAAAATCGTAGTATACACACATTTTATATATTGGATCTAAAAAATACAAAGCTATTGCCTATTTTATCATACAATAACTAAAGTAACATTTAGTTAATGAGAATTAGTCCTTTATAATAATATTTACATACGAAATTTTGAAGCACATTGACTAAATGTATGTGTGCCTCCAGTGTCAGAGGTGAAGACAGATTTTTGGTGATATCTTAGTACAAAATTAACAATTTTTTCATTAATCGATGGTTTTCTGGGACTCAGATACAGATTTAGATATGATAGAGTTTAACTCTATGTATATGTATAGGAATGAAAAATTAATCCAAAATTTAAAAAGTAAAATAAAAACAGAGTCATGTGTCTGGAGACTGGAGAATATCATTTTGATTTTAAGTATAATAGATATCCATTCTTTCAAGCTGGATTCTATAATTTTCAGTTAATGGAGCTCTGGAGATACCTGTAGAGAAAGTTTTAACTTACATAGATGTGGTAAATAGGTTTGAAGGTTTAAATTTAGAATATACAATATTTTTATTTTACACATTTTGTATATTTTTATAAATTTTAATTGAAAATATTCAATGTTTATGTACTTTATACATTTTACAATAACGTTTATATAATAAATTACAATCTAAATTTTACTATGCTACTTATTTTTGTTCTTGGAGTTTTAAATAAACTCATTAATTGTTAACCAGACTAAAGTACATAAAAATTGTAATTATGTTATATGGTTATACCTTTTCTCCAGACGCTAATACACTGTTTTACAATAGATGTAAAGAAATTTTGTATGAAGAATATCTTTTATATAGCAAGTTTAAATTGTATATATAAATACAGCATTTAAAAGCCCTGTATAAAAATCATTTATACAGAAAAATTTAGGTTATTATTGTGAACTTCCAGGTTGTCTAACAAAATAAAAATTAGGTTCCCTATTTTTTTGACTTATGTTATTGTTATTTATTAACTATCCAAATTATTATTTGTTTTAATTTTGCCTTTTTGTCATTTAATGAATTAATTTAACCACTATTTTTCAACAGAGATAATTCAATGTTTATTTTTATGACAACTTCATCACATATTCTAATACAGTGTATTAGTCTGTGGAATAGCTTTTCTTTATATACAAGGCTAATACAGTGCATAAGACGCCAGTGGAGAAAAGGTATTAGACATTTTTATGTAAAATAATTTGTGGAATGTCAAACGAAAAATATTTGACTTTTGTTTACTATAAAAATATTAAAAATTGCAATACATAAGACAACGTAAAGTAAACTTTAGGTAAAATTTTTCTAAGGTTTGAAAATTTTAGCTTTGGCTTTTCTTTTCTGTTTTAAATACTAATAAAAAAATATTTTAATTTGCTAATAACATAAACAAAACACAATTATAATTATGTTTATACCTTTTTTTTTCATCTTCATTTATTATGAAACTTAATTCTAAATTTCGCAGCGCTTTGGCATAATAATTGGTGATTGATTTTACAGTGGGCCAAAATGAATTCAGCTTATTAGTTAAATTATTTATAATATTGGAGTTTTTTTATTTTTAACAATTTAAATGAGTTTAAAAAGAAAATACATTGTTTTTTAAATAAATAGCTATTGAAAACACAATTAAAAGTTAAGAAATATATTTATTTTTGGGCTAAAATCATTTATTTTGAATTTTCAAATTAGTTTTTAGATTGGCTTTCTATTAGACTAAAAAATTAAGATAATACTTATATTATGGTGGATGATGAAGTATTTATTAAGTTGTGGTTTGCATATGTCAAAGTGCGAGTCCAAAGTACTACCGTTGGATTAAGAATGCTGCCAATTTCACAGTTTACGGTTCTTGTTCTGCCATTTATAACAAATATTGCCTTATCCGATGGAGTAACCAAATATTGTCCGAAGAGCCCTTTTTAAAAAAGTGAAAATTAAATTAAGAATTCAATAAGTGTAACTTAATACTATATATTTTTTATTATTTTGTATTGTTTAAATGACATCCCTTATTACTTTATTGGATATGTCTAGTACAATCATAATTTAGTTGATTTATTACTATTATTAAAATGTGCTTGTCTACCAAAACGTGTGCCGGTTTGGCTGAATCAATGCTCAACTCTTAATTTATTGTACTATGATTAAAGCGAGGTATTCACTATGTGCGGAATAAAATGACTCGGCCATATAAAATATATGGCTGAATCATTTGATCATCATTTATTCGGCACATAGTGAATACCTCGCTTAAAATATTTTTATTTCATGTGCCTTAATCCTTTTAAAGCCTTGTACAGACCAATGCGTTTTTCATTCGCACGCCGGACAAGATTGTAAAACGGGTGATGTATTTGCTCTAGCTATAGCTAGAACAAAATTGTTTTGTTTTTGTTTTGGCAGTAAAAGGACACTTTATGGCCTTCAAAATTTTTGTTGTATTTTAAATTTTAGTTCTAATGGAAATTTTTGTTGTATTTATATTAAAAGGGATAGGAAATAATGATTTTATTACTTTTAGAGGTACACCAAAAGTTTTGAAGGCCATAAAATGCTTCTCTAAAAGTAATAAAATCATTTCTTATCCCTTTTAGAATAAGCACAACAAAAATTTAAAGTAAAAGAAAAATTTTGAAGGCCATAAAGTGTCCTTTTACTGACAAAAAACAAAAGCAAAACAATTTTGTTCTAGCTATAGCTAGAGCAAATACATCACCCGTTTTACAATCTTGTCCGGCGTGCGAATGAAAAACGCATTGGTCTGTACAAGGCTTAAGCCTCCTGACCTCATAACATATAGGAGTTGAATAGCTTCAACGTTGCTGTGTCAGAGTAGGCGTTTTTTGTGATTATCCGCGCATTCTTGGATCACTTGGTTGACCGACTTAATATTTAAGAAAGTCATGGAAATAATCATATTACTTATATTGATGGGCGGTGGCTTTGGTATGGTGGATTCTCATGCCACTTTTTGCTTAAGAGCTTTATTTTCTTTTTTAAATTTATTATATTTGACTTAAAATAAATTTTTCACAGCACTGATGTGCTTTAATTTTTAAATAATAATCTTAATAATAAAACTATTAATTATATAACCCTTACCTGATGCTTTAATCGGTCTAGCGGGATGTCCCCATTTCATTAAATGTGGTGGTATTGCTGAACCAACTCCAGTTATCATCTCAACTTCACCTAAAAAAAAGATATAAGTATTAGAAAACTAAAATCTATGTAAATTTTTAAGAATTTTACAGCAAAACTGGATGTTTAAAATAAAATATTTTTAATTTTGATGATGATGATTTTTGAATAATTTTACATTACTAAAATGTAATTATTTAAATTGACTTGGAAAATTTTAAGAACAAAAATTAATAAATGAAAGATTAAATAATGAAGGGTGAAAATGTCAAGTTCTATTATATCTAGAATATTGCCTGCAAGATAACAATGGACAGGTGAAAATATTACCACAAGGCTGCAGAGATACCTACACTTCTTGCTTTTGATTTCATAGCTGTTATCAGGAAAAGAAGAAAATGCTAGCATGTATTAGATTGCACCGATAATACGAGGTCTTAGGATTGATTTTGCATGTTAAATATATCCATTAAGGAGCATATTAGATCAATCGTTTATGGAAAATATTTCAGTCTCTTATATAATACAAAAAATATTATATATGGCACAAATTAAGCAGTAAGAAATGGGAAACCTATATATTTGTCGAAAATCGCGAATAGGTTAGCATTTACAATACTATTTACATAATTAGGAATATTATATGATAAATAAGTGCTTTCTCTCAACTCACAATATTTACAAGTAGAAATAAGAAACTTAAAAATTATTTCTTCATTTTTCTTATAAAAAAATTAATTAACGTACAAATAAACAAAAGAATTCCTAGTTAATAAAGGCAAAGTCATTTTTTTGTACCTGTATATAAATTAAGATATAAGATATCCTCTTTATCATTGGCAGTAGCAAATAAATCATATCCATGTATTGTTTGACTTTCAAAAAAGGTGATATCACTTATATTTAATGAAGTATTCACGTCAAAGAGAAATTCTAGGCCATTAGCTGGAAGAAATTTTTTTTTTAGAAAATTCTTCTAACAGAAATAATTAATCTAATATTTACCTGTTATTTTTTGTATAACTATAATAACTCCATTAATACTATGTTCAATTGTGGCTAAATGACGTGAGTCGGGTGAGATTCTTGGCATACCATTTAATGAAATTTTTGTAAATAGCACCGTATCTGTCAAATAGTCCAGAACGAGCTGCCCCTGGGGTCTATTTGTAACTGGTTCATCGCATGAAATAATCACCAAGCCATCTTTAAAAATTTTAAGAGAAAATTTTCTAAATTTATTCGATCTATTTTGTTATGTACTAGATACTCACATAGCGCAGAAAATTCTATATTTTCTGGTACGCAATTATATAATGTTAAATCCACTGATTTCGTGTATCGTAAATTAGCCAAATCTAATTTATATAATCCTCGTTGATTTTTGTGTGTTACATACGCATATTTATAGATAAAATGCAATTGTTCTAAGTCAGCTGATGGCAAAAATAAATTTTTAATTAAGTCAAATTTTCCATCAATTGGTTCAGGATGAATTGTATAATGTTTTCGTTTTTGTCTAGCATCACGGATAACTTGTATAGTTTTTAAGTCACTATTATTAGTATACCGCATATTAAGTATCCAGACTTGATCTAAATGAGGTACATAGTAAAGATCTACAGGATATTGGTCAGTTGTTATTACATCAATTACAACCATTTGTATTATTGATATAACTAGAATACGATCCTGATTTGGTTGACTTACATATATATAACGTGTGCCAATATTTATTGCACGACCCCATGAGCAGGGGGCATCCTTATTGCCACAAACATATTCTTGAGTTCCGGGAATAATATCAGTTCCTTGAATTTGGTGATGTAAATGGCAAGCTGACGGTTCGTATATAGCTATCCCGTATTCATGGAATACAAAAAATTTCTGATCTTCATTTATAACAGCTGGAAAATAACAAATAAAGTAACATTCAGACAAAGAAAATAACAAATTAGCTATGAACATTCAATGTAATGTAGTCATGTATTAAGAAAATAAAAACAAATAGCTTTTTTAGTCTGAGAAACCATTAATTTGTTTTGAAGCAGTCCTCTCTCTCAATCTCTTTAGAAAACCAATAATTACATTCCAAATATGGAATAAAATTATTGAATTTGGAGGTATTTTTAAAAGCAAATTATAATTCAAATCCTCAGTTAACTTAAGTTTAAAAATTTAAGCTCAATTAGTCTTTTATTTATCAAAACATTGCTTGTGTAAGACATCTTAAAAAAAGTATCACAAAAAAAAGAAACATTAAATTGAATTATTTAAATTACTTACTTGGAGTGGGCTCATCTTGGACAATTAACGAACTGATATCACGCACTGAACCTCCAATATTTGTCGCTTGGCACATATAAGCACCTATGTAAGAAATGTTAATTAAAGTATTTCTTTTAGTATGAGTATACTCATGCTTTGCCTTTCTAAAATAGGCATTTTAAATATTTAATCTAAGATCATGCAAACATAAACTGTTCCATTTTGACTAAGAATATTCTTTGTTTTTGAAATTTCTTTTCTGTTTCATTTTACAAATTAATAGAATGGATGGCTTAGTAAATCACAATATATTTTCTAAAATTGTGTTACCAGATTGGACAGTACCATTTTTACTTCCTTTTCCAATATGATTGTTGATCGGTACTTGTTCTTTATTACAGGAATCGTTATAAGCCAAGCTTCATATAAATATGATGTCGAGGAAGAAATCAAAATCCAAAGAACTTTTTACTTAGATAAAGATATAAACTTCAAACTTCTATTAATTTCCTGCAGCCGAGCTTAGCTTAGTTGTCAAGCATCTCAAACAAGTACACATTTTTTCTGTTGCTACAAAAAGAGCATCTTATATAATGTTATTTATCTTCTATGAACTGAAATATGAACGAATGAATTGTAATCAAAATTTTGTTCCTTTGATTTTTCCAATAAATTGATATCTCATATCCTCTGACATAATGTTGCATTCTGCAACTAATTGAACAATCGTAAAAAGCACATTGTTTGATATTGATGCTTTATTGAGAAATGTATTTTTTTGTCATTAGAGTTTGTTCGATTTTCTAATAAAAAAGTTATAAGACTTTCCTTGCTCACATATTGTGATGATTTGTTTGTAAATGTCATATATTCTGATGCTGAAATTTTCATATATGATAATACAAAAATTGTGACCTCTCTTTACTATTAATTTTTGTTCATGAGTTTTTTGTTAGCCCTGAAAGTTTTGAGTCATTTTATATAACTCATTTGACAGTAGTTACAAGTAAACTTAATCTTTATCTAATTAAAATGACTTCTTATGAAGAATAAATAAGAACGGATTCTTTATTTTACTTAATCACGTTTTGTGGCTTTCCAAACATAACTTTTTATATTTTTTCGTATATGAACCCAAATTTATTGGACAAGCGGAACATATATTTAGCAAAAAAATGCACCATTGACTTTAATTTGACCTTTGATTAATTATTACAATTGAAGAAAAGCAAAATATTTTAGATAAAGCTAAACAAATAATTGCTTTGGATGGCATATCTAACCTTGTTTGAAGAAATATATCCAAGGTTTTATAAAAGAGAAACTTTCTTCTTTAAGGCTGCCCACAGAGTGCCGGCTTACAGCCGAGCTGATGCCGATTCCGATACCGAAGACTATAAAGTCGTTATGGGTAAATCAATAGGAATAAGCTCAAAGTGTTCCGAGCGCAAGCCTACCAATCACAATGGGAATCGGTGTCAGTGCCGGTGTTAGCCGGCACTCTGTGGGCAGCCTAAGTCTAACCTAATCAACCTACGTCGATTTATTTAATCAGAATAATCTAAGAAAATTTAAATAACTTAAAATTCAATGTACTCACCAGTATCAGAAAATTTGAGACTTTTTACCCCTAATGAAGTTCCATTACCAATAATTTCATATTTTTCTGTATTACTAATATCAATATAATCATCATTTTTTAGCCATTCAACTTTTGGAAAAGGATCACCAATAATATGACAAAACATTTTTGCATACTCTCCGGGACGTTTTGATTGTAACTTTGGCATAACTTGTAGTTCAGGGATAGCTATAAGTATAAAACTTACTGAGTCAAATAAAATACCAAGATTTATCAAATGTATAAAAATAAACGTATACATCACAAAAAAATTACATTCATTTTGTGAAGCACCAAACACAGGATTTCTTATTGTTAGTTAGAGTCCTTTAATTAGTTAAAGATTCTCTTTGTCGACTAGGATTCAAATATTTTTTGAAACTTTGTTCAAGTTTGTTTATATTGTATGGTCTAATTTATAATGAATTGTGACAATCATTCAAGAGCTAGTTCACAATCACAGCAAAGAATTTCATGTAGAAATTATTATTGTGGTTACTTTCATGCAAGGAAGTTCCTCAAATATGCAATTTTTTAATCTAGAGAGGTAAATATATTTTCTACTACGCGTATGTGTAAAAAATGCTACTACAAGGAAAGACAAGGACTTGAATAACAATCTATGATTGTGTGTTTATTTGGTTGATTTTACGGTAAGGTCTCGTTTTATGCGGTGGATACGTTCTACAGAAAAGCGCATATAAAAAATTCGCATTAAAAAAGACTTTACTTGCCTTGAAAACCTAGGGATACGTTCTGTAATTTTCCAAAATCGCATAAAACCAAAATAATGAGTTAAAATTAACTTAAAACCGCATAAAAAAGTTTGCTGAAATTAAAAGAAGCAAGCTACTTAATAAATTACTTCGAAAGTCTAAAAGAAATTCATACAAAAGCTTAAAATAAACGTGTATTCAAACTTAATGCATTTTATTTTATTGAAAAGTAATACAGTTTTACATTTTTAAATCAATGTCGCTATCTGATAATGGTTTGCACCGTTTGCGAAGTGCTTCCAAATCACCTTCATCACCAGAAGAGACTGTCTCTGCAATAGATATTTGCGGTAAAGACGATGAAATTTCACAAACTTCATTCTCATTCTGTGTAGCTCTTTGTTTTCTGACAATGTAATCAGTAATTAAACTTTTTTTCACGATTTTTATAGACTTTTTATACGCGGGCTTCCTAAACAAGCCTATATGTATGTTTGTTTAAGAAATTTTTGGATAAAATACAAACCGCACCACTTCAAAATCGCATAAAAATAATCCGCATAAAACGAGACCTTACAGTATTTAAGCTCTTTATTCCGAACTTGGTGTAGCAGATTCTATTTGAAACTTTCAGTTCTTCTACTGAAATAATTTTATGACTTTTTAAAAAGCTTTTGTAAATAAAATTTTAATCTTTGAAAATACTATAATGAACACTTTATGTTGTTTCTAATATTGAAATTTTAGTTTTACGCATTTTAAATTTCAAATGCCATTGAAAATTGGGCATTAGCAATAAAAAAATATATGTGAAACCAACATTTGTATTATATATGCATATATAAAAGCTAGTAAAATTATCCTGTTAACTGTAGTTTACTTACTATATACATTTAGAATATGTGTTTGAACAATGTCTTGATTCCTTTGAGCATGACATGTATAATTTCCGCTATGTTCAAGCTGTATACGTGTTAAATATAAGCTCCCATCATTAAAAACTCGAATTTCATTTTCATCAATTATTGATAAATCGATAGAATTTCTTTTCCATACAATTGGTGGTGGCGGTGAGCCAGTTACATCACACTTTATTTCAACATTGTCACCTACACGAGCAGATAAATGATTTATTTCTAATGCTTTATCCAATGATACTACCGAAACGCCTGATTTTTTTTAGAGAAAAAAAAATTATTATTTTTATATAAATTTTTAATTTAGAAAAAAATTTACTTACTATAAAGTCTAGTAAATGCTTGATAAAATTCATTTATACTTAATCTGGCATCATTATCTATATCATCAAATTTTAGCATATCATTAAGGACACAACCATTACTTAGTTCATCTAAATGTTCATCAATTGATATTTGACTTAGTTCTGCACTTTCTAAATGACCATTATTGTTTTGATCATAATGGGAAAACATAATCGATACTAAAAAATCTTTACTATGATTATTATCCTGTGACATTAAACGAGTATGGCTGTAAAGTAAAAGATTATCTTTCATTATTTCATATTCTTGTGAAGTACAAAACTCCTTGTTTTTATCATTAATCAAAATTTTTGAACTTTTGCTAGATAAATTACTCAAATTTTGTTTTGATGTCATAAATATATACGGCTTAGTAATTTCCGTATCATTTTCTTTGTGGATTATGATTTTTTTATGGTAGTTAGAATTTTGATCTCCATGTATTTCAATAAAATTATTTTTATCTATGATTTTGTGCTTTTTAGTTCCTTTTTTTTCAGAAATATCTTTACATTTTCCCAATTGTTGGTATAAAATTTCACGTTCAAGTAGGCAAGAGGCTCTATGAAGCTCACAATGATTTGGATAGATTATTGCATTCGAGCCACAAACAGGATGATGTCGTTTTGAGCAATAACGTTGGCATATGCAATATGGTTGGTTTGTTGTTTCATTTAATATACATTCTCTCCCCTTTGAGCAGTAATGAATAAGGCAAGGATCTAGAATTGTGAAAATTATGAAAATAATTACCTTTTAAGTAGAATTGAGCTCTATTTTTGAGTCAAAGAAAAAAATATAGAATAAAAAAGGATACGCCTTTGGGTGTGAAATTAGTAGGCTGATACCAAAATCAGAAAAATAATATGAAAAGTTTTAGCTTTATTTTTACAGAATGAAAACTGTGCAAGTAGAAGCTTTTTTTCTAAATATAAACAGACAAATTTCATTTCAATTACGCCTTTATTGTGCTTTTCATAATTTTTCTCGACTTCCTGAGTAGTTTATTGAAATATTTGAATTCCTTGGTTTAAAAAAGTCTATTCTGTTCGAGTTTTAGTTCAGCTTTATTTCAATTTTGGTTGGATTTAAAGTGGTTCATATTTGTATTCATTGTAGCCTAAACGGATTTTCATCAAACTTTCATATAATCCATTTACAAAGTTAATTTAATACTTGATATTTTCATATACCCATATCAAAAAGCTTTTGAAAATGATTAATCCATTTACTTTTTCCAGTTGTGAAAGTATTATATTTTTAGATATTAGGTATACATGATAAATCTCAAGTCGAAAGCAGAAATTAAAACCATCAATCAATTAATTCCTTAGCTTAGGTTATGCTAATACAAGGAATAGATAGCAAAAAAATGTGAGCAATAAATAAAATTCCATTAATAATTTGATCAAAATATCTAAAACTTCTGATGATGGGCTTAAAGTTATTGGCACGTTTTCATCAAAATAGACTATAAGTATGATCTTTGGTGAGAATATTAACCAAAAACGAGACTTCCTTGAAAAAGCTCAATAGCATAAATGATGTTTTTGAATTATTTATGCTATGTTGTTTTACTTTAAGTTTTCCATAAGCAGAAAGAGTGACACCAAATAATATACATACTTTGAATTATAGTATATTATAATATTCCAAGGTTTATAATTACTGTTTAAATTGTCAATAAATAATTTAAAATTTTAGGACGAAAGGATATTAAGTTGTTTGAATAATTCCTTTTATCAACCACACAAAATGCCATGTTATTGAAATTAAAAATAAATTGTGAAAGACTTAAGTACGTAAGTCAATTAGGAAATATATTTGTACAAAATTTTAAAACGAGAAAACTTCATTGATTGAGTTAATTAAACTAAATTCGATAAAACTAAAAATTCAAATAGTATTCATGACAAAAATTTTAATTGATGTCAAAGAGAAAGAAGTATATATAAGGTTAAATACAAATTTAAAATTTGGGGCAGACTAGGAAGACTGAATCAAAAGCAAAGTTATCTTTTTCATGTGGACTCTGATTCAGGAAATGGCATCAAAGTTTTAGGCTATAAAAATATTATAGCTCTAACTCAATGCATATCTTCAATTTAAAGAAGAACAATGCATATCTGATGAACTAAAAGCGAAATTGTTTAATGAAAATTAGATCATAATCCTTAAGAGCTTAAGAAAACTTACCCTTAGTGGTTAGTTTTTCGGTATCCAGTGTAAGTTCAATGTTGCTCTCATCATCAAAATATTTTTTGTTTCTAAAAACTTGAGTTAATTTATTTTTTTCATTATTACCATTATTAGTATCGATGATTAAACATTTAACCAATATCACACTAATTAACAAAAAATAAATAAAAACGATTGAAAAGTGCACTTTCGAAAAAAAAGTTTTATTCATGATACTTAAATATATTCAATGTCTTTGTCAAGTAGACATCAACTGATTTTTTTTTCTTTGTGTGTAGAATAATTTTTAATCTGAAAAAGAAGAAATGGTGTTTTTTAATTTCTTTAAAACAAAATTTTACTTTGTCAAAACTATGATTGTGTTTTCTTAAGCTAAAATCTTACTTCTTATAAAGTAATTTTTTGTGAAATTTTCTCTTTTAACATAAGAAAACAATGCAACTATCTCCCATGATCCATTTTTATTTATTATTTTAAAATTTCATTTATGAAACTCAAAACATCTCTTTTGATTTGTTTGTAAAAGTTCTTCATTTATTGTCTAATGACTTAGTTTTAGTCAGAAAAAGTTGCTAAATACTCAATGAAAGCTTTTGCTTACACTTGATATCATTATAATAACAACCATCAAGCTAGTTATTTGATATTAAGGTAAGCAAAATGTCTTGATCAGTGGCGGATTTACTCATTTTCCAAGTGTAGGCTATTGAATTTTTGCAGCTCTTACCTTTACAGTTGTCAGTTCCTACACTATTTTCTATATATAGAGGTGGGGTAATATATAATACTTATACATTAATGTACACTCGGTAAACGTAATTAAAAAAAATTGATTTTGCATACAAACAGTTAAAAAATATGAAATTCAATTAAGTTACAATCCTTTTTTTCGTGATTTTTTGTTATCAAAGTCATCGATGTCGTAAGTAATTTTGTTCATTAATTCCGACTTTATGCATAAAAGAGCTAAAGCGTTTAATTTTTCTTGACATAAGGCCGATCGCAGATAATTTTTGACCCTTTCTAGACATGAAAAGCTTCTCTCACCCGAACAATTCGTCGCTGGAGTACACAATGCCATACGAAGAGTTAGTAAGCCCATTTGTTTCACAGAAATGAAGAGAGACTTTCCAATGATTCAGAATTTGGTTTTACCAAAATTTTTTTGGAAGAAATGTAGCTTTGAAAATGTGTGCATTCTTGAACTAAGTCAGTTCTAAAGCATTAGAATACATTTTTATCAGTGAAATGGCCTTGTTTGTAAGGGTTGATGATGGCGCTTCACTTATTTTCGCCATAAATGAAAACTTTTCATTAAACTTGCCTTTCTTGAACCAATTGGGATACGAGTCTATCAATGATGGCGAGAAATGTGTTAACCCTGAAAGTATCACTCGCAGTCATTCTCATTTCTTCATCGGGTGGTTCATCATAATTTTTTTTTCTTATCAGTTGTCTTTTTTCCATGTCTTTTGTGTACTGCTTCGACGCGCTCAATTCCATCACTTTTTTTTCAAAGTAATTGAAATTTTCTCGTTGATCTACGAAAACTTGCGAAGAGATTCATAAAGATCAGCTGCAGTAATCAAATCTACGGTAGAAGCCTGAATTTGAGCTTTCCTTTTGTTTATTCTTTCTAAGTTTATTGAAATCAATATTTATTAAGGACACATTGTCATACAGATGCATGCATATTTAAAATTATTAATAGATTATTTATAGATTAATTTTATTTGGAATATTTTGTAATTATCATTTGACGCTTAACACCTTTGTAACACATTCACAAAGGCTCCGAAACTTCTTAGTTCCATACAGCCGTAATCCCTTCAGGTATTTTAAATCTTTGATAGTAATTTATTATTGATAATTATCACATATAATAAAATGTATGATGATCTGAACTGTTTAGTAGGAAACGTATTGTTCAACCTAGTATTCAATGTGCAATGGAAAGAAAAAGGAAAGATATCTTGTAGATTTGTAGATTTATACAAGGAAATATATCTTGTAGATTTCTTTCTGAAGAAAAAATGAAATCGTATCATAGAAATTTTTCTGATTTTGGTAAGACAGTGAAAAACAATCGGTCCCCAAATTTACCTTAAATTTGCCGCCCTAGGCTCGAGCCTACTCAGCCTGCTGGTAAATCTGCCACTGGTCTTGATCTAAAAGAAATGTATATTATAGAAGTTCAATTTAGAAATTAATTATATTGTGGAATAGAAATGTAAAATAAATACTTGTCCTAAAAACATATTGGAGTTTGAGCTTTAATATTCTTTCAAGTAATACTATTCTGTAATTTTATAAATTAACATATGAAATGGACATTAAATTACTATTTTAAAGTATAGCATATGCTCTGTAAAATATTTTTAAAAAAAATATGACTCGATACAATAATTGCTTCCTTTCTTTTATAAAACCTTTGTGGAGAGTAGTGGTTTAAAAAATCGAAATATCTGAATCTACTTCCTTCATTAAATACCTTTACCAAAGCGTATTGAATTAATTTTACTTAAAAAATATACAACGAAAAGCAAAAACTGCAAGGACACGGATATTAAGGAAATTTCATATACAAAATTGTATCTTTAGGCTATCTTTTTCTTTTACATAATGCAAAATTTAACATAAAGTTAAAATGACAATAAAATGACAAATGACAGAAATATTCGAAATGACAAAAAACATCTCTTTCGGTGTTTGTCAAACGTGTTTTATATTATTCTTTAAATTGGATAAAAACTAAAGTATAAAAATTATAATCACTGCAGTTTCACAATCAAATATTTCTCCGCATTTTTGCATTTAATTAGAACAAGATGTCAAGAATTTTGAAAAATATTTGGATCTAACATAATTTACAACTCAATGTCAACTTTTCATATATATGTATGTAACAATAAAACTAATTATTTAAATTTCTTCTAACAAATCTACATTGTCATTGTCATAATTTTTCGAAATGTATGATAACTAAGCCAAAAGCCAGCACAAGAAGAGAAAAAATGAAAGATTCATATCCATTCTATTATTTATTTCTTTGTATCCTTATCCATATGTGTCCGAAAAGTATTATTGGACAATGAATTCGGATACGGTTCTAGTTCAATAGAGACCTATAGTGTGTAGACCATTTTCATGTATTTATTTATTTATGCAGACAGCTAAATCTATCCCTAGAAGAAGGTTCAATCAATTAAAATTCTTTGAAAGATTGACGTTTTTGTTATTAAATTTTATTTGAAATAGATACATAAAATTGAGAATTTTTAAGTCATTTAAATTCAGGATTTCTGTATTTGATTTTACTGATCAAGTTTTGACACCTGAAAAGTTTAATTTAAATATCAATTACATAACTTAAAATCTCTCTTATAAAAACTAAATGCTAGATTCTTTGAGACTTACTCATACTTTTGGAGGTACAAATAGTAATTAAGGACTAATTCGCGGCACGGATAAGTAAGATATTGGAAGAAAGATTTTATCAACTATTTCAGAAAAATCAAGTAACATTGAAATAATATAATTGATCTTATAAAATGTTTTCACAAAAAAAAAAACTTGAAATAGAAATAGAATGTTGAACAAGCAATAAAAAAACTCTTCAGAATTAAGTAGCAAAACAAGAGAATTCCCATTTATGGAAAGGCCATGTGACAAAAATAGTTTTTGCTTGTGATAAGTACAAAAAAACACACATATTCTTTTTCCTATAAAAAGAAAGAAGGATGTTGAAGTCTATAGAAACATTTCAATTAATTTGTCATCGACAGCATCATAGCTGTCATAAGTTTACACATAGTACTCCCTTATCGGACATTTAATGTCACTATTATATAATATGACGCAATTGATGGCAATCAGTATATTTATAACAGTATTGTTAAATATCCACAAAAGATATTTCAGGCTATAAAATCAAATCGAATTTCATGAAAAATTTTCGTTTTTATATGTACACAAGTGCTTTTCATAGCAACAATTTACCAATGCAAATTCTGTTCTAAAAGAACTATTTTCTCGAGTACTAGCTATACAAAAATTGTCGAATCTCCAATTTTTTTGTATTTTATGTATCTCTACTAAAATAGTGGGGAATTGTTGTTTAGAAATTAGTCAAAATTCAATCGACATTGATAAAATGAAATACAAACCCTTTAAGAGAGCTTATAACCTGAAGAACAGAATCGTATAGAATTTCATTTCAGTAGGTTCTAATTTTTGAATTCAGTCTTTAGAGTATTTTTTTACCATCCTGTCATTTAAATGAAGACTCTAAATTAATACACAAATAAATAATAGCTTGTTGTAATATTAATTAAATATAATAAACATAGAAAGTCCTATAAATTTCTAAAGAAAACAAAATGAATAAAATTCCGTATAGATAATAAAAACGCTAACATATGAATATATTATGACAAGAAATATCCATCCTGCAGAGAATAATGGCTAAAGTTATTCAAAAATTAAATTTTTATCAACATATTAAAATTATTCAGGGATATTAGAAAAATTTTGTAAGGAACCAGTCTATAAGTACATAATTGAGGTAAATACAACTATTAAGAAAGTTATTAATATTTCGATAATTATTTTACTAATCTGGAAATAATATCCCAAAGCCAAAAATTAACTGTGAAAGGTGTTTTCCTTTCATTGTCCAGCAGAAGATATAAATTATCTTGAAAAAGTGATACCTTTTAATGTCAAAAAATATAAAGAAAACAGGTAAATTTATCTTGTATATTTCAAACAGGTTGCTTATATTGAGCTGGCCTCCTTAAAGACCACTCAAACCGAAATATTTTATTTTTCGCTGCGTTTTCCAAGAATAAATTTCTTGAGACAGGATGATGGATTCGATCCAACTTTACTTTTATTAACTTCCAAGTTTTCCGAGTGCAGTTTTGAGCTAAGAAATCTATTTTTAATTATTTTTTGAATAATTTTTTGCGTAACTATGTTCATAAGTGTATGTTTAGAATTACAAACAGCGGTTGCTAACAGCGGTTAAATTGCGAATTTTAGTTAGTATGTTAAATTAAATAAGTTTCAGAATCCTCCCTTAATTGTAAATAAAATTATAAAAACTTTTGAGTTTTTTTTTATTATCTCAATATAAAATGAAAAGTGTATCAAATGGGCTCCTTTCAAATTAATGAAAAGCTTTAAAAATTACGTTAGCATACGACTAAATATTGAAGTGCAGTATGCAAAGTTTTGCTTTTACAAAACTTAGCTATAAGCAAAAGCAAGTTTACTTTGACTAACAATTAATTCAGACTCAATGACTTAGAAATATTGCTCTAAGGTCTATTTTTATAACTTAAATTAATTGAAATTTATGATAATTTCAAAGGAAAATTTTGAAGAAATATTATAGCAGATGATTACTTAATTAAATTTCAAATATAATTAAGGATTTAGGAAGTGCTAAAATGGAAAATATCAAATAATGTGCAGTCCAATGTCCAATAGAAATTCCGAAAACCAATTAAATTTTAATGACATAATATTTTTCAGTTAACTAGTAAAAATTTTCATTGGATAGTAATTAAATCAGAAGGCAATTTTTTCAAAAGCATTTGAAAAAAAAAACAGATTTGTTTTTTTTTTTTTTAGTATTAAAAACTTGAGAAAAATAAATACTGCTTTTTTATATATAAATTTCCGCTTTCTTAAGTTAAAGAATTTGCATATGAATTTTAATGACGTTTTATTGAGTAGTATGTATAGGAAAAATTTTATTTTAATTATGCCCGTTTACATGGACTACTCCACTTTCATAATATAAAGCATATGAGTTAGTCTATAGAAACCAAATTTAAATCCTTTTTGGAATTTTCCACTCAGCTAAAAATCCAATCAATTTAAAGTCTAGAAGCTTCGTCAATTCCTTTTAATTAGATTTGCTTTATTCTATTATGCTGGTTCATTACTTCCTTTACTTCCTTTGGAATGGAATGTTCCTTTTCAGTGCAGGATTCGATCTGTGAAGATATCTAGAATCTGTGCGACACAGGAAATATTATTTAATTGAACAGCTAAATATTAAGATCAATAGAAAAATCGCCTTTCAGTGAAAATAACTGATTTGCATCAATTTTCGATTATGAAAGGCAAATCATAAAAATCCATTAATTTATTCATCTTTGAAGTTTGAATTTAAATTAAATTATTTTTCTCAACCTAGAGTTCTTAATAAAATTGAATCAAATAACATCTAACTGTAGTAAAATTGTGCTAAAATTAATGAAAATGGTTAGTGCTACCTTTCACAAAGAGCGTATTGCAAAATGATTAATAGTTTTAAAACTTGATGCATGCATAATAATAAACAACTCTAAATACTTAAGCAGAATAGCGAAATGTTACTTTTTACTTAAAAATAAAATGAAAGCTTTTAAACTTATTTTACTTACAAATCAAATCAGCCTTTGATTCCTGTTTGAGACGAGCTTTTATATTAAACCTCGGCAGTAAACTCAAACCGAGAGTCTTTTATTGACGGTGAGCGAATTAAAAAAAAACCACTGAAGCTTTATCACTTGATATTTATTTTGAACGAGTTATTAGAAAAAATTTGGTACTTAAATCAAACAGAACTTTATTGAACTTATTATGTAAATATATTTTTTAAAACATTCTATCCGAATACAACAAAATGACTACCTTGTCGACTGACATGTGCTTCTTTGAGTTCAACCTGGTGCACCTCATTCAATATTCGATTTTGTTATGAAGTATAGTGAAAACATTTCGATTTCACACAAGAACTACTACTGTTATGACTTTAATGAATTTCACATATATATGAACTGAGAAGCTGTATTCAGTTTGAATGTATTCAATATTTGCGCAAGCGTCCTTATAGTTCCAAAGAATTACATTGAAGCCTAAAAAAATAACCAATAATCAGCAATTTTGCCCAAAACGAATTATCCTTTAAAAGTGCCAAACGTGTAATAGTTTGTGGGATAAGCTCCTGCATCTGTTTTGTAAATTTCATGAAATAAAAAGTATCCAAGCCACCCTCCGCAACACGAAAGATGAATTCTAAAGAGAATACGTGTTGTATGAAAGTAAGCGGAAAAGGGAAACAATTTAAAATCTTACACAGAAAGCATTTCAGATCACAATGAACACTGCTTACGGTACAGTGTTCCATTGTCAAAATTTTCTCCTAGTACTTGTCTTAAATTTATTGTTTGGAATTAATTTGATTTGTATTACTTGAAATTACATATTTATTGGAAACAAAACAAAAATGGATATCAAATGGAATACGTAGTTTTATAATTAATTAAGGAAATTCAAGACAGATCCTTAATCAATCTTTTCTAACGATTTCAATTTTAAACATATATTAATAACATTCTGCTCCGGTTTTGTAAAGGCAAAGAATAATTTATGAAGAGAACACAAGAAAATTTGGGAAAAATGTAAATCAGAATTATCTCACATCAATAAAAATATGAACATAGTAACCCTTTTGGCTTAAAACAGCATTCTGGCCTACTTTTTAAGAGGTATAATAAAACTTGTGAAAACATCAGCGCCTGTTCCCAATTTTGACGAATTTCCCAAATAAATTTTTGAGCTAAGTAACCAATTCTTAACTATTTAATGAACTATTTTTTGCACAATTATGCTGAAAAATGATTATTTTGCGTGACTGACAGCGGTTTAATCATAAATTAAACCATTGAAAAATAGTTCATCTAATTTGATTGAAAAACCTCTTCAAAACTTTTTCTGATGCTGAGTTTTACATAATGATGCTGCTGATTATCTACAAAATCACTGGCACTAGTAAAATATTGGTTTTTCTTAAAAATGATATGAACGTTGTTGAACCCATTTTACTTACAAATCAAATCAAATCTTGATTCTTGCTTGAGTCGAGATTTTACATTAAACCTCGGTAATAAACTCAAGCCGAGAGCTCCCTATGGATGGTGGGCGAATTAAAAAAAACCACTGAAGCTTTATCGCTTGATATTTATTTTGAACGAGTTATTAGAAAAAATTTGGTACTTAAATCAAACAGAACTTTATTGAACTTATTATGTAAATATATTTTTTAAAACATTCTATCCGAATACAACAAAATGACTACTTTGTAGACTGACATGTGCTTCCTTGAGTTCAACCTGGTGCACCTCAGTCAATATTCGATTTTGTTATGAAGTATAGTGAAAACATTTCGATTTCACGCAAGAACTACTACTGTTATGACTTTAATGAATTTCACATATATATGAACTGAGACGCTGTATTCAGTTTGAATGTATTCAATATTTGCGCAAGCGTCCTTATAGTTCCAAAGAATTACATTGAAGCCTAAAAAAATACCCAAGAATCAGCAATTTTGCCCAAAACGAATTATCCTTTAAAAGTGCCAAACGTGTAATAGTTTGTGGGATAAACTCCTCCATCTGTTTTGTAAATTTCATGAAATAAAAAATATCCAAGCCACCTTCCTCAGCACGAAAGATGAATTCTAAAGGGAATACGTGTTTTACGAAAGTAAGCGGAAAAAGGAAAACAATTTAAAATCTTACACAGAAAGCATTTCAAATCACAATGGACACTGCTTACGGTATCATGTTCCATTGTCAAAATTTTCTTAAATTTAATGGTTGGAATGAATTAGATTTGTGTTACTTGAAATAACATATTTATTCGAAACAAAACAAAAATGGATATCAAATAGAATATCTAGTTTTATAATTAATTAAGGGAATTCAAGACAGATCCTCAATCAATCTTTTCAAACGATTTCAATTTTAAACATATATTAATGACATTCTTTTCCGGTTTTGTAAAGCAACGAATAATTTATAAAGAAAACACAAGAAAATTTGGGAAAAATGTAAATTAGAATTATCTCATATTAATAAAAATATGAACATAGTAACCTTTTTGGCTTAAAACAACATTCTGGCCTACTTTGTAAGAGGTATAATAAAACTTGTGATATAAGGTTCCATTTTTCTCTGTTTATCTGGCTTAACTCAAAACATTTTCAAAAATTAAGGGTAGAATAAGCGTGTTCTTTTATAAATTCATTGAATACGAAGAATCTACAAAACAAAAGGAAGGGTCAGCAATGTGATAATACATTATTCGCACAGGAATCAAAATGCTTGAGCTAACTTTAATCTAATTAATTATAGTACAAAAAGGTGTAATGTGTCTTTTGGGAACATTTTCGTATTTTTTGGACCAATTTCTAGGCACACCTACTACACACAACTAACTCCCTCTTTTTCTATTGACTATAGAATGTAGCCTGTACTATACTGAGCTTCCAACTTTTAATATTTGGCTCTTTTTTTATAAACTCGCTTTAAAAATGAATTCATATTTATTGTTGAGCAGGTCTTAATATAGGTCCAATTATTTAAAAGTATCATTAATTTTAATTGCTTTCCTTGGTATTAAACATCTCAAAAGGTTATTTATTATTCAGAAGTAATTCAACGTCATCAAACTCTTCATGATATTAAATTATAACCCACCCACCTTGTTATTGGGGAAGTATTGGTGTTTTAAAAATAGTATACTCCTTAAACCAAAAAAATTTACTTTCAATTTAAAAAAATTTATGTTTGAAGTAGTCTAAAGTTTCTATTTCCTTCAGTTTTAGTTTGTGAAGAATGGTTTTTCAATCTCTATATTAAAAATGATCATTTTATCATAAATGATATAAATCGCATTTTAGTTTTTCATTGTCCAGGCCATACTTTGCTTATAAGTAGAACTCTCTTTAGATTTATCATTCTTTTTCGATGAAATCTACCTTTTTCCCAGAAAATTATTCAAACCTCTCGCGGTAGATTTTACAGATCAGTTTTACACTTTACAAGTGTATTCTATATATTATTAATATAAACCAATTTATTTTAAATATGCCCTTTAAAGTAAAATTTTTGTTTATATAAGAAGGAGGAAATAAAGAAAATGAGGAAGATGCTTACAAGTAATTATCTTATCAGTAGAAGAAAAAAGCCTTCTGCGCTATGTTCATAGAAATAAATGCTATTACTTCGCGTTGCGTTCCTACATCATCGAACATTTGGATTGATCATAAATGGTCAGTTATAATTAGCGAATACATCAGTAACAACTGCTTTAAAGAGAAATAACATTTTAACGTTTTATACGTTTTAGTATTGCATGCAGGAAAAGAAATCCTAGAGATTATAAAAATTTACCATTTTAATTTAATCAAAAACTAAACAAAGATCGAGAAACAATTCCAAAGGTAAGAAAAAGGAATAATATTAATTTTTTGAATAATTTATTATGGTAGAAGTTCTTTTAAAAGGAATAATTGGATCGACAGAATCGCTGTTGGAGACCAAGAGGGAAATTCTTAAGAAATAAATGATACTAAATGTCCTAAAATGAAGTAAAATAAATTTTTGGTGTTTGTAATGTTGTGTGTTTTAAGTTAATAAAGTTGAAATCAAAGAAAAAAAACAAGCAAATTTTTAATTTACATAGATTCAATATATTTTTTTCTTTAAAAAGCTACAATTAAAAAGAAAATTATCTTAAAAGTAAACATTGGGTTTAAATATCTGACGATTTTCGGTTGGAATACATCAAGTGCAATTCTGTACCTTACTGTCTACATGGTTTACATATATATATATATATATGTATATTTTTAAGTCACCCCTATGCTACTTATGCATTCACCTGTCGAGACTACGCGTGCATATTGTTCTCATTCCCCTAATCAAGGAGCGAAATATAAATCGAAAGCAATATGTCAGGATACATTAAATTGAAATTTTCCCACAAAAAATAATTGTTAAGCCGTCAGTTGTTGCTATTATTAGTATTGTCTATTTGAAGTAATTTAAATATTTCTAATGCAGCTACTAATTATAACAATACAATTTTATTGTGCATTGAAATTCTAATTATACATACATTGCTTGCATTATAATTTTTTTCTAAGTATTGAGATAAAATTCTGATTACCTCCTTTATAGAATTTTTGAGTATAATACTGTTAAAACTATCCTTGTTCGTCTAACCAATTTGAAGTAGAAAATTTGATTTTTCCTTTGGTCAGGTTTGTAGCTTTTGTTTTGTTTTATATGTATGAGCCTTGTTTTATATGTTTTTGTATTTATATTATTTTTTTAATATAATTATTATTGTACTAGTTTTTGAAAGGAGTACCAATGAAGCAGCCAACCATAACATTTTCAAAGAAGGGTTTACTTTTTCCTACTTCCATTAATGTATTCAATATAAATGTTGGTTTCAATATGAACAGAAAATGTTCTAGTTCAATAAAAGAAAGTAAAATTTTCTGTAAGAAATTGTTTGTTTTTTAAGTTTTTAACTAACATTTCTCTTTCACACCAAATGACGTCATTGATGTCCAGTACAGTCCTTATATACATTGTAGCTGTTAGAGAAATAAGGATAAAGCTACTATGATTTGTGAAGAGTAAGATTGTACTGACCACACAGGAATAAATATAATTGTGATTTGTGCTTTTATACAAAGAACGTGGTTACATTTTTTACGTGGTAGAAAAATTAAAACCAAAAAAAACAAAAAAAAAATCATTTAAATATTGTGATTAAATTTTTAAAAATATTAGTGATATATTTTTTTATATAATTATAAATATAAATATTTTTTGTTCTTATGATACGGTTAAAATCCTTAAGAAAATTAATTATATTGGGCCTACTTATTGATAAACGACACATAACACGAACTTTATTGAATTTTTATCTAACTTCCAAAATTGGATTATTTTTATGTTAAAAAGTGAATAAAAACTTTAAATTTGTGTTCTTCAGGAGCAAAAAAAAAAAGAAAGAATCATTTGATATCTAAGGTAAGAAAAATTTTGTTTTCAAAAATTACGTTTTAAGAAATTTATTGACAGCTCTTACAAAACTATTAATTTAGTAGCAGTTATTGGTTTAATAGGGAGAGAGAGAGGGAATTTAGTGAAGATGAGCTTCAATATGATTTTTTAATAAGTATATAAATATTTCATAAGACTTACAAAAATACAATACAAATATGAAATTATTTGTTAAATTATATTTGCTTGTAGCAAATACTCGTATATTAGGAAAGTAAAATGTTAAAAATAAAAAAAGACACCAAGAACTATACCCTAAGATGATGTTTCTAGCTCACAAATAAGTTTTAAAAAAAGTTTAGCCAATCAATCAACTATCATTCCAATTGAGATTAGTAAATAGAAAAATTTTTAAATAACTTTTAATAACTTCATAGATTTGCGTTTTTCTCTTTGTATGATTTATAAAATCAAATTCATGAAAGCCGCAGACTTACAAGGATAAAATTAAAAGCTTGATAAAGCTTATTCAGATCAACTAGATACTTAACTCCACTCCTAGGGATACAAAATTGTAAGAAATAGCATTCAATCTATATCAAAAGAACCAATAACTATTTAATTAAAGGACCTTAGGCATATCTAAAAGTCTTTGCCCTTCTTTGAGTACTGTAATAGCGAAAAAGTTTTTTTTTTTTTTTATAACTTGTAAATTTTTTACAGATACGAAAAACTCATACAAAACAAAAATATGGCAACAAATTCAGAATCAGGTGGCTTAAAAATATTGTTTAATGATTCTCAACAAATTCTAAAAAACTCTAATGATTCAATTAGTAAGTAAATATGTGTAGCACGTATCTAAATTTTGTTATCAATGAATAAATAATACTTTTGTTTTTATTTTGATTTAGGCCCATGTCCATCAGCTCAATCAGAGAATTCAATTGAATGCGCTCAACAAATGCTTGATGATGAGACGAATGAGAACCATTTTGAACAAGAATTAACCAATTTAACATGGTTAACACAATTAAAAAGTTTGGTAGCATGGCCAGATTCAGTTAAACCAATTTTTGATGATGATGATGATGGCGATGATAAAAATGATAACGAAAGTGCCATAAATGTGCCGAAAAAGGATTCTATAGAGGAACGCTTTAATAATTTTCTCGAACAAACCAAAAAGTATGTTTTGAAAATTTTATTTCTAAACTAAAATTTTGTATAAAAGGTCTTAATTTTTACATAGAATTAAAACTTATTTATGCAGTATAAAATTACAAAACTTCTTGCAATATTTTTGCCCTAAGTATATTTCTTATTTATGCTAGCAGTTTTACATAAAGGATTCATAAAATTAAATTAATCGCTAGTTAATTTTGTAAAATTTGTAAAAATATCTTTTTACTGTCTTAGCCTGTAATCATAATGGACATAATTTAAGGCGAATTGTTTGTTTGTGCGAGTTATTAACTGCCATTAAGAGAAGAAGCAACTTATTAATCTTATACATTTGAGTGACAAATTAGTGTAAATTGCATGTAGACGATAAGGGTAACTACCCGAGTCAAAATATTTGATGATGATTTCGTACTGAATGTACTGAAAAGTTTGTAACTTTAATACTGATACTGGTAGTGTTGAATCGGGACTTATCTAGACCTTTCAGTATCAATTCAGTACGAACTTTTAACATAATATAACATATGTAAAAGATTATACTCATTTAGTCCTATAACATGAGATATTTCTAATGTCCTGACAATTTAATTGTTATCAATTGTTCAAAAGAAAACAATCGATTACAATAAAAGAAGAAGCTATAAGCCAGCGGTTAATTTGAATTACATTGAAAAACCGCAAATTCTGTGGTAATATCTGTGGCAAAAAATTTGTGCCCTTTTGAATGAATTGGAAACTATCATCAAGAGGGGAAAATTTACTCTTAACATGACAATTGGAAGCCTAATGATTAGCGAGAAATTTGTAATTTTAATCTTCCATCATCGAAGAATTATAATAGGCATAATTTATTTTTAGTATGAATATAAGACTTATTCGCTGTCAATGTATTTTTTTTTTTTGTGGACGTAATTAAATTAAATTTGAGCTGCTAGGCTGGAAATTTTTTTATTTAACTTACTGTTAAAAAATGCATTTCATTGATAAATGTTTTTATCAAATTTATAGATTCATGTCATTATTCTTTATATTCTTTTAGAAATAGAAAAAATTATGATGGATTAGCTGATTTTTTTCAAAGTAATACCAAAGAAAAACCACCGTATAATTATGCTCAAATTATAGCTATGGCATTGCTAGAAAATGGTCGAATGACACTTCAACAAATATGTTCTTGGATTGAAGCTAAATTTGGTTATTATAGAAAGCGTGGTAACTGGAATGTAAGCCCAATTAATTAATTACAATAAAAATAATAAATTAAAATTTAATTTCAAAGTAAAAAAATTTATTTAATATATTTTAGAATTCAATACGCCATAATCTATCATTGAAATATTGTTTTCGTAAAATTGAACGTAATAAATTTGAAAAAAGGAAAGGTGGATATTGGGAATTGGGTATGGATATAACCAAAAGTGAAAGAAAACGTCGCCGTAATCGTAAAACAATACGTGATACAACAGAAGAGCTAACATCTGACAATATTAATAACTATGAATTAGATAGTAAACAAAATAAATTAGATGATGAATTATTAAATCATGAAGTTTTACAAGAGTTTTTCAATGAAAGCCTTAAAGATTTAAGTCTGCATAACAATAATGATTTATCTAGTGCACTCGATGAAACTTTAAACATATTGAATGCATGTGAGGATACAGGACAAAGTATACACGATGGCACTTTTGATATAAACGTCATCGGAGCTAATGGAAATAATTTTATAACAGAGGATACAAATATTAATGGAATACAAATGGATAGTTGTAATTATCAGGATCAATTTTCTACAGAGGTATATCCACTTAATTTATTTTGGTTAAATAAGAAACTAGAGTTTAACAGAAATACAATTGGATAGTACTTACAATTAGCTTAGAAGCTATTTCTAACCAATAAGATTCTTATAAGGATGATACTTTTAGAGACCTTCCCCTGCCTTAGGATTATTTGTTTTTGTGTAAAAAGCTAAGGGTGGACTTGCTCATATGGTCATGCGCATTTTACAAATAATTATTGTTAGTATTATTTTTTGCCGAGAAAAGAAACAAAAAATTATTTTTTCGATAAAATACTCATGCTTAATTATATTTACCTTGTTTTGTCATTTTTACTGGCCTGAGTCATTTTTCTTTTCTTTTGTTGTAAAATTTCTCATTTCATCTTTCAATAAGTCTTAATTTGATTCATAGAAATACAACTTTTTTCTTGGCAAAAAGTACGGTCCAAAAGTCGGACTAATATGAAAAACTAAAGCAATCAAAATTAACAGGGATACAATATATATTAACTAATTCGTATATAATTTTTCAAAAGAAACTGTTACCCTCTTACTGTATCTATAACTGACTTATCAAATAAAAGAAAGGAAATTGATATTTGTTACAATTAGTAACTTAGAAATAGTTTCAACTTTCACAAAAAGCCCAAACCTGAATCATGGTTGTCAACAACTTTTGAAGTAGAAGGAGATGAGCCTACGTTATCTTACCTTTATTTACTGAAAAATATAATTGTACATTAGTATAGAAAAACGCCAGATTATCGTATGATAAAAAAATTATCACCTCACAAGACTATTCCGGATTTGGGCTAGTTGAGTCTACAATCTTCATTTCACCTTATTCTTATGCCTAGGGCTCACTAGCGCTTAGCGTATGGGACGACTTAGCACAGTAAAAATGGAGAGTTTTCCTAAATACCAATCGGCGTGGACTCACCAGCATATTACTGTTTTCATTGACAGAAAGCAAAATTGCCAAAGTGACAGTTCTATTTGTGATTTATTTGTTATTATTTGCTTTAAGTACATAATCTTAATATTCAATGACTCAATTCTTCCCGAATCAAAATATTCTTTTGATCTTCTTTGAGAAACCGACAAGCTAACAAGCCAAATAGTTGCTACTTCAGGCTAATTCAGTGGAGACTAATGGACTCATTAGCAATTATAGTGGTAAATTTTGTGCCGCTAAGCACTAGTGAGTCCTAGGCATTAAATGATAATCCTAATTAGATAAAAATATGGGGATTAATTAGACATAACCAAAAGTATGTACAATGGAGAATCATACCTTTAAATATATATATATGTATTGAAGTAATATTAAATAAAACTGAATTTCGTTGGCTTAGTAGTAAATTTCTTCAAAAAACTTCTAGGTAACTTTTTTGCTTTCAAGAGATTAAGAGATTTTCCCTTATTTCACTTGCTTTTCTTGAATATCAATTGAGGTAATAAAAATTAATGCAATATTTGTTAAAAAAAATTAAATTTATTTAAGGACTTTGCGATTATTATCTGAAATAGGATTATGCTAAAGTTATGATTATGTCAGTAAATTATAAAAAATTTATAACTCTTGATAAGTTTTTGCAAAAATTAAATAATAAAAAAATTATTTATTGTTAGATTCAAATTTCAAATGGGGAAACTACTGCAATTGACAATGTCGATACTTCTGTCATCAGCAATTATAATAATGGCCCAAATGTGATAGTGGAATTATTACCATATTCCATGCCGAATGATGATACTAATATTAAAACATTTTTTGATAATATCGATAAAGAATTTGAGCTATTGAAGAATTCTGAAAATGACGACGAATTAATTGATGCTTTATATGAAGCCCCAGCTCAAGGATTTTGAAGGATGAAAATATTAATTACATAACGCTATATACATCCATACATACCACACAATATATAAGAATTTGTATTGTATTGTTTTATTATTCTTTTTTTATATTCATTACTAGTTACGTATTAAAAACATGATCAAAGTTTTAACAACAATAAAAAAGAAAAAATAAAGTGTGACTTTGAGTTTTTCTGTAGCTTTTTAATGCTTTTAAAATATTTTGACATAAGGAAAAAATTTAATTAAATTTTAGTTAGCACGTCTGCTGTTTCCGTTAAAGCTTAAAAATTAAAGCAGGAAGTTTTATTATAAACCAAAAAAGAGGGAAATTTATTTTACAAAATAACCTTAGCTACAACAAAAATGTTTGTTTTAAAGGACACTTTGTGGCCTTCAAAATTTTTGTTGTATTTAAAATTATTGTTTTACTTATATTAAGGGATAGGAAATACTGATTTTGTTATGTAGAGAATCTAGGTAGGTAAAATGAAAATTTTAAAGGCCACAAGCTGACGCGATAGCCGCGAGGTGCGTTACGAATAAAGGGGACTATTCACTATTTTCTTCCAAGTCGTCAAATGGCTCTCTTTTTCCATGTAAACGCAATGTATATGAAAATGACCATTTGTAAGCAAATTTTTAACAATGTTTAAACTTTTACTCACAAATCGTCCATTTCATCTACTTTATATGGGATGAAAGAGCCATTAGATGACTTGAAAAAAAATAGTTAATAGTCCCCTTAAGGCTTAAGGCTTCAATCATAAAACTATACATCACTGTTAAGGGGTTAGGTCTAGTCAGCATTTTCAACAAAAAAATCAATTTTTTTGCATTTTCTTTAAGTATAATGTCCTAAAAATATTCTCTGAAAATTTGAAGTGAGTCCGACCAATAGTTTTTGAGTTATTCGCCAATTAACAAAGGGCTCTCGGGCTCTACATACATTGAGTGCAAAACTTTAAATGGTTTTTCTCAAAACTATTTTTATGAACCGGTGACCACTGTAACTCGAAAACCGCTGGTTAGATTTCAATGAAATTTATACAGCTTTTGGAAGACATGACATACTCGTGTCTGAAGGGAAGGATTTTTTTCTTTTTTAAATTTCGATTTTTTATAAACAATTAACTGCTGTTTTTCTTCCCGAAAATCTGGAAAAAAATTTCCTGAGGCCACCATTTTGTAAGTAAGTTTTTATTTGATGATAAAACTAATTTTTCTGTCCGATTGATTTTAGATGAATTTTCAAGGATTTGTGGTGGCCATTGCAAGAGACTTCTGTTTGGAGCTGGGTCAATACAAACAACCATAACTTTTAAAATTATTAAACTTTTTCTTTCAAATTATCAAAACATTATGTAATGATGCCATATTTTTACTTTTATAAAATAAAATAATTTACTGGGAAAACAAAATTACTTAAAATTATCCTTTTTTCATGTCTCTGACTAGACCTAACCCCTTAAAAGTACCTTATACATTAGTAGAAAAGCAGAAATTTGAGGTTAATTTTTACTTCCTCGCAGAATTCATTCACCAGCATTTATCAAGAGCAGTCAAATCAAAATTTTAGTTCTTTGGAGACAGTAATTTTCTTGTGTGTATTTCATCCTTTTAATGATATTATAATGATTAATTTATATTGTGAAGAAAGTGATCTGTTTTGATATTTAAGAATTTTGTTTCAAAAAAACCGCCAGTGTATATAAATGTAGTAGCAATAAAAAGATGTACACAGAAAATAAAACTATTTAGATAGAAACTCAATGAATTTAAATAAAAAATAACTTTTATTTTTATTGTTTACAATAACATTTTTAGATTTTCTTCTTTATTACATGATTAACTGTATGTTACTTTCATTAAACATTTTTTTGCTTGGTTTGTTTATTTGTTAAATTCACCTTGTTTTTACTTTTTTTATATTTGATTTTTTATTGAATTTCAATATACAATTACGTACATTTATAATAAACATTGCACAACATTTGGTTATTATTAGTTAAATGTTTTTTTTTTTTGTTTTTTTTTGTTTTGGTTTTTAGTTTAGTTCAATTTTTGTTTGTTAGACTTTTACTATTACGCTTTGCAATAAAAATAAACAAATAAAGTTTTTACGATATTTTTGTAATTCTTTGGAGTATATAAATATTTTAAATGTTCTCAAATACTCAAGACTTGAGTCTATTCTTTTACTATTCAATAGAACACACACCATACAAATATTTAAATAAAACTGTGTTTTGGTTGAAATTTAAAAGTTTTTTATTTTGGTTCCTCATTCCCAGGTGAATTATATTTCTATAATCAAATTAAATCTTTCTTAAGATCTAAACTGCACATACACATAGCTACAGATGGGCTCAACATTAATTTTCAATTGCTCGGTTGGTTTTATTCAATTGTTAAATATAGAAAAACAAAACCAAAATAATAAATAAATAATTTTGTCATTATCAAAACCTAAGTTAAGTTGGCACTTGTAAATTTTCAAATGATTTTAGTGAAGTTTAAAAGACAATGAAGATAAAATCATTGAAATAGAAGATTTTTTAATATGAGCCCATTTTTACATAGAAAATTCTTATAGTTTAATTTTTTTTTTTTATTATAAACAAACAACAAAAGCATTTTTGCTTATCATTTTTATATAGGCACTATTATGATAATAGGATTTAATGAAATTTAATTCAAGCTAATTTTTTAATTATATATTTAGGAGTTTTCTCAATAAGAGCTTTCGAGTAAATCTGAGACCCACTTGCAATTTCATTAAAAAAATCCAAACCAATACGGATGAGGTTTAAGCTAAGTGAACAGTTTCTGGGTTTAAAAGTTTTAATTTAGAGATGTAAAGCTTACATTTTTGATTCTTATATAAAAAAAGGGTTTCCTCGAGTTTTTAACCTGAACGATATATATTAACACGACAAGTTCTTGTAAGCCTAAAGCAGGTAACTTTATATAAACTTCTAGCTGTTTCCATTCGCTTGCGATTAAGATCGTCAGAGCAAAATTTAATTGATAATATCTTTTTAATAATTTGTTCAAAGCTAAGCGGAAGTTAAAGTGAAATTACAAAAAAAAAACGATCTGAATCTTGACTAAAACAATGGCAACAGATGCTGCAATTGCCTAAATATTAACAAGATAAACTGCCTGCAGTCACTGGCTTTAAAGCAGGCAATTGAGATTTTTATCACAGGGCTTTTGCTGTGGCTGTGTCTAAATTAGAGTTTTGTATAGCTTTTTTATTGGCATTTAAAGGCAGGCTTACACTAAATAATATTTTGGCTGTTATGATTACATTATAATTCTAATACAAAAATATAATTTTTGCTACCTATCCAATTTTATTATATTAATAATGAATTGAATTAATTATCTAATGCAAGGAACAAATTATATTTTTCTAAAACAAGTATAATGAATTTAACGCAGCCAATATACTATTTAGGGAAAATCTGCTTCGAAAATTCCAATAAAAAATATAATTGAAACGTATTATCAATCAAATATTATTTTATCGGTTCATTTTGTTATTAAATCGAATATTATAAATATTTCACTTAAATTTTCAAATCATTTTTAAGCAAAATATTCAATATAATATGTTGCCTCATATATATCGTTAGAAATCAACGTTACATCTATTTTTAATAAATATATCTTGGCAATATATTTTTAAGTCTATGATGGTTAAGCACATATACCTCGAAACAGTTAACTTTACATCTCTACATAATTAAAATAAAACATAATACACACCACAGAAATTATAATAATTACTATCTTTTGTGTAAATTTTAATAACTTTAATATTTTCTGTGGGAAATTATGATTTAATAATATTTTGTAAATGTTTGTTAAGCAGGAAAACTGTAGTAATGAAATTGTTCAAGTAGATAAATTTGTAAGATAATAAATCCAGAAGTTGGTCAATTCATATACTTCAAAAGTAATATTATTAAATTTAAATAAATTTCTTACATTGAAATAGTTATTGCAGGTGTATTTTGTCTGTTGCTTTTTATAGAAAAAACAAATTATAATAATAATTTTATCAGACATTAAAGCTCATATTTGTTTCTGGGTCTTAATAAAATATTTGCAAAATATCTATCCATGCAGAATGATTTTACCTAATATTTTAATATTTTTCAATTTCTCTTATTAAACTTTTTTTTAATATATTTTTGTATCTCTTTTAATATTAATTTAGAAATATAAGTAACACTTTGCTTTAAAAATGACTTTAAAGCGTCTAATATTTGATCAAAATTACACATTTAACAACTTTGCATATTTTTTCATTTGTTTTGAATAATATTTTTAGAATATTTTGTTTTATTTTTTTTTTAGCATTTAAAACATTTTTTCGTTGTAAATTGTATTTTAAATTTAAGAAAATTTTGTTTATTTTTAAAATATTTTGGCGAGCTAAAGGCAACATTGAAACATTTTATTGTTAAATAAATTTTGAAGCTTGAATACGCAAATAGTTAGTTTCCTTAAAATAATATCAGCCTAATTTCATTCCAAATCAAAAATTTTTGTTGTTGGTTTATTCTGAGTAAACAATATTTCGTTTTAGCATTAAAGTAAAGTTAAGCATTTAAGAGTTGTTAGATAGTTGAGAAATTGATTTGATCATATTTTTCTTGAAAAACACAATAAAAATATATATGTATGAATAAAAAAACGAAAATTTGTAAAATTAAAAACATTTGCAGTAAAATTATATTTTTAGTTATAAACTTTATTTAAATTTAAATAAAAAACTTCTTTGGCGAGTATTTGAATGTTAATATAAAACTTACTTTCAAATGAAATTCAATCTTTATGAACTGAAAATTTTTAAAAATAACTCGAAATATACGAATTTTATTTTGAGCAAAGAATGCCAAGTTTTTTTGTTTAAATATTAGTATTTATTAAATATCTTTTATCACTATATGCTTTCTTTTTTGTAAAGTTTTAGACGATTCAATTTCATTCTATTCACTATGGAAACTAATGATTTCAAAATTTCATATTCAACTATATTTTTCAGCATTTACTTTTAATATTTAAACTAAACGACACCGATTTATTTTAGAAGGTTGAACAATTTTCATTTGTACTTGTGAAAATGTTTATATAATTTCAATATCTATTTTCTTTTATTATTATTTTTTTTTTTGGTTTTTTCTTGTTTATAAATTAAATTTAGTAATTAATGCATATGTAAACAACGTTTAAAATGTTTGTTATTTTCGGACCTTTAATTTATTTCACACAGAATGAGACTACAAAACACAAAAAAAACTTTTTCTACTTGTAGTAATCATGTTTTGTATATCTTTAAATATTTCAGTCTATCTTTATTAATTTAACAAATTTATAAAGTCAAACACGTCTATTAAATATTGATTTCTGTTTTAAATTTTTCTAATATAATAGTTCTCTTTTTTATGTATTCCTCTTAAACAACATTTAACATTTATTTAATATTGCTGTTCTTTGGTGTCGTTTATATATTATTGCAATTTAATTCCAGCACTTTAATTTTTGTTTTTTTGTTTCTTTTTTTTCTGTTGAAATAGTGAATGTGTAGAAGGAATTAAGCGAATTATATTAATGTTATGACTAGAGTTTGCAATTCAATTTTTATGAAACATGTAGTTTTGTTTGTGATACTTTTTATTAAATTAAAATTGGAACTTTAGACGGTTAAAAGCGATTGTTTTGGATTTGTTATGTAAGCTTGTCATTTAGGTTAAAATTAAATTAAAGAAAAAATTTATTTCAAAACTTATAATAGAAAATCCATCTTCTTGGAAGTTGGATTTTATTCACTTAGACTTATGGTTATTAGTAAAAATATTCCCGATATTAGCCAAGCTCTAACAAAATATTGATATTATTGGAATTTTTTGAATTAATTTACTTGTACATAAGGGAAAAACTTTAATCCTAGTTGGACTTCTTAGAAATATTGCTTTTAATTTTTCATTTTTTACTAGAAAAGTAACACTAAGAATGTTCCTTCTACATGAAATTCAGTTTTATTTTTAATATAGATTTTTATAAAAAATGCATATAATAATTACAACTGTTTCTCTATTCATTCATTTTTAATCTTACAGTTGTAAGTAAATAATAATTTCTCGTTTATTTTCTAATGTGCTTTCTGTAAAAATAATTACTGTTTTTTGGACACAAGCTTTCATTTTTTCCATTAACTACTTTCGCATTGGATTTATCTGAAGTTTTTTTTGGATTTGAAATATAATTAAAATAAAAGAAAAACAACCCGAAAGTATTTTTATAACTTTTTGCTGCTCTTAAGCGATATATAATTATGATTTTTATTAATATTTCTATTCTGTTCTTAACTTTAGAAGTTTCCAAGAAAAGAATGTCATGTATAAAAATAAAATTTTAATTTTAATTTATTTAATACTAATTATATGATAGATTTAATTAATTTCTAAGTTTCAAGGAATTTAATTAAAGTCGAGATTCAAAGAGATTTGTAAAACGTAGAAGACATTTATAAACTAAATAATTATAGTTAAAATATTAAGATATTTAGCAATTCAAAATATTCTAAAGAGTTACACAATCAGTAAAAAGTTGTTAGAAATTTTTTAACATATTTTGTTGTTAAAATATTTTGAATGAAAAGCTAAAGTTTTAATCTTTGAAGCAACAAAGCCAAACAAATGAAAATCTAGTTATGTAGAATTGGTAGCTGTATTAGCTAAATGCTCATCAAACTCATTAAAATTTTGATGAAAAGTTTAATATAGTAAACTCAGCCAATTTTACGTTTAATGGTCTTAAATAGTAATTGAGATTTTCAGAGATCTACAATATTTGCTTGACGTAAGATACTCAGTCTTTTCACAAGGTGAAAATCATAAATATACAATTGTTATTTAGATATTCATCATTGTTCAAATTAAAATAAAATGGTAGTTTAGTTAATTTTCATTTTTTATTTGAGAACTCTTAACTCTCCGATTTTCGAAGAAAAAAATAATAATAATAATAGTAATAATAAAGAATCTGTATTCCATACCTACTTCTGTGCCCTAGTAAACATTAAATAAATCCATAGAAATGAGATATAATATATTAAGAAAGCAAGCATTGGTCCCAAAATAATTAAACTGATAAAAAAAGAACCCAGTTCTTAAACATTGTCCTTTATTAAACCTAAATATATTTGCTATCTAGTTAAGAATTTTCTTTGTACAGATGACTGTATTAACAACGAGTATTAACAAATATTCAGATTAATTTTAGCTATTTAATTAAATAATTGAAGAAAAATATTATTCAAATATATTAAGAGGATTCTTAGAAACATATATTTGATTTTATGCTAATAAGAATAAGATTTGATCTTGATTATGAGCCATTTTAAGTATTTAATTATTAACAACTATTCGTATTATATATCTGACAACATTCAAAATTTTGTATTTATTAAGAAGCAATTTGAAAATAGAAATAAAAAAATTTATGAATTATTCGTTTTATAATTTAAATTTAGTTACAAAATGTCTTCTGTATAATGATAACTAAAAATACTTTTCGTATTCATTTTGTTTTAAAATGGACCCGTTCCTAAATCTATGTTAGTTAAAATACGCTTATTTATTTTATATTAATAATAACAACAATAACAACAAAGAAAAACACAGTAAAAATATTAGTTAATTTTATATATAACGTATTTTAGCAGTTATTCAAACACAATATTATTAAAGTGTTATTTAATTAAAAATAATAAATGTATGATTAATTTCCATTTATCAAATCGGATATGTTAGACAGTTGTGGATTTTTTGTGTGAACATCTATTCTTTATTTGTAGAATATACATAAAATTGTATTTTTATTGATATTGATAATTGTTTGCTGGTAGTTGTATGCAATCATATTTTCTTTTATTCTTTTTGGGTAGTATAATTGCTAAAATTAAAGTTCTAACGGCGGGATTGATTATTTGATTTTATTTTAATCTAAAACTTGAGATTTTTGGGTTTTTTGTTTGTTTATTGCCATTTTTTTAGTTGAAGCAAATAAAATGCATTGTTACAAATAGCTTTTACTTTTTCTCATTTGCCAAATTAACCCCAAAAAATCAACTTTGTTTTTTGTCATCTTTATGCTTGGTTTATGCTGAAGCCTTAACCACACATGCACACATGCATACGAATTTAAATAAACATACACACACTTCCATATATTTATATTTTTATATATATATATATGGGTATTTCAAATTAGTTCAAATTATTTAATTGAACGAGGACAAATAAGGCATATTCTTTATTTGCTTTGACTTAGAAAATTTATTTTCCAATTAAAAAATAGGAAAATATTTATTTTATAAAATTAAATTGAATACAAGCTAAGATGAATTCTATTGTTGATTATTCAATACTTGTTGTTGCTTTTGATAAAAAGAAAAAATATATGTAAAAAATTTAGCAAGCACCAGTATCAATTCGAAGAAAATATAAATATATATATATATATATATATATATATATATATATATATATATATTTCTTTGGGTTTTATTAATTGTTAATTAACGTTTGCATAAGAAATACAAAATTAAAAAAAAAAGTTACAATTAAAATTTTTTTGCATTGTTTTTTTTGTATTTTTTTTTAAATTTCCACCACATATAAAATTTGTAGTAAAAAACTTTAATCGTTTAAATATTTAATTAATAACTTTATTATCCTGCTAGATTTTTGTTTTCTTTTGTCCATTTTTTTTTCAAATTTTTTTTATTTATTTTTAAAAACTTTTTAGAAATATACTTGCTTCAAAAATAAATATATATATATACATATATATATTTCTATATATATTTTGCTTGATAATTTTATCTAATTCTTTAATTTAATTTTCGCATGCTCTTTAATGCAGCCAATGAATTATAATTGTAGGTCTTTTTTTTTAAATATTGATAATTTTATTTTTTAATTATAACTGCAATTTAATTTTTACTATGAACTTTTAGCGAGACAACTGCTGATGATTTTAAAAATTTCTCATTTATTATGGAAATTAAATTGATATTTTTCATTTGGTTTTTTTTTTTATATTTATTCAGGCTTTAAGCGATGCCATTGAACTATTGTTTGTCTTGGTTTTGATATCATGTCCTGCCAATGTTTTGTTTCTGATGCTCCAGATCCATTTTTACCTAAACAGGAATTATTAAAAAGTCTTTAACTTTAGGTTTTCTTCCAAAGATATTAAAACTATGTGTTGAATAATATAAAGGCAAACACTAACCTCTCGTTATAAAAAAATATTTTTTAAATCGATTCAAGCAAAATGAGAAACAATCGATCAAATTTTCATTAGGATATATATAGATAAGGGTTAAATAAGAACAAATAATCGATTTTTAAGGAAAAAAAGTAATGAAGAAATGGAATATTGAAAATAAGTACGTTTGAAATGTGAAAAATCTAGAAAATGTACCCTTAAGCTAGAACAATTATTTATTTAAATTATTTTGAAGCAAACTAACGATTTATGAATAATTTGACTGAAAATTTTGCCGATTTTAAGAGTTATGCTAAAAATGATTTCTATTACTCTAGAAAGTAAAAAATTTTCTATTGAAAATTGTCCTCCTATTGTAAAAATAAATCCCTATTTAAACAAAAAAGTCCACCCTCTTATTGTTAGTTCCGAATTAGGAATACAAAATAATATATCTTCTTAATTGTGCTCTTTCATATATGATGACAATAAAGTAGCTGTACTTGTCCAGTTAAAAGATACAAAGCTGCATTTTATAGAACAGAAAACACTTCAGGTGTTGTGCCAAATCACATGCAAATCTAAAGCAGTAATTTTAATATTTAGATAAAAATAGTATACAAATTATATGTATATCTTTATAGCATAGAAATTGCTTTTTTGCTAAAAATTTTGGTTACACATGCGAATACTTGCAAAATAATTAAAAATTTGAAGTATTTAAAATTATTATATTACCAGCCAATAATATCCTTCCTATAAGCTCATTGCGACCAATATTGTCAAAATCCATAACCATTATATCTAATGAACATTCACGAATTTTTTCCCATGGAACATTAAAACTAAACGATTCATTAAATATTGGATTTAATGTACACTTAAAAATTGGTGTTTTTCGTTTTTCAATACGTTTATCACCGAATTGTAGCCAAACTTTGACGTATGGATCTTAAAAGATATATATTATATTTTGTTTTCATATGTAAAACAATTGTACCTGATTTCCCATTTATATCTTTTGCTTTAAGGTTCCTTGCTTTAATTAGGGTAAGTGTTAATATTGAATTTGAAGGATGATAACATAAAGAGGATAGTAGTTCACCACATTTGTCTTTGGCAGGTGGCTTAAGAGCCTTCCAAAATGATTGCTTCCCAGCAAAATCCACCTATGAAAATTATTTAATTGTAGCCATTTTTAAAATATTTTTTGAATTAAATTTATACCTGACATAAGGGTAAAAATACTTCACCTATTGAATCATCACGTGAAAAACGATCATAGTCAAAAACATGCAAATGAAGAACCTAAATGTATTTAAAGAAAAATATATTACTTAAATATTTTACTAGGTAATATTTTGTTTCAATTTTGGAATGGTCTTCATTGTAGACAGCATCAATTTTGAAGCGTTCGATAGATTTTAAGTGTATCAATCAAAAAACTGTAATTCGTCAAAAAGCTAAAGAAAAACTTTAGCAAATCAAAAGGGAAAGGGAATTTTCTATATCTTCGAAACAATCAACAAAAAAAAAAATTCAATTTGACAGTTACTGAATTGATATTATCATGGCTTATAGTAAAAATCTCATGCCGAATGAAATTTTCAAAATCAAACATTTTCTAGTAAAAGCGTAAGTAAACCAGAATTCCTGATTTTACTAGCTATTGTAAAAAGGCATAAAAGTTATATGCTTGAGAATAAAACCTGCTTCATAAAGTTCCTAGCTTCTGCATACGTTCAACTGTTAATTATTCATTTGACCTTGCAGCACAGTCTTATATAACTTTCTAGCATTTTCATGGTGTACATGATGCTTTTGTAAGAGAGATCTCTATTACATATATCTAGAGGAATTAGAATTTAGGGAAAGAAGTTGACAAGTCTACACAACGTGAACCAAATAAAGCCCAATAGGCTAATATTAAGTAATGATCACGTTTGCTTATCTAAAGCTCATTGGAGTTGCGAGTGATTTGCGTAGTTTAATTAAATACTGAAAATCATAGATTTGAAGTAAAATAGGAGAAATAAACTGTTAGAAAAAATTACAGGTAAGAAAGAACACAATATTATTTGGATGATATGTTTTGTGATATTTTTTTAAAAGTAAAGGTCTTGGCTGATTTTGAGTTCATGCTTGTAAAACTTACCCTTGACTGAAGCTTTTGTATTGGAAATCCCTCAAAATAAAATGTTTCGTTCCATCGTGGGTTTAGCGTTCTACGTTTTATTTTGGTTTCCAACCTATGCTTTTTGTCAGGTAAGAGTGTCACACGTACATAAGGATCAGATGTTCCACTTAAATCTTTAGCTGGTAGTTCTTTGCCCTAAGTTAAAATAAATGTTTATTTATTATAATAGATTTATAATTTCACGGTACTTTATGTGTAACACTTATTTTCATAATCATAATAATAATAACATATAATTGAAGTGAGCTGAGTAGAAAAATAACACGAATTTGATCACCATAAGAATTGCTACTTAAATGAATCCCGTAAAGTAATTTTATATTGAATTCTTATTATAAATTCATAAAATTAAAAATAAAATTTTGAAGTAAAAAATTACCAAAAAAATAATAAGAAGCATATACCTATATATATATATAAATTACAGGTATCAGATAAAATAAAATCGAATGTTATATTCACCTGAAGCACTTTAAGGATTAAAGTTGTATTTTGAAAATCATATTCCAAGGAGAAATGTATTTGCCCAACGTTTTCGCTTGGCTCAGAGTTATCAATGTACATATCAACCATAGAAACAGATCGATTCTAAAAGGCAAATAAAAAACCAATTAAATATTATTTTTTACAATTTAAAGTAATAAGCTGTTTACTGCTGTATTATCTTTTCCTTGAAATCTTCCATCATCTTTTTCAACTCCTATACTTGAACCACCAGGTGATTTAGTTTGAGGACTTGTTGCCCTGAACGGTTCCGTAAAGCTATAAATTTTATAAAAAGGTTTTAAAAATATTTGAAAACTTAAATTTTGGCATTTAAATGAATATTTTTTTGAAAGCTTACAATTGCAGGGTTAAATGTTAATTTTTATGACACTTATTTTGACATTTACATTATTTGCTCTAATACAGTGTATAAACCTGTGTAAAAGCTCAATACCCAGACAGCACACAAGTCTTAAGGATATCTAAAAATGCTCTTTCTAAGGACATCTTTTCGACATGTCGTAATGACGTCAAATCGTTTTCTTGCATAAGAGGCCAAGTACATCTTGTTTTTTACTTGGGAAAATTAAATTTCCTATAATTCACGATTTTGCAATGAAAGAAGCATATAAATACTTTTGAATTTTTTCAAAAGTTTTAACTTAAATCACGGACATAGGTTAAAGGTATACAAATTTTATGTTTTTTATTTATTTTAGGAATCCGATAAAAGTACCCGTCCAGATATATCTGAGGAGGTTTTTTTCCTCTTCTCTATATTTTACTTGCTCTTTTATAAGAGCATGGCATGTAGGCATTTCTTTTCGGATCTTTGAATAGTGTTGATAGGTATTTGCAGTTTTAGATGTTTATATGCTTGGTAATTTTCATTGATTTCGGCAAAGCTGGGCAAAACAGTCATCTTTTTGACCTCAGAACTCAGACATAATTTAGATATCGTTCGATCTCAGAATTCAGATGTATCTTTTCAACTTTTCGACTATAAGAGCACAAAAACCAGAACGTAAGATAACTTTTAGAAGTCTTTTGATAGACTTAATGACAAAGCGAAAAGAGGACTTACTAGAAATTCAGATATCTTTAAGATGTATTTTAGTTCTCCGATTGCTCTCTGGGTATAATGTATTAGACACCTGTGGTGAAAGGATAGCACTAGCAATTTAAATTAGTACACCTATTGTGGCTAAAAATGAAACGAAGCTTTAATAAATTTTTACTTCATATTGAGGAATTTCAAAGAAAGCTTTTCTACCATACACAATAATATGTACCTCAGCCTTTTAACATGGTAAAATTTTATTTAAAAATGCATTGCTTTTTCATTCCTACTATTAGTTCCACTCTCCCTATATATTTTAGTGAAATATTTATTCATTATTCATTATATACGAGAAAAAAATTTCTTTCTCAGATTCAGAAAATTTCAAATGAATAAAATGAATGTAAAGATTTCAGAATAAAAAAATAATCTGGACAAAAAGTTCCTTTTTAGACTTTTTTTTATCCTAGGTTCTAGTCTGAGTTAAGGAGGAAACAAAATGGAAAATGAAACATGTAAATAAATTAGTAAGAGGGATGGAAAGTGTATATGTGAGAGACAGAACGTGTATGTGCGGAAGAGAGAATTTGTTCTAACTTAAAAAAATGAATGAAAATTATTGATAAAAGGACTTTCTGTAATATAGTGAAAAAAGAAATTTGTTTTGGAATCACAAATAAGTTGGTAGAGCGTCGGCGTAGATGTTTCATGCCTTCAGATTGAATCTTGTAGAAGCATAAAATTTTTTTATTTGATATTCAAATATTTTTAATACTTTAAATAGAGATTTAGCAGTTTGTAATGAAAATTGAAATCAACCGACAGTAGCTAAGTTGATAAAATGCAAGGATTTCAGTATTTTTCACGTAATGGTGAAGAATGCGAGTCCAATTTCTGCGAAAATTAATAATTTTTTGATAAATTTTTGAAAATTTTTGCTTAAACAGACGTTTTACCCAAACGATTTTCATGAAGGAGTTAGCAGTTGTTGCTGATGAAAGTAGGAATTGACTTTAAGGAATATTTTTGTTTATTACTTGTCTATACAAGGACTTTGATATTTTGGGGGAGAAAAAGTGACTCAATATCGAAAAAATTAGGCTTTTCTTGAAATTTATAATTACTTTATTTCCATATTGCCTTTACTGAAAATTTCATTCACTGTAACATTTTAATAGCACATAACTTTCAATCTATTTAAATGGCATTTAATATTTTAACATATTCTATATTGAATTAGGAAATTTGAAATTTCACTGCACCCAGGAGGAGGAATCATAAATATTTTTTAGATTCCAGTATAACTCATTTCTAATACTATTTCTTAACAGGCGCTGTATACAACCTTGTAGTCTTCCATACAAAAAAATCGGTTTTAACAGGCAAAGTCTGTACCTGACGACAAAAGAAACACGGCGTCTAAATCTCAAAACATATGATGTTAAGTGTTAAATTAGATGTCACAGGTTTGTTAAATTTTTTAAAAGTTTTTTAACTAAAAAACTAAAGAAAAGTGAAGAGCTTTTAATTTATTTTGGTAAATTGTTTTATAAAGTTAAGCAATGAATATTAATGAAGCTAAGAGAGCTAAAGATACACAAAGCAGAGGAATCCAATAAGAAAAAATTTACAATAGATCTCAATTTTCTGTGTCTGCAGACTTTAAAAGGCTGTAGTTACTACACATTTCCAACCACCTATGTACACAGTTCTCCATACAAAAGTGGCTTTCAGTGTAGTTAGTCTGTGTAGAAGTGTGTACATCCGCCTGTTAAGAAAGGGTATAAAGAACTACTAGCTCATCAAATCTAAAAAACAATTGATATTCAAATATTTATACAAAGCGGTAATGAATTTTTTACGGAAAATTATTTCATCTAAAAAATTATTGATATTAAAACAGAAAAATTGGTGTAATCTGAAAAATTATAAACAACCAAAAGACATTAGCAAAAAAAATAAATTACTTCGAATAAAATAGAAGTTTCAAATTTCGATAAAAATAATCTAAATGACATCCTTTCTTGAAAAATTTCTATATTTATATTGATTTTATTTTTAATAAGAAAATTTTATGTTGATGGCTTATACAGAAAACTGAAATTCTCGTAGTGTTGTGCATTTTAGATTAAATTAATAATATTCAATTTCTACATATGTAGATTTATAAATTTATTCAAAAATTTAAAAAAAGGAAAACACAAAGAAAAAATTTATCTATCAAGGAAAATTTGTACGGTAATTACAGTTGTGATGATAACAGAATTTATTTCCTTATTCCTGGCAATAGGCACCCTAATTTGTTAATATATTCAAACTTTTTTTTACCATATTTCGTTTAATTCTGGGCTTTAATTGAAGTTATAAATAAAAATTATTATTTTTGAAGTCAATACTGTTATTCAGACAAGCACTGGGTTCTCTGCATGTAAATGTTGTTTTAATCACCTGTTTTATGATATTATGGTATTTTTTGTAACCAAAAACAAATTTTTTTATAAATTGCATTGAATAAAAAGTCCAATGAAATATTCAAACTTATATTCTTCCTCTAAAAGATAATTTACTTATTTTTAATTATTTTTTTTATTATAGTTTGGATACTAGAGATAAAATTCCAAAATTAAATAGCTACATAAATTTCCTAAATTATCAAAAAAAGTTTATAGGGACTTTATGTTATGGCAAAATATATTTATGCTTGTGAAAGGTAATAAACTTGGATTGAGTTGATATTTTGCACATTTTAGCGGTTTTATTTTGACTTTTAGTTCTGTGTCTTGAGGACGTTATACATAATTTGAACTTGAGCTTCAATAAACTAATTTTATATTTTCACATTTGTATATATCTTCATTAATTATTTAGGAACATTTTAACTTTCTAACTTTACTAATAGAAAAAAAATAATGAATTTAGTCATAAATGAATAAATTTTTTAATGTCATAATATATAATAATTTTCAAAATGAAGAAATCTCTTTCCAAGTCAGATTTAGATATGAACTTGCATTCTTATAGGCGGAATAAATTATAAGATTTTTCAAAGCAAAAAAACTTATTTAGTATTAGAAAATTAAACTAGAAAACCCATACATGAAGATATTTAAAAGGATTGAAAAGGAACTACTTAAATTTTTGATGCCCTAGAAGGCATAATGATGACATTTATGCTGAAGTTGGTCTGCAATGAAAGTAATGCTTAAACATTTGAAGCATAATTTACTCAGTGTTAGTTAAAAATTGCCTCAAACTGCTTGCTAAACCTACTTAAGTTACTAAAATTCATCTTTTATGAAAATTCCATACGTTCAATAATTAATAAAAATGTTAATAAAATACCTTGGGATGTTATTTGTAGCTACCGTATAGTATTCAAAAAATGCAACTATCATTTCAAAGGACTTTGCCATTGCTGCCCACATTGCTCTTTTTATTACTATAATATTTAAATATTTACGCTATTTCACTCAAATATCAAAGAAATCACTGTATTTTATTTGAATTCCTTACAAATTGATATTGTTGAACTTATTTTATTAATTTATTCAACTTTTTAAATTTGCCTAAGAAATTTTATTGTTGTTATTATATGATCACAATTAAATGGAATTTTTTATGTAATATTATTTTTGTTGTTTACTAACCATTTTTCACAGCCGTTTTGGTATTATATTTTTTCAAACTTTTGATTTATTTTACTTACTGACTACTCATTGCGTTGTTAATTTATTGAAATTTTACCTTTACAACTTAAATATCTAAATATATGTTAATAAGAATGATATTAATTTATTTTAGATTATATTTATTATTGAATTTCTATTTAATTAAAAATGCATGTTGCTTGAGTTTAAAACTATACACAGTTCAAGTGTCAATATTGAAAATAAAATAGTAAATTTTAATTTTCATGTTTCTGTATCCTAAATTAGCTTCAAGAATAATTTAATTTTATTCTTTCAATAATTAAAATATTTTCTTTTTTTAAAATTCACAACTTATTTTTTATGTTTTGTTTCTCCGATTTCTTACTTTTTATTTTCTACACTTGTGAAAGCAGCAACTCTAATTTTCCCTACTACTAAAAAATTATTATCAACATTTCTATTTATATATTAAGCAGTTAATAGCTAAGAAAGTTTTATTTATTATTATTTTGATAAGATTATAATTCCCTTTAAAAACTTATTCATAAAAAAAAACTAAAAAAACAAATTTTTAATAAAAAAAAATGTCAAAAGAGTTATAAGTTGTAAAAACTATAAAAATACGCAGTTTTGTTTCTTTTGAGTTTTTGTTTGATTCTAATGTTAATAAATTATACTCAAATCTCATTACGATAAACAAACATAATTATTAGATTAGAAAAAGAATTTTTAGTTAAAAACTTATTATTTTCTATAGTCTTTTATTATAATTGTTATTCATTTTAAAGCTATTATCACACTTTATTTAAAGTTAAATTTTATTTTAAGTGTATTCAAACTTTCATTGTTTACACGTTAAACAAAACAAATTCTCTTATTTTTAAAATTTTTGTCCTTTCTATTTAAAACAAGGATCACACGCGACTAACTGTTGCATGAAATTTAATCCATTTGGAAATTAAAATATTGTTAATGATTTCTTTGTTGTTCAATTGTATTCTACAATAAAGCAAACAACATGCTTTAATTATTTATTTGATTGCATTTTTTTGAAGAACCAATTTAAAAATTTACACATAATATCAACAGGAAAATAATTTTAAGTTAGTTATAAAACTTTTCCTATTTTTAACTAAAAGAAGAATGATGAAAAGAAAATAATAATTTTTCCCCCTCTTTATATTTGTATTTTAATTTTATGAAATTGTATGTTTTCTTCCTATCTTCAATATAAAAGAGTATATGTTCTCCCTTTTCAGAGCTTTAGAGGAATATCAAATTAAGTTCTCCTAGTTTTAGTGTATTTTTATTTTTTTCCTAGTTTCTCCTTCATGGATGAAAAGCGATCAAGTGTAACTTACAGCTCATTTTCAAAGCTTTGCTAAGAATTTACTTAAAATTATATCGTGATTTGTTCAATTGTAAAACTATCATTGAAGTATTTTTAACATATATTACTAATTGCTTTACTTAAGTGAGGTCAGAAATTTCAACCAATAAAAACCAATAGAAAATTTATTGAAAAAATAAGGGTTGTAGAATATTAAAACGGGTTTTTCTAGGGATGTCCAACGAAAAGTCATTAATTTTCTTTGTCATTTTTTTGCCTGTTTTTTTATTTAGAAAAATGCAAATTAAAGGAACCATAAGCTAGAAAATATGAACTACACTTCACATCAATAAAAACTCGAATATGAATTTAGAAATTTTTTTAACCACTTTGCTATAATAAGAGAACCGACAAATTCATACCTGTTATTTTTGACTTTATTAAAATAATCTTGATGAAAACTTTGTCCTCTTCGGCTGTAGTATCCTGATTTGCCAGTAATTATTCTTTACAAACACATTTTCTCTTTTTTTTTATGACTATATTTTGATTTCAACAATGGTTTTGACTTAGTTTAACAAAGATGACAATATTTTGCGTTGATCTTTAAATGAATTTGAAAAATAGAATACATAGCAAATAATTGTGTCTTGCTTGCTATTTGTAAGCAACTTATTTTCTTCTTTTCAACGTGGCATTCAACAGGTTCAATAAAAATTCTTACATGTCTTGTACAAGTGTAAAAAAATGCAATTTTTACCTTTTCTTAAGGTTTGTGCCAAGGAAGTTTCAAACAATGATAATTATTAATCATAGATTTCATATATACTATCGAATTATTGCTATAAATAGCAAATAGTCTTAAATCGAACTTTCAGTTTCAATAACAGTCTTAGTTGGTAATTTTAAGCTGATTACTAAGCACAAGTTGTTTGTAGAAAAATCGTTTTAGTTACTTTCAAAACTTGACAGCAATAAGCTTTTGAGTAAATAGTGCCTATAAAAAATTTTGAATACACTAACACAATTTTTCTTTCATTTGTCGTATACTTCTACTTGCTAAACTGAGTTTGTTGCATGCAAGCTCAACGCCACTGATGGATAACACTATCCATAATCCCTAAAATGCTGTCCTTATGCTTTACTACTGATCTTAAAACTTAAATAATTTTGTTAAAAGTCTAACAAGGCTTATATTGGCTAAAATTGAAAATGTTTTCAAAAATTTAATCAATCTTTGCATGTTACGCTTCTGTAGTTAAAAGCAAAATATAAATAAAATCATAGTTTTTGTTTTGGGTTTGACTCAAGTTGTGCCAAAATTGCGTGGAACGAGTCCCGCTCGAATTATTGTGTAATCAAATTGTTAACTTAATAAAGGGAAAAATTTTTTAGATTTAAATTTTTGTAAAAATACAATTTTTTGATGTTACTGGCACATAAAACTATTAATTGAACTCTATTGAAAAAAATGTACAAGTTGATTAGAAAGGAAAAACATTATTCAGTATAAAACGGCTTAAAAACGCAATTTTCTGCTTATTAAATAATTAACTTTCCGATGTGTAAGAGATTTTTCTAATATTGTAAATTGAGAATGTTCATTTTGGCATTTTTTCCCTTTTTTATGATATCAAAATAATCCTTATCTCTGATATACAAAGCATTTTATCGTTGCTATAGTGACATCAAAGCAATTTTACTATCGATTTTTCTAACTAAAATCAAAAAAACCTATACTTCCTTGTGTGTCTCTCCTCAAAATGTCTCTAGTTTTGATATTCTCTTTAACTATGAGAAATATTTTTCTTTTTTATGGTCATGATATTAAAGGAACTCATCTCCAAAAAGAAAACTTAAATAAAAATTGTTTATATCCCTACTTTAATTTTCGTAAAAAAATGTTAAGTTTGCGCTTGCACCAACTATAAAAAATGAAAAACAATAACTACAAAGCAAATACGTAAAGAAGAATACAAATTCATTTAAATTACACTTATAGATATACATATGTATATATATGTACATTTTCAGTGTATTTATATAATATTACCCCTACAATACCTCTATAGAAATCGAAATATATTCCCTTTCTATTTCGTTTTTATACCAAAATTGTTATATATAAAATCATATTTTGATAAAAGGTTGAAGGACACTTTACCTGTATTTCTAGTAAAATATAAAAAGCTTTTGAAAAAAAGGGGTTAACATATGATTGCGTAAGCTTTTCTTCTGTTATTAAGTTGTAAAATAGACATATATAAAATTAGAAAAAAGAAAAGAAAACCAAAAAGTGTGCCAGAAATGCTAAGGTATTTAAATTTTGAATGAAGATCTATAGAAATATTTTCTGTGCCCAAGGTTAGCCGGCATACTAATATTAAAAATATGAATAATAAATAAAGTCGAAGCTGATAGATCGAATTACTAATTTTCTGTTAAGTAAGAGGGGAGAATTTATAAATTTAAGGACTAGGATACATTTACTTTTAACTTTTAAACTATGCAAGGTCACTGAAATTTTGTTTCAACTTTATATTTTTTATTTTGACTTCTTGATAAACATGTCCAATTTATGTCCTTAGAATTAAACTTTTCACTGAAATTTAAATATTTATAATAATCTTGATCAAATGATCAAAACACAGAGAAGAAGTTCCGGTTTCAATAAATTTTTAATGTATTACTGTATTAAAAAGGCAAAAGTTATTGCTATCATCTTTCATACTTGCTTGCACCTAAGGCAAGCTCTATATCCTCGATAAAAGATTTTTTCCCTGGTGCATGTATATATATATATTTACATTTAGAAAGTATCTTGATATACATACATACATATTTGTTTGCATGATTTTTGTTTTAAGTACTAAAAGCGAAAGTTAAATTGGTTGTTTAGTCTTTTTTCCTCTTTTCTAAACATTCTCATCTTGTATTTATTTTTATTATTTTATCTTATTACTTCCTCTTCTCTCTACCAACAAAATATCGTACCAAAAACATAAAAATATTCGAAGACCAGAGGTAAAAGTATGTGACATAAATGTTGAAATCCACTTTTATATATTTTCTACAGGAAAAGTGTCGCATTTTTTTACTGTGTATTTTTTGTTTGTTTGTTTGAACTGAGAAGCTCCTAACCAGATTAAGCAGCTATTTATTTTTATTTTAAATTAAAGAAATTGCATGTTTCTACGATTACGTTACAATATGTTAGTGGCTGGCCAAGCACTGTGCCATTTTAATTCTCCTACGAGTGATGTAGAACGGAGTTTTGAAATATTCGAAACTTTTCGAAAAAATCGGTAAGGTAGAAGCTTTGCTGCGTCTAGTTTGACATTATATCAAAATAACAACGCACGAATGTGTGGACGCGTCCACGTAGAATTAGTTCGACCAACTTTAGAGCAAACTTAGAATTGAAAAGTTCGTATTGATTCGGCGAATGTGTAGAGGAGGCATAATACACAAATTCAAGCTGAGTTAGACTTATTGTCGTATTTGATTGTACATTACTCCCTAAGTTTCATATGACAGCAGATTTCATGTGTGCTGGGAATTTGGAATTCTAAAAGTCATTTTTTTGATAAATATAAAACTAATTGCTTACTTCAACCTTTAAAAACTAAAAATAAAATCCATTATAAACATAAAGAAAGAAATAAAAGTATGACAAGAACAACTTTTGAGGGAAAAACATAACAAAAAATGAAAATTTAATCAAAACTTTTATCTATCATTTGGATTTTTCTTAAACATTGAAGCAAATACTCTACATTCATGGCTTTAGTTTTTTGGTTCAGGAAAATCATGAAATTCTAATAAAAAATGTATTTGAAGGGTTTCAAGAAAATTTCGGTGTGAAAATGTTATTTTTCTAGTTGTGAAAATATGTAGTCAGCTACATATTAACGCTATGCTACAGCAAAAATACATTTTAAGGGTACTTTTGTTAAAACTTTTCTATTTTAATCAAAGATTTACCCAAAGTACAATTAAGGGAGTTGACCATAGAATATTTAACTGTGTTTTGTAGTGAAGGATATAATCCCTTGCATTTTTTTTGTTTTGGGGTGGAAAAATGTACATTGTTCTAGAATCATTGTACTATAATTATAAATTTTAGATGGTGAAATGAATGAGAGAGAACAATAAATGAAATATAATGAGTGTTGTTTGTTTTTTAATCGGTAAAATAATAAAAGCCTATGGGTATATTATATTAGGTTAGAAAAGTTAGACACTTAACAGCTAGTATGAATCTGGTAGAAGTATTAAGTGTGGAACTGATGTTTTCATTCAGAAGTATTAACTTAACTTAGAAAAATAATTGGCTATAGGCTGACGAAGCCAAAATAAATCATATTTGAAATTATTTCAATAATAACATAATTTCTAAGTATATTTGTTGTACCTAGTTTTCATTAAAAAATACTTCTTTAACTGCTTGCAAATGATCATGATTTAGTGAAGCTTACAAACATTTGTGGATTACTTTAGTCTTTTAGTTGAATTGGTAATCAATAAAGTTGTGGCGTTACAACATATGAAAAAAAGTTTTTCGAGAAAAAAATGATTGCTGAGTTTTTTCTAACCAATAAACTTAAAGTTTTTCCATAATTTTAATTATCTATAACCTATATTTTGCGATCAGTTTGTCTTAAGCTGGATAAAAGCTTATTGATCTCGGTAATATCTTACCAATTATACCTGCAATGAAGCTATAGGTATACATTTTATATTATAAATTTAAATATGTACAAAAATAAAGATATTCTTATACAAATACTATCTGAGGAGCATTTTGAGTATACATATGTATATGTGTCATCTTATAAATGTGTTATCTATCAAAATATTTAAAGAATATTTGTTTTGGTCTAAAATTAATTATTCAGAAATTAAAAATCAAATTTTTCATTAAAACTTTACTTGAATATTTCAGCTTTGCTAAAACTTTCAGTTTTCTTTATTTGATTTTGTTGTTAAGTTTTTTTGTTGATGACTCTTTTGTTTCCAATAAAACAAGTACTCACCCAATTAATGGTGTTTTTAAATTAAGAAAGCCATTAAGTTTTCGATTCAAATTGTTTTGAATTGGTGTCGCTGACAGCGGTTGTTGCTTAACAGACTGAATATTTACTTCCGGTTCTGTAATTTGTGTTGAAGTTTGCTGCAATCTATAAAAAAATATTAAATTCATATTTTTATAATAATAATACTTATAATTAATTATTTTTTTTATCAAAATCTGAATTTCAATTTTTAATTATTATTCAATCAAAATGGACCTATTTTCTTTTAGGTATTGAAATGTAGTAGTAGTTCATATTTTATTTATTTCTGCTAGTGTGGTGCTTGAAATATAACATATTATTTAGAATTGAGTAATTAAGGAGGCCTGTTTTAAATGTTTTAATACTGTACTTTGTTTTTTGCTTAGGTATAGTTCAAAAAAAAAACTGAAAGCTTTGAATGTTTTATACAAGCTCTTCATTTAATCACGTTACATACTCTTATACAAAAAAAACAGATAAAATTAAACAAAGTTTTACAACATATCCTTAAACTTATCCTCATCTCCTAAGTGTTTAGGTAATTGTCAGGAAAGCTCTTTATGAATATTTACTTAAGAAATTTTAAATTATAGTTCTAAGGGACTTGCTCAGTATTGGATTTGTTGCTTGCAATTATAAAACTATATAGAACTTCAATTTTCAGCATTTTTTCAAACAACATAAAAATATTACTTCATTTCATTTTACTTTTATAGCTTAAATAACGATTAAATTCACTGAGGTCTTGTCTAAGGTTTCAAATAAATTATATGTAAAACTTTATATCTTTGATTAATAATTCAAAAAAAAAAAAAAAAAAAAAACTTTCCCGTCGAAATGCTTCTAGCAATTTAAAACTTTTTAGCTTAATTAAAAATAAATACAACTTAAATAAATGAAATACCATCAACTAACCCCATTGCTTCTCCTAAGGATAGTTAAATAAAATTTCTATTTTAATCTTGAATATATAAATACTAGTGTTAGTATACTTAATGGAATACTTTTTGTGTATTAAGGAAGCTTGTATTGATATCTTTTTTGCTAGCACAATTTGATTTCTGGCTTCTCTTCCCTCACTTTTAACAATTTAAATTTTAATATAATTACCCTAAAGGCATGCCATGCATTCCCATTCTCTTAAATTATAAAATATTTTATAAAAAGTTTTTACGTTAATTTTCGATATATTACCATATCATTTGTGTGTGCATCTTTCAAAATAATTTGGTTTTACTGCAATTGACAAAAAAGGTGAAATTGGTTACGTATCTATCTCTTACATTTTTTATTCAAATGTGAGTCGTACTAAAAAATATGGAAAAAAAATAATTGAAAAAGTAAATTCTGAGTGAACTTTCATAATTGTAAGAAAAATTTATTTTTTGTTTGCTTATGAAATTTGAAAAGATAATAAATCATGTAGAATTTGACCACATCTGTTTCGTTTTTTATTTTTTATTTTGAATAATGAAAAGCATACATCTAAACAGGTACATATAAGGATTCCCAGATGAGTAGTCAATCTTCTTACGATTCGTCCATGGATATCTAGAGAGCCATTTACCTTAATAGGATAAGGGAATTCAGCTTTTGTAGAGGTTTTAATAATTCGGTAGATCATGTAGCAATTTAGCATCCCACGCTTTTGATTTAAGTAGTGTTCGAAATTTTAAGAGATTATGTCGATCATTAATATTTAACTGTTTTATTGATTAATAAATTTTATTGCCTAATAAACATTACTTTTTATTCTAATTTCAAAAGTTATCTTTTGTTTTTTAAATACTTAGCATACAATGAGCATTATAGATCCTTCACATTAGTATTCATTTTGATTTCCAAATAGTTTTTTTTATTTAAAATTAAATTTAAGCTTGATCGAAGTTTAGTAATAGAGTAGTGAACAAGGAATGAACAAAGTGTACAAAGCACTTTTTTATAAAAACTAAAAACTGTTTTGATTGCCAACATGGAATTTTTCTTTTATAGTTAGATTTTCTTATACTTCTATAGAAAAAAAAACCAATTAAAGGATACTTTTCTTTGTTACAATGGTAACAATAAGAGCCTGACAAAGAAGCTGCCTTTCATTCAAATATTTGATATAAGACTTTTATATACTTTTGTTTGTATAAGACTTTAATTACTTTTTATAAGTTCTGTGTCATATGATACTTGTATTTATATATAACTAGTGAGAAATTAAGCGATGTGTATTCCTAACGAATGAATAGCCAAACTTTGCAAACTTTTTCTAGAGCCAAATGTTCATTCAATTATACATCCATATATAAAAAATAAATTGATGTTATCATAACAGCATTTTTTTTATAAAATTAATATTCCAATAAATAAGTATTTTTTGTGCAAACTTATTAATAAAATATACTGAAGAATTAATGAAATAAAAAGCGCTACATTAATTTTGGACCATTCCTGTAACAGTTCCTGTTCCATTAAAGCATAAGTTTATCTTATTTTAATTTATCTTTGTAGCTAAACTCTTAGCTGATTTGATATTTAAATGAAAATCCTTACAAAGTATGTGAATCAAGTTATTTGAAAATTAAATAAATTTTCAATTTTAAAAACAGTTTCTTAGAATACAATGCATAGAAATGATTTAAATTTATTAAAATTAGAAATGTCAATTTTTGATTGTCTGAGCAAACTATCCACAGCTCACAATGAAGTTAGTATTTTAAAGCTGAAAAATGCAAAAACTTTCTTCTAACAACAAGTGAAATAAAGATTAAGAAGTTTTAGTTGTTTTTTTTTCACTTCGCTAGCACAACATATCCAAACAAATTTTAAAAAGCATTTCAAGAAGTAACTAAAAAATGTTACTTAATTTGATGATTTTATACAACAAAGTTCTGATGTTTACATGCTTTCTGCATTTTCAGCTTAAAATTTTCTTCCTTTTTATGTTTTATTTTTACTGAAAAATCAGATAAATAATTGTATTGCTTGAAAAATCTTTTGCATGATATTTTTGATAATTATATACTGTATACATATAAACCTTCTTATATCAAACTTTAAATTTAACGATTTCACTTATTTTTAAAATAGAAAAACACTGCATCTTTACTTACTCTTTGTTTGAATTATTTAATAGTATAGCAGGGGTTCCCAAAGTGTGCTCCGCGGCTCCCTGGGGCGCCGTGAAGAGTCTGCAAGGGAGCCGCGATGCATTTTTTTAATTCCTTACTTTTTAAAAATTTTCCTTTATAGTATCAATAATATTTCCATAACAATATTTTTTTAATTTTATTAGTAAAGATATTTTATATATGTAAATATATTAAAAAACTAAATTAAAAAAAATCAATCAAGCTAGTTAAATAATGCGCTCGGGGAGACCTATTGCCAAAGAGTTTAACACGCGCTCAATATCAAGCACTCCGTTCCAATTATCTATAATGTCAAAACGTCAATGAAAGCTCTTACGAAGCTCAATCATATGTGCTGATTTACGAGCGCTCGATTTTTAAGAAGCCAAAAAAACTTTTTGTAGACGATTTCAATAGAAGTGAATAGGCCTTATATAGTGTCTAGTCTGGGATGTAACGTTTTATTTTGGTGAGTCTTGAAAGTAAATTCTTTTATTCTTTTGTTTTTTTTTGTTTATTTGTAAAACGTATAAAATGAAAATCTAATACGTGAATGCTAAGGATAGTTTCGTTGACAACAGTTATTAAGATTTTGGCTTTAGCTCAATAATAATCAACAATGAAGAGAGGCCACAGTGTGTGATCTGCTCAAAAATCCTTGCAACTGGGAGTATGCTTCCAAGCAAGCTCAAACGACATCTTGATAGCAATCGTCCTGACATGGTGGATAAATCCCGTGAATTTTTTAGTAGGCAGCTACAAGGCATACAAAAACAAAAAAAAATCTTTACTAAACAAACGTCTGTGTAAAGTAACGCACTGTTAGCTTCTTTTAATGTAGCATATAGAGTAGCCAAGTGCAAAAAGCCACATACTATCGCAGAAGAGCTTATTCTACCAGCTGCACTTGACTTAGTTAATATTATGCTTGGAGAATCTGCGGGTAAATTAATTTCCAAAGTACCTTTGTCCAACAATACTATTAGTAGAAGAATTCAGGACATAGCTGAAGATCTTAATGACCAATTGATAGAAAAAATGAAAACAAAGGAGTTTGGTTTGCAGCTGGATGAGGCTACAGATAGTAACAAAGATGCACAACTTATCTGCTACGTACGCTTTCTGGATGAAAAAACAATTATTGAAGATCTTCTATTTTGTAAGAGTATCACTTTCAGCGGGAAAGCTGAAGACTTTTTTAAGATACTCGACGATTTTATAATCGAAAACCAGTTAGATTGGAAAAAGTGCATAGGTGTATGTACTGATGGTGCTCGATCGATGTCATGTCGATATGGAGGACTTCAAGCACTGATTCGCAGTAAAGCACCGTATGTTGTGTGGACCCATGGCATCATCCACAGAGAAGCACTTGCATCAAAGTCAATAAGCCCTGAATTGAACTCAGTATTAGAATGCGTTATAACTGTAGTAAACTACATAAAGAGCATACCATTAAAAGCGAGGTTTTTCAAAAAAATGTGCGAGGATATGGGAGCTGAACACACGGCTCTTCTATATTATTGCAGTTCACGATGGCTTTCACGCGGAAACATGTTATCGCGAGCCTTTGAGCTGCGTTACGAAATTCGCATTTTTCTGCAAGAAGAAGGTCATACAAGTGCAAGTAACTTTGCGGAACCAAATTTTTTGTTAAAGTTGGCTTACTTGTGTGACATATTTGATAAACTGAATATTTTGAATATGCCTTTGCAAGGAAGTAACATGCACATTTTGAAACTTGTGGAGAAGATTTCAGCGTTCAGAAAAAAGTTGCAACTGTGGGAAAAAAAATTAAATCAAGATGGTGGTCAAGATTGTTTTCCCATGCTGCACCAATGCATGGACTATCATAAAATTGTAGTATCCCAGGACTTATTATCTCTCTTCACAAAACACCTTTTAGAGCTCACCAAATGGTTCACAAAATATTTTGCGGAGGATGATGATGGAAAATTTGCGTGGATTCAAAACCCCTTTTACGCTCACGCTCCTGTAGAATTCAGTTTAGAAGAACAAGAGAGCCTAATTGAGCTTTCCTGTGAAAAAAATCTAAAAGCAAAATTTGCTTGTTCTGATTTAGTGGAGTTTTGGATATCAATTGCAAATGAATATTCAACTTTAAGTAAAAAAGCTTTAAGAATCTTGATTCCCTTTGCAACATCATATCTATGTGAAGCTGGATTTTCTGCTGTTGCTGCAATAAAAACCAAATTTCGATCGAAAATGAATGTGGAACAAGAAATGAGAGTAGCTGTATCGAGTCTTATTCCTCGGTTCAAAAAACTGTGTGATACTCATCAACCCCATCCGTCGCATTAAATTTTATATCAGTTAAAATCAATCATTTTTATCATTAAAAATTATATCAGTTAATTTTTGTTTCTAAGTAAATAAACGTTATAATTGTAAGATAAATTACAAAACTGTATTTTTCTTCATTTCATTCTTCATTCTTCAATATAGTAAACTAAAGAACAAGGGCGCTGTGAATCAAAAAAGTTTGGGAGCCCCTTATAGCTTATTACGTTTTTCATTTTTCGAGATAGGTAATATGTCATAAGAATCTGAAATACAAGGAATCATGTCCTTCTATACCTATTATGAGCCTTTAAGCACTTTGTAGTAATTAATAAATTCCAATAGGATATCTAATCTCATAATTAGAGAATTAAATTCAATCAAACTGATTATTTGGTATAATATAGCTGGTGCAAATATTTTTATTTTCTAAAAATGGCAATTGAATAGTATCAAGCCTAGCTTATGATATCATCGCTTAAAACTCTCTTTAGCATAAATCGACATTAAATCTTAACAGTTTGCCTATTCTAGGCATTTTTAGTTTTTGTTTTTCTTTGGGCACAATGCTATGGCATGAATTAAGCAATCCTGCATCAATAACCATTTCTCAACTATCAAAATTCTATAAGTAGATACTTAAGGATGATAAGGGTTGGCACAAAAACTATATTTGAATAATCCTACACAAAAGATAAATTGGTCTTTATTTGTAATTTTAAAAACAAACTCTTTTACATTGTTAAACTTTGAATTTTGAATACAATAACCTCTGCCATACAACTGAAAATATGACACATTGAGATAGTTAAGTTTTTTTTGATTTTGTATTATTAGCATTTTTTGTACTTTTTTCTTATTTTGAAAGAAGTCGTAATTTACTCATGTTTTTTAAAAAGCATCACTTTAAGATTATTTTTTGAAAAATTAAATTCTTTGCTTATAAAAATATTTTATATTCTATATTTTAAGTGTAATTTGCAAAAAAATCCTTAATTGTTCTTATATTTTATCGTTTTTTACACAGCTTGCTATAGGTTATTAAAAAATTTGAAATCAATGAAAATTTTTGATCGAAACTTGTTATTGATGTTAAATACAGATAAGTGTATCTTTTGTGAGAATCACATTATTTATGGTTCCAGTTTTGGTTGAAGGAATCAGGACTTTAAGCACAAAGAACTACTTTTAGCTTCTATATATTTATTTTATTGCAAATTGTCAAAGTTTTATGCTGGAACAAGAAATAAGAATAAAAAAAGAAATGAACATAAAATTAAAATAAAAAAAACTGTGTTATTTAATTCTAAGTTATTTTATGTCAAATTCAAAGTAAGTACTCAGCTAGTAATAAATAAAAATTCAATCATTAATCTTTCACTATAAAAAACTATGTTTCAACACACAAAATAAAGCTCCGAAGATATGAAAAATGATAAATGAAGAAAGACAATTTTCAAGTAATCGCTCTTAAGCGGATTATTTTAATTTCTGCCAATCAAAATGTTTTGCTTCTGCTTATTTCATTTAGTGATTTTTCTAAGTAGCATTTTGTAGCATTTTGGAAAAATTTTATATTAACTATGTCACATTATTAAAAAACTGTGGAAAATTTTTTCTAGGAGTCAAAATTACTATGACAGACGCAACTTTATCTGCACTATTTGAAATTTGTATTTGTGCTGCTATCTGTTTAATTCTAATGGCTTTTTTTTAACTATGTATCTAGTATTTTTTCATTAAAAGTTTTTCATTTCTTTTAGCGATTGTATTTCTTATTGTCCTTTCATGTGCAAAGCAGTTTCTCAATTTTTTCGTAGTTTTGAAAAAAATAACAATGCTAAATTAATCAATGGAACAGTGATTGTGAGTGTCCTCTGTCCTTTCAGTGCTTTTATTCTGAAATTGTGCTTATGTATTAATTAGTATCAGTTTTGGAAAGTTTTTTGAGATCAATACAATTTCCCGATTGTAATATTGGTTAACCTGGAGGTTCTTCTTGTAAGCAATTTTAAAAATTTTACAAGTATTTAACGATTTTATGAAGTCATAACCTATAACTTATATGATCTGCATCCCTTTACAAGTTCATAGAATATCTGAAATTAATTAGTATCAGATGTTTAGATTTTATTTGTAGTTTTTTTTTTATTATTTCTTCTTACGAAATATAATTGCAAGTGAGTTGTGAGCTTCCATAAATACAGCTCTTACCAAAAATAATGTTTAACTGCATCCAGCATTCAGAGAAATAAAATTAATTTCCTATTTTAAACATTTGATTATTGCTACAAAAATCATTTCCTTAGATAAAATAGTAGTAAAAATTAATATTGTTAGTTATAAACAATTCTTGTATAAACACTGCACATACTTGAAAAATTTCTTGCTTTAAGAAATGTTTTTCTTTTGCTAACCTAGAATTTGTGTTTCTCTTTCTTAGAATATTAAAAAGTAAATTTTCACGTTTGTTTTAGATGACAGCTTAATTCAAATGCAGTAGTTTTCTCCTCTATAATGTACTAAATAACGACAATTAAATATGAAACTATGTAGATATATGTACTATATATTTATATAAAATTCTACTCCAAAATTCCAAATTATCGTATTTTAAATATTAAAATATTATATTATTTTTGTTTGTCATTTTACACTGTTAGGAAATGACTGTAGTACTAGCCTTAGCCTCTCTGAATTGCTGGTTACATTGCTTAAATATTTGAAACCTTCCTAGAAAATTTAGGTTAAGTATTTATGTTATGAAAATGATTAAAGAATGTAAGTATGCTTTATGAAATTTCATTTCTCTATAACACATAAAAAGTGTGTTATTGCATTCTTTTTATATGTAGGACGAGTGTAATTGTTATGCTGTTGTCATTTAATTATACTTAAGAGAGTATTAGAAAAGAGTTCTTTCATTTATATTAATTAAACTTTCCGGCATTTTCTAAGATGGTAAAACTTCTATAAAACCAACATTATTCTTATGTCTAGTCTCAAGATCATATTCTTCAGATTGTAAATGTACAAGGAAAGATTTAATCAAAAATTCTTTATGTATATACATAAACTATATCTTAAGGAACTACTATTTTCTTTTATATCAAATACTTTGGTATTAGTTTTCCAAAGGTGAACTACTTTTTCATACATCCTGGCTTTATATTCGGATAAAGGTCATAAATCAGACAGAGGTTATGAAAATTTATATGAAAGTAGTTTTAACTATCAGATCTACGCGATCAGGTAAAGAAAACATTACTTATTACCGATTTACACTGATTTATGAAAATATCAAGAATTCTGTTATTGTTATGACAATATTGATTTTATGATCGCAAAATCATAGATCTAGACTTCAAGAGTATAAAGGTTGGTATCTCTTTTTTAACTATAAGTTAGTAGTGCTGTCCATAAAAATGTAACTAAAAATAAAGCCTAACTCTTGCTCTGAGATTTTTCGAACAGGTATTGCTGCTGCATTTGACAATCAGTACTTAAGGGTCTATAAAAAGTTATTTTGACTTTTCATGGATATTTGAGGAAAAGAAATCTTTTCTTAGGCTTTGTGTCAATCAGGAAATCTGCCAAAACCTTGTATTCTGTAGCTATATTTTCAAAAAATTACATAAGTGTAGAGTTTTTTTAAGTACTCTTCATGCAGTGTGACATTTATATTATAGACCAACTGTAAGTTTCTTTGTAGATTAGAAGTTATGTAGCCATATTGCCTTTTGTATAGTAAAGTTAAATATTTAAAAAATATTATTTGAAAACTTTACATTAACTATTTTTTTTTTGTTGGCAGTAAAAGAAACTCTTTTCATTTACTCTCTTTTAAATAATCTCAAATTTACTATATTAATCTAAAATAATGAGTATTAATTAAAGAATAAATAACGAGAAAAAGAGGAATCCATATAACAGCTCAAAGAACTAATCAGATTTAACATAAATAGCATAAATCATTTTAATATCAGTGACAGGCTATAAAGCCCAAAGGTTTTGGTTAATTTTTTCTTCTCAAATCTAATAAAAAAATGCCAAGTAATTTTTTAATTCTACAGTAAAATAATAAGAATTACAAATAAATAGCCCCCCTATAAACTGTTCAGCAATTCATAAAAGTAAACAATGAAATTTTTTTCATTTATGCTATGAATAGATAAAATATGCCAATGTTAATTCGTAATTCAAAGAAAAATGAGAATTCTCTTAATTATTTAATAATACCTAAAAAATGGCTATAGAAATTTGAAGTATTTTGAATTTTAATTTAGGAAATGAAAATTATACCTTAAACATAAAACAAAAGCTTTGCTTCACGATTTTTAAGCAATGATTCGAAAATGTAAGACACAGAGGCATTACAAGTAAATATTGTGTTCAAATACTCGCTCAATTGTAAAATACAATCCAATATAAATATTCACAAAAGATTTGCATAAAAATTTGGAGCTATAATTATTGTTGGTATTATTAGCTCTAATAAAAGTCAACTGCTATCCCCCCTTGAAATTTATATCTAGGTATTAAGCATTAGAAAAAACATGACTACTGAATTTTTAAAAAAAAACGCCACAAAGTACATACTTAGAATTCGTTTTTTTGCAAACACTCAATAAATCTATAAAAACAGGAAAATTGTTTAAGTTTAAGCAATCACAAGAATGACCGCACACAAAATATAAATTTAAATATTTAAAGATGATTTTTATAAATTGACTTTAACATTATCCTTGTGTGTTAAACATTTCATTATGAGAAAAAATATATGCTATCAATTTTATAAATTTTTCATTAAATCCTCCAATATTTAAATACATACAAGCTTATATATCATATACATATTTGTTTGTATACATTTTATGTATTTACTATATAATCGAAAGTCATTAACGAAGTGGATGTATCTGAAATGCAAATTTATTCTAAAATTGGGTTCACTATCATGTATGAGAAGTTCATGTTTAACAACTTTTGTAACCAAGAAATTTATATGTTCAATTAATTTTGATGACAAACATAAAATTTCCTTTAGAATTTGATAGATAAAACCCTTGGGCAATTTATAAGCATGAAATCAATGAATTTTTAACTTGTTATTATTTAATGATGCAATTAGGGATACTATTTAATATAAATTGTAAATTTTATTAAAATATAAAAACATAAAAATTAGACTTTTTTAATGCCCTTTTAAAAAATTTTATAGGTTTTACAAAAAATCATATGATTATTGAGTATATTATATAGATATACAATTAAATGAAAAATTTGTTTGACAAAATGCTTTTGCTTTACTATCGGATACTTAAATAGAAATCCTTCAAGGGATTTGATTACAAATACAAAAAAATCCTTATTAAAAGACCATTAACTTCAAAAGACTGCACCCAACTAATTTATTAAAATTTTCGGCACGAGTGAAAAATTTTGTAGAAAGGACTTTTTATAAAATATTATTTCAAAAGCAAATATTTTGTCTTACTGTGTAGATCCTTTGAATATAGATTTCCTTTTAATTTAATTACAATGGGTGAGTTTCATGCGATTGAAAAAATATTTAAATGCTTAACTGATTTTGAATTCGGTATAATGACTGAATAATAATTAACTTCCAAAGGAAGTTAAGCTTTATAACCAACCCGATCAAATGCTGATTTTTAAATTAAATTAAGAAATATTTTGCAACTGTCCACTTAAGCAAAAAAATTTTTTTTAGCTAAGATCATAAGCTTTTAAGTTGTAATATCTGTCGTATTTTATGAAGGCTTCAATAATTTTAGTTGTAAACTATACAACATGAATAGCACTAAAAATGTTGATATAAATAGATTGTATTTGAATTGCCAAGCACGTACAATGATCTCATAATATTTGGAGAAATTTGTGAGTCGAACAAGAAAATAAAAAAATAAAATAACATGAAAAATAGGTCAATCTCATCTTGTAAAACCAATGTCTGTACTAGAAGGTAATTTAATTAACTTTCATTTCTCTTCCTATCAGCCTTAACACTTCTTCGTTGATTTGATTTAGTTCAATTGTAAATATCTCCTCTAAATTTTGTTTTTCATTTGAATATTTTAACTCAGAATGTTAAAAATATTTAACCATAGAATACTTTCAATATACTAAATTGAATTGTAAAATGAAATGAAAAATAAAAGAAATAAAAATATATAAAAAATCAGAAATCATCAACGATTTTTCAATCAGAATTTAATCTTGAGAGTAATTAAGTAAATTACTCTTCCTTTGAATGAAAGTTACTGAAAATTTATTAATATGAAATATTTTTTGGTTTTTGCAAACAGTTGAACAAATTTAAAACTCTTACCAACTTTATTTTTAGACCTCAATATTAATGATGATTTTTAACCGGTGGCTAAGCAAAATTTTTACAATTTGTAAACCATTTTTTGTTAATGTAGAATTTGATTCAGTTATTAAAATATAAAATTAATTTTTATGAAGCAAATTAAATTTCATCATAAATAAAAAATTGATGTTGTGAAAATCGCCACAAAAGGAAATAATTGTACTTGCTAAAATTTGTAGATATTTTTATAAAGTTTAATAAATAATTTGTTTCCTAGTCTAGCAATGTTGAAATTTTTTAATTTAAATTATAAAAATCCTACTTACCTAATATTAATAAAAACAAATTATCTTCATTAAAATGATTTACCTTCCAACTTACAGACTAAATTAGCCTTACTTAATATATACAACTAGGCTAACCACAAGAAAAATTTATTCAATTTTTTAAATAAGAGCTCTTCAAAAAATATAATAAAAGTATGCATAAATTTTTCAATGTTTCTATTTCCTCCATAGTTTTTTAAAAAAACTCATATGTTTTTCTATTAGAAAAATAAAAGTATGAAACTGCAAATGTTTTCAAAACTAAAGTAATGAAAATTTTAAAACGCACTTGACTCTTTATACATACCTATATCAATAATTGATTAGGGATTTAAGACTTTTATACAATTTTAAAACAAAATACATCTTAAATTTATGTTAAAAAAAGTCAAAATATTATAAAATTTGTGGCTTCATTAGACTACTTGAAATTTAATTAAAGATTAATAAATTACATTCCCTGTTAGAGTACCTAAATTAAATTAAAATTAGATCAATATAACCTTAAAAGGACATAAGCTGCTTAAATCAGACAAATAATTAATGATAAATTATATTTTTATTGGTATTTCTTTATGTAATAATTTTGTAAATTTGTGAGTAGAAAATTAATAAAATTAATTTGTTAGATTATTTGTTTTCAGTGTTCACTTTGAAAATTAAAATGAATAAACTAAATACTCTTGAACCAAAGAGTAATAATTAAATATATCCCTAAAAAGATTATTAATAGATTTTAATTTGCAGGAGTTGAAAGAAGTTAGAAGTAGTACATTTCATTTTTATTTTTATTGCTTAACTTTGAAAGCATCATTACTTAAGAATCTGGTATACTTTAAGACATTTTTTTATATGGACATATGACATATTGTTCCAAAAAACCAATAAAGTCAACTTCTTCTGTATGCAAGAAGCTAACAACATTAAATGACAATTTTATGTTTTTATATGAAATTCAATTGAAATTCAAAAGGAAAATATGTAGTAATTAAAAAGACAATAATTTAGATAATTATATTATAAACATATAATGTTTACTGTTAGTTTTGACTAACTTTGACTTTCCTTTGGGAAAGAAATTTAATATCCTTTATAAAATTAATAAATATTACTTTAACAACAAAACTAATTATTGCTAAGTTCCTGATTTGAACTCTGTTTACAAGTGCCATTAATAATTACCTAATGTAAAGAAAGCACTCCAATTTCAGCAAAATAAGGTTTGATACAATGTTGAATTTAGTTATTTAAGGATGTATAAAATTAAAAATTTTAGAAAATAATTCCAATCAGACTTTTACACATTATTTGATATAATGTAATAATGTTGAATTAGTAATAAAATTCAACCATCTAAACCATTAACGATAATTTCAGTGTTCTTAATAGAAAGTGAAATTTCAATAACTTTACTTCAATTTAAATATAATATTAATGTTTTGAGAATTGAGGATTATGAAGAAGTTGACTTTATGAATTTAAATTACCAGCTATAAATACAATACCTTTCTAGAATTGTTATAATTATTGCTATTATAACTGTACACAAGCTACTAAATGAGTTTTGTGATTAATATATGGAATCCAATAAACATAATTTTAAATATTCATTTATTAGCGTTTCTAGAAAGGCGTCTAACACACCGTATATATAGACTGCTTGAATTTTGTATACAAAAACAGCCTACAAGGATAATTGGATAAATATATTCCAATAGATTATATTAGCTCATCCCTGTATTGGGACTTGTTTTTGTATAGGAGTTAATATAGTGTATAAAATGCCTGTCTGACAAGGCTATTCAATAGTAAGGTTGCTGGTCATGTTAATATGCAAGACATCTGAATCTCATAGGGTTGGGATACACGAGCTGTCATCACATGCATAACTTTTTGAAGCTACGGCGAGACGTATAAAGAACACTGTGTTTGCAGTGTTTGCAGGGAGCTCTTTATAAGTCTCGCCTGTGACTTCGAAAAGTTATGCATGTCATGACAACTCGTGTATCACCACTCATAGTATGTGAAATGATGATCGTCAGTCCGATATATTCCAAAATTTAGTCATTGAAGTCGCAAAAATAGTCTGTCAGAATCTTTTAACGAAGCATAGTTTTTGGGATCAATATATGCACCGTAGTTTAAGATACTCAATACTTATACCTTGTTACTAGAAATAGAGCCTAGACTGAGTTAGTTTTAAGCCCTCAAAATAACTGTGAATAAGTTTTCTATCAAAAGCTATCGTCAGTACGCATAAAGGTAATTTTATTTATTGTAGTGTAGAATCCAACCACTACTCTTGGAATAGTACTAAAAAAAATAATACTTTCTATAAATATTAACTTTGTATCATTTTTGGTTATGGTAAAATCTAATTTTTTTTATGGTTTTTTTGTATATTCAGTTTTTCGAAGCATTATAAATTTAAATTTATACAAAATAAATTTTTATAATAAATCTTTGAAAACTTTTAAATCCCTTAGTTAGCAAAATTTAAATCGCAATCTGCTACTTAATAAAATTTCAAAAAGAGAAAAATTTCTCGTCTAATTTAATGCTATTCTTATTTTAAGGGCATGTAAGTTAAATGAAGATTTTTTATTTACCAAATACACAATATTATTTTATGTATATTAAGGATATTAAAAGTATTCTAAAGAAAACCCTTATTATAATAATAATCTTTCTTGAAATACATACTTTTGTAGAAAAGTTTAATTAATATTTTTAACATAAAAAAGGCAAAACTTGTTGTTACTTCGAGAAACATCTCTTTGAACAAATAAATTTAGATTTTTTCGTGTCAGATGATTTTGTTGCGAGTTATGATGAGCACCGCGAAATAACCTTCATTCAAGTTTCCACCAGACATTCACTGCCTTTCACTAAATTATTTATATTTTGCAATAAAAATTATGAATAATATTCAATATTTAAATATTCAAATTATATAGATATTGATTAAATAAACTAGAACTACCACATTGTCCAAAAAAAAAAAAAATTTAAGAACATGCTTTTTTTTTCACTGAATTAACCTCTCCTCCCAACCCCAACGCCTTTACCACTTCACTTAATTTAATCAAAAATATTATTCATCTTCTTTTTATTAATTTCTGTTATTTTTTTTAACTCAATTATTATTAATTACACATTATAAAAATTAATAAATATTTAAAAAACTTACCTCATACTACCGCTACTTGATTCTTCGTCCTCATTTGGTTCAATAAATTGTAACTGAGAGCGTTTATGACGCCACCATAAATATCCTCCAGCAAGGAACAATAATATAGCAATAATGACTCCGAGCGTGGCGAGGCATCCAATTAATATTACACTGGCCATGTCTATGATAGTAGAAAATAAAAAAGAAATTGTTCATTAAAGTTTTTATTAAATTAATTTATTAAATTTTAAATCAGTATTAATTTTTAAGTTTATTTTAAGTGAGCGTCTTAATAGTAGTTGTTTGAGTAAAACTAATTTTACAGTTTCCTTTCTTACATTTATGCCGCCAGGATGAATAAAACTATCTGCTATTTAATTGCTACCATTAACGTAAATTTCTAATTTTCATCACCGGAAGTGTGCTTATATTTAACATAAACATTCATCAGACTTTGGAGATTTTATATCCTAAAACTTCATTTTTTGTCACTCTAATTTCCATGTTTTCATGTCTAATTTTTCATCCTTTGGAATTTAAAGATTGTAAAGCTCTTAAGAGAATAAGATGTACATATATATTTATCACTAATAATTTACATACTCACTATTCATATTTTTTCTTTTCATTTTTCTTCGGTATAAAATCGGTTAATTAAAAAAATTCATTTATAATTAAAGAAAATATGGCACCCAAAGCGTTTTTAGTCATTTCATGTCGCAACAAATACAATATGTAGTATACCATAGCAAAAGAAATGAAAAATTTTGAACAAATGAAATTCAGTTCATGTGCAAGTTTTTTAAATACAATACAAAAAAAAAATTGTGCTGGAAATATTATTTTTTGCTACCAAAAGTGGAACAATCTTTCCATTTTTTTTTGTGGTCGTAATGAAAAGTACAAGATCTAAAATCTAAAGCAATATAATACAAAACAAAAATATGAATAAATGAGTAAAAAATACTGATTTGTTTTCTTTTGAACTAAAAATATATAATGTAAAATTAACAGTCTTAGAAATTGCGTTACCAAACCAAAATAAACCAATTACTATTTTTTTCAAGTATTTTCATTTGGTTGTGCTTTAAATGGGGTGCAGTAGCTCTAACCAGGTATAAAAAATAAGTTGCGTAGCTTAAACTACAAATAGATCAAATGGAGCCTCTGGGGACCCTCAGATTATTTTCAAATTATAGGAATTAAAATTTGACTTATTATAGAAGATCAGCATTCATGAAATTTATATAATAGCAAAGATATGGTCATTAAATGATAAAAGTTATTATTTTCAGAATGATTAGGAAAAAGAAAAGGCTACACTTTTCAAGGAAGTGTCAAAAAGATTAAGGCATTGACTTCTTTATTCGATGTTATTGTAAAATCAAAGGGTTGCTGATATTAAAAAACATTGCAGTTTTTTTGCCAAATTTAAGTTTATGAATTAATATAATTTTCTTTGAGCGTAGCATTCAACATTCTTACCTTGATAGAGTTCTAGAGAGGGTAATTTTTTCATTATTTGTACCTTCATAGGCACCAATCTAATGGTTGTTCTTTGGCATAAATCGTTTTCTCTTCCTCTTTGTGTACCCATTTACCTTGTTGGTTTCGTAGTGGAGGTATTCTTTGTTGCGGTTTGTTTAAGTTTGCGTGTTGCCTTCCATAATGTATATTCTTTGTCTTTATCTGGGCCTATTTCGCTCATGAATTTGTTGAAACTTTCTGTTTTGTATATTTTTATTAAGGTGTTGACTTTATTGCTAATGCTATTGAATTTGTTTTTGTCCACTGGATTTCTGGAGGAATGCCAGATCCTGCGCGCTTTTCATCTTTCTTTAATGCACTCTCTTATCTCAGCCGTGTAGGTAAGGCCTGTATAGTTGGAATTATCTTTTGGTTCGTGCGTGGCTAGGATTGCTGCCTTTCTAATTAATTCAATGATTGCTTTAGATTGATTCTCTAAATCGTTCTTGCTCTTAAGTTTTATTTTTAGATTGATATGTTCCCAGCGGTTAATTTTCGTTAATTTGCGCTCTTTACCATATGCATGACTTTTGCATGCAAAAACGCTGCTATAAGCAATTGTCATTTTGCGATCACACACATTTTAGGAGGACAAAATAATATTCTAAGTCTGATTTTGCTCTGTTGCGAAAATATTCTGTCTTTTTGGCGTATGTGTTTAAGTCATTTAGTAGTCAGTTGTTGGCAGTCGTGTGCAGTGTGTAGCATTTAAGATTTTTTGTGTTTTATTGTTTTACTTAATATTAATTAAATAATATATTAATATTGTGGTTATTGATGGATATTTTAATTAATAAAATGCTTTACTTAAGAAATTGTGTTTTTTTTCTCCCCTTTTTATCACAAGTTATTTTTCAGGTTAACATCAAAGTACAAATAGGGATATATATATACCACACCGTTATGCATAAGCATATATGTATAATACGTACTACACACTACGTAGTGTGTATATATATATATGAAAGAATTTTTAAAAATTAATATAATAAAAGAAAAACAAAAATCTCTCTTATTTACGCTCTCCATTTGTGTATCCGGAGAGCGCATAAAATCCTCTCTAAGCATGCCTTTTCCTATCCGGTCGCAATGTTAATTTTCCTGCATGCTGGGATACCTAAATTTAACACGCTTGCCTCAAATTTGCATTCAAAAAGCATCTAAAGAGCGAAAATTAACCGCTGGGTTGTTCTAGATGTTCTCTGAATAACTCCCAGTCTGTATATTTGTTTGTTAAGTTTTCCTTCTTATTTTTTGGCATTACCTTTGCTTCTATAGTTAGCAGCACTGGAGTGTGGTCTGAGCTTAGATCATAGCTGTCGTTTGTTTTCATGTAATTCGGAGGGCCTCCTTTTGTAATGAAGAAGTCTAGTAGGTCTGGTATCTTATCTGGATCTGAGGGCGAGTATGTTGGTTTATTCGTTGTTTGATAATTGCAATCATTTTCTTGAATTGCTCTTAAGAGTTCATTGCCTTTGCCTGGCGATATGAGTCTTGACCCCCAAGCTGTATGTTTAATGTTGAAGTCACCTCCCATTATAAACCTTGGTCCAAACTGTTTGAAGATGAGTTGAAACTGCTGTTTCGTTAGTACGTACTTTGGTGGGCAGTATGCAGCCGCTAGATTTAGGTCTGCGTTGTTGCATTGGATTGTGATAGTTGAGACTTGTATGTATTTTCTCGTATTGATGTGTGTTGTTGATGTTTTATGTTTTCTTTTATGATTAATGCTGAGCCACCCCTAGCTCTTTCACTGGCATGGGTTGTCCAGTATGCTTCATAGCCTTTGATCTCAATGTAATTTTTGTTTGTGAAATGTGTTTCACAAAGAGGAAGAAAAAGCCGAACTGTTCGCTCAATACTTAGCAACAGTCTTCAAGCCACATGATATTCAATCCGGAATAAAAAACAGTCCAAATTAGCAACAGTATAAAGAAATAAAAAAGATCACTGCCGCTGAAGTAGCTCTTGAGATAGAACATTAAAAAAATTCCTGGGGTGGACCAAATTACACCTAGAATTCTAAAAGAACTGCCGGCGAAAGCAGTTAAATTGCTCACATACCTAAATAACGCCTGTAGAAGACATCAGTATGTACCAGAAAGCATTAAAACTGCACAGATAATAATGATTAAAAAACCGGGTAAACCGGCTGAAGAAACCTCCTCATACAGACCGATATCACTGCTGTCAACAGTCGCAAAGATATTCGAAAAACTTCTACTAAAACGACTAAAGCCACATATAAAAATTCCTGACTTTCAATATGGATTCAGAAACAACCACTCCACAATAGACCAGGTACACAGAATAACAAGTAAAATAGAACAAGCCTTCGAGGAAAAGAAATACTGCTGCGCGATATTCTTAGATGTAGCTCAGGCATCCTACAGAGTTTGGCATAAAGGGCTCATATATAAAATGAGCATGCAGCTACCTCAAAATCACTGCAAACTGATGGAATCATACATAACAAATCGAAAATTCAGAGTACAATATGAAGACGCTAAGTCTAACTTCTATCCAGTGCAGGCAGGAATCCCACAAGGTAGTATGTTGGGACCACTGCTATACCTGCTATATACCTCTGATATACCTACAACAGAAGACACCTGCATCGACACATTTGCTGATGACACAGTAGTAATATCAAGTGATAAAACACAAAAACAAGCTGTGGAAAAAATACAAAATACAACCAAATCAACTCACGTAACATACATGCTAAGGAAAAGAGTAAACAACTTGCATATATATATCAATGGAGAACAAATTCCGCAGGAACAATCAGCTAAATACCTAGGTCTACATCTAGATTCCAAATTAAATTGGAAATTTCATGTGCGACAGAAGGCCAAACAAATCAAAGAAATAATAAGGAAGTACTACTGGTTGATTTGATACAAATCGCAACTGAATCTAAGGAACAAAAGGTTAATATATATGACAATTATAAAACCAATCTGGACATATGGAATACAACTATGGGGATGTACGCATGAATGCAACATAAAAACCATTCAAACTTGTCAAAATAAGATCCTACGACTAATAACTAACGCATACCGATACGTGACAAAGAAAGAGATACATGAAGATCTAAAAATAAAATGGGTAAAAGAAGTCATCCAAGAACACGCTGTAAAACATGAAAAAAGACTCCATCATCACCCTAACATAGAAGCTGTACTACTGCTGGACACAACAAGCCAGACAAGACGGCTTCACCGCAAGAAACCGCATGATCTAACATAGATCTAACATAGTAGATCACTGGATCTTCACTCCCGCACACGTCACACATACTTAGTTAATAGTACTAATAAATTAATTGTAAATAAATTAAGATTGTAGTAAGCAAACACGGAATAAAAAAAAATAAATAAATAAATCGTTTTAAAAAAAGTTTTAAGGAGTTCTGAATAGTGATCTAAGTTTCAGTCTCACGATTTATTGACAAATGCAGTTGGTCGTCGAGTTAGCCAACATACTCAAAGTAGTTACATAAGTTAATTTATTTATTTAAGAATAAATATGATAAAATATGATTATATTAGATGTATTCAGAAAAAAACAACTTCCTTTACTCTATATTGATTTAATTTTGGTATTATTTTAGTATATTTTTAGCTACCAGAATTTTTGAGTCCTTAGTATTCAACTCCGAAATAATTATCATTAATCACGGGGAAAAGTAACAATTTAGCGAACTTATAAATGCCTCTGATAGAAAATCATTACTTCTTCCTTCTTGAATCGACAGCAGATTTGATTAATGTTGTAAAGGAATTTTTCATTGCATTATTCTTTACATGTAAAAAAAATTTTTGTCCTTATTAGTTTGTCAGGAAACTCTATTTATAATATAAATATTTAAAAAATGTATGCCCCAAAAAAAAAAAAAGCTTTACCAACCCTGATATGTAGAATTTAAAAAATTGCTTAAAAAAGTGATTTAATTTTGCTTTTGCCCTAAAAAAATAGATGTTTTGCTAATGCTTAATAGCTCTTTTTATAATTCTTAAAAAATGAAAAACTTGAAGGGTGACTTTTTATTGAAGTTTCAAAATTTCATTAAATTTTGAATAATTGCTACATTTTTTATTTCTATCATCGGATTTTTTAGTTTTTGATGTTCTAGAATATATCTAGAGTTTCATAGAGTTTCAAAAACTTAAGTGATTTCAAATTTGAAGCCCATACTTGTAAGATTTCAACTAGCTTTTTTGTGGTCTTGTGGTCAGATAAAATCAGATAATAAATCTCAATTATATACAAAGAAACTAAAATATTTAAACGTTCAATTTTTGATTTAACTGACTTCAAGATCCTACATACCATCTTCGTATTTTAATAAACTACAGGAAAACTATTAATATGAGAGCAATAGTTATCCTAAATGGATAATATCAACAGAATAGAAGAGAGATTTGCAAAATATTTCCGTAATTTCAATATTAAAAATGAAAATTCTATGCATAATATATCTATTTGAATTTCTTTTTATATAAATTTAGTGTAACTCTGAAATATTTCAATTTTACTTTTAAAATAATATTTTTAAAATTTATTCCATTTTCTTAACCTTCTAATTCAATTTTCAATGGAAGCAAAAAGTTAACGCTTAGCACTAAAAATTATCTCCTTTTAAGGTAAATATTAGTTTAACAAAATTTGTCCGGAAGGCTTACTTAATTGAAAACTCAATGTTTATTGGGAATCTGGAGAGAAGGATAGTGAAATATGTTCACTTAAAAATTTTTAAAATTATGTTCTTTGATTATTTAGGCAATATCCCTTGGAAAATAAATTAAGCAGTTTGTAAATCAAATTAGAATTTTTTAAATAGAAATAAGGTTGAAAAGCTTTTTAATGAAATGGAAAATTATCTCAGGGGTATTATGTGATAAGAATACTTTGAACACCCAAAAGCATAGCAAAAATTTATTTTCCGAAAATGTTTTAGTTAAAAGATGATTTGAATTTTATTCAACCTGGACTATTAAGTGTTTTAAATATTTCATAATGATAACATTAAATTAATTAGTTATTGATAATATCTACTGAAGTTACTTTTTGAAGTCATTGAACATTGAAGTTTCGTTTATTGACTTTTTGCATGGTTTTAAAAAGTTGAATTTTTCTTGAAAGAATTTTTATTTAAATTAGTTAATTTTATTTATTTTACTTTTCCTAACATAATTGATAAAGTAATGACAATCATCTACAGTGAAAGTGGAAGTAGAATGCTTACTTTGTAAAATAATGCCATCATGATATTGGAAACTAAAGAGGCTTTCAGTCTACAAATTAAATAAATTTCACTTCTCTGATCCAGTTTAATTTAAAAGTAAGTCAACCTATTTTGCTGTAGATTTAATTAACTTACAAAAATTAGATTTAGACCCAAAACATAAATTATGGACCTAATAAATAAATAAATAAAAAAATCCAGGCTAATGATTTTTCTATATATTACCACAAACATTATACAAAAATTAAGTAAAAATCAATCGATTTATTAGATTTTATTAACTTATCCTTAAATATAAGTACATCAATTGTACACTGCTTAGATTTCTCACGGAAAAATTTTTTTTTAAATTATTAATATATCCCTTTCATGAAGGAATTTCAATTCAGCTGATAGCTAAAATTGTATATAATTACATAATAATAATGGAGTTGATTTCTGATATAAATACAGATTATTGAAATTAAAATAACTAATTACTAAACAAAATATAAAGGAGTAAAAAGGTATTTATAGTTGACAACATTGTAGATATTTTGTATCACTTAAAGATTTTTATAAAGGGAATAAAAGTTTCCTTTGGTATTGATTATTTAGTTTGTTTTTTATTGTTAAGCTTACCATTGTGTATAGGTGTATAAAATCTTTGATGTATTTATATTCGTTATATGATGATGCTAATGATAATGATGAAAAACGCAAAGCATTATTAAAACCTCGACTTCAGGCACCACAAGCACAACTTTACTTTATTAAGCTCTCTCTTCGTTTTGAATCACAGAAGAATATCTTTTATAGTATCCTATTAATCAATTTTTCTAACTATTTCTCTCTTGCTAGTAATTTATTTTAATCTATTTTTTTTCTTCTTAAATCAATTGACTAAATTCCTGTTTTCATTTTTTATGTCTAAATATGTTAAAAGGTTAATTGATGAAATTACATTGATGACATTGTAGCACATTTTTCTCACTTTTTTACTGAAAGATTTAGGCAACTATACTACTCAAGATTTTATACTATTCGATAAATTCTCTTTTATATTTTTATTACGTTGTACATTAAGTACAATTAAATTGTTGTAGACACACAAATATTTAGGCTATAGCCCAAGATCAAGTGGACTTTTCAAGAAGAGTTTTTCGCTAAAACTAAAAACCTATATTGTAGCTTAAGATTAATTAATTATTTTTTTGTAAAATAAATAGATCATTTTTATGAATTTTTAAGCTTTAATTGAATCAGCAATTATATTGAAAATTAGAAAGCGTATATGTAGCTTTTGCCCGAGAAAAACATTAATGATCGTGACAGCACACTTGCTCTCTTATTTTTCAATTAACAAACAACGAAATAAAAAGGATATAAAATAGTTAAATTGATTCTTAATATAAAATCCAAAATTTTTACGCTTATACTTTGCGATCAAAATGTTTCCATACTTTGTAAAATAAGATTTCTGCAATCTACATTGATTTTTAGATTTTCTAATTTATTAATTAGTTAAAATACAATTTTAGTGAAAGTTTGAGCCCAATCTGACTTTACTTATTATTTTGACAGCAGTTTATATTGAAGCATTCTTTGATTTTTAACATGAATAATTGTAACATACACCAGAAATGTCCTGTTTTGTTTACATTATTTTAATTGGTATTAAAAGGGAAACTTTCTCGCTCGACTAAAACTATTAATCTATGCTCAAAGAAAAAACTGACGACCATACACCTTCAGTTGCTTATAAGTGCATGGAAAATTACATTTAACGTTTGTATATAAATTAATTTCGAAGAGGATACTTTTTTTGATTTCTCGGGATCAAACGGATCTACAAACGATACATTGGTTTTCTAGAATTTTTCGGCTAAGTAATATCATGGTGAGCCAAATACTTTAGTGCTTAACTTTCCATATAAAATTTCTTGTGGTCACAAAATATTTATTTTTTCACTGGAAGGATGTATTGATTTGATTAAGTCATCTGCAAAATCACTTTGATAATTTATATGCATCTAATTCTCTACCAAAATATGCTCTTCACTTTGACTTTGCTAAATAAAAAATCTTTTCATGTGGAAATTATTAAAATATTCGATTCTCTAATTAATTAAAAGAGTTTGCAATATATTTTTGGCTTTGATGTTTATTTTCACTCTTCAATGAAATATTTTCTCCATTTAATAAATTTTACTAAAGTGTTATTTAAAAATTTTAAATTCAAAATAAAAATATTATAATTTATGTCATGTTCACTAGAAATTTATGTACTAACCAAAATACAGTAATATTTTTTTGTTTAATATAAAAAAATATAATAAGACGTAGTATTATTTATAGGGGTTAATAAAGCCCATTAAGAGCAGTATTTAGTTTATTATTATATTCTTTTCTTGGATTCAATAAAAAGAATACGTGACGAATTTCATTTGAAAAAAAAAATGCTAATTTATTTTTCTAAGCAAAACTAATAAAATTTCATGATATAATTTTATAAAGACCATCAGGGATTGTTTTATTACTTTTTTAAAAAAACAAGAAATCTCCTTTATATTTAAACAAAGGAATGATAATCTTACATTAATGACAAGTGAAAATACATACGTACACATGTACAAACACATTAATGCATGCAGGTATATGTATGGTTACAAAAAATTTGGTTTTAGATTGTGAAAGCTTAAACTGGATACATTTTATTAACTGTATGTTTGTATATTTCATGATATTTCGGTAAAAAGTATTAAAAACTCTTCAAAGTGTTAGTGATTCAATTGAAAGCTTTTTTGGGAGAATAACAGTAAGCGGTTGAATATTTCGCGGCAAATTTGATTGTGTTGTACCCTAATATGACTTACAAATAAAAGCTTCCGAACCTTTTAAATGGATGGTTAAAATTATTTTTAAATTAAATATAGGTTTTTCCTAGCTTCCCTATTTGCGTGACATCATAAATCAATCATTGAATAATATTATTTAGGAGTTTAAATTTTTAATTCTAAATATTAAACTTTCAACTCCTGTTGAAATTTTTACTGTAAATCGAAAATGTAAAAAAGTAAAACATTTATAATGTGTCTGAGGATATAGACAAGAATTTTGAGCTAATAAATATTTATTTCTAAAAATTCCTTTATAGTAGCCTTGAGAAATTCTTCCAAAGTAGACGACAATAATTTTTTAATTATTATGATCTGTACTCATAATGAATTATATTAATATTATTAGTAAATTATTTAACCATAAAGTTGATAAGTACTCGAAAACCTTTTCTGAAGTAATTAGCTTCACTTGAAAAGTATTAAAATCTAAGAGATGCGTATTTTTTTTCATCGGCTGACATTTACTCCAAAAACTCCAAAAACAAACTTTCCTCTATAACTCGAGTTCTAATTATTATTTTCAAACAAAACAAAAAAATAATTATTTTGCTTAAGAATTAAAAACTGTTTATTGATAAAAAATTTATTGGGGTTCCATCTCCTATTTTTTATAGTAGAAAATCAATTTTTTTCCTAATATTTTTTGTTTTAAAATTTGTGGAATTTCCAAAATAAGTTACTTTCAGAAAAAATACAAATGAGCCATTTTGAATTCAAACAATTTCTTTAATAATACCGTTTCTCAATAATTGTTTTACTTTTACTTTTGGAGTGGACAGAAGACAAAAATCCAAATTGTTTTTAATTTCTATTTACATTTCTAAAGCTTCTTTATAATTACCTTTTTAAATGAGTGTAAAACTGTAATAGCAAGAAGGTAGAAATTTTGTCTTCTATTACACCAACCTTGAAAATGAAATAATGATTCATAGGCTCAATTTTTAATCAAATGTACTGTCATGTAATAAAGACAATTTAAATTGAATTTAATGCTAAATTTAATTATACATTGAACTAAAATCAAAAACTAATAGAAAATTGTGTAACGATAATGAAACTTTACTAAAATACTCATAAGACAAAATATTTATCCCTTATCTAAAAGTCACATTAATTTTGATTATAATATTTACTGAAATAAGACATTATGTCTGAAAATATTTTGATAAAGTTAAATAAAAAATTTTTTATATTTGCCATAGAAGTCAGCTTAGTTTTGTTCTTAAGCATCGATGCTTATGCAAATTTATGCCTAGATGTATGAATTTATGTAATTTCACAAATGTAGGTTTTATCTATTTGAATTGTTAAAATTATTTTTATTTTGCTTATCAAAAAATTTATCTTTATCATAAAAAATATATCTTTTTAACCTTATTTTATCATTGGTCTCTAATTTGATTTTAGCTAATAAAATTCCAAATATAAACTTCTGATTAGTATGAACAATTTGAACATTGTTTAGTGATTTTTCATCACTTGATAATAAACTTTAAGGATTTTATTTTTTGTCAGATTTCATTGTGATATTTTCAACCAATTGAAATCATAAGTGCCTACAGTTAATCGTGCTATAAATTTTTTTGATTTTATGCCCTATACAATTTTCAATTTTGTTGTTTAATGGAATAGAATAGCTTGATTTATTGGTATGTGATTAGTATTGAGTAGAGAACAAATGGAATTGTGTAATATATAAGCCTATGTATATACATACATATATTCAATATTTATCAGTTAATGGTTTTTGGTACAAATAATCTAAAGAAAATAAGGCAAATTTCTACTTAAGGATTATAGAAGTCGTGATAAGTAGATCTTTAAGATATTCTTATTTAATTGAAATAAATTTCAACGCTTAATAATTTTTTCAATACATTTAAATGAGACTGATAGTTATAGGTTTGCATATAGAAACTAAAAAATGTTGATAGATTTCAAATATATCGTTTTAAAAATATGATATGATTAAAATAAAAAAAATCTTTTGAATCAAAAAAAAAAGTCTTATTATAATCAAAACTTGCAGTCATATAGTCTAAAATTAATAAAAACTCCTTAAAAAGCAAAATTTTTCAAACCCATAATTATTCTAAATTATAAAAAAAAAACTTAAATTTCTACCCTAACTAATAGCTATTCTTCCTGACTCGAATATTTAATTAACAGATTCTTTATTCGCCATATTATATCTTATTTAATTTATAATTCTGAATATTTAATTAAATAAAATACTTTATTTAATTAACTCTTGGGAAAGGAATAGATTTTAATTTTACTTTATAAGGTCAACATAGCTGATTAGTTTATTATTCAAATTTTCAGGGATGAATAACATATTTAAAGTTATATAAACTGATTAGGATTTGACAGTAACTTTAGAAAAACATCTTAAATTTGCCAATATTTTGAAGTTTAATCAAAACTATGAACGAAGTCCTCTATTAAGTATCTAATAATGTCCTCAAATAATAATTCATATGTAAGCTGCTTTTTTAATATTAAAGAAGAAAAAATCCTAAGAAATAATGAAAATAATAGCTGATGCAATAATTCCAGTGCTTTTACAACTGTTAAAATATGTAGAAGCCATTGGATTACAACAAAGGATACTACAAAAATACTTTTATGCAAAAGTGCTAATACCGGCCGGTTTTATAATAATTACCAAGCATAGACAATAATAATGTGTTTTTGCATATAATTAGCATTATAATAAATTATTAATCTTTTTTCATTCTACTACAAAATCACTTGTTATATCTTCCAAATAACTTGATATTAAATTCTCTTTCAAGTAAAGAGAATAATATAATTAATTATTACATTTATATCATAGCTACAAAATTCTAGGAATAATTTAATACAATCATTAAATCATAATATGACTCACAGATAAAAGTTCACTTTTCATGTCCGCTTTAATTAAAATTATATTCTAAAATAATTAATAGATATGAGAAAACTGTCCTGTAATTAATTAAAAACAACTTCCATAGAAATATTATTTGCTTACAATAAATAAATCAAAATAAAATGAAGTGTCGACATAAAATTTCGTTATAATACACAAAATAGTCCACAAAAATGTGTAGAAATATATTGAGAATGAAGAATAAAGAGATGTGGAATAGTCAAAATGAGTCCGAGTCTTGTTATTGTTAAAGTTCAAAATTAGATTTGATAGTCAAATTATAAATTTAAATTAATGTAATTGATTTAGTTCAAGTGGAAAATCATCAATAAATCAATAAATTTTCGAAGGCTAAAAAAGCGTACAATATTTTTCTTTTTTTAATATAATAATTGTAATATTTTACTCAAACTTTTTAACATAACGCAGGTAAAATATGTTATCAAAGTTTCATTTCATTGGAACTTTATTACTTATAACGCCTCAAAATAAGTTCCCTTAAAGTTGACACAATAAATTATAATATTAAACTAATAAAAAATTAAAAAATAAATTATTTCTGCTAATTGATATATATACATATTTTATACTTTTACAAAGGACAAAATAATTTAAATTTGAATTTGTGGTAAAGTTGTGTACAAAAAAGTACTATTTAAGATATAATTTACACCACGTAAGATAAACTGCGTAAAAAAAGCCTTCTTTCACGGCCTATTTAATCTTATATTAAAGAAGTGTATAAAATTTAAACAAGATTGGTCCAACATCTCTTCAGATAATACAATGTATTGTCCCCCTTAATGAAACAAATCAATGAACTCTATTAAAACATAAAACGCTTGGAAAAGTTTCCTTTATCTTTCTTTACAGAAGAATCCATTAAAATTGGTTTTATTTTTCTTTGAACTAATGTTTGTGTTTGAAATCAATGCTGCATACACATATTTATGTAATTGATATACGAGTATTTTCAAGTATAAAAGAAATTCAATCATTTAATTGAGTCAGTTTTTGCTTTCGTCCAAGATGGAAATGCTAGTTCCAAATTGAACAAAATCTGCATTATCTTATTTTAAAATTGAATAGTATTTGTTAAAAATATCAAAAGTAGAGTGTTTTGGAAATAGTTACATTTTAATACTTTTCCATTTTAAATAGAGTACTTTATTAACTCTGAAGAAGGAAAAGCTATTCGAGTCTCTTTTTATAGGACTTAGTTCTAGAGCGCAACAAAATTATTTCTTCTACTAACATTTATTAGCTTTAAGCAGGGTATTCACTATGTTGCGGTATCAAATGATTCAGCTCTCGCTTCCCATACAAAATATATTGCTGAATCATTTGTGAGTAAAATATTAAACATGTTTAATATTTTACTCACAAAAGATTCAGCCATATATTTTATATGGCCAAGTCATTTGATTCCGCACTAGTGAATACCCTGCTCTACATTGGATTATATTCAATCAATAATACCATTGTATGAACGAAAATCTAATCAAGATATTGGTTTTTATAAACTGGACATATCTTAATTGAAACACATAAAATTTATTATAAAGAGGATAAAATAAATTCTAAAAAGCAAATACTTCAAAAAGAACGTACCTCCTATTACTATGAAAAAATTAAAACATACCATTGCCACAATACCTCGAAAAACTACATATTTTTGTCCCACACTGGACAGGACAATTAATGACTTTAGCCACTGAAGTTATACTCATAAATTCATTGTTAAATAGATTGGAAAGGCTAAAACTTTTAATAGCAGATATTGATTTTCCTCTTTATTGAAAAGAAAATTTTCAACAGTGTATGAAAAAATAATAATTCACTAATCGTAAAACAAAATTGAGTAATAGCTCAAGATTTTGTGTATTGAAAAAACATATTTAATGCTAAACAAATAATTTTTGAAGAACACATAAAAGCACCAAACTTTTTAGCAATCATATTTTTTTATTGTATTTTTAATAATTGTTTTTAAATTAAATAGATTTCCATAAATAATTTAAAAAAATAATTTTTGCTAATGTTGAAACTCCAGATATTATCTAAAACCAAAACCAAATTTTGATTAGAAAAATTAACGAAATCTGTATAAAAATAAAATTTTCGCAATTAGCATTGTTTAAAAAATTTAGAGTTAAATTATTGTATTAACTCAATACCAACAAGTAACAAAATAAATAAATAATGAAAAGTGTAAAAGGCAACAAAAAGGTATTGGCACAGCAAATGTATAGTTGAATATCGTTGATTGTGAGACGAAGAAAAATTACAATAATTAAATATCACATGGTTTTTCTTTGGTTATTATAACATATAAAGTTTGGCATCATATTTGGAAGCTTTAAAAAGAATTAAATTTTAGCCGAAAATAGCAAATTTTTTATTGGAAAAAAAACGGCAATGGTATACAAATTGAATCTATAAAAGCAAATTAGTGATCAATGGAGAATTATGATGACATAATACAAAACTTTGAAATATTATCCTTTTAAAATTATTTATATGGTATTGTAAAGAATAAATTATTTATTACATATACAAAAAAAAACACTAGTTTTACTTCAAACTTAAAAGGAATTTATTAATGTGTGATTTTATGTTAGGACAAGGGCAATAAATTTTCTGACCCATTTTATTACATCTGTCATCAAAAAAAAATAAACATAAATAGAAGTCTATGAATTTCGTTATTACCAACAAGTTTTTTCCTCTATAAAGGCTGACTATGTGTTGTATTTAGTAATGTAATTGCTCAAATGTGTAAAATATATTCTAAAATGGAGGGAGTATCTCTAAAATAAGAGGAGAATTTTCAAGTTAATTCATTGACTACTTTTTGTTACTTATTAAATTTTAATGATATTAGAAAAATTATCAGAACTCTGTCTATATTATTTAATTTTGGATCATAGCATGTTAAAGTACTTAAAAAGAAAGGATGGTAAAGTGATAGATAAAAAATGGATGTACATGATAAATTATAGTTTCAACTTTTGTGCAATGCTACAAAAATGAGTCGTTCAGTGCACAAATATAACAAAAAGTCGAGAAGAATAATGAAATAGTATATATATTTTTTAAAATTCTTCTTAAATTAAAAATTAAAAAATACATTTTGTCATTTAGTGGTATTACTACTTATTACTAGAGAAATTTGTTTTGAATATGTACAGTTTGGATGCAATCAAGTGCTTTGAAATTAAAGTTTAATAATTTTCAAAAAATGAAGTTAGTCGATTAGTGCACTCAGCGGCTCAAATATTAATCAAAATTTAGCCTCTAAAAATGCTAGAAACGTTAAAAATTTCCCTAGTCTGGTTTTAAAATTTTAGTTACATTCCTTAATGTTGTGAATATTCAACGATGGAAATTCTTTGAAAAAATGTTTTGGATATTTTGTGGTAGAATAAATTGATGATATATGTGCTGAGATAATATAATTTTAAAAATATTTGAATTTATCCATTATTAATTTATTTGGAATTTAAGCCCTTGGGTACATTTGACGACTGAAGGAGCAAACACAATGACGCGGTTTGTGGAACGGATGCGGTGACATCTGTCACAGCTATAGGTAATTTATATAGCTGAATTTCGGAATTCTGAATGAATCCGCTTCCTCTCCTCAAACCAAGTCATTGTGCTTACACCCTGAGAGTCGTCATGCACTTTCTTGCCTTAAGAGTGGATGACGAGTCTAAAGGTGAAAACACAATGAGAGCGGCGCGCAAGTGGAACGCGTTTTCATTCAGAATTACGAAATTCAGCTATATAAGATCCCATAGCTATGACAGCTGTCACCGCTTGCACGCCGCGAACCGCGTTCATTGTGTTTGGGCCTTAAGTCGTCATTCGAGTTGAGCCAATATCTGTCTTAAATTTATTTGATTTAGTCTTATTTTATTTTATTAATTTCTTTTCCTTTTACAATTCTAAACACCTAAAGTCATGTTAATATTACATGTCACTGATATTTTAAGAATAAATGATTTCTTATGTAAAATCTACTGCTCTTAAATAATGCTCCAAACAGCAAACAATTAAATCCGTTTCATATTTTGTAAAATAAATCAGTAACCAAGGGGTTAAGCACTAACCAAGCTTTGAACACTACATAATGCTGTATAATATAATTAACAGATCCGGGAGAAAATTATTCATCATTAAGTATTAACTATTAATTAATTATACATTAATTTATAAATTAAATAAATTTGTATCGGTCCTACATATTTTGAATCACTCTCTTTTAGAAATTTAGTGTGTGTTCTACAGCGCTCTACAGAAGATGTTTTATATCTAATATAATGGTATAGGGATGTGAAATGTTCGCTAAATATGCGGAATGGATAAAATTTTGATTGCAATTATTTGACTTTTGATGGAATGAATTTCACTCTATGTGATCTTAAATTACCAAATTGCAGTATTAATCCCTTTTTAACTGAAAATTCCTTTTCTTTCAATAAATCTGAATTGTAGTTACTGAATTCTCACTTGGAACATACAATTGATAGCTAATTATTTATAATCAATAGAAATTTTGTTAATATACAGATTGCTTCAAAGATAAACGAAGGGCTGGATTTTATAACAGAAGTGTAAACAAATTACGCATTTTAAAATACTTTGATTTAGCTGTTTTACTCTATATTTATAAAACACGTGCTTTTTCGTGCCGAAAAATATCGGTAAAAGAAAAATAACTTTTGTGCTGACAATAGATTACTCTTGGTCATGGTTACCCAATTGTTTAAATAAAATTCATAGCTGGGTTATTTATCAAGCTGCCTAAAATTGCACATTTTCCTAAATTTAAAATATTTGTCTTTTATAATATAAATTTATATTATAAATATAAATTTATAAATTTATATATTTTTAATGAGTAAAAAAAATAATTTTCGTTAATCAAATAAATGAAATTCGCAAAAGTTAATTTTGATTCTTTTAAACTAGAACTTAGCTTTTTTCGTTAAAACAATATTACAGCATACAAATTGAACCCCTTAAAATATTTAGTTCAGCCATTAAGCTAAATTTAACCTAAAAATTAAAATATTGTTTTAGGCTTTTTGCCAATATTTTGTTACCAATTTCAGTAAGCTTGAAACCCGGTGATCTATAATTTTCAAAAAAAATTCTTTTTTTTTCAATAATTCGGATGTATGGTTTGTGAAGATTATACTGTTAAGTTTTTGTAGCCATGCTGGTAGTATTTTAGATTCTAGAGCTTTTTTTCTAGAAAGTGCCCAGTAGCCACGCCCTATGACCGGTCATATTAAGTGCTATTTTTACAACAGTAAAAATTCTTTTACATTAAAAAAAAAATTTCTTTTGTATGCATTATGAATGGAATAATATACTCCTAAGACATAAATGTCGTCGTTCATTATTTTGATAACGAAAAAAATATTTAAAAAACCCTTAAAATTTCAAGCCGCTAGACCACCGGGTCCCATTAAGAATTATTGAAGCATAAATTTAAAAAATTTTAATTTGAAAACTTATTGAAGAGTATTCGATTTCAAACTTAAATCGAAAATTAAAAAAATTAGAGAATTCTCCATAATTTTTCTTTAACAAAAATTCCCATATGAAATGAAACTTTAGAGTACAGCAGTTGTTCGCTCATGTTTAAACATGCACAAAAATCTGATTATATATTTAGGTGTAAGCAAAATAAATATTAAAAAGAGTTATAATTATAATATTCAAAAGTATTTCTGCTATGAATAAAGGATATAATGTAACAAAATTAGATTCTGTATACAAAAAATAGATAAAAAGAACGTAATACTAAAATAATCAATCTTGTGTGTAAAACCATCCATTCATAGTCATAAGTGTTAATATTATGAAAAGAGATGAAGAGATGAAAAGCTTGAAAACTATCCAAACAACTTTATAAACTCTATTAAAATATAAAACACTTGGAAAAGTTTTCTTTATCTCTCATTACAGAAGAATCCATTAAAATGGTTTTTTTAAAATTGATGTTTATTTTTGAAATCAATGCTGCATACACATATTTATGTAATTGATATACGAGTATTTTCAAGTATAAAAGAAATTCAATCATTTAATTGAGTCAGTTTTTGCTTTCGTCCAAGATGGAAATGCTAGTTCCAAATTGAACAAAATCTGCATTATCTTATTTTAAAATTGAATAGTATTTGTTAAAAATATCAAAAGTAGAGTGTTTTGGAAATAGTTACATTTTAATACTTTTCCATTTTAAATAGAGTACTTTATTAACTCTGAAGAAGGAAAAGCTATTCGAGTCTCTTTTTATAGGACTTAGTTCTAGAGCGCAACAAAATTATTTCTTCTACTAACATTTATTAGCTTTAAGCAGGGTATTCACTATGTTGCGGTATCAAATGATTCAGCTCTCGCTTCCCATACAAAATATATTGCTGAATCATTTGTGAGTAAAATATTAAACATGTTTAATATTTTACTCACAAAAGATTCAGCCATATATTTTATATGGCCAAGTCATTTGATTCCGCACTAGTGAATACCCTGCTCTACATTGGATTATATTCAATCAATAATACCATTGTATGAACGAAAATCTAATCAAGATATTGGTTTTTATAAACTGGACATATCTTAATTGAAACACATAAAATTTATTATAAAGAGGATAAAATAAATTCTAAAAAGCAAATACTTCAAAAAGAACGTACCTCCTATTACTATGAAAAAATTAAAACATACCATTGCCACAATACCTCGAAAAACTACATATTTTTGTCCCACACTGGACAGGACAATTAATGACTTTAGCCACTGAAGTTATACTCATAAATTCATTGTTAAATAGATTGGAAAGGCTAAAACTTTTAATAGCAGATATTGATTTTCCTCTTTATTGAAAAGAAAATTTTCAACAGTGTATGAAAAAATAATAATTCACTAATCGTAAAACAAAATTGAGTAATAGCTCAAGATTTTGTGTATTGAAAAAACATATTTAATGCTAAACAAACAATTTTTGAAGAACAGGTAAAAGCACCAAACCTTATAACTAAATATAAGAAATCGATGCAAATCTGAAGTTAATAATTGAACTCTAAAGAAGAAGAAAGCAATCCCCTTAAAAATGGAACTAAAGTTTATGAATTAGATGGTTGTTTCATTTTAATATTTCTCTGGATATTATTTAGCTAGGACTTAGACTACGAACTAAAAAGCATAACTCTAAACAAAAAGACTCTTCATTAATTAATTTTTTTATTGGACAAAAAAAATATATGAATCAATAAGTTCGTTCATAGCTTTCTAGTTGCTCTTATCTTGCTAACCTCAATTGCTTTTAAGTATTTATATACATAAAAAATATTTTCAAAAAAATTATAATATGAATACGAAAGAGCCTTTAGGGAGCAAAAGGTGCAACAAAAGTTTAAGGATCCAATAAGGAGCACTTATCTCATTGATCCCTTTTGATTGAGAACACAATTTTTATATAGCACAATCTTCAAACTACTCTTGAAATTTATTATGTATATGCTTCTCAGATTGTTAAAGATGAAATTTATGCTTATATTGAAGTTTATTATTGGTTATTATATACAAGTGTGTATATAGCATTGAAAAAATTAGGATTGGATCAATCAATTTTAAAGATCTGTTTTCTTTCAAGTGTAAAGTAAAATTTCAAATTATGTTATTTGCAAATTTCTCAGCGTACAATTTCTGTAACAATTAACCCATTCAGTGCCAACTACGAGATATCTCGTTGTAGGTAGTGTATAATTTGATCGGTTGGCACTGGCGGCAACATACATAAATTTTGCTTGCCACTGAATGGGTTTCAAGACCTTGGAGGTTTTTCTTTAGAGTTTGATTGTATAGAATATATTTTCACTGTTTATTTAGGTGTAATTTTAAAAAATGTTCATGAATATTTTAGTTAAATAAGTAGACTGCTCGATAATAATTTGCAAAATGCAACAAGCGCACAGTTTTTGTACATTCAGATATCCGTATAGAAGAGTATGGTTGCTAGCCTTATGAAAGTGAGTGAGAGCCTTACTCTCATTTTATATATTCTTCAAACCTTTTTCATTAAAAAGAGCTTATTTCTAAACAATTTTTTACAAAAAAAAACTATTAAGTCAAAAGAGCACTTTGATGATGTTAGTGTCTTTGTTTTTAAAAAATCATATTTTCGCGCATAACAAGATCAGCATTCCTTTAATCATGATAGCTTTAAGATGGCTTCAAAGAACCTTAATACTTTATTCAAAACATAACAATTAATGATAGAGATCATTCGCGTTTAATGTAACCAATTGCTCGATGATTTGCGCAACATCAGTATCATTAATATTTAATCAAGGCCATGAGTAATTGACCAAGCTAGAAAAGGCTAAAACAGATTTTATTAGAAGGTCCAAAGATATCACTTGGAGGATACAAGTAAAAAGAAATTGATAGAAAGATATAATCAACACTTATTGAAAAATCTTGACAAGATTATTTTTCAAAAACTCATATACCGATTGATTTAATTTAGTGGCACGGATGTATTGGTTTAACATATGTTCACTGTATGAGAAAAAAATTAATTATATGTACAAAGTATTTGTATAAAATTATCAATTTTCTGCATAAATCTAAATATCTAGTTTTAATAGTTTTTTCTAAAATATTTTAAATGATTTCCTTAGATACAATATAACAAGTTATTATTTCTATTTTGCTTTGACCTTAAGGATTGAATTAAATTAAATTATCTAAATTATCTGAAATTCAATTAGCTCCTTAAGGCCAAAATTTAAAAAAAAAAATTCATTAACAATTTCAAATATAAAGGAAAAAATATTATTGACACGCACTTAAAATATTGAGGAGGTTACTGACCATTTCTAACTATCTCTCTATCTATCTTAAAGCTATATTGTTAAAAAGGGGCATTTACACATTCACGCTATATACGTATGTATGCACTCATATCCTTGACATAAATGATTATCATGCTATATAACTGTTTGTCACGCTATATTTTCCTTTATTCTTAAACATATATAAAGAAAATTTGACTTGGTTGCTGCCACAGTTTACCAGCAATAAAAATGTCATAGTATCAAGAAGTTCAATAGAACCTTATTAAATTTGGTAAAGTAAAATTTTATAAATTTTTGTATCCAAGCCAAAAAATTATACTTTTGAAAATTTTGTATATGCATCTTTCTAATTATAAAACTGAAATTATTTTACTTATTTATTATCTTTGTTTAAATAATTTGCATAAAGAAATTTTCTTGTTGTGAATATTTGGTGGTGTTTATTGGTTGTTCTCTGTTATAAAAACCATTTTTCTTTTCAAAATTTCATTACATTCAGTATCATTAAGTAGTTTTTCTTCTACTATAGAAATAGGTGAACCTAATTATTTTATAAACACTTTGAAACCGTAGGATTTAGCTTGTAGTTGTGCAGATAAATTCGATAAATATCCTTAACATACTTTTGTTGCATTTCAACAATTTAACAATGATTCAAATGCATGTTTTACCTTATTTTAAGGAAATTATTCTAGTGTTGTTCTCTTCAAAAAAGGCAAGTATGATATGGCAAAGAAAAACGAACCACAAAAAGCTGTTTTGGGTATCAAAAATATTTATGTGTGAAATATGCTTTTCCAAACTCTAAATATTCATTTAATATGTTATTAGGATTATGCATAAAAGCTATAATTAGAAATATATAACAAAATAAATGTTTCACTTCAACTTTTCTATGCAAATTGAATTAGAAAAGAAATTCAAATAGTTTTTTGTATTAACATTGTTTTCTTTATAAGCAAAATTCTACATTATAGCGCTCACATTTTATCGAAGTGAATTTTCTAATCCACTAAAGTAGAAAAATAGGTGAGGAATGATATGAGAAAACTAAAAAATTTACAAATACACAATTTAAAGCCAAATTTATTAAATTTATTTTACTGTCAATTAAAATAAATAACTAAGTAAAACTCTAAAAATTAACTTAATTCACGTTTGTTTTTATCACCAAAAATTTTTAAAAATTCAGATACTAATGAAATTTATTCCAGTGATTCTATTGAGTTTTAGAAGCATAATTATGTAAAACTCAGCTTCAGCAAAAATTTAGAAGAGGTTTTTCAATTTTCTTTGGAAATTTGATGAACTATTTTCCAGTAGTTTAATTTATAATTCAACCACTATTAGTTACGCAAAATAATCATTTTTGAGCATAATTATGCAAAAAATAGTTCAATAATTAAGAATAATTAATAATAAAAAATAAAAAAGAATAAAAATAGTTCAATAATTAAGAATAGTAGCAGCTGAAGCCGCTACTGTAGCGGCTACAGACGCTTTAGTCTGCGCTAGGCTTTTAGCTGTCAGCTACATTTTGCTGTACATCTATAACTTATTAAGTTTATTGTAAAGAATTATGCAGTATTAAGTATTAATTAAAATATATATTATTATGTATAAAAGTCAAATTGCTTTGTCAAAAAATTATTCTTCTTTGAAATTTCTAAAGTTTTTTAATTAGTTATATAATTCTGTGTGTTTCAAGAAAGTAGAAAAACTACAGCTCAATCAAACATCTGTCCTAAAAATTTATAGATAAATTTTGCTGTATTTAAAACTATGAATTATTTTTTCAATTGAATTACACTTAAATAAAATTTAGAATCAACAAAATTAAATTTAATTACATTTTTATACTAGACAAAATTCCAAATACTAAATTATTCAATTAGTTTTATAGTTTAAAAAGTAAAACACGACTTTGTAGTTTAATTAATGTCAAAAGAAGCTATTTTTGGCAAACAGCGTGAGTTCTTTTAATTTTTAACGATAAAAATAAGACCACAGTCCTTGTTTTTCTACTTTTCTGTGGAATTCAAATTTTCAGTATTTAAAATAATTATTTATTATTAATTCGAATTTTCATTTGAAAACTTTTTCCTAAAGCAAACATAATTAATAATAATTATAAAAAATTAATGAAACTGATCTGTCACTAGTAGAAGTCCAAAAAGTAATAATTATTTTCAAAAGAAATGTTGTTGCCTGAATATAATAATATGCGAGAATAATATGCAAAGCTAAAAAATGGCAAGAATTGATCAAAACTTAACGACTTTTTTCAGAAACTAGCAGCAAAGGAGTACATTTTGTTTACCTTAAATTTTTAAAGAAAATCATAACAATATTTATGCTGAGTAGTTAATTGATACAAAAAATTTTTTGGTGTAGTAAGGAACAAAGTTAATAGCGCACTATTTGACTATTTATTTGAAACTAACGATTGCTTAAAAATCGTGGGTTATACTAAAATAATCATACCCAGTATTCGAAAGCATATAATTAATTAGTTTCACCGAAACATGCTCCCATTCTGATTACGAAAAAAAAACAAATGGTTGGCTAAAAACAAACATTTAACATTTAGTCAGTTTGTTTATTACGTTTACCTTAGGAAGCATTTTATTCTTCGCATATCCAAATAGTTCTTAAGGCGATTTCTAATATGACGAGCGTTAACTAGTGTGGGAATTTTGGTTTATTTGAAGAGGAGTAGGATATTGTCTAGATATATAAAAATTAGATGAATTAACTACCTGCAACCTAAAATATAATTTCCAACTCATCGATATCAATTCCATCGCCTAAAATAAAAATTTAACTGAGAAATAGCCTAAATTAATACAAAATTCTCCCAGTTTTTTAATTTTCTTGAACTTTTTCTCAAATTAAATATAAAATATTAACTATAAAAGTGTTTTTGCTTTTCACAGTTATTTTTGCCTTTTAGTCATTTGAAAAAGCTTTTTTCAAATTTTTAGAATTTGTTTACAATACAAGTTCTTTAAAATATTATTAATAAATTTTATTGCAGTATAAATTTGAAGCTAGAGAAAATTTAAAGACTGAATAACATTTTTTCTACCTATAAAAATTATAAAAATTTCTCTTTGTTTCCAGAGAAACATAATTCTTGAAAAATTTTGAAATTATCGAAACAAAACATCGATATAGATAACATTTGAAATAATATCCTGAAATATCAAATAAATTAATGGATGATTCCAATACAATTCAAATTTGAGTGATATAATTAATATTTTTCTAATTTGAAGCTTTTCGGGATAAATTAATTTTCTTGATATAAAAAAAATAGTCTTTTAGCTACACAAATTTCGAAATTTTCTAAGGGGATTTTGTTACATAATGATGGTAATGGAAAATAAACCTTTGATAACCTTATTTCCAGCTGCCAATAGCAAAACAACTTTCGGAAATTATGATATTTTTTCACATATATTGACACATTCGATATAATAGAGAATGTGAATCATTCTATCTTCCCTTTCCGAATTTTCTCCATTCAAAAAATGTCAGGTTTTATATTAGGTAGTTATTTTATTTTGAAATACAATAAAAATTATTGTATCAGAAAGTACATTTTTGCCCAAACAAAAAAAAGGTGCTAAGTAGAAAATGTCTTTTTTACTTTTTTACTAATAGAGTCATCAAAATAAGGTATTTTACATTAGTTATTAAATTTATCTTCAGTTTAACACAATACTTTTACTTTGGTTAAATTAAATACAATAATTACAATAATACTGTTGAATTTTTAAAACAAACTTTTGTAATAATTTAGCTTAGCCATTAATTTAAACTTCTTAAACTAAATATAATGCAAGTTAAACTGAAAGGTAGATCCGTGACAAAAATCAATTGTAATAACTTAAATTGAAGTACGACTAAGATATCCAATATATTCTCCAATTTAAAAGTAAAGGTGAAACCAAATTTTTATTAAATTATTAATACAGTTTACAAAAAAAATTATAGAAAGCGGAAGCATCCCTATGGAGCTACTACTAAATGGCAATGTAAAAGTGATTCCCCCATTTCCATCAAAACAAATTTGTAGAAAAATGCACCACATGAATAAAACATCATAAATTATAATGAAAGCCGGAAACATAGGACTATGTACTTGTTAAAATAGAGAAAAAATTTTTGCAAAGCCAAAAGTTTTCACATAAATTGTATTAGTTATATTTTTTTAGCTTTTTTATAAACACTTCGTACGATGATATTTCTTCGAAAGTCAATTAATCTTTTTTGACTCTTTATCTTTCAAAAACAAAATTTGATGTTAAAAATTGAAGGAAATTTTTATTTTGTATTTCAAATAGAGCAAAATTAACTAAGCCAGACAACTACCTGGGTATTACAAATAAGAACCGTAAAATTTTTAAAACTTACGTCATTTCATTTTTTTTTCATCAATAAAAAATAATACAAACATTAACTATAAAGCAAAGATGTGATACTACTTAGATGAAATACATAAAACTTGTGTCAAAATCATTTTTATCATTGTTTAAAAATCATCTGTTTTTTCAAAACAATTCATTAATTTATTTTTTATGTCCTTTTCTTTTTACTCAAATAGAATTACAAAACAACCTTTTACTTATTAAACCTTTTAAACCTTTTTACTTATTCTCTAAAAACAATTAATCTTGCAGTTCAACTAAAGTTTTTATATTGAAATTTTATTAAGGATGTTTTTGAATATGTGCATTATTTAGCCTTCTAGTAAGGTTTAAGTCCAATGATTTTATTTTTTATAATACCTTTTGAAATTACAATTTGGTTTTTGTCACTGACTATGACCAAGCTGTGCAAATTTTGATCTATTCCGTTTGATCTTCAAGTACTGGTAATATAAATTGTACTCTTTTGCATTCTTTTCTTTTCTTTCTCAGTCATTGTCTTTTCAATTAATATCAAAACTAATAGAAAGCGTTTATTTAAAATAAAAAAGGGCTAATTTTGAAAAAAATTAGAAAATTCTTAGAAAAAATTAATTTTCGGTTTAAAAGACAAGACCAGATATAAAATTGGCTAAATAAAAAAATTCATCATACTATTGTGCATAAATGGCTCAAAGAATTCTTAAAGAAAAACAAACAATTAAAGTTTAACTTAAGCTTTAGTTTTCTACAACTTTTTAAATTCTAAAGTAACGATTGTATAAAAAGAATCATTGCAAAGAACATTGACTAAAGTGAAAATTCTGTAATAACAGTAAATACATAAATGTTTACATAGTTGAATTTTAAAGGTGATACCAAATATTTATGCAATCGAAGCTAACATAAAATAAATTCAACGAAAATTAAGTACCTAATTTATGCGATTTTTATATCAATGATGAAGTATATAATAAAATTTAATCTTTCATGATTGTGTAGAGCATAAAATTCTATTTAGCTTCTACAGTTCTAGTATTATAAAAACAGGCCAAGAAATGAGTAATAGGAAAAATTGATGTTTTTTAATCTAGTTAAATTGATTTTGAAAATTTGGTTTATGCGATTTCTGCCATCAACTATTTTTTTTATTTTTAATGATTTGCAAAGTTAATGACAATTTTTCATTTGACAAGAGAACAACGGTGACTACTTTGAGCTTACAGTCCTTTATTACAGAGCTTAATTGATTGTAAGATAAAAACTTAATTAGTTGAATTACTGAAATCAATATTTAATATATTCAGTAATCACATGAACACATATTCAAAAATAAAAGTGAATTTTTTTTTAAAAAAAAAAAAAAGGCATAAAAGGCGGACATTTTTAACAAGGTCTAAATTAAGAAGACACAAAAAACTATCACAGAAAATCAAGTTTTAAATTAAACAGTATACAAAAGTGTTCTATGAACTTCATAATGCAATCCAATTGCTTTCTTTACATCCCCCAAAAAACAAAAATAGAATGAAAAATAGTTTCAGCTTTCCATACTAATGCTACTACTTTTCTAAAGCACAAATCTCTGTACTTTTTTCTTTAGCATTTGTTAAAGTGGTGAATTTTTTGTCTCTTAAAGATAGAAATGTATATAATTTCTTTTGTTTTAAATATAGAGTAATGGAAATGTTCCAGCTTATGGGATAAGGGACACAAGCCTTATCTTTGTTAACTTATTTATCTCCTTTTAATCTACAATTACGTCATGTGAAAGTACATATAAGGATATATTTAATTGCTTACAACCAATTACTACAAGTTTATTTCATACCTCCATATTGTTTATAGAAATTTAAGTTTCTGATTTTTCAGCCCACTGAAAAAAAGTCAATTTTTACTTTAAAAAATTTTGAAAGTATTTTAAACGGGTTGTTTCTAAAACTAAGAATGAATTAGATTTTGGACGTGTATTTCTGTCATCATGATTATATTATGCTGTACTGCTTAGTTAGTATAAAACATATTGATGAAAAATCAAATATTATTTGATTTTCACCAATCACAATTTAAATAACATTTTTTACACAGCCCATGACCAAATCCATATCATTTTTTCACTTCAATTAGAACAATTAGTTTGACTTTGCTTAAATTTACTTTTAAATGAAACTTTGTCTACCAGTAAATGTAGTCCATAACAAAAGTTTAAATTGCTAATGAACTGTTTTCTTAAAATGAATTAAATATTCAACTTTGATTAACAATAAAAACTTTAGATTTTCTGAGAATCTTAATTCAAATTAATTTCAAATAGAAAAATAATAATAAAAGAATTTTAATTTTCAGTTCTATAATATTTATAGATGTACTTTAGGAATATAAAAATATAAATCATATGAACTATTCTTTTAGCTTTAATGCACAAAAAACTGAGAATTTTAGACAGCTGTTAGATTAGGAATATAAAAGTGATCCCATAACAATTCAATTTGAAGTTATAATTAAATTATCCAAAAAGGATTTGATTTTTTTAGTTAACCAGAGTTAAAGAAAATATTCCCTTGGTCCTATCACAAAATTATGACGATTAATACATAAAAAAAAACTTTAAAGTAATCAAATTACTTACTTTGATTATTTCATTTCTGCCATTTTAAATGCAAATTTCTTATAGTTATGATTTTATAAGTTAATTTCTAGAAATTTATATTTGTTTATCACACAACACAATTCGCTAGAAACATATTCAAAATTTATAACACACAAATGTTACACAACATAATTAGTTTTTTTTCCAAATATTTTTGTATTCTTCTTCAGAAATTTATGATTTTTATTTTTATACTTTAAATATATATTAAAATCGATGTATTTATTTATTCTTTAGTTTTGGTTTCTATTTCATTTAAATTTGCTCTTTTATATAAAGTCTAAGTTAGTTAATAACAGAACAAATAGACATTTTATAACACTTCAATTTGAACGTTCGAAAAACTTTAATTTTATATTATCAACAATAACAAGTTTTAACAATTACATTTTCTTCTTCTTCGATTTGCATCAATTTACTACGTTTAATTCCAATAAAGAAATTAAACTTATTTTTAACATATTTCCATTGTATTAATAGTCAATTTTTTTTAAAATAATGTAAATATATGTAAATATAAATATATATGCATATATGTATATATATATATAAACAAGGAATACTTACACCCAAAATAAATAAAATATAACTACTATTATGACGATGATAGTAAAATCAAACTTCGTAATTACAGTTAAGTTAAATAACAGTATTCAATAACATTTTAGATTTTTTACAAAACTTTGAATTGCTTTGACTATTATTTATCAAAAACAGAAAAAGCGCAGCGGATTGAATTTAAAATAATTCAAATATGATGCTACATTTAATTGTTTTTTTGGTAAATAAAAAAAAAAAAAAAATAACAAGTATTTCACAAAGTTTATATTAAAGTCTTAGGACTAAGCAAATATACGGCCATTTCGAGAGGTTGCTAATCACAAACTGAACACCAAAACTGTATTCTTTCTAATACTATTATCTTCAAAGGATGGATAACTATTAAAAAGTTAAGGGATACTAAAAAATGAGATAGATATAAAAATGGTTTCAGATATTATATAAATAAGTAAAACATATAAATACATATATATGTACATATATATATATATATATATATATATATAGATTCTGAACATATATGTAATAACAAATTATAAAAATCTAGTAATACTATGAGTGAAAAAGAGATAACATTATTTGTAAAAAAGAAAGCTTTTAGTTTACAAGGATTTAACATGTTGAGCAAGTTTATAAAGCTTTAACTGTTAAGGAATTATGTCAAAAGGTAAAGTAGGGGAATCATTATTTATCTCCTGCCAAGTATAATTTTACTTACCCCACCTTAAATAGTAGCAACAACAAAATTAGCTCTAATTAAAAGCTTTTTGGTATTCCAATAAGAAAAAGACCAAATGAAAAGGCTTAATGCTTTTTAATGTCTTTCCAACTATTTTTAATGCATTTTAATACACACGGTGTCACGCTTCCTTTCTTCAGGAAGGCTTCACAACGCAAAAAATGATATTGTCATTATCATTTTGTACTAACAGAGTTAGTTTTTCTTATTTTTATTTTTTATATAGTTCAATTTTTCAATTTTAATCCTTTTGATTAAATGAAAGCTTTTCATGCCCTCATTTTTAAAACATACACACTTTTGTTATTTAGTTATCTGAAGAATGTTCAAATTCAGTATCTGAAGGTCGGTAAAAAAAAACAAAAAAAAGGACAATAATTTCTATAAGTTTACCGAAGAAACATTTTCGTTTTTAATTAAAAATTTTTACCATTTTTCTATTGATATTATGATATATCTTTTAAATTTACTTGCAAAATTATTGAAGCTAGAGCAGTGCCGTCTTTACCATAAGGGGACACGATCTTTTGCGGACCCCAGGAGGAAAATATAATCGCTTTTTTTCTTGTCATTCCCTTTTTTATTTTAAAATAGGGCTCCATATTTTTATGTGCCCAAGGGCCCCGGAGGGTTGTTCTAAGCTGGCCCTGAACTAGAGTCCTATAAAAAAACAATTAGCTAATAAGAATTAAATAAATTGGAATGAAATTTAAGCAACTAAAGGTTTTCTTTTTCTTTTAAAAGCTAAACAAAAATAGACCTTAAAACACCAAGCTTACATAAGCATATAACAGTCAGCAGCAATTATCCTAAACCTGTTTTAAAATTAAATCTGATAATACTAAACAGTAGCTTTTGCTCCAAGGCGCACGCTGCTGCTTCGGACTTGACAAGTGATGTATTGTGCATGTCATGACGACTCATGTCTCACCGCCCATTGAGGACAATACAAAAATATACATATATATATTGGTAAGATGTAATATGAGAGGTAGCAAAATTTCTGTCATATTGAATTGTTTGAAAATTTTCCAAAATTGCCAAGCTAAAACTTAAAGTTTCTCATATTACAAATTTGCTGCATAAATAGTAGTGTCGCTTTTCACTTTTAACTTTTTATATTGCTTCGCTACAAAAACTGCCGTCTTCAATGGTTGGATTATCGCTCGGTATAAAACTCTGAGATGCCTTCAGATGTATGCACGTTACAAACGACAAAATGACAGTTAATGTTAATATTTGGAGCTTAGATAATTGTTTTTGAAACTGTTTACTTAAATAAAAATTCATTAATTTTAACTATCAATGACATAGCTAATAATTATGAACTTTTAATTTAGTAAAAGTTACAATCATTGTTAAGTTATTTAACTTTAGTAAAATATGCCCTTTTTTAGAGTCCACAAGCAATATTAAACAACTACATCAATAAATTATATTTTATAAAAAAAGAAAATATCAGGACTCTATTTGTATCGTAATTGATTTTTACAAAGTGCAAAATACGATCTTGTACCTATAAATAATAATTAGCCAATCGATTCAGAGACATTTTAAAATTGATTTTGTTACATTTTTTTAAACATTTTCAATTAAGTAAACAAAACTTAAATAAATATATATTTTATTTTTAAATCAGTTCAAAATTTATATGTACTAAATTTTGCTATGTATAACATGATAAATTATTTCAAAGAAAAAAAAGTATAACATAAATAAATTAAATGTTTTGTTTTTTTTATTTTTAACATTAATTCCTTTTTAAAAAAATTAAGGAAATTTTTACACATGCTGCTGTCATTTATCAAGCTAACTCTAATACAAATTACATAACTTTAAATGATGCATTATATAATTAGAGATAATTAAAGATAACTAAAAATAATAATAATTCATAAAATTTAGTGTCTAAAGAAATAGAAGAGTTGGGAGCACACTTTTTTATAATTTAATATGCCTATTGTGCTTGAATATCTGTTTGACTTTTTTGTTATTCAATTTGAATGATTACTTGAACGTTAAAGGAAATGCATAGATACAAAATGTATTAAGAGTTTTCTTCAAGCACCATTAGATATGACTTAAACTTTCGTTTATATAAAATAATTAAAAAAAAAAGCTCTTCAAAACATGCAGATAGAATATGTAATATATAAGTTATTACCCTCTTTCTGTATAAAGAAAAATAAAATTATTATTTCATGCTTTATATGACAAAAATTAAAATATTTCTGATAAAAGTCAATTGGGAAAAGGAAAGAATTAATACCATGAAAGCAATTTTATTTTCTTTAATCAGTGCACTTTCTGTTTTATTTTTTTCTTGTTTTTCTATTCTTTGCTATCAAATATAATGAAAGATATTTCAATTTTAAGTAGCTAAAATTCGTTTACAAGATTCTTTTAACTGAAAAAAAGAAAAATATCTACAAATAGTATAAACTCTATTAAAGATTTTATTCAGCGTTTTAAGCTATTTTTGACATTAATTTTTAGAATAAAAAAATTATAAAATACTTACATGCTTTTTATAATATTTAATACAATAAATTTATAAATTAAACAAAATTTTAAATAAATAACATAATAGAAAAAACATTAACAATCCTCTAAACATATAATGCATCAATCTCTTTCACATCTTTTTTTTTGTTTTGTTTTAAATTTAAATATAATTATTTATAGTTTTAAAAAATAATAAAAGCTATATTGAAAACTGTCTTTGGAACAAGCTATCACAATTGAATCAAGATCTGTTAGTTATAAATTGATCTTTCGCATATTTGTTGTTTTTTTAGTATATATATATATATATATATATATATATATATATATATATATATTTATATATATAATATATATAATATCCTTTAAATTGAAATATTATTGTTGATTTATTAATAAATTGATTATACTTAATTAAGTGCTGTATGCGATTAGTTTGTTTAATCGAGACTAGTTTATAATTTTACAATATCATTTTGCTTATTTTGAAAATTTTTGTTTATTGAGTATTTTTAATTTAGAAATAATAAAATTATTTGGTGAGTAGAATCTTTGCTTATTCGTTTTATCCCCCTTTTTCTTTTCAATTTTGAAAAGAATTTGTATATTTTGCTCAGTATTTAATTTTTTGAAATTTAGATTAATATTTTTCTCTTTATTCATTCCTTACAAAGTTCTTGATATTTTTTAAAATTTTTTATGCTGAATTTTCTCTACTAAAAGCAATTTAGTTTTCTAGTTTTGCTTATTAACTTGTAAAAAATAAATTCTGATTTGACTATTTGTTTTTAAAAATTGTTCTCAGAAATTTTTAAAAATAAATTTTACATTAAAATATTATTTTTTTGTATTGAATTTACTTTAAATTCAATAACTAAAAATAATTTTAATTTCCATCCAAATGCCTATACCGTCTGAGACGTGCACTATTTTCAGTTTTTGGTGGACCAGGTGGAGGTGCTATATGAGAATTTCCCCCCTCTTTTTCAGTTTTTTGTAAGTTTGTAATCAACTTTGAACTTATATTCCCTTTATTAGAAAATTGTATTGTTGTAAATAACTCAGATGTTTGCTCATTTTGCTTAATAGAAGTTGCAGATGCTGCTGCTAATGTTTCGGTATCATTAAAATTTAAATTTTTCGAACTATCATTTTGTATCATTTTATTTTGTGTATTGGAACTATTTTCTTCGTAATTAAATTGATTTTTTTGTTGAGACACCAGTTGATTTAATGAGGTCTGTTGGTGTTTTTCATCATAACTATTATCAGATGAATTATCATCAAAAATACCAAGCATATGAGTAGGTATTCCTCTAGTCCTTTTAATTATTAAGAGAAATTTCACTTGGTTAGTAAAGGAGGTTAAGGGCATTATCGGGAAACAAAAAAAAATATTGCCTATTATACGAAAGCATAAATATCTAAAAATTAAACATAAATTAAAATTAAAATTTCCCATCTTAACAAAATTATTTTCAATGCTTAAAATAATCAAATATTATTTATGGATATTCTTAAAAAGCAAATGAAAAAATTATTATATCAATTTTTACTTATGCTTAAAAACGCAAGAATTTAAGAAAAATTTAATAAAAATTAAAAATGTTCTTTACTACATACCTACTGGTATTTCGAGATTTTGGACGATTAAAGCGTAAATTTAATTGTGATGGATCAGTTACATATTTATCTGTTTGTCGTCGCCTTCGTAATGCTGCATTGATTTTCATAAATTATAATGTGAGAATAATATTAAATTATAAATTTACCTGGTGTTAAATCAGATATATCTGGGCCTTGCATATTATTAGCATTACTGACAGGATTCGTTGTTATTGATGTATTAACATCAGTTCCAGCCCATGATGCACATTTGGATAAACGTAAATTGGGATTCAATATTGGAATTTTACTACCGGGAAAGGCTAAATTACAGTTACTACTATTACTATTTGTATCACGATGTGCCGTACCAGTTGTACTAATTTCATTTTTAACATATAAATTTTCAACTATTTTACGACACTCATCTGCAATATCATTATCATTTCCAATTAAACTATTTTTAATACCTTTAGTACTAATATCATCATTATTTTTTTTTAAATTTTGTTGCTTTAAGATAACACCTAATGGATTCTTCTCAATTGCTTTATCTGTTTTATCTAATGTTATATTATCACAATTTAGTTTATTTTTAATTAAACCATTTGATGTTTCATTTGAATTTTCTAAAATTTCATTAAATTTTTCTTTGCTATCGGCATATATGCTACTGCATAAATTTTGCACAGGTGATAATGTTTCATTTTTAGTAAGAATTTCGTACTTTTTTATTTTTAAATCATCTCCCATTTGTAATTTACTCGTAGTATTAACTTTTATTAACTTTTGATTGGTATTACTATTATTTAATTTTATTTCGTTTTTATAATTTATTGATGAACCATTAGCCAATGCATCAAAATAAATTGATTCTTCTGGATTTGGACTTTCTATAAAAATAAATCAATATTAAATTTGTTCAAAACCAAAAATTAACTTAATAAATATTTATAAGATAAATACCTTGTGGAATTACACGAATCTCCAGCCTTCCACTGACTGCATAACCTTCATCTTGCTGCTCCATATTGTTAGTATTAATATCTACTTCATCTGATGGATCTTTTTTAACTGACGATTCATTTTTTGATTGTAATAGCTTCATTTTAGAATTTGATAAAAATAAATTTCGCAGTAAGTGTTCATTTTCTTCATTTTCTAAATCTAATATCATATTGGGAAGACTTTTACGATGTTGGTTTGTTAAAATTAAGTTACGATTAATTACATTAACTGCTTCAGATAAGGGTTCACGGACACCAACATTTCTAATAATATCCATACGAAATACCTAAGAAACAAAAGAAAATTAAAAATACTTTAAATAATATAAAGACAAATCTATCATATGTGTTCTTAAGCTTTTTTTTACTCAATAAAACTTAAATAAATTTTGCTAGGCAATAAAAAAATAGAGTAACTTAAATAATTACAGTATCATCAAATGTTGCTTCTTGAATTGCTGGGGGTTCCAAATGTCTACGTAATATATTTCCTAAAACTGGTTCAGACCAACAACTTGGTATTAATTCTGGCACATCAGTGTAATTTTCAAGACCCCACACTAAACTACACTTCAGCCTTAAAAGCAAACATTTATTTAATTTCTTAATAAAAAAAATAATCAATTAAAACAAATTTGTTTATACTTTTTGCACTTGATTTCTGTTTTGCGTGACTGTGATAATTTTGTTATAACGTTAGGTTGAGATTGTGATATGATGTTACTTCTCTCCTTATGATCCGGACTCTGAATTAAAATATGTATAATATGAAAATAACTAAAACTATTGAAATATACTTGTGGCTCTTGCTTCCACTCATTATCGGTTGTTTCTTCCGAGTCATCAAATTGGCTTTTCCACTGTGATGCAAGTGTTAATGCGGCACCACCTTTAGTAACTTGTTGTAATGCAGATACATTTTCATCATCAATTAAGGCGAACTGGGTTACAGAATGATCCCGATTACCACCACTTAAACGTTGAATGGATCCAGATGCTGATGATGGTCGTAAATTTGATCGTCTTCCAGTATTAACTGTCACTGTCCCAGCCAAATTATTAGAATTTTTTTGATTTCGTATATCACTATTTATTTTATTAACATCAAATGAAAATGGTGAAACATCATTATCACGTGGTGATACTGTTTCAAATGGAACTAAATCATTTACACTTATGGGTGGTGCTGTTAGTACACGTAATCTACCATATGTTGATTTATCTGTTGGTTTGATCGATTGCGTTACATTCTCATTAATGCAATAACCATCAATATCATTTTGTTCAATTTGTGATGTTGAACGCCTAGTTTTAGTTGGACTATTATTACTATTTTGATTTGATTCAATATTTCCAGCAGTTAATTTCTTTTGTATCAATTGATGTTGAAGGCTATGCTGTTGATGATCACTACGTGTTTGTGATAAGTGATATTGCGATTTATCACGATCTCTAGATGATAAATTGATCATAGCTTCACTTGGTATTTTTTGAACCTAATAAGTATGAAATTTATGATACATAAAAACACAAAATTTAAATAAACTTATTAAATCAACCTTTGCCTGTACTACATTCCCTAGACTATTATTTTGTAAATGCATTTGTTGTTGCTGTTGATTACTTTGCGGCATTTTTTGTATATTTGTTAAACTTGAAAGTGACTGTTGTTGTAATGGCTGTTGTTGTTGTTCTACTTGTTGTCCGCTATTATTTTGATTTAATTCTGTATTAATAATTTCGTTGTGTGGCATAGTGGTTGCATTACAGTTTTTATCAACCTTAAAAAATTATTAATATAATTAAGTTGAATAAGTTTATCTTTAAATTTGCTTAACTTTGAAAAGTTAATTTCGAAAGATTCCTAACAGAGATTCTTATTAAAGGCGACGAAATTATGGAATAAAATATTACAAATACAGTAACGGCTGATTTATTCATATATTTTAAAAACCATTTCTCTTCACATACATTAAGATTGGACATCAACTCTTACAATTAGTACGATATTTGACTTGAAAGTTTTCATTTTTAGCAATATGTTAGTTGAATGAATAAATTTGAAATTTTTTCAGATGCTAGAAAATTTTTTTCTATATTTAAGAAAATTGATAATTTACAGGAAGGTGGTAAAAAAAGAACCTATTTAATCGCAGTGTAACTCCTTCATCCTTCATTTTTAAAAACTTTTTTGTTTTTGTACCACCAAATGCATTAATAAAATTTAAAGCAACTTTTTCTTTTCTGAATTATTATATAATTATTTTTATTTACCTTGTCCTTTTGATTGTTTACTGGCTCCGTTGCAGCCAATGGAACAGTATCAATATCATTTTTTTGCCGTACCTAAAATGTATAACTCGTTTTGTAATATATTATTAATATAATAATTTTAATATTTAAGACTTACATAATCTGTACCACTAGCATTTGATGCCGCTACTGTCATTTGTGTAACATTACAATGTACATATTCATTTTTAGGTTGAGTTTGAACATTACCACTTTGACTAGAATTCGTATTACTAATAGCATCCATTTTCTCCCAATCGTATGGATCAGTCTCCTTAACACCTCTACGTTTCATACAACGTTCAAACAATGATGCTAACATCTGAAAAAATTATTTTTATTTTAAGAACTAAAAACATGTTTATTATATTTATAGCTTACAGCATAATCAGGTTTATCGGCATAAGATAAAGATTGTATATGTTCCAAAAACTGTTTTAAATCTGATGGCAAATGTTTGAGTAATAAACGGTGATCATATTTTTCTTTCATTAAACCAACTTGTTCTTTGTCTTTTATTTTCCGCCATGGTAATTGACCGTTTACAAATTCAACTAACATATAAAACAATGACCAGAGATCATCATGTCGACCCATTTCTCGATTACGATGTGCATTTTTAGATGCATAGCGTACAGTACCACGAAAACCAGCTGCAGCACGTGGGCATCGTACTTCACCTGTGCCAGTTGTATACTGACGGGCTAAGCCAAAGTCTAACATGTATACACGACGGCAATTATATGGCAACCGACCAATTGCGAAATTACTCTGAAAATAAAAGCGTCAGAAATCACTTAAACTTTGTTTTACAAAAATATACATATTTAAAAAATTCAAAGAAATTATATTCATTCTTGGTGTTAATTGAGACATTTTTCAGTAAATTATAAAATTGTTTTACAATATTTTTTAAAAGTATTCCAAATTTTTGTATAGCAAAATATAAAGCAAAACACAAAACTTTTAAAAATGTTGCAATTAATTTTTTTACATTTTAAATGAAAAAAATTAAATTCTTTTAATATCTTACTGGTTTTATATCACGATGTAAGAATCCAACCGAATGTATTGATTCGATTGCTTTAAGTATTTGTAAACCTAAACGTAATGTTGTGCTTAAAGAAAATGCACCTCTTAACTGTGCGCGTCGTAGTTCTGCTAAATTTTTACCTTGCAATTGCATTACTACATAATTAAAGCGTATATTCCTTCCACAGCCGATGAAACGACAAACATGTTCTTTTCCTTGTAATTTTTTTAAGACAGCTACTTCCATTTTAAGAACTTGTTTAGGTTGTCTAGCTGATTCAACTTTTAGTGCTACTTGTTCTCGTGTTATCAAATCTTCTCCTTCATATATTTCACCAAAACCACCACCACCAATTTTTCGTACAACCTAACAATACAAAAAGCACAAAATAATTAAACTTTTTAAATTCAAGACACACAAAATACCTTCCATCGATCTTTAACAACATGTCCTGGCTGTAGTAAGTCTTCTGATGCCATTTTTATGTTATTATTGTTATTTTGATCAGTCGATGGTGATTGTACTCGAAATGTTACACGATTTTTGGCTAAACTTTTATGATTGGCTGGCAATGTTGCTGAACGTTGCAGCACATTTCCCGGTCTGATATTTATTTGACCTATGTTTTCTGCGGTGCCGATATCATTTCTAGAAAATTTAAATATTGTTTAGTAAAATTTTAATATTTTCAAAGAAACAGCACTAAACTAAAATTTAAAAATTTCTTTCAAGATTATGTAACTATTTTTATTTTTTCCACGAGCTGATAAAGTAATAGAACAAAAGATTCCGGGCCCTTTTTGTGTTACCAACGGAATAATTTTTCTAATAAAAAAATTTAAGTAATGTTTCATTTTCAAGTTTGGCTAATTTCGAAAAAGAAATACTAAATAATACTTTGTTATTAAACTGCTTGAAAATACATCAAATATTAATATGAAATATTTTCTAAAAACAAAGACAAAAAAGAGGCAAGGCTACTATCATTCGATCTTGATTTGCTGCATGTAGTTGGGTGCACAATTGTGATAATAAACAATTTCCTGCTCTCAGCTTGCAGGCAACTAATATCTCGAACGCAATATAATGATTGATAAATTCCAAATGACTGGTTGCAAATTTTTCTGAGTGACAAACCTATAATTGTAATAGTTTTACTTGTTACCTCTCTGGCTTAAATACATTTAGCTGTTGATATGATTAACTCAAATGTAAACAGTCCCATTCAAATAGTATGTTTGAAAAGTTGTGAATCCAACCAAGTCAAGTTCGATAGCTCGCAATACATGCAAAATCATCACTAATAATAAAAGCAACAGTAAAATAAGTAACAACTATTTATAATTTAAAATTTCTGTTGCTATGCTACTCAAATTAATAACGAAAAGAAATTAGTTTTCAAAATCAAGCATTTAATAAATCAAATTATATTCAATATAGTTTGGTCTTTATACACAAGCCGGCATATTTTTGTAGTTTAATATTTCTTTTTAAATTTTAAACAACAAAAGAATAAAACTAAAAAAAAACTAACTAACCATTCAATTTAACCATTCACTTACTTAAATAGCTTTTTTACAAATATTTTATTTGAAATAACCAAAAACAGCTGATCTTTGCTGAAATTTTTGATTACATATTTAACAAGAAAAGCGAAAAAATCAACGATTTATTATAAAGGAAGGTAAGCTTTTTTTATTATTTTGATTATTTTAGTTTCCAAGCAAACAATCTGTATGGTAAGTATAAATTTTTGCGATTTTCACAAGTAGACAACTAATGAATATTGTCTACTTCTGTTTTTCTGACTTTAATAAAATTTTGACAGTTATATCGCTACTACGCAAGCTCGCTTTTAACAACACATAAAAATAGAATGAAATTAAATTGCTTTTGAATTAATACCAGAATTCTATCGCATTATTATAAGTTTCCAATAAAAAAAAATCTATACAAAAAAAATAAGCAGTAATGGCACTTACACATTTTCATAGTTAACTTTAGAACTTTTTATTATCGAATTTGGCCTCACTGGAACGCCTTAAAAACATCGATTTTGTTGTTAATAATAAAATTGTTCGTTTTAAATAACAATGATTCAAGCTAATATAGATATATATATATATATATATATATATATATATATATAATTAAATTTTGTACCTTGTTTAATAATTAATTCCGAGTAGGTTTCTGTTTACCAGCTTTTAAGCATATTAAATATACATTAAAAATGCATACCGGATTATCTCAAATATATTCCATTTCAACAAAAAATGATTAATAATTGCATTTTTTTTTCTAAATGAAGTTTTTGATTATTATTTTTATATCATCTAAAAATTATTAGGATATGAAAAATTTTATTTTCAATTAATTCACATAAATATATTGCCATTGAATGCAAAGAATTATCATTTTTAATTACTTTTGAAAGGATTTAAAGATAATGCCATTTTATATCAAAATAACAACACTTTTAAAATTAACTAAACTAATATCATTTTCTAATTGTGTGAAAAGTCGGAATGGGGATCAATAATTCGAATTTTGGCATATTTACCATGCAATTATATGTCAAAATCTGACTTTTCTATTCCATTCTAACGATTCATACAATTAGAATCTGGCCTTTGATTTTGCTAAACTAATATTGCACATTTAACTTAGCACTAAATGCTAACACATTAAAAATAACTTTAAAATATATTGAATAATTATGTAATTAAATAAAAAAAAGCACATTATTAAGCATTTCACTCGATAACATTGAAAAGTGTAAACAGATATTTTTAACATTCAGATGACACAATTATAAATATTATCCATGTTCTATAAAATTTATAATTACATATATATGTATATATATTTATGAAATTATACGTATATGTATGCTTAAATGAATATTTCTTTTAAAATATGTAATCAACTAATAAAAATTTATATTTTATGATCAAAATGTAAAAATCGTAAATTGATCACTTTGACATTTCGACTTATGGAGCAATTTGATGGCGGTATGACGTTTGGCTTTAAAAAGAGCATTATTTTACCTACATGAACATATTTTTAAATGTATTGGTTAAAATTTCAATAAAACCTCATCTTTTCAGAGCTATATATACTCCAAGAAAAAGTCAACACTGTCAAAATAACTCCTCCTCCTAAGAAATGAAATGGAAATGCAATGGAAACGAAATCAAAAAAATCGATCAAATCCAATCAAATCCACTCTCTGTCTCTTTCTAACAACCTATAATATTGCATGCTGGAATATATGACCTAGAGAATTTGTATATTTTTTTTTTCACAGCAATGGTGCAAACCCTAATATTGCTTGGTAGATTACTTGAATAGTGTTTGGTTCTTGTATAGCAACGAGAAGTGTGTTTCGAAACTCGATATGATTAAAAACACAAGAGAAGGGCGTCGCGAAAAAATTGAAGTCTGTAAAAGGCATCGCAGGTATAAAATGATTTGGAGCCTCTGAATTATTTGATATAAATCTACTATAATTAGAAGAAAACTTAACTCACGTAACGGCTAGCTCACACTCAAATTTACTTGAGGATTACTTTGGGATATAAGAAAACTGGAAATGTTTTTATACCCTTTTGAATAAAGTTAGACATACATCCCTGCAAACATTTTGTCGGATATTCGTTCGAATCGGACCAAAGCGAGAACTGTTAGAAAAGTACAAAATATGCCAAAGAGTGAGAAGAGCCCAGCGGGGAATTTCCCCTGCATACAACTGTATAAAGTTTTTATCACGAAGTCCTAAAGACTTAGAAAATTTCTGTTTCTCAAAATTCCTAAGATTTTTCTTTGACATTCTTAATGTAGTGTTTTTTTTGCCTTAAAGTCGTGAGTGCTTGTTCTAAATTACGTGTTTTAAATTTAGTGTATTTTGTTTTAATGTGTAAAAAATTGAAATAGTTTATTAACTTCTCTTGAGAAGTTATTTTTATAATAGGTCCGAAAATCGAAATCAATAATTTTGTGTTTTCTTTACGTTTCAAGACCTGGAGAATCATTTGCAATCATTTTTAGAGTGATGTCTGGGTGTGTGTGTGTGTGTGTGTGTATGTGTGTGTGTGCGCATGTAGGGATGTGAGCTTTTTTATGAGATTCGTTTTCTCAAAAACTACTAGACCAAATTACGTGTTATATGTATATATCAATCGATACGCCGCATCATGACTTAGATTTTAAAAGATTTTGAGCGAAGTCGGTCCAGCCGCTCGTGCTTTATTGATAAAAAACTGACTTTTTTAAGCACACAAAAGTAAGATTCGATTACTCAAGGATTACTGCACCAAATTACGTTTTTGACCATATCAATCAATACGCCATATCATGACTTAGATCTGAAAGGAGTTTGAGCGAAGTCGGTCCAGTGGTTCGTTTTTTATGAATAAAAAACTAACGTTCTCAAGCATGGAACAAAAATTTTTATGTAACCATCATATTCTAAATATCGAGGGGGTTTTCGAAGACGCTGATCTTGAATCTTTTATGAGTTTTTTAAAATTCAAGATGGCAGACCCAATATGACGTCTTTTTTTTTTTTTTTGTAAAAATTCTTCAAATTGGATGAAATTTAGTTTTGAGCGGGGTTTTAGGTATTATAAATTATTGTGTAATGTTGAAAAGTTGTTTTTTTTAATGTTGAGCTTCGTCAAAGTTAAAAGTATGGATTCGTAAAGTTAAAATAGATATTTATCGAAATGCTTATGTATTTGTCTAGTCTAAATAGATATAGTGCCATATAGTAATTATAAGATACTGTCTAATGATTTTTGAGGTATCAGCACATTAAAATAATTTGTTTTCTCAAGAGAAATTGCTTGTGCGGTTCCTGCTACCGGACGTATTTTTAATTAAATAATTTATATGTAACTTATGTGTATAAGAAAAATAAATATATTATTTATATTAAAAGACATGAGTTTCCTTTCCCCTATTCTATTTTTAAACAAAACATTCATTTTCAGGTGTGACAGGGAGGGAAAATTATATATATAACCCCTTAAGAAGTCATGAAGTCGCATGATATATATCATGCATTTGCTATAACTCCTATACATTTACAGACATCGCGGTCCGAAAAGAGACTAGTGGTTTTATCGCGTGCGGATCCATCAGCGTATCGTTTCTGGATCCGATTTCGGATGATTTGTTCGTAGAAACGATACGAAATCGCATTCGTTTTCGTATCGCAATGTTTGCAGGGATCATTTTACTTGCGAAAGTCTTTGGTTGTATTTAACAAAGTTAAACTTTTTAGTTACAGAACTGTTCCTTCGCTTTTGATTTAAGCTTATTAACACATCCTTGATGCAGTCAGATTGGCAATCGTTCGTTTAATATATCAGTTATGCAGACGACTTTTTGTAGCCAGTCTTCTTAATTATCAACTTCATCATTCTGCTTCAGTCTAATTGAATTGCGTAGCGTATAGGCGTGTTTCATAATATGTTTTTATATATATTAAAGGAATCAAAAGTTACTCTGTTGATAACATTTAGGGTATTAGCGTATTCTTGTAACAATTAAAATTTTCGACTATTTATTAGTTTATAAATATAAACAAGAAAAGAAAATAATATAAATGGGATTTTTGTTTTGGTTGAAATTTAACTAACAGTTTTTTAACAAATACACAAAATGCAATAAAACTTTGCACAAAATATTTTTAGATTACTAAGTTAAAAAGAGAAGAAACCCCAGAATTTATCTTGGATATATCGTTATTTTTTTAAAGCAAAACAAAAAACTATTTTAATGCCAAGAAAAAAAAATTCAAAGGTCAAGATACTTAAAACCACTCTAACAATCTTATAATATTGTTTAACAGAAACTACAACACGTGCTTAGCAATGCTAGTGTATAAAAATAGACTAAGGGTACACCTGTAAAAAAGTTTTCTTTAAACTATTTACACCTTAAAATTTATGTGAATTAATTTTTCGTTAAACTTACATTTTACCTAAAATTTATTCAAATAAAATATTTCTCTTATATTTAATAATTTCTAATAGCTTTTTTGATCCAAAAAAAAAATAATATACAAAAAAGTCTAGACTCTTTCTATATATTTTCAATCAACCTTTTGGTAAGAATCCAAAAATAGCATTTTAGATTTTAATTGGAACTCTTCCTATTTACTAAATGAAAACTTGTGTGGGTCAGAGAAAAGAAAACTTTTAATTTTGGGATGGTTATAGGAATAGTAAATTTAATCCATGTGTATATGTGTTTTCCTGCTATGTTTTTCTTAGTTTCCTTTCATATTTAATTAAACACTCATACGAAACATTAATGATTCAATTTTATTATACATGTCAGGTGCTTTAAAAACTTTCAGATATGATTTACTATTTAACATTATTAAAATCGTGCTAAAATTTTTTAGAGAAAAAAATGATATATATAACAGTAAATAAGTTTCATGGCTTTAATTTTTGATAAATTTCTAATAAAACTAATTATTTTAGATTTCAAGTCAAATGTTGTTATTAAAAAAACACTTCAATTCAAATTTTGTTTTTGAGAAATTCATTAATACATCTTTAGATGTGTCATAATCTTAAGTGACACCTACTAAGTACTTGACTTAAGAAATTTTTAAACACTATTAATTAGAAAGCAATCTTTCTTTTAGAAATGTCTAATTAGTTTTCTTGTTAATAAAAAACAAGATTTGAGTCTATAATTAATTTGATTCAAATAAAACTACAAAACAATAAAAATTCAAGTTTTTAGCAAGCTGAATACAAGAAGAAAAAACATTTAATATTAGTAACTCATCTTTTTGTTTCTATTCTAGTTGCAAATAAAAAGTTCTTATACACTGTATTTCTTTTTTTGTGCTATTCATTTTAATATAAAAATTTCAATCACTGCTCGGTAATTTATTTCATTCATTCTAAAGCAACTTTGCATATTTTTATCAATCATTAATACCATCCTGAGGGAAAAAGAATAAACTAAACATCAAACCGCCAACAAACAAAACTTATTGGACTATCTACTACCTTAGCCTGTTGAAATGTAAATGGTAAAAAGAAAATTGATTTTATTGTATATAATAATTTGATATAACAATACTCGCTCTTTTTTATGGTCTTAATTGTTCCTCAGCTGGGGCTTTACTCTTCTAGCATTAAATTTTAAATATCTAACCTATATCAAAAATATAAGAAGAATATTATAAAAAGTGTTTCTTTTATTGATCATTATTATTGATTCTATATCCATAAATTTCTTCAACGATTCTTATTATTTCCTGAATCATTTTAATTCACTGTCAAAGAAGTATTAGTAAGACTTATTTATGATTTTTGTTATCGAATTGAAAAAATATAAACCTTCTACTACTATCTTTCTAGGTATATAATTTTTTATCCTATTTATACCCTTGTAATTAATATAACCTCGAATTTTCTCCATCTGTTTGTTTTTTTCCTAAGAAAAGGTGATCTTTTAATCGCTTCACATAGCTTGTAATTTGCTTGATTTTTTTTGGAATAATATTTGTCATATAAATTGAAAAAAAAAATTTTCTTTGACACAAATTTCATTGAATTTTTTTTAATTTGTTTTCAAAAATATTGATTTTTCTTCTGATTTTTTATCAAATTTACTTTAAATTAAAGATAAATTAATTTTAAAACTTACTTTTCGTTGTAGATATACATTTTTGTGTTTTTTTTCGTATATTCACGGCAATAATTTTCATTGATACAAAATTAAAAAGTCATTTTATAATTCAACTGAAATTATTTTTTTTAAATATTTGAAATCATTCCATTTTGTATTAGTTAAAAATAAAAATGCGAATAATATACTCGTATTATTTTGTCGAAATTTGTTGATTTATTAATAACTTCAAAATGTATTAGTTTAGCACAAATTTAAATAAAGTATATAAAAAGATAAAGAAAAACAAATTATAATAACGTGCTATTTATAAAATTTATTTTCATACACAGGTATATAAGAAAAACAAAAAGGAAACAACTTTAAAAATGTTTTAACATATTTTTATTGTATTAAAATATTAAAACCAAATATTAAATTAAAGTACATAGGTTTGTTTATTAAGAGGCACATAAATTAATTTCTTTTATATTTTAAATAAACACAGCCTTTTAGACGGATTCATAAATCATTTTTGCTTATGTAAAAAAAAGTACAACAAAAAAAAAACTGGATCAAAATCAAAACGCATTCTTTAACAATTTATTGTTATGTGCTTTCTTTTAATTATATTCTTTATTACTTTAACTTATGCACAAGTGCACAAGGCACTTCTTGCAAATAACTTGAACTACTAAATTCCATTTTTATAATTCAAAGCTTGAGATGAGAAGCTTTCGTGATTTTTTGTCTTATTTTTTTTAATGTTTTCGGTGTTAAATGTAGAAATGATTTGTCGCTTTAGTTTGATCTTGTTATGACTGTTAAATCTTTTGATATTTTTATTTAGTTTTCTGTGTTATTTAGTATTGAAATTGGTTTCATTGGTTATTAGAAAAATTCTAAGGTAAAATTTTTTTTCGAAATCAGAATTACTTTTTTGGTCAATAGTTTGTTCTGTCCAATTTTGTGTTTATTGTGAGTTTACTATCATATTAAAATTAGCCACGATTTTTATCAAGAAATCAAATTTTTGGAAATATATTTAAAGTTTTTACCTATTCATGAAAAGGTACTATAATTTTTTTTTTTTAGGTTTGACGAGTAAAATATTTTTTGAGGTTTTACATTTTTAATTCATCTGAATTATATAAGATGTTTTCCATTTTGTAAACAAAAACAAAATTTTTATTTCTTGTCTCTAATATGATAATAATATGTAGTTTATTACAAATAACAACAATAACAATTAACTTTAAATTCCATTTAATTTAATAATATATTTTGCAAAAACATAAGAATAAAATGATCTGCGATCGCATGATATATTTCTTCTCTCTTGAGGTTTTGTTATTTTCTCTTTGCCTGCAAATATGCAAGAATTCAATAAATTAAAACTTTATACGAAATTTTTTTTTAAGGAAACTATAATTGCTGAAATTATTTAGCCCGGAAGTAGGCAATTAAATTTATATAAAATTGATAGAAAAAGTTAAATAAATAACATTCAGAAATTAAGATTCAATGAGAAAATTTCTTTCTATTAAGATAAATGGGGTAATTCTTTTTGATTTTTATTGTTTTATTATTTTAGAGGCCTTGTTTTAAATTTGGAATATTATGAAGAAGTAATGATGTCTTAATTATATATATCACATACAATTAGACAGCCAAAGCATTATCACTCTTGTAAATGGAAAATTTTAAATATTATGCTAAAATGAATAACATCCTCTAGAGTCTAGACAATTCGCTAAAAAAATATAACATAAAATATACCTTTTTTGATTCTGTGACATGCTCTTTAGACAGTTTTCTCCATCAAATATTCGAAAAAATTCATCTTTCAGTTACACATTTTCTAATATTTTTTCCTAGGGTGTCTTTAGTCTTTTTGGAAATCTCATGTACACTTCCCTTTATGAAATTCCATAGGTTTTTGAAGGTTTGAAAATATATGGCCTTGGTATAATCGTTTATCATTTGCTTGAAATAAAACCATTTAGAATTTTTACGGTACTTTTCTTCATTAATTATATGAAGATATTTCCGCTTAACACCTTTGACAAACTTTATCTTCATACTTGATAAATGACCTTACTTTGCCTAAAATTTTAAAATTTTTAACATTTTGAATTAATAGCCGGTATTTTGCTAAATTTAAAAACCATGATTATTAAATTTATACTCCTGTTTTTCTTCTTTTCTGAGATTAATCAAAATCAATAGAAAATAATATTATCATTTACACAAATTTCATAATCAAATGAATCTAGTAATATGATTTCATAATTATATTTTAATTAATGGTGTGAATCGATGTAAATTATAACATATTAATATTGAAGAGTAATTTTCCAATTAATATATTGTTTAGGGTTGTCCCCAATTTTAAGTTAAGAGTAATAAAGACCAATGTTATAAACACCAGGGAAAAAAGAGAGAAAATTGTTATGCTTATAGGATATATGTATATAAATATTTCCATACGTATATCCTTGGTCATGTGCAGATATGATGATGTTAACAAACCTCAGCGGCCATCAGGTAATTTGTTGAGTAATTTAATGGAAACCCTCCCATCAAATTAGATTGTAGCTTACTTTAAATTGGTAAAGGACTTTTATACAAAAGGGCTGAAATTGAGCTTCTCTAATCCTATTCAAATTGATAATTGTTGGTTTTTCCTTTTGAATAAATAAATTTTAGTCATAGTTTCTATATAAAAATGTGCTTATTTATTTTACTTTTTCTGTTATTACGAGCTTTGGCTATAATTACTTGTAAAAGTTTATAACAAACAATCTAACAATAAAGAACATTATAATTTTGTAAATTTAATTGTATAAGTAAAGTTTGCATGGTTTGTAAGCCGAGAAAGCTAAGCATATTGACCTCATTTTGTTGTACTATCAAATTTTTTAAATTATATAATTCAATAACTCATTGACATTAAGAAATCTAACAACAAAAATATTTAAAAATACTTAGTGTTATTTAAAAAAAAGATTAATGTTGTTTTAGGGAATCAGATAAAAAGTCTTTAGGAAGTCTTAATTGTAAAAGATTATTGAAGGAATATTTTAAGTAGTAATACCTGAATATAATAATCGAGATTAAACTCATAAAGGAAATAACTTTTTCTATAGTAAATTTGCTTAAAACTTTCAGCTATAAACTTAAATATTTCTACAACAAAAAACCAGTTTAGTACTTAATGAAATGATTTTAAAGAGTAGAAAAATCCCATCAGGTGGTCTAAGGAAAAAAACCAATTAAGCCCTTTTAATAACATATTCTTTGCAGGCAGTGTAAAAAATTGTAAAGAAAACATTATAGTGGTATACAATACAATGTGTATATCTTTTTTAATATGGAAAAATGATTAGAAGTATTTTCAAAGTATGCTAAATTTAGGGTGAATACAAGATTTTGAGGAAGCTAACGTTGTGAAAATATAACTAGAAAAAGTTTTATCTGATATTAAATTTAATAAAAAATTTTCATTAACAATTTCATTTGGGATATACTCGTAAATACTATGAAAATTATATACTTGCAAAAATAATACAAAATTATTATAAAAAGGGGATTCATTCTTAATATATGAAAGCAAAATAAGAGGGAAACAATTTGAAATTATATTAAAATTTCTTATAATTCTAGTTTTTCGATTCAACGTAATTTTGATACTAATTAAAATTTTTCAAAAAGATTTTAAGTATAATATTTAAGTTTGAAAATCAAAAATAATTAGTGTTACCGGAACAATGAAATGATTAATGTTACAAGAATATATTTCTAAGGAAATGTATTTTAACAAATTCCTTATGTTATTTGTCCTTAAATCCCACATAAGGATTATTAAATCTTTAAATAAATGCTTGTGTTAGCTCTTGGTTAGAATTTTTCATTTAATTATTTGTCACACCTACTCCTTAGTATTAGTATTAATATTTGCTTTACTATTCGTTTATAGCAATTTCTAAGTTTAGAGTATGAATTTAATCATAAAACCCGTTTATAGTAAATACGTTTTCACATACATAGAACATAGAACTAATTATCTGCGAAATATAACTCAGGTAAAAGGCTTGTTTTTGGCTTTCAAATTTTCTTCCATTTTTTAAGAAATAAAGCAAACTTTTATAGTTTTATATGTATATTAGTTAGCAATGATCATGTAAATCAAGCAGTGATCAATAATTTAGACTTTTTTTCGTGAAACAACACAAATACATTTAATGGTGACTAAACTACAAAGCAACTTTGTATGTCGATATATTGCCACCAATGGAATACAAAATGTCGATTATCTGTGGCTCAGCAGCTCACTCTTTTTAGATTCGATAAAAATATTTTAAAAAAAATTTAAATTATTAAAAGTTCTTAGATTTGAATTCAAATTTTATTTTATATTTATCCTAATTATTTTAAACTAAGCGATCAATTTGGAATCTAACAATTACACAAAAATTCTCATAGATTAAAAAGGAGTAAAAGGAAAAGCCCTTGTTGAACACTCAAAAAGTCAATTGTGGTCTCACTTACAATAATTACATGTTATTTCCCACGAAAATACTTTATTTGAAATTCCCCTAGACTTTAAGTCAGGGTGTACGCCATTCAATGCCAAATACCCATAATAGCTTTAGACAATGGTATCAGGAGACGACGATCACACGTTGTTAGCCCCCCGTTGATAAGTGATTTCTATTGTTATTGGCATTTTATTTTTCTTTTTTCTTTAACTTGATCTTCAAAAAAAGGAAGCAAAACATACATAAAAAACTCAAAGGCTACAAGCTGTTACCTAAAGTAATTCCCATATTGAATCGCTTTTAAGTAATACCATCACCAAAAGGCTGCTACCAATATTTACTAGATGAATCTCCTCTCAATAAAAAATTTACTATTGGATCAAATGTAGAAAATTTTTAGTTTGACATTGACAGCTTGAGTATTACATGAACATTTTTTCCGGATTTTCTTGAAAGAATTTCATCAAGACGCCAGGGGTCAAAACTATACTAAAACTCACCTAATTTAATCTTCTGTACACTAAGTTTTATTTCAGGGGAAGTACAAAGAAAATCTTCTTTTATGCATTCAAGAAACGTAAATTTTCACAAAAGCAATTAGTGTTTGAACTTATAGAAATTTTAAAATTCTGGAAAAAAAGAATAATTTTAATTTTCCTTCATAAAGGCTATATTAATAGGATTTGATCCAAATAAAAGGAAAAATTTGCAATTTACCATACAAAAAAAAGCAACAAAAAAGGAAAAGGTCTGAATAGTCTGAACCTCATGCTGGGAAATGTTTATACAGTAAAGAAACATGTCCTGTATATGTAAAAAGGCATTCGAAGGGAAAGTTACTACAAGGTCTTTATCAAACAAATCATTCAGACATTTGACAATTGATAGAGCAATTTATTACTCTACCTATTCTTAAACAAAAGTATGCTCTTAAAAATGAAGAATAAAGTATCTTTTGATTATTATAATCAATACTGTTATGTAACATGTCAAAATAATTGACAACAATTAGATATTTTTCTATTTGAATAAATATTGAGTGAAATTCTTGAATATTTATTTGATTTACACTCAAATCTGTCAATATTAATTTTGATTCCTTTAAGATTTATGCTAGTATAGTTGTCCTTAGTAATTACTTTTAATAAATAAAAAATTTAAGATATTTCTTTAAAAACTAAATTAATTAACACTGAAAACAGAATCTTTTGCCAATTAGAAAAGAATTTTATTTCTTTCTTTCTTTTTATTTCTTGAATTTTTAGATTAATTTTAATGTAAAATAATTAGCTTCAGTGAGTCTAGGCTAAAACAATGCAAATCTTGGCTTTCATATAATTCCTTCTTTTTTTTTTGATAGATATAATCGTACCAGCCTCAATTGCTACAGCTTCTATTAAGAAAGCATTTGGGCCATTTAAAATCTAAAAGAGGCATTTAAAGCCTAAACTGTTTATTACAGCCCTATAATTAAAGCCTAGTTCTGATTAATCAGTTGAGAAGCATATTTCAAAAGTGATTCGAATGTTTTTTTTTCTTGAAAATCATTTATTGAATCATTTTTTGCATAATTATGCTCAAAAATGATTATTTCGCGTAATTGACCGTGGTTTAATCACAAATTAAACTATTGAAAAATAGTTCATAGAATTCCTAAAGAAAGTTTTTGATTGAAAAACCTCTTTTAAATTTTTTCTGATGCTAAGTTTTACATAATTATGCTTCTTAAACTCTATAAAATCACTGGAATAAATTTCATTAGAATCTGAACTTTAAAAAATTTTTCGCGAAAAAATAACAAGGATCAGCGATTCTTTCAAATTTTGATGAATTTTCCAAATAAAGTTTTGAGCTAAGAAACCAATTCTTAATTATTTATTGAACTATTTCTTTGCATAATTATGCTCTATCGTTATTCTGTTTAAAATAATTCTGATGAATTAGGATGAAAAAAATCCTTTCTATAGATTAACATTGAAAATTATACTTCATCTCTCGATTTGAAATATTTTGTGCTAGTACATAGAATTTTTTAAAATCAGTTTTCTTGAAAAACACACCACAAAATTGAAATTATTAAAAAACTTCTTTGAATAAATTCTCAATTGTACTCAATTATTTGAGTACTTTTAAAAATTTAGTTTGGAAAAATATGTCTTTTTGATCTGTAAAATTCTTTAATAATTCTGTTTTATTTTTACAATATGTAGATATACATATATGTATATATATAGAGTTAATATATAATTAAATTTGTATATATATTTGAATAATGCAAAGTATTGATATATCCTTTTATGACTACGTGTGCTATACAGTCGATTAGGAACATATTATCATGTAAACTGACCAAATGAATGAGTACTCAGGGATGTGTGACAAATTGATTAAAGGGCTGCATTTTTGCTGCCTATAGGAGCTATCATTTTTTTATATTAATTATTTTTTTTGTTTTACACTTCAGATATAAAATTAATTTAAAAGCTAGTACTAAAACATGAATGAACACTGTTCGAATATAATTATCATTGTTTATGGTTTTAACACCATAACTATTTTGATAGCTTAGGTGAAATTTTAATAAATATTTATGCTATTGTAATGAATTTTAAACAAAGAGTTTGCCAATGAAATCAGGTAGTCTAAGATTTAAAAAAAATCATAAGTAAATAGCTGATATTAAAACTGGGTCAGTTTAATTTTATTAGTTTAGTTAAGTTGATTTCAGAAACTTCTATAGACTATATACATTCAATAAAACTGTATATAAAAAACATTTTAGCATTTTCGTATTTCCTTACTAAAGCTTTTCTCTTTTCTCAAAGTATAAAAACTTTGGAACTCCCACCATCCAATTAGATTTTTTCTAGCGAATACTGTTTGAGAAAAAAGCTAAGAATATCTTCAAAGTTTTTTATACTTTTTCATAATTGCTTAATAGTATATTGATAAAACTTGTCTGTCTTTTTTTGGGTAAAATAAAGATTTATCTCCGAGACACCAAACTTTTTCAGAATTTCTGAAGATTTTATAAATCTTTTGAACGTAAACTGTAAAAGGTAGGTTTACTAGGTTTTGATCCAAGCAAATATCAGAAATGTTCACTGTTTATAAATAGCAATTGAGTAATATTGAGTCAGTTGAATGAAATCAAAGTATAAGTTACAGGATTCGGTATAAACATTAATCTAAAAGATTTGATTTAATTTAAGATGAAGTCATGATTATCTACTAATTTAATTGCTTATATTGATAAATCATTGAAATGTCAAAAATGGTATTTTTAAGAACAACATAAAGTTAAAATCTTTGCATCATTATTATTTCTTACAAAGCACTACATATACAAAATATGTTTTTTTGTTAATTAATACCATAATCTATTTTTTTATGTTTTTAACTTGCTATTTTCACAATCACAACTTTATCTGATGTCTTCATTTTTACCTAAATATTATTAAGGACAGACTAACTTTCTTTTTTCTTTTTATTGATTTCAATCAAGAAAAACATACAACACACACACACATAAAATATGAATTTCTCACTAAAAGTAACTCAAATTATGAAAATCAAAAATAAAACAATGTACATGCTGTGATCAAATTGAAAGGTGAATTTTTATTTTAAACTTCGAGGGATTTTTGAATCGGTAAAAAATTTTTTTCTGTAAGTTGGTAGTATTGTTAGTGACATCTGTGTCAAATTTCACATCAAAACAATCATTAGTTTTTCAGCTACGCTTCGTTTTGTGAGGTAATAAAAGTGAATTCTGCGATTTTTACTATGTCTGAATTTATTGAACAAAGAAGTTGCATTAAATTTTGTTTGCGAAATGAAATTTCGGTTGCAGAAACGTTGAGGATGCTGCAGAAAGCCTTTGGGGATCGGACTTTGTCTTCAAAGAATGTTTACAAGTGGTACAACGAGTTCAAGTCTGGCCGCGAGAGTGTGGAGAAGAATGTGGTGTCAAATCGTCCAAAAACATCGACTGATGAGCATTCTGTCAAGCAAGTCAAAAAAATGGTGCTTGAGAATCGTCGGTTGACAATTAGAGATATCGCTGAGAGTTTGGGTATATCATTTGGATCGGTGCAAGCTGTTTTAAAAAACGAATTGGGCTTGAGAAGAGTAAAATCTCGATTGGTGCCAAAAACACTCAATTTGTTTGAAAAAGAGCGTCGTGTTAGCATCTGTGAAACAATGCTCACTGAGTATCAGGACGTAATGAAACGCATTATTACTGGAGATGAGACTTGGATTTATGCATACGACCCAGAAACAGCTGATCAATCAAGCGAATATCGTGAAAAAGGCGAGCCAAAACCAAAAAAATCACGTCAAAGCCGGTCAAAAATCAAGATCATGTTGACAGTTTTCTTCGATTATCGTGGTGTGGTGCATTTTGAATTCCTTCCGCCGGGCCAAACTGTTAACAAGGAATATTATTTAAGTGTTATGCGTCGTTTGCGCGAAGCTATTCGCAAAAATAGGCCGGATTTATGGAGAAACAACTCTTGGTTTTTGCATCATGATAATGCACCATCTCACACAGCACTGGTTTTACGCGATCATTTCACCAAAAATTCAACAAATATTGTTCCGCAACCACCATATTCGCCTGATTTGGCTCCATGTGACTTCTGGTTATTCAGCAAACTCAAGAGACCACTCAGGGGACACCGTTTTAACTCGATTGAGGAGATAAAAAACGAATCGCAGAAGGCTCTGAAGGCCATTCCGAAGGAGGGCTTTGCCAAGTGTTATGATGACTGGAAAATTCGTTGGCGTAAGTGTATCGTAGCGGAAGGGGATTACTTTGAAGGGGATGAAATAAATTTGGATGAATAAATCAAGATTTTAAAAATATAATAAAATTCACCTTTCAATTTGATCACAGTAGTATATGTCATATAAAGTAATATAACTTTCAAGACACGATGCGCACAATGAATATTCCTTTGCATTTCATTTGGACTTTCATTCTTACAATCAAATAACTAAATACTACTTGATTCTTAAATTTTTTTCTTCACCTCTATCAATAAAAGTGACAAATACTATCAAATTTTGAAAAAAATATTATTTTCTTACACTTAAATTTAGTCGTAGTAATTATTTTAATATTAAATTGCTATTGTGCAGATTATTAAAAACTAAAACAAAAGAAACCATATAAAATGGAAAAAAACATTTTTCCAAAAAGAATAATAACGAGGGATCATATACGATCGATTTGATGAATTTCAATTCTAATCAAGTGAAAAATGAATTTTTTTTATATCGGATCAAATAATAAAGAACTATAACTAAAAATGTAATTTATTAAATGAAAGGAAAATGGTGAAAATAGCTTTAACAGCAGTTACGAGAAAAATCCTTGTTGTTGTTTATATATAAGTCATTTGCGCAAGCAATTTGTTAGGTAAGTGCTAGCGCCTGCTATAGACCGTTCAAATTCGACTATAATAGCAAATCAGTCATGCGCAAGATAATTGATGTATAGGGAAGGTACTTTGGTGTTATTACTATTTTTATTTACTTTTTTTTCAGTTAAACTTCTTTTTTTTTTTTTTTGTGTCGTAAAATTCGATTCAGATACCCCTTGTCTTATATTTCGATTTATACAAGTACTAAATAAAATATTCCATTTTGCTTAGTTTTCTGGACGCCTAATAGCCCCTTCTTTTCCTAATAATTCAGTGAATAATTGAGAAAAGTCAGTGAATTTATACAATGAAATTACATTACGAATTTATTGTATTATATTTTTTTATTATTATACATTTCTTTTCTTATAACTTAAATATGGCTGAACATATATGAAAACATATAGAGGACAATTGTACAATAGTAAAATAATCTTTTTACATTGGCTTTAATGTCTTAATATATACAAGGCTGGCTGTACAGTTTAAAAAGTTTTTTTTTGTAATTTTTTTTTGGCTAGCCTTAGGCATCACCTTTTGTGATTTCCGTACAATATAAAAGTATGTGATTGATTTAGGTTTCTGTTTTTTTAATTTGGTTTGTTCAAAAGAAAGGTAAAATTAACAAAATAATTTTAAAATTTATATCATTTGCATTAAAAGTATTGAATTTGTATATGATTACAAGCAGGGCTAAAAATATTGAAGAAGGTATGTCATATTATATCTGAGGATTATTTGAGTTATTTAGAATGAAATTTGATGACTGTTATGATACCATATGATATGTTAGCTAGATTACATTTGTTAGTATAGAGAAACTGAAAATTATTATAAGAATTGAAGGTTTGGGTTATTTGGTATAGACATCTTTTAAAACAACGTATTTATGTATGTATTTACAGACCATCAAATTTCATACAAAACTGCATTCTATCCATTTGAGAGTAAAAATGAAACTTGTCCACGATATCGATTTACTAATATCCATAATTATATCAATATCTAATTGACACATTTTTTTTTTCCCTTAAAAATTAAAACATTTGGAATTTAAAGTGTTAAAGGAATAATTTGTCTTTAGTATAAATCCACTATTTTTAAATTCTATGAGAACACTTTTCTTGTGGGCTGTGTTAAAAAAAATCAAATCTACACCTTTTGAGGGTGTTAAACACTTAGGAAGAGTTTCAGGCTTCGCAGATTATTTTCATATATTTGCAAGTAGAGTTATTTTTTTCATTCTTTTACAAATGGAATTCATCTCTTTTTAAAATGGAATTTATCGGAACTAATAATTTTTCAAGTTTCAAGTTAATTGTAAACAAAAACAGTTAAAAATTATAAAATCATCAAATAAGTGCTATAGCTCTGAGGTAAAGGGTCATTTTGGAGTCAATGTTGAGCTTTTTCTTTAATGGGAATAAAAAATAAATAATAAAATCTTTTTTTATTTGCCTGACATAACATTCCCTGAGAAAAAGAATAATTTCAAAATATTCAAAAAATCAAAATATTGATATGGTTACTTCCCCACAGCTCGACAATTTTTAAGAATCGGTAGACAATTACTATTCTTTCTATCGAGTTATGCTAAAAGGAGATAACATTTTTCAATATGAGCGCATGTATATGTATCCAACTTTATATATTATTTTTATCTGCATCCCCACTCCCCATTATTTTTACCATGTCATATGAATGATTGCAAATGGTGTATAGGCGGTCCTTTTCTTCCCTTTTGAATTTTCGAAATGGTGGATACCTTTTTTACCAATCAGATTTTACAATTTTATGGGAGCTCAGTATCATCTCTGATGATGATGTATCAACAGAGAAAGAAGGTTGTTTTGTGTATTTTTTTTCGAAAAGGCTACAATAAAAATAAACGATATGTTGTTATGAAGTATGATTTTTATGGCGCCTTATTTTTAGATTCTTAACTTATGTGTATTTTTGGTTTTTTGTAAATAATATTTATAATCATATATGGTTGAATCTTATGCCAAACATTTCAGTTATGGTAATAAAGATAAAGATTAGTTTCAAGCTTCTATCGAATAAAAAATTATTAATTGCAGTATTTGTAGCACTGGACACATCAATATTTTCTCCAGTTTTAAAACAGTATTAAAAAAAGATGTTGAAAATGTTAATTATTTCGTTTGACTTACCAATTGCACTTTATTTAAACGTTAGTTTAAGTAACTCCTTAATTAATTTTATCTTTTTCGTTAGTTTTTCAAATTTATATGAACGAATAGAATTAGTTGGTGATATTTTGCCATTTTCGATTATTGTTTGTGATTTTTCAATAAGGTTTGATAATATGAAGTTTTTATTGCTCAAAACGTGAATAAAGTGTTCATTTACAATTAAATCTAAAATAAACTGCATCAGAATTTCCAAAAGTGCAAAGCAGAGTTTGAAGCTTGATAGTCTTATTATAATTTCTAGTAATTTCTAATCTTTTGAATTATTTTATTTACAACCACGCGAAAAAATTGGTTGTCTATGCCTTTTGTCCCGAGACATTCAGAATAAAACGCCATTTCAAAGATATCTTTAATCTCATTTTTTGTAAAATCAAAACAAATACCATTTCCTTGCTGTTCTAATAATTACTTTGAAATATTTCATTTTACAGTAACACTAATATAAGGACACACATAGAATTTTAAAACTATTTGCACTTTGCTTATTAATTTTTTTATGACACCACTAACTAACCGGTAACCAAAGTGTTAACTATGGCCATAGCTTCTACCCATTTAATGTATCGACTGATCCAATACTAACAATAAGCTGACTGATGTCACTTGAGCTTAAAAGAAAATTTGATTAGTTTAAATAAAGCTAAGTTCAGGGGACCTTTTGAAGAGTAAAATAAATAATATTGGGATGTTAGTACTTATATCTTTATTAAATGTAATAAGCATACATGATACATAAAACCCTACAGTTTTTTTTAAAGTAAAATGTCATGACTGAAAGATATTGATGAATGGAAATTGTTTTTCTATTTATGCCAGGAGAAACTTGGTTTCATACGGCAACCTACTATTCGATACTACATCCGTAAAATTAAATTGGGTTTTTGTATTAAAACTTTTCTTTATTTTGTTTACTAAATTTATATAAAATCCAAATCCTTTTCATTCTAGTTTACGAAAAAATGAACTGATAAAAGTAATATTACTAAAAATTGTATACGTTAAGGCATAATAATGATTCTATAAAGCCTAGAAAGGGTTAAAGCTAAATAAAATAAAATCTGAATATCTGACATAATAAGATTATAGAAATTATTCAATCCCTAATTCCGTTTTTGTTTTCTTGTTGATGTTGTTATTGTTGTTATGTACTAATAACCATATCGAGTACGTTAAAGAATGATTAAAGTTGTGTTAAGTCATTTCACCCTTTTCCGTTTATAAGTTTTATTCATGCGAAAATTATATTGAAGCTTATGAGCAGGACGTTCACATTAACAGCAACAACAAAAAATAGAATAGAAAGAATGACACGTGCCCCTTCAGTTACTTCCGAAATGCGGAAGTACCAAGTGATAACACTTTTTGAAGAATTTATTAATAGATAAAATTTCCCCTTCTCTAACAATATAGCGATTATGAAAGTATTTAAGGAAGCTAAGAGAGGGAGTAGAAGAAAAAATTGAAAAGTAATAATGTTTTATGTATGTTGAAACTAGGAAATATATCGTAACGATAATGGTCCACGTGTAAAGAAGATAAAACACATATTTTTTGCTGTTGATTAATTAATACTAATGTTATATAAAAGAAGTGAAGTAAGCAAGACAAAAACATGGATTTTGTACATTTTTATATTAAAATCATATTATTTCTAGTTTTTAGGATCGAAAATATCCACTTATAGATCATTTTTTTTCACGTCACAGACGGCTATATCTAAAACACAAAATGTCTAAAATTGGTTTTAAGCTAGATCACAAAAGGCTATGTGTGATTTAAACATAGGAGAAACCAATGAAAAGCTTTAATTTAAAATGTTACTAGAAAAACACAAATAGGCAAACAGGAAGTAAGTAATGAATTTTAATCTCACAATCGGTTTCCATAGAATTCTCTATTTTTATGGTGCTAGTCTATAATTTTTGTATACTTAGCCTTTGGTGATATAATTCAAAACTTTTACAAAGATAACTAGGCATAAAAGCTGAAGACCTGTAAGTTTTGAAGTGATCCTGCTTTGTAATTACTGATATATGATCTAATATTTCGATAACAAATAAGGAAAGAAACTATTTATACTAATTGTAAGTTATCGTGGATTTTTAATTTATTGTTCCTTTATTGTTCTGAAACTAAAATAGTTTCAATCTCTATCCATTTTATAGCTTTACTATGTTTGTCTTGTTTTCAAAAACTAATGCAAAATATTACCCAAAACTAGTTTAATGTTACTATTGCAACTAAATACAAGCAATCAAAAAAATTTGTGGGGCCATATTTGGTGCATATTAAATTTCTTATAATATGTTTAAGAATTTTTTTCAAAATATTTTTACTTTATCCTAAAGTCAAAGCTGACCCAATTAAAACAATTTTACAAAAGGGACAAAATTAATACCAGCAATTTTTGGGTGCAATTTTAAAAAAGTATCGATTACATTGAATATATTCTTGGAATTATTCTTTAAAAGTTTGACACCATATCAAAAATATACCTTGCTTAGGCTGATTGTAGGTTTTTGTTTTTCTTAGAATGAATGTTGAAATAGGTATAGTAGGTATGTATATCATTTTTATGGCTTGCGAGCTTAGAAAAATTTTTTAAATAATACTCCGTTTATTCTAATTTTAAAATTTTCTTCTTATTTTTCGTATTCAGTTAATATTTTAACTAAGCGCTGTTATTTTTAGATGAACATTTTAAAGATTGATATTTAGAAATTTCTACTTCATGATGTATCGCTAAGTCGAAGAGCTTGACTTTGTGGTTTTGTAGTGTATCGTAAAAAAACCTTTACAGATTTTACAGCATTTTAAAATCAGTATAATTTTTACACATTTTTTTGTAAATAACTTTCAACTGTTGAACTATTATCCCCAGATACTTTATTGCAATAAATAAATTTAATTATAGCATATTTGGAAAAATTAAAAACTTGGCATTATTATAGATTTTTTACTTGAAAATTACAATCTTAGCACCAAATAATTATCAAGTTCTGTAATTATAGTCTGACCCAAAAAAAATGGTGTCCACTAATTTGCTGATATAAAAAAATGACATATGTACGAAATTCTGTTAAATCCTTTCTGTTTCGAAATCATATTTATTGATTCGTAATAAAAGAAAGAGTTAATTCAAACAAAAGAGCTCCTGCATTCATGAACTAAAAAAGAAAATCCTTTTCTATAAAGAAAATGAAATTTTCATGATATTCTAAAATACTATTTACAAAAGGATAACAATCCTCTGGATGAATTTATATATGAGGATGTTTTTTTTTTGTTTTTGAAATATAACTCAAAGAATTAAGAATTTTGTGCCAGATATTTACGTCTCTTAGCAAGCTTCTTTTTTTTCTATTGTTTTACTTCATGTCCTGTTTTATTTTGTTTTGTATTTTTCTCTTTTTACATTTTCTTGTTACCCTTTTGCTTTTTGTGCTTTCAGAGTGAAACAATATAAATGTCGAAGTACGATATCATTAGGAAAGGATTTTATGCTTAAGTATTATTGAGGGAAAGAACATCTCTGCATGCTGTCTTTTTAATTATGCAAAAAAACGCTGTTATTAATATCAAAAAGAGCAAAAATGCAATTTTTATATAGTAGACAAGAGGAGTAAAAAACAAGTATAAAAACTAAAGACTTAAAAGTCTAGGAGTAATTAATATTCCTAAATCTGACGGCTGATTTGAATAAAATAAAAAAATCAAGTTACATTTCTCAAAATTTTAACATGAAAATTTTCAAACTTGATAAATTTTAGCATCACATTTGCTTAGGTTATTAGGCTTTCTTTAAATAAAAAACTGACCTCAGCACTAATAGGTAAAACTTTCTTCAAAATGATATTGCTTTCTCTAGCTGAAAACTATATAGTAAATTTTTCAATTGCTGTTTAAAATTTTTAGAATCAAAACCTTAGTATTTTCTTAAAAGTGATGTTCCAATGATTTTGGTTATAAGTAAAGAAGAGTCATTTGCTTATACTTTTTTCGATTAGACCTTCAGAGTCATTTCGTCTGTCTCAGAATAATTGGCATTCAAATGTAATAGATTTAAAGCAATGACATTCCAACAATACATTTTGTTCTATTTTATAGAGTGAATTGCATTTCCTCATTCTCAATCCCAAAAATCAGAAAAGAGTCAACCATCATGCATATCAGAAAACACATAATATATTCTCAAAATAATCAAAATAATTTCACTGACAAAAATTTCAGCTCTAATCTAATTACGAAATTGTCAGAAACAAATATCTTTCACCTGTTTATTACAAATATTTATTAAAAGGATTTAATGTCTGGAAATTGTATATCCTCAAAGCATAAAACTGCAAAAACGTTTTGTGGTTTTGTTAATTCGATTTCAAATGATATGCTTATTCGGTTAACCCCAACTAATTGGTAACCCACAAATTTAGATCATCCTAAATCCTTTATATTTGTGGTAAAAGTTTTGTAAAACCAATTTTGTTTTAAGTTTTAAGTAATTTTAAGATATTTAAGCTGCAATTTGTTTGATTTTTATATTAATAATATCCCTTCTGTTTAATTTACACTTTTATAGTCTGATTTACTAAAGAAGTCCTTACAAAAATATTAATGAAATATTAACTAAGTATGTATACTAAAAGATATTTTGAGCTTAATTTGAACATTAAAATTGTTTAAAAGGGTATTCCTGCTAGAATGTGTAAAAGCATTCTTCGATTTCAAATTTCAATTGCAAATTTTTAGCCAGTTTTTGACTAAACATTCAACAAATACCATCAGTCAGGCACTTTATCAGAAATGGCTCTATGTTAACTTCTTTTTGTTCTCTTGACTTAAATTGTCCTTAAGGCGACTCGGTACTCTAGAGCTCGAAAATTTAAGGTATTTTGAGGAATTTTTTTTCGTTATAAAAAAAATGAAAAACGATATTTTAATTTCTTAGCCTTATTATTTGGTCTTGTTCTTATACAAAAAAATTATTTTCCAAATTTAAAAAAAAATTATAATTAATATAAAAATGGTCCTCTTTCGAGCAATTGGACCTCGACGGTGTTGATGCTTTTTGGCACTTCTATTTGTCTGAAAAATAAAAACCAAAGCAAATATTAATCAGTATGGCTGAAGCTAGAAAAACAAAAATTGAAAATTAGGAAAAATGGCATGTTTTTGAAAAAAAAAAAATCCGAAAACCCGGGATATTTTCAAGGGTTATTTAATTAAAAAAGTACAAAATAATTGAAGTAAGCGAATAGTTCTAGCTCTGACGATAGCCAGTGATGTTGTGAATAATATATTCAAATTTCATGTGACTCGGTTCAATAGTTTTTTAATTTTTCATCCACACCATGCCAAAAAAAGTAGTTTTGAGATAACAGAGCTTAAAGTTTTAAGTATGGATATGCTTCGTACTGCTCTCTACCTGTCAATAAGACTGTAGAAATGAAAATATTATCGATATCTTTACAAAAATTAAACAGTATATCTAAAAAAGACCATACTTTTGAAATATCAAAAAAAAAGAATTAATTTTTCCAAAATTCTAGAGTACCGGGTCCCCTTAAGAGAAAAGTGCGAGGGAAGCATTGAATGAGATCTTATCAAAAATCTTATTAAAATGGCTAAATCATTATACGCCAATCCCTAGCCTTATTCCCTGGAAACTTCTTTAATACCACTAATATAAAAAAATAGTGATAGATCAGCATTTTCTGTAAATAAATTACCTTAAAAAAATATATAAACTCTAAAATTCTTACTTTTTTTAGTCTAAATGAAACATTTTATCAATACTCTTACATTTGTCAAGTTTCAATACTTAAAAAATTTCAAAGCAAATGTTCCAAAATAAAACAAGGTTCACAGTCAACTATCGAATGGTCTTCCTAAATATACGATGAAGCAAAGCAACGATAAATACAAGTTTTCCACTCTTATTAATTACTAAAAATTTACATAATTAATATTTTTCAAAATTTTATTTCTGTTCCGAAAATTGTTGTGATTTTATTGTAAATACACTAACAAGGAAATTATTAAAAATGGAAAAAATTATTATTTTTTTCAATTTTGCTCAGACACCTTCTTCCTATATTACTAATAGTAAAAACTATATAAAAACAACAAATTTTTAACTTAAGAAAAGTTTTTGACCCCATTTGTTACAAAGGAAAAGTTTTTTTATGCTCATGAAAATGAGTGAATATTTGTGGAAAGAAATATATTTAGTAATGGATGAAATGAAGTGTGAAAGGCATCGATTAGAAAAGCAAAAAAGAAACACAAATTTTAAGGAAATTTACAGTGCGGTAGTAAAAGTGAAAACGAGTTTTTAATGTGTCAAGAAGAAGCAAAGTTTAGAAAAAGGATTGATAGTCATGAATATACAAAATTATAAGATTTAGTTGCTTTTTTGTTGTTTTAAAAACTTTATTGTTGAAAAAATCTTTTATAAAGTAGGAAAAACTATATGTAAGCCTTTTTGAATGGATTCTTTCTGCTCCTCTATACATAACAGATGTACTCAGATGTACTATGACTGGGTATTGATGATATTTCGCATATTTTAAACACATTAAAATTCTAAAAAATGTCTAAGTGCAGTTGTTAAGTTTAATCACATTTTTTTCAATTGATTTCAATTCAAACTTAAATTGTTTTCCTAGTACTCATTTTTTGGATTTTCTGATTAAAAATTGAATTTTGTTGGAAAACTGTTTCACTTCTTATTTAACTTGAATGGCTGGAACACATAATTTTGCTATATTAAATTTTTCAACTGAAATTTTTTATTTACATATTTTTATATTTGAATTAAAAACGGATTTTCTGATGCCTTCTATATTGTAGTTTCTGTATTAGTTTCGAGTAATTCTCTTCCCAAAATTTGTGTCTTCTTTATTCTAGATTCAACAAATGCTGATATATGCCTCGAATTAAATCTCATTGGCCACCTGTCATATTTTAGGCTTTCTCAATTGGGAATATCATTAAAATAATTCTTAAAGACCAAAAATTAGCTTCGATATTGTTTCTTGTTCAAAATAGACTTAATTTTTCTTTATGGTTTCTATTTACTGACCAAAATTGTTATGTTCGAATGAATTGAAAATTGAATAATAAAAGTCAATTTTAAAAGGATTTTTTCATGAAAAAATTGAAGTACACTTATAAAGTAAAGGCATTCACGTATCCGATGAAATATCAAAAATTCTTTATACGTAAGCAAGGTTTTTTTAAACAATTTTCTACAATAACAAAATAAGGAAATTTAAATGATTGAAAATGGAATAATTTTTGATATTGTTAGTATGAAGTTTGAATTATAAATATTATTGAATTCATGTCTTCTAAAACATAATAATAAAATGAAAAAACGAAAAATAATAATGCACCCTTAATATATAAATGGAGCTCTACAAAATATAACTTATCGTAAATTAAGTTGAACGTTTCATTCATGGTAAGAGACACTTTCATCACCTCTTTAAGAGGGTGACAAGTGAAACGGCATTGACAATTAATAGCGCTAAGCATTGCTTACAGATCTCGTACACTCACTTAAGAAATACCCTCGTTGTCAACCACATTACTCACATTAAACAACATACAGGGTTGCAGAAAATGAACAAGGGTGGATTACATTGCTAACTGCCCATAAGGGATGAACATTTATATTCCTTTAGTTAGTCAGAAAAAGAAATATATATCTAAAAAATAAATATATATACATATATTTATTTGGAAATTTGTGAATGTCATTCGGAATTGAAGTAAAATATTGTTCAGGAAGGACACTTCATTAAATAAATCTCTTTTTGGTAATTTTTAGTGACATACTTATATACTTATTTGCTCATAGATAAACAGAAAAACAAAAATAAAGCAAAAGGATTTTTTCTGATTTTTTGATAATTTTATATTTTATTATAAATAACAACATTTTATAATTTTAACCAAATGAATAGAAAATATCACTAGATGACAAACCCTCATAACTTTACAAAGGCAACTATTATGATTAAATTAAAAACAAACAAAATTAAATAAAATTATTGAAACATTAAATTTTTTGTTGTTGATTTAATTGTTCGAATATTGAGTATTTTTTAGAAATGAATATTTAAATTTTCCAATATATTTATAGAATTTTTTATACAACAGATGTTGCATATATGTAAATCTAGCTAAGAATTCAATATGGGACTCTTTACAACTTCTTAAAGTGGCTACATTCTCTTCTTACCTGTAATTTCCAGACGTTTAAAATGTGAGACATACTCATGGACCATTAAGCTTATATGAACACAGTTTTCTGTTATACAAGATATTTAACTTGAAATTTCTTATTAGCATTTAATTTTTATTTAATTAAAAAAGAAGATTTTTTGATTGAAAGTTTGTCCAATTGAAAAGAATAGTCTTACATTAATTTTCTAATTCCATTTAAACTTATCTTGCAAAATATTTATCACGTAGCTTCCAATTTACCCTAATATATATCTAGTCATGGCGTTCAATTAACTTCCATTTTAAGAAACTGATATCTTTCTAAGACAGCTCTCGATATATAGAATAACTTCAACGGGAGATCATATGCTATAAATCCTTTACTCTGTTACAATATAAAGGCAAAGCCTTCATCCATCATCATATTTGCTGGTATCTTTTAAGAATGTGCAATATAATATACAACCATAAATAGATATACACTAAAGCTTCACTTTCGAATCCTCTGAATCATAAATTGTGTTCGGATATTAAACAGATAAACTTAAGTATTATGCTACAAGGCTGATAAGCCTTTTTGAATAGGTATTTTGTATATATATATATATATACATATATGCAACAATATATATTTATATTTATGTTTATAATATTTGTCATTATGTTTATATACATATATATAAATATTTTTAATATGCATCTTCAAAACTTAGTAGGAAACTCATTTTCCACTTGTTTGAGAAATCAGTCAACCGTAAGCTAACTCCTTTTTCTAATCTCTACTTATATAAATATGTATATTTGTTGGCATAATAAGATTGTTTTTAACAAATCATCATCATCCCTCGGAAGTATTTCTATCAAGCAATTTAAGAAATTCTAAGAAACATTATCAACAAATATATATATATATATACATATATATATTTATAAGTATATAATTCTAAATTTAAATTTAGAGGGTGACAAAATATAATATTTAATAATAAATACAAACAAAGGTTTAATAAATTTGTTTTTTTAAATAGGGCAAAAATATGTAAAGGGAGGCATTATGTTAATTTTACTGGAAAATTTATTCTATACCATCCGATTTCTCTTTGCTTTTATTTGTTATTTTTTCATAAAATTAAATTGTTTTATCTACATTGAAAACATTACAAATCGAAATTGTAAACATAAACTATTTAATAAACACAGCGAATGAGTGAAATATATTAATAATTTAAAAAATAAAAAGTATGTTACTTGTTCTCAATACAAAGAGGAAATATTTTTAGTATAGATTTGTAATCAATTTTAGCTGTTAAGGTAGAAAAAGTGATACCAGACACTTAAGGGATTATATGTATATACAGTTAGAATTTCCAAAAAAAATTGGTTTTCATTTCATTTTCGTATTGTACATATAATTAAGTACTTGATCATACTTCTTGATCTGACAATTATTCTTGAAGTTACACACATTTTGGTCGGAGCGATTAGAGGTAATTTTGAAACTTTAAGTGCGTTTTTCTCAATTTTTTTGCCAAAAATCGATTTTTTTTTTTTTTTTGAGAAGCCACCATTTTGTCAAGAGAGTTTATTTTGCTTATTCCTACGATTAATTCCTAGATTGAGCAATACTTTAACAAATTTATGTGGCTTTTAAATTTAGATGGTCCAATCCAGAGATATCGTAGTTACCGCAAGAAATCTGTTTTAAGTGCAGCTCCAGAAGATCAGCTTTGAAAAACCCCTATTTTAGAGGCTTCTATAACTATATAACTATATAACTCCTTAAGCTGAATAAATGCTATTAATTTTATCTAACAAAATCACAAAATGTGATCCTTAATGTTAATGCTTGTTTCAAATAATACCATTTTTCCATTAGCCTCTCGTACAAAAAAATCATTTCTGCATTGGCAATATTCTGTATTAGAACATATAATAGAAATTTTAAAATTATTGCCATGAAATAATATTTTCAAGGAGTTTAAATTAATTGATTAAATAACAAAAAGACAAAACAAACAAACTATAATTTAGATAATAAATAAATAACATATTTAATCACACAATAAAGAGGAGAGTTTTTTCTGTTATTTTGTGAGACATCCTGTAAATTCACTATAGATGCCAAAATTTTCCTTATACTTACATGCCTTTCAAAGTTATTATTTTAAGATACGATTACAACATCCTAAATACACATACATTTCTTCATAAAAAGTTTCATTACGTGTATTGTAATAATGTGTATAAGCCTCAACGGAAAAAGAGTATAAAGCTTGAGATATAAGAGAAACCTACCAAATCTTAGACTAATAAAGCTTTAATTTTAGGCAGTGTGGAGCGTTCCAAAGAAAAAGGTAGTAAAATTTCAAAAATACAATTTTTTATACTTTTTGTTATCATAACAGTTTTAATATCGGAAAAACTTTAGAATTTATTTTCCAGTATATTCTTCTAAATAAACCGAAAAAAGGGAATTTTTTTATACAATTACAGTTGATAAGCAATTTCCAATGCATATTGTATCGAGTAAAGAAAGTAAATTAATAAAAAAAGATTTTCAAAAAATTTCATACCATTGTTTATAAACAAAATTAACAATTTATTATATCAAATAATAATTGATTTCTATTATTTCAGGGATACAAGTTCCGTGTTGAGATTATATCCGGAATGACACTTTAATCATATTCAGGCACGAGACATGTCCTCTTTCTTGTATCAGTGCAAGGGGATTTAATGGATTGTCCAATAAGTTTTACGCATGGAATAATATTCTGTCCAAAATTGTATATGGCCACGTGTCATCATTGCTCAAATGAACATATCCATATATATATACATATATCCCGCACTTTTTTAGGATACTATGTAATTTTATGTTCACCCTAGTTTTATAAAAAGTATAAACTTTCTCATTTCAAATATTCTTCATAGAAATTAGAAGAACTGAGAAAAAATTTTTTCTTTTTTCAAAGGTAATTATCTGGTGAATAAATATTTAAATCTTAAAAGGAAATGAATCTAAAATTTAGATTATTTTCTGCTAAGTCTTCGTTTTATAAATTTCTCATTTTAATAAACGGGCAGCTCTTGTTAAATATTTCAACAAAACAAGCTGAATATTAGGAAAAATGCAAATTTGATTTCAGTATTTAGAAAGCAATCAAAAATAGGTAAAAATTTGAATTCAGTATTAACTATGGCCCGATTCTAACGTAGCACTTTTACTTAACCTAGAATTTGACATTCTCTCTGACTTACATGTTATTAAGAAAACTCTTTTCTGAAATTTCTAATCGAGACTGAAGCATCAAAGCGGTTAAATGCTGTTAAAACTAGAAAGGATGATGAAGGATGAACCAAAACTTTTACTTGGTAGACTTCGCACATATTCAAGGTGGGTCAAGAATAATATATAATTTCAATTACAGCATTTGTAATATTATTTCTTATCTACGTTATCTTATATACGTTCAACAATGATTTAGGAATATCCCTCTAGCGGCGCAATATTAATTATTGAAAATAAATCTTCCTATGAGATGGATTCCTTCGTAGAAAGGAATGGACGTCGTGTACAATGGTAACAAGATTAGCGAGTAAAAATGCTGGGCGCTAAAAATTGAAAATTTTTATAAATAATTGTATTATTCAAAATTAAATAGTTAAAATTATTATAAGGATTCTTATTATTTCTCTCATAAGAATCCCACCCAGTATATTATTTTTTTAAATTTTTTAAAGTCATGTATTCAAACAGTTAAAGAAAAGGGGGTGCCACTACAAATTTGTATCCCGCAACAGATCGTAGATCTAGTGTGGCACGCATGTACCATATTTAGGATTTACCAGACAGCTACTTTATTTAAATAAAATAACGATATTCCAGAAAATAGTTTTAAGATTACTGAATTATATGGTCTTTCTGACATCAATTTCATTTCATGATTTTTGGGGTGTTTTTAAACAATTTCTTTAACCTTCATGTTTAACCTAAAAGTATTTAATTAAAAATACCTTAAAAAATTATGTAAGGAGTTTTCATTTAATCTACATATAATATACATTTATTTTCTATAAGTATGGGTTTTAGGGATTTTATGGGACCGAGTATAAAGACTCATGACTTCTTTTGTTTTAATCCAATTAGATTTGCGACTAAAATTTTGAGGAAAATATGTCATATGTCATTTCATAATAATCCTTCTTTGTAGTTATAAGGACCTCAATAAATTTAACTTGTATAATAAACTTTACATTTTAATATATATGACAAATATTTAACTAATTACTAATATAATCAAATTTTAGCAATTGTTATTTTAACAGGATATAATAATAAAAAAATTAAAAGTATTTCATATATAATCGGTTTACATAGTTCTGTTTTGATTACAAAGTCATATTATGAAATCATAAAACTTTGTTGGCTCTCAATTTTCTCTCAAGTGGCTTATTGTGTTTAAGCGAGTGGATATCATATCTATATAAAAGGGTGCTGACTCTGATGTATTAAAACGGATATCAATTTTCCCCTTATTGATAAATATAACAAGGTACTTATAAATTTATAATCCTCATAAAGGGCTTTAGTTATGAAGGGAACAATTTAAGAATGGTATTACGTAACAAATGTTTTATATTTTTCTTCTTATAGTGCAGAACTAATTTTAAATATTTTTTTTTTACTTATTAAACGGATTAAAAAGAATTTTCTAGTTCTACAATATATTTATGTTTTGAATTATGTTTTGATTAATTATTGCAGAAAAGAAACTATTCTAGTGATCGTTAAAGCAAAAAGTTTAAATATAATAAAAGGCTTTCCTTTCCTTCTCAAAGCATGAAAATAATGAGAAAACCCTTTATCTTATATTACCACATTTTTTTATTGTAAAACTACATTCTTTGCAAATAATAAATGGTCAATATCAAACTTCGCTTTTATATGTATAAAAAGAGAGAAATATCCCCTTTCAATATTTAAGGTGCACAAAATTTACTCTGAATTGAAATTAAATATACACGTGTCCTTAATATTCGCAATTTATATGAAATTGAACATTAAAAAAACTAATAACTAACAAAATTAGGGTAAAATTCCCCTAAAATTGGTAAAAAGATTGCAAAAATAGGAAGAAAAAAATCTAAACGAGAATCAGAAAAAGAATAATAATCCCAATGTCTCCTTATTTAAACTCAATTTTATGAGAACCTTATTTTGGTAAGCAGAAGTAGAATTTATTTTGTAATAAAAAAAATAAACTAAATGATTTAAATGGTGAGAAATAACTATTTTCCGTGATTTCTAAATGAAAAAGTTTTGAGCACATTTTAAAAGATGTTTGCGGTGTATCAAAGTTAGGCGATAGGAAAATGTAATTAATTTGATTATATTTAAAGTCTCCACACTGAAAGAAAAAAGTTGGGTTTTCAAGTAAATGCATTTACTTGATGTTTTGGTTACGGAAATCAAGGAAATAATTCTTGAGTCAATAACTTAAATACTCAATTCAAGTAAATTTGTGGATTGGTTCGAATAAAAGTTCCTTAAGACTTTATTTACTTTGGGAAAGTATTTTTTTTTATAGTCCAATGACAAAAAAACTTGAATTAAGTATTATATTTACTTGATTTCAATATTTATACAACAAGAGTATGTAGTCTAATAACTCGATACTTGTTTTTAGGAAATAAATACTCTAAATATCTTTACCAAACTACGAAATAATTTTTTACTTCAATGAAGTAATTATTATCATGGTTTGATAAAATGATGGCTTTAAAGTTTACCTTTTTAGTGAGATTTGATTGAAGTGTTGTGAAATTCAGAGTTTTTTTATGTTATTTTTTTTAGTTGAGGTGTGGGTACATTTATATACACATAACGTTTTAGTGGTGTTGAGTGCGGTGTTTTTCATATGGAAAAATTAAACTTCATATAATTCACGCTTTTGCAATAAAAGAAGGATATAAATACTTTTGAATTTTTCCAAAAACTTTAAGCTATATCACGGGCATAGGTTAAAGGTAAGTATATAAATTTTATGTATTTTAAGAATTTTAGGAATTTTAGGAATTTTAGGAATGGTTGGAGTAAGTTTACTTCATTGTTTGTTGTTTATTGTCTGTTTGTTTGGTTGTATGTCGATGGAAATAATTTAGTTTCAAAACTTTATACTCCTTTCAGCATTAATAGAAATACTTGTTTTAACAAAATATTTAATTCCCCCTTGAGAAAAAAAGCTTCAATCAATGTCTTTAAAATCATGATTCAAATCTCAAACGTACTTGCATAAACTAAATATTCCCACGATGATAATACATTTCTTACTTTGAATCAAAACTATATTTTCTTGAATTAAAACATGCATAATTTAGTGTAAGACGTTATTTGCTTGAGCTTAATATTTTCGGTTGTTGGATATAGAGAAAAAAAAACTTGAAACAAGAATTCAGCAGTGTCTTAAGGTAAGTAAATCACATACTCAACAATCAAAAATATCTACTTGCCACCATGTTGAGAACATATTTACTTGAACTAAGTAATTATTTTTTTACCATTCCAATTTATTATTTTCAGTGCATATGAGCATTGAAAGTTTCTTTTTTAATTCTTTGGATACTGACAAACACTATTAAATATTATTTAAATATTTATTGATTGAAAAGAGCACAGTGGTCATAGATCTCTTTTAAGCAGTGGCTGTTAATTTAGTAATTCAAATTTAGTAATACATTAATATTTGGTATAGAATGAAAACAAATCTAAAACATCTATTTTGAATACTTTATTTCATTCCCACATTTTCACCAATTTTTAATATTTGTTTGGAAATATATATTGCAGGAATAAGCAGAGAATCTTTCCATCAAATGAAGACTAAATAGCTTTAGAAATCTCAAATTCTGATATATTCTTTTTTTATTCGACTGTAGGAATGTATTTTATACTTTTAGAAAACTTAAATATAAAGCCGCCCTTTACTTTATAAAAAAAGATGATTAATTATCAAAAGGAATTAAAATTCTTCTCTGCATAGTTATTTTATATAGAATAATTATAGTTTAAGCATAATATGATGATGCTTATAATAAAAAATAGATAATTTAAATTAATAAAAAAAATTTTCCCTAACATGAAACAAATATTAAAGCCTTCTTGAGTGTGGACAATGATAGTCAGAACTTCAAACAAATAATCACATGAATGAACATAAAACAATTTCTATACACTACATTACATTTTGAGTTCGATATGCGTAAAGTGGGTTCAAAGTTGTAGAAGGATAATACGCAAAGGTAGAAATGGAAAAAAAAAAATCTCGGTTGCTTATTTTTGAAAGCATCTTTATAACATTTTTTAAAAGAATAGTTTTATGGTATTGGATACATAATTAACTAAAGTTTACTTTTTATAACAATCTTTAAACATTTTTTGTGTTATTTCTCATATTTTCATTAATCGAAATCAACCCTAGTCGAAATGTTTAATGATTATTTCTTTCTGAATGTACTAAGTTAGGTAAAGTCGAATCGAAATATTTTATGATGATTTCAAATTGTTTATGCTGCAATTTTATACTCAAATCAGTATAATCTTTTACACATAACCTTATTTTAAAAGTTCGTACTGAATTGATACTGAAAGATCTAGATAAGTCCCGATTCAACACTACTAGTATCAAAACAGTATTGAAGTTACAAACTTTTCAGTACATTCAGTATGAAATCATCATCAAATATTTCAACTCGGAGATCAGTTAAAGACAAAAATATTTTTTTTCTTTAGTTCCTGTGTTCAAAAATATTTCAATTCGCATGCTTTTCATCTACAGAATCAAAAATTATTTACAGCAAATTGATTTAACAGAGTTCTTTGCAAGCATGATAAAAAGTATCTTGTGTAATATCAAGAAAAAATTTGTAACATTGAATATATTTATTTTTATTTATTTATTTATTTCTATCATCATAATTTAATGTTGATCAGAGCTAAAGAAACTTCATTATGTCAAGATATTCGGTATCTGTGATATTTTTTGACAGAATCTCTCATATAGTATATGGCTAAGGGCCTATTAAGTCAAGTTTCTCCATACCCTTTCATTTGACATTTCGCATTTTCTATGCTTTTCTTTCTGGAAACTAAAAACTGAAAATTTTCAATATTTCTAATATGTCAGTTGATTCCACTCTTTTTGCGACAGATTTTTAAATAATATAAAAATTTATAATCGGCATTTTAATTTTTACTTTTCTTAGCCTTTTTAAACTTGCCGTTGCTTGCAAAAGTCTTTATACGAGCTGAAAAACATATTTCGCTTTCTCCTTTTTGGATAAAAAAGATTGCAAAAGAGTAATTTATATTTAATACTTATAAATTCTTAGCCAAAATGGTAATTAGATAATTTTGGGACTTTTGAAAAAGAAAGGAAACGTAAGGAAAGGAATTATATTCTTATTTATTTTCAATCTTTTATTTAAGAATTAAAATTTGTTTTTTAATAATAATGGACTAGTTTGTTTATTTTTTTAATTTAAAATCAAAACAAAAATTGTTGAAAATTTTTATTTTCAATTTAAAAAAATTAAATTTATAAAACAAAACAATTTAAAACTAATTTGATTAAAAAGAACCATTTAAAAGGGATCAAAAGCAACAAAAATTAAGGAGTATAACGTTTCTACATGAGCAATCAGGGTTACAATTTATCCATAATTCCCCTATGATAAATATACATAGAAATTTATTAATACAAATGCAAAAACATTTATGTACAGTAACTCTTTTTAGTTTTTATATTCATCTGCTGGCAAACCCTAATTTTTGAAGAAAAAAATGAAACAAAAAATGAAAGCAAGGACCTGCTTGCCCTCAATTTGGAACAGATTAAGATACTTTAACGCAGCCTTAAGTCCTTTTTGAATATTTGCTTTTTCTTTAAATATATATACGTTTTATATATATCTATATATATTTACATTTCTTTTCGAATCTAGATATATTTTGAAAGGGAAATATCTTGAATAAAAAAGAAATGGAAGAGCTACACAATTCCTGAAACAAAGAGATTCCCCTTTACAGAATTTTTCATGAAAATTTAAATCAAAAAAACTAATTCTGCTGCTTCTTTTTTTTTCTTTTCTGAAAACACATAAAAGATTAACAATAAAATGAAGATAAATTTTTTTGTTTTCTATTTCTACCTTTTCATTTCTTTTATAAATTAAGAAACTGAAAAAAATAAATCTTGGAAAATATTTTAATCGTTTATCCCATTTGGGCTAAGCAAAAAATGGAAAATTGAAAATCGTTCAAATGTTAAGTCTATCGTTACAAATAAGTAACATGTGCGTAACCCTAAGCACTTCTTTTTTTTGTAGGAAGTTATTTGGGGCAGACTTAAGATTTGGGCTTTGGAATTTATTTATGATCGTAAGTAGAAAAGCATTAAAAGAAAGTAGTGGTAAAAGAAAGTTGTATCGAAATATTTAATGGATGCCTGATTAAATATTGTTTTTAATTTGAAATACTCCAAAAATTTAATTGCTTAATATTTAATTTAATTTAAAATTATTTCAGATCAATAATAATTTAATTTGCTTTTGTTTTTCTTTGAATTTTTAAGACCAACAATAGTTGAGTAGCTTACAATCGATATAATTTTAGACAATTTTTTTTATTATATTAAATATTTATAATAAGGAAATAATGAATTAATAAAAAAGGGCTGCAAAAGTCGCCGTCATGACGACTCTCTACATGAAAATATGATTAAAAAGCAGCTACAATGGCTAATTTCTGCATGTTGTAGACGGCATATACCACCAGTGGTACACACGCGAATATTTTATCTACTGGCATGTACCACCGGTGGCTCATATCGGCTATAATTTTGATAGATAAAAAAAACTTTATGTGGTTATTGTGCTGTTTTATTAAAATCAAGTTTTAATTTCTTGCAAAGCGCCTTGAGATAAAGAAAAGTACGATTTTCACTGGCACCGTCGTCCTCAGCATGGTAATGAATGTTTCACAAGTGAATTTTTACACATACATATATATGAATTTATGCATTCGAAACTCACTGAGAAGTAATTTCCGCAGTGGGTTTGTCTTTTACATTTAGAAAATGTAGAAATCTTCTAATATTTGTTAAAGCTATTTTAATCTTCCGATCTTAGATTTTTTTTTATGTTTTAGTGAACTTTACTCAGAGCTCAGAGACCTCGTACCGTGTCAAAATTTCTGAGCCAAAAGATTCACGAGTCCCTTTTTTTAATCGACCAAGCTGAATTAGCTAATAGCTCAGTATTAAAGCTAGATATTAACTAAAAAATTATTTGAACATTTTAATAACGATTATACAAGTTGCTCAATTGCTATAAGCTTCTGTACAAAAATATTTTTGTAACTCAAGCTTGTAACTAAAAAAAAATAATATTTATATATTACATAAAAATACATAAAATCAACAACCTAATTACCATGGTTAAATAAAAAAAAAAAAAGGTATTAAAAAACTAATACAGGGATATGATTCATACAGAGGGGTTAAATAAGAGATTTTAAGCTTCTTAAAGAGTGATCTAATCAAAAACAAATTAAGACTATGTCAAAATTCCCCCTCTGTATTGAATTTTGAAAATTTTTTGACACGGTAGCTGATAGCAAATTTCACCCCAAATGACACGCATGGCGTCATATTATTTGTTGGATACATTAGCGCTATAAAGACCATTCAAAAGGATGTTTTAATAAAACAGCAATAACAAAAAAGAAATATATAAAATACTTAGGAGAAAAAGTCTCGATTTCTATTTGAGATTTGATTTTTGAAATAGATAAAAACATTCATCTAGGATATATTATAAAACTGTAAGGACATTTGAGTACTTGATAGAGCGCTAAAACCAAAGTCTATAGGGAAATCTATACCCTCGGGTATAATTTTGTGTAACTCGATGTTAACTACTCATGAAGATGCATTCCACTTGTTTGTTTTTATATAATGTATTTGTTTTTGTTTGTAGCTCAAAACATTTATAAGTAAATTCTTAAAGTTAGATTTTTAAATATTCAACTTCCAATTTGAAAATTTAGATTAGTTAATATTGGGCAAAAATTAAAAAAGAATTAAACAAAATCAAAAACGAATTGATACCTTAGATATTTTTTGTTGGCTAATATCCCCTTTATAATATTATCTCTTCAAAGTATTAAGTTTTCCCGGGATCATAGGAGTTTGAAATAAGCGTATTTAAAACAAACGCTATTTTCTTTCGTATTTTTCTCGAAATTATTTCTTCCAAACTAGTTGGTGTTATATAGCCCAAGATCTACTCAACATATCAACGACATATTTACAGGAATATTATCTAATGTATAACTGATAAATTTTTTCAAACCTAAAACATGTAAAAATAAATTTAATTTTTTTTTCGTAGGAAATATTGTTCAAAAATTAATGATTTATTCAAATAAACCGAGATTTTTGATAAGACATTCAATTGTCTGTTGTATGATAATCTTGAAACTAATTTATTCCAAAATATATTTAAAATCTAATCAAAACATTTTCATAGTGAGATAGAAGGGTTATATTAAATACATTTTTCCCTTGATTTCGAACTATTACAATCGTGATGTACTTTTCAAAATACCACCAACTGTTTATATTGTAGTTGAAATTGTTTTGAATTTTTTCTATACAGAAGTTCAATCTATGAGGGTTTATTTTTAAAACAATACCGTTAACAAATATTTCCAAGGAAAAAAAATATGTATATAAATATACATGTCATCGTGTTTGTATAAAATAAACTGCGGGTGATCGACATATGCGAAATGTTCAGACCCAATATTATTTCTTTTCCTCTAGCTTTTTTAGTACCACTTCATCCTTACACTTTTTTTGAAAAAATTTTCCGCCCATAAGTAAAATGCAAATTATAAGATAATGAGTTTTAATTACCTTTACCTTTTGTAATCAAACTGGAATAGGTCATAGATTATTCAAATTGAACTTCATAATTAATTAAGTACTGGATTATGTTCTTTTTGAATTAATTAATAAGTCATAAAAGGGCAGGAATGCTAGGCTAGGGTGGCAATCAACCCCAAAAAACCTACTTTCTATTTACCTCTTATTCAATTAATTTGGATACAGTTATTACCTAATATAATAATATAGTTTATTTTGTGCTTTTAGCATGACAATTGGAAATGAAATGGTCATACTTCATGCATTTGAGATAATAGATCGAAAATCTATGATATTTTTATTATTTGTATGTAACAATTGAAATGAATATAAATAAAAAAAATTACCAAGTTTGCACGTTCGGACTTTATCTGACTAACCAAAAAGCTTTCAACGATGTTAAAAGAAAAGTAGTTGCATGAAATTAACAGCCATGATTATAATTATCAGATTAAAATTACCAAAATTTTGATAGATCTAAGTCGTAAAAGAACACATGATTTGAATTTTGTTGCCAGTTTATAAAATTTAGTTAAAATTTTCATGCTTTTTTAACTATAGCCATAGCCTTATTAAAATTTTCTGTTAAACCTTTTACTGTAGCATTATTAATACATACTTCAACACGTTAATCAGCAAATTTAAACCAGCATTTAGAAGCGGCTATTAGAGGCAATAAAAATTTTAAAATTGTTCCTAGCTCTCCGAATAATATTCCATAAGAAACATTTTAAACAAATGACTGCTATGGTACTACTCATATTAATTGACTAGTTTAGAGCTCCCACAATAATTTCTTTAGTTTTTTTCTGTTTTAATCAGAGCCTGAAATTTTGGAGTTATTTCCCATAGAGCAGCTTGTATGTAATGAGATATCATATTATTGTTAATAATTATTTTTCTAAATTTTCTACAAGTACACTTTCATATTTTCAAAATTTACACGTAATTGTAGATTCTCTGTTGGTATTATTGGTGACAACAAATAAAAAACAACAAATAATATACAATTATGATATTGTTACCCCTAAAATTGTAAATTTAATATAGAAAAATTATTAATATATTCATAATTTTATTAAATATTTTTTGTTAAGTTAATTTTTTCTTAAGTAATTGATAGTTTTTACTGTTACATACATACATGGGAGTGTGTGTGTGTTTTTATTATAATTAAAGGGCTACCATCATTGCTTGATTTTTGGTACTTATAATATTCATGTATTAAATAAACTTTTTATTTAATTTTTAAAAGCTAGAAAATGGCTCAATTATATATATATATATGTTTTTTATATATGCTTATGTTTTCTACCGGCCAGTAGATATTTTGGATCAGTAAAAATCATAAAGAAAAATTATATTTTAATTTAGATTTTTTTCAACTCAAAATAATATTGGATTTATTAAATAAATTAGATTTTACATTACATGATTTCCATTTTTATGTTTAACTACTTTTTAACTTTAGTTATAGATTTATATTTATTTTTCTTTTACTTTTTATTTATTTTAAATGTAAAAGACTTACCTAAAACCATATATTGAAAACATTTGCTAAATGTTATGGGTTTTTATATAATAATTTAAAGGACATCAAAATGTAGATCACCGTTTCGACTGTTATTCTTTTTTGGTGAGTAATAACCATCATAACCAAAAAGATGTATTATATTATTAATCTATGACTTATAATATTAAGCTTTTATTTACATAATTATTTTTTTAAATACAATTTAAACTATTTTTTTACCGGAGTATAATTGCAGATATGTATTTACATCAAAACAAATTAAGTAACACACATATTCAGTAATTTCAGCTTAAAGCATATCTTTCTTTTCTTAAATTTGCTAAAAAATAAAAAAATTTTATATACGACACAAATAATTCAATTAAGTATACAAATTGAAACAAATTGTGAATTTTATTTTGTGCTCAAATTGCTTTGAAATGTTTAAAGCTTTTTTAGATATTTGCAATTAGTTGGATTATAAATATTTTTATAGTTAAAGTTTGATCCAACAAGTATTGAATAGAATCAAAATTTGAAAGTGGCTTTAATATTATCTCCTCTAAATTCATAACTATAATAGAGCCCGTTTTATAGTAGTCGTCATTATGTAAAGTGATGCTTGTTTTGAAAGTAATATGACCCAAAATATCAATATCATATTTTACTCATGATTTTCTTTCAAGATAAAAACACCAAAATTTGTTGAATTATTAATAATTATTAAAACCATGAATATAATGGAACTTATGGTGTTTTTTAAAATCTATTTAAGCCAATCTGCTTAGGTAAAAAGTGTTTACGATAAAATTCGTAGCAAAACCAGGGAAAATTTTTATAAGAAAATCTGAATAAAACAAACTTTCAAATTTGAATAATACATCAAATCACACAACTTCACTAAATTACATTATTCAAGGAAGCAATCGTGCTTAAGATGATATGCAGGAATGAGCTGCAGCTATCTATAAACTTTTGAAAGAAAAAGGATGATTTCCTAAAATTTAGTGCATGTATTGAATATTTAAGTAAAATTTGAAATGAAATAAATAAAAATAACTTTTCTAAATTTGATGGAGAGGCTTTCAAAAATTTTATTTGATATTTCATTTGCATATTGCATTTTTTGGATTATTATCCACAAATAGTTTCATTTATAGATTATTTTCTTTGATATAAATACACAGAAGTGCCTTTAAAGTACTTTTAATTTTTAGAAGTAAAAAAACAGGCAAGCATTACTTTAACTAGCAAAAAAATTATTATTACAGGAGTGGATTTTTTGTGTTTGCTAAATGATACCAAACCAGGTCAAATTTTCAATACAAAACGAGTCTATATGAAAAGGAAAGAAGCAGACTAAGCATAAATCATTATTTCTTGGAGCACCATAAAGGATTGCTATTCTTAAGTTTATTTCCACTTAAGGAGTATAAAAATTAACAAAAATCAATAAAATTGTAACTTTTCCTAATTTGAAAAATATTTTTGAACACAAAATAAATCCTGGTATTTTTTGATGTTGTCTTATTTCAATTTCACGTATTAAAGAAAAATACAACACCAAAATTATAATGATGCCTTAAGCCTAAATTCAACACCAATGTCACTGTAAACGGGACCAATATTGCGATGTCATATCTGGTGGATGTCCTGGAACAGCAACAGGAACTGAAACTCCTGGTGAAATTAAGCCTACTCCAAATATTTAATTGTTAGATAGTAAAAAATGCTATTCTAATATAAAGTTTTTTAAAAGCTAACCTGTACTGCTGCCATTAGTTCCATATCCTGAACCATTAACCATTTGATAACTTTGATGTGGGCTACATGGTGAATGGCGTGTAGCAGCTACTGAGGTTGGTGGTGGTGGTGGGGGGCCATATTGTAGACCAAGCGTATCATATGCTGTATGACTATGTGAAGAAGTTGGTCCATTTCCAGAACCTGATAATGTTAAATGACCTAAAGAACTACCAACTGGAGTTATTGGACCACGGGATGATATGTGACATTGATATGGTGATGGTGGTGTCAGATCTCGTTGTTGTGGTAAACAACCAGCAACCGATGTAGCACCACTTGGTACGATACCAATATTTGGCGATGATGGCATTGATGTAATTGATGGATGTGAAAATGTGGTAATAGATGTCATTGGACTTAAAGTTTTTTTTAAATAAAACAAAAAAAAAATTATCCTCTTGATTATATTAAAAGAAAACCTATTTTTCTTAAAAGGAAATTTACTTCATTTATTCTTACCTATATGAGTCACTCATAGGTAATGGAGGATGATGTATAGATGAATACATGGCGCAATGAGTACCAAAACCACCATTTAAATTTATTCTTGGTGATAATGATGGTATATGATGGCTATTACTAACAGCAATGCCATTACCTAATAATCCATTTGAAGTTTGTAAATCATTTGCACTACCTGATAATGGTGGTGGTGGTGTCAGGCCAGGCATTGTAGTTGCTGCTACAATTGATGTTAAGCCTAGATATGTATGTGTATTAATTATATTTGAGCTGCCCCCATTGTTAATTGTATTTCCACTTGTAACATTTGTACCATTTGTTGTATTTGGTGTACGTCTTTGATTCCTTAGTTTTTCTTCTCGACGCCATTTTGCACGACGATTTGAAAACCAAACCTGTATTCTAGCCTCAGGTAGACCTATTTTTGCTGCTAATCGTTCTCTAGCAAAAACATCAGGATAATGTGTCCTTTCAAATTCTGGAATTTTATTTACATATATATTTATATATAAATATATTCAATTAATTTCTCTTTACCCTTTTCTAAGCTATCAATTTGATCATTTGTAAATGATGTTCGATTTCTTTGAAGCTTACGTTTAAGTCTTAACCGTGCTTGGTCATCATCATTTGTACCAAGATTTGAACCTGTGTTAGAGTTATCACCTTCACCAGAGCCAGTTTCATCAGAATGATGTCCATCTAAATCTATTTTGAAAATTGAAATATGTTTTAGAAAAGTTGTTGATTTTATTGTGGTACCATTAAAATGGCTATAAAAACAACACTTAAAAACAATTTTCAATTTAGTTCTTGATGCAATAAAAATTATTTGAAACAATATTATTTTCCAAAAAATACAACAAATCTTTTTATGTTTATAAAATTTACTTTAAAACGATGAACAAACCAAAATTTATCCAAAACAATTAAGTTAGGTATCTGTAAAAATAAATTTATGTATTGGATCAAAAGAGAATCTATTGAATTATTTATTAAAAACGTTTTGTTGAAGTAGTTTTTTCTATTCTTTATAAACCTTTCTTCTTCATGAAAAGCCCTTTATGACCAATCCTAGTATTTTCCCCTTATACTTGGCTATGATTTGGTTCGTAATCTAAGAAATGAAAACCTAACAAAAATTCAAAACTTATTCAACGACCTCTACTATGTTTCGTTTTTTATTTAACTTAATATGTATAACCGCCATACAGCTATGACAGTAATGAATTAAACATGAGATAGACTCGATTATTTTTCTTATATGTGACACCAAGTGAAATAGTATAGCTATAGAGTAGAATATTTTAATTCATTCCAATAAAATTAATTTCAAAGGTTTTTTTTTAATGAAATATACAAAATTTATAAAGTCTAATAAAAAAATATATAATACCTTTCTTTGTAAACTTAATATAAAACATCAATATTCCTTCAAATATAAAAACTATAAAAGCTAACTAAGTATTAGGATAAATAGAAAACAATTTAATAATAGCTTTAAAGCTAAAACTTCTCGCAGATTTATCTATAGACACCTCACGTAACATAGAAAAGGAAAAGTGAGCTCATTGAAGTAGAAAGTAGCGATAAGGAAAATTCAGTTTTCCTTTTCGCCTGCCTTCATCCTGATATCATTTAGGGATGTTTTTTTTTCTTCTTTTCTTTTTTGAATGTATCATTTAATAATATAAAAGGCAAAGTATTTTTTTATGACTGTGATTTGATTTGAATAGTGTGCCAAGATTATAACATATTTATTTTAATAATTAAGTAGTTATTATTTGATTATTTATCACATCATCACTAGTTTATAATAAAAGATAAACTAAATATGGATAGATCTAACGTGAACAAAATTTAACTAGATAAACCGAAAATTTTCCAGGCATATTCCAGGCAGCGGTAACAAAAATCTCTGTGTTCCAATCAAAGTAGCACAATTTTGATTTTAGTTTTAAAGATAATTAACAATTAGTAAATAAGTAACAGCGCTGCTTTTCTAAGCGATTCCATTAGGATCAATTTTATGAACATATTTCATAACTATCCATATTTCAAACTATATTACGAAACAGATAGATGTCAAAAATGGTTCTTAATCGAAATGATTTAGATACTATTTAGTTACTCAAAAAATGTAATCTCTTAAGATTTAGCTACACCAAAAAACAATTTATAATTTATCCTACTTATAATACTTATACTGTACTTATAAAGAGAAATAAAAGCAAAGTAAAGTGATGAAATTTCGTTAGATATACTGTCACTGTGTGTGATTACTTCATTGCCTATTTTTAGATACATGAAAATATAGTTGATAAATTCTATTTGGGTCCACTGACTTTGAATTGTGTTTTGCCAAACAAATTTTCTAATAATGCATACTATTTGGAGGCAAAAGTTCAAACTGTTGCATTTTTTTAGTAGACTAGAAATAATTTTGTTGGACTAAAAGGAAATGTTGTGTGGATAGGTTTTAACAAAGAAAAAGAGTTTAAAATATCAAGAAATTTAGTTAATAGATTTTTTATATAGTATCTGTAGTTTCTGAATCATTTTATAAGATCATTATAAAAAATATTGAGTGAATCATTATTAACTACACATATCAAAATATCTTTTTAGTTTTTACTTTGTGCTAACTATAGTATTAAAACTCTCACGCCAAGTTTTACAGTGCGAGCTCAAACTTGAATTGATTCTAACTACATTTGACTTTGAACTTGGTTGTGCGTTCCACAGTTATGGTTTAATTTTCAAATAATTAAACTACTGTTTTATAATTTTGTTAGCAATTTTGAAGTTATTTAAAAGTGAAATAATTTTTATAAAAAATTATTACAAAAGTTATTTAATGAAAAATTAAATTAAAGTTGCCAAAGCTGCTATTTCTTAACCCAAAAAGTAACAAGAAAAAATTTTTCTATGTAGTTCTCATGGGGTTTTCTTGCATTATGTCAAAAAATGTGCACGTAGCATAAAATCTAAAAATTAATTTTTTTCTTACACTAAATTTATTATGTTAAAGGATGAAATTTTAATTTTATAAATTTCCTAATTCTACTCAAATATCAATATTTACAATGTTTAACTAAATTTAATATAGTCACTATAATCAACTGGTTAATTGTGGAATGTAGAAAATTTTGTAAACCATTTTCAAAAATTAAATCACAATTAACTCAATCTATTTAATACGAAGCTGAATGTCTGACAAAGTGTCACTTGTTGTTTACAAACATCCCTAGTAAAATAAATTTAAAAACAAAAGTGACAGAAGCACACTCATTATACTAAAGACTCCAAACTAATGCTAATACCATAATCAACCCTTTAGTCTTTCATGTTTCCGGAATAAGGTTGAAGTTCGTTTAGATAAAATACTACCTAACCCCTTAATAACATGACTCAACTTATCTACAAGGTATTATTGGTTTTGCGGTTAGAAGCTTAGGGAGAATTGTATTACTATATTGGATTTAAGTACTAACAACAAAATAAAAGTAGAGGAGGAGGCTTTTATATAAAAGAGGGTATACTAAAATTTCTGAGATTTTACTAATACTATAAAAAATTGGGGTGAAGTTGAAAATGTGATGGAGCTAACAAATCAGCCCGCTGGTTATTTATTTAATCTGTTCATGTCAATTACATGTCACCACTGTATGCTGCTGCTGTAGAAAATGTTATCTTCTTTTTTTTTTTATAAAATACATATGAAATATATCAATTCATCTGTGACATTGTTTCTTGTTACTTACAGCTCCAAGGGGTAAATAATGTAAACTAAACTTTTGTTAGAAAAGTAATTGTCAAACAACAAAAAAAGAAAGATAACCAGCTTTGATACGATAAGCAGTAGTAATCCTATTAATTAGCCAGCGGATAAAAAGTAAGACAAGCGAATTATTTGGTCACTTAGAAAAATGAACTCATTTTATTATTTTGATTTATGTTATCCTCTTGGAGTAGATAACAAAGGAAAAACTTGTTGAATAACTTGAAATGATGAAAACTAGTATATTAAGAAGAATCCAATATTCCTTTGACGATTTTTTAATTTTACTCATAAAATAATATACATGTAGCAATTATATATTTAAAGGAACTTTTATATTAAAGTAGAACTTTTTCACATTCACTTGGATTAAACTTCTTAGAAATGGATGAAAATTTTTTGAAATTATAATTAATATTTATGTTAACCAGTAAACTTCTCATTGAAAAGTTTTCCTCCAAAACTTATAGTTGCTTCCTTTAAGGAATTAAAAAACAGGGAAATACTCTTTTTAGCATAGCAAAGCAGCGTTGGGATCAGATATAATTTTCTTCTATATTAAAATGCTTAGAATAAAATAAAAAAGCAAGTAAATTGTTATATAAAAGAAAATAAAATTCTTGATTTTGATTGAAGGAGCTGCAATTATTGCAGCATTAGATTACGAATTACTACAATTACCTACGTCTGTTGTCTGCATAATTACAATGAATGAACACGTTTTGAAAGCTTGCAGGCTTCAAAGATCTTGAACCCAAGCGGAAAACTTAACCCAGATTTTACAACATACAGATAAAAAAATAAAAACATGTTTTATTTATTTTACAAATTTCAATAATTATAAATTATTTAATAATAAAATTTTCTTACCTTTTTTTGAATTTAATTCTTCTGCAAGTATAGTACAATTTGATCCATTAGGGCTTATTGGTTGTATAGGAAATGGTGAGCTACTATTTAATGGTGTTGAATACCAAGCTGGTGCTCTAGGCCAACAGCTACTAGGTGGTCCAGTTTGATGATGATGATGATGATGATGATGAGGATGATGTCCATTTAATAGCCTTAATTTGTCATAAACAGACTCTGTAGAATTACTAACACTACCTCCACTGCCTAGTGGTGTACTTGAATGCTGTTGAATAGAATGTCCAGAACCGACAGGACCTCCACTCAAATTTTGTTGTTGTTGATGTTGTTGTTGTTGTTCTTTTTGAGCTGCCAAATTTCTTAATACACGATTTATCGATGAGACCTTTAAAAAAAAATTTATTTTAATATTTATTAGTTCTAGCAGTCAAGAAAGCAGTCAAAATTTATTTATAGAGCTAGAATGGATCTGTAAAAAAATGAAATCATTAAAATGCATTAAAAAAATGCTTGACCAAAATTTTTACATTACTGTTCCATAATAAGCATAAAACTTTTAAATCTACTTAAAGATTTTATTATTTCAATCTAGTATAAGATCATATCAGTTTAATGATATAATTTTAGCGTCAATATACACAGTTTCTGGAAGCACCATAAAAAAATCTTTTCTTCTTTTAATTCTCTACCATTTCATAGCTTACATTAAGTTCAACATCAAAAGTAGCTAAAATTTTTGAAAGAAAATTTTTTACTTTTCTAAAATAGTAAACCAGTAATTTTTTTGCAAATTAATCAAATATTTTTTATTTTTCATCCTTCATTAAATCCTTATTAAATATTTAAATATCAAAATTTATTTATGAATTCTTAAAAGCAAATATTTAATTCAAAAATAAAAGAAAAAATTAATAAATGTTAAAAACCCTGAAACTTTTCAAGCCAAACTACCTTCTACTCTCTCTTTACTAAATATTCTTTATATCATGCTCAACAGCCTTTAATATACAATCTTCAAAGCCAAAAATAGAGAAAAGCCTAAGTGAAAAAAGAAAAACAAAATAAACACCAAAAGTGTCCACAGTTATTTTCAATGAATAGAATAAAATTTATTGAATCCTCCTACTATGGAACACCCATCTCCGCAAAAAAAATAGTAGAAGGAAAAAGAGAAATCTAAATTCTTTACTTCATTGAATATATAAGGGGGTGCATAAAAATAAGAATTTGCCAACCGACTGCCCTTAACTTTAGGTTCATAACAAATCAACCCAAAATTTTTGTCACCATCATCACAGTTTACACACTCCGTTAACGGAAGATGAAGATAATATTCACGGGCAAGATGGAACAGAAGTATATTTAAGAAATCACAACAATTGAAAATGTTGAAGGACACCCTCTTTAATTCTTTTAATATCACGTACAAATTTTTAGCCTCTTTTGGCGTTCAGTTATTTCATCATCAGCACTTTTATCTTTATTTTTCCCATCTAAACCAAGTCTTACTTTTAGAGAAGCAATAGCAACAACTACAACAACAGCAAATGTAAAAGACTAATATTACTTCTATTCTCTACTTTAGCTTCCTTTTATAGGAGGGACTGATAGGGGAATATCCTGATTATTGCATAATGATGAGAGAAAAAAGTAGAAAAAGAATTATTACCACCGCTAAAGTTTAGTTCACAGCAAATTAAGTAGGGGATGAAAATCACACTCTTTTTTTCATTTTGCTAGGGGTGCAAATGGGTATGACAGTCTTTGATTTTTATTTTTTATTCTTTATTTTCACATTTTTCTGTTTATGTATGTGTATTTTAAATACATTAAGTAAGTTTTTGAAACTAATAACCACAGATAATTTTTAATTCAAGCTTTGAAATTTCATTGTATCAAATTAAAAATGAGGTCAGTATAGCAAGGAATTGTTGAACATTTCCAAATAGGCGTTTCAATGAAATATGTTAGGAGGACAGCAAAATATCTATCTGTGTAATCTTCGATAAATTCATACCAGCCTAAATAGCTTAGAATTTCGATATATATATTTTCCATTTATTTATAAATTTATTCAAAAGCATAGCCTCCATTTAAAATTTATCTTGATAAATCTCATCAAACCAACTTTTATCTTGTTAAATTTGTATAATTTACGTAAAGTGAATTGCACTAAATTCTGCTTAGATTTATTAGCAATCTTGAATTCTAGACTTTTTCTTTATCAAGAGTGTAATCAACATAACGTACAGCAGTACTAACTAATTGTAAGTGAAAGTTGAGTTTAAATGGTACCAACAAAAAACTAAAAAATGAACAAACAAGCAGACAGACAACGGCTCTGACGATATAAAAAGCGTACCGAAATTAGAATGACGATTTTAACTTATTATTTCAGTGAATTTAAGGAAATATTTTGTTTATTTACAAATACATTTAAGGATTTTATTTTGAAATAATGCTTAAGATACTTACGCTTGGAATATTATCACTAGAGCAAACGCTATCCTGTAATAATCTATCTCTTATTTCCCATGCAAATATACTTGGGCATTCTCTTTTATATTGTGATATTTTATTAACAACTTCAGCTGTTGCTACACGTGGCTTAGAGCCTCCAATGGCACGGGGTCGTATACTACCAGTTTCATAATATCTGGAAAATATGTAGAATCCATATAAAATAATAACAATAAAATTTTCACATTTATTTTTATTTCGGTTATATTTATTTAATATGATATTAATGCTGCTTTATTAACCTAATCCAACTACATATAAAAATAAAAGAGTCAAAGTTAATTTTTATCAAATATTTAAGTTTTTTCGCCATTATCCTATTCAAAGCAGTTTATACTGACTTCAAGCAACATTTATTCAGGATTTATCAATTTTTGTTACTCAAATGTATCCCATCGATAAATTTCATGCATAACAAATATCATTGAAATATAATTTTAGTTTTTGCTGTGATAATTATTCTAGAAATTTCTTTAATTCTACCAACTTACCTTCCCAAAATTTTACTAACACATCCATTTGAAACCTGTAGTATTCGTGAGATATCACATGGACGTGCTCCAGAGTGTGCCAATTCAACAATCTTCTGTCGTGTAGAATCGGGTAATGGCCTTCCACCCACGAAAACACCACCTAATTGATTAACACCGCTATGACCTAGGAAAATAATTGAAAGTTATATTTAATATAATTTTCTACTTTTAATCGATATGGGAAACAAAAATTTGCATGCGAATAATTTTCAAGACACTTCATAATGAAGGACACACATCCAGGAGGGAAAATAAAAAAGACTTTTCAGTGAGAGAAACTAACCACTTTCCATTGGACTTGTTGAGAAATAACAATTTGTTCATGCAAGCTGTAGTGTAAAAATGTAATAGCTATAGATCATCACGTATTCTATGATGATACCTATTTATATAAATTTGTTACAAATTTTGTCGCAATGTATTGTAGAATGGATGACATTATGATCAAAGGAACATTTTCATCACAGAAACTGAGTAGATGACAAGCAAAGGTTCGGGGTAACATCAACTATAATCACGAAAAAATCGAACTCCAAATCAATCCACTGGAATACTCTTTGCATTTTTATTTTGCAAGCTTTCCTACGTCTATTGCCTTTCCTCTTTAAACTGCAAGGCTTTTTATATATTATTATAAAAAACTTCAATTATACCTTCATTGTATTGCTTGCTACTGATGGAGATGTTGATCTTGGCAGCATATATGCTTTTGTCTATTATAGAAATAGAGGCCACAATTAATCTAAAGGAATTTCTCTTCTACAAGACCCTTGGAACACTTAGGGTATCATAAGAAAAGAGTCGGAAAGAAAGAAGAAGCATTTTTAAAGTTAAGAGGCAACCATTTCTAAAGTTCTATAAGAGGTTATTCCTTTTAAAAAATGCCATAAGGGCACATACAAAAAAAATTTCTTTAAATTCAGTTATTACAAATAGATACCTATCAAAATGACGGAATGGGAATCAAGTTAAACCTGCAATTAATTCAGATCATCTCAATTATAATGTTTTTAATTTTTAAAATTTTATGAAACTTTTTAAACAATCCAATTAAAAGCTGGTACAATTATATCCTTTTATAGTGATAAGAAATGTATAGTAGTGTAAAAAACCACAATCCACACATTTCACACTAATAGAACTTTCTTATAGTTGAAATGCATTTCTGTTATTTACATCCCCTTCAATTAAACGAATATTTCGGATTTTGCGGAAAACTCATATATAAATTTCTACTTATTTCAAAAACAGATTAAAAATAAAATATATATTCTACAGGGATAATATATGTATATATATATATATTAATGCCATTTGTATTAGGCTGGCCTTATGCGCTGAGGGAAATCTATCTTGGGTCAGCCATATATCCATCGCTCAATCTTGTTTCGTATGTCAACCGTTAACTAATCCGTGTTGACATTTTTTGAAGAATGCCACACCAAATTATTCGGTTGATTGGAAATTATTCTAGTGGAGCAGCACAGTACTGGGTGGCTAGTATTTTGATATTAAATTTTTAATATGTCTTGCGTTTCTCGATCAGAAAAAAACAAACTTTTCGATTTTGCTTTTGCGTTATTTTCTATATTTTTCATATTATCATCTATTTTAATACCTTTAGGCATGCATATATATAATACATTTTTACCTAATTTGTCACTATGTCTTTTGTCGGATTTAATTGAGTGCATTTATGTAATAAGCCAACAATTTTAAGGTTATTTTATTATCATATCGAATGGCGACAATTTTATTGACAAATTTCTTTTTGTTTTGTTCTTCTTTCTAGTCTTCATTTTCAGTTCGCTTCATGTAAAGCTATAAAGTACAAAAATTTGCAAAATATGATTTAAAAAGATCAACCAAAGAACTAATCTTCTTTCTAAATATTTTAAATATAAAACAAATAAAAAACTTTCATCCAACTGAACCAATTTTTGTCAAACTTTAAGTGAGAACATCGACCCAATTTTGCATATGACTTCGGAATTAATTACGCTCAATTGACTTTTGTCGGAAATTGTACTTAAAAAGGATTACGTTATCGAAACTGATATAATTCTTTGATTGCCTTATAGGATTAAATCTCATAATGAATTGATACAAAGACAAAAAAAATGTCTATATAATTTGTTATTTGTTTACCTACTAATTTAAATTTTATTTCTTTATTTTTATTGATGTTATTGTTATTGATGTTTTCCTGTAAATGAAAGTAGAATTTTGGTATAAGTTATGGTTGGAAAGAAATTTAATGGCAATTCTTTGAGTCTGTAGTTAAGAAATGGAACAAAAGTTATCATCAAAAGCAATTTAGAGCTTAGGCTTAAAATTTCTCTAAGAAATTTGTTTGGCTTTAGAACTTTATATATATTTTATATGTTGGATAAATTTAATAAAAATTTTTTAAAAAGTTTTTAAATATAAAAGTAAGGATTAAGCTGAAAATAGTATAAAAAGTTGATTTGAAAACACAGCTCTGAGCTTAGGTGAAGGTATTGAAAATATTAATTAATAATTTGAGTTAAAGCTGAAATTAAGGAAGAATACACAATGCTTACTCTGATAGAAACATCTGCTCTATATTTGAATAATAAAAGTTTTAATTATTGTTATTTAACTGCTGATTGAAAATTAACGCATACCAAAAGAGAAAAAGAGGGGAAACAAATGAAAAAATATGATCTTTCAGTCTTAAGCTTAAAAATACAGTATAATCTTTTTATGCTATTATTTTCTCTATAAGAAATAATTCTTTAACAGCACTTTCAAAAATATTAATCATAACTTATACTTAATATTAAAGTTTATAAAAAGATTATATCCTTTTTCTTAAACCAATGTCAGCAAAATAAAAACAAACTTTATCTGTTCTAAAGAGTATACTACTATCATCTTTCACATGAAACCTTTTTTTGCTCTCTATTTTTCTCAATTTTTGTATGCCATGTCATTTAGAAAGTCATTTTGTTGGGTATAAATTAGCTTGATTGATAACAGATCAAATTACATACCAATACTTATATAAGACACCAAAAATATTTTGTTGTTACTTTTCAACCAAAATATAGAATAGCTTGAAAAAAATATTTTAAACAAAATGAATAAAAAGCATTAAGCAACTTAATATAATTTAAGGATAACAAGGCTTCATCTATCGTATTACATGTTATATGGAGGTGAAACTTATATATATATATATGTTAATATATATGTTAATGCATGTAAGCATATATCTTAAAAAATACCTTTGGTATTTGTTTTTTTCCAGGTTTTTAGTCCATTTTGTCAAAAGTATAATTTTAACCTTATGGCGCCATAAATACGATATTATGTTAACCACTGCATTAATAATAGGTTGTCACTTGGTATGCATATTGACGTAAAATTTTTTGTATATCAAATTTTCTTTACAAAAAAATATGCGAAAAATATTGTATATGCACTAAACATTATTGCTTTGTTTTTCAACATCAGATCTTCAAGCTCAAGGATTGAAAAAAAATTTTATTCAATAATTCAAATGAGGATAAAACTTTACAGAATAGGCTAAGTTCTACTACAGAAAAAATTTCAAATTAGAGTTCTATAAAGCAGACATTTTTTCAAACAAAATTTTAAAGATTATCAACTAAAAATATATTTAAAAACGTAATTTTACTAGTCGAGACTAGGGATGGACGATATACATCGATTTTCTAAAAACATTTGATGTTTTTAGAACGATGCATCGAAGAAACCGATGTATTTCATGACGCTTGATTTATTCGATACATCGATGTTTTTTTAGAATACATCGAAAAAATGATCTATGTAAAAGTTGAATATGATAAGGTAGAAGCACTGGCATGACAAATACTGTACAAGCAGTAAAATTATTCCTTTGATCCACTGCATGCTTTATCAAATTAATTCACTTGTAATAGAAGAACCTTTAGCCAAAGAAATGCAGAACCTAATTTTAAGCAAAACAAAAGAATGAATTCTATAAAACATGTGACTTCTATTGCCATTTCCACTATTTTGGATGCACGCTTCAAAAAAATGCACTTCCGTGATTCTATGGCTTGTACAAAAGCTATTTCAAAACTTAAATGCAGAGCGCAGATGAAATGGATTCCGACTCAGACAAATCAGAAAAAAATGGAAAAAGTTTTTCCATTTGGACTGATCATTATAAATTAGTTTATCGTAATTGGAAATGTAACAAATCCGAAGACAGCCTTTGCGATGAGCTTTCTATTTATCTTTGACGGTAGCAAGATTGAATAAAAAACCCATTAGAAGTCTGGAAAAATATTAAACTTCAGTTCCTAAAGCTTTATAAAATTGCATTTAAGTTTTTAACAATGGTGGGCACATCTGTGCCCTCTGAAAGGCTATTTTCCAAAGCGGCACAAGTCTCTTTTTTCCCTTAATTTTAGGTATTTTTGGTGTAGTTAAGCATAATAAATAAAATGAAAAAAAATGATTAAATATGAAAATGCTGAAATCTAAATGCTTATGTTTAATGTTTATATAAACTATTCGTAAATAAAATTAATTTGTTATATATGTTTAATTTTTATTTATTTCATTTAATCTGAGGTTAGTTTAAGAACGAATCGATGTATAGAAAACAACCGATGCCAAAGCGCGATGCATTACATAGAAAAAAACATCGATGTTTTTTCCCAACGTCCATCCCTAGTCGAGACCCTAAGTTACTAAGTTCATTTGTTTTATGATGAATATGATTTAAACTAACACACACAATACATTAAAATTGAAATTAAAAGCGTTTGATTGTGTATAAAAACAGCATTTTTTGTATAAATAAAATGAAAAATTCATTTCTTTTTCTGTCATGTAAAATGTTTGTGTATTTGTTTTTTTTTTATTTGGAATCTTCTTATTCTGTTACAAAATATAAAAGACATATTTGTTTCGAAATGGTCGTTCTTTCATTAGAAAATATTTTATACACATTGAAATTAGAAACTGTAATAACACATCAGCTCTTGGCCTGACACATAAAAATACAACTTTTTATAAAATTTGAGTTTCCTTTTTTGACTTTAATGAGTAGTAACAAGTATTTACGCTTCTTAAGCTCTTCTACCATATACATATTGGTTATGTAGAATGATTAATTGTTGGTCCTCAAATAGCTCTTATTGTTAGTTGAGACGACATAATCTTTATTTTAAGCCAAATCTCTTTTCTTTGAGTATATTTTAAAGATTTGCAAACAGCTAATAGAATCAGCAAATTCGATTGACGTAGAAGCAGCATGCAGCTCAGTTCATTTATATCGGTTATCTATGAGTGAAATAGTTTGTTTTACTCATTATTCTTAACAATTACCTCTTTTTTTGTTTTTTGCCAAACTAAATTTTCATCCATTGAATTTGATAGCATTTCACATTTTAAGAATAGCATATTTCATAGAAGAAGTATAGAAATATCTATAGAAATTATTTATCGCTAAATTTTATGCAAAATAAATATAAAACTTTTATTAATATAATTGTTACGTGGGAAATTTTACTAATAATCTTTTTTTTGAGCATTAATTTTCTTAAAGATGAAGAAATCTAAAGATCAAAAAAAGATTGACTTATATTGGATTTTTCATATTGTAAAAATTAATGAAATTAATTAATTAGTGCATATTTATTAGTTTATTCATTATCAATAAATGCTTCCTTTAAGTTTCTTGCAAAAACTTTTTAACTTTCAATGGAGAACATCAGTATGAGATTAAACGAAATTTCGTGATATCAATTTCATTTTGCATTGCATTCTTGACTTCAAGAATCACCAAATTAAACTTAAAACTTTTGTCCTAATCTTAAAGTTATTGAGACAGTTTTAGGAAAATATTTATAATTACTTGAAGAGAAAAAATACTACGAGTTTTTTTGCCGTTTGGTATCCTTAAAGACGCTGTTTCAGTTTAAGGAAGCAGTAATTTTGCATTTAATTAATATTAATATCTATGATGATAAAAACAGTATAAGAAACACAAATTTAAATTAATTTAATGACCTGGAACATCTTCCAATTACAAAAAATAGAAGTAAGCCCACAAAACCACGCCGAAGGTATACCAAATTAAAACAACGCAAGGAAAACCGCTTTCTACGTTGTGTGTATTAATTATTATTATATGCAAATACACATTTAGAATTAATCTTTACTAATAGTTAATATTAATACAAATAAAAAATCAATGTAACAATTTTTTTTTTTTTTTTTTCAATTCATTTTGTCGCGATATAATGGCGTTCATTTTTTTAAATGCTGTTATTATTTAGTGTTTCTATTTATGATAAATTTAAATTTTAGGTAATTTTTTTGTTTTAAATTAAATATAAGTAAAGGATTCAATTATATATACTTTGAAATAAGGGTTTTCTTACTTTATATGCGATGTATGCATTCTGTATAAAACTTTTAAGTCTTAAACTTAGAATTTTCATAATTTTTTTGTTTTGTTTCAAGATAATTAGTAAAATGTTAATTGTTTTTCTCTCTCTTACGTGTCCGATAGAATATATAAAGTCACTGGCCAATGCTATCTTCCACGCTATATGGAGAGATACATCACGTTTAACACGGCGAAAAGATTAAAAAATCAGCGATAGAGAATTTTAGCTGACTGTAAGTATAGATTCGTTTGTGTAATTTAAATTAGGTTTCTTTTATAATTGATACGCATGCTCACTATTTTATCTTTGCATAAGTCATATAGAAAATCTTAGATTATTGTAACATCAAAATAAAACAAATTGAAATTTTTGCAACATAATTTTATTAAAATATTATACACAAAAAAAAGCACATATAGCATTGAGCTATTTAGGTTTTGAAGAACAAGAAAAAATATAAGCAAAACTCGTAGAAAATTGTATATCTAATATCATTAGTACGGATAAATTCATTTGAATTTAAACATGATTATATTGAATATCCTCAATTTTTATTCAATCAAATCCAGTCCAAAGTTAAATTTATACTAAATGAAATAGCTAAGAAACTCTTAAACTCTAAATTAAATCACTAACGCAGGACCATGAGAAATATTTCAAGTCAACTGTCAAGGGCAAAGAATATTTTTCAGTTTTTTGTTTTCAAAAAAGGAAATCGCTAATAATTCTTAATCAAAGTTTGTTTTTAAGCTTATTGTCAATAGGTGAGTATAACATTTTTACTAATAATATTTTATAAAAAAGAAAGAAAACAAGAAAAATTTAAACTAAAATCTTAGAATTCCTATATAAATCGCAGATATATGGTAATACCAAAGGAATGAATCGGTTTTGAAGAGAGTTTCACCGGTGGGAAACTTTAAGTTCGTAATAGCAACTAATAGCAATATATTGGTTAGATGAAATAAACCTTCAACATTTGAGGTTCACAGCAACAACAAAAAATAGCTTAAAATCTTAAAAATACCCAAACAACGAATTTTTATTATTTTTCAGCTAAATTTAAATACGTTTAAAAAATTATAATTAATGCACTGTAAGAACCCTTAAATATTTAAATAAACTTTATAGTTCTGTCTTACTTATTAGTTTTATTTACTTCTTTTTTTCATTTTTTGTAACCTTTAAACAGCTTTATTGTTAGATATATTCGCTATAAATTTTTGGCACTCAAGATGTTAACCTCCCTAGGTCGAGTGCGGCAAAAATAAAAGGGAACGTCAAATATATCTAAATAAAGGATCCTTCAACAATTGATCGTGTTGAATATATTCTAACAATAGTCAATACATGAAATATTCTTGTAATACAATAATGAACGGACAAAATTTTGGTAATTTTTCATTTTTCACAATTGTTATTTTTTTCTTTACCTTTTTTTGTCATATTTCTAACTATTGTTTTTTCTTTATTTTTCTTTTCTATATTCAAACTCCTAGTCATAAGCTATCGCTTTATACAGTTTAGAAAATCGTGAATTTAGTTACTTTGCTCCACCCCAGAAATCAAAATGAAGAAGAGAGACCTTTAGATTCATTCACAATATCTGAAGGACTTCGGTTTTCGGTAAGGAGTCAATAGATATATATATATATATATATACAACTGATCCAGATTTTAGGATTCTTTTCAAGCATTATTAGGAAAAATAGGAAAATAAAAGAATTGTATGTAAAAAAAATTTGTTTGATTTTTTGTTGTTTATTTATTTAGTTTGATTTTTTTTTTGCTTTTCTTTTTTGGAATATTTTTACCAAATGAAACTAATTTTTGGTACAAAACGTTGGTATTTAGATTGGTCAAACTTTACCTGCGGATCATTTTTCGTTGTCAGCAAGGATGTTTTGAAATCTATTTGACTTGCTTCTTTTTTTTGTGAAGATAAATGAATGAATGAAAGTGAAATATTATTGATTCCATCTTTTGTGTTTCTATAGATATCATTTTAGACACGAAGCAAGTAGTCGAATTAAATTAGCCATAATTTGGCCTTATGAGCAGATGTTTATTATTTGATGTTGTCAAATATGATTACAATAATTTTTAATAAGGGATATAGATGTGTATTTAAATACTAAAACCTAAGGTTTTTGCACAGCTCTTGTTAATTTTTTTTCGTTTTCCTCTAAAGATCAATAATGTGTATAATTCTTTTTACTTTTTATTCCATTTTAAATTCAAATCAGGATATAATTTTGAAAGTTTTTAAGCCTCATAAAAACCTGCAAAAATAAATGCGGAGATAATGATAAAAGTTTTAGCCCTATAGATTTCTATCCTTAAAGCATTTAGTTGTAAACAATGACAGGTGATATTAACCATTGATTTATTTCCAGCAAATCATATTACAATAGGATATAACCTTGTGGTTCCATCAGTGTGACTTTCTTCTGTTACACAACCATATTTAACTTTACACAATAAACTTTCCCAATTCACTCGAAAATGAATTGAAGGAACATGTCAAGATTTAAACTCGATTCATGCCAAATTCACACCCTAGGCTTTAACATAAAACCAAGTTTTCAGAGAAATATATTTTAATAGTGTATCAATCCAGCTCATAACTTTTTAGGAAAATTAACTGCTTTGCTTTTTGAAGAACATCACTCTCACTTAGATGTATTAATTTTGAAAAAAAATTTTTACTTTAAGTAAAGAAATTGGTATCGAAGTAATTACTCAAAGATTCTTGATATTTTGTGGTGCTTCGCAGCCCGCATTTCTTTTCAAAATGGCTTTGAATTCGATTAGGAAGTTGTTTTGAAGCCAAAAATTTTACTACAAGAATTCATAAAAGAAATTTTTAACTCTAATGAGAAATTCAAAAACATATAAAACTAAGAAGGCTTTAATAATATCACCCCTAAGCTCTATTCAGAAAAATAGCCTTAAATTTCAGAGAAAAAAGGTAGCAGCAGTAAAATATGAATTTTTGAGAAGGATATAATAAAAATACATGAAAGACAATGATTAGCCATTATTAGCTTTCATTCTGAATTCTTATGATATGAAAAATAAATTTCTTGATAAGAGACGAATTTTAATAGTATTTTGATAATATATCAGTAGAAAAAGGATTAACTTTTTTCACAAAAAAGGCTTACTAGTAATCAAGTTACGATCTTAACAGATTTTTGACAAAAAAATTGTAGTTTCCCCTTGCAAAATTTTTATATTAAAAAGAAAAAACAAAGCTTTAAGCCAAATAAAAAAATATAGCAATTAATTTTAATAATAATTTTAGAAAGAGAAAACAAAATTCTTATCTTATCAAATAATAAACGAAAAAAAAACATACATTCATCATCAGTCAGGCGATAGGCTGAGGTAAGGTATGATCCTGTCTCCATTCCATGTGCTCTCTTTGATATGACATTGTCTAGAAATTAAGAAAAGAATATGATAAACTAAACAATGTCATATTTTAATTTGTTTTTTTTTTTTTGTTTAATTTTATTAATATTTTGCCTCGTAATTGATTATGAAGTTCAAAAAGTAAAAAAAGGGAAAACAAATGATGAAATTTTTCATCATTCAATATTGGTGAAAGATCACCTAGAAAGTGTATCAGTTACGCTTAATTTTGTTGTTTTAGAATGATACAGCACAAATTTCGCAAATTGAAATTGGCAGAAAAAGTGTAGTTATTATTTTGTGTTAATAAAAATATTTTATTAAAAAAATGAAAATACTTCCTTTTTGTTCTTCTCTCAAAATTAAAATGTACAAACTTTAACCAATGAATTCTAAAAATTTCCTAAATGATCGATTAACCATAAAATCATTGTTCAAAGTGTTAGCTGTTCTTAGTTATATCACATTTATAGCCCTCAAGTACTATTGAGGCGTAGATGTGTAACAATCCATTTGACACTTTAGTTTTTCTACTTTTGTATCAGTCTACTCTTCTTTCATATATTGTTACACGCATCGGTAATTTTCTAAAAGTTCAAAAGAAATTCGCAAAAAACCCAAAAACTTCTTTACTACATCGTAATCTTCCTTTTCGACTTCATGTCTTATAAACCGTAAGTATAATATATATATATATATATACAACTATATATAACCAACATTTAAGAAAATACCGAAGTATCGTACGCTGAGCTCCTGCAGGGATTTTTCTCATTTTCAAAAGAAAGCCATCATTATTGGACATTTAAATTGTCTGCTACTGTCTTGCTGCCTGTCATTATTTGAAAAAGATTGGAATGAATGGCTTATAGATTTTTCTTTTTATAATTTGGCTAGTAATTGCTTTTTTTTGTGTTTTCTAACAATATGTGGAATATAATACAACATTACTTACTCGAAAGAATTGTGGTTTATAAATATATTAAAATTAAGACATATGTATAGAAAGGAAATATTATTACATTTACAATTTTTTAATAGAAATTGAGTAAATAGAACTTGAAAATGAACATTAACAACAACAATTTTTCTATTAATGTCTGGAATAGCGAATCCTTTAGTAATGAGATAAACGAGATTTGATAGTTATATAATTATTATTATTACTAAGTAAAATTTAGCTTCTTATCCTAAAAAGGTAAGATCCTTGTTTCTTTAAATTTATTTTTAAGTCTAATTGTATTTTTATGTAATTAAATTACCAAAGTACAGTAAATTATTCACATATTTATACCTTCGAAGCGAAGGCATAAAATCGTTTTCTTGCACTCAAAGCAGCTTTGTACTATTTAACAAGATTTCCTTCCCTATCATCTTTTTGCTAAAATGTTAAGGAAAAACTTGCTTGCAATAAAAATGACCGTGGGTGTTTGAGCTATATTTTCCTGTAGAGTCTCTTCTGTAGCTGTGTAAATTTGATATTTGATGTAGAGATTTTCCACTCCATTACTGCCTTGAATATCATATTCTATTAAAATATTACATTCTAATGATAAATTTTGATTTTTTCGGATAGTAAAACGATTATCCTCTATAATCCAGGGGTTCCCAAAGTGTGTCTCGCGAGACGGTGCGTACAGGTCATCTGCACCCAACGTAATGAGTGAATATTCTTTTAAATCGCTTCCCGCTCTTTCGTTTTCTTAATCTTTTGTTTATTTATCAATCGGCCAGTCTCGATTGGTAAGGTTATGCTCAGAAAATCAAGCTTATCCTTCTTATTGATTTAACAATATATTATTATATTATCTAATAAAAAATACTAAGAAAGAAAAATAAATCATAAGATGATTTTTGGAGTTTTCTTTATTAATAAATAACGTAAACTTTATTCATGTTAGAGCAAGCTCTTTTTTTTGGAGATGGACGTCGCGAAAAAATATACTGTACACTTAGAATTTTAAAACGATTGAAACCGCGACATTGTTCTAGAGCTGTAAAATTTATAGTTTTAGTATGTCTTGAAAAACTTAAATGCCATTATATAGCTATTCGCAGGCACTTGCGACTAAGATCTTGTCTACTGAAAAATATTAAGTTGACTGGGCAATAGATTTTTTTATTAACCTGGTTGAATTAAATAAAGGTGCAAGTGAATTAGTTTATCCAAGAAAAATAAAACAATGGAGAAGAAAAGCAACATTATAATTCTCAACTAAAGAATACGTAACTAATTTACTGAATGTATAGTATATTTATATATTTGGAGACCGATTACGGATTATTATTGATTCTGACGACTGCCATCAAATTTTAACACTAGTCTGGATTTTTTATATGATTGAAATCATATTTTTTTTGGCTTGATCTTTTAAGATATCATGCGAAATCAGAGCTAATTAATATATTCTGTTAAAAAAATAAAAATTTATCAAAATTTTTATCATAAATTGGACAAGGTAACAAGGTAATATAACAAAATAATTTAATAATTGTCTTAGAAAGATATATTTCATTCAATTTGATCAAAAAAATTACCCAAATGATGCTTTTTATTCAAGCTGTTAGAAATAAGTAAACAAAAACATTCATGAATAATTTCAATTCTAAGTTTAAGCATTTAAGCTATAAAAAAATCCGAAAACTTAAAAGATTCAGTTTTAAAGGATATCACTTTCATTTTATAAAACTATAAAAAATAAATTAAATTTACCTTTGTGTGGCATATCATCTAATGAAGAAACTCTGTCCATCATTGAACCAGGCCAGGGAGTTACAGCCGCTCCCATGGTCGGCGTAGGTTGTAGGGCGAAAATTTTGATTGTTTTGTTATTTTATTAATTTTATAACTTATTTTACACTCATTAACTTTTTTCTTTTTTATAGATATATTTTTTAGGTAGCTCAAAAACAACTTAATTTTTGGCTAAGCATTTATACTCACTTGTTTTTTTCATTTACAATTTTTTTTAACTAACTTAAACACTTAACTAAATTAGAATTGAAAAGAAAAATTTTTGTTATTCTTTTTTTTACTAAAATTAACAGGCTTTGTCGGATTTTTATTAGCAAGAAAATAAACTAGCACAGTAAATTTTGATGAAATGATTAATTTATTTATTATGCAAGGCTTTTGCATTCTAACTGAAATTTTTATTAAATATTAAAAATTTTAAAAGGCACATGAAGTCTTTAGTAATATAATATGTTGAGCATTATAATAACAATTAAATATTCCATGTAGAACATTAAAGATAGAAATAATTGTGTATTTGACATAAAATAGAATATCCTTTGACTTATCTAACGATTTCTATGATTCAGTTTTAAATTTAAAAGATAGGCGAAAAGAAAAAATATAAAAAAAAATAATATGTATAATTTTCTAATAGCAATAATATATCCGATTAAGCATAGACTCTACAAAGTGCCGGCTTACAGCCGAGCTGACACCGCTCTGTGGGCAGCCTAAATGTTATTAGAAACGCTAACATTTAAAGGCTTTTAAAGGATTCAACAAGCATTGTGAAAAATGATTTTTAATAAATTGAAGCTACCTTTCATATCGGCCTTAAATATTGCACAAGACAGTTAAGTAAGCTTCTACCTAACTGAAATTTTTTTATTTCATTATAATTGAGTTTTAAATTTACCAATCGTAAACTTCAAAATTCTATTTACATTTGAAGAGAGCTATTTACAGCGTTTTAAAAGTACTCTTGTTCAGGAAAATAATGATTTTGAATTAATTTTGAAGTCAAAGAGCAGTAAAACAGAAGTTATTTTGTTTCTCTCCAATTAATTGGTATAGAATCGACAATAGTTAATATTTTATATATCTGTTTTGTATACTATTTCTATAATATATCATATAATAACAAATTATAATTTTTACTAGTTAATATAATCCAAACTTCTATTAGAGATAATAATAAGGAATAGGAAAAGAAGGTAATCCATTAAAGTACGCTACTGTGTTAAACATACAGTCCTTTTGCAATTGAATTTGTCAATAAAATTTGCCAAACTTTGATTTACAGCTCAACTTGTTAAATAGTATAAATAGTGAGTTAAATTAAATATTTGAGAAAGGAAAATTGTAAATGCATACAAATCCTTTACTAAATTGCTTTTTTTACTAAAAAGCAATATTTATTTTTTTTTTTAAAATACCGTAAATGGTTTTGGTATTATTTTTTCCTATAGTTTCATATAAAATGAGATGTTCCTAAGAAAAATTTGATATATACATCTCATTTTATTGTGAAATAAGCTAACAGTTAAAATAACAACAATGACTTTTTTAAAGTGTAGTATTATTATATAATTATTATCACTTTGACTAATAATTTAAGGTTGGCTCATACAAACTAAACACTTTTATTAATTAAATTAATTAAACTCTAATCATTTTGTTAAAGCAAAAACAAAACACCACACAAAACTCTTTTAAAAGCATTTTCTCACCTAATTCAACACTCATTTTGTTACAACAAAGCTAAAATAAATTATCTTATAAACATAAAAAATATAATTGTTTTATATGGTTGTTACTATTAACACAAATTTACTAATTACTTTCATATTTAATATAAAAAAAAGCTATAATATGTATTCATATATATTTGTATTTACATATATACAAATGCACATATATGTCCTAATCGCACGACAGTTGACAAGGTAACTAAATTGTTATCAAATTGAGTTTGACAAAAGCGCGCCGATTGAAAGATTTTCACTTAAAATGGTACTAACAACCGAAAGCAACCTTTGAATAATACCCACGTAAATATAACAAGAGATTATATATATATATATATATATATATATGAATTCCTTTATCTGTATGCTATTGTAAATTAAATTATTAATTAAAGAAAAGCACCAAAATAAATTACACTTTTATTTTTTTCAGATATTATTATTAAATGAATTATTTTAAAAAAATTTTAAACATAGAAACACTTTTATTTGTTGAACGCATTGTTTACTTTTATTTAATTTCTTTTTTTCAATAATACCAAGCACAGCACGTTGTTTGGATGTGTATTAGCAACAAAATGTTTCTATTTTCTGCTTCTATAATAACTTGTATCCAGTTTATTTTAAAATTTCAGAAAAAAAATTAATAATATATGCTTACAAATTTATATATTGTACAAACATATAGAACCGAGACCAAAACAACATATATATATATATACATATTATTTATTATATACCCATAATATATATATATAAATATATATATATGAATATAATTATGATTTAGCTGATAAAGAGAATTGCTGATCAAACATGATTCAACCACCGGTTATCCTATCAAACTTATGCCTATAAACAATAATAACATCAGAAATGCCCCAAAACAAATGTGCTTAAAATATTATCTAATATGCGAAAACATTATTTCTTGATGGCGTATATCATTTTATCTCTCACTAACAAATGTTTTGTCTATATTTATTATAGAAAAAAAACCTATTAAAAAAAAATTTTCTCAAACACAAACTCATTTGACCAATAAAGTACATTGAGTAAAACCAACAAAAATTTTTGTATTTCTATAACAATACAATCAACTTTTACGCACTTTTATATTTTACCAAAGAAACTTATGTCCCTGCCTCTTTTGTATATATTTTGTTTTGCTTGCTTACTTAATTCATTATATTAGATAAACAGAGAGAGAACTATAAATTTAGACTCATATTGCATGCACGAATGATTTCAATTGGTTAGAGAGGAATTTGTGTTTTTAGCAAACAACAACTAAATTTTAAACTCCATATCGGGTAAGGCAAAGCCTGTAAGGAGAAACGGTTATTAATTTATACATATATATATATATATATATATATATATATATATATATATATGTGCTTTTAATAATTTTAATCAAGGCGCAGAAGCATATATACATCTATAAAAATATACCATATCCCTTCCCAAAACAAAAAAAATTCCCCTAGCTAACAACTACCAATAAAATAAATTGTACACACCTATTTTTCAATGAAACCACCAAAATTATATTACCAACGGCTGATTAATTTACTTAGAAAATTCGGTATAATGGGGGCGTTTCATGTTATCAGAACTTCTCTCCTTGAAATCCTAGTAAGTATTTCCATAAAAATAAACAGAATTTTATTATATTATATATACATTCATATGAATAAAAAGAGATAAGGGTATATTATCAAAAATAATTTTAGGTACAGTTTGGTAATGAACGGATGTAGCCGCCTACTTTGACCAATCGGATGTGATATATGAAATTATTTTTTTTATTATTCATTTATGGATAAATTATATTGAAAGAAGTAGTATATATGAATAAATGTAAACAAAATTTTGATTGTATCCAATGAGTTTTATTTTTAACAGTTTGCATACTGCACCCAAAGTCAGATGTTTGTTTGTTTGTCAATTGAATATGCTTCGAATACGTTTTAAGGAATTTTTAAGTGAGCTATCATTAAGCGTTTTGTTATTACTGATTATAGAATACTTATTTTATCATTTTATTGTTAAAAAATGGAGTAATATTAATAAAATTAAAATAGAAAAAAAAATGTCGTTGATTTTTCGGGTTCATTCAACCTCAATCGATTTGGATATAATATATGTCTTCGTTGTTTCTTTACATTTAATTGATATACTAGAAAATAGAAACATTTAAATTTTATTATGGTACATAGCTGCAAATAAATATACTCATATTCCATATTTCTAGTAAATTCAAACCTTTATATGAAAAAATTTATTGTTTTATAATTATAATAACATAAACTATTTAAATATGTTTCAGTTCTCCCTCGATTATCATGGTACGCATTTAACGTCTTTTTACTTTTAACTGGCTCAAAAAAACAAAACTTATTTTATTTAATAAATAAAGCGGCAAGCCTCAGTGACTATATCCTGAAGATTTTCAAATTAGGCTCATGAATTCAATATGGAGGCATATCTAAGTAAGGCATGTCTAAAAGCTCCATAATAGTGTAGCATACTTAATTATTTTTTATAATAGATACTTAATTTTATGTAATGAATTTGTCACAGATCGAAATAACTTCCCTATGTTGATCTCAATTAATGAATCAAATTTAAAAAAATATATTTTTAGAAGCCCAGCGGTGAAATGCTCGTTAAATTCGACGTATAACAACTTTTTTCCTTTTAGCTTGATTTTTTTCTAAAACTATTTAAATAGTTTTAGATAAATTTAATAAACATATACATAATTTAATTAAGAATAAAAAACTTCTAAAATTTTATGAATCTTTTCGTATAGTATACTGGATCTCTTTTACATCAAAAGTTTTCTTAGTTGTTGGCAGTTGGGGCTTGCCGCATTCGGCCCTAACGTCTAAGTAAGGTAGCCTAACGAGGGCCGCACATTGAAATTCTAGTCAGGACATTTAGTAAAGGGTGTTGATCAATTCCATGCAAACAGTCGCTAAAAGGAGCTCCAATAAGGATAATAAGTGGCTATTCTTCTAATGCATAAAAACTGGTACTTACTTTTTAGTAAGTATTAAAGAAATTACCACATTAAAAATTGAGAATTTTTCTTAAAACTAATTATTCGACTTGAATGTTTTTTCATTTTATAAAATAAATATTTTTCAATTTTTTATGCAATTGCTTTACATTTCTCCACTTTTCAGATACTTTGTGTCTAAAACAACATTTGATATACCAAAAATCTGTGTAAAATTCGAGAAATTGAAAGGCCTATTAATGCGGACTATTGCCGTTTAATCCGCTTTGATATCCAAAACAATCCATTATCTGATATCCGTTAATTAATTCAAATACAAATACAGTTCACAGATTTCGCTTGTTTGAAATCGGAACGTAGACAGATCATAATGTTTGCTTGGGAGTGATTAGATTATAATGTATAGTTGAAAACTGATACACATATAGAAATAACATCTGAATTTTGAGGAAATTGTTAAATGATTTCTTAACAGACAATTAAACTTTCAAATTAAAGATTTTAATTAGTTTTTATTTATTAATATTTATTTAAAAATTTAATTTATCCCTATCTTTTTTTATATGAAATATAAGCGGTGCTGATTTACACAAAAACAAATATTATTTTTAACGATTTATTGCATTTTCAAATTTTGAGATTTTTAATTTTTCAATATTTAACTAAATAGCATATTATTGCCGCTTACATGATGGCATATAGCCTTCTTTTAAAAAAGTAAGTCCTTTATTCTATTTCATGTATAATTCACTTTTGATATTAACTATTAAACTTATATAGCTACTGAAACAAGTCTAATATTTTATTTTGTTAAATTAAAAAATACCATATACTTATAAAAATACTTTTTATGTATAAAAGCAAATATCTACTGAGTATGTTAAACTTTCCCGCTTAGCTTTAAAGTTACGTTTCCTTTTAAAACGGAAAACTCTTTGTTTATAAAAAGAATGAATTTCATGTATCTTTAAGCAAACAAACATTTTGAAACCAATTCGGATATCTAAAACAATATTTGTCTATTGTGTCATATTTCATTATTTCGTTTATTTATTGTGTTCATGTTTTATGATATTATGTGTTTTTATGCTTACCCTACGGGCTGAATAAATAAGAGTATTGAAGTAGACGCGAATTTTTTTAGTATATGTACACTATTAGTAGTTGGAATTTATACAACGAAATCGTGTAAATATCCTTAGTGTTTTTCTTTCATTATTAGTCAATTAAAGGTTTTTGTTGTAAATTTTACGAACGAACTTATGTTTGTTATAAATTTTCTTATAAAGTATTTTTTGAGGTAGTTGTTGAGGTATGTTACAACTTTTCTATCTTTGTTTCAGATCACCCAACCCAATTTAAAAACAATTCTGACTATAATATTTTCTCAAAATCTGCAAAAAAACTATTTAATAAACTATTCAATAATCATAGTTTTGTTCGCTATACCGGATACATGAATACCGTTTAACCACATTTAGTTTGTGTGCATTTGATTTTTTGATGGCTTTAGCAGACTTAGCCGTTGAAATATGGAAATATGGATAAATATAAAAGTTAAACATTCTATAATCCTGGTTAGTTGACAGTTTGACTTGATTATGTTTTTGACGTTTTCGATTCAATGAGGAATTTTCAAACTAAGATATTTTTCACATAAAGAACTTTAGCAAGAGTATATCAAGTGTTTTATAAACACTTTGTTTTTATAAACTTGCAAAAAATTGTTATAGTAAAAAAGATATAACCGGTCTATACACCAATATATAATATAGAAGTTTAAAAGAGAAAATTAACCGCTGTGATACTCCAAGTCTAAATCAGTCCAAAGACTATAAGTATTCAATAATTTTTTTAAAAGAGTAACGAATGGAAATATTTACATATACATGTATACCACTAAATTAAATTCTATATTAGCTAACCTTTCTTTTATCAAATGTATAATGGCTCCGAATACATCCTTTTATATGCACTTAAATCTTTATTTAATCTATATTCAGTATAGGTGATGACTTATTTACGGACTAACACTTTTATTTAAATTTCTTTTGTTAATTGAGTCTCCTCTAATAACCAACATATGTACTTGATATTTATATAAAAAAAAACCATCTGTAATAGATGTGTGCTGTCTATCCTATCATTTAAGGTATATTTTGCAACCCTTTAACAAGCGATCATCAGGATTTTTGAAAAATACATTTCTAGAAGGGATAAACATTATTTTACTACTTTTTTTTTTCTCCTTTTTTATTACACAATTCAAGAGCTTAGCTGTCAGTAGAGAAATATATTTTACTAAAAGGCCGAGATCATAACCATTTAACATTTTAAAATAAATGGATTTATTTTACAACTACAAGCACAATGAAATCGGATAGAAAAAGGGTGTGGTTGCTTGTCGTCATTTTTTTTTTAAATCTTAGGACAGTTAATTGTTCTAACCAATTTCTAAGGGATGAACCCTACTGTAAAAAGTTCAGCCATTTTGCAATAATGAATCACAAATTTTATTCCTGCTTTGTTAGTGCGTACAAAAAATAAATATGATCATTTGCAACAAAAATTAGTTTTATCAAAAATATATTGCACGCTTAAATTGTTATATTGCAAATCAAAAATTACTTTCTTTAGAGTCATCTAATCTAAGTAATTACTTTAACTAAAGAGAAATTTAATTTTAATTTTTATAACTCATTTAAAATATCTAATCACACTTTCAAATCGGAATATTTTTCAATTTGAATTGTGTCACGGCCACCTTGACTCATCCATTTCATTGTACACTGACTCACTTTTTAAATTTTTCAGATTAACTTAAAGTCTTCTATTAACCACTTTGATTATATTACACCTACTTAGAAAATAATGATATAATTATCTAAGCAGAATTATTTCCTACAGATCTCCCAATTTCTTTTCCAGTTGTCGAATTCTCTGCAAAATAATTTGAATTTCTAGAATACTATTTTATTATTGCATATAATAATATTTTGTTTAATACACTTATAGAAAAATTCATTTTATGTTTCTACACACTGAAATATATATTTAATATATATTTTAAGTGAGCACAAGACCCTTTTCGTGTGAAAACATGCAATTATGGTTTTTAAAGAAAAAGAAATGACTGTATAAATAACTTCTTGGGTTCGATTTGTGTATAAGTATGTATGCAAGTAGCTTAAATTCACCTTTTTTAATACATATAAGTTTGCTATCCTGTTGTGTCTTTTAAGGAGTTCAGTTAATGCCCTCATTGTTTGGCATATATTTTGACTTGAAAGCACAGTATGAGGCATCTTTTCGCTAAACGTCACATCATAGCGCTTAAAATTGTGTATTCATTTTTCATTTTAATTGTAATTCTTATTATTATTATTATCAAATATTTTTTTTTTCTTATTTCGTTTTAGATATTTTACCACCCGGTAAAAATTGGTTTTGATATAGCCAAGTTTTTCTTATTGGGATGCCACTTGTAAACATTTTTTTTCTATTTACAAACTATTAGCTATTTAACTGAAGGGGTAAATATCAATAAAAAGACTTTTAATCACTATATACAATCATTGGTATTATTGCTATTGTATTGATTTGTTTTGTTTGAATTTTTTTTCACTGGATTTTATTCATTCAAACGTTTTTTTGTTTTGGGAAGTAGGGAATATATTTTTTTATAGAAAATTAAAAATATTCTAAATTCTAATTGCTAATAGAAGTCTTAACTATAACTTATTTCTTTTAATGTTAAATATTTTGAGCTATTTTGAAGTACATATAAAGATTAGACTAAAAATATGTTTTCTAATTTTGAACCGGAATTATAAAGGAAAAATAATTTTTGTATTTTAGTCAGTGTCTCTGTTAAAGACATGTATACATATGTTACCAGTAGATATTACTTTGATCCTTGAAAATAGGTTTCTTTAACCATTAACTTCCACATCAAATAAATATAATAAAAAATAACCCCAAGAAATACTTCTCGTTGGTTTCGCTTATATGTAAAAAAAACGTATCTTCCTATTTATACGTTAGTCGTCATATATATGTACATACTTTAAAAATAATTAAAATGCATCGTAGTATCAAAATAAAAATAACAATATTGTGTATGTAAATAAAAACTACTAATTAAAATTTTCTTTCGAGTTTGTACTATAATCCAACTATGACAATAACCTTCTCATTTAAATTAATTACTGTACAAAGCGTAGGAAAAAAAAATTTTTAATTTCTAGTATAAGTAGAATCTTTTATTAAATTTTTAGTCAATAAAGAGGAACCGATTTATATATTGATGAAAATATTAAGCCAAGCACATATAAATCGTTTAAAATACCATTTTAATTTCTTATCATTAAATTTATGTTAGGACTACAAACGACTGGCAAACACAATTTTGTGGTTTCTCTCTTTCAAGTCTATTCAACCGTCAGTGTGAAACTTACAACAACTCAACAAGGGAGCAACTCTGTTTACATATCATATTACAATACTCGTATCAGCGTTTTCTGCGTGAACGATTTCTAAATTTAGAATTTCATTCCTCCTCACTAAATCCTTTCTACAAGGTATCATCTATAAAATATATAGTAAGGATATCAGAAAATATTTTATTTTTTTATCCTTTTATATGTAGTATAAGCACGTATTAATTTATGTACGAGTACCTATATCAAAAGCTGGTGCTATTATTTGACTAAATCCTTCAAGTTGCTTTTCATAAACAAGTAAAATAGCCATTAGATATGTGAATATATATGCTCACGTATCTATATACATTATTTATTTAATCATAATTTACACTAATGTTAAATTATAATCTTTAGCAAGTTTATTTTAGTCTTTTTAAGTGAATATTTCAAAGGTTTTCGCTTCGCTATATACAATATATTTCGTCTGATTTGTATTAAAACAGCAATTTTATGATAAACATAAAATTTTCAATAATTATAGCTAAATTCAGCTTGCTCATCATGGAATAAAGGACAAAAACTTAAAAGCAAAAAAAAACAATGCTACTTAATTGGGATTAAGGAAATTCAAAAATTTAAAGGACTTAAAGGATTTAAAACATTCAGCTCCTAGCTTGAGTTGGTAATTTTTAAAAATCTTTCACACATTTTTCTTTTTTACTAGCAGTTCTCAAAGTACAAGTGAAAAACAGCTGATGGTCAAAAACTCTTAAAAATTTCAAAACAATTTTTATCATTAGTATTAACTTAGAATATTTATTCTAAAAAGAAACTCCCCAAAGGAAGTGAATTTTTCAAATAACAAGGTTAAACAGAATAAATAAAAGTTTGCTCAAATTTTCTATTTTCAGTCCTTATTTTGGTTTTGTTTTAAAAGAAATGAACTTGGAACTTTTTAGCGTATCGAAAATCTTGCCTCTTAAACATAAAGTGCAAGCTTGTTTAATTCATTTTATTGGTTCAGTAATATATTGCTTACAGTTAATTATATAAAATAATGAAAATTATGATAGTAATGTTTTTCAATCATAAATAATAAATTAAACGGAAGTGGTATTAGAACTGGTCATTAAAATGATTTTGAAACTTTTCAGTATCAGCATAAACAGCTTTTAGTCTGCCAAATATATGAAAAAGAGAAGAAAATACATAAAAAAAATACATATTTTTATTTATTTTTCCATTTCTATAACATGGTTTTATTCTAATATCACGCAAAAAGATGATTTTAATCACTGAGTTGTAAGTAGGGTTTCCTTTTATGCTCACTATTCTTTCTTTCTATCATTTAATTGCTGTCTTTTGTGGAACTAATGGATTGTACAACATAACGCTTTTTTTAGAATAAAATTACAACCACCACTTTAACTAGTTCAGAGTTGATAAGGATTTATGAGATTCACATGTTAAGAAAAATAAAAGAAATAGAATCTGCTGGTCTTTATCTTTGATGCAACTTATTACCTTTAATAGGCATAATGTTAGCGTGGAATTAGTTTTATATTTTGAAATGAAATACATAGAAGATACAATTATGGAATATTTTCTAAATTTATACTTAAAAGCTCACAAGGGTTTGTCAAAAAATACCATACTCCAAGCAAAACCTTATTAAAGGCTTAAAGATAACCAGGACTGACTCATATTCATAGATATGATCCAGTAATTTGGAATAATATAACTGCGTTTTCACTTTATTATGGAAAGTTTTTCAGGAGATGTAAACCAAACATTCATTATAAATATTAAGAGCCGATTTTTTACTCCGGAGAAAAGAGGAAAATTGTGTTGGAATAAGAAAATACCAAAAGTCAAGTAAATTTTTTATTTTTTAAAATTAATAATAATTTTATTATTTTATAAATTTATAAAAATCTTATCTTTTGGATTCATCAAAATGCCTCATACTAACCACAATTGAATGATTTTACATAATTCTTGACACTTTTCATTTTAATTGAATTATTAACATTATTAATATCCAAAGAAAATTTTACTTCATTTATCCGAATCGAAAAAATAAATTAAAAGAAAACAGATTCATCCATATTTTGTTCAAAGTGACATCTTTGCCCTTAAACAAGGGTTTTGATAAATTAATAAAATATCACAAAAGGGGACTCTTTTGATATAACTATATTATATTGAATAGCTCTAAGGACCATATTAATCGAAGGTCACCCATAAGAGAGTAACAAATTGATTTTACCATCAAGAATGATGACAATTCATTCAATTTAGTTACGCTCACTTTACAATGTTAAAGAGGCGGACTATACTAACAGTTGCAAAACTTAAATTCGAAGGCTCAAATTCCATTGATTTTTCTTTTTAAAATTTACCCTAAGCGGCTGCGCAAAATTAAGCATAAAATTCGAAAATAATATCTTGTAATAAAACCATAAGGTTTCAAAAAACTAAAAGATTTTTTTGTCAAGGACTTCAATTCTTATATATAACGCGGTGTAAATAAAAGGCAGCATAAAAGAGATTTCTATTTCCAAATATGCAAATACATTGGTGAGTAGTTTGAATATTAAAAATTACAAATGCATGCATGAATTGCGGCCCTTTGTCCAATAAACTGCAAATATAGAATGAAGGCAAAAAACTAGATGTTTTCTAGTAGGAATGGAAGGTCAATCTACCTTCAATGTGAGTATGCATGATGGAAGGACTGCAGCGATCCACTGGGTATATACTTGACTCAGTATATCAAAAATATTGTTTACATGAATGAATGCAATCATAGCTAGCAAAAAATTGACTTTCAGGGGAAGAACCATTAGAAAACAACTTCATCTGAGGCCATTCCGAGGTATAAATTTAAGGTAAGTATTCACGCGTGCTTATATTGGCGTTTAGTTGACGTTGAGACCTTAGAGACTAATGTGGCAATTTAACTTAATTTTAAATTAAAGTTTTTAATGAATTTTGAAAAATTCTTATAAGCTATTTGTAAATTTCATCTACATATTATAGTTTCACTATAATGTTAGTTTTACTTAGCCGATTTTTAGGCGGTTTACTTACTCAATGTTTGAAAAAAACCATTACACTCTATAAAACTTACGCATAAATTATTTTATTAGAGTACTATTAAATGTATATATAAGTGTAAGGTTGGCTGTGGAAAAGAAACGGTTTAAAATCGACAAGGCGCAATTGAACATTGAAGAGCAATTTTTTTGAATAAGCTTTATTTTTATAAAGGACAAATATTTTATATAATTTAATAAAAAAAAGATTTTAATATATAATTTAGCCATATAATATAACTAACATTATTGGACCTATACTACATGACGGGTGATTGCCGCCACTAAGCCCGTACGTTGTTGCAAGTTGACAGAGAAACAAGCTTTCAGGAAGCTTATCGATGTCGCTGGTTAACGCGGGCTTTTATAATCACTTAAGCTTTAAAGAAAATTTTCATTGACTATTTGTTAAATATTTAAATTGGTTGTCTCATTACCAGGAACGAAAAGTATTGATTTTATATGTATTGAATTTTTATATAGCATTTAGCGCGATCTAAAATAAATTCAAGAAAATTTAAATAAATTAAAATTTAAAAAATAAATAATATGTAATACATTAAATATAGTTAATGTAAAATATAACTAACCTTATTGGACCTATACTACATGACGTGTAATTACCTGTCACATATAGAAGCCCGTACGTTGTTGACAGGAAAAACAAGCTTTCAGTAAGCTCATCGATGTTACCTGTTGACACTTTTAACACTTTTAATTAAAACAGGAAACCTAATTCTTTTTTTACACGTTTTATTTTAAATCCCGATATTTCTTTCACTACGAAAAACACTTACACACCGATAACTTTTTTTTTTGTCACTTATTAATTTAATATATACATATTTGATATTAGACTTATGTTTTTACTAATTCGTATTATATCTGAAAGAATGTGCAGTTTTATTTTATTACTGACCAGTTATTTTATTACTGACCAGTTATTTTATTAGTGTGTTAGTAAATTATTATTTAATTCCCACTCCCTTAGATACCGTCATTAAATTCAAACTTGTGTTTTAAACGTAAGCAAATATGTTCTTAAATATCAAATATATATATATATATATATATATATATATATATATAATATATATGTATATACACAATTATGTCAATGAAATTATTTTTAGATTTTATTGTTTTAGATTTTAGATACATATCAATTAATAATTTCTAATCTTTCATAAACTACGAGCTAAAATACAAAAAGAAGAAGAACGTAAATTAATGAAGTTAGTACAGAGTAGAACAAGTAAGCTGTCACCCGGGAAAATATAACTTTGCTTACATTGTCCGTTTTTAATGTTATTTCCAAAAATCTCTTTTATATTGGCCAAGCCAGTATGTATTATGGCAACTTAACTATAGGAAAAGGGTACTATAGCTATTTTCTAAAATCGATATGATACCGGTATAAAGTTTTGTTATCTTTAGAACAGTATATGTTTAAAAAATTGATTGACGGGTTTTTATTTCCTTCTAGATATCTAAAATATTTTGAACGGATTAATATAAAAAACTTAAATAGGCACAGTTGCATGATTTTTACACTTGAAGAAAAGGAAGCAAAAGAATGAAAAGCATAAAGTGTATTTTTACAGCGTTCCAGGAATCTTCAAACTTATGTGAATGCTTCTTTTTTTTACCTTCATACTAGTAAAAAGAGATTTATAAATAAACCCACAACATAATTTTACATTATTGGATTATTTTTCTTACATAGTTGATCTGATAACTTAGTTAGACTTTTTCAAATTGAAAGTTTGAACCAAGAAACGTTATGCATAATATGCAAAGTATAAGAAGTAAGCTTGGTTTATATTAGACATTTCCTTTATTTTTAATTTGTTTAAATTATTTGTAGCTTTGAACAACATTTCTAATATTAGAAGTCCACATTTTCACAATTTTAAAAATAAGTTTGGATACAAAGTGCATTAAAACAAGTACAATAAAGAAGTCTTGTTATAAGTAAAATACATATATGTTTCATTAAATTTTGAACCTTTCTAAAGGTGTTATTACACTTACATATAACTATGGCAAATTTGCCATATATATATGGCCCGAAGGTGGCATACAAGTGTGATAGCCATATTTGTATGGCAAAAAATACATGACGTCATATATGTGGCACGGCTAGCCATATAGTTTTGTGCCATATATATGGCATAGTGTAATAGCTAAATATTTACGCTGCCATATATATATGGCAGTTTTGTGCCACATTGGCCTATAAAATTTATAGAATTTTATTTGGCATTTTTTTGCCATACATATGCAAAATGCTTTAAAATATTCATTTTTCGTTAGAAAAAGACTTTTAAAACAAATAATATGCAAACATTAAATATATTTTCCCTTAAAAATTAATTAAATACTTTAAGGACACTCCTCACCTTTTGTTCAAAGATGGTATTTATTTAGGGAGTAGGATGCCTTTCTACGAATAATTTAGTTATTATGGTAAATAACTTATAAATAGCACTAGGGTTTGCAGGTGATTTGAAAATATATAGATTCAATTTAGAAAATATGGATCAGGCTTCATTTATCATTTAACATTTAACAGTTAAGTATCGTATAGTTTAAACCTTCAGTGTTGTGTTAATAAAATAGTTTATTTGAAAAGCAGGTGAGTAATTTTAAATTACTTATAATATTATTGATACGCTCTTGCTTTTTATTTCATTACAAATAAATGTACGAGTATATAATAAGAACATAGATTCATTCTTTTCCCTTTCAACTTTGATTTATTTTTCAATATTTTTGCCCTGGCAATTTAGCCTTCCCAAAGAAACACATGCTTTTCTTGCAATTAAATAAAATATTTTTATTCGTTGATTCGATTTTAGGTATTTTCTATGAATACTCAGGAGGAAAAAATAAATGGGCCATATTTATATGGCATAGTGTAATACCCCTTATAAAATATTTGTGGCATACAGACATATGAGACATACTTTAAACGTCATTGCTTGCCATATTTATATGTAAGTGTAATAGCACCTTAAGGCTGAAGTTGAAGTTTTATTACTTAATAAAAGAAATACTGTCCTTGGTTTGTATATTCATCGCTTAAAATTATTTTTGGCATAAGAAATAGTAAAAATCAATATCTTAACACCGTTGTAATTCGCTTTAGAGCTATTGATATGTCAGTTAAAATTTCATAATAATTGACCTATTGGTATCAGAAAATCACCGGCACTGTAATAAGGTTGCTTTGATAAAACCTTGTTTCCATTTTTATACCTGACATGGTTTAGGGTTTTCTAAAATTTACTAACATACAGAAACCTCTATTCCCTTTCTTTTTTCACACAATAAGCATTTTATGTTGAAAGGAAAAGATCACTTTTAGTTAATTTCTAATAAGTCCATTAACCTTGTCATTAAATAAACAAACAGAAGAGAGCTATTTCAGTTTTGTACACTTGACTTTTTTTGCTTTTAGCCTCTTTAGTTGCAATTAATTCTCATGAAAGAAGCTGATTATATTTTTTGTTCTATAAACAATATCACCCTCAAATTTTTTATATATTCTTCATATTCACACATGCATTATTCTTTGTATGTATGATTATGCCTCTTAAGCAGTAAATAATATGAATAAATTTTTAATTCTGAGCTTATTTGATTGATAAAATTTTTAGAATTTTATCAGCATTTATTTTTATAAACAAATTGGATTATCTCAAACTATGAAGACATTTTTAATATTTTGAGAATTATGAAATTATTTCATTTAAATAAAAAAAGAGTATTTCAGTCTTTTAGTTTTATTACAAGGCAACCCTCGGATCAGGTTGAAAATTACATATTCGTTGTATTGAGCATGAACTAGGATTTCATCCTCAAAATGAATTAACTTCGTAAGTAAGGTTAATTTTTTCAAAATGCATTTTATTCTTATATTCGACCAAAATATTTATTTGTTTTATTTGAATCTTTCAGAATCCTGTTTATATCTAAAAATAGTATCGTTATAAATTATATCTTCTCCATACGGCAGAACTTTACAAGGCTGTTTAGGTTTTATGAAAATTATTTAAACCATTCAATTATAATATAAAATAAGTGGGTATAATAAAGAATAAAATCTAGTTTATAAAGTCCTTACGTCGACGTCGATCTTAGAATATATTTAATATTCCGAGTTTTAATAGTTTATGTGTTATTTTTTTATGTTTATTCTATTGAATATTTTCAGAAATCTCTATTCAATAAAACCCTTCAAAAAGGAACAAGTGCAATTAATTAATAAAATAGCTTGAAATATAAAACCTGTATCGTCTATAGTCTGGTTTGAAAATAAGCATCTACTTTAGGATGCTACACAATAAATATGTAGAAAGCATTGTTGAGAAGGGATTGACGATACTTTTGTATATAGGGAGCCCAGTAACATTATTGTCAAAAAGGTAAGAGGATCAGTTTTTCTTCGAAACTTGGGTTTTTGAAATTTCACAATTCAACTTCATTCGAGTATGTAAGTACTGCTTACTACCTAGCTTTGGCGACGGTTTTTTGGTTTGGTTGTAATGAAGAATAAAACTTTTATATTGAAAACTTTTGAATTATAAACGGAGTTTATTAATTTCATGGGAAAACCACAAGTAAGAATCTTTTAAAGAAATTTACGTCCTATATACGCACTAAATTTTAATCATTAGACTTTTTTATAAAAAAAAACTTTAATTCATGCCTCACATTTGTTAAGGTTTTAGAATGTAAAGCTTTTTCTTTGAATATGTTGGTGAGCAATAGAAAAATCTCTGTCAAACAAATATTCGCAAAAAAATAAAATAAAAACTTATCGCAAAACTAATACGAATACCTTAGAAATCAACACACACATACAAATTTTTTATACTCAATATATAGATGCAATTAAATCCATTTTGGAGGGCTTAAGCGTATACGTGTTTTTATGAGCTTTGGTAATCCTCTGCTTGAAAGTTTCATTCTGAAATTTGTCGGCAAGTTGAGTAGATCATTCTTTGACTTTGTGCTGAAAAAATAGCTAGTTCGCAAAAAGTTATAAAGTTGAAATCAAAGTGAAAATATCACAGAAACATAAAGTTTAAAATCATTTTTTTTAATTAAATTTGATTTTTCTGAGTAAGTTTTGTTATAGTTCTTAGCCAGTTAAATAAATAACTGAAAAGTGTTTCAAATATATCCAAGCAGTCCCTAATTTGCGTTTTTCCAAATTTCAGGTCTAAAAGTAAAGCAGTGAGTTCTCACAATGAGCACATATAGTGATAAAAGTGATAATGATTCATCATCAAACGCTGCTCCTAAAAACAATGACAACCCTGAAATGCCTCCATCATCGTGCCAAATTAATACATCTACTTCATCAAACTCAATTTCAGGTAAAAATAGTATCATAAATTCTACCATTAATAAAATTTGATTTGATAAACTAGATGAGGAAGTGGAATGGGATTTTAAATCCACTGATGAAACTTCAAACCCGACTGAATCTGATCATGAATCTGGCATTAAAGCCACAGAAGCTGCTTCACTTACTATTACTGAAGATAGCAACTCTACTGTTAATAATGTTCAGAAACCTGGCGCTAGTGTTAATATTGAACACGGCGAAAATTTAGGTATTGTTTTAACAGAGGTTTTAGATATCTAAAAAATTTAACCTCATAATCATTTAAACATATTTGTAGGGACCTCAAAGGAAAAGTTTGCTGTTCGTTTTGGCGGCTCATCAAAAATGAACAATTCGACTGCTAGCTGTGCCAAAAGGACCAAAACTAATAGTAACAATATTAAAACTAGTAAGCAAGGAAGTGTCGCAAATGAAAATATTAAGAAGAAGAAAATTCATGATGTTGAAAACTACAAGCAAGATAATGCTGAAAATAATTGAGAGGCTTATAAAAGACTCTTAATTTGATGATTTTTCTTTTATTTCAATGTTTTCATTAAACTCCTTTTATTCATTATTCAACATCAATGAAATAATATGTTTTAATAGCGCTTAAGAAATTTTTAAAAATAAAATGAATAAAATTCTTCAATTTATGTAGAATAATCCATTAAAAATTTTTTTATAAATTCAATAATCATTAAATAAATAAATCAAAACTTTACGTTATTCAGTCTTTTAATTTCATAATAAGCCCCAATTGTCAATAACTTATTTAAAGTAATTAATCCTTGTAAACCCTTGAGTTTGAAGTTCATTCATTTGGGTATTAACCATTTTTTACCCAACTTTTATAGTTTTAGATATTAAAAGTGATGATCAATTGAAAAGTATTGCTAGTTTCCAAATTGAAGGTTCGCAAAATTGTTGCCAGGTTGATACTAAAAAATACAAAACCAACTTTCTTTTTAGTTAAAAATCCAAAAGAGCATTTTTCAAAAACTATTAAATTATTTTAATTAATTGCGATTTTAGGTTGTTGCTTGCGTTTTCACGATAACCTTAAAACCAGTCCTAAGCAATTTTAATATTTCAAGCATTAAATTCAAATTAAAACCTTTCTTCCTTTCTTCTAGAAGCACGGACATTACATTATAATTCGAATTTTTCAAATTTTTTTTTAACAAAAAAAATAGTTTGATGATAAAACCGCTATTCGGGTGTTCTGCACTTCTTTACCCATTTTTACCAGTACTCAATTACTACTATTTTCCTCAGGATCAAAGTATAAAGTATAAAAAAAGTCACTTTTAGCTACCTTTACCTTATGTAAACTAATACAAATCAAAGATGTCCGAGTCCTGAAGAATTTTCAATTGAGTGTTCAGTGAAAAATATCCTTTTTCTTGTATGTCTACATCTACAAGATGGATAAATAAATAAAACGTTGAAATGTTTCAGCATTGTAGAAATTTACGTTAATGGGCGGCCACTAGAGGAGGACTTAAAGCTTTGGCAGTTGGTGTTGCGGCAATGTGTGCAGTATTTATATCCAATTGAAATGATAAAGCATCTTTATCTTCAGCCACTGGACGTAAATCTTTTTTCACATTACCATTCAACGATTATACATAAATTATAAATTTTGGTATCCCTGCATCTATTTTTCGAAATCATCTTTAGAACATTTAATTAAAGAACATCTTTTTAGAAATGTTAAAATTTTTAATTTCCTTTGAAGATCAATACTATTGAGAATTTTCTAAGGGCTCGTAATAATTATTGTCTATAATTTTAATTTATTAGAAAGTACGATTTATTGGAGCACTACTGATATGTGCAATTAAGAACAAAGGTCTGACGTTCATTTTGAAGCAAAAAATCAAAACAAGTCTTCCAATAATTATCTGCTACATTTGATAGAAGAATTATGTTAAATATTTTTTTAAATTTTAGAATTTTTTAACTATTTACAGCAGCGAAAAAAAAAATCATTTCGTTACGTATTTATCGTGTTTACTTTTACTGTAAGTAATTTTACTTAAATAATTAAATAAAATCTCATCGCCAAGCACAAACCTTTGTTTACTAAGGTTTACCAAGTTCATCAGGACATCAAGTCTATAACCAAAACTATAAGAAAGTATATAGTAAAATTTTTATTGTGAACTAAATTAAAAATTTAGATTCGATAAATATATTTGGAAAATTAATTTATGCTTAGACCTAGAAATTTTGTGTTTTATCTCATTGCTAAGTGGAATTTTTTTTGTTTGAATAAGCAAACTTTTTTCTGGAGCCTTCTCATGTTTTCTACAAGTTTTCTTAAATTTAGTAAAATCTGCATAGGGCTTAGTAATAAATATGTTTCTTACGTAAAATATGTGTGACTTTTCCATTATAATCTTAAAAATGACATGAGTGTTCACTGGTGGCAATTTTCAATAAAATAGTCTCACTTTGATTTTTTATTTCTTGTCTCTTGAACACAAGCTACCATAGTTCTTAAAAAATAATTTTAATTTTGTTAAACATATTTAATATTTTTTTAAATATTTTTAAATATTTTTATTTTTATATTTTAAAATATTATCCCCGACTTTTCTAAGAAACCCATTTGCTTATTTCAAAATTTTTTGTCTGTTAAGTCATTATTGTTAATTACTTCAGAAAGAAACGATTATGCAATTTTACAAAAACATCATCTAAGGATTGATAGTAATATTGAAGATGTAGCAAAAAGGATCTATTATAGGTTTTCAGGCTAAAAACAGGCCCCTGAATTGAAGTTAAGGTAACCGCGAAAAACATATACAGTAAATTAAGGCATATTTCTCAAAAGACTGAATGGTAGTTTCCTTTGGAAATATAATCAATAACTGTCAAATAGGTATTTTAAAACTATGTTCTAAAATTTTATTATATATATTTGTGGAGTACTCAATGGACACAACTTTAGGACACAAGTAAAACAAAAGAAACGTATAAACACCTTCAAGGTACAGTATATCCTATTTTAAAATACTCTGATTTTTTTGCAGCTTTCTATTTTAAGAAAGTGTTGCCTTTTTCATTTTGTTGTATAAAGCAACAGCAATCTGGAATTTGCTTCAAATAAATACTAAACTTATTCTAAGCCAAGTAATTACAAGCTTTCTAATTTAATAAAATTAATACTTCAATATTTTGTAACCTATTTGCAATTGATTTAAGGTTTTCTAAAATTTACTAACATACAGAAACCTCTATTCCCTTTTCTTTTTCACGTAATAAGCAGTTTATGTTGAAAGGAAAAGATCACTTTTAGTTAATTTCTAATAAGTCCATTAACCTTGTCATTAAATAAACAAACAGAAGAGAGCTATTTCAGTTTTGTACACTTGACTTTTTTTGCTTTTAGCCTCTTTAGTTGCAATTAATTCTCATGAAAGAAGCTGATTATATTTTTTGTTCTATAAACAATATCACCCTCAAATTTTTTATATATTCTTCATATTCACACATGCATTATTCTTTGTATGTATGATTATGCCTCTTAAGCAGTAAATAATATGAATAAATTTTTAATTCTGAGCTTATTTGATTGATAAAATTTTTAGAATTTTATCAGCATTTATTTTTATAAACAAATTGGATTATCTCAAACTATGAAGACATTTTTAATATTTTGAGAATTATGAAATTATTTCATTTAAATAAAAAAAGAGTATTTCAGTCTTTTAGTTTTATTACAAGGCAACCCTCGGATCAGGTTGAAAATTACATATTCGTTGTATTGAGCATGAACTAGGATTTCATCCTCAAAATGAATTAACTTCGTAAGTAAGGTTAATTTTTTCAAAATGCATTTTATTCTTATATTCGACCAAAATATTTATTTGTTTTATTTGAATCTTTCAGAATCCTGTTTATATCTAAAAATAGTATCGTTATAAATTATATCTTCTCCATACGGCAGAACTTTACAAGGCTGTTTAGGTTTTATGAAAATTATTTAAACCATTCAATTATAATATAAAATAAGTGGGTATAATAAAGAATAAAATCTAGTTTATAAAGTCCTTACGTCGACGTCGATCTTAGAATATATTTAATATTCGGAGTTTTAATAGTTTATGTGTTATTTTTTTATGTTTATTCTATTGAATACTTTCAGAAATCTCTATTCAATAAAACCCTCCAAAAAGGAACAAGTGCAATTAATTAATAAAATAGCTTGAAATATAAAACCTGTATCGTCTATAGTCTGGTTTGAAAATAAGCATCTACTTTAGGATGCTACACAATAAATATGTAGAAAGCATTGTTGAGAAGGGATTGATGATACTTTTGTATATAGGGAGCCCAGTAACATTATTGTCAAAAGGTAAGAGGATCAGTTTTTCTTCGAAACTTGGGTTTTTGAAATTTCACAATTCAACTTCATTCGAGTATGTAAGTACTGCTTACTACCTATATTTGGCGACGGTTTTTTGGCTTGGTTATAATGAAGAATAAAACTTTTATATTGAAAACTTTTGAATTATAAACGGAGTTTATTAATTTCATGGGCAAACCACAAGTAAGAATCTTTTAAAGAAATTTAGGTCCTATATACGCACTAAATTTTAATCATTAGACTTTTTTATAAAAAAAAACTTTAATTCATGCCACACAAGTTTTTAGAATGTAAAGCTTTTTCTTTGAATATGTTGGTGAGCAATAGAAAAATCTCTGTCAACCAAATATTCGCAAAAAAGTAAAATAAAAACTTATCGCAAAACTAATACGAATACCTTAGAAATCAACACACACATACAAATTTTTTATACTCAATATATAGATGCAATTAAATCCATTTTGGAGGGCTTAAGCGTATACGTGTTTTTATGAGCTTTGGTAATCCTCTGCTTGAAAGTTTCATTCTGAAATTTGTCGGCAAGTTGAGTAGATCATTCTTTGACTTTGTGCTGAAAAGATAGCTAGTTCGCAAAAAGTTATAAAGTTGAAATCAAAGTGAAAATATCACAGAAACATAAAGTTTAAAATCATTTTTTTTAATTAAATTTGATTTTTCTGAGTAAGTTTTGTTATAGTTCTTAGCCAGTTAAATAAATAACTGAAAAGTGTTTCAAATATATCCAAGCAGTCCCTAATTTGCGTTTTTCCAAATTTCAGGTCTAAAAGTAAAGCAGTGAGTTCTCACAATGAGCACATATAGTGATAAAAGTGATAATGATTCATCATCAAACGCTGCTTCTAACATCAATGACAACTCTGAAAGGACTCCATCGTACCGAACTAATACACCTATTTCATCAAACTCCATTTCAGGTAAGAATAGTATCATAAGTTCTACCGTTAATGTGATTTTTTTAGAAAAACAATATGAGGAATCGGAATTGGATTTTAGATCCATTGATGGAAATTCAAATCTGTCTAGATCTAATCGTGATTCTGAAATGAGATCTACGGAGGCTGCTCCAGTGGATATTAGTGAAGATAGCAACTCTACTGTTAATAATGTTCAGAAACCTGGCGCTAGTGTTAATATTGAACACGGCGAAAATTCAGGTATGGTTTTAATACAGGTTCTACATATCTCAAAGATTTAACCTCATAATCATTTAAACATATTTGTAGGCACCTCAAAGGAAAAGTTTGATGCTCGTTTTGGCGGCCCATCAGAAACGAACCATTCGACTGGTAACTGTGCAAAAAGATTTAAAACTCTTCATCACTACATTCATGATTGCCACAACTCCAAGCAAAATAATGATGGGAATAATGGGGTGACCAATTTATATGTTCTAAATTTGATGTTCCTACAATTTTACTTACTTTTCATTATACTCAATATGTTTATGATGTTTATTCAACGACAATGAAAAAATATGTCTTAAGTGAATTTCTTATTAATGAAATTCTTCAATTTATGTAGAATAATCCATTAAAAATTTTTTTATAAACTCAATAATCATTAAATAAATAAATCAAAACTTTACGTCATTCAATATTTTAATGTCATAATAAGCCACAGTTGTCATTATCTTATTTGTATGTATACATTTGAGTTTGAGGTTAACTCATTTGGTTGTGAATTAATATTCACAAAAATTTTATAGTTGTAGATCTCTCAGCACAGCATAGGGATTGTGTATCTCTAGGAGATATTTTTTTCTTTTCAGATACATTTGTTATAATTACTGATGAAAGGTGTAAACTTGATCTGTAAAATTTTTGTCTCTTTTTGATCTTTAAAGCTCTAAATCTTTTATAAAATGAACAAATTGGAATTCAATGCAGTGATTAGATTCTTTGTCTTGGAAAGCTGATGAAAAATTCAAAAGGCTCAGCTCCTTTATTTGTAAGTGCTAAGAGTGAGTAGCTATTTTGGAACAGTTCTGGAGTAGTTCTTCTCTTATAGATCGGTAAACCCAAAGACCACCACTAAACTTATTATCATTAAGGCTTCATAATCAACTGAAAAATACATCAGAGCAGAGGCTCCCAATCTTTTTATACCTGCGACGCCCTTTACAGACTTTAATTTTTTTTGGAGATGAATCGGCTGCTAAAAAATTTCCTCAAAAACTTTTTAAAAAAATTGGAGAAGATGAGGCTGTACTCCCGATCAAGTTTGGAATGCTGATGAAATTTGTCTTTTTTGAAAAGAATGCGGGACGCGCCAGGGCGTCGCAACGCACACTTTGGGAACTCTGACATAGAGTATTAATTTTAACAAGTCTTTGTTGAATTGGATTCTCGGGAGAAAATAAGCATTTTTCTTGAGAAATTTAATAATAAATAATTTAAAAGCTAGTAATACTTGCACACACGAAAAAGGTTATATGAGCCGTTCAGAAGCCAATGTGGATAAGTCCAAAAAATCCAAAGTGAGAAATTTAATGTTTCTTAATGCATTCATAATACATAACATATGCAGAGGCTATTAAAAAAGGGTTTTTTGACCTACAAAAAATGAAAGTATGAGTAAATCCTTTTAAGACTAAGAAATATATTATTTATTCTATTGAAATTTGCAAAAATCAGAAAATATGAAAAAATGGACTTATTCACATTGGCTTCTGAGCGACTCATAACTAACTAAAACTAAATTCCAAAGAAAATGTTAAAGAAATACCATTTGGACTAATGAAGCTGAAGTTAGTAACAAAAACTAAACCTAAAAATATTTGTAAAGGAGGTAAGTCTAGTGAAACTGAAAAATGCTTTTTATAAATTATCAAATGCAGAATGTATATTTTCAAAAATTTTAAAAAAGAGAACTCCATAAATTTTGCCCTTAGGTCCTTTTTTTTATATATAAAAGGAATGCCTTTGATCCAAAAAAAGAATGCTCTCAATAAACTATTACTATTGAAATCGGTGAGATTTTTACATTAATACGAATATACTGCTTAAATAAAAAATTATAACAAATACAAAATTTTATTTTGATTTTACAAAGGTTCTTTATTAAATTTTTTTAAGAACATCATCATTTTGAATTCTATTGAAAAGTCATATCGAACTATTAATATAAATTCTTCTACCTAAAATTAAAAGAATAAAAGATAATATTTATTAACTTTAAACTTAATTGTTCACTTGACAGTGGACACTTTAGACTGTATTAGTTCGACGAAGCATTGATGTATTTTTCCTTTGCTTCAAGGCTTCTGACCCCTTGCCATTGTTGATAAGAAAACGACGTTGTCTTCTAACGTATGGTAAGACATCATATAAACATTCTGAATCCTACAAAACAAATATATTAGTCACTAATTATTCTTAATAAAATCTTTTAAAAAACTTACAGATGAACAATTACTGATATGTGTTTCAATACTTGGCATTGTCACACTTCTCTGAAAGGTTTTTGCATTTTAATAATTAAAAATTGCTGAAAACAAATATAAAAAAAAAACCAATTTTCAGTAAAAATTACCTTAAGAAATGTTTGCCTTTCAGATAAATTCAAGTCATGATTGGTATTTAATTCAAAGGTTTCATTTTGGACTGTGAAACAACCAATACAATATTTCCAAAAATTCATTTTTCTTCACTTCTGATCTAAACTGAATGCACCGTAACAATAATTAAAGTGAACTTTAGGTAGCTATTTAAAAGCTGCATAACATATGGTTTTGATATTTATATGTATTTCTACTCTACAAGAGTAAGAGTATTGTATATTTAATAATTTCCAATGTAACTCATACACTGACTAAGAAATATAGAGATAGTAATATTAGTATTTAAATATTTTATAAAGTTATGTCATAGTAATTTACTAAATACAATTGAATTTTTTTGAGAAATAGATTTTTTCTCATTAATATTTCATCCAATTTGTAAGGGTTGATGTGGAAATTAATTCAAAAAGGAAAAAATTAACACAGATATCCTTATGTGATGATATAAATTTTAACTGTCCCAGACCTATCCTAAGATGGAAGAACCTCCCTGTTATTATATAATTTTAGATATGACGTCAATAAGAATTAATTATTTTTTTTTTTTGAAATTGGATATTTGATAAAGAATTTTTAAATTCCTTAAGTTATGTGTTTCACGCGCGCTTGTTATCAGCAAAAAGTGCCTTCGTAACCAATTTTACAATTCATGCAATGCATAGGCTATTGGTTTATTAAATATTTTCAAATTTGGAGAATTTATTTTTTTATATTTTGTTATTTAGGAAAAAAATTATTTTAACTATTTGAATGTTAATTATTTCAATATGTTTGATATAATTGAGTATGCAGAGTAATTTATATTATTTTTACGAGAAACTTTTAAGATTTATATTAAATAAAAAGAAGCAAATTTTTTAAAATATTTTTCCATGATGTATTTTGAATTTGAAAATATCTTTGCAATTAATTCATTTTAGTTAGCATATTTAAACTTTTAAGAGTTTTAATTATAAAAATAAGTATCTTTAAGTGTCAAGAATTTATTAATAAAAACGATGATGATCAACGATGATGATTTGATAACAACCTTTAAAAATTGTAATCAACGAAAGATTGCATATAGCGTTAACATCCGTGATTTGTCATAGCATCACAAAATGTTAGTATAATCTTTGACAAATATTTTTCATATAGGTAACTGACTTCTTATAGGCTTTTATTGGCCAATTGTGAGGATCTAACATCTTGCTGAACCAATGGCACTACAATGGAGTAAAGACCAAATAATATTAATCCAAGAATATTTTTTCTTTTAAAATTAGTAATTTCTAATAAATTAAGTGTGATAAACTTCAAAACAATCTAGAAAGTACCAGGCAACAAGAGACTTCTTGCACTCACACACAGTTTCGATGGGGTATTTTCTTATTATTTTGTATGCCCCATCTTAAAGGTCCACAACTACATTCGATTTTGCGTAAGTTTTGTTTTGATCTTTATTAATTTTCTTTTTTTTCCATATTCTTTTTTCTGTGTTCAATTTCGCTATATTTTGTAGATGGTAAATATAAATCTCTTTTGACCTTCCATTTTACAGCTGAAATTTCACTACAAGATCTGGAAAAATATTCAAATCAATACAATTTTGTATTCAGGGGCATATTCTTTCTATTGCATCGGACTGTTCCAACTGTATTAATTTGTTATATTTATTGTATTTATTGTTATTTGGATTTTTTTACTTGAGTCAAAATGAATAAAGCAAAAAATGCTTTCAATTCATTTACATAAGTTTCTCTCTATTTATGTTTTATAATATTATTATTATATATGTTATGCTTATGTTGTGATATCTTACAAGTCCTTTGATGTCACAATCATTCATCATTCTAAGACCCCCAAAAGAAGATTGGAATATGCACCTGCTTAATTGGTTGGTCTTTTTATAAGACAGGTTAAGGTGCTATTACACCTTCATATAAATATGGACGAAATGTCACATTCGATGTATCATACAAGTGTGATAGCCATATCTATATGTTAAAATCTGTATGACGGCATATATATGAGGCCGGTTATCATTTAATTTTCTATCATATATATGGTACAGTGTAATAGGAAAATATTGCCGTCATCATATACATATGTTAGTTTTCAGTCATATTATCATACAAAATTTCTAGAATTTTATATGTAACTATATATCATATATTTAAATGGAATTATTTTAAAATATTTATTTTTAATAGGAATTTAATTTATTTTCCAGAAGAAAAAGGCATTTAAGGCATTTATGGTAAGATTAAATTTTCAAGGAAAAAAATTTTCTATTTTAAATTATTACCTTGAACAAATTAATATAACCTTTTCAGGATACTCCTACTTTTTGTAACTTCAAATTATTTAGGGGATTAGTATATTTTTTCAGGGACAATTATAATGGTACATAGCTTATTCCAGGATTGGTAGGTATATTGAAAATATATTTAACATAGCAATACGGATCAGAATTTATTTTCATTTAACCGTTAAACGTGTAAGTTTGAACCGATTTTTAGAGGAAATTACGAGAATAATAGTAAGTATAGTGAATATTATTTGTAAAATCAATATATTTAGATTTCAATTATTATTAACTATATTAATAATTAAATTAAGACTCTTAATTTAAGAGTAAATTATTTAATAATTGGTCAATGGTGTGATTGTTTTAATAGATAAAAATTTTTAGATTGTTCAGTGGATTTTATTTAATTGTTTTTCTTTTTTTCTAGTGGCTAGTGATTTACAGAGCGATATCAAATTTCAAAAAGAAAAATGAAATTTTCAAATTGGTGCATGCCGTTGAAGTGAACCCAAACCGATCTTTTTTTTCTTCTACAAATAGGTTTTTTTTATTCAAATAAAACCGCGACATACAAAGGATCAATATTATTTTTTCCATTTATAAATTATCAAAAAAATAAAATATCAAAAAACTGCACTACAAAACATATATGATCACTTTTGACATTTCAACCTTATCATATTGTCACTCTCATATAGGTGTGATAGGCAAATTTTACACTCTCATATATATGATAAAAACTTATATGAGAAGGCTTTTTCCCCTATAAATATGTTTCATATATATGGTATAGTGTAATAGCTCCTCTGAAAAATTTTTTTCAGAATGATATATGTATCATATTTCAAATGTCACTACCTCTCATATTTATATGAAGGTGTAATAGCACCCTTATAATTTTGTATTTTATTTTAGCTCATGCAATTCATATCGTTTACAATTTTCGGGTACTGTGGTAATCAGCTAAGTTTCGAAATTTCGTAAAAATCAGACAAATCTCTCTGTTTCACACCTATACGATTCTGTAGTTTGATTTGCTTTAAATTCCACAGTCCAACACAGTTCTTTAGACTAAATTTCTTTCCGTGTATCTCTAATACGTCCGTGTATTATCGTTTGTCTGGAAAGGCTACACTTTAAGATAAAAGATTGTCTTTTTTCTTGAATATTGAATATTTATTTATTTTTAATTTTTAACAGTTTTTGCAGTTTTGCAATTTGCTTATGAAAATTTATTAAAAGGAAATATTTATAAATTAAGACAACAAATGTTTAGGTTTTTACTGTTGTTAATTAAATACAAAGTTTTGGTAAAAATATTTTTTTAATGTACTTGATGTAAAAATTTAATTTATTTTAAGGGATTTGACGTAACTTTAGAACTCCATTCATTCCAGTGATGTTAACATTAGGTGACAACCAAAGCTCTTTTACTGATTTAACTTCTATATATATTTTTGTGAAGTTATTTCTACGCAGATCCAAGTAATCCAAGTCAACATTTACCTTAAATATTTCATTGGTAAGTTGATTTCCACTTTATGTTTTATGTTTTAATTTTGGAATATTTTCGAAAGCTTTCAGATTAAAATTTAGCATTCTACTATTATTAAGTTCTAACTTTTCAAGTTGAGATAAGTTCAAAAAAGTATTGGCCTCCAACGTATTGATGACAGAACTAGTCAAAGATATCCTCTTAACTGCAATTAAACCTTCAAATGTTTCCTTCGCCCATGTTAAGCTCTTGAATTTCTAACCACTCTAATTTTTGAAACGGTTGAAATTTTAAACTTTTGATTGTACTCTTATAAAGATGTAATCCTGTCAAATTGGTCTTAAAATCTGAATGAAAAACCTTTTCATATTTCCCAACCATCAAAAAAAGGATTTTTATATTATATAGAAAATTATATTCTAGGCAGCATTTATGGACGCCCCATATTTCTACAGTTGAATTTTCATTGAAATAATTCATTGGTGAATCATAACAACGATAAATGTCTAAACTGTGATAACCATCTGAATCCATATTACAACGTATCAATGAACGCGTCAGTCTTGCTAAAGTCGAAAGACAAATTAAAACCTTTAGTAAACTATAATTCATTTTCGTTAACTGAAACAATTACTTTTCTAAATTATTTTACAAAGTGGGCCTCATTTTATATCATCTCAAACAACTGTTGGTATATCGCATATAGATAAGAAAATTTACATATTTCAACTTCTATTAATTAACATTAGTAACAAATTCAAGTTAAAATATTCTTATTTGGTAATGAGATTAATAGAATTTTGGCACGTTTTGTCTTCAAGCAATATGAAAGATGAATTTGTTAAAAAAAAATTTAATTCAAATTAATTTTGAATTCCAAATTGTCTATTCTTGTCCTGAAAGTGAATAAGATAACTAAAGCATCTGTAATTAATAAAACAAAAAACTGTTTTGCTTAAATTGTTTTGACATTTATAAGCGAAGAAAAGACATTTGCTAAATCCCCAATCCCCAACCCCAACCCCAATCCATTTATAGAAATGGAAAATTTCAAATTTCAGAAGTGTAAGTAATCTATCGTCAAGTAGATGGACGTTGTGACAGACATTGCATGGTTGTGGTGCAGTCATTTTTCGGTAAATGCAAGCAAATGCGCCCCCCTCTTATGCCGATTGCTGTCTTCAAGTCCACATTAATAGCGCATTCCTTTGAAATATTGAGCAAATTGTCAATAATACAATTATTACCGATTTATAGCATTTTTTCCGATTTCTGAAGAGAACTTTATTATAAATTACGCCGTATACTATGCAAATTTTATTTCTTCTAAGAGAAAATTTCGGACACTTTTAAAGACAGAACTATGATGATAATTAATTTTTATTTTTTGCTCATTTCATTTGAAGATTTAATCATATAGATAAACAAAAAATTACAGATATATTTCATTTTTAGACAAAATAATAACAATAGTTTTCAAATTGATAAATACTATCATCACATCTTTAAGTGAAATATAATATATAACATTATCATAATCCATGACCTTATTTGAACTGATAACATACAAAATAAGCAAAATTCAATGATTCAAATGAAAAATAATTTTAGTATTCGTATAATTTGTGTTCAATCAGGAATTAGTAAGGATAATTTTTAGTGAATATGTACCCAATATTAACAAATATACGATATAATTTAACGAATAAAATAAAACCAAACTTAGCATTGTATGGCACCAACAAAATTTGTGAAAACAAAACATCATTATATGACTACCACATTAGTAAAAATGGTAAAATGGTAAATTTTGCTGGATATTTATTACCCGTCCAATATGCTGATTCAAGCATATCAGCGTCACATTTGCATACAAGGAAGTATGCATCGGTATTTGATGTTTCACATATGCTACAAACGCATATTAGAGGTAAATAAAAACTTTTTTTTGTTGTATTGATTAACTAAAATAATGAGAATGATTTGACACTTTCTTTTACTTTTTTTTTTTGGAATTATAGGAAAAGATGCAATCGCATGTTTTGAAACAATTTGTACAGCTGATATTAAAAATTTAAAGGATAATACTGGAACACTTACAGTATTTCTCAATACCAATGGTGGAATATTAGATGATCTAATTGTATCTAAAATTTCTTCAGATCATTTATTTATTGTATCAAATGCTGCTATGAAAGACCAAGACATGGAAATAATGAACATTGCTATTGTAAGTTATTTAATTTATTTTAAAAATAAGAAAGTTTCATACTCAGATTACTTGATTTTAAAGTAATTATTATTTAGTTAGATTTACAGTGTATAACATTTGTGTTCTAGTAGAATCTTTAAAAATTTTCTAGTTGGCAAAATAATGTCCTGACTTTAGACATAATATTCAGAACAATTTTTAGTATTCAGTCTTTTAAAATTTTGTTTGAATTATTTAATAAAAATCGAATATTATTTTATAATAAATCTTAGCTTCCTAAACCCTCTACTTTTATAACATTAATATCTCTTAAGAATACTCTAATGACTATTTAATAAAAAACATGTTGTCTTTTTTATACGAATTTTATGGCATGAATTATTAACATCTGTAATACATTTATGTAACTGTAACTAAAACAAATAAATGATTCGAAATTCGCTATTAAGTAAGAATAATTTCATATAACTCAACTTTTCTTAGTTCCCTGTTTGATAATGAAATGTATTAATAAATATTTAAAAATTCCTCTTACATTATTCTTCTTTTAAGAATGATTTCCAAAAGAAATCAAAAGACGTTGCTATAGAATTTATGACATTAGATCAACAAGCACTTCTTGCAATACAAGGGCCTTCTGCGGTTTCTTCTCTTCAAAAACTAACCTCAACTAATTTGGATAAACTTTATTTCATGCAAACAATTGAATCTGAAATATTTGGTATTAAATCATGTCGTATAACACGCTGTGGTTACACAGGTGAAGATGGTGTAGAAATATCGATACCGGCAAACAAAGCACAAAGTATTGTTGATGCTCTTTTATCACTAAAGGAATGTAATGTTAGACTGGCTGGACTTGGTGCACGTGATTCATTAAGGTATTTCATTAGAGAATATATATATATATATATATATAATTTATCCTTAAATTTTTTTAATAGACTAGAAGCAGGACTTTGCTTATATGGAAATGATATTGATTCACAAACTACACCTATTGAAGCAGCCTTAAATTGGCTTGTTGGTAATATAAATCAATTAATTATAAATAAACGGACTTTGTTTTCTCACTTTTATTTTATAATTTCATAAAAAAGTTTAGTACTACAATAAATCAAAAGAAATTTTAAGACTTCACTTTACTCAAATAATGACACGAGTAAAATAGCGACATAAAAGAATACTTAACTACAGAAAAACTAAAAATAGTTCTATTGGTCCATTTTGCCATATTATGTAGTACTTATTTAGTGATTGCATAAGAGTTTATAATCTTGAAATACAAAAATTCCTTTCTTTATTTCGGTCAAGTTTTACAAGAAACTTCATCTAAGCTTTTTATTTAAACCAAATAAATATCGAGCAAATATAAAACATAAGAAAAATGTTTCTAGTCTACACGGAAATTTCATAGAAGACACAAAACTTTACAAAAATGGATAATTATACCCGACACAAACTTTAGCTTATAGGTACAGAAGCAATTTTTGGACCCTGCAACTTATCGATATAATATATTTGTATGGCAAGTGTCGAGAATCAGAAATTTCGATAGATTCTTGAACTCGATTTCACTGTGCCCACAGCCTTAGGTAATTTTTTTCAAGCCGATCAAAAGTTTAGTATTAATGCGCAGAAGTGGACAAAAAAATGTTTTTGGAATGTTTGATATATATTAGTACTTTTTTCAACTCATATTATTTTTATAAGAGTCAAATGAAAATCGAAACATTTTTAATCAATTAATTTATTGATATTCTAGGATTCTCATGTTTTTGCTAGTAAAAAGTTAATGATTTTAATACTCTCTAAATTATAATTTAACATTAAATATGTATACATAAATTTATAAAATTTTACAGGAAAACGCCGTCGTACTGAAGCTAACTTTCCTGGTGCTAGTATTATAAATGAACAATTAAGGAATGGTGTACAACGGAAACGTATAGGCTTTCAAATGGAAAATGGTCCTCCAGCTAGATATGGTGTTGAAATATTTCATGAAAATCAAAAAATTGGCTCTGTTACAAGCGGATGTCCTAGTCCTAGCTTAGGTTTAAATATTGGTATGGGTTACATTAAAGAAAATTTTAAAAAGGTTGGAACTAAAATTCAACTGAAAGTTCGTGGAAAGTTTTATGATGCTGAGATTGTTAAAATGCCATTCATTTCATCTAAATATTATACAAAATAAATAAATAAATTTTGTTCAATTAATTTTTAACACAGTTTAGTATATTTTGATAAACAAATTTCGAAATTATGGTGACAAAAAGGTCTATCATATGTGTCTCATTACGCAATAATTTTTGTGATAAACTCTAATAAGGCCATAAATTTTAATTTTCATTAATATACATTTATATTTATTTCATAAGAATCGAAATATAAAACTTTGCACGATAATGTCTCACTTAACTTTTCCTACCATTTTATAACCGCATTATACAAATTATTATTAAAAAGTCTGAATTGAATTAAACCAATTCCAGCCTGTCAGTTTCGTTAAACCTTTAGAACAGTTGACATTACTGAAGACGAATTGGATTAATGTATGAGTAACTGCCAAGTATAAGAAAACGTAGTGTAGACAGCAATGAAGATTTTTTGATCAGGACACACTCCTAATTTTATTTAATATTGAATCTATTTAGCTTATTGATTATTTTTATACTTTTTTTGGCTAAAAGGAACTTATCTGGACTATACTTTATCTGCATGTTATGTAAGGATAATCCACTGAATGGGGCTTATATATATTCTGCATTCAATTTATTGTTAGCTAAGCCATAGAGCTCTGATGCTCAACACACGCTTTTCTATTAAAAAGCATTGAACTTTTGTCAACTTCATATTTTTGCATTAATGTCCATTTCTAAGACTTCTTTTGTTTTTTTCCCCTCATTTTGAATTTGTGATGTATTTTCAAATGACACAGGGTAAAACAAAATTAGCAAAAAAGAAAAAAAACAACAGTGAATACTCATAACTTTTATACGAATTTTATGTAGAAGATTATGATAATGTGCGATTTTATTAAGCCATTTCAACTACTTTATATATTAGATAACATAATTTATGACCATTTTAATTAAAATTATATAATCATACTTGAATTAATTCCTAAAAGCCGAAAATACTATGCAGATTGTTTGAAATAAACAAAAGATTTAATTAAAAATAAAATTAGTAAAAAAGAGTATATTTTTATATTATATTACATAAACAGGGAAAAAATTTATTAGATTGGGGTAATTTTTTACCGTTTATAATATATTTGCTTAGGTTATTCAATATTACTTTATGCAGTACTTTTATAACAATTACAATTAAAACATTCAAAAGCTTTTAAATAGGGGCAAGTTTGGATTTGAAACAACAAACGATGAATATGTAAACTTTTTACAATTGCATGTAGAGGAAAATTAAAAGAAAACCTACAATTGGGAGTACTTGGCAGTGGAAAGTTATTTTTTAAAATTCTTAATAAGTTTAGTTAAATTTTCTTCGATATCATAAAAGTGTGGAGAGTATATAAAAAGAAAAAAAAAACTGTATATAAATATTTATGCATCTATGTATGTAAAAAAACATCAGTTGAAAATAAAATATAAATAAAATAAAAAACTAAAGCAAAAAGTGTATAGTTTATAACAGGAAAAATAATATTCTAAAATTTATAGTGTCACAAATGTGTAAAGTCTTTGTGGAATAATAACGATTTTAATTAAATTGGCTTTTCCATTTCCGTGAAATAGTTATAGAGTGTAATTCAAATTCATTAGTTTCATAGTATAAAGTAATATTTTTATTTTTATCCATCATATTTAATATTTAAGTGATGTATTTATTCTATAAATATGTACCTGATACAATACGCAAATTAAATTAAGTTACTTTATTACAATTATACAATTTTTTTCCAATTTATCAAATTTGAATTTCTTAATTTCATTACTCACAGAAACAGATATACATATCTATACATATATATATATATATATATATATATATATATATAAATATATATAATTTTTGTTAGTTTTTATTATGATAAATTTTATTTTATCAAATAAAATTAGTTTTCCTAACAATTTTTTTTATAATTTTTAGTTCGATGGTATTATAAATGAAAAAGTTACAAAACTATAAAATTCGAAATAAAATATATTCAAAGTTATCTAATTTTCCATTATTAAAAAATTATAAAAAATATGAAAAACAAAGAAAAGTTCCAACAAACAGTTAAAAAATGTTTAAAAAAATTTCATATTACATGATATGATAAAATAAAAAACTTGAAATATTTCTAAAAAAAAATAGATATCAATTTGTTTTAATATATAAAAAGCAAAATAAAAAATATAAAGCTAAAAATTTGACAATTTCGCTTTACAAAATAATGAATTTGAATATCTTTATTACAGAAAAATGTCAAATAATTTGATTAATATAAATAATATAAGCAAAAGGTTCATCCATTCATGGATTTATATAACAATAAAAATAAAATACAATTATTGTAATTTAAGTAAAAATTTAAAAAAAAAAAATTTATTACTATCTTGTATTGTAACAATATGTATGAATTATTTATTTATAATCAGCTACAAATTTACTTGTTATCCTTTATAATTATATTAAATTTTTTTCAAACTGGTAACTGTGCACATGGTTATAGGTGAGTAAATATTATATAAACAAATATTTAACTTTAAAAGCTTTTCATATGCTAGTAAAAATAAAAATTATTATTTACTTTTATAAACATATTCTTAAAACATTACTAGATCGCTAGTTAAAGTATTTCAAAAAATCATAATGACTGATTTATATCAAAAGCATTGCATCGGTTACAATTAAAGATGATAATCTACAGTTAATAGATTCATTTTGAATTGCCCTTTTTCTGTCTTTTTTTAAAAAGTTTTTCAATTATATTTTAATTTTAGTCTCTTTAGTCATATTCACCCCCCACTTTATATAATTATTATAGTAGTAGAATTCAATAGCTCATCGTAAAATATTTCGTTAATTCCTGCCAAGCACGAAACTATAAGTGAGAGTGGGTTGAGAGTCCTACAACAATTTTTTAACGACTTCTCATTGCCATCAAAGCAACTTATGATTTCTTAATAAAAATCTCATTAGTTCATCATCTCAAAGTATAGATGACAATTTGAAGCAACTTGACTTATTCTCAGAACTGGGAACGGGTTAATTTTTTGCAAAAAATTTTTCCACAAGATTACGTTCAGTTTACATATGTTAACAAAATTTAAAGCAAATATATTATCGGTAAGTTTTTCAAAAATTTGTCACAAACCTCTACAGAAAAAAAAGCAAAATAAATAAGACTCTATACAAAGAAAAAACCTTTTTTTCACTGTTTTTTACGTTAAAAAACTAAATAACTAATCAGCATTTTAACGCAGTTGTAGTTGAATTTGATTAATTAGGGTTTATTGATTCCTTATAAATCAGAGGTCGGCAAACCGCGGCTCTTTGGTCTCTTCTGCAAAATGTCATTGCCATGCGGATAATTAAAGTGCGGTTAAAAGTTCGTAGCTCATGTATAAAAGTCGGTTTTCCTGACTTTAACTTTTTTTCGACAACTTGCTAAATAGTGTTCGGTAACAAAAATTAGCTTCTTGTGCTTATTTTTTTTGTATTACTGTTATATTTTTCATCTATAATTCTTCTTGTCTTTTTATTCATTTAAAAATTTTTTGTAATAGAATTCAATACTTTCAATTAACAAAAGGCACAATAAATATAAACAACGAAAGTGGATGAAAGAGTTGAAAGATTTCGACCTCAGCGAATATACTTCAATTAGTTCATCTTAATTAAATTAATAAAAATCTACTTTTTAATATAATGTAGCTTAAGTTTAAAAAATTTGGCTCTCAAAACAAACTTCAGTGTTTGCTTTTTTGACATTTGGCTCTTTTGGCTAATGAGTTTGCAGACCCCTGTTATAAATCATCAACATCGTATGTAAAAATGTTGTTTTGAGAAAAACATTTTTTGATTTTTATAACAAGATAAAAGTTATTAAAAATATACTTAAACATCTCAGAGTATTTTGAATGTATATTCACAGAATAATTTTAAATATAAGTATATATATTCGGAAAATTTAAATAAAGGATTTTATGAAAGTGAAGAAATATCAATTAAGTTTACTACTTCCTTAAGAAATATTGAAAACTAAAGCTTCTGTTCTCTTAACGTTATAGTATCCAAAATGAAGTCCACTATGAATCATTCTGCCTCCGGGGACCAGTATGCCTTTCAAGATTTTGACGATATTTATATTTGTTATGATTACGATTAAGTGCATAATTTTGTTTTATTACTCTGTACTAAATATTTAAAAGAATTCCAGCGTATTGAGACACTGAAAGACTGTCAAAATATGAATCCACTGCTGCTATTGAAAATCTTCGTTCTAAAAAAAATTGTCTTCAATGCTTGATTACAATTCCTATTTCTTTGTTTTAAAGAATTAATCAATTTAAAAAATGAATAAATCGATTTGAAATAACTAAAAAACCAGAGAACAAATAAAGTTAAATACACTGATATCATTCTTTCGTTTTTCATTACTTAAAATGCTGTAAAAGAAAAGAAAATATTACTTGTATATATTTTTTGTAAAGTACAATACAAGAGAACTACAAACAAAAACTACAAAAGGTACAGCAACTTTACACCACAGAAAAATATTTAAGCTAATTGAAAGTATTTAAGGAATAAAATTCTATGAATAATTGAATAATTATTAGATAATCTACTGGTTTTAGATATGAATCCAATAATAAACTTGACAAACTTCAATGATTGCATAATGTTGGTTACTATAATACTAATAACATCTAAAGGTTTTCTGAAACTTTAACAACGATAAACAAATGGCGGGTAGTTTTTTTTTTCTTGTTACAATTGAAAAATCTATAAATGCGGGTATCACAATACAAACAATACATTTTACATATTATACTAATCACATTCAGAGAATTTTTATTTTATGCATGTAATTGTCAATCAAATCTACGCAAAAATTATAATTTATATTTAGAAATAATACAGAAAGTGCTGAACTTGTATCCAATTATGAATCAAGTTTGTCACTACCGGATATCTTACCAATTCCATCAAAGCAGTACGACAAAAATCGTGCACCAAAACTTTTAGGACAGCCAACTGTTGTATATTTTCATGTAACTGTATTATCATTGGATTCAATAAATGAAGAATCAATGGTAAATATATAATGGTATTATATATATATAAATATATAAAATAAATTAGTATTATTATTTTAGACATATGTTACGGATATATTTTTAGCTCAAAGTTGGAGAGATCCAAGATTACGTCTTCCAGAAAATATGAGCGAAGAATATCGAATACTTGATGTAGATTGGTTACATAGTATATGGAGACCAGATTGTTTTTTTAAAAATGCAAAAAAAGTAACATTTCATGAAATGAGTATACCAAATCATTATTTATGGTTATACCATGATAAAACTTTATTATATATGTCAAAGTAATTTTGAATTAAATTAAAAATAAATTAGTTAAATACAAATTAATATTTCAGGCTAACATTGGTATTATCCTGTGCAATGAAATTTGAGTCATATCCTCATGATACACAAATTTGTTCAATGATGATAGAAAGTTGTAAGAATGTTTTTTTAAATATTTATGCTCTGCTTTATTGACAGTACAAATAATTATTTTTGTTTAACCATCGGAAGTTTTTTTAATTGTTCCAATGAAGATTCTTGAAACTTTTGTATCTGTTTTAGCACTAACTGAATCCGAAGACCAATTCGATTCATAGAAACTCAACTCTTAAAACTCATTAGTGTGTCGTATAACAATCGCCAGTCACTCAGATTATAAAATGTGTTTCTCATTTATTTTAAGTTACTTTTCCGGCAAACATATTACAAGCTTTTTGTATTAAAAAAACAATAAATTACTACGAATTAATAATAATCTAATCAAAAAGTAAAGCATTTAAGGTTTAATTCGATAATAACAAGTTTTTGAAATAAAATATTTTGTAGGTATGAAGATTTGTAATATTACTGTGGACATCGTGTCTGTCAAACAGTCGTGTTTTTTATTTTTCAAAAAAAAAATAAAAAATTTGTGTTTGCGGTGATTTAATTCATTGAATTAATGGGAGTAGATTTCAATTATTTTAATTAGCAGCTATATGGGTGCAAAAGTACAGTTGACTTATGAGCATACTTTTGAAAACGACCATGTCTGCCTTATTTTTTGATTTCAAAATACTAAGCCCTACATGTGTAATTTATTAAGCTCAATTGGTATATATTTAGTTACATATCTATTCTAGAAACCTTAATATTAGTAGCTTTTAGTATTATGGTTAAAAATTTCTTCAAAAAAATCACAGAAAAGTCTGATAATGCTAATAACGAATTAAATGAGCAGTTGTTAAATTTGTAATTTTTATCAACTGTTAAAATAATTGTTTCTACAAGCATTTCTATGCTATTTAATATAAAAATAAAATCTTTTTTATTATAGTACAATATAATTTTGCATTGAGTTTAATGAGATAAATTTTGACTGTTTATTAAGTGCATTATTATTGAGTTTGTTTGAGTTTGCTGAAGCAACACTTCAGTTTATACTCCAAAAAAAAAAAAAAAAATCTATAAAAAAATAATTAAATTTATATTTTTGATACCATGAATATCAAAATACAGATACAAAAATTTCAAATTTTTAGTTATATTTTTAATCTTCAACAACAAAATATTTTAAAAAATTTATCTTTCAACGTTATTTTCTACTTTACGTCTGGATGGATTATAAATGTTTAAATAATGGGATTCATATAATTTCACTATGGATAAAAATATTATAATAATAATAATATTTCACAAAAAATAAATAAAATAAATAAAAAAAAAAACACCCCAATAGTATCACATACAGTACAAGATTTAGTATTTATTTGGAATATGACTGATCCATTAGTTGTTAATTCCGAAATAGAACTGCCTCAGTTGGATATATCGAATAATTACACAACAGATTGCACGATCGAATACTCAACTGGTAGGTGGATAATATTTTCGAAATTTATATTAATTTGTATCAATGATACAGGGTGGATCGATTTTTTTCCAAATTTTATTTTGAGCACTACAAGAATTACTTTGTTCTTGATTAGCTAAAAATTATTTATTCATTTTTATTATTCAACACAAGCAATTAATATATTTTGTATATTATATAATTTTGATTATAACTTCAATATTTCATTTGAAACAAAATCATAAAACAATCATTTAAATTTTACAAAAATACTTGATTACTAATTTAAACAACTACATCCAGTAATTTGATGGTCGCTGACAAAATTTTGTTGAGTGCTCTTTTGTATCTCAGTCAGTAAAAATCTTGACAAATTTTTCATAAAATTACAGTTGAATTAGTTAACGGACGCAAATAAAACCTAAATTATTTATGCAATTTACAATGTACACATTTTCCATTTTAATTTTTTCTTCTGGGTTTTATTTACTAAAAACAAGTATAAAAACTTAATTCATAAAATCAAACAAGTTTTAATAATAATTTTTATAATACGTTTAATATGATTTTTGTCGGCGACCATTTCACTCAGTATCTATACAAGTAAACAATATATTAACAGATATTTTTTTAGGTAACTTCACGTGTCTAGCTGTTGTTTTTAATTTAAGACGTCGTTTAGGATATCATTTATTTCATACATACATACCGTCAGCATTAATTGTTGTAATGTCTTGGATATCATTTTGGATAAAACCAGAAGCAATACCAGCACGAGTAACACTGGGTGTTACATCATTATTAACATTAGCAACACAAAATACACAATCACAACAATCTTTACCACCAGTATCTTATGTTAAGGCGATTGATGTATGGATGTCATCATGTTCAGTATTTGTTTTTTTATCATTAATGGAATTTGCTGTTGTTAATAACTATATGGGACCAATTGCTACTAAAGCAATGAAAGGTTATTCAGATGAAGATTTAAGGGATGCAGATAATTTAAAAGTAAATATTTGACATTATTATTGAGTAGTTATGGAAATTAATTAATATTTTTATATTTTATTTAAATTTATAAAAGTAAATATATTAATATTCTATACACAAAACAATATTCAAAACTTATATAATAAAAGTGATATTTTCCAATAATAACCTATTCAAATATTTAAATATGATTAAACAAATCCCGATGAATTAAAAATGATTCTGATGAAGAATAGTACCTTAAAGAAAACTATTCGTATTTTCATTAATTTAATTTAAAAATTGAATAGCCAACTGGTCAATTTGTCAAAAAAACGGAACAGATTATTTGAATAAAACTAAGTGATATAAATGGAAATATCAATTTCAAATTATGGTCAATTAGACTTAATACAAATCCGACATTTAAGAAATGCCTAGAAATTCCTATTTGGATTAGAAGAATTGAACTTTTGTCTCAAAGATAATGCCCTCGAACGGCCAATTAAAACCGCATAATAATCGCTTTCCACTTGTTTTGTTTTTATTATTTCGAAATAAAGAATTAGTAATTTTCTATGATGATTGTAACTAAATTAAGATACATCTTTTTTACTGCGGGACGACTTCACTTTTCTTTACACAATTTAATATATTCTTTTCAATTACAAGCACATAATATTTATGGTATTGAACTTAAATACCATAGTTCTTAGGAGTGAATTTATAACATTTTTAATCTACTGTGTAACTAAGCAAAAAAATCAAATCTTAAACTAGCCAATGACTTAGCACCATAAATATGTATGTCTGCATAAATTCTAAAAACTTTTAAGTTAAGATCGTTCTCAGATATAGAAATAAAAAAAAATATCTTAATATAAAAAAACAATCCTTATACATATACAACATGAACGAAAACTAACTCCTAACACTTATTATTATTATTATTAAATATTTATATATTATTTGAAAATTACAGAATAATGATCATCGTGCATCAATGACAGTACCACAATATGATACATTTTGTCATGGACGTGAAACAGCATTGTATATTGATAAATTCTCTAGATTTTTCTTTCCATTTTCATTTTTTATTTTAAATATTGTATACTGGTCAACATTTCTTTAATTTAATATTACTTTAGGATATGAATATTTTATTATATCTATAACTTATATAATTTTAATTTTCAAATTTTAAATACGTAAAAAATAGATGAAACTAATAATAATTTGGAAAAATTAAAAAAAATTTTTTGAAATATTACAATTTAGAATTTCAAATGTAAACTAAGAATGTGTAATTTTGATTTAATATTATAAAATTTTAAGCTAATTCTGAAATATTACCATTTTGAAATTTAAAAGTTTATTTTAAACGGTAATGATTGTTAATAGTAACAAAAGATTATTTATATATTAAAAATTCGTTTAAAGGAATATGTTTTATTTCATTAATACAATTATTTATGTTCAGAAATAGCAGAAATTGCGAAAAATTGTATCAAAACGAAGTTTAAATCCAATCTTATTACGTGGGCTGAACTTCTTAGGCCTTTTCTTCTATGTGAAATTTCCTCCAAAAAACCAAAATTTTATACCGTTTCTGTTCAGCATTTAAAGAAATAAATCTAACCTAAAGTATTGAGAATTGAGTTTATGAGGTTCCAATTTAAAAGTTTGAATCGGATTACCGGAGTTAAAAGAAGTAATAATTTAATTACAAAACAAAATTGATTAAGCAATAACCAATGAAAGTCAAAACTTTAGTCAAATACCTTGTTTTTTTTTTTTATTTAACAAAAGCTCAAGAAGCTTAGCTTAGCTTAGAAGTTTATATTTCACCATCATATTGATAAATAACTACAAGATTTAAATACTGTATAATATATTTTATTTAAATTATTATAATAGTTGTCTTATTTTTTATATTATGATTTAAATGTAATACATTTAATATATAATTTGATGAAAAATTCTAAAATTAAATATATTAATAAATATATTTTACGATGATATTAATGCAATCAATTGTTCACTTTAATTAAGCGTCCAGCGCTATTATATGTAATGTTTATACAAGTTAAACAAGATGAAAAGATTTATAGTATTTGAATTTATTGCTTATAAATCCTTATGAGAGTTTAGAATTTAAGCTATCGACTTTGGAGCTAAGATCTATGTTCCGCTTTCACCTATTTCCTTGAAAATATTAATAATATAACCAAGCCTAAGTTATATAATTTTTTATTTTAGAAAATCATATACACAAATTTGAAAATGCAATATGTCCATTTGTACGCTTTCTTTTTAAGTATTTTCAGTTTTTATTTCTTGTATTTTTAAATAATTAATCAATATATATATAAACTTTTAATATTTTAACACTATACAAAATGAAATTGTTGGTTATAAAATTTTTCTGAATTTAGCGAATTTGTTTAAGGATATAACCAATTCTCAATATTTAGTTTAACGATCAATTTAAGTCCAATAAAACTCTAAGCTTCCTATTAACTTAAATTATATTTTTCTTTTTGTTAATTTAGGATGCATTATTAAATTTAAATGAAGTATTCTAAAAATTCTTTTAATAATGATGTTTATTGTTTAGAATATTTATATGGTATTTAAATACAACGTCATGATGTCATTATGAGCTTTATGATCTTTCGTATTGCATTTTATACAATCTTTTTTTAATGCTTCTGTATAGGGAATATTTTTCTTACTTTATATTACTAGCCCTTTTAAATTTGCAAACTTCAAAAACAATTATTGCTTTGTAAATTGTTTATTAAAATTAGCTCTAATTGTTTAAAAAAATAATTTAAACACAATAAAATATGTTTTGAAATCATATTAATCATAAATTGTTCACTAAAAATCACATAATTCATTCAAGATCTATTTTCAAAATCAAAATATTGCTTCAAGGAGAGAGGTTTTATTCTATAGCAACAGGAATCGAAATATTGGAGGAATATGAGTGTACAATAATATCTATTGAAAAATAAAAATATTTTTTTAAGAAAGTTACCAATATTTTACAAATAAATACAACAAAAAATTTGTATCTTGTTAAATTTAAAAATTTCTTATGAATATACTATATTAATTGAATGTTTTTTTCTTTAGATAGCTTTTCCAACTAAAAAGTGTTTATCATCGACTCCTCGTAAGGACGGCAGTCAGGACCAAATTTAAATCAATTAAATTACTGAAAAACACAAACCAAAGAAAACACTTTGTAATATAATAAGAACATGCAAAACAAAAATAAATTAATGTAATACAAAATATATTTTTAAAATTTTTCTAGTTTCGAATTCTTTTTATCTTTGTGTTTTGTTTTTCATAAATATTATTTTAAACATGGGAAATTAGTTTGACAGTAAATATTGCATAAATGATTACAAAAATGCATTTAATTACATAGATGTGTGCTATCTATTGCTTACAGGGACATACCTCTGTTAAATGAATAACATAGATTGTGAAGGGCTTTTTTAGCGATGTGCATGAATGTCTTTAAGCAATGTTCCTTTTTCATATACTATATTAAAATTATTTAAAGTATTTATAAGACAGAAAACATATTCCATAACTGAAACGAAGTGAAAAGAAACTCTAAATTTTTTCAACAGTGGCGTGAAATTTGTATCTGAAAAACGTAAAAATATCGAATAACAATGATGATTTCTAATTTTTATCTGCTCCTAATATAAAATCCTAGAAATATCTAAAACACCAACTGGTGTAGTTTCAAACTTTCTAAGTTGTACGATACATTTGGTTTTTATTATAATTTTAAATATACAATTGTTCCTTAAATTATTTAACAAAAGTTAAACTTGTTGAATGAGATTTGTTTTTTTTTAAAAAAAAAAAAAAATTCCTAAATCATAAAACAGAGGATTTAGATATAGACGTAAATTCAGGATACAAAATTTCTCAAACTTATTCAAAATAAAATCCGAAATCATCATAAAAATTAGACAAATTCTTGAATTCTTAGCTTTGAATCCTTTTACTAAAAATATACTAATATTATTTTATATATATATATATATATATATATATATATATATATATAAATATATATATATCCCTTTTTTGTTATATAATTTAAATACAAAACGAAATTATATTGATTTGATGATAACGACTTAAATATTATTCAAATTAATATTTAAGATGATGAATTGCTACTAACTGCAGGTGTGGAGCTCATATGATTTGAAATAACTGAATTCTGTATAATATTTGTATTACTAGAAGTAATCATACCCAATCTAGAAGTTGATGGTTCACGTTTTGGCGGTACTATTGGTTTATTAGGTGGTATTGGTGGTGGTACACCACGTCCACATACAGATGATGATGTTGTTACTGATGTTACATTTTGGGCTGTACCTAAGCGTGCAATTGGATTGGAAATTTGCGAAGTTAAATTTTTTCCTGTTATTGAAGGTGTAACCGATGAAAAGGAATTTGAAGAAGTAGACCCTGATGATAATACTGATTGTGTTGTTGTCGAAGATAAAGTTGATTGAAATTCTTGTGATTGTGGTTGTACTGATGATCCCACTATACAAGTTGAATTTGATAATGTCCTTGGTGTCACCTAATATATATATATATATATATATTTATAATATGTTTTTGTGTAATTTTTTTCTTTCAAATTCATATATTTCTATTTCTATGGTGTAGTTTTTGAAATAAAAAACAAATCTTTTTATTCTCAATACATTTAGTGTAAAATGTAAATTAGAAACTTGTTTAAAATACTTCATCATGCTGTTAAATATAGAAAAGTAATACATAACATGCAATATATATGGAATTGTATCTCATAAACAAGGAAATATAATATTTTATAGATAGCCTAACGAATTTTTGGATGCTACTCGATGCCTAAAGGGCACCCTTGACCAATCCAATCAAACTGTCAAAGCACTTTGATCATAGTAATTTGATGAGTTAAGGGATATTCAGGTCAAATATACCTGTCATTTTGAGAAAATTTGATGAATACTTATCAAATTTATATGTCACAATTAGATATATATTTTGAGCGATTATGTGAATAGCTCCAGTTTTCATATTATCATAGTAATAGAGTATATATTAAAATAAGTTTTTGAATTTTCTATTATTTTGATTTTTAAGTTGTTTTAGGGGAATTGTAAAAACATTAATTAATTTTTTAAGCATGCAAGTGCATATATAAATCGAACAATATATTTATATGTTAAAATTAACACTGTTTTGTCACCTCCCACATTTCGCAACATTTCCCACATTTCCCAACAAAAACAAGACCTTTGTTGTTGATAGTATATAGTTTTCATTTAGTTTTCTTTTATTTTTACATAGCAATTGAAAATTGAGTATTTGTAATTTTTATTCAGTTAAAAATAATCATTTTCTTAGTATAAGTATAAATATAAGTGTGCAATTAATACACTATACTTTGATCAAATTTATTTGATCAGTTAAGGGTCTCATATTGAGTGAATATATAAGCAAAATTTGCTTAACTTCCATCAAATAACTTTGACAGTTTGATTGGATTGGTCAAGGGTGCCCTTAAAAGTAATCATCTTTCACATGAATAACAAATTGCAACGTGATCCCTTAAAACAAAATGTTACATAATATTGCAATAAAATACCCAGCAGTAATATACCTCGTGACAGTTAAACTATAATACATTATTATCAGTTTTTAGTTCAACTTTGATTATAGGATTAAAATCACAGCAAAAAGAACAATGACTGAAATGGTAAAAAACTCAAATTTTCTCTTTACTTTTTAATTTTATTTTCAATTAATATCTTTATATTTTGTTTTTCAATTAAAAATACAAAATAATAATTTTCCTTTTCTTTTTTCCTTGTTTGATGAAAGCTTTTTTATTCAAATGTTGTAAAATATAGTAAATAAATCTTTTATCTTTCGAAGCTATAACTTAACGACATGAAAAATTTATTAGATTTTAAATATTTAATTTTTTCAAAGAATTTATTTTAATTTATTTCAATCTTGGCCCTTATACTAATAAATTTTCAGCAACGTCATTGTTAAAAAACAATCTTTTTACGAGGGTTGATCAAAAAGTTACAGTTCTGAGTTACAGCTAATAGGTCTGGATCATGAGCGCTAATGATTTTTCAATCCTTATACTATATTACGTCGATCATATCAATTTGGTATAAATAGCTGTGCATTTCTATGAGTTGTATTCATTTTAATAACAGCTGAAGCAATAACACGAAATGGAGAAACATGAAATTAGAGCTTCATGAAATATCTTTGTATGAAAAATATGTCGCCTACAGAAGCTCATGCTGATTTAAAGGGAACATTAGGAGAGTCTGCCCCTCCATATTCAATAGTCGTGAGATGATGTCGAGAGTTTAAGCTGATAAGATTGACAACACAAATGAAAATGTTCCAAAGGTGGAAAAGCTTGTTTTGGCTGACAGACGGGTGACTGTCCGCCATTTAGCAGAGATCCCTAGCATTTCATACGGCAGCATTCACAACACATTAAACAAGAGACTGAAAAAAGTTGTTAACTGGCGCTCAGAAGAAAACCCGATACCGCATATCAAGGGAAAATTTCGCCATATTTCAAGCCGACTACGACCAATTTTTTGCAAGATTTGTTACAATGGACAAGAGCTGAATACACCACTTTGACCCAGAAACCAAAAAACAATCCATGGCTTGGAAGAGATCTTCATCTCAGACTCCAAAGAAGTTCAAGGTGTCAAGCTTAGCAGGCAAAATAATGACTTCAGTATTTTGCGATGCAGAAGGAATTATAATGGCCTTATATTTGGAACATGACAGAACAAATTTGGAAACTACGAGAAGCCATCAAAGAAAAAAGGCGAGGCAAATTTGCGCAAAGAGTTTTGTTTAATCAAGACAGCACCCAAGCACACAAAACCGACATTGCGATGGCTACAATCCGTGATACTAGCTTCGAATTGATGAATCATCCACCGCATTCTCCAGACCTGGCCCGAGTGACTTTCATCTATTCCCAAAATTGAAAGAAGAAATTCGGGTAAAAAAATTTGAGTACGACAGTGAAGTAATGGCTGCTGTTGAAGCCATTTTTGAAGAGCAAGATAAAGAATTTTATAAAAAAAGGGATTTTAGCTTTAAAGAAAAGGTGGATGGAATGAATTGAATTGAAAGGAGACTATGCAGAAGAAAAAAATGTTAGCTTTGCTCATATTGCTTTTGTTTCTCATTCAAAGTCATTACTTTTTGATCAACCCTCGTAAATGTACAATAGATCTTCAACCTACTTCAATATATCATATAATAAAAAATATATAAGTATCAAAAAAATGAGTAAAAAGCATCCAAATGTAGCTACCATTTTACTTAAGGGTCAACTATCCAATCAACCAATTACAATATTTATAATCATTTAATTATATCCTGGAGAAGTTAAAAAAATAGATTAACATCTTGTTCCTAATTCAATTTTACCTTTTCTAAATTTTGTAGATGTTGTCCCCAACTCTGGAGGGCACCCTTGATCAATCCAATCAAACTGTCAAAGTTATTTGATGGAAGTTAAGCAAATTTTGCTTATATATTCACTCAATATGAGACCCTTAACTGATCAAATAAATTTGATCAAAGTATAGTGTATTAATTGCACACTTATATTTATACTTATACTAAGAAAATGATTATTTTTAACTGAATAAAAATTACAAATACTCAATTTTCAATTGCTATGTAAAAATAAAAGAAAACTAAATGAAAACTATATACTATCAACAACAAAGGTCTTGTTTTTGTTGGGAAATGTGGGAAATGTTGCGAAATGTGGGAGGTGACAAAACAGTGTTAATTTTAACATATAAATATATTGTTCGATTTATATATGCACTTGCATGCTTAAAAAATTAATTAATGTTTTTACAATTCCCCTAAAACAACTTAAAAATCAAAATAATAGAAAATTCAAAAACTTATTTTAATATATACTCTATTACTATGATAATATGAAAACTGGAGCTATTCACATAATCGCTCAAAATATATATCTAATTGTGACATATAAATTTGATAAGTATTCATCAAATTTTCTCAAAATGACAGGTATATTTGACCTAAACATCCCTTAACTCATCAAATTACTATGATCAAAGTGCTTTGACAGTTTGATTGGATTGGTCAAGGGTGCCCTTGACTGGGCATCTAGTGGGTATATTTCTAGGTAAATCTAACGATTTTATTTCTTAAGAGTTAATACTTACAATAAAGAAAATATGTTAATTTTAAATGTAAATCAAATAATAAAATTAAGCAATAAGGTTAGTACTCAAAAGAAAAATTACAACATGCTAAATAAACCAAAAGTGGATCTTAATATATTTTGCCACATTAAAAACTACCGTTGATAGAACAAAGTCAAAATATCTAATTAAAAAAATGAAGGAAGAATATTCATAATAAAATACTTTTGTACATACTTTTGTCGCTGAAGAATTCAGAGCTGCTGCTGACATCATTGATGTATCGTATGGTACTGATTGGGGACGTAAGCCTTGTCCAGGGGATAAGGAACGAGCAATACCAGTAGCTAAAAAGGTTTAATTATTATTAAAACATAAAATAACAATATTTATTCAAAAATAAAAAAGATATTATTTAGTAATTCATAAGTTTAAAGCATTCATTTTGAAGTAATAATTGTAGCGATTACATTCTTTTATGTTATATCTTATATTTACAAAAAACAAGAAACTCCAATAGTTTTAAGCCTGTAATTTTCTTGGACGGAAAGCAAAAGTGCTAATTATACGATACCCAATGATAATTAGTTATATAAATCAACAATTGTCAAGAGATATTGTCTCAAAGGATATTTAATAGAGTAACAACTTAAAATGGATGGTATCTAAAAACATGAAAGTATAATTTTATCACCAATTTTTCATTCATACTGAAAAAATTTATTTTATTTTATTATCAAAAAATTTTTAGAACCAATTTAAATCTCTCTTTAAAGCAGTTGACTGAGTCGAATAAAATCGTTTAACACAATTGGGTCGAGATAATCGTGCATTAGATCCAAATCTAATATACTGCTATTAATTTAGAATATTTAGGAAAAATATCAACAACTAAACAAAAACTTTAAAAACGAATCTGGAATAATATAATTAAAATTTTTCCTACATAACAAAAAATCTTGTTTAGATAAGAAAATCGAAACGAACCAATAACCAAAATAATTTATTAAAATCAATGTAAAACTATGGTAGCAAAACCTCTTAAGAAAAAGAAATTGCATATGTCAAATAATTATCATATTTCAAATGAATGCTTTAAATTTATGTATACATAAAAATCGCTTTTCAATTGGACAATGAGCTGATTTAAATATAATTTTTGATTATATCAAACATTCATAAGGCAATAAAATAAGTAACTTAAAGCAAGCCAAAATTCGAATTTATTTTCTAACAAGCACAAGCCAAATAATAAAGTTCAGCTACAAAACTACAATATTAAAATGAATGACAATTTCACATCAACACATTGCCCTTTTATATTTATTTTATAATTTCAATTTAAAAAAATGTATTAATTATTTTAATTTACTTGGTCCAGAAACGGGAACACTGGAAACTGTAGCAGTGGGCTGAACAATTTTTGCAACATTCATTACTGAAGATGGGGCTGTTAAGACGATGTCATCTTTATGATTTTAATTGTGATAATTTGCATTATATTTTTTGTTTGTGTTTTTAGAAGCATAAGATAAAAATAAAAAAAAATATATTTACGAAATTTTTGAAAACTTCAAGTTAAAATTGAAACTAACAACCCAAACAAACAATATAACATTAAGTACAAAATAGATTTTTTGAATAATGTATTAATAAATTGAATAATATTATCATTTTATCATTGCCGTAGTTGAAAATAAAATAACATTAAAAACTTATTCAAATTAAGTTCAGATCATAGTTAATTATAACAAAAGAAAAGAATATAATTGACGTACAAAAACAAAATAAAACGCCACTTAGAAAAGCAAGGGTAATATAAATATTCAATTTTAAATTCTATATGCACGTTAATAAATTAGCAAGCTATATAGACAAAAATGTATATTGTTTATATCACTAAACATGATACGTCGATACCCGGTAAAAGTGCAATGGAATCCAAGTTTTCTTTCGCGAAAGATAATACCATAAAGGTGTGTTTTATTTTATATTATCGAAAGCCAGACGAACAAGTTCTGTCGAATTAGCTGTCAATAATAATAATTTTATAAGCAATAGTAATAATTTTAGAAGCAAGAGTACAGCTTCGCCATACTACCCATACTCATACATCAATTTTCTATAATTTATGAGCACTCTTTGATAAATAACACTTCAAATTTTAAAACCCCCTTAAAATCTAATTTTAAAAATCCTTAAATTTGGTTTTAAGTTCAACGTCTCTTAGAAACTTTTACAGTACATTTATAGATAAATATTCCATAAGATCGAGTGTTCATGACAAAATTTCGGATTTTATAACGAACAATTTCGAATATCTTTGGAAACTATTGTTAGTAAAAAAAAAAACTAAAACTTATAAATAGCTTAAATTTAAGAAAAATATTAATTAAAATTAGTTTTGTACCTGATATAGAGCGAGTTTTAGCTGACAAAGAAGGTCCAGAAGTAGTTTGCATTCTTATGCTAATACCTTGCTTACGAAAACTTTCATTTTCATTTCTAAGTTGTGTTATTTCTAACTCAAGTTCCTTTATTCTGTTGATAGCAAAATATATTTAAAATTAAAAAAATGCAAATTAAAACTTTACTATATTTAGCTAACCTTTTTTCCTCTTTTGCAATATTTAACTTCATTATTTTACGTTCATTATCAATACTTAAAGCTTGCTTTTCTAATTCCGCTTCCATTCTTAACGATTTTTTACTCTCTTCTTCTAAACCATCAGCTATTGTGTCAGATCTTTGTTTTTCTTCACTTAATATCTGGGCTAAATCTTCAGAGCGCTTACGTTCTTCAATATACTTCATAATAATTTTTTTACGTTCAGCTAATAAAAGTAAAACCATTTGTTTTTCTCTCTCTTTTTCATTATCTAATTGTTCTTGTAGCTTTTTACTATCCTTTTCCAATTTTTTACGTAAATTCTTTTCACTTTCTAATTCTTGTTTTAATTTAGTTCTTTCCATTTCTAATCCATATGTTATATCATCACCTTGTGCAGTGTCATGTTCATGCTTACGTTTTTCTTCTTCTAATTCTAATCTCATTCTTTGATTATTTTCAAGAGATTCTCTTAACATTTTTATAATACGAGAATGTGTTAGGCGTTGATTACCCGTCACTTGGCATAATGCTTCCATTTGCTGTTCAAGAAGGGTACGAGATTCAGATTCAGCTTGTATAGCTGTAATTGATGATTGTCTACTAATAATACCACCTGATATAAATATTTTATCACGTAATAGAGCTGCATATGGATCATTTGATTTTATTGGATTTGATCGTATTATATGTATTGCAGTTTTAACACGTTCATTCCGTAATGCCGCAATAATAACATCACGTGCTTGTAGTTCACCTTCTAGATACGCCAACATTTTCAGTAATTCACTTTTTGTCAATTCTGCACGAGTCGAACGCTAAAAAAAATGAAAAATTTTACAGCTAGAAATAATTTTGTTTTATATGCAGTTAATTTCTATTTTTACAAATGTATTACCGAACAAAAAATTTTGTTATATCATAGATAAAACATTATAACAACATTAGTTGTAAAATTGTAATTAAAACCGACTTAATCTTAACGCAAGCTAAAACGGTAGCTGTAGCTACAGTAGCAGTCGCGGCGACAACAATAAATAAGTTATGTAAAAAACAGAAAAACTTCTAACTAGCACCGCCAAAATCATGTCACTTTGGTCTGCGTTAGGCTTTAGAAATATAAATTTGAGGTACATCAAATACTTTCATCAAATTTTATAATTTACTCTTTTATAATCTATAGGCGACTGCATCTATCTAGTAAAATTTTACCTTGTAAAATTGTCGGTCTGCGCCTAAAGTGTACCAATTTTACACGTTATAATAAGCCATTCACAGACTGCAAATTAAAAAGCATGAAAGTGCAGCAATTTTTTATTCAACTATAAACTAAGATTTTTAAAACGATAAATTTCAGTCTTCCTAAAAGTACTTTCTTTTCACACTATTTCTTATGCCATTCTTCTACCATGTAGTAAAGTTATTTGGATGATAAGTACATATTTAAGAAATCTATTTACTCACTTTTGAAGTACTAGAATTAGCTATTTTCATTGTATGAAAATCATTTTTACCGATACTGCCTAAAAATTTAGCAGTTCCACTTCCTTCAGCTTCAAAAGGATCATTACGTTCAAGAGAATTTACTGAAAAAAAAATTAAAATCCTATAAAATTTTCCAAAAAAAATATAAAATATATTATATACCATAGTTTGTTTCCGTTAAATGTGACATTTCCTTATCTGAAGAATTTGTATCATTTGATGCTGCCATTTCTAATTTAAACACTAACACTGATTTTTGTTGTATACTTACACTTTGAACAAACTAAAGGATATATTGAGAAAACACTACTACAAAGTACATCAACTATTTTGGCAAATTTTTTTTCTTATCTGATTTTAAAATATGTTTTGCATTTTACATAAAAAGAAGACATGATTGCATTTGCGACTTTCGCACATATATATGAACATGAAAACGAATCACAAAAAATTAACAATACATTAAGAATCCTTTTTGTTTGAGAGCTTAAATAAAGTTATTACAATTTTATTGTATGAATTCTTTTAATTATAAAAATAGTCAAACAATTTTTATAAGTTAATTACATACAATACAATTAATACATAATATTTAACACATTACTACAAAAGGACATTACGCCATATATTTACATCACTGATTTTTAGAACGCATCCCTTATCCACATCTTCTTTCTTATTTTTTGCATGAAAATATATTGCTTATATTTTTAATTAAACACATTAAGTCAAACATTAAAATAATTTTAGTTGCCAAATCGGTATTTAATTTCACATTTTATAGTTAAAGTCATCATCCTTCTACACCCTCAACCACTAGGCCGTCGTGTTTAGATTAGCGTTTTAGACAGCGTTTCTATAGACATTTTTGAGGCAAGTTTACACTTAGTAGTATATTCGCCTACAATTATTATATACTACAAATTTTTTAGAAAAGTATAATTTGTACTTTTCAAATAAATTTTTTATATCTATAGAGCATAATCGTTTGTAACAAGTCAATTTAATATGATAAAATTAGTTAGAGAGCATAAAATTATATATTTGCCAATCAAAATGTCAAATAATTATTGCAGTCAATATATTATTGAGTATAACCGCACCTCAAAAATGCCTATAAAAAACCTGTCAAAAACGCTAATGTAGGCAATAAGTAAAACTTCATCTTATTGTTATATATTCAGATTGTCCAGGTGGGTTCATAAACTCAAAGTGGTGTTTTCATATAATCACGCTAAATATTTATTTTACAAATGCAAGTTGCTAAAACCGCTAAAACTATAGTGAGAGAAATGAGAGTACGAGAAATTCATTCATAAACTCAAAAAAAATTATGACAGATATGTTTTGCAAAAGTTACAAATGTCTCTGTTGACAAAAACGTGGTTATCATCGAAGACATTGATGCTTCATGAAATTGATCTTTTTTAAACCACTAATATAAACAGCTGGCAATTGACTAAACACCTAAAGAATCAGGGTAAACTTCATTCAATGTCAAAGCAGAACTGCGAAAATACACACATTTGGCCTAATTTATCATAATTCCGAACAAAATTATTTAAGCAGACTTTAAAAGTATTATTTGTCTATTTTTCATTTATTATATAAACGTTAATATGTATTATTTAACTATATTTATAGATGGCAACAATTCAACCACAAAGTCTTACCTTGCCACCACTGCGTAGCCTTGATGATTTTATATTTAGCTCAGCAAGATTTCAGATACCAAATTTGAAAGATTTGGAGAAATGGGGCAATCGTGTAGTAAAAAATTTATTATATTATCAAACCAATTATTTATTAATGTTTGTTGGAATATATTTTTTCATGGGTGTATTAAATCCATCAAAAGTACTATGTGGAATTTGTGTAAAAGTAGTCTTTACAGTAATGTTTTTAAAGTTTTTTACACAAAACAGCGCATTACATCAAAGTACACATCATAAATGGTATTATTTAGGAAGCACTATATTTTGTGGATATTTATTATTGATATGGTATGATGCACTATTATTATCAATATTTATTTTACTTCTCCCAATTTGTGGTAAATGAAGCTTAATTATTTATAATTGAACCCGAAAATTTAATTATAAATTTTATTTATAGTTACTTTCGTGCATGCATCATTACGTCTTCGAAATATTCGTAACAAGGTTGCGAACACAATCGAAAGCTTTGGACCATCTACACCAATGGGAATGTTTTTGGACTTAATGAATATTAAGGTTGAAACTTTTTGAACGAAAAAGTGTTATTTCATTTTATAAACGATTTTTAGCCATTTGAATATTATCTTATGCCGCTTGTTACCCTAAAAACTAAAATAAAAACTGAAACAAAATAAATTTAAATAACTAAGAATAAGCTCAAAATAAAGTTTTATAGTAATATAATCAATTTCTAATAGTTTTCTATATCAAAATGAATTGTACATCTTTTAAAAGTAAAAAATTTTTGTAATTATTTATAACCAGCACAGTTATGAAAGATAATGCTTTAAAATGTTTATTTAGCTCCGTGCAATACTTTAAATATGTGAGGTCAATTTGTTAAAAAGAATAACATTTTTTGGATATTAAATATGCTCTGTTATTACTTAAAAATTTTATATTAAAATTAAACACTTCCAACACATAATCTAACGTTAAGGACTATTTTCTTATTTTTGTAATATAAATATGAAGGTAGTATTTTGTTAGCATAAACCTATCACTAATAAGTTTAATTAGTTTAAAATTAACTTTAAATCACAAAATAGAAAGTAAATTTTGAAAATGTACACGAATAAAGTCTAATGCAGACCAAAGCCTCAGCTGCCGCGACAAGATTTTGGGCCTAGCAGAAATCGGGTGTACAATCGCTGACTTACAATTTTTGCTGCTAGAAAGGGTTCAATCAAAATCTGCTTTAAAAGTCGCCGGGACTGCTGCTTCTATTCCAGCTGCAGCTGTCGCTTTTGTCTAAGTTAGGCTTGATATAATTAGAGTTCCAGTTATAAAAATCTTTATATTTTAATGTCTTTTTAATATTTTTATATCTAAATATTTTCATTCAATATCTCATATGAATATTTCAAAAATGCCAAAAAATGCATTTAAGGTGTATAGCAATCGACTAGATACCCATTTATTGCTTTTAAAATGTTATTAAAAGAATTTGCACCTATAGTGCTTGAAGTGCAGTTTATATTAAACACTTTTACCCGATTACCTGGTTACCCCTTTAACCCTGATAAAGTACTTTTGTTTTCCAAAAGTTAAATGATATTCAAGATTTATCCAGTATGGAACTAGCAGCACAATGGAGTATAACTTTTAAAGAATCTTTGTAGTTTACCTCGGTAAAATGATTATTCAGTAAAATTTTATCTAGGAAAACCATTGATGTATCTCCATTATAAGTCGATGATTTATATAAATTTATGTTAAAAAACCATTCAAAAGGATAGATCTTCAGAATTTAACTCGAGAAAGTGAAAGTTTAAATGGAATAAAACTACGCACCGAATTTACAAATATGATATTAGTAATTAACCTTTATTAAAAATTGATAGAATAAATAAATATCTAAAGTGAAACAAATTATAGATTAATATCGTTATAACCGTTGTTATTTATTGTGTTCACATCAAATTCCATTTACATTGATAATAATCAGTAATTGTATGCTTAGAATTATCATTTTACGACAATAGTGATTAAAGATTTTATTTGTTTATTTTTTTTTTTGTTTTTGCGTCAGGCTTGACGAACGAGTATCTTTAACTAAATATATTTTTTTATTAGATTATGTTTTTCTTTACTATTTTACTTATTAAATTATTACTTATTTCATTATTTCGTTTGATCAATTTATTATTAATCATATTTCATTCGGCTGTTCCATTGCTTATAAAGTTTCGCTTTTATATTATTGAAAATTTACTTATTCAAGCAAAGAAAAGCGTTTAGTTGAAGATAACATATTATTTCCCTGCAGTTCTTCTTTATAAATATATTAAATAAAATAAAAAATGAAATTTTCATTGTTTGTAATTTAAAATGACTTGAAAAATTATTATTTGTAGGTTTTATGTTAAAATATTATTATTAAAAAGTTTCTCTAACAAATTTGTGTAAAATTGGCTTATAATAATATTTTTTAGATAAAATAACTATTTCATGATTATATTAGATTTTGAGTTTCTTAATAATTAATTTATATTTTCTAGAACCATATTGTAATTTATTATACTTTTATTTTTAGTTTTTAATTGAAATATATTATTTTGATAGTTTAAATTTAATTTTTCTTAAACTACAAGATACAATTAAGTGTTCAAAAATTACATTAGAATTAAACTAGGACTTTTGCCTAAATCGTAATAATTAATTATCACTAATTTTTCATTAATATTATAATAACTTTTGGCTCGAGATATTTTTTTCTGTTTGTTTTTTTTTTTAAATATGAATATTAAAAAGAGTAAATATATCTGTCTTATTTCTATTAAAAACAGAAAAAAAAACAATGGAATGAAACAGAAATATATTCTACTTGCATTACCAATTTTAAACTTTCAAAAATGTTAAATATTTTATAGATATTACTTATATACAAAGAAAGAAGACAATGGATTGGTCCAAAATTTATTCATTCTTATATTAATCTATTTATTAATTATTAATTAGTAATTGCATCATTATTATTGTTTCATGAGAATGAAACAGTTTTACTTTGACGCACAATTAGGATAATTTTTATACAAATCTTTTTTATCAAATTAAAAAAGACAAATTTTTTATTCATTATAAATAACTCCTGTATTGTTCTGTTATAATTTGTTTGTTATTTCTGAAAGTTGATTATTATTTTTCGTTAATAAATGTTGTAAATACTACTAACATTTTACTTGTAACTGTAGATTGAATATATTATTTAGGATGTTTTTTTATTTTATTATAATAAGTTCTATGTAATCAATTTTATTTAGAAAACTTTAATCATAAAACAATGGATTTCATTATTTTTAAATAGTTGTAGTTTTGGTTGTTTGTTTTTTGATTTTTTTTTATTATTTTTAATTTTAGAGTTAAAATTAAAAAACAAAAATATCTTAGGTGTTGTCTTTAAAATACCTTGTTATAACTTTTTACAGTTTTTATAAATAATAAGATAAAGTTGATTAAAAGAAATATGGGTTTTATTACAGAAATTCTACAATCATGAAGAAAACCGATTACTTTAATATAAAAAGCCATGACTACTTCTTTTGAATTCTTAAAGAATAATATCTATCGGTTATGTTGCAAAAAGATAAATAATAACAGGCAAATATTATATCTATTATTATTACAAAGATAAACCAACACATTTACATATGGATTTAATAAAATGCCACTACATAAAATTACATCTTTTTTTTCAGTATTCGATAAATAATCAAGGAATACTTGGAGAATATCGAATCTTTTCACAAACCGGTTTCATGTTAATTTGTTTGTTTTTATTATGTATATTCATAATATAACTTATACATGTAAATGTATTTCAAAACAAAAGAGTTCTTAAAAAAAAGTTAAATTGAATTTATTAATTTAAACTTAAATAATATTTTTATTTTTCAAAAATGTAACTGGAAAATTTTAAGAGTAACTAAATATATGCCACATATTTAATTACAAATTATTCAATAAAATGTTTAATAAAAAAAGACGAAATTATGATGAAAAATATGAATATTACTTCTGAACACATTATTTTATATAATTGTACGTATTTTGATTGCTAATCAAATTCTATTTATGGGAAAACTTTTATATTTTTTTATATAAATTAATTCCAACTAGTTTATTCATTTTCTTAAAATTAATTTTTACTTAATAATAAACATTTACTGTTATGATTTATACACTTATATGTATACATTTTATACACATATTTATTTAATACATAATAAGATTATAAAATGAAAAAGCCACTCATTTTTCACAGCACAGTTTGTATGTTTAATACAATATGTATGCAGTTTCATTATTTAATACTTTTTTTGTTTGGTTTTTTTATTTTTTTTTTGGATTTTGCACGAATGATTAACTATAAAAAAATATATTTAACTGTATAATTTTTATTTTTTTTAATATTTATTGTGTGTTTATTAAAATTTAATTTATGATTATATTTTTTGATTTTTTTTTGTTTGTTTTAAAAAAAACGATGGAAGGCATTTAAAAGAAAAATTTTAATAGCTTAAAAATTGAACTGAGCAAATATACAAATACAAGCTATGCTTTTTTATTTGGCAAGAATTAAAATTTACTAAAAAGTGTTGTTTTATTTCTTAGAGTTTGTAAAATATTTGTGCAATTAGAATTGAATTACAAGTATGGCCTTTTCTATCTTAAAAATTATTTAACAAAACAAAATCTTTGTTTTTTTTGTAAAATTAATAACCCTTAAATTATTAATATAGTTTTTGCTTTAATAGAATTTTTATATTTCATTAATTAAATACATTCAAGTTTTAAGCTATTGATCCAGATTTTTATAATTTTTAAAATTTGTATAGAAAAATTTTGTGTTTCAATTTTTCAAAAAAAAACGTAAAACTGTTTTGGTTAAGTTGACAAAAAAAAAAGAAGTTTTCTTTAATCAATTAATTTTTATTGCTATTACTTGAGGCTTTAATTATTGAAAAATATAAATATTATTATACATTTTTTTAGTTTTGATATGGGGGAATTTTATACTTTTAAAAATATTTTATTAGGTTTAAGCAGATTTTATGTTAATTACACTTAAATTTAAAAATTAATAGACGGAGTTTATTGCTGTTTTTACCTTAATATATTTGAAATTATATTTTAAATAATTGAAACATAAACAATTTAAAAATTAAAGATATAATAATAATATTAATATAATATAAAAGCTAATTGACAAAAATTCGTGAAGTTGTTGTTAATAAACTTTTTTGAAAAACATTACAAAACATAGTCACGTTTTATTTATTAAGAACCAATTTTTTAATATTATTTGAAATTGCATTAAAATGTCCATGATGCTATTATGATTAGCTTAAATTTTAAATATTTATGAATAAATGTTCATAGAAATACACAGATAGGTCGCAAAGTTTAATAATTTCCATAAGAACTGATGATGATTTGTTTCTATAGGATTTTGTTTGCTCAATTTACTCAATTTAATTTCAATTAAAACATAATAGTTATTTTGATTTATAATATTTGAATAAAAAAGAAAATATTAACACTCTTGTTATTATTATTTATAATTAAAATGTGTTAAGATTTATAGGCAAAGTCATCACATGACAATATCAAAAAATTTTCGATATTCAAATATTTTTGAAACATTTTAAAAATCGTTACTTAGGATTACGGATAAAAGATTTTAAAAAGAAGACACACGACTTTTTGATTTACATTTAGCACAACTATCCTATTAGTTTTTTTTTTGTTTTTGCAGTTATTTCTATATTATTCCTAAATATGTATTTATTTAATTTGTTAAAAGAATAATATTATCAGGCAGTTTTTTTTTTTTTAAATCTTAAAATTTTATTTATTGTTAATGGTTTTTTAGTTACATTTAAATAGGTTGAATTTAAAAGGAAAAAATTTCTGTTGAGCTACTATTTTTCAAATAAAACTAAAGTTAAATATATATTTTTTCAAATGACTATTGTCTTAGAAAGATGACATGTTTCTTTTGATTAATATCAGTCGGAGTGTCAATTTTTTAAGTTTTATATCTAACGCCTTAGTAATTTGTGATATATTATATTTTTATTATTAACTTAACTACCGTGATTAACTATTTTTATTTGTGGTTTTACCAAATAAATAAAAAAAATTTTTAGTTTTCTTACAACAAGCATAGAAAATATGATAAATAAATAAATAAAAAATATTTATAAAACTCATTTTTAAATTTAAAGATTTTTATTTATGAAAAAATAATATACCAGCTAAGAAAATGATACAAATGTATGTGCGGTAAGAATACTGAACATCTATTTTTAATGCAGGTAAAATTTATAAAGAAAAATCTAAGCTCACGGAAAACTGCTGAGTAAAAAGAACATTTCCCTTCGACTAACAATATAAAAATCCATGATGTTGTCTTAGATAAATTTTATTTATCTTTTTATGCAACGAAATCGAATATAATAATACACGTTCATCAAGAAAAAAGATTCTGACTATTACCAAAGAAAAGGTAACCAGACTTTAATGTACTTTCAAGTATTTCAGTTGTAAAGACGAAGGAACTTTTATACTTCGTCAATGCAAATATCCTAAAAACTAAAAAATTTTCTGTGTATGTAATCTGGTCACTATGTTGCATCACAAGATATCAAGAATTGAAAAATACATTAGACCTTTATTATTGTATAAAACCACAAATTTCGATATATTTTATAGAAGTAGAGTAAGGAGGAAGTTTGCTTGCTTATAGAATAAGCAATCACTGTATCCTCACTGTAAGCTGTTAATTTATACAGCTTTAAAATCAAAAACCTTTCAAAAGGATTGAAGTTCAGAATTAATTCAAGAAAAATGTCGCTAGTAACTTGAAAAAAAAAATTAAAAGCAATATGGATACCAAGAAAGACAACATTTTTTGACCTAATCACTGCTATCTATCTTGAAAGTTAAATATCAAATTGAAAGAAACTAAATCAGTTCATATCGGATTCACAAATTAATAGAATAAAAACATTTAAGGGTGAAGTTCAATATTAGGATATTTCACATCATAAGAGAATGAGCTGGAAAGGATAACATTCAATAAATGAAAAATTAGGTAAAATTGAAGTTTAAAATTCTTTAAAATATTCTACAAAACTAGTAAGCCCCCAAGGATTTACCATTTGGAATATAAATTTCGAAAAAAATTCCTAACCAAATTAAATTAACCATCCAAAAAAAACTTTATATTTCTATGATTGTCTGAAAGAGGAATAATATATATATATGTATATACATATATATAAGATAAAGGATTTAAAAAACAAAACCAAAAATATTGAATCAAATTATATTATAACCTAACAAAATATTATTATAATTTTCATAAATATATTTTTTGGTTATTTAATAAATATACTAAAATTTTAGTTTATACTTTATTTATTAAAATTATGCTGCAATTAGTAAATTCTAAAAAAATTTGTTTTGTAGTTCACCTCCACCGCTATATGTTCAGAAAGGAGTTAAAAAATTAAATTTTTTTGTTTTTTTTTTACTATTTTTTTGTAAATAAATCTTAATTTTATAAAAGAAAACCAAAAATACCTTCTTTAGGAAATAGATTTACTTATTATTATTATTATTATTATTATTATTAATTAAAAATAAAACGAAAATCTGAACTTAATTAAAATATTTAACTCACGTTCACAGCTTTGCTTATTTAAATATAGTTATTATTATGATAACTATATATTATTTTTATTTTATACTTAATTTTAATTGTTCGACTCAGAGTAATATTTGAGAGCGTATAATTACTCTTGTTTTCTCTTTGTATTCTTCTAATATTAAAACTACATTATAGCCCTAAAAATTTATGTAATTAAATTAAGAAGCAGTTTTTTTCAGATTTTGTTTATAAACCTATACAGTTGAAATATTTAATTAGGGGCGACAAAAATAAATAATTAATTTATAGCTTCTACGCATATTTTTTTTTGTTTTTTATATATATATATATTTTTTTTTAAACTAACATAAAAAATGTTATTTTTGTAAAATAGATCAAATATGTTTTGATATTATTGAATTTTTGTCTATTAGTAAACACCTATACACAAATTTAAGCTTATAATAAATGATTAATATCAATTTTTGAATAAATTTATAAATTGTTTTTACTTAAATGTATAAATCTTAATATTTATTTCAGGTATCTTTTGTTACGAGAGGACAAGCAATGGTGACTTAAAATATTTTACTTTTAATCAATGGTAATAACACCAATCATCAAAAATACTTAAACAGTTTCAAATAAAAGAACAATATGGAGTGCAGTTTGGGGTTTCTTCCAATTTTAAATAATAAATTAATTGATATCACTTTAAAAAATAAAAATCTTTTTAAATTAATTTTTTTTTAAAAAATTCATACTTAACTAAAGTAAAATTTATTGTTTGTCGAAAAATTTTATAAATTTTCTTACAATTAAATTTGCTAAATATGAAAATATATACATATATACTTTTCATTACTAAAAATTATTTAAAAATTGAAAAGAATTAGAAAAAATAATTCACAAACATTCCTTTATTTAGTTACAATATTATTTTTATACACGGTTCTTAAATTTTTTTCATTTTAATAATAAATTATTGCAAGTAAAGCACAAAATTACATATGCTTAATTTTATAATTTATACATTTTATTATATTTAGTAGCAAATTCTAACTAGAACTGTAAACGACACTATTTATAGATCAATAAGATAAACATCATTTGAAATTATAACAAATAGAATAAAAAATAAGATTTTTATGTTGGCTATCAGAAAATAAACAAAACAAAAATATACAATTTATTATGTTTTTTATTCAATTTTTTTTCGTAGATATAAATTACAAACATATTTAAAGTAAATATTATCAATTATACACTTATAAGTGGATCTCTCAAAATTTTTCTAAATTCCTTTTAAATTATTGCTCGTTTTGTGTGCATGTAAATCTGCTTTTTATTAAATTTAAGGACTTAAAAAAAAAAATATTACATTGTATTAATTTTTCTTAAAAATATAAGCGGTTCATGTTACGTTTTTTATTCGTTAGTATTATAAAACTCAAAATGTACTATTAATTAAAGTAATTCAATTGATAAAATTTTGGCTGATAAAATGGAAAAAGTAAAATCAAAACACTTAAAATAATTGTTTTAATTAAAAGAAAATATTGTTGAACGTTTTTAAAAATTGTTACAAATTGTAATTTTAAAAATAGTACTTTTATCATATCTTAAAATATTATTTTAATTATTATTTGTAATTCCCATTTAGATATTTGTTTCCATTTTTTCTAATTTAGTGTATTTTTATTTATCAAACAAATTAAGAAAAAAATATCCACATAAAATTTTTATATTTTATGAATAATAAACAAAACACTGTTTCATTTTATTATATTCTAAATTAAATAATTTTATTTATTTGTAACGGTTTTTAATACTTAAAAATTTATAAACTTCGGAAATTCTTAATATAAAAACTAAAATATTGTAAAAACATAGTTTTTGTAGGTGTTTTTACTTTTAAAGTGACCAAATAACTTGTTTTCTTTGTGATTATTAGGAGCCGACTAGTAAGAAAAGAATAAAATACTTATTTTCAATATAAAAAATTTTAAGGACTTGAAATGACTATAATATATATATATTTATATATATATATATATATATATGATTATTGCAATAATTACTTATGAACTGGAATGAAATATTATTTTTTTGAGTGCTCCAATTTTCTTACATTTTTGAAATTGCTTGTTGTTTTTTAAGAATGATGGCTTTCATATGAGTATTCAAAAATTTTTGCTTAGTAAAAATTTTTTCATAGTTAAAATCACAAACGAAAAAATCTTATTCTACCTTTGCGTGTTTTTATTAATTTAAAATTCTTACTTTAATCGAATAATTTGAAATTAGAAAAATTGCCATTGATTATTTAATTTTAAAAATAAAATATAAATATAATTTTTATAATTTTATCCCTTTTTATCCCATTAGTAAAACAGAAAATAATATTAAAATTGTATAAATATCTTCATTTTCTGTATATCTTGGAAGATACAATGATAATATTTTTCTCTAATCAAAAATTACAATGTATCACATTTATATTTATCCTTATAATTAAAGAATATAAAAATTTCTTAAATTAAATTATCTATATTATATTCTAAATAAGCACTTGAATTGGTCTTATCAGAATATTGTCTTACAATATTAGTATATAAATTCTTTATTTTAATTCCTCTTGACTAAATATATTATGATAATTGAATGATTTTGATGTCAGAAATAATTATCTAATGATCCTTAACAGGTCTCATTATTTCAGTCAAACAAGAGATTGATTTTATATTTAATTTGATATTAATTTTTATACTAATCCTAGGAAAATTCTAATAGCCATTAAGAAGATAAATAAAGTGAGCATTAATAATTTAATTAAAAGTTGTTGTTTTTTTATACAGCTGTTTACATATGATTTTGTAAGTCATACTTTATTAAAATCTTTTAAGGAATGCTGTCTTTACTTGTAAGAGGCATGTATAAATATTTATGCTATCACACGGTTAAACTAGACAACTATTACTATATTTTATTTTTTTAAATTTTTATTAATGTTTATTATCTTTAAAGCTATTTTTTGAGTTAATAAAATATGGTGGTTCGATGATATTTGTATAAATATTTATATATATGTACAATATATATATATATATATATTCTTATTAAGTAATTGTAGTTTTCAACAGCATATTTTTTTAATTGCGAATATCAAAAAAGAAACACAAATCTAAAACAAGTATTCAATGATAAGGGATGAATTGAAATATTTTATATATGTATACAGTGGAATAACACCAAATGCATCGTTTATGAGGATTATCATTTCATCAATTATTGTTCACAAATTGTAGATTCATATTTTCTAATTTTATAACTCAATATTTTTGGGGATATGATGTGCCATAATACCGCGTTATTTCCCAGATACTCTTTCTAATTGTAAATATTTGTAATATTTAAAAAAATTCAAAAAAAAGTAAAATTATTGAATCTTATATAAAAGAAAATATGAATTTTATAGTTTTAAACTATTAAAATCTTTGTTTTTTAATGTTTTGAATAGTAAAATTTAAGAAGGAGCTTAAAGCATTTTACTCCAAAGCAAAAAAAAACCACTTCTTAGTATTTGAAATGTAATAGAAATAAGCTTAAAACTAAAACAGCTTAGGTTGTCAATTCAATAGCATCACCATCAGAAATCACATTTATTTAAAAATTTATTCAAAGCTTTGATTGGAAGACAAATTTCATAGGGAGAAATTATATGGAAAATTTTCTTAAATCAAGTTGAATAGTTGGCACATATGAAATTAAATATTCTTCAGGAATTTTAGAGATTTTACATTCAATATTCATATTGAATACTTGTTTATTAAAATTTATAATTAAAATTAAATTTATCCTTTGAACTTCAAAAAATATTCTCTAAAAAACAAAACAAACACATAATACTAATTATAAAGATTATAGTTTACATTTTTATTCTTAATAATTTAGTATTGCACATTAAATTTTTTTTTCTTTTTTTTTTCATTTGAATTTTAATAAAAAAAAAAACAGATATGGTAGAATTATAAAAAGAAAATCATAAGCATTCATATTTTAATCACAAGTTCAAAACATTTGACAAGAATATTATATAACTATACAACTAAAAATGATATTAAGATGTTTTAATTAATTTTATGTTCAGGTACATAAACTATGTCCTGTTGAAAAAAATTAAAGTATTTTTTTATGCATTCCCATACATAATGTATATATATATATATAATATACATATACATATATACAAAGTGATTTTTCAAAGCTATTGTACTAAATTGATTTAAGAAAAACGATGCGATTCTTAGGAGATATTAAAAAAAATATTAACATCCAGCAAGTAGTATGTATTGAAATACAAAAAAAAAAAAGTAAAAATAAACTGCTACGTAAATTATAAATAGATTTCTAATTAAATAAATAAATAAAAATAAGATTTAAACAAATATAAAAATCAATTTAATTTGTTGTAATAAGTGCATTATTGCTAGATTTCAATGGATAATTGATATTATGATTTTATTTTTTTGTCAGTCTTTAAGTTCTTTTTCTTTAAATAAATTTGATTTTTTCATCCAGTAGTGTTTTAATTGCAAGACCCCGAGAATAAGGTACAGCATATTTTTTGTTCAGACAATTAAGTTTGATTAATTCATGGACGGCTGAAAATGCTACTTTAGAGCACCATTCTCATATAGATAGATATATATGTATATATACATGATTATACATAAATACATATGTATACTAATTGTAATTTTTGTTTTTTTTTATTAAAGGAAGGAAACCGATTTAAAATCTAATTTACAATATTTACAAATAGAAATATTTTGAATTTATTGGGGAAGCAATTAAACACAAAGCTACATTCTGACTTTTTTTTACAATATCTTGTAAAATAAAAAGAATAAAACAAACAAAATCACAAAATATGTAATGAAAATCTAACATATTTTAAAAAATTTTAGTTTTGTTTGAAGTTAGAACCAAAATTAGCCTACATATTTTTAATTACTGCATTTTAAAAATTAAACAAAACAAAAAGTCAACTTAATGAATAAAACAATAAATTTAATAACATTTTGATATGAAATCTTTAAAATTAGATAATTTAAAGCGTGTTGCCCGTGAAATCGAAACAAATTTTAGTAATTACTAAAAGATGAAAGATTTAATATAAGTACAAATCCAGCAATTAAATTTTTAGAAAGTAGGATTGATTTATATATAATTTTTCGATTAAGAATTAGATTATTTTTGAATTAACATTAAAATGTCGAAGTGTATTAAAATGAATATTATTCCTTTTCCGAAATCTATATGTGATAACATGTTATTGTCTAGGCTTTTTTGAAAAAGTTATTTTCTAAGCATTAATATTGTAAAATATTTCAAAAACTAAAAAACTTAAGATTGCAAAAAAGGACTAAAGATACTACAAATACGAAACATCTACTTTATTCAAACCTAATCCTAACTGGAAATTATAATATATTATAAAAATTTTTTATTTTTCGACTTATTTATAATAAAAGCCATGCCATTTATTTGATCACTTTAAAATTATAATAAAAAAAGAATGAAATATTCTTAAAAGAAATTTTCCTATGAATCAATAAAAAATAAATTTCAAAAAATACTTAATTTTAATTGTTTAAAATCACGTACGTCTCATTTTATCCAACAAACCGGGATATCTTTTTTTGCAGGGGGAATTTCAACAAGTACCGGAATTATAATAATGAACACGTTTCACATTTGGAAAAAATGTGCCTTTTTCTAACTTTTTTTTGTTTCAGGTTGCATTAGATTATGGTTTTTTATAAATTAAAAATGTACTTTCATATATCTATATAAATATATATGAATTATATATAAATTTTACCTATTTGAAAAATACATGTAACTTCTTTTCATAATCCTTCTCAACAATAATTACATATTAGGATTTTTTTACAAAAGAAAAAGTTATATCAACAAAGTAACGGAATCATATTAATGACAACGTTTTACATTTTAAAAAAAAATGTGAATTTTTGGTGAATTATAATTAATTTATAATTTGAAATCGAAAATTTAACAATAAAATGTAGCCATTTGTATTATGCTTCTCAACAATAATAAAAAATAAAAATAAAAATATTTAATTGATAAACTGCACGCCATATGGTTTAGATTTTTACTGTTCTTTTCTTAAAACAAAAAACAAAACAAAAACGCAATTAGTTAAAATAAATAAATTTAGAATTTTTCATTTTCGCTTTGAACGATGTTCTTTTTTTCAGTTTTGAAAATATATAACCATATTTTTATTTAAAAATGTCAGCTATTAAAATTTTAATGAAAACTAGTAGTTTTTTTAGACTTTTTTTTATAAAGCTACTTTTGATCATTAATAACGTAAAAAGGCTTCATATAAAGGTGTTTTCTCTTTATCAATTTCTTAAAACTTACGTTATTGTTTTTATTCATCTTCAATAATATGGTTATTTAATTAAAAACTAAGTTTTTTTTTTGCTTTTTTTGTTTTCTTTTTTTTTAAATTTGAATTATATTATCTATTTTTTTCTTATTAAGATCTATTAAATAGAATATTATTTAATAAATTTGTGTTTTAAAATTCTAATTTACTTAAATACTAAAAATCATTATTAAGTTGTTAAAATTTTCATTTGTTTTTAAACTACCTTAATTTGTTTGACATGCTTATAAATATATCGATCCTAAAACATACAAAAATTGTGTTTAGTCTTACAAATATTCTCTTAATTCGTTTTCAAATTTTATGCTATGTATTTTTCCATCATTTTTGATTTAAAATCAAAAGAGGCATATATTATTATTTTAATTTTCATTCACGAAAAATAAAATATCATATCACATAGGTTATTTTTCACTTTAGTTATTTTTAAGCTTGTCTTATATATTTCATTAATTTTTTCTTTTTTTTTTTTGATAAATATAGAGTATAAATGTTATGTTTTTTTTTCTTACTTAACTTACGTCATAACTTTTAAACTTATATACTAAAAAAAGAGAGGGAGAAAAATCACGTACCTTGTTTTTGTTTAATCTTAAATATTCCTTGTATTAATTTTGTTATAACTATAAATATTTAAATTTTCAAAAGAGATATTATTGGATGTTTCATTTTTCTTTAATAGAATAATTATGATTGAAAAACCTAAAAATGTTTTGAAATGACTAATTTTAAAACAAAAAAGATCAAAATTATAACTATGGCTTTTTCGTGAGGCACTCAAGAAGGAAGTTGATATCATTAGATTTTTTATGTTTTTTTTTGTTTTTTGTGTAAAATATTATATGCTATGATTTTCCTTTGTTAAACAGAGATCATATGTTGGTAAGCGATTGTATTTTTAATCAAAAATAACTTAAAAACAAAGACAAAAAAAAAGCGTTACAAGTTTTCAATCACAATTTCGGCAGAGCTGTTATTTGAATTTACTTTGATCAATAAACTTTTCTTTTTTGATTTTCTACCTAATTGCATTAACCCCTTTAGTATAATCAATACTTATGTAGTATATTTGAAAATGAAAAAAGTTTAATAACTGCCAATAGTTCATATTAACATTTGTTGCAACAAAAAAAAACTATTATCTTCTTTCTATACTCTGTTAAATGACATTGTTATAAAAACAATATATTTAAAAAAAAGTAAACATCTTTAGTTATTTATATAAACTTCTTTTAGACTGTACTAAAGTTTAATTTTGGCTTGAATTTTTAATTTAATCGCAAAATTATCTGTCAAGGTGGGTTGCTTAAGTCCTTCAATTGTATTGAAGAATTTATTATAATACAATATCTGAAACTAATGTAACTAATTACTTCATAGCCATATAAGTATATAAGTGGAGGAGAATGCTGACTTTTGGAAGGAATAATGAATTCTTGAAATAATTAAATTAAATAAAAATTACAATCGCAGAGCTTTTTTTTAAAAAAAAAAAAACATTTCGTCAACTAAATTTATATAATAAACTTTGGCGATATTTTTAATCTAGTAAATTGGCAATGAGTTAGATTTTTTTAATTAAAATATATAATTTCTATTTAAATTCACACAGTTAATATTAAGTTTCGCGCAAAGATTAAACATTTAAATGTTATTTCTAAAAATGCTAAATATTTGATTGAAAGTATATCAAAATAAAGCCCTAAATCAAAATCGCAATTTCAATATTATAATGTTGAAAATATTGAAAATATAATATTAATGAAATTTTACATCTATTTAAAACTCCAAAATGATATAATTTTATCGGAAGTATCAAAATATCGAATTGAATATTTAGTCTATAATTTCGAATAATTAATAAAATGAATCTTTTCACTATAAATTTACTTTTTATAAAACAAAACTCAAGATGTCATGAGGCAGATATTTTTTTTAAATTTTTCAATAGCTACTATAATGAATAACTTAATTAAACTACTGGTGTTTTTTCAATTAATTCATTTAAGAATATTTACAACTTTTCCAGCTTGTTAAATTCAGTTTGTTTTAAAAGTTAAAAATAATACAAAAGCTGAAAGTTATTTTTTTTAAATTATTGAAAATAAATTAAATTTACATTAAATGATTTTTTTTTTCTATTTTGAAAATACAACTTATACATAAATATAAGTAAAATTCTAACTGATAAAACTTTAGGTTCTAGTTAACAGACTTTATATATATTTAACTATTGATCATGTCCATTATTATGATTTATTCATTTTTTTCTTTGGTTATATGTTGTTATAACCAAAATTAGTTATACGAGCCACAATGTAAGGATTATATATTTTGATATGAATTTTTACGCAATATTTTTCAATAACTAATTCGTTGATTTTGATAATTCTCAAAATTTAAATTTAATAAATATTCTATAGTATAGTTTGATATACTAAAAAAAATTTAGTGCGATTTATTGAACACTTTAACATTTTTAAAGTTGTTCTTTTTAGAAAATAATTTATAGTTTTAATGCCCTTGTCAAACCAAAAAAATATGCAAAGTTTGATCAAATAACTTTAAAAAGATGATATTTTTTGTATTCAATAAAATAATGAAATTTCATAAAGAATATTTTTTTTCTCAAACTAGAAAAGCTAGGCCAAAATAATTTCGTAAATATTTGTTAAAAAAATTTCTTTAAACCGTGTATCACACATTATTTTTATAAATAACTAATTTAAAAAAAAGTACTACATGATTGAGTACAAAGGTAATACAAGATTCTATTATTTTGTGTAACAAAATTTGTGCCGAAATTGTATTTATAAGTAATAATAAAAAAAACAATGAAAAATGTGAAAAAAATAAGAATATTTTACATTTCTTTAAGCAGTAAAATAATTTAAATATTTTAGAGTTGTAATACTAATAAAATTGCGATCTAAGACTTTAGGGTATTTGTTTGTTTTTTTTTTTTTTTTTGCATAGTTATAAATTAAAGTATTTTTCTTTTTTGAAAAGAATATTTGTATGGTATATTATTTCTACATACGCCATTCTCAAATATTATCTCAGTTGAATTCTTTATCAAAATTTTTGAATAAATTTTGAATAATTTAAATTGCAGTTTATTTCTTTAACCTACCTATAAATATATTGTACATACAAACAATACTTATCTATGTAAATATGTTTATATACATATCTACATATATATGTATTTAATATTTTAATTGAATTAAGACTAATAAGTCGTTTAGCGGTCTTCGTTTATCAGCAAATATTTTAACAAATTATATAACTTACTACACAACTAAAGAAACTTATTTTTTAATACACTTATTATCTTTAAAAAAAATTAATTTAATTCAAGTAAATTTTCCGGTAAGAATGACTTTAAGTTCGATGGTGTACCACGTTCTGTGGTCCCATCGAGTGGTGTCCAAAGGCTTCCGGACGCATTAGGGCTTTGCCATACTGATCCTGCTCCCCAAGTATCAGCTCCTAGTTTAATTTACATAAAAAAATAATACATTAAGTAATTTTATATAAGTAAATTACTTAAGCAAAAATTTAATTTAATATAAATTATTTAAAGATTTATACGATTTTCCATTAACTACTTGTAAACTAAGATCCTGAAAAGGCATAAAAAGAAGATATCTTAATTTCATTGCATTCCTAAACTGCAATTCTGTTTAAAATGCTTAAAATTGAATTAAAAATTTTTCCCATTAAAATTATACAAATTGATTTTCTTAATTTTAAATAAGTGTATTACAAATATAACCAACTAAATTTAAAACCGTCAAACATGTAAATTTATCTAAAAGGGTAAAAAATAGTTCATATAAGGGCTTAGTTCAAATTAGTGTAAGCGGAATAGAGTTTAAGCTTACACTGCCAATCCTCAATGTATAAATATTTGCCAATTTTTTATGTTGTAATTAAAAATATACCTGATGGCCTTGAAGTATTTTGTTGATTCTGTGGACGCCATGTTGATTGTCCACCACCTGTAACATTACCAGCGTTCCCTCCACCAGAAACTCCACTACCACCATTACCTGGTTGTTGTGATTGATTGACAGCCGGTAAATGTTGAAGAATACTTTGAACTTCACTGTCAATTGGTGATTCTGCACATATAGTTGTATTCCCAAGAACACAATTATTAAGTGCCATTTGTGCTTTATGTGCTTCTTCGCGAGTTGAATATTTACAAAGAGCAATTCCTTGATTTAAATATAAATGGAAATTTTGAAGGGGTCCATGCTGCATACATAATGTCCGTAAGGTTGAACCATCAATCTATAAAAAATTTTTGTTTAATGATAATCAAACTTACTAATATGTTATACTGAAAGCTTAATGTATAATTTTATTTGAATTAATTCCAATCATATATTTTTATTTCCTGACACTTAATTCAAAAATATATTTTAATGAAATTATATATACCTGGGTTGTGAGATTTTTTAGTAATAGCCAGGTTGATTGCCAATTAGCTTGTGTAACCCAATTTGGATTATTGTTTGGATTACGTCCAGTTAAACCACTACCAATCCAACCGTTTGAACTACCCGTTACAACTGAAGATGGATTTGTAGCATTTCCAACAGAGCCAGAAACTACAGGACCACTAATATTTGATTTATTACTACCAAGCCCTGGCGGCGGTCCTCGTGATGTTTTATTCATTGGAGCACCCCATAATTCAGATGTTGTGGCACTAGGTTGTGGAACATTATCAGACCAACTTTAAAATAATAGTAAATAAACAAATTTTTTTGTCTTGTAATACTTTAAACAAAAAAATTTCTCACCTTGTAAAATTTTGTTGGTTAACAGACGGATTAAAGCTCCATGTAGATGAAGATAAACCTAATGTTGGTAAATCAGTCGGTGATGTTTTGCTACTGTTAGCAAATATATCAGCATCTTTTGGCGTCGGATTAATAGATAAAGGACTTCTAACTACGCTACCAGGTGTAATACTAGGATCATCTTCGATAGTTTTCATTTGAGAGCCCTTTAATAAACAATATAAAACTGAAATTAAGTGAACTATAATATTTGATGTTAAAAAATTTACCTTCCATGGTTTACCCGGTTCGAATTCTGGAACTAAATCAGTAAATGCAGTTGCGGGTGAAGGTTGTGCAGCTGGCCAGTCTTTATTCTCATTATCATTGGTCGGATCAGGCCAACCGTCACCGATATTGCGTCCGGAAGACCATGTCCTACATTTAAAAATTAATAAATTAACATTTTTATGCCTCCGGTCTCTAATATATCTGCAATTTATTATTAATTAAAATAATATGTCACTTCATTCTTATACAGTTATTAGCCCTATTTTTAGTAATAAAAAAAAAAAAAAAAAAAAAAAAACACTTTAAATATCCGATTAACGAAATTTTTAGTTCTATCCTACAAAATTAATCTTACATGTTCTTACAGTTTCTCAGGTTTTTAAGCCAGATTAAATCAAACAAAATAGTAAATGGTTTTAAAGCCACAGAAATAAATTTACCCTTCACTTTGTAAACCTAATGAGCCCATATTATTTGTGTTTGTTGTTGAAAGTGTCGGCTTAGCAGTAGGACCAGGTGCTCTTGAAAAATCTGTACTATCAGAAGTTATTTCCTTTTCTAATACTGGAAGCTTCCATTGAGTCAATCTAGATTGCTGACTTGGTGGAGCTCCTTGAAATGATGCAGTCTAATTAAAAATAAGAAACAAATATTTCAAAAATAATAATATATTCATTTTTATAAGTTGATTTTAATTATTTTGCCTTATTTATAGATATTTCGGAAAAATTTCCCTGAAGAGCACTGATGGCATCATGATGTCCCCGTAGGTATTCTGTATTTGAGCTACTAGCATGAGATGATGTTGCAGCAGCTGCTTGTTGCTGTTTAACATAAATCGCTTGTTGTGCATTTATTTGATTTTGTAAATTAGATATTTGTTGTTTATACTTTGTGATAGTTACAGATAATTGTAAGCTATTAATAGGATTACGTGCTAAGCTTGTTTGAGCCCCTTGTAAATGCTATAAAAAATTATATTGTTGTTATTTAGATATAGGTATATTATTCAAACTTAAAAATAAAAAACATTGATCAAAATAATAAAAACTAATAATATAGCAAAAAATATTAATGTTTTCCCTTCTCTAATAATTTAAATTTTGAACTGAAAAATATTTTCTTAGTAATTAATAAAGTTTTGAGAATAAATATAAACAATTCGGATTTTATGAGAGCCTCCTACATCAAGCGAAACTGATTTTTAAGCATATGAAAAGTATTTATTATTATTTAATTAAAGTACTGCAGAGAAATTCTAAAGGGGTTAAAATTTTTTTAAAAGTTTGTACAATACTCCAGTTTTAAGCGATCCCATTAAAACATTACTAGTCCTCAAAAAATTTTTTGTCTACTAACATTGAGATATATTGAATGGAATTTACCTTAATTTTTACATAATTAAAAGTCGCCTCAAATTACTTTCTATCTTATAACCTTCTTCACTTATAAATACATTTAGGAATCAAAGTTTTTTTTATGAAAAAAAAATAGCCAAAAAATTAAAACTTACTTTAATATTGGTTAGCAATTGATTAAGCAGTATAAGAGTAGCTGGTGCCAGTGGTTGATTTAAAATTTGACTACTAAGATATCCACCTTGAACAGCCATTTGAATTTGTTGAACTAGCATACGTAATTGCTGGGCAGATGGCTGACCAGAATTATGATTACCACCAGCTGCTTGACTAAATGCTGATACTGTCTGGGCTGCATTAACATTTTGTGGTTGTTGACTTAAATATTTTTGTACCTGAATCGGTTGTATATTATTTATAGCTGACAAATTTGGATTACCAGTAACACTACCACCAGCCATATTATTAATTAAATTTGGATTGTTATTCTGTAAATAAGTATATGATTTAATATATTTTTGCCGTAAATACATAAATTTCGAACTTACCGGAGGAAATGGCATTGTAGGTTGAGGTCCACTTGGGAAACGTGGTTGATATGCAGCCGTATGATCGAATGCATTCGATTCCTCATGACGTCGCCACGAATCAATCGCAGTTGTATTATTACGAGAATTAAGTATATCCACAGCCTCATCAATATTAAGATTGGTTGCTCTTAATGTTAATTCAACCTCTTCTTTTTTGAATCCCATATCAATTAACATACGATATTGTTTACTATTACGTATTAAATCGCTATTTATACCACCAATTTTATTTTGTTGTTTTTGAACATTATGTGCTGCCCATTCACTACCAATATCAGAATCAGGCCATACTTGTGCACTAGCACCAATTTTGTTTTGGTTTTTATTCCAGGCAACTGCAACAGATGTATCATTCCATCCGGTTGTATTATTGCCAGGGATATTGCCGCTATTAACTCCACCAATAGAATTACCAACACCAGTAACACCACCATTTCCACCAATATTAGCCATTGTGTTCGCCTTGTCATCCCAATTGGCACCTCCTGTATGTTGATCATCCCAAGCTCCATTATTACGATTAATTGTTCCACTCCCTGTATGTCCCCACATATCTGGTTTAACTTGTTGGTTAGGTCCAAGACGTCCACTTTGTGACATTACTGTTGCATTAGTAGAGCCAACACCACCACCGCCAATACCTACACCTACACCAACACCAACGCCAACAACAGAAGTATTATTAACACCACCAGTAGCAACTGTTCCGCCTCCACCAGGAATAGTGCCAATATTTTGATTGTTTATTGCACCACGCATTAAATGATTTCTTGACATATCGGGAATATCTTTCCAATGCGCTACACCAGGCACACGAGATTGTCCCCAAAGTGATGTACCATCATCATAATTTTGTATATTACGGCGTTGTGGTGGAGGTGACGGTTCTTCCCATCCACTAGACTGCTTACCAGGCATTCCGCTTAAATCTTTTGGTCCAGTTACTTGTTGTGCTGCTACCCATTGTGGATTGTTACCAACAGTTGCAGCTGCTGCTGCCGCTGCAACAGCAGCTGCTGTAGGCCCAACCATTTTGTTTAATGATATTTGACTATGTGTTATACCATGATGTTGTCCCCACATTTCTGAATTACCATTTAATCTTCCAGATATTCCACGTGGATCACCACGCATATCACGTATTGGATCTCTTGGATCAATCATTCTGATATCACGGGGATCATTATTGGGTGTACGTAAATCTCTTGGATCAATTGGTGCTGTACGTATATCACGCGGATCAGCCCATGAGTTAGCATTAGTTGCCATTTGATTAGCCCAATCATTTTCCTTTTTTTGTGCAGTTACATTACTACCAGATGGTGGCCATATACCACCAGTTGGTTGTCCCCATTGTGGACCTGTTTGATTTGTTGGTGCACCAGTCCATACATTACTAGTATCAGCAATATCATCATCTTCACCCCATGTGCCACCTAAATTAGTTGATGGTGTATGACCCCATGGCGTCTTTTGTACTGGCTGTGGTGGTGGTTGTCCACCATTACGTAAATTAGCTTCCCATAAATCAGTACCATTATTTATATTTGGTTTCCACATTGGTGGACCAGTTTGATCACCTTTATTTGTAAGTGGTTCTGGTGAACCAGGTACATCCCAATTTGTATCTTGATTAACATGTTGACAGCCCCATCCATCTTGAGAAAATAATGCTTCACGCATTGTATTTAATTGTTCTAATTGATTTTTAGCAGCTGCTGCCGATGTTCCACCGCCAACTAAACCTGAGTTTCCTCCGTTGCTACCAGTATTATTGCTGCCGTTATTATTGTTGGCAGGCTAAAATTTAAAGTATTTTATAATTATTAAATTCATATAATAAACTACACTAATAGTTTAGCAATAAATATTTACTAAAAAGCTATGCTTTACTATCGTAAGACTTACTATTACACAAATCTAGAAATGTTTACCTCAATTAAGGATTTTTGTTTAAAAAACACCCGTAAACACTCGTAAATAAACGATATCATGGACTATTTTATAAAGACAATAAAAACGACAGTAAAATTATAAGAATTCGTAGATCATAAAAAGATGCTCCAGAGAAAGAGATTTGGCTTAATTGAAAAAGTCCTTAACTGAGTATTATTAAAAGGCATAAACACTATGCGATCGGTATTGAAAAGTTAAAGAAGCATTTGCGGAATTCAGTTCCTTTTTTCCTCGTCTGTTGATTGAAAACGTATTCTATGAAGCGGCAATTCAAATTTAAAAAAAGTATATTATCGTGTGTCAAAATCAATGTCTTTTAAGGCCGGAATGATAACTCATCTTAAATGGTTTTTGGACACATTTTAGTAATTTGAATACAAAACATGTATGAGTAAAAAATATTGAATAAAGTTTCCATTTATTTGGGTTTTCATTATTCTTGTGGCGTTTTAAAATTAAAATTCAGTTCCAAATTTTGATTTTCTTCCCATTCATCTTCTTTTAATGCTTTCCAAGTCTGCTTCTGATTATGGAGACAAAAAATGAAACTATATGCCTGATTAAAAATACAAGACAAATATAAAAACCAAAAGAATAGCGAATATCACAGAAGATATATGGAATGGAATTTCGAAAACCTTTACCTTTTTAAATAAATTAAAATGCATCAAAATATTTAAACAAGTTAATATATACATACATTGCTTCCGTTAATGCCTGATTGACCAACAGGTGGTTGAGACCCGGAATTATTTTGTTGTTGTTGCTGCTGCTGCTGCTGCTGTTGTTGTTGTTGCTGCTGCTGTTGTTGTTGATTTGATTGTCCACCAACTCCTCCAATATTACTACTACTACTACTAACAATACCACTAGAACTGTTCATTATTTGTTGTTGATTAGAACTATTTATTAGTTTATTATTTTGATTATTAACAATACCACCACTAGCACTATTTAAGTTCGAATTATTATTTAGATTACCACTACTTATCATAATATTTTCTGATTGTTGTTGCAAATTGTTTGTTTGACGTTGTTGATTGCTAACAATATTAATACATGATCCAACATTACCACTATTATTATTATTAACACCATTTGATTGCTGCTGCTGCTGTTGTTGTTGATTATTATTATTATTATTAATATTATGGCCAACAATACCACCCCAATTTTGTGAAAGTTGTGACAACTCTGTTCCTGACGAAGACAGTGTTGCTGATTGTGATGGTGATGTTGTTGATAAAGCTTGTTGTGCTGTTGAATTTGCAACCCATGTACTTGATGTTGAATTATTAACAACGTTTGCATTATTTGTTGGCGGTGAACCCCAACCAGTGTTACCATTACTTAATGAACCTTCGCCGCCACCACATAATTTCATTAAATGTGGTATACCCCAATTTTTATTTGTAGCTGGGCCATTATCATAATAATTATTATTATTTTGGTTTGATTTTAAACTATTATCAATTATATTACTATTATTGTTATTATTATTATTATTATTATTTTGTTTATGTTGCTGCTGCTGTTGTTGCTGTTTTTGTAATGCTTTCATTATTAGTAATTGTTCATTTGGTAAATTTTGTTGTTGTTGCTGCTGTTGTCCGTTCAGTAATTATTTCCAACTAAATCATTATATCATTAAAAATTATTTGTTATTGATTTCAATGTATAATTGCAATTTAATTGCATTATTCGATGATTCTTTTTTATGATATACTGTTGTACTTATTTTTTTTGTTTTTAATGATACAGATTTTCACTTCGATATTTGAACTAACTTTTATAATATATATTATAAGTTTTATTAGGTTTATGTTTATTTTAAAATATTTTTAATATTAGCTTCCTTCTTTCTCTTTATAATATATATTTTTTAGCTATCCCTTATTTTTAATAATTTTATTAATGACATTGATAAATACTTAAATATTATAGTTCTTAATTATATCACATTTATTTGAGTTTGAGAAGTTTTTAATTGTTATTTTTGCTGTAAAGAAAATAATTTAAAGTTAATAAATACATTTTTCTAATACTGAAAATATAAATTTAATTAAAACTATTTATTTTTTATTATTCTAAGCTAATGAGATTTTTAAAAATCACGAGAGAAGATAGTTATCTCTCCCCAAATGAGATTGAGTGCTATTATAAATTTAAAAGGCCTGTATATTTGCCATATATTATACATATGTCAAAATCCGACTTTCTCATTCTCACTGAAACAGAATCCTAATTCAGAAAAGAATAATAAAAAGCGGAATTCAAACTTGTATGTAACGGGTGCTTGTCTAACGCGAGCCAATAGATTTAGGCAACGCGAAATTTATGTGAGAATAAGGAAAATAATTTTTAAAAATAAAAAAAATTTTTTCCCTTATTTTCTTATTTTAACACACACAAATGCACATGCAATTTTATTTTTTTCATTTGAAACGTCCTAATCTCTTTTTAAATTTTATTTTTAGGTCAGCCAGTCTAGTTGCAGAATGAAAAATCAAACTGGGAACCTTGCCTATGCTTTAGGTAGGTAGGAGCCGTTGGAAAAACATTTGAAGAGAACAAGAAAAAGATCATTTAACATCCCTAAGCCTCTTTAAGTTTTATTTTTTTTCAACCCCATTATTTAACTTAAATTCCATGTATCTGTGGTGCGATAAGTTTTTAACAGCATTGCAATCCATTAAAAAATGAATCACTCTAGTTCAGGGGTTCCCAAAGTGTGCGTTGCGAGACGGTACGTACAAGTTATCTGCACGCAACGTAGTGAGTGAATATTCTTTTACCTCGCTCTCGATTTGTAAAGTTATGCTCAGAAAATCAAGCATTCTCTAATCAAGTATTTTCTAATAATAAATGCTAAGAAAGAAATATAAATCATAATATGATTTTTGGAGTTTTCTTCAATAATAAATAAAGTAACCTTAATACATGTTAGAGCAAACACAGTTTTTTTTTTAAAGAAGGGCGTCACGTAAAACTTGAAGTCTGTAAGAGTGAGTTGTACTTTGTAACCTCACTCTAAAGGGCGTCGCAGGTATAAAAAAATTGGGAACCTCTGCTTTAGTTAACAATCGGGAAAAAATACGCCACATCACAAACATAAATAATTCATCCCACTGTGAATTTTTAATACACACGTTAACAAAAAAGCTTTTATTGGAAATAATTTATTTTTAAATTCCTTTAAAAACTTTAAGTACAATCCGACTTCGAGGTTTGTCTTTTGGAGTTGTATTTTCACATTATTCAAATTTATTTTCTCAATTATTGAAAAATTTATCAAGAATAAAAATAGTTTTTTTGGAAATACTTTATATAAACCAAAAAATATTTAATTCTTATATTTTGCATACCAATTACTCTTTGTAATTTGTTTTTTTTTTTATATTTTTCTGTAACTTTTACCATAGATTATTTGTTTCTTTGGCGGTAAATCTGCAACAAAAAGAAAAAATTGTTAAGCATAAAGTATTTAAATGTTTTAAATATAAATTATCCTAATGTTTGAAAGAAAAATCCTTAAAAACTCTAGAAGAAATTTATTCTATACTTCTTTTTATTTTTAAGACAGAGGCATTAGGTAAAGTAAAAACTCAGCACCAAAAAGTAAAAGATATTATCTTTGAAATATTAAAGGATAAGGGATACTTTTGCTATATCATCGTATTTTCTGTTGTTTTCAAATTGCATTTCTTATAATGATATTTTTTCGCAAGTGGAATGTCCAACCAAGTAAAACTGTCAACAATTTCACTTTAGAAGAATTGCTCCTTGTGTACTTATAGACGCGTAAAAGAGACTTAAGCATGATCAAGGTATTTAGACATTTACAATAAAACTAGTTCTAATAATAATTTTTTATTTGATATTTTTTTCGAAAAAGGAAAAACTTAAATGCAGTTCTAAAAACTTGAAACAACTTCTTTCGTGATATATCACTTGAAAAGTTCTACCATATAACCATAACGTCGTGGTACTGGTATTTCAGATTATTTGGATCATTATCGTCCTGGACAACAAAGTCGTGTCCATGCAGCTGAAAGAAATAAAAATTTAAAGATAGGACAAATAATACGTATGGCACAGCCACCATCACCAAGAAATAAATATAATGAATTACATTTTACACATGAAATTAGTGGTGGAAATCAATGATAATAATGTAATGGCGATAGTAATAATAGTAATAATGTATCTATATAAATATATCTTTAGATACATCTAACTGTGATGATGAACGTCATAGTACTAGTACAACTGATGAAGTACCACCAGCTTTAGACACTCTTGACCCAGGCAATTGTAACAATTGCATGCAATGTGGGAAAAACTTTGTAACCAAGGGTGTTCTTAAGCGGCACGTGCAATCGATTCACGAAAAGTCATCCGAAAGGAACAAAATTTTCCATTGTGGGAGTTGTACATATAGTACCACACACAACGGTAATTTTAGAAGACATATGTCAAGACATTGTGAAGTAAAAATAAACCAATGCGAGATATGCTTAGCAAAGTGCACAGATGAACTTACTTACAAATCGCATATAAGGTGCCATGAGACCGAGACAAAAAAGTTTGAATACGAACTGTACAGGGAGCAGTTCACGTTAAGGTAAAACTTTGTTATTTCTTTTAATAAATCATTAATTATTTTCAAAAATAGAAATAACGCCTTGAAGTATGCCCGTTTGCATATTGATACCCGGAAAAATATTTGCTTGTTCGGCAGCGTTGTATTTCAAAATACAAAAATATTTAACAACCACTTGTTGGAACATGTAGAATTTAGTGTTATAAAAAGAAGTTTGAGAAGGAAAATTTTTAGAGTTCCATAGTTCCCTAATTTGCAACAGAGATTGTTGGAGAGTTCCGTAAAATTCCGTACAAAATGAAAGGCAATAATTTGATAAATTTTTTATTTCTGGTTTATTTTTAGTAATTTGTATAATTTGTTTGTATTATATTAATTTCGAGCGTTTAACTTGTTTTTATAAAAATTTAGTGTTATAAAAAGAAGTATGAGAAGGAAAATTTTCTGAATGATTGTTAATTTATTTTTAGCAGTAATATGGAGTCGAAAGATAATTTGAAGTTTCCCGACATGAATGATGGTCTTTGATGATATATTGATAAGTTTATATAATAGTTTATTGCTAATTTAACAAATTTTGTTAATAGCTTAGACTTGAAAATCCACATTGCTCTATTTCTGGAAACTTATTTGATCTCAGGTCAAAATTACTCAGTTTTGAGTAAAAAAAAAAAGAAAAAATTTCAAGAACGTTAACATTTCTAAAATCTTATTTAAATTTTTTGGGAAATGTTGCAAGCAAACGTCATTTTAAATAAATATAATAATTTATCAAATAAAAGAGAAAAATAGCTAGTACGTTATTAAAACTATATAAAATTAAAGTTTAAAGTAAAAATATATTTAGAATATCCATGCGCTCTTACTAAATTCCAATATTTTTTTTTAATTCAAAGTATAAATTCATTCATATATATAGATTCAAAGTTTTCTGTATGCGCAAGCATACGTAAGCACTATATGTATTATAAACATATACATATGTGCCTATACAAATGTATTCTTCGTTTATATTAAGCATTTATATATAAATTCACTGTGTTACTTCAAAAATGCAAGGCAATATAATTTTATTTCTTTTTCTAATTACATACATGCATAGCAAATATAAATTTTCATTTTTGTTCACTTTTTATGCAAAGTAAATAACTAGCATAAGAAAAAAATTTTATCTTAAACAAAAATAAAGTTTCTGATATTTAAATAAATATTTTAAATAACTAACTAAAGAAAATCATACAAAAGTTCATATTTAAACTAAAATCAAGAAAAAATTGATTAATATAAATTTAGTTTTGCATTATTATTATTTCTTTCGAAAGTAACGCGATACCGGCAGCCATTTTTGTTCATATTTTACACATATAGAATCATATATATATATATTTTCTACCACACTCATTATCCAATGAATAAAATATACATAAAATCTTTGTATTTGTATATTAACCTTGTATTCAATACTGCAATTTTTTATAAGATAAAGAGAGATACAAAAGGTATAATAATATTATAAATCTCGCCAGGCTGTCATATTAAATGAACAATTTGAAAATAAAACGAAAAGATTATATATTTTCTAATAGAAGCCCTTCTAAAATAAAATCTTTAGCATCAACACTTCTAAATTCACAAATTTCTCATTAACAAATATTTAAATTTAAAAGTGGATCAAGAAACTATTAAATATAACTATGCAATTGATTAAAAACAATTTATGTGAATATTTTTGCTCACCATGGAATATAAAACTTTTTCTATCAGAAAATCCATGCTAATAAATAATACATTCTAATTAATTTTGTTATTAAAAATTTTTGAATCTATAACAAGTACTTAACGCACATGAGAAAACCAAAATTAGAAATTAAGCCATTTTAATAGTAAACAAAAATAAACACCCGTTATACCAAAATGCATACACATAAACATATACATATGCGCATTAAATATATATATACATAATCTTTTATTATTTTCATACGCATATACATAATGTATATATATATATACAAAATATGGCGCAACTAATTTTCACAATTTCATAAAAAAATAATTAGAATGATTTTAAAATTAAATATTACAAAAATTTATATACTCAAAATATTATTTTTACAATAATTCAATTCTTACTTTCTAATTGCTATCATTTCATTTTATAACCATTAGGAATATTTTTATATCACCAATTGGTAATGACAAATGTAATGCCTGTACATATGTATATTTTATATGGAACACGATTATACCGTATACTTTGGTTAAATTTTTGTGTACTTATTACATTTTATTTAAATTTGTTTTCGTTTTATTTGTTTTGCAAACTATTCACTAGGAAAACTTTCTTAAGGACACAATTTATGCACACATATGTATAAACCGTGAAATAAAAAAATCACATTCGAAAAATAACATCAATAAGCAATTTATTATACATTTATGTATAATTATTATTTTATATGGTTTTTACACTACTCTATATATCACTTAAAGTTTTTTTTTTGGTTTGTTTAAAGTCTCATTTAACACTACAACATCATCGCGCCCGTAATAAAAAAAATGACTCCATTACTGAAAACTGGACGAATATATTTAACGAAAGATAACACGACATCTTTACGCTGGTTATGCATGTTTCTAGGATGTTTATACATGTTTTCTTTAAAAATAAATATTAAAAATTTCAAACAACAAAAACTTTTTATTTATTACTTAAAAAACTTATTATTATAAAACTCTATTTGCCATATATTCATAATTTTGTTATACAGCAGGTGGTGAGACATTTTATGGATGATAATGCCTAGGACTCACTAGCGCCTAGCATATGGAACGAAAATGGAGAATTTTCCTAAATATCAATCGAAGTGGACTCACTAGCATATATTCATTCCGCTATATTAGACACCACCTATAGAACCTGACTCAAAACTGACAAAAACATTTTTATTCATTAATATTTTAAAACATAATATAGAAAAATTACAAAAATTGGAATATTTTAAAACGTATAAAAAGATTACAAAAAAATAGCTCACATATAAATTTCTAATCCACAAAAATTCATGAAAAATATATACAATTTTAATTAGCTTTAAAAAGTTTAATATATAAAATTTATGAAATAAAAAAACTTTATCGGCTTTTGGCCAGCTGATTTATAAATGTCAAAAGAAAACTTGCTTTTTGTGGATTGGTAAATGCCCCCGGTGAGCCTACTATATTTTCAGCTCAGAAGTATCTCCGAAAATTGCGAATTTCCCCCTTACCTGGTGTCTCTCTAGCCTAAAAACTAAAGTGAGTCAAGTTCTAGAGGCGGTGTCTAATATAGCGCATTGACATTCATTCAAAAATAATATATCAAAACCTAGCTAATAAATTAGGTATAAATTAAATTTTTAGCTAATAAAGAATTAATAATTTTATAAATTTCAACAATATATAACTAGTCGCTAATTCAGGCTATATACAAATTCAGTGGAGGAGCCTAAAGCAGGGTATTCACTATATTTCCGAATCAATGATTCGGGTCTTAAGGCTCAAACACAATGAACGCGGCGCGCAAGCGGCGCGCAAACGCGGTTTTTTGTGAAGTTGTGCACAAAACCTGAACGCGGTTACTTAACACAATGCAAGCGGCGCGGTTGACATATATTACCAACTTTAATAGCAAAAAAATAGATGACTCTGCCATCTAGCTAGTGTATTTTATCAGAAGCAAACAGATGGCCTTAAGAATGCTTTTCAATAAACATTCAATTAGTCCACTTAAAACACTTTATTACACTCTTGAATGAAAAAAGAATCGAAAATATTTTCTTAAACACAACATGAAAAGTAAACAACAAATATGTCGGCATAAAAGTAATTATCTTTCAACGATGAGCGATCCTGCTAGAAAATTTTCAAAGCTACACAAGCAGAGCCATCTAGTTAAATTTTTCTCAAGGAAACCGCGTGTCAAAGTAGAAATTAGGTCTACTTTTAACGCGGTTTTCTTCCAGCGCGGCGCGCATTGTGTCAGCTCCCATTTGTTTCTAAGGATTCTACTTTGCCGTTTGCGCGCCGCTGCCGCGTGCCGCGTGCATTGTGTTTAGACCTTTAGTTCCCATTTAAAGTATATGGAAATGAAGAATAAGAGAGAAAATATCCAACATGTTGAATATTTTACTCACAAATGATTTAGCCATATACTTTATATGGGCTGAGAGAGCCGAATCATTGATTCGGAAATATAGTGAATACCCCGCTTAAATGGGCTCATTAGCATTTAGTGCTAAATTTTGTGCCGCTAAGCGCTAGTGACTCCTAGGCATGAGATAAATGAAATGGAGAACTGAATTTTTAAAGATCAAAAGTCATGCCAATATGGTAATGTCAACATATTGGCATTAAAGAAAGGGTAGTGATTTATTGTGTCTATGACAGTGTCAACACTGAATAAAGCCTTCGTGCTTTTTTCCGTGCTATTAGGCATGTTGAAATCCTGAATGAAATTCAGCCTTTAAAAGGCTGTAAAGCCTCAATGGAGAATGTGTATTAGACTAACTATAAATAAAAATCTGATAATAAAAACAAAAATTCAAATTTAATTGTGTGCTGGCTTCCGTCAATTCACTACCAACTTCATCTGATTAAACTATTGTGACAGGTGACATTACTCAATTTTTCTGGATAACAATTATAATAAAAAATGTCTAATAATATAAAATTAAGGCTTAGATTAACTTCTATTATATATAATCAGAAAAAAATAAAATAAAATTATTACTTGATGGCAATAAATACGATATCACAAAAAATAAAATTAGGAAAATGTCGGACAAATATACTCAACAAATACTACGCGTTGTTGTAGCGCAAATATGTCAAACAATTGGTTGGCATTCAATACAATCAACACCATTAGAATTATTAGTTGATATTCTTCATAAATATTTACAGGAAATTACACGTGATACACATAGACATACTGAACTATGTAAGAAGTATATTTTTATATTAACTAAAATGCTAAATTTTCAAAACAATGTTTAGATGATCGCACTGTTCCAAACTTAGACGATGTTGCACTAACTTTTCGTAATTTAAATATAAATATTAATGAAATTGAGGAATATATTAACTATGTTGATTCTGTGAGCTGCCCTTTTGAGGATTATAAATACCCAGTACACAAGGAACCAAGTTTAAACTTTCTTAAGCCAGGAAGTAAGGAAGTATTAACACGTCCAGTACATATATATGAGTATTTACCACCAATATATCCAGAAAAAGAGGGTAAAATAATGCTATTCACATATATAATTCTTATATACATATCATTTATATTTCTAATAGTTGAAGATATTAAAATTGAAGCCAATGAAAATATAGAAAATATAATCGATGTCAATGCAATTTTTTCAACTGAAAGCAATATATTTAAGAAACCAGATTCGAATGATACACAGTTTGGAAAAAAATCTCGACTTTTGTTTGAAGAAGAAGGTCGTCAAACACGTGAAATCACTAGCGTATGGATGACATCATCTGGTTTTTTATCGCCAGCAAGAGAAGGAAAATTGCCAGACTCAAAGCCCCCAATTTTACCAGGTTAAATTCTTAAATATTTCCTTTAAAAATCTGTACATTTATTAATTAAAGAAAATCTTTTTATAGAACTCCAATCGGTTATACAACCACCTTCTCCAACTCCACAGCAAGCACTACCAGTTTGTGGATTAGATAATAAGTTTGATAAAAAAAGGAAAAGACCTTTACAAACTGAAAAAGATCGTAAAAAAGATAAAATAAATTTAAAGGAACCTTTTAAAAATATAAATAGTTCAAATCAGACATTCAAACATAATAAAATCAAAGGTTTAGGTAGAAAACCTAGAAATAAAATAAAAACGAAAGTGTTGAATGAACTTCCAAATGAAAATCTATTTAAAATAATACCTGGAACATCTCCCAATTTATTAACACATTTGTTAAATACAGCAGAACTAAAAAAAAACTTCTATACAGATTTAAATAATCATACGAATATTCTACCTAAAACAACTAATAATGATGACATCAAACTTATTTGTGAGCCTAATAAGCAGAAACTTAACATATTTAAAAAAATCTCAACTGTTAAAAAGGAAAAAGATGAAATAAATAAATCACCGAATATTTTTCCGGATAGTTCAATATTAGCAAGTATACCAGAGGGGACAACAATAAGTCCTATCCCAAGTTCAATGAAAATCACAACTCCTACCACATATGATCCAAACGTAATAGTTGTTGATGATGATACGATATCATTTGAGACAAATAAACCTAAAACTCCAAATCCACCAGTTTTCCACGGTGCATTTCAAGAAAATATTAATACATTTAAAACAAATAAAACTTCAGTACAAAGAAAACCAAGAAAGCGTTATCATCAAATGGAACAATCTGTACCACTTAATTTATCAAATGAAATTAACAATTCATTTACTGATGCTATTAATATGGTTAAAAAAGATTTAATAAATCATTCACGTTTACCATCATATCAAGATGGTATGAAAATCCATAAGGAGAAAAAAGAACGTAAAAAACCAAAGGCAAGGGAACCTAAAAGACGACAATTGCATCAAAATCATCAATCTTTTAATTCAATTAATCCGCAATTATCAACAAATTTGAGCCTGAATAATACTTTATTCATGGATAAACCCTTGAATAAAGATAGCTTTTATTCAACAGATAAAGAATTTCAATTAATGAATAATAAAATTTCGAAATTCGATACATCACCAAAGCTTCCGCCTTTTCTACCACCAACAGTTGGACCAAGTTTTCATTCGATGCCAACTATACCAATGTTTCCATTTTATCCATTTTCACCAAGGCCTGGTTTAATACCAAGCGGCGGAATATTTCCAGCAATACCACCAATGGCAGAAAACTCAGCTGCATTTAATAAATATTTTTCTATGATGCGTTTCAGTAATTTTAGTAATGTAAATAAAGGTCCACCCTTATCAAATTTTAATGATGATTTACCTCCAATTTTGCCACCACCTGTTGATTTTGATAGCAAAAATTATTGTAACGTTGCTCCATTAGTACCAGATTCAATGAAATTTCAATTATCACCCACATATACACCAAATATACCCACTTCATGTTTTTCAACAAATGAATCTTGTAAATCTAAGCAAACTATGAGTTTATCATGTAATATGGATATTCCACAAAATATAAATCCAACTGATTACTCTTCAATATCAATTAATAATAATCCTCCAAAATATCTTGATCCTCCAATCGAAATAAGTGATGATGAAAAACCTTATTTTGAAGATAACAAAGATTCGGACTCAATAATTAAGTGTGCAAATATTGATGACGAACATATGTCAACCAATATAAATAACTGTATGAGAGATACAAGTAATAGTAATACTATAGATAAAGTACCACCAACAATAGCGTCTAGTCAGCATCGAATAGCTATTGAGAATAAAACATCGGATGAAAATGAAGATGCTACTACAAGCGATCATGATGAGCATGATGAAAAAAGTGATCGTAAAAAAGATCGTGAGCATAAAAAAGGAAAGCGAGATAAAGAGGGAAAAATTAAAAAGAAAAAGGATAAAAAAGATAAAATAAAAAGTAGAGAAAAAGCTGAAAAACGTAAAGAAGAGAAAAAAGACAAAGAGAAATTTAAAAAAATGAAAAAAGAAAAGAAAAAGGATAAAATGGTGAAAAAAATAATTTTTAATTTTTATTTAAATAAAATTAATGGATTTTTTAAACTATATTTTAGCGTTTGTTGGAAGAAAATAAATCAACAATCAGCACTGGTGATACCATAGATAGCACAATTGTTCCTAAAATTACCTTTAAACTTTCTTCAGCTGCAAATTCTCCCCAGTCAAATTCATCGGATAATAAAAAACAGTAAATAAACTATTCAAACAATATGATTTTAAATATAAAAAGATTATCTCATAGATGCGATGATGATATAAGAGATGAAAGCTTAGATGATACAAAAATTTCAACTGATGATCATCGTGACTCTTCACCAGAGCTAGCTAGAATATCACCACTTGTCACAAGACCACCAAAACCTAGACAAAATTTAAGTAAGTTATATTCTATTTATATTGATTCACGTTTAATATAATTTTAATTAAAATGATCTATCAAAAATTCTTTAAAACTTTTAAAATTAATTAGATGATAGTGGAAACCAAATCAATAATATGAATAGTTCTTGTAATCAAGTTGAAAAAGAATTTAGTATATGTAAAAAAACACAAATGCAGTCATCAAATTCATCATTTTTAAAATGCAATAATAAAAACAATTTTCAAAATTCAATTGGCTCAGATGGCATAAATTTAGAAACAGTATCAGCAAGCATTAATTATTCAAAGAAATCAATAAATAATACATATAATTCGCTAATAGAATGCCTTTCTACACCATCCTTTACTCATTCTATGGATAACATTTATAATTACAACAGCAATGATTATACAAAAGATAATTTAACTATTGATTCGACTTATAATGGTCTTCAACATAGTAAAAATGAAATCATTATGAAGCAGGAGTATAAAATTTCAAAGGAATCTGGAAATATAAAAAAAATTTTATCACAGCCGCAAACTAATAATAATTTTTTACAAACTACTGTTTCAAATAATCTTTCATTTTCGTATATTGTGAGTAAAAGCTAAAATGTGAAGAAAGCTTTGCAAAGTCTTTTAAATTAAATTTTTTATTTATCGTTAATAATCATTTTCAATATCGAATATAAATTATTTTATAACATTATAACCATATATAGGACAGGAAATTATTATGTTAATCAAATACTTACTTTTATGTATTAATTAATTGCATCAGATTTTGTAAAATTTATCATCATGTTTCATAATTTAATTATAGAAGATAGAAACAGCGATAACGAACAGTGTCCTATTGTGTTATCAACAATTCAATCAGTTTCAAGGTTGAATACAAATCAATCTGTTCCACGAGGCCCTGGTAGACCACGTGGTAGTGGAAATAATTCAATCAGTTCTAATGTTGTTTCATCAACCTCATCAACACCATTGTTAACATCATCCAATAATTCATCGTCAACCACAAATAATACAGTGATTAATACAAACACAAAAAAAGGAACGCATTCCACTGTATGTTTTAAATCATTATTAACTAAAATTTGTTGTTGAAATTCAATTATTTTTAAAATTAATTTAACTCTACTTTTTTTGTGTTATTATTGCATGAAATTTTCAAATTATTTATTAATAATTTTTGTTTGTTAAAAGATAAATTTGAAGCATATATATAGCATGTTCTTAAACATTACACATATCATAAATAATTTTCTATATATGTATATATATAATTTTCTAATTAACAATAATTGCACATAATTTATTAAAAGACTTTGCACTCATTGAATTTAACAATAAAATACAATTCAATATATATTTTGAAATGAATTTAATAATATAAAATTTTATGAAGGATGCGGAAGGAAATCAGGTATGGATATGTCCGGCTTGTGGACGCGTGGATGATGGTACCCCAATGATAGGATGTGATGGCTGTGATGCCTGGTATCATTGGTAAGTTAGTTAAAGGAATCATAAATTTATAATTTTTAAAAATAAAATTTTTTTATTTTTAGTTTTTTTAATAACTCTTTTAAACATTAAAATATTAAAGCTTATATTATAATATTTTAGGGTATGTGTGGGGATTCAAGTACCACCAGATGCCAACGAAGATTGGTATTGTCGAGTGTGTATTGCTAAAAAACAAGAACCACATGGAAATGATAAAAAACGCAAACGGAAAAAGAAAAATAAGTTAATTTAATTAAATATATTAATTTAAAATAATTTTTTAATTATAAGTCATTAAAAGATCTTTTTTAAATGTTTTTTATGTGTATAATTGTTAAAATATTTTCTATGTTAGTTTAAATATAACCTTTATTTTTCATTATCCATAAAAGATTTTTTAAATAATTTATTTCAATTTGTTGAAATATGTAACCTTATATCATAATAATTAATAGCCAAATTTTTAAATATAATTTCAGTAACGGAACAAAGTATATATAACTAGAAAAATTGTAAAAAAAAATACACTATATTACTGCTTTTTAAATAAATTTCAAAAATTGTATATATTTTTAAAATACCAATAGCTAAAACTAATGTAAATATACTAAATATTAATATTATATCACTGATTCTAGCTAAATTTTCATAACTATAAATTTTTTTTTAAACTGTTAATTTAAATATTGGCAAATTGATTTTTAGAATTATTTATTAAATTGTAATTTCAAATGAAATATTAGTTTTTATAATTTCAAAACCCAATTCTACTTAAACTACATTACAATTATAACTTTTTTTCGAATCTAGAAGCATTGATCCCTAATCAGCTTTTATTAATTTTAGAATCTGTATGAATACAATGTACCTAATCAATATAAAAATTTCCCTTTTTGTTTTATAAATTCAAATAATAAATAGGTAACCATTCAAAAAAAAAAATTTTCTAACGTAAAATAAAAATATTACATTATAAGAATGTAAAAGAGAGGTAAAAGTTGAGATCATTTAAGTGGCTTAGCTACAAAAAGAATCGCCAAAATATGAATATAGATTGTTTTTTTTTTTTCAAATCAGACTAATGAAACTTGCAAAAGAATCAAAAGTACAAATAAGCAAAAAAGTGAGAACTTCTTCAATCAAGAAATTAGAGCTTCATTTTATGGAGATTGAACCTTCCAAAAATATTTTAAAACTTACTTAGGTCCGTACTTGAAATTTTAAAATACTACGGAAAATAACAGATCAGCTATGAAAATATTTCTAGTGATGAGGAGTTTCTACGTATTTAAGGAAAAACAAATTCATCTTTGGACAGTGGTTAAACATAAGTAATTTATAAATTATTACATTTATTAAAATTTTACCTTTTTAAATTTCACTTTTCTAAATAGAATAAATTTTCTTATTTTTGTACAATTGAAATTTTACAAGCAAATTTTATTCTTATTGTTAATGTTTTCTTGATTAATCTTTGGAACCAACTGTACAAATTTCTATGAGTCTCGAGTTTTGAATTGCACGGTTTTAAATTAAACGGAGCGTTATTTTCAAGATTGCATGAATTATTAGTATTGGCTATTTCCACACGAGGAAACAAGTTTCCGGTAACATTTTTGTTTTTAGGATAGAGCGGCAAGAAGTAGGGGGTAAAATTCGGAAAATTCGAAGTTAAATTTGTTTCCAGAAAAATTTGGGTATCAAGAGAAACATTTCAACACATACAAGAAGTAATTTATTTAAAAGCACACACACAATTATATTACTCTATCTGCACATGAAATGTTACCAGGAAACTTGTTTCCCCGTGTGGACGATCAAAATTTGTTCGAAAAAAAAAACCAGTTTGGAACGAAAAGTTACCGGAAACTTGTTTCCTCGTGTGGAAACAGCCATTGGGGGTATTCACATTGAGGCCATTATCAAATCAGAAATGTTCCCCTACAATTCTCACTCTACTAAAAATGTGAATATGTGTTGGTAAAATATTACAGATAACGTGTATATATAAATGTGTATTAGTAAGATGCTAGCATGAGGCAGAAATATTTCTGCCTCAGGAAGCGGTAAAAATTTTTTCGAAATTTGCGAAACCCCGTCTTACATTTCACCTCCGCTTACCCTGAAGTAGCCTCAATGTGAATAACTTGATTGAATAACAAAGGAAAACAATTAGCCATGTTATTCGAAAGATACCTGTATAAATATCAGATTAAATATATCTATATATTTATATATGCGCATGATTAGTTATTTTACATGTTTTCTTACAACGTAATGAATGATGTGTTTGCATGTTCAGTTTAAAAAAATATTAAAGTAAGAAATCTCATCCTTCACAGCAAAGCTCGCTTTGAGAATCGATCCCCACCCAAATACTAATTCGAAAACTACCACCACCTATGCTAACAACAAAAAATCTTGCCAGCCTACAATCCTTTAATAAATTAACAAAATAAAATAATAAAATTATCTTAAACAATTTTTAAAAAATTACTTTTTGAAAACAGTTGATACTGAGATACCGCGTATCTCAGCGGGTAACTTTTTTGACGTCAAATGACGTACAAATGAATTGCACGCTGAAATATCCACATATGACGGCGAACTTTAGCGTGAATTTTATATTTACTATTTTCTCTTTTTGACGGCCCTATAAATCATAAAAGCATTTTGTTAAAATTATTTTTTTATTATTTTTATTTTATTGATAGTACCATTATCTTGTAGTATGGGATATAGTACAGATTTAACAATCATCAAATTTTATATAATAATTAATTTTAAGTAAATTGTATGCTAAAAAAATCAATTTTATATATAAAAAATTGCTAATTACAAATGTAATAAATAAAATAAAATACATTCGATAAATTTTGCACCCAAAAATTTTAGTATGTTTCGTTAAGTATTGCTGCCAACACAAAAAATTTCAATTATAATTTCTAATTCTGCAGAGGGATTTCATTCGAAAAAGCTCGGCCGGAGTATCTATATCGCCCACCATTTTTAATTAGGTAATAATAATATTTTACAGTGTTAGTTAATTTAAACAAGTATAGAAATTTTACAGTGTAAGTCTTAAATACAGCACATTGATTTGATTTCTAGAGCGATATAAATTACAAAGTGAAAAAATGTTTTCTGCTGTACGTGCAGCCTCAAAGGCAGATTCATTAAAGATATTATCATTTTTAAATCAATTTAGTAAGTATTTAACGCATTTAATTGAAGCATCGTAAATAATTGATTTTTTAATTTTATAAAAATTTTTGACACCGGTTACATAATGTTTCTAGTTTTGATTATTTTTGAAAAATTCGATTGCCAATTGAACAAAATTAAAATTTTTATTGTAAATTAAATATATTATTTTACGAAACCATTTTATAAAAAATAAATAATACCTGTCATTTTCACATGTGCTAAAATGGCTAAAAAGAATTCAGACTTGGAAAATTATTCCTTGTTTAGTTTTTCACACTATAACTCTTTTACAATTATTGAAATTGTGTAACAAAGTTTTTTTTTTAGTTTAAAGATTTCTACTTCAAGTAAAAAAATAATATTATTTTTAATGTTGCGTAAGAATTAAGCCTTTTCAGAATTCAAATATTACATAATTTGTACATTTTACGACTAAAAAGTCTAATATACGGGTTAAGTTTTATTTGGAAAATTTTTTTACTAGTATATAATAACTAAGCTTAAAAAGTATTATCCTTTAGAAAAAATAAATACTGTTTATTTAGATCGTGGTTATGCTGCAAAAACTGCAGTTAAAGCAGCAGCTGGTATGGGAACCGGCAAGGTATGAATTGAATTAAAATAAGTATCTTAACATAATTAATTTAATTAAATAATTTAGGTTGTCGCTGTTATTGGTGCTGTTGTTGATGTACAGTTCGACGGGCCATTACCTGCCATTTTAAATGCTTTGGAAGTAGATAACCGCACTCCTCGTCTAGTACTTGAAGTCGCATCTCATTTAGGTGAAAGTGTTGTACGTACAATTGCCATGGATGGTACAGAGGGTCTTGTTCGAGGCCATAAGGTAAATGATACCGGTCATCCAATTCGAATTCCTGTTGGTGCTGAAACACTAGGACGTATTATTAACGTTATTGGTATTATAATATCCAAAGTCCTAGTAATAGTATTTATTAAAATATAATTTAGGTGAACCAATCGATGAACGTGGTCCTATACCAACCGATAAAAGAGCACCAATTCACGCTGAAGCTCCTGAATTCACAGAAATGAGCGTCGAACAAGAAATTTTAGTAACGGGTATAAAAGTTGTAGATTTACTTGCACCATATGCAAAAGGTGGTAAAATTGGTCTTTTTGGAGGTGCTGGTGTCGGTAAAACTGTATTAATTATGGAACTTATTAATAATGTTGCTAAAGCTCATGGAGGTTATTCAGTATTTGCCGGTGTTGGAGAACGTACACGTGAAGGAAATGATTTATATAATGAAATGATTGAATCTGGTGTTATATCCTTAAAGGATAAAACATCAAAAGTAGCTCTTGTATATGGACAAATGAATGAACCACCAGGTGCTCGTGCCCGTGTTGCATTAACTGGTTTAACCGTTGCTGAATATTTCCGTGATGAAGAAGGTCAAGATGTGTTACTCTTCATCGATAATATTTTCCGTTTTACTCAAGCTGGTTCCGAAGTATCTGCTTTATTAGGTCGTATACCATCTGCTGTTGGTTATCAGCCAACTTTAGCAACTGACATGGGCTCTATGCAAGAACGTATTACAACAACTAAAAAGGGTTCAATTACATCTGTACAAGCAATATATGTACCAGCTGATGATTTGACTGATCCAGCACCAGCCACAACTTTTGCTCATTTAGATGCTACAACGGTATTATCTCGTGCTATCGCAGAATTAGGTATATATCCATCAGTGGATCCATTAGATTCAACATCACGTATTATGGATCCCAATGTTATTGGACAGGAACATTATAATGTTGCTCGTGGTGTACAAAAAATATTACAAGATTATAAATCATTACAAGATATTATTGCTATATTGGGTATGGATGAATTATCTGAAGAGGATAAACTAACAGTAGCACGTGCAAGAAAAATTCAACGTTTCTTATCACAGCCATTCCAAGTTGCTGAAGTGTTTACTGGGCTCTCTGGAAAATTAGTACCACTTTCAGAAACTATTAAAGGATTTACTAAGATTTTAGGTGGAGAATATGATCATTTACCAGAAGGTGCATTCTATATGGTTGGCCCAATTGAAGAAGTAGTTCAAAAAGCTGAACGTTTAGCTAAAGAAGCTGCTTAAAGAATTATATAAATTAATAATACACCAAAAACAGAAAATTAAGCATGATCGGTATTTACGAATGAATTGTTTTTACATATTTTGAAAATATTCCAACATTTTCATGTTATAGTTGTGCATAATTGAATATATTGGAAGGAAGTGAATTTTTTTGCATTTTTATTTGTTATTCTTGTATATACATATAGATAGGTAATATTTAAAAAAGAATTTCGTAAAGTCCAATTCAGATTAAGTTATCTGTGAAATAGAAATCTTTTCTGCATTAAATATTACATAGAGAAAGAGAACTTTTCCATTTTAAGAAATTTGAATTGCCGTTTTCGTGTTTTGCAATACAAATTTTTCTGCTTTCCTTCGCAATGAGAGCATATTTTAGCTGCTTTGTAGTACATATGCCAAATATAAAATTATTTAAGAAAATTATGGTGTTTCTGTGATTTTTTTTTAGGTTAAGGCTAGGCTTATTAGTTAGAATATGTTTTTAGACAACAGATTTCTTAGTTCACAGCTAAATTTGTTCTATAGCTTTCTCAGATACCCTCCAATCTAGTTTTATTGTAAATTTTTATGAAGTCCATTAGAATTACTTAAAAATAATTCACAAGCTTAAACTTTCTCCTTAAAACTCTTTATTAAATGTAATCGAATATAAAATTAAATGAACTTCTTTTTAAACAATCTTAAATATTATTTTGAACTAATCGTAAGACTAAAAATTTTCTGTGACAAATTTTAACTTTTCGACTAATTAATTAATTAATGTGGATTTGATAATTTTTCTTTGAAAAAAAAGAAAAAAAAAAGGCGTTTATAACCTAATACATACCAACTAAATATGCTTTTAGGGTTATGTGTGTCTCCGCTATTACTAAAGATTAATAAATTCCTATAGATAGGATGTCAAACGAAAGTCAGCAAAATTCTTTCTCATACAGTTGTTAAAAATTTTTTCAAAATTCCGATAATCCGTCTTGCCTTCTTATTTTACTCTGGCTCTAGACAGCAGGTCTCATGCGCGCCTGGCCTGGCTTAGCCAATCATAGAAACACAATCGGTCATTAAATTGACTTATCAAAAGGGCACCCTTGACCAATCCAATCAAACTGTCAAAGTTATTTGATGGAAGTTAAGCAAATTTTGCTTATAACCAGACAAGATCCAAGTATCGTGAAATGAACGAATTGCAGCATCGGTTGCCATTGCTATTGATGGTTGAGACAGCAGTTTATTGAGCAATGCGTTGATTATCAATCTATTGTTTTCATAACGATCGCATAATATTTTCCAGGCAATATCATAGTTGGCATCAGATGTTGATAAATGTTGTACAAGCTTCTGTGCTTCACCTACAAGACTATACCTTTTCAACTTCAAATTGGGAACAAACAATTCCAAATTGGGAATAATCAACTTCAAATTGGGAATAATCAATTTCAAAATGGGAATAAACAATTTCAAAATGGGAATAATCAATTTCAAAACGGGAACAAACAATTTCAAATGGGAATAAAGAGTTACACATTTAAATATAAAGTAAAATTTAAAAAACCGATCATTTTTATTATAATGCACAAAATTAAATTAAATTATAATACAAATTAATAATTAAAAAAAAAAATTAATAAAAAAAAATAATAAAAAAAAAATTAAAAAAGTACGTCCATCATATTTAATGCATCAGGTATGAATCTTTGAATATGCGCGATATATCTGGTGCACTTTACCACAGTTAAATTTTTTATATTTTCGGTTATAATCACCTCTAACCGCTGTAAGCGATATTCAGTTTGAGTTAGGTTACTTCTGTCTTCGCCAGATAAAATTTGTGGCATTTGAGTAGCCAAATCCTTTTTAACGTCTGATTTTAAGCTTGACCAAGCATGCTCTATAGCATTGAACATTGGGCTGTACGGTCCAAGTCTTAGCAATTGATGCCCCAAGAATTCATCCTCCTGAAATACTCCTTCAATCGCTTTTTTATATAACCCATTTTCTATTTAAAAAATATTAAATAATTATAGTTTAACAAAACGTTTAATAACAAATTGCTTACTTTAAATTTTTCTCAACTTAACTGGTTTGCAATTTATAAAATCTAATCAAGCCAAGATAATTACTCTTTTCTTAACACATTAAAGCTGGCGCACAATTTTGTTTAACCTTTGAGCTAATTTTACAGGTAAGACAGTACTGGTAAGAAACTAAAAACGAGTTTGTACATTTTTATATTGAATTATATAGATAATTTGCCGGGCTTGTATTTATATGATCATCTCTAGCAACAAAATTTACCTGTAGTAATATTTTTCTACGAATTTTAAAATTAGCTCGAATTTAAACAGTACTTTTACCTCTATTCGAATTACCCAGAGGTAGAAGGGCAGAAAAACTAATACAGCTATAAATGTAATATAACTTTTTAAATAAATCAATTATTTTTACCTACATAATTTTTTTTAAAATAACACAACTATAACTGGTGCGTTGTATTCTTTACAATTATCATTCCCATTTTTGAAATCGTTTGTTCCCGTTTTGAAATTGATTATTCCCAATTTGAAATTGTTTGTTCCCATTTTGAAATTGATTATTCCCAATTTGAAGTTGATTATTCCCAATTTGAAATTGTTTGTTCCCAATTTGAAGTTGAAAAGGTATAGACTTGAGATACCAGAACTTTTCACAACTAGCTATTGTTGATTGTGTACTAGTTGTAAATATAAATCATGAAACTGGATCCACTTAACATAATCTCCTTCAAATATGGGTAAATCTATTGTGGGAAGCTTCATGACTGGTTCAACTGAAGATTGAGATACGAAGGTTTGTTGCTGCCTCGTGTCCGCATTAAGCCCTTGCTGTAATTCCAATAAGGTTTGATGCACTAACTCGTCTAAGTTGAAATAGTCCTCCATAACTGTCAGGAGGCTGTCCTTCGAGTTGATTGATGCATCGTTAAATAATTGTTGAATTGTAGTCCAAAGCTGTGTCAGGGAATTGATTTTGATGTCGAAATACACAGGCGATTGAGACTGTTTGTTGTAGTCTAGTGTCTTGATTTTCTGCCTCAATTGCTGCATCAAATCTGTAAAGAACTCAAATTGTTTGTCATTTGCTTGTACTGCAATGTGGTTGTTCCGTGAACTCACGCGGCTTAGTTGCAGGAGGTTTTGGGGGGTCTGTGGTGGTATCTGTGTTTTTTTCATTTAGTTTAGAAGCTATTAGTTCTTTAATACTTTCATATCCCGATTTTATAGCCTTGTAATATTCCTTCCAGAAGTATGGATGGTTACATTCGTGACTGTAATTTTGTTGAATCTGGCGATCTACGCTGTCGAAATCCTGCCACAATAAATCTAGATTCTTGAGCCGTGCCTTCAAGCTCTCTACCGTTTTCCGCAACGTGAGTTCTTTCCTGAAATTGCTTGCAATGCGCTTGATTTCATTACAAGTTTCCTCTTGCTGCGAGGCTAACTCCTTTAAATTAATGCTCATGTTTGAGTATGTATGTTAGTTGATTAATTTAATTGCAGGCACCACAAAATGAATTTGTTTTATTCTTTCGGTAGGTGATTTTATTAAATTCACAGAGATTAATTTAATTTATAATAAAAACACAAGAAATCAATATGAGACCTTTAAGGCTGTGCGACCCTTAGCGATTTGGACAGCGAACTATAGGCGAAATTATAGTAGTTCTGAAGAGCGGTTATACTCAATAGTTTTTCAAAGTTTGACATTTTGATTGAAAATATAAAGTTCTGCTTTCTAACTATAGTTTTATTATATTAAATTGACTTACCTTAAATAATAATGCATTATAAATGCAATAAAATTAGTTTAAAGGTACAAATTATACTATTCGAGAGAACTTATAATTTAATAATTGCAGTCAATATACTTCTGAGTATAACCGTCCCTCAGATCGCCTATAAAAAATCGCTAATGTAGACACCAAGTAACTGATCAAAAAAATTTGATCAAAGTATAGTGTATAAATTCCACACTTATATTTATATTTATACTAAGAAAATGATTATTTTTAACTGAATAAAAATTACAAATATTCAATTTTCAACTAAATAAGTAATAAGTAGAATGTACAATCAACAACAAAGGTCTTGTTTTTGTTGGGCAATGTGGGAGGTAACAAAACAGTGCTAATTTTAACATATAAATGTATTGTTCGATTTATGTATGCACTTGCATGCTTAAAAAATTAATTAATGTTTTAAAATTCCCCTAAAACAACTTAAAAATCAAAATAATAGAAAATTCAAAAACTTTTATTTTAATATATATTCTATTACTATATTAATATGAAACCTGGAGCTATTCACATAATCGCTCAAAGTATATATATCTAATTGTGACATATAAATTTGATGAGTATTCATCAAATTTTCTCAAAATGACAGGTATATTTGACCTGAGCATCCCTTAAAGGTAAGTGACAGTCCCTCATTAGCCCATCAGCTTCCCTGCTTAAGCAGTCTTTATTATCCAATCAGGACGATTACATCACTATCTTCTCTTCGTGCAATACTTCTGACAGTCCCAACTTGGATCGACCTTTTTGCACTCCAGATGAGGTGTTGAAACACCTTAGATCTCTCACGCCTTAGTGCTCTACTGGATTTGACTCCATCTCCAACAAAACTCTGAAGTGTTGTGCCTAATCTACTAATAATAATCTGTAATAATCTACTTCCTTGGAACCAGTTTGGGTTCAGAGAATCGCACTCCACTACTCATTCGCTTCTAGCTTTTGGAAATACTGTGATTAATAATCTCCGCGCTAAAAAGTGTACAGTTACACTGGAGATCGACTTGGAGAAAGCGTTCGACAAAATATGGAATGAGGGGATCTTACTGAAGTTCAATAACGCTAACTGCCCTCACTCACTGGTCAAAATTATTAGCAGCTTCCTGTCAAACAGATTTTTTAGGGTTTGTATAAATAATGTTCTCTCGGACTTAGTGCCAGTTAGGGCGGGGGTCCCTCAAGGCTCGGTCTTGGGCGCCATTCTATTTATTGCTGCTATCCATGACTTCCCATTCAATTCTACAAGTCTACTGGACATCCAGGCTTTCATCTATGCTGATGATATTCTAATTACAGTAGGGGCAGATCGTCCTAATATAGCTCTAAACGTTCTTAATTCTAAAATACCGCTGCTTGAACAGTATATGCTCAACTGGGGTCTCAAGATCAATATCAATAAGTGTAAAATAATTACTTTTAGAAACGCAAGTGGTAAAGGACACCGTTAATGCATAAAGGAAGCTAAAAAACTGAACCTCAAGCTTATGGTGCAAAACATCTCGGTCCATAATCAAACCACTGCGTTGGGCATTTCCTTCAATAATAAATTTGGCTTTAACATGCATGCTGCGAAAGCCTTAGCTAAAGCTAGAATCGCCACCAATACCATCTTTAGTGCGTTTTCTTCCCCACATTGGACAATGCAAACTAAACTTTTACTATACAAGGCCATCATTAGGCCTATTATTGGATATGCTTTCGCTCTATGGTTTTCCTGCTCTCCCACCTATGCGGAGTCTTTAGCTAAATTTGAAAGATATATACTTCGTTGGGTTACGGGATTACACCGTAAGCCCAATCTGAAATTTTATCCCAATAACAAGCTGTATGAAACCGCTAAGGTCACCCCTCTGCTCACTTATCTGATTAAATTAAGTGTACGGTCACTTGCCATTATTGTTGGCCACCCAAACGAGGTGTTAGCGAGTATTTGTAGTAGTAATTCTACGAACTCCATTCATGATGTCTACTATCTTTCCCCTTTTAACATATTACATGAGGATTTCAAGGTGGACCTTAATCTATCTGAGGATCTTACAGACTCACTTTCTCCACCGCAATTTTATATCAAGGCTAATCCATGTAATTACAGAGCATAGCGTACACCTTCAGCATTGAAAATTTTACCCCTCTGGTTAAGCTATTGACTCGGCTTTATACTTGACATCGTCCCTTGTAGAATAAAGGGTACTATTTAGTATCAAGGAGCGCTAACCTTTATATGTTGACTGTTAAATAGGTTAATATAGCAATTGGTATATTTGGTTGGGTTGAGCAATATCGAAGGGTTCATTTTGCCTTCATAATTTTTAGCTTTCCGTTGGTGGTAGCTACGCAGCTTGACATCTCTCCATTCGCTCTCTCTTAATGAGAAGTTAGTAAGGGTAGACCCTAAGTTACCTGAACTGTGTTAATCTTAATTAGACTCATGCTTTATAATGTACTTTCAGAAATTCGATTATAGTTATAGTCTTAATAATTATATTTACCCAAGAAAAATCGAAAGTTGAAGTACTTTCAATGCTATCTGTTCCTTCTATTAGGAACAGAAGATCTTGATAGCACCATAATTTTGGAACATAAAGATCTTCCGTTCCTGCCCCACTTTTTCTAGACTTTAAAATTTTATACTTTTCTCTTTTTATTTGATTTTGCAAGGTTTTAATTTTATTTTTGATCATTATAATTGAAACACTTGGCTTTATTTTTCCTATTTCTATTTTTAAATGTTCTAAAGCCCTTGCCCTTTTAACTTTATTTGTATAATTATGGTATTTAACATCATATAAACATCGATGCTCATGAAGTAATTCGATCAACATCAAAGTTTCTGGACGATTCCAGTTTTCCATTTTTTAATCTGTTAAATACTGAACCCTGAAATTGAACACTTAAGCTGAACACTCAAACTGAACACTGTAAAAAATTTAAAAACTGTAAAAACTGTAAAAACGCCACAGACAACCGAAGTACGCAAAATTTACAAATGCTTAATATAACTACGTATCCTGTAAAATATGAATTGATAAGTCTGCCTTATCATTAAAACCCCTCAAATTAAAATTAAATTGTATTTTATAAATAAAAGACCTTTTATTCAAATACATTTTTATTCATTAATATTTTAAAACATAATATAGAAAAATTACAAAAATTGGAATATTTTAAAACATATAAAAAGATTACAAAAAAATAACTCACATATAAATTTCTAATCCACAAAAATTCATGAAAAATATATACAATTTTAATTAGCTTTAAAAAGTTTAATACACCTGTCCCCCGATTTACACGATAGATCGGTTCCCTAAAATATCGTGTAAATCGAAATCATATTTTTTGTACTAAAAACCGTATAAATCGAAAATAAACCTATATTAAGCATAGTTTTTAAAAATTTAATTCATTTATTTTAACGTGAAATAAGAATAAAATAAAATTGAAAAACAAAATACATTAAATACGAAGTTAATGAAATCAATCGCTATCGTCACTATTATAAGCAATTAATCTTTTCTTCCTCACCTTCCTGATGAAATATACATACATTACACAAAGGAGGATTGTCGGCTCCGTTTTGTCGCGGAATTTTTGATTGTCGCCAGTAACCATATAAATTTTTTTTTTACCCTTTTTAATTTTGCCTTTACACTACAAGTCGTGTAAAAGCAAAAATTACCGTGCAAATCCGACGATAAGACTATAAAAAAAACCGTGTTAAAGCGAAATCGTGTAAAAAAAGTACCGTGTAAATCGGGGGATTGGTGTATATAAAATTTATTAAATAAAAAACTTTATCGGCTTTTGCTCAGCTGATTGATAAATGTCAAAACAAAACTTGCTTTCTGTGTATTGGTAAATTCACCCACGAGTCAACCATGCTTTCTGCTTCAAAAGTATCTTCGAAAATTGCGAATTTTCCCCTTACCTGGTGTCTCCCTAGCCAAAAACCAAAATGAGGCAGCCTCATGAGGTATCGTCAAATATAGTTGCTAGCAATTCAAAAGACATATGGCAATACTCAATTTTTTTATTGCTGTAGGATATAAAATTGACATTAGAGTGTTTTGTTAGTTGTTAGTGTTAGTGCCATATTTTTAAAAAAACTATGAATTTAAAATTATTCTTATGTTTATTCTGTTTTTATAAAACGTTTTATTGCAAATACAATAATTATAAACAAAAATCTCCAACTGTTTTAATTGCCATCAATGTTCGTAATAAAGAGCATACTCTGCCGTATTTTTTGAGCTTAATAGAAGATTTAAATTATCCTAAAGATCGGATTGCATTGTGGTGTGTATAATTAAATAATTAAACGATATAAATTAAACAATGATTATTGAAAATGTTTGACTAATGATGAGATCTAATAATGATGATCATATAATTTTTTTATTCATTTCACTAATCTCAATAGTAACGGCAAGGTTATACTGTTTTTTTCGTAATAAAATATTTTTTGTTTCAGATTTATATATCCTTTATATACGCTAAAATGTTTTAATCATTAAGCTAGTTATGTTTTTATTAATTTTTTGAAGGATAAGATGTGATCACAGTGCAGATAATAGTATAGAAATACTTAAATTGTGGAAAAAGAGCATTGAAAATGCGTATCATTTAGTTAATTTTGATTATGAAAATTATCCTATATACTATCAAAATGAAACTTCAATACTAGATTGGCCCAAAGCGAGGTTCTCCCATGTTATAAATTTAAAGGAAAACATACTTGAATATGCTGAAACTATATGGGCTGATTTTTTATTTGTAAGTATATTTTAGCAACAAAACTAAAGCGTATGCAATAAGAAAGTCTTTTAGTTTCTAGATGCTGATGTTTTCCTTACCAATCGAAATACTCTTTTGCATCTCATCTCTTATAATCTCCCGATTGTTGCACCAATGCTATTTTCAGAAAGTTTATATTCAAATTTTTGGTGTGGAATGTCAGATGAATACTATTATCGAAGAACAGATGAATATATGGAAATTTATAATAATAAAAAAATTGGAAACTTCCATGTACCAATGGTACATACTGCTGTTCTTATTAACTTGAATATCAAGAATTCTAAAATGTTAACATTCGATAAAGAAAAACTTATTAACAATCAAAAAAATTCTAGTCAAATAACAAGACTATATAATGGAACCTTAGATGATATTATCGTTTTTGCGGTGTCAGCAAATAGTTCTAACATGCAAATGTATATAAGTAACAAACATAATTATGGATACGTTTTGGCCCCATTAGAACATGATGATTCATTGTATAGGGATTATCAACAGTTAGTAAATATTAAATTAATTGTAATAAATGATTTAAATAAAACTATCCAAGTTAAAAAAATTTTCAAATCATTTATAAAATATCCGGAAAAGTATGATTTTTGATTTTTGTTTTTATTTTAAAATATAATTTGCTTATATTTTCAGAACGACTATAACATTAGATAAAATATATATGATCAATCTTAATAGACGTTTAGAAAGGAAAAATAAAATGGATTTATGCTTTAAAGAATTAGGACTAAATGTAGAACGCTTTCCTGCAATCGATGGAAGGTAAAAAATAAACAATTCGCTACTATATTGAGCGTTAAGAAGTTTTCTATGGCTAACGTTTAGTCATCACATTTCAATATGCTTAGCCTAACTAGGATACAAGTAATTTAGTTGTTGCTTAGTTATGGAGGTATATATGAAAAGTTTTAAAAGTTTATTAACAATTTACTACAAATTAAGGATTCAAATCAGTTTTTTATACAGAACTACGATGTAAAATTTACAAACTATTTCATGTGGACTCCGATTTTAGTATATGTAATGAGGTAAAATCTTAATTTTTTCTTTGGTGAAGGTGACACAATTTATCTTGTTCAATTAGGTTAAATTATAAAATTTCACTCATTGCAGCTATCCTAACTATTTTTTGTTTAATTTTAAAACTGGTTAGATCAACACAATTTTTCAATCTTTTAGATATCTAAATTTCAATGCTATCAAAGAAATGGGAATTGAATTTCTGCAAGGTTATGAAGATCCATACCACCATCGACCAATGACCATGGGAGAAATTGGTTGTTTTCTAAGTCATTATAAAATTTGGCAAAAAATTGTTAAACTTAATCAAGATAAAGTTTTAATTCTTGAAGATGATATACGTTTTGAGCCATACTTTATAGAAAAAACAATTAATATCCTTCAACAAGCAAAAAAAATTGGACAATGGGATCTAATGTAATTATTTATATAATAATTTATTAATTTTGTACATTTTAATAGTTTTTTTCACATAAAGATATTTTGGAAGAAAGCGTTTAGAAGATCAGGATGAACCATGGGTGGATGAAACAGATAATTTAGTTCATGTCGGTTATTCTTATTGGACATTAGGATATTTAATAACTTTACAAGGAGCAAAAAAATTAATTGATGCAAATCCATTAAAAAAACTATTACCTGTAGATGAGTTCCTACCAATTATGTTTAATAGGCATCCAAATGAAACATGGAAATCAAAGTATGAATTGCGTAATTTAGTAGCATATAGTGCTGCACCACTTTTATTATATCCAACACATTATACTGGAGATGATGGATATATATCAGATACAGAAGATTCCTTGTTAACACCTAATAATTTAGATGGTATAAACATTGAATAATTTAAATATATATATAACTATTTCTTTTAGGCAAATATTTTTCAAATTATAGAAATTCTGACCATAAAATGAAATCAATGTTATTTCGAGGTGATGGAAATTTTCCATATCCAAATACAGAAATAATTAGTGATTTAACCGGTAATTTACCTAAACATGAAAGAAACGAATTATAAAATTTTGTGTTTCATAAGTAATCTTCCTATTTGCTTAGTAGGAGTTATTACTCAAAATTTTTGATATAAAATTATTTCTTATTTAAAGAATGTGCCTTACTATAGCTTTTTTTGTGCCATGATATTAAGTTTTCATTTATAAAACACTCATTAGAATTTATTTCAAGTTAATACATTTTTATGATTAATTTTTTGAAAATAAAATATCTCTAAAAGCTGAAAAATTATTAGATTTTACTTGAATTCGCAAATATATTTTACAAAAATTATTTTAAAAAAATCGCCTAAAAATTATTGAACTTCTATTTTAGGTATTTAGTGTTGAGTATTTGACAGTATGACAGTATAATGACAGGTACAGGCAACATATTTTTAATATTTTAAATATTAGTAAAGATAAATATTGATTGAATAATATGATTTTTAAAAACTTCTCACAAAATATGTAATTTGAATTTTCGCAGTATGTTCAGTGTTTCTTTAAAATAAAACAACGAATATATTTATGTATATGTATATATTCCTCTGTATATACATGTACATATAGAAAAATATATAATTTTTATCAAAATAACTAATATTTATATATATATATATTTATATGTATATATATATAAATATACATTTCATTTTGTACTATAAAAGAAAGTCAACAATATATTAATATTTAAATTTAAAGTAAAACAGTTCAACTGCTTAAAAATGAACCTGTAAAAATAAAAGGATATTTTTTTTCTCTATTACTCCGACTATTTACATGAACAATATATCTTCTTCGTTTAAACCAATTAATAAAAATAATAAATACACATAATGTTAACAAAATGAGGCAAAATAATGAAAAATGAAATACTTCTTCATCTTTATTCCCTTCGAGTCCATACCAATTAGGATTCTTGTTTAAATGATCATTTTCAATTAGAGCTGTATGTTCTAAAGATTTTCCTCTCCAATTTATTTGCATATCAATATCGTCCGGTGTTAAAAATGCTAGAAATAATTAAAAAGGGATTTGTTTAATATATATACATATATATATATTATTATTAAAAAACAAAATTATAAAATACAAAAAATAACTATCAAATATATTTATCATTGCATAATTAAAATTAAAAATATAACTCAGTTAAATTAAAAACTATCCAAAAATGTATATGATTACAAATTTTATATAAATTTATAATCCCTCAACCGGTACATACCTTACCTTTTTGGCTTTCTAACTTTCTTAATAAATTAGAATTGTTTTCATCATTATCACTAATAACTTTTGAATTTTCATAGCCTTTTCGTAAATTTTTATCAATTGAATATTTAGTTAAATTTAAATGATGTGGTTCTTCCCATATAATTTTAGTACATTTAGAAATATGACGTTTTTGTGGTATATTATTTGGATCCAAAACTTTTGAATATTGATGTAAATTACTGCCTTGTATACGAGATGGAAGTAATTTATTATTTGATAGTTCAATTTTATTTATACTATTTAAATTGCTTAACAAATTTGGCATATGATTAGTCATTGTGTATTCAAGGAGGGCATCAAGAAGCCAAAAACATGGTTTATCTAAATGTGAAGAATCTAAACAATTTGAATCACCAAATACAGCTATTTTACTTTTACTTTCTTTGCTTGATTTATGTGTTTTTATATAATCAAAATTTATTTCATTATTTTTTTCGTAATTTTTTTCAGATTTTCTTTCAAAACTTAAATTATTTTTATCCTCTGGACTAGTATTGAATTCATTTATTTCATCATTAATTGCTGATTCATCAACTTTACCTAGATTTCTTAAGTTTTCAGCAACTTCATTTTCATTATCATTTTTTAATAAATTTCGTTTATTTGGAATTGGATTTCGGTTAACCTGATCATATAAATTATTACCATCATTTTCATTGTTTAGTGGCTGTTCAATAACATTCTCTTCAGATTTAATCATATTATTTAATTTATTATTTGTTAATTTTTCTAATATACTATTAGCTTGAATTAAACCAAGGATTGGTACATGATACTTAACTTTGATACCTTTAGGTGCTTTCAAAACCTATAAACATATTTGAAAATATTTTAAATAAAAATATATTAACTTATTTTTATATAATTATAACAAGAATTATTAATTTACCTGTGCACCTTGATCATAAAGTTGAGCTTCAATTAAAATACTTTCATTACTCCTAGGAAATTCAACAATAGTTGAACCACTAGCATAATACATACTATGATCACCAAATGTAAAATATCCTTCTGCAACAAAATCACCAAATGCTATCCCAAATTCTTTAAGTAATTCATTTAAAGCTGGTATATTAGCACCACCAGTATCCGGTATCCACCATTGTCTAGTATTTTCATCAAAGAATTTAATTTTTCTCATTACAGTTGTATTATACCAATCAGAAAATATAATTAAATTTAAATCATTTTTATATACATCATTTCGTATTTTAATAATTTCTTCATTGAAAAATTCTTCTTCTGGATCAATTATTAATAATGTCCCATAATTTGATGCATTAAAGCATGTAAATGGTTCACCTAAAACTTCCATATAATAACCTGAACTTCTTAAATGTGTATACATATCACGAAAATTTGTATGAATATGATCAGCACGCCAATCTAAAGGATCTAATTTAGTTTTTAAATTATCTTTTGGTAAATATCCTGGTGGATATCTTAAACTATGAAATTGATCCCATAATATTCGTTTGTGACGTGGTGGGGTAGGTATAATACGTATACGAATGGGAAAGTTAATAGAGGAATATCGATTTTCACCATCTTCATTTTCAGGAGAGCTTTGTACTGTTAGTGTTACATGACCATAAGCAAGCCCTTCAAAATTTTTACCATTTTCATTTATACCTAATAGATTCATATATATATATATATATAATTACAATATTATTAAGTATATTTTATTAATAATGGTTACCAATATGTAAAGCCATCCAACCAGACCAAGGCCATAATACATCTGAATATGATATTGAAACATTTATTAAATGACCATTTTGTTCAATATACGGATGCCATGTTGGTTTATTAATTACTTTTCCAGTTACTGATATCCCATTCAATATTGTTACATTAACAATTATCGGCATACATGTATAAAATAATGGTTGTGTATTATATGGCCACATATAATCTTCAGTAAAATCAATATACGATGGACTTAATGTAATTTTTGGTACATATGATGCTAATATTTTAAAACTATTAAATATATTCAATTTTCCGTGGCCTTGTTCAAACATATTACTATCTGATAAACGTGTTGCTCCTTCAATCAATGCTTGTTTCATTGATGATGGATTAATAACATTAGTTTTTTGTGGTAAGCCACTAGCAATTAATGCTACAGCACCTGCAACAACTGGTGAAGCAACAGATGTACCAGATAACGATCTACATCCCCCTTTTAAATTACTACCTTTAACTTGACTTCCATATGTTACAATATCCGGTTTCAGACGACCATACCCCTATATTTTTTTTTTAATAATTATAATTCAATTATATAAATATATTTGTTGTATAGTAAAATTACTTGTGGTAGTTCCCATGTTGTCATTCCACGTGAACTAAATTTAGCAATATTATCTTCTGAATTTATACCACCGACCCCTATAACATCACTTTGATCACCTGGATTGTTAAGAGTTCCATAAAGGGGTCCATCATTACCAATCGCTGAAACCATAATTACTTTATTTGCAGTTAACTCTAAAACTTTATCAACAAATGGAAAATCAAGAAAATCAGGTCCACCAACACTTAAATTAAGAACATTAATTTTCTTTAATATTGCATAATTAAAAGCATCTAGAAACCATGATGTATATGAAACCTGTAAAATAAGTTGAGTTTTATTACAAAATTAAAGTCATATTTTTATATAACTATATGCCTGTTTATTGGTAAAAACTCTAAATATATAAAGATCAGCATCAGGAGCAAATCCAAGGCATTCTTTTGATGATGCTATAATCTAAATGATGAAATAATAATAATAAAATTTTTCTTTCAATAATAAATAAAAATGCTTTTACTCCAGCTACAAATGTTCCATGGCTGACTCCATCATCTAATGATTTTTCATTAGTCCAATTTGATCTTTCTCTTACATATTTAAAATGTGGATGATTTTTGGCTAAGCCAGTATCAAAAACAGCAACCTTAATTCCTTTACCAGTAATTCCCCTATTCCATAGTAGATCAGCACGTAAAGTAGTTGTTATTTGTTTTGAAATTGCTCTCAACAGTCGCCGTGTCATATGATGATCTGTTTCAATATTTTCCGTTATATTTATTGGATTATCAATGTTAATATTTTGTATGCCCCTTTTAAATTGATTTAATAGAATTTCGGGGTTTTTTTCATTAATTAAATCATCAATAGCATCATCATCATCTTCAATGATTAAATCATTATTATTATATGGATTTTGTTCATTATTGTTATTATCATCATCACTGGTAGCAGGTAAATATTTTAAAGCACGTTGAACCATATGCTGGGGTGTAACATTTTTGATTACTTTAAAAGATTTTAAAGCTTTTAATCCTGATAAACTCTCATCTTCTTCTAGAAGTATTACTTCAAAATCACTAGGATAATTACTCGCTGGATTATTTCTTGGAAGTATTTTCCATTTTGTAATCTAGAGGGGGAAAGAGAAAATTATTATTCCATTTAAATTGATTTGTTTTCAAATCCAGAAAAAATTTTAAACTAGAAAATTTAATTAATAAAGACTGATTGCACATTAAATACTTTAAAAATATGTTTAACTATATAATTATAAAAAATATCAATTTACTTACATTTGATGAGTCAAAACAATCCTCAAGATACTTTTTACGGACTTTAGATTGAAAATATTCCTTAAATGTAACAATATATGTGTTTTCTACTATTTGACTAAAAAATTGAATTTTAACTAATTGTGTAGATCCTGGATTTTCCCTACAGCAGTTTACATCTTTTTTTGGTACTTTATGATCACAGACCGCTTGTGTTATATACATTGCAAATATTATAAAAGAGATATATAAACATTTTGTTGCAAAATACATTTTTATTTTTTGCACAATTAAATATTAAAACTATTCAAATGAAACTAGATAAATACGTCTTATGAAAAGACCGAACAATAAATTTCACTGCACATTTTTTTTAAAAATATTTTTAATAATACCACAAGTAAATTCTGTATCGGAATACATATTTATATATTTATCTGATTATTTTATTTAATTTGTTAAAGTAAAGATAATTTATATTGCATAAAAAAACAATTTTATCAATAAATTTTACTAACATTTATTGGTGCATTTTATTTTAGCAATAAAAATAAATATATGCACTAATATTTTATACGAAAATATATAAAATGGTGATTTCAATTGAATTTTGTGTGCAAAATATAAAAAAAATGATCAATAAAAATTATAAAAATGACCATAATTTTTATAAAATATTTCTTTTACACCTTTGATATTCACAATTGAAACTTTATGCTTTAAATGTCAAATTTTAATGTACTACCATAAGTACACACAACTAAATTAGAATATTTGTAAACAATGTTACATATATATTAAATATCATTTAAATGTTGTTAATAACTATAAATAAAATAAAGTTTAGCAATATTTATTGCCAATAAATATTATTATTCTAATGAGTGATCAAGATGATGGACCAGCTCATTCAGGAATTACATCAAAATCTTTGGGATCTGGGGCTCTTAGTAGCTCGTCGTCTATGTCACCTTCAACTACTAGCTCAAGCGGATCACAAGTGAATAAAAACTTTAAGAAATTATTTTCTTTCATTTTTAGGGATCTATTTGGAACAGATGATTATATTTTACTCTATTTAGGAAACGTTTTGGAACCTAACAAACTTCCCTTTGCATAGACTACATTTTTAGTAAAATTAATTAAACAATCGTTGAAATTCCATAGTCAGCTAATTTAAATCTCAAATTAATAAAAATAAACCGGGAATCTGTTAGTGAATTTTCTTCTAACAAATCTATTATTTTGTGGTCGTTTGTGGGCTCGCTCTACCAGAAATTGTCTTTTTATTAAAATTCACAGCTGTAAATTAATAAAACACATATAAGTTTTAGATAGTAGTCAATCGAATTTATAGTTCAAACATTGTTATTTGTTTTTAATATCCATTTTTTTTAGCAGATTAAATCATCTGTTAGTGAATGTTTAGGTGCATGGTTAAATTATCTTCAGGTATAGACTCCTATAATATATATTATATATAAATTTATACATATATATATATTTCGGTTTCGATTAATTTTAGTTATTAAATAATTTATGTGCATCAGGATATCGATTAGCTCATACAATGGTTACATTAGGACAATGGGGACATCAAATTGACTCATCAAATCAAAATATGGGGCAAACAGGACAACAACAAGGTAATTTATCTAATCAACAAAATCATGGAACACCACCAATTCAAACATCATTACAATTTACTGGAGCATGGGATGATTTAGCACGGTATGTCATTGATAAATTTATTTAAAATTAATTTATTTTAAATATTTATAGTATTTAGCTGAAAAGCCAGTTTTATTATGCATTTTCTAATGCCTGCAAATAGTCATGTTGCTTGATGTTCCATTCTAATTTGACTTCGGATCATTTTAATGTTCTGTTTTTAATAGATGGAAGTAATTATGATTTGCTGTTTTGGAGGTACTATAGGTTAATGCCAGAATTTATAATTGCGCCCTAAACTATTGCCTCAAAATTCAAAATTTGATATTTTATCAACTTGTTCATATATATTTCGTATATATCTCATTATAGTTATTATTTTTATAATGATATATGATAATTCTTGCAGTCAATTTTAATTAATTAATATTTAAAATAACAATAGTCAATGTCTAATATGATTCTGGCATAATTATAGCTAACGTCTATTTCACCAGTTCTTAATTTTTAGTATTTTTATGAAAAATCAAATAGTGATTTTATGTAATATATAAAACTAAGGAAAAAACTATTAAGTCATATATTAAGCCCAACAAAATTTTATACGTATCAAAATTACCAAAGTATAATACATTTTCATATATTATATTGTAAAAAATATGAATAAAAACCATACAGCTAATTACTAGCAACATTATTATTAAACAATTTTAGAGCGACAGCAGTAGCAACAAGTACCGTGAAATCTCATATTGTAAGCATTCTTCAAGATTTTATTACATCATTAGTTAATACAAATGAACAAGAAGGGGACCAACAAAAAATTAGAGATCATAATCAACAATTGATTATGGAATGTGCACAGACTATGGTCAGCCTTCAGCATCAATTTTGTGTTGCAAGTTATGAATCTTTTTCGTCCTTAATGTGTTGTTTTATATGTCAAGCTCCAGTTGGTTATTCTCATGATGTTGATTGTGCATTATTGCATCAAAAAAATTAGTAAAATTTTAGATTTAGTGTTTGTTTAACTTTCTATTTTTTAATATATTTTTCGCTTATTATAGTGGAACAAATGATCAAAGATCTCAGACTCCATCGCCTCATTTTGGTACATTAATTTCTCAAAAATTAGATCCAGTACGATATCATTTAAGTGATATGAAAAGTACAACTTTCGGTTCGGGTTCAACACATACTTCTTCAGAACATGGATTTGGTCATTCTGGTATAGAATTTATTTAATTTAGTTTTCGATTTTGAAAAAAAAAACTATTTTAGGAATAGATCAACAACGTGGCCCATCACCGCATCAAGAAGTTCGAGGTCCTAGTCCAATACAAGGCTTCTTAGAAAATATACGTGGACCATTACCAAATCCTGGACATCTACTTGGAATGAAAGCACCATTCTATAGAGGTTCACGTTCACCACTTAATTATCCGTTATTTCCTTTGAACTGCCAAAGACGTTGGTCTGAAGCAGCAGCAGGTGAAGTACGTACAAGTGAACCAATATTAGATGCTGAAAGTCAAATGAGAAGATGGTCTATGCCATGGGAAGTTATTAAAACTGATAAAAATGCTGTGACTTGGCATCAGACACGTATAATGCCAATATCGAAATTAGCTGTACCAGCATCCAAAAATAATTCTGACCGTAGTCAGAGTACAACGCCAGGTAAGATATTTAAATATAGGGTTTTTTGATTTATAAGCATAATACGAATATTAATATAGATTCATTTGGTCAACCTTCAGTAAGTAGTCAAGATGGACTTGCTGAAGCTATTCAATTACTATCCTGTAGGCCAACAAGAAATTTATCTATGCAACAAATAATTTCTACACAGCAACATCAACCAATTGGTCCACCTTTTATTGAAGAACCAGTATAAATTATAATTTTTCTTATATAAATTTAATTAATAATAAATGAAACATTATTATTTTCAGGCTACTTATGAAATGTGGCCAAGGGATAATCATGAACGTGTACCTTGCATTAAATTTCCCTCAAAAGGTATTGAACGTGATGATTCAAATAATCCAATTTAATTTTTCTTTAAAATAAAAATAAAAAAAAAACAGAGTTTTAACATTAAAATATAAAAAGACTGTGGCACAGATATTTACTTGCCCACCGCTAAGTAATTTTTGGTCAAATATGCCTCTATTTATTTACTTGAGCGGGAAGAATAAGAATTGGTTGTTTTGATAGTCCCAATGTTTACTTTCTAAGGGGATTAGTAGGGGGTTAATCCGTGGTAGGCAACATAATTTTTGTGCCAAGACTGCCAAACGTAATAATTGATAAAATTTTATCAAAATTTTAGCAAAATATTGATATATTAGAAAGGTGTGTGATTGAAAATATTGATGACTTTTGATCATTTTCAAAACGAAATTTTAATAACATAATTATAATAAAATTTTATGTAAAATAAAAATTTAACAATGAAATAATATATTTAAGAATACTTAAATTAATTTTGGTCTAATTTATTGAAATTTTACTGGCAAGAATCTCCACTTCTATTGTTTTTGATGTTTTCTATTACGTAATCTTTTTGAAAAGATGTTAAACCTAGATCCTTAACATCTGATAAAAAATCTTCTATTTTTCCCGCGCCGCATAAATAACCATTCAATTTACAAGCTATATATGAAGTTTGTAGTAATCCTGAATTTAAATTAAGAGTTTCCATCAATTTTTCATGCTTTTGTAAATGATATTTCTGCTGATTACTGTAATTAAAATTAACTACATATAATATATTGTAAAACTAAAGAAAGTTACTCTTTATCGGGGTAAAATTTTCCTGCTTTTGAAATTATAGTGAAAATTTTTGTATTTTTATCAATTTCTTGTTTTTGTTTTAATGAAGATTTAGCAATTTCGTATTGTTTGTTGTTATGATATAAAATTAAAGACATGTATTTGACTGGCAATTCAGTGGACGAATTATGATTATCCCAAAATATTTGGAGAAGTTGATTATATGAAATCAATTTCGGATCAAAATGGATCTCTACTATCTCTGTAACTGTATGAATAATTTTTAATTATCCAAATATATATTAATATAATATTTGATGTGTATATATTACCATCTTGAGAAGAACTTTTATCCCCTGTGTAACCAACTTTCGTTCTTAGAACTCCTTTAGTTGCCCCAAATAAGGATTCTGCAGCCCAATAACAACCCATGCCAAAGGTAGCTATCTCATATGGTGTATTAATTTCATGTAAAGGTGAATATTCTTCCATTATTTATTCAATATATGTATATATATATATAATATAACCGATACTATTAATCCAATGAAGTTATTTTAATTAATTTACAAGAATTCAATCAGTTCTACTTTTGCGATGATATTTAAATATTTAGTTGATAAACTTCTAAAAGGCCACAACTATATATTTATATGACGTTTCATATGTAAATATTGTCACATTCATTAAGTCACATGGGTTTAGAAGTTGGTGTAAAGTTCTTTTTAAATTAATTAAAATAAATGGTTTGTTAATTTTTTTAAATGAGATTTAAACATAATTTTGGCATAGTAGCCTAACATCTAACTTTTTTCCAGCTGTATTTTGGCAAAAATTTTAAATAAATTATTTTCTTACGTTTGAACCAATATATTAATCTTAATGTTTAAATTATTTTTTAATAATATCGACCGATAAAAATTTGTAAAATTGAAGTTAATGTTTGTAGATTATTCTAATTTTAAATCAAAAATAAATTATCCGCTGAAAATTTATCAATAGTGTTTTCATAAATCGAATCAACGAGAGAGCCATTTGACGACTTGAAGAAATTACTGAATAGTCCCTATTATACTCTGGATAATTTTAAAAACTAAAATTATTTTGAATTTATAAAAACATAGCTGTATAGTTAAATAGTGTCAGCAAAATAAGCAGAAAAGCTGATAATTTTGTTATACTTCTTTATTCAAAACAGAACACTCCATTTAATCCGGATGTTTTGTGAATTCTCACTATCTTCACTGGCTACTGATTCTATATATATTAAATTAAGTCTCCTGACTTTCTTTCTTCTTATTTTTTCACCAGAATTAATTTAAATTAGTTAATTTTAAAATAATTTCCGTAAAGCCATTTAAAATATTTCAATATGTGCAGATGTTGTTTAACGGAAGTGGTTTGTTGGTATGTTTTTTTAATAAATCATAGGGCTAAGATAAAATTAATTTTGTGGCCTATATTACTCATAATAATTCAATTTTAATGTTAAAAGTAATAATAAAATACTTAAAAAATCAAACTATATTTTTATGGAGAAATTTTTAAGTATTTATTTTAACTGGATTTAGAACAAAGCAATTTTTAATTTAAATACCTTTAAAAAAATAACACAATGAAAAATATTTAAGCATTAACCTATTTAGATAAAATTAGAAATACAAAACGTCATTTCCTAACGTTTTATTTCCATTTAAAGATTATGATTGATTCGCAGATCCACGCCCTTTATAAAATAGCATGATAATGGCTGGCATCTTTGAAATATTAAGTCTAAACATATGCGAAAAGAAATACAAAGAAAATACGAATTAAAATTAGTAGTGGCGAAAACATGATAACAATTTTATTATTAAGGCTTTACCAGCTAATTCATCTATGAAAAATATTTTGATGTCAGCTGATATTTAATTTTATTGTAAAAAACTAAAGACTTTTCTAATATATTTGGTTAAATTGATTAGAATCATATATGAAAAGAATTTAATGAATCATAATTATGTTTTACTTTAAGTTTTGTAGACAAAAGGAACAAATGAAATATCAAAAATAACCAAGAAATTAGACAAAGATAGACTTTTAAACCCAAACCATTCGAATAGGTAAAAAAGCGAGAAAGCATTGGAGAAAATTACTCATGGCATAACTCTACTTCGCAAATTGCAAGTTATACTCAATGGAATTACTCGTTAAGCTTCCTATTGATTTTTAGACAAGGATGTCCTTGTATAATAAAAATTACCGTCTTTGGATATTGAGTTGGAAAAAATATTTGCTACCCCTCTGAACAATATAAATAAATGTTCTTTAAATCTATTGATAACTAGCTACAAAACTAGCACTTTTTCAAAGAAACTCAGAATTTCTAGATATTTTTGAAATTTCTCCTTACATTTTACCTCTCTGTTCTTTGTTACTATTGGTATAATTAAGTAAGATTAGTGTCAAATGAGAGGCAAATGAATTCTTTGGTTCATTTATATTAAAAATTCTATATAATTTATTCAAAAATTAAGATTTTAACCAATAACATAAATTTAACAATAATTTTAGCTGTTTCAAATGTGCGCTAAGTCTACTGTTCTCCATTTTGGGTGGATTTCTTTTACTTGTAATTGTAGCTGGATTGATAGTGTATTTTGTATATTATCATAATAAGGATGCTGCAAAAAATGTGGATGATACACATAAAAATTTAAATACAATACTACAAAGTGTTATAAATTCATCTAGAGCACCGTTCCAAGGATAAATATTTTTACTGAGTTTTTCGTAAAAATGTATTCCAAATCAAAAATTGTTTTAATGTAGCTTTTGTAACGCAACATTCTTTATGATATATTATTGTAACATGCTATATTTTAAAACTATATAAGCTATACATATATACACATAAAACAATGGAAATTTTTTTTAATATACAAAATTACGAGTTTAAGGACTTAATTCCGCCAATAAATGTGTGATAAAATATACAATAAATATAATGCTTTGCTATAAATATTGCAATTCAAATATTGATGTTAATTTATTCAAACAAATTAATGTACTACTAAAAATTTATATTTTTATAACAATTTCATATGAATACAAAAAGGAAATTTATGACTTTGATTTTAATCGTTAAACCTATTATAGCTAAGACTGTTACATGGTTGTTTTTATTTATTTACTATTTTATTGAAATGTTACCAAACGAAAAGAACAATAGCAAATATTTTTTGTTTTGTTACATGCATATATTCTGCAATAATAAATTATTGATTAAAGCTAAATAAATTTTTTATTACAAACCACTTAAAACTTACAAGAATTGGACAAAACTATTATTTCTCTATTGAATTTAACATATACATATATATAATCTCTTTTTTTTAATTTAAAATTGTAATGTATTCAAAATTTTAATGCAATCCACTTAATCAATTCACATAAAATCTAGGTTCTTGTTATAGCCAAGGGAAATTTCCAAATATAAGGACTAAAAGTTTAGTGGGTATATACAAAGAACTTATAAATTCGTCTTGGAAAAATTCGAGCGGAAATTCTTGTAACACATTTATTATTTATTTTAATTTTAAACTAAATTTCATTTCATAATAATTTTACACATTGACACAAATTCTATATCACAAATTAATTGATAAGGGTAGTGTTTACCCGGAAAATTAATTTTTTATTTGAAGCTAAAAATCTCAATAAATGAAACCAGTTTTAATGAATGAAAATAAACAAATTAATAATTCGTGAAAGTGAATGCTTGTAATTAAACTTTTGTAAAACATTGTTATCGATATTAGTTCGTAAAAAACAAAAACAACTAATTTAAATGTTTAAAAAAGAAAAATCTTCTCAATCGTACTAACATGAAAAGCACTTAGAGAATATCTTTTAATTTTAATGAACATCAAGGAGAAAATTTTAAATCATACTATTATTGAAATAAACTTATATAAAAAAGAAGAAGTAATTTTTTATATCATCAATTAAACCCACCATAAGAAACCCTTATTTTAAATAACAGAAAAAAAGAGAAACTTCTTGATAATACAATAAATTACTTAAGAAATCATACACAATTTATTCAAATATTTCTTTAATTTATAACTTATTTTTGATCAGATTTGATTCTACTTAAACGTAGTATAAAATCTAAAAGATGCATTTGAATTTTAATTTCTTTAGGATTATTTGTCACATAAAATCCTGGTATATTAGCTTTTTCTAATGTTGATTGTTGATCAGCAACCTTAAATAGATTTTAATTTAATTTATTTCATTAAATTTCATAAATTTTAACTTACTTTTTGATCAAGATAAGCAACCAATTTTCTATCAGTTTCTCGAAGTCTCTTTTTATGTTTTATTTTCATAAGAGCTAATATATGTTCTAGTTCTTCAGTATCTGTTATTTTTGAAATCCAATCTTGTACTTCTAATTGATATTCATTTTCTACTTGTTCTCGTAGTTTTTGTAAATGCCCTTCAGTAACATGTTGAATTTCCATTAAACCTTTCACAATTTCAAAAATTGTATCATTTAGTAAAGTATTTGCTAGGCATGTTAAGAGTTCATGGGATATACGCATTTGATATTGACTATAATTTCAAATTAATTTTTAGTGTTTTTAGATTATATGTATATACTGTTTTATATAGTAATTGCTAAATAATAAATTTTAGTTAATTAAAATGAGCTTACTTACTCAGGCAGAGTACTATGCATTTCCTGTAATTGTTCAAGCAGAAAATAAAGTCTTCTTTGAAGAAATTCAGAAGACTTATATTTTTCAATTGATTCTATTTGATTTTCTGTCGTGTCGCCAAATTTTTCCATTATGGGAAATACTTTAGGGTTTTTAAAGTAAACTTAACCAGTGAGATAAACAGCTTTATGGTAAATAAATAATTCTTTGGTTCAGATCTACATCCTTAAGGATATTATTAATAGCCATTGTAAGTTCACTTATTTCATTTTTACATCGATAACTTGCCTCAGCACAAAATTATAAAGGAATGGTTATTTTTTCGAATAATTTTGTAAAAAATAATTTAATATTGTATTTTAAATCCCTTTATTTCAAATTAAATTTTAAATTACAATAATTTCAAGCTTTGCGTCATTTCATCTGACATTTACTTTATCGTTTTCATAGCAATACAATATAAAATTTATGAGACCTACATTTATACATAATAGTAATAAAATTGAATATTATAGGAGATATAAATGTTTTGAATTATTTAAAATTTTTTGGTGTTCATAATTAACCTTGAAGTTATCATTAAGATATTATTAAAAAAACATGTGTACATGTGTTCTGGTTTTTTGTTCAAAACTTCATATTACGAATTTTTGACATTTATACTTCATCAGTCGAAATTCCGTGTTGTGCTATTTTAGCAATTAGATTTTTTATATTGTATTGTAATGTTCGTCTACTTTAAAATAAAATCATAAAATACGTTAATGATTCTTTTTGAATATAGAAATTAAATATTATAATAATCAATATATAATGTACACAGTATCTAAAGCCCCAAGTAAATTAATGGCAAAAACTCGTCGAGGTATACATAATAAAAGTAATAACTTTACTGATAATAAATGGAGAAATTTTTCATTATAAGGTTTTAATCAAAATTATGAAAAACTGGAAATTAAAGAAATTGGAAAAAAATCTACAACATTAAATTCTGAAAAAAAATTTAAGTAAGTTTTCCTTTGAGGTTAGGTGAATTTCGTAACCAGATCATATCCATGCAAAAACCGGCAGAAACATTTAGTATTTACTCCATTTTATTTTTTTTGTTTATAAAATTTTACAAAAAGTCAATTTTATATTAATAATTGAACTAAGATTAGTTATTATCCAAAATATACCGTGAATATGTATCATTACAGTTTATAGTATTTAGTGTGATTTATGAATGATTAAACTTTAATAGTGCTTCGTGGGATAATTTAATATTTTATTAATTTAAACTAAATGAAATTATAATTTATTTTGATATGGTATTTTTCCGATTATTGTCAATTCAAACATGGAAAACTTTGTTTAACCAATGGAATATAAAGTTTTTAGTGTGATGTTTTTAAAAGTTCAAATTCACATATAAATTTTCTTGCATTTCAGCAATGCAAAACACTTGATAAATATTCACATTCCCTGATATCCAAATTTTATTAACAAATAAACTAAGATTTTTTTTTTACTTCAAAATTAATAAATTACATAAAAAATTATTTGTAGTATTCCACGACCAGTATTTCAAACATCAAAAAAACTATCAGCACATGCTAAACATCAAAACGTTAAAGAAATTATAACACCAGAACACGAAGAAATTATTAAATATATAAATGAATGTAAGTAAAAGCTGGCGAAATATTGGTTTTTATTATTTAAATATTTGGAGAAAAGCTTTTTTAAATCGTTTTTTTTAAATACATGTTTTAATACCAATAAGTATACTCTATTTTATGGCTCAGAAAAAATACTTATTTAATTTTGAAATCAAATCAAGAATATATGTATTAATTTTTGTGAGACGATTTATATTCAATGTGGCCTTAAGCGTCCTTTACACACAAAATTAAATGTTTCTTAAAAGATTATAATTGTGTGTTGGGCATATTCGGCCTATTTATATTTGCTTTGAACCTTTATTTTTGGTATTGCACGTCAAATCATATATGTCTATTAATTTATTTTTTGGGAGAGTGTGATAAAAAGAATATGGTCAATTTAGAAAATTCTAAGACAAGTATGATTGTAAAACTATAATCAGTAATTTTTTGTTGTTTTTTATGGCAAAATGCATAAACATTTATGTCCTCTATATGAATAAAAAATGTTTCTAAGGTAGGAAAGAAGTTTGCCTTTATTTTTTGATTATGCCTTCTTGTATGGAATGACCCATATGTTCTATTTTGTTAGCGCACAGATTAAAAGATTACAATGAAACAAAACGATCACAATATGATCATAACAAATTAATTTAAAAGGAATTATTTTATACAAAAACCTTTAATAGTTAATCTATACTTCTGACAGTGTTCTTCAAACTGACAATCTTACTATAAAATTAAAATTAATAATTGTAGATAATAATTGTGGGATTTGTATTATTATTAGATTCAGATTTTCAGTTATTTTCTTCTTGGACAATGATGAACTCTTGATGGAGTTTTCCTCTCGTTGGTTTGGGACTTCGTTTAAATAAAACCCCAATAAAGTTAAAGTACTTTTTCGTCAACCTTTTCTATTTTTGATATTCTTAGCATTTTTGTTAGGATTTGAGGAGGATAGTAGCAAAGATTTGCAGAGGAGTATTGGCTAATGTTAAATACGAAATTTATAGGCTAAAAGTGAGTTTGAAGTTGTAGCCGATTCGCCAAGATTCTCATAATCTTCATAATGGTTTTTAGTTTAGATTTTTTTATGATAAAATAATATAAAGTCAAAACATATAAGTACGCTTGAAATTAGTAAGAATGAAATTTTTCTTTAAAATCTGAGAGTAAAATGTACGTCTGCATATTGAATTTATTATTGAAATTCCTTAACAGAAATTTATTGTGGAAATATCCAATGAAGAGAACTGGCTTTTTATTTGAAACAAGGCTTATAGGAAGTGTTAAATTTTGTGTTCAAAGCAAGACAATAAGGATAAAATACTCAAAATTAAATAAGTCAAAACTTTGCATACGGTTTTTTAAAATTTAATATCTATTTCCTTTAACTAACCAAATTTACTGTATTAATTTTTAAATTATATAATGTTTTATAAAAGTGGAAAATAATAACTATAATTTGGATGAGAAGAATAAATAAAAATATAATTTCATTTTAAAAGTATTGAATTTTTTATATAAAAATTATTTGAAAAATAAATTCAATTTAGCATGGAATATAATAGTCGCAAAAAACCCATATGACAAGCCAACAGCAATAACTCAAGGTAATTATGTATTTGAATTTAATGAAAAAAAAACATAAATATAACTAAAAATTATATTTTATTTTTATATATAAACTATAATCCCAGCAACACCAGATGCTGCATCATCCTTTTATTGTATTGAATCTCCTAGCCCATTACTAAGAGACTTTAAACCATTTGATCTTGAATCGTGGTGGGGTCGTCGTTTATTTAATAATATAACAAAAAATTTATGATAAATTAGCAGTTATAAAAATAAATTGTATAGAATTTAAAATTAATTTTTGGGTAATAGTGACATATTAAATAGATTCGAAACAATTAAGTGCGGACTAGTTATTACTTATGAAAATTTATATTAAATAAGCTTAGTCACTGCAAAACAATAATATTTAGGACTCTTACAATGTAAAAAAAAAAAACAAATGAATTGATTGTTGAAATATAAAGTTTTTAAAAATAAATCCTAAAATATTTTGGTGTTTGAGGTAATGAAGTCAAATAATTTAAATTATATAATCCATAATACATATTCATGCATATTTTCAAAATAATTCAATTATCTACGTTTAAAAATAACCAAATAATTCATATTTTAAATGAATACATTTATTAAAATTTAAATTTGGAAACTAATAAATATTTTTTTTCCAATTAAATAAATATTCTGCGATTTATAAAATATTTTCTACTTTAAATTGTTTATTTTTTTTTGGCTTTTTATCCAACGTAAAATATTAACCCAAAGGAATGAACATAAACCTACATAAATTACACGAAATTTTGGTACTATAAAATAAAAATTAATTGTCTGAACGGGTAACCAAAAACAACATGATGTATAAAATGTTGGTAGAAATTTTTCTTTTAATTCGGCAAATGGCTTATCAGCTTTTTCCATAATTGACATACCTTATAAAAAAGTAATAATATTGACTATATTAATTAATTAAAAAAATAATTTACCTGTAAAAAATATAGTTAAAAGCACTGGTGTAATTATGAATTGATCTAACATCAATTTTTTTGATATAATTATAATGTTAGTTCCAATATACTTTTTATCTAACCATTTATACCTGTTTAATTAAATAAAAAAAGGAATAAATGAGATAAAATTTAATTTATTAAAAATAATAGATCAATTTGGGATACAATTAGTGTTAGGAATCCTGAAAACATTTGATAAATTGGTTATAAAAACTAACATTTATATTTCCGCATGGTAATTTAGCAAAATCCAATGCTTAATGATAGTAAGAAATATGAAAAGCAGATCTATACTAGTTAAAAAAAGTCAAAAGAAAAAACAATCCATTTTATTTGGATAGCTGTAGCGAAAGCTATCATGAACATCTCGATTAAATAAACTGACTTAATTTTGAAATAATTTTGTTATATTTTTAATGTTTTTAAAAGTGTTATTCTATTAAAAAATTAAATTTTAAAGAATTTTAAGCATAAAATTGGGTTATAATTTTATTATCATGTGTAATGTGTATATAAAATTAAAGTAGCAAAATTTTATTGTATTGGCCTGCATTAATTTTGGTCTAAATTAGGTAACTGTATGGTTTTTCAATCATTTAGATTATATTTGTTTAGGTTTAAATTAATTCGTTTTGTAGAGATTTTTTCATTATTAAAATATGATTTACTATTTTTTGAAACTATTAAAAACTCGGATATTTTACATCAATTCAATCAAATAACATTTATTTTATTATAGTAAAAATTGAAATTTATTAAAAATCTTTATTTGAAAATTCTTACCAAAAATATAAAGTTGGTGAATAGAAAACTGTTCCCATAATCGCATAATTCTTTAATGCTTTCAAATCAATATTTTCGTATTTTTTAGTCTAATATTAATAAAATTTAGTAATTTTCAAAAGTTTTTTCAATTATAATATTTACCATAATTTTTTTGCTAATAAATTGTTGTGAAAATTCTGCACTTACACATAGTGAACCATAAACAAGACTGTTAGTAATTAATGGAAATTTATTAAGAAAATATTTTAATTTTATCATTATGAATAAAATTTATATAAATTTTATGAAAAAAGAAAAACTAAAACGGAGTTATTTTGTCGTAGTTTTTTATAATCAAAACTGACTGAACAATTTATTATGTTACTTCACCATTTGAAGTTTAATATGTGATATTATTTTTTATTGAATTTGATTAGTTTAATTAACAACATAGTAGTATTTGTTTTGTATGATGAAGAGAAAATCATATTTTTTAATATATAAGGAGCAATAGATATCTTAAAGTTAGCATAAGTGAGTTTTGTTATTAAATATAAAATAAAAGCATAAGTTTTATATTTTTAGACAGGTGATTAATTTTTGTCGTTGTATTTTTTTGCATACTTCATGGATCGTAATTTAGAACAGTGTTACTAATAATGCATACGTTTCTAACGTAAAAAATTAGATAGTTCTTACTTATTTTCCTTTTTTTTGTCGCATTAAGAACATTTCCAAAGAAATTTTTTTTTTGTAAATTACACACACACAAATTTTTAAAATCTAAAAATGCTTGACTTGATGATAAAAAGAGAAATTTAAATAATAACCAATCAAGTAGCATTTTCTAATCACAATTCAAGAATAATTATTTCTTAAACCTTTTGACGTTTTGACATAATTTTCAAAGACTTTCGATTCGGTAGAAAAATCATTTTTTGTATATATTCTGTTCTTACTTATTTAGATATCGTAAAAAAAGTTTAAATTGAATTCAATTAAAGATTCATTAGGTCGTTCTTCTTTTTTTTTACACTTTTCTTTGAAAGACCGCTCGATTTGCACGTGAATTCAGGAAACTGAATAAATGTTTATTCAACAAACAAAAGCTTTCACTTAATATAATTAATTCACTTAACATAATTCAGTTAGTTCAGCTTTTTCAGATATAAAAACCGTTTGGAAATTTTTTTCGTTTTAAAATTTATGCATAATTTGTGCATAAAATTCTTGACCAAAAAGCCCACCTTAATCTTTTACTTTTCAAATTAAATATTTTTTTCAAAATAACTACTATATCAATTTATTTATTTAAAAAAAAATCCATTTGGTGCAATAAAAAAGTGCATTTATTTAAACAATTCCACTTGAAACGGATTTTTAAAGCACTAATATTCTTAAATATTGTCTATGTCTGATGACATCGCCAAATATGAAATATTTCAGAATGGAATCTGAAATATCGAAATTCACTCGAGCTCGAAACGGTAAAACGATATTTTTAACCGAAGATACAAACCAAACGGCTCATTTCTGAATCATATTTATATATCAAGCATTTATCATATGCAGAATACAGAAGAAAATGTATTTCAGATTTATATGGCAACAAAATCACTTTTCAGAATGTCACGATAGTTAGCGATCTCCTGACGTTTTCGATGTTTACAGTTTTTAACGTTTTTAATATATTTTGAACATTACAATTAATGTAGTAATAATTATAAATTATCAAATTTAGTTTAATTAATTTAACTCAGTCTTAATGTAGTTTTTAATGGGTTCTAAAAATATATTTAATGGTAGCATACGATCAGATGCGATTGATTTTTCAAATATAAAGTTAATTGTTATCGGTTATTGTTTGTTGTTTGTATAAAATACAAATTATAAATTGTAAATTTTGTTGTAATTCTGCTTTTGAGATGCGATAAGACAAAAAATTCACGTGAAACGAACGGCGAAAGATCATGTTGATAAAAGTATTTGTTTCTTTTAGTAAAATAAAGAACGTTAATCATTTATTTTTTTTGTTCAAATTTGTTACATGACCATATGACATGACCACAATCTATCAGGTGTCGTTTTATCGGCAGTTGTAGCGAGCTCGCCAATCGGCTATAGCGGTAGAATTAAAGGGGTGGTTCTTGCCGACAACAACCTGATCATTTTCATCTAGCATTGCTAGTATGTTTTCTTGAAGTTTAAAAAAAATTCAACTACGAAAATGAGAAGTACAGAAAATAGTTTAATGTAATCTACAATATTATCTTTTAAGTCAAAATAAGAAATCGACTTTTTGTATTTTTTTTAGATGAAATTTTTCTTACTTTCTACTTTCAATATTGTTCTATACTCTTGTGACAGCCTGTATAATAAAGTTAAAAAAAACGGTGCTCTAAGTTTAAAAGTTTTTTCCTCTTTAACCTCATAAACCAGCGGTTTCCAAACTTTCTGATACTGCGACCCACATAAGAAAAAAAAAAAAAATTGGCGGCCCCCTTATTAGATAAAACAATAAAATAGTATAAGCACATTTTGTCTCTATGAATCAGAGCATGCATTTGTGGACCTTGCATTGATTCATTTTAATCACTTAATTTTTTTAAAATTTCAACCAAATAGGCAAGTTAAGGAATATAGTTATCGTTGCGAAAGGAAGACGCCTCATCATTGTGATTTTCAGCAAGAAAAATTGCAGTTTCGTCTTTAAGTTCGAACACTCTTTGAGTAAATTTTGAACGAGATAGCCAACGTACTTCACAATAGTATTATCGGCATTTACAGGGATTTTTAATAAAGTAATATCGCAACAAAAAATTTGTACTAGATAGATTTTTGTAAGTATTTTTTTATATATGTAAAACAGAAATTAAAAACTTCACGACCCCCTTGAGGTTTTTCCGCGACCCCCTCGTGGGTCGCGACCCACAGTTTGGAAATCGCTGTCATAAACGGATCCACAAATACTAAAAGTACTTTTAGTATTCATATACTGCAATACGGGAAATCTAGTATTTCTAAAAAAAATACTTGAACTATATATTGAATTAATTGAAGATATTTCCGTATTGTTTATATATTACTAAAATTACTAAAGTTTTTACTTCTGTTGTGTATTTTTTAATCACAAAATGACAATCATTACTATTGTACTAATTTAATATCGTAGTTTGGAGAATTTAATTAGGACATCGACAACATTATAGCTAGAATGGCTAGAATTAGGCAAATCTGAAAAATGTACTACGATACCAGAGATTCATGTATTTTTTTATGCTACTTAAGGAGATGGCTGTAGTTATTTATACAAATTATTTATTTTATTATTTTATTTTGGATACATAATTATTAGAGATAATTATTCTTCATCTTTAATTCATTAATATCAGATTGATAAATTAAATGAGATAGAAAATAATTTAAAATATCCTGATCGTCTTGGCATATTTAAAATTTTTCTTTAAATTAGTTCTTATTAAGCATTGTATTGACTTAATTTTTAAATAATTCTCTAATATGAAGAAAATCATTTTGAGACCAAGTCGTGACGTTAATTCAATAAATAAAATAAAAAAGGAATTATCTAATAACAAAAATTGAGGTCTCTTTCACTAAATTATGTATACAATACTTTCACTTTATAACTAATTTATCCGTATTAGTTAGTTAAATTGCATTTGTTACTTTTCTTTCTTTGTATATTTTTCGTTTTTTAATTATATTGATCTCATGCAATATTAGGTCAAAGTTATGTGTAAGAAAGAAATTTAAAAGAAGTAAAACAAAAAAAACTATTATTTTTCTCTTTCAAGTTATAAATTTGAACGCATAATATCTAAAAAAAAAAAACAACAAATATATATATATATATATTTATTAATGCAAGAAATTAGAAATTTTCACTTAATTCCCCAAATATTAAAATAAAATTGATTGCAACTATGGCTGGTATTTATTAAGCACGGCTAAAAAAAAAGAAAAGCAACAATAAGAAAAATATAAGAAAAAGCAGAGGTAAAAGAAAAGCAATAGTAGACCGAATGTCTTGTCTTAAATGAATGTAGAAAGGTAAGAAGCACAGAAAACACACCATTCAACACAATAACGTTAATTTATTTTGTCCTACTGGCATAGATTCAGGGCCACAATAAGTGGTGAAAGCTGACGTGAGATATACACTCAAACCTTTTGGCTCAATAACTTTCTTCTGCCTTTACTTAATGATAATAAAAGTCGATGGCATAACATTTGTACTTGGATTTGTTTTCATTTCGTTCAATTTTTTTTCTTGTTAAGAAATTTTTCTGTTTGTTATATTTTTATTAATATTATTTGAAAAGATTAAAATTTTACATTTAATAAAACAAATCTTATATATTTATATATTTACTGTATCAAATCCTATTTCTACATACACACACATACATATATATGTATATATACTTAACGTTTTGAGTTTGGTTATAGGCTCAAGTTCAAAGTCATAAGTTCGATATACGATAAAACGGTAAAAAAATGTCGCAAATATACTAAATATCTATTTTAGGAAATTATTAATATTTGTTTTTTGTTTTTTTTTGGCTGTTTTTGTTATTATTGATTTGTTTTTTTGTTTTATTTTTTTTCGCTCAATTAAATGAATTGTACTTTTTTTGTGGTTTTCTTTTTTAAACAAATTGAATTAAACTTTTTATTTAACGTAATCTAGAATTACCAAAAAATGTAAAGTTGTACGGTAGAGTCCGTTGTTGCTTTGTTCGATATTGAATCAAAAGCTACACATATATTGCAGAAAACTATGACGAATTGATTTATAGAAATGATGCCAAGATGATGTTAAATTATATAATAATTCTATCAGTTGTCGGAGTTTTAATAGCTTATAATTTACAAAGGAAGTTTGCTAGAGTTTCCAAAGGTTTCCATTTAAATAAAAGACAATAGTTGTGGGTTGTGGCCTAATGTAAAAATTGGCCTGTTTGGTACTGTTTGCTACAATGTATGTGTAGCTTTAGATTCAATATCAAACAAGCTCTATAATTTTTGTACAACTTTTATGTTATTAATTTTATTTTAGAAATTAATATATTGAATTTTTGAATTTTTATATAATTTTTCAGTCATAATTTACTGAAAAATTCAAGTCAAATATTCGAAAGTATCAACATTAATAACAGAAATAAAACTTTAGTTAATAAAAAACTAGTAAATATATTCTTTGGTCAGTGTTTTTGATGTATCGTAAAAATAAATTCATTTTCATAAATACAAATTTTATATAATTTTACGTAAAAAAGGGTATTAGTCATGATATAAGCAAACCAAACAATTATTTAACAATTTTTAAAATGTCAGGACGTATTTATAACAATAAAATTTTACAAGACTAAATTCCAAATCTGAAAAGGGCACATGTCTTGAAAAACTGTTCAAAAATAGATATTAGTTTCTAAGAAATCCTTCTAATGTCGCATGTTTTCGATATGCGATTTAACCCTAATCGAAAATTATTTAACATATTTAGAAAGAACAGTGCTCTTATGTAAGGTATATTTTTTTTCTTTTTGTGGAACAATAGAATGACGTTAGCTTTATTCCTTATGCCTTGTTAGCTTATACGTATAAGGATATTTTTCGTATTTCAATGAAATATTTTTTTTTTGCCGTAGGATGAGGTATAGTATCTGCGTACATTTTGTTATAAAAAAATGATAAACTTGGAATTAAATTAGAAATATTAGTCATTTTTTATTAGAATAAAAGGAAATTTGCTAGTATGATTATACTTTATCAGGATTTTTAGAATTGTTTTTCATTGAAATTTGTAAATTATTTAGACCGTCTGAAAATAAATAAATGAAATAAAAAACTATGGAAAAATATTTAACAATGTAAAACAAAAAACTATAAATTTTTCCTAACAAATTTCAACATCAATTTCAATGTAAAAATTTCTTTTTCTTATTATTTATCAATATCAATTTGAACTTTGATCTTAAATCTATTTTCCTTAAATTTTTTCTTTTATGTTCAAAGTCTGATAATATTTTATCCTTTGTACTTCATTTTTTTAGTTTGATTCTTTTGTTAATTTTCAAAGATCCTAATATAAATTTTTTTATATGGAGCAAAAGTTTAATTATAGAATATGAGTAGAATATTTTATGTATAAGTTTTTCTTGTCGCCAGCTTCGTGTTGACCAAAATTATAGTTTTAGTAGTTTTATTTGTTGTTTATATATTTAGAACTTTAGATATATTTTAATTAAATACTTGGTCTGGAAATTTTTATTTTAACTATTTTATTGCATATGGTACCAAATTCTTTTCTGCAGATTTTCCAAAAATATATACAACACAAAGTATTGTCAATTTATTGGTTAGTTCAAGTTTCATGATCAGCAGCATTGAATGTATATGTATGGTTCTGCATTTTTAAAAAGTATCACAAAAAGAAAAAACCAAAAGTAGGACAGATTTTTTTAAAAATTACTCCTATAATATTTAATAAAGGAAAAGAAAAGTAAAACACCTCTTTTTGATGGTTTCAAATATTTCATAAATTATTCCAATTATTATAAATTCCACAAATAATTGAATTTTCATATAGTTCAATTTAATTAATGTTAAATTTATTTATTTTTAATACATAAGTGCATTTCCTAATTTTTATACACACCCATATATATATATATATATATATATATATATGTATAACAGCATCTGTGCATTAAATTGTGAATAAATTCGTGAAAGAAAAATTAATTAAAAATTAAGACACGAAATGGGAGAAACTGAAATAAAAGGAATATATATATGTGTGTAAATACATATATATATATTTATATATATAAATTTATATAAATTTAGGGCCAATGTTCGATGTTGGTTCAAGGCGAATGCAACCTTCGTTTGACCGGCTCGCCAGTTCATTCTATGCACTTCACGTCTTAAATTGGAACTCTGACAAACTGAGAGGGAGATGACGTTTTTATTATTGTTTTGTTAATTCTTTTGTGAATTCAATGAATTAACCAAACAAGAACAAAAAAATAAATAAATAAATAAAACAAACCAAAAATTATAATTTCTTATTTAATTTTTTTAATAATAGTTTCTTTTTGTTATTTTTCAGGAAATTTCAAATGAAGAATAAAAAATTTACATGATTATAATGATAAATTTAATTTCTCTTATTAATAGCTATAATAATTGCAGTAAATCCAATCAAATACACAAAAATTATTTATGTGTGGGTGTGTTTGTAAATATATAATATTACAATTTTGTATGTCATGATAATCTTATAAAGACAGATGGATTGCATATTGTGAATAACTAAAGTTGCTTAACCTTTAAAGCTATTATTATACCTTCAAGGAACAGCCATGTGAAATTAAGAGGACATAATGAGCCGACAAACTAAGATATTAGTCTTTCGAATATTTGACATTTCTTATTCTTGTTAATTAATTGATCTTTATTATTAAATAATCCTTTGGAAAAATAACTTTAAAATATTTGATTTTCTTTGTAAAATAAGCAAACTTTATAACTATTATTAAAAAATGTTTTAATAGCCTTCAACCTTTTTGAGTATAGCTAGTTTCCTTTTAGGATCATTTTCTAAAACTGAATCAAAAATGAGCTGACAGTAATTAAATTAAATAATGCTCTAATCCGGCAAAATAGTCCTGCTAATATTAGAAGAATAAAATAATAGCTCTATCTTACCTTTAGTCCAAATGAGACACTATTGCCAATAAGAAAAATATCAAATCATATTTAATTGGACCTTACCAAATATCCTTATAACTGACTTCACTTCTGTGCTTTTAGCTAAAAACAGCTAACATCCTATGGAAAGTTCTTTTATTATTTTTTTAAAAATAAAATCCTTGATCGGATATGTTTATAGTACAATCCTAATATAGTTAAATTTTATTTATAATAAATCCTTAGCGATTGAGTTATGTATTGAGCAATTATCTTGAATCGTAATTTTTTTCTGTTTTCCAGTCTCCTCATCGCATTATTGTTTCGCCATAATATCTGTTTGTTATCCTTTACTACTTTATTATAAATTCAAAAACTTTTCTAAGCTGAAAAATTTCTTATGGATCACTATAATTCTTTTATCCTTTATTTAGGAAATATTTAAACCATCTAAAATGAGATAGAGCTTAATTCAGTTTCTTTTATTAATTTACTATAGTCCTTGTTTCGTAAAAATCATAAAAGTTATAAGTCCAATAATGCTTTCATTTCAAGTTTTCAGTATTTGATTTTTCTATTTTTCAGGATAAGATATCAACAATAATATTTTAATAATATTTACTTATATTATGGTAATATTTCAGTGTCATTATTTTTTTAATTCGTTTACACAATTTCAAATATTGAGCCAAAGTATGTAGCATAATTAAATTTTAAAATAAAATACATAATTTTTTGATTTTATCTGCCTCACCTTATTTTAAGTTTTCTTATTATATTACTCCACATATATACAAATGAAATTTGCAACAACAACAAAAATACCTAATTGTATAAAATAAATAGTAACACTAATACTTTAATAATGTTAACTATTTAATAATTTTCTTGTTTCCATGTATATAATATTATGTGAATTTTATAATTAGCTTAACATTACTTTCATGTTTTCAATATAATTGCCAAGATCAGGCCATCGTTTGTCTTAAAGAAATTTTTTTGCTGTATTTATTCATTCAACAATTTCTTGTTCCACTTTTTTGCGCTTATATTACAGCTTACGGTAATTTCATTGGGGTCAAGTGAAATTTTTTATATTCACGTCATGTCTTTTTACTAGTGATTATTATGAGGTGCCTTTAATGATCCAATGAAATTTTGAATTTAGGATACAAATTTTTTAATACAAATATTATGTTATGTAGAAATCTTACGTCAGTTTTTTTGTTATTTTGATTTTTATTTACTTTTTTAATGTGTAAGTAAATTTTTTTTTTCTCATTTTAAAATTTTTTGTTTTTAATATTTGACTTCTAATCTTTATGTATTAAACTGTTTAATGTTAAGTGCATAACTACTGATTGTTTAGTCTTTTACGATAAAGGATATATACTGTACTGAACTTCAAACAAGTTTGAACTAAAAAAAATATTTATTTAATTGCTGAAATTTGATAAAATTAAAAAAAAAAAAAAAAAAAAAAAATAAATTTGACTGTTCAAATTGAATATTTGATCGTATATTTATGTCGGGAAATTTGTCTAGCGCTTCTAAGCTGAGCTCTATTCGAGCACATCATTACTATACATCTTGATTTTTCTAAAAAATTTCCAATAATTTTTAAAGAAAGATTACAAAACTCCATTTGTTTACAAAGTTTACAAAAATATATGTTTCCATCACTCTCTTAACTATAGTCATCAACTTTAATTGCGATAATATCCTAATTTGTCAGTGTAACTCACCAAAGTAGACAAATAATTTTACGAATGAAAGTCTTTTAAAGGTAATGTGATAGCCTAAAATACCAACACAGAAACTTGTGACAGTAATAATTCGAAATTTTTCAATATTGATATCATATTAAAGATTATGTTATTAACTAAAGTAGTGGGAGTAATAAAGAAAACTTTAGAATGAAGTTTAGAAAGTTTATTATCAAAAATATTATTCAAATAATCAAGAATTAACCAATTAACTTAAATAAAAACAAAAAAATATTGCTATAGTGAAGAAAATAATCTAAAAATATTTGACGATAAAAGTAATAAAGATGTATTGTAAAAATATTATTTTTTGTCAGCCATTTATCCTTTCTTAAGAAAATTTTACTAGATAGGCAGTTAGTAATTCAGAAAATATCAATCGATGAACTAGCTTAGTATTTTTTAACAAAAAAAACTTCAGCTGCTTTAGAATTCAAGAAAAAATGAAATGAAAATCATATAAAATTAATTTTACAACAATTGTTCACATGTTGAAGTCGTCCTTTCCTGAAAGTTGAAAATTTTTTAACATACTCCCTTATGTTATGTAAAATTTATCCTTACGTGTAGCTCGTGTAATACGTATAAAATTTTACTGAATCTTCTTTTCAAATATGAGCGCAAGTATTGGCAGTGGTGGATTAAGGCATAGGCCCTGTAGGCCTAGGGCGGCAAAATTTGGGGGGCGCCAAAAAATTCAAGTATTCTAAGCCAAAATTTATTTTATAACTAATGTAGTGGACTATTTTCTTAAAAATTTTTTGGATTTTTAATAAAATATAATTTATTGTATAATTGTATTGAATTATAGTCTTTCTAGCGTTTTTTAATTAACGCTAATATGTTGGAATAAACGCTAATATTTTAAAGCTAATATGAGATTGTGATATATTCGATCTGATGAAATCGAATAATTCGAAATTTTTTAAAATTTATTGTGTCAAAAAATAACTAGAAATTATTTTGAGTTGGGGCGTTTCAACTTTTGGGCCTAAGGGCGCTACACTCATAAATCCGCCACTGAGTATTGGAACTCCTTAAATATTCTTAAAAGTATTTCCTTTTTTTCTTCAAGAAGTTTACAAGTTCTCATATTAAATTTTTTAAAGGTACTAGATATATCTTTCAAAGATGAACTAAATATAAATTTTCTTACCAAAAAAATTATTCAACTTAACTTTATAAAAAGTAAACATTTGATTGGATTGTACCTCAAGCAATTAAAGTTCCTCTTTACCATAAAAAATCTAGAACGATCAGTATTTTTAATGTTTATATACAAATTATAACATATACATGCATACATACATACATATGTATATTCCTATATCGCTTATATTAACAGTTTAACTTTGAATTTTTTTGCACATTTTAGATCAGAACCTACATTTTTAGTAGAATGTAGTAGTAGTGTTAGATAATTTCTTTAAACCAGTTAAATACCAAGATAATTTTCTTAGTGTAAATAATAAAATAACCTTAAAAAAAATATTGTGCAAAAGTATTTGCAACTATAGTTTTTTTTATCGTTAAATATATACAACTTGCTTATTAACATAGAATCGTAATAAAAAAATGCTATGTGACTTTCTTACTGGCTTAAAGAAATGTGTCATATGTTAAGCGAAAGACAAATCTTAAGAAATTATGTCATTTTTGAATGGATTCTTGATTCCTTATCGACTCTCTCTTTTTGTAAAATATGGTATAAAACCATTGAATGCTTGTATTAAGAAAAGTTTCCTTTATTATTGCCTATGTATATATATATATATATATATATATATTATGATGTAATGAATATTAGCCGTAACTTTCATTTCTCCAATAATATTATTTTATATTCTTCTCTCCTATGTATGTGTATAGTATTTAAAATGTATACGAAGAAATTTTGTTCTACTGGCTTAGAAGAGAAATTTTTTATTTTTTCTTTTGTATTTTGACCTAAATTTGATTTTTGTTGTAATTTTTTTTATTGTCGTTTTACAAAATGATATTTTACCTACTTTCAGACAATAAGATTATGTAGGAAATCAAAAGTAAAACTATTTGGCATATTTTATAATTATTTATTTAATAATTATTATGATTTTATTTTTCTATGAATATTAGTTAGAAATTATTGTATATTTAAAAATATGAGGCGTTAGAGATGAGGCGTTTTTCATTTTAATGGAATTTATTGATACTTGTTTCTCAAATATATGGCATTGAAAATGGATCACAGGATCAAAAATGACTTAAAGTGACTTTTATTAGGATCACGAATTGAAAAGAATAAATATAAAAATTTTTTTAGCAGTATATCTTGTTAAGTTTTTTGCTAGTTTGCTTAATAAGTTCAAAGAAAACATCACTTAATATGTTTGGAATACATTTTATTGTGATCAAAGTAATTTTTACATTATAAAAAATTTAAAAAATTAATTTTTGGTTCTTTTATCATTTTATGTGTGAAAACCAAATTCAAAGGATTGATGGTTATTTTTAATAGCCATAATTCCCTGAAAATTTGAATTTCTTTATTGTTATCAAAATGAAATTTGATCTGATATGCTGAATTGACTTTTGCAAACTAAGGATCTAAGTTAAAACTTTGTTTTCTTGTATTTATAAACATAAAAATAATGAATTTTTAATTATTAAAATATTTAACAAATTTTGTGTTAATTGAAAAATACCAGGAAATTATTAAAACATTTTTAATACCTACTGTCTAAGGTAAGATTGCTCACAGACTTAAAGACAGGCGCAGATGTCTAGAATTGAAGTCGGTTCTAAGACTCTTTGCTACAGCAGTCTCCTTAAGGTTTACATTATTATTTTCTTGTGATTTTAGTTGAAGAACGTGAATCAAGCAAGAGGAATTTGAAGTGTAATAAGAATATACACCAAGATTTTCATCAAAAGGTTTGTTTATTTTTTTATCTATCAACTTTCCTTTTTTCCTTTATTTTTTAATATAATTTAACTAAAAATTATTGATTATTATTTTTCAAAGTAAAATTTTTCCTTATATTTTATTTCTTCAATTAATATACGCTAAGTAAGTCACTGACTTTAAGCTTAATATACTTCCCGGAACTTAATTTAAATAATTTAAATAAATACATCTTCCATGGGCAAATACTTTACAGTTTATAAAACCTAGGACTAGGTCATATAGAGTCAAGTTCAGTTAAAAATATAGACTTAGGGTAGCTAAGTAATTTAGGAATCTATTTTCTACTATATTATAAGCGCTAATCGACAACAAAAATTATATAAATATATTTATTTCCAAGGAAATTAGATTTAAACATCAATAAAACTTGATGTTTATATTTTTTTTTCTCTTCACATCTAAAAATTGTATGCCAAGGAAAATTTAATATATTAAATAGCTTAGACTTAGGTTAATAATATTTTGTTTTTAGTGGAAATCATTAAATACTTTGCGGGTTTTTATTTATGATTGCCATAGGAATAGGAAGAGATCATGGCCTCCTTGAATACAAGATTAAGCTTAAAAAATGGGTGTTTTTTTTTGCATATAATATGTCGATGATAATTTAAATTAAAATTTTTAGAGTAGGTAATATTCCTTTTTGTCGTTATTTGATATTAAGTGTGAAAAAGAAAAACTTTTGTTAGTTTTTGAATTGATTTTGATCAAAGCAAATAAAACAAAACACAAAAAAACATACAAACCTAAACAAATTAGTTTTATTAGTTTACTTAAAGTATTTATTCTTCTCCTAATAATTTTCATTTTGAAATGATCAATAAGAAAATACTTGAATACTAAAATTCTGAGAAAAATTTGTATGTAATAATGTTTCAGTGCTAATGATTTTTTATAACCCTTTCTAGTTTTTCTATTCTTTATCTATTTAAAATAAGTGAAAAAAAAAAAAAATAGAAAAAATGTAAATTTAAAATGTCCACTAAAAAATCAAAGAGAACTAAGAAGTTAATGTAGAAGATTTATACACAGTGCATCCTTTTAATGGCATCAAAAGATTAAAATGATTGTAGTAAAATAATCAAAGATCAAATATTTCGAATTGAATCGGATTTTATTTGAAATTTCTATGACTAATCAGATCTTTATTTACAAATAACCCACGAATTACCAGTTTTTTTATTCCTATTAATCATTTGGGTAAAATTTCATGCAAATGCTAATTTTTTGTCTTTTCAATGTCACGTGTATTTCTTTTTTGGGGTACTCACGAACAGGAAATCATTTGCTTAATAAGGCATTTAAGGTTCTTATTTTCAATTTTTTTAAAAAAAAGAAATTATATTTAATCCAGTAGCAGCTAAGAATACAGTAGAATTATATTTTTTATTTATTTTGCTAATCTTTCTGATTGAGGTTGTATTCTACATATATTTGAAGTACTTTTCAATTATTTTCTTCAGATTTAGACTTCTTATATGACTGAATAAAGTGAAATTAAAGCGAGAAATTTGAAAACCATAAATTATTTCTAAGGTCCATAACATAGCAGATAGCTCAGATAATTTTGTTGAACTTTTATCTGCTTTCGTGATATAAAGATCTTTCTAAAGTTAACTTATTCCCAGTTCCTAATCCTGGAAGTTTTAATTGGGGTGTAAATAAAACAAAAAATGGCTTCTAATGTACTGTCATGGCTACATAAAGTGTAAAATGGTTGTGTAGTTTATACAGTTGTATATTTAGGAAATAAAAATATTCACTGAAAATCAAGAATATGTTACTCCAAGTTGATTAAAATTCTCGGGAAGCCTTTAAATTATGTATTTGAATATCATAATTCAAAAAAATCAAAATTTGGCTGCCTACGAAATTCAATGATAACATAAAAATCTTAGTGTATATTTTAAGTTTAGATAGTAGGCTTTTCTGTCTATTTTTATTTTATTGTCCTTTTATATAGGAGGAATTTTGATATACAATGTAAAAATTTTTCACTTATTCTTTGTGATTTTTAATACTTACAAAACTTTTACTCAGTTTGGTTTTTATAAAAAAAATTATTATTTTATTTTAGTAGACAAATTTTTATCCTATATATATATGTGGTTTAAAAATGGCATTTAACAAATTTAGCTTTGTAGCAAAATGGTTAAAAAACAAAAAAAAATCATAAAAAAATATAGCCAAAAAAAGTTTAAACACAATTTGTCGTTTATTATTTGTAAATCAGAATTCTAACACTTAAAATGTAAAAAAATATGTATAAATATATTTGGAAAAATGTAGAAACATTTTTCATGACTCATTTACGATGACACCTTTCAAACTTCAAATTATAAATTCCATTACTATGATTTTTATATTATAAATGAATTATTTAACAATTGAATAAATTTTTTATTTTTTTAAATGGTCTTCAGACTTTTGAAATAATTATAATCATTATTATGAATATATTTTGTTTTTATTTTAATCTAAAGTCTATATGGATGACTTTTAAGGATTAAACAGTGTTGCAAAAGTAACAATTGTGATATATATATATAAATGAAGGTGAAAAACTGTGTAAAAAGATTTCTAATTAGAAAATTTTTACTATTACGTCCAAACAGATTGCATCGTATGCATCGAAATTTTTCATTTAAATCCCAAGTATTGATTGTATTGAATATAGAATTTCAAAGAAGTTGTTAAATAAAAATTACAAAAGAATAAAACATGAAAAAAGCATATATATATATTTATCCTTCAGTGAGGAGTAATAACTTTGAGTCAGTATATTAAGGTAAGGTACATACGGGAAAAACTATCATCTAATTGACTGACCCTCATAACTCTAAACATTGTTGGTCAATGTTATTTGCAGCAGCTATAAGGAGGATGTTGGCCATTATTGGCCATGACAGCATACATAAAGTTCTTAAACAATATATATATATATATATATATATATTACAAGTTTTATGGTAATTCTTTATTAGTATTGAAGAGAGACCGGCGATTATACAACTTTTGATTTTGTAATTCTTCTAAAGTGTAACTCAAGGTACACTGACTGAAAATTACTTTTGTATTATGTTTATGATCAAACTTGTTATTCGAATATCATGTATGAATATTTTTTGCAACAAAAAAAAAAGAAGAAAATAAGAGAATGCAATAAAATGAGGGGGATGGTGGTGCATTGGCCGATTCAAGGTCATTTTATGATGATATAAGTTCATAAGAATCTTGCTATTACCTATAATTGATATAAGAATAAAAACAACAAGTTTTATTGATTCAGAAAGGATTTTTCAAAATATTTTCAACATTATATATAAGAATTATATATTTGTTTTATTTATTTTTCTTAATTTTGTTCTCATATACAATATGAGTTAGCTTAAAGAACTTGAGAATATAACCTGAAAGTTTCAAGGTTTTTCACGAATAGTCCTTTGAAAATTTATTGTTTCGAAAGTATATTTATATAGAAGATAAAGTTAATTATAAATTAAAAATATTTGTATCTATTCTAAAATTTGCATACATAAAAGGGCAACCCTTATAAAATTGTAATAATTTCATCCAAGATTGCTGAGAGTGTTTCGAGTTCAAAAATATAAACTTTCAGGTGCTGATTGTAGAATTAATTGTACTTTGTTTTTGTTTTTTTTTTTTTGTATTTAGAGTACGCAATTATAAATAGATACTATTTTCAAGATTTTGCCTTCTAGCCCCGTCTAGTTAATTCGTCCAAAATGAAACATATTTTCGCGATTTTTTTTTGCAACGATTCAATTTATATAATTTTATTTATTTAGTTAGCATATAATAAAAAAATATTTTGATAATTTTATTAAAAAAATATTTATAATTGAGCCTTTGTTAGCGAATCATGATCGACAATTTTGAAAAAAGTTAAATTGCGATGCCAATAAATACTAATCTCTGGATTAACTGAAATCAAAAATCCATATGAATTAATTTACCTATCAATTTATAAAATCAGTAAAATAAAAATATCTAAATTTCGTTATTGTTTTATTATTCATTGGCATTTAAATTGCAGTAGATTAAAGTTTTACTTTTTTTAGTTTTAATATATAAACTCAGGAGTAGATGGTTTGAATCAAATTTTGATCATAATATTAGAATATTTTTGAGTATATGAAAAAAATTAGGGCTAATATTCGGTGATGAGTTAAAGAGGGAAATTTTGGAAAAAATTTATTGGCCAGTAAGTGAGTTTCTTAAGTTAAGTATAAGTTCACTTATAAATCCATGAAATTACAAACAAGAAAGCATAATTATTCTTAAATTATGACAAAAATTGGTACTTAAACAGAGTGTAATACTTCTCAAGCATTTGAATTCTGTTACGATAATATCAATAAGATTTGTATCGCTCATAAAATAAAATAAAATAAATGAATAAAATACGGATATTCCATGTATCTTATGGAATCAAAAAAATCTAGAAGTTGTATGAAGTTAACTAATAACATAGTTTCCGTACTATGCCGCGCAGGTTTAAACACTCTCCGGAAGCCATCAAGTTTGGTGGTTTCCATAACGTAGTTTTGTTGCTGGTGTAAACGGCCTATAAGAGGTTTCACGAGTTAATGCTGTAAAGGTTTTTTTTTTCGATTTTTCGAGAACACTTTGAAGCCAAATTTATATTTTTTGACACACAAAATTCGTCATTTTGCTGTTAAAAACTTATTAACTATAATAAAAAATTAAAAATGACAGTGTTACCTTGATTTTTATGTATAGAATAAATTCAATTGATTTTTCAATCGAGATTGGTTTCATCGTTTTGTCGATCTTGTCGCGTTATGTTCCATGAGACTTAGCTAGTTTCGATTTAAACAACATATTATCGAAAAAAAAAGAAAAATATTAGGCCCCCTTAAGCATCTAGTAATTTGATCATTTTCATACTATTGAAGGTTAAACATTACAAAGACCTATAGAACTATAGATTTTTATAGATTTTTAGACCTATAGAATTTTAAGGAAAGGAAAAAATTAAAATATATTTAATTTCTGTCGCTTAATAGTCACTTTAGAGTAAATCAATCTTAAAATGTAATCGATCTTAGCTTAAGTGTCGCCAATATGCATACTAATTATGTTCATAAAAAAAAGCATTAATTTACAATAACATTCACATCCAAAACCAAAATTGTATTCTACGTAATATTTTTTTATTTTTTAAATTACAAAATACTAAATACAAAAATTTTGCAAACTAAAGAAATAAAAGTTTCCAGAAATAAAAAACTGAATTGAGAAAAATATAAATAAAAATAAATAAATAAAAGTGAATCCTATATGTGGCGCGTATCTCCTCTTTGTGTTTATGACGTTTAGCCTTGGTCTGTCACTGACCCTGTACAAGATCGTTGTTTAGATGCCGTACAGTCAGTCGACCGGCTGTCGCATACACATATTTTCCCCCAACTGCAACGCACCACACTGCACTTGGCATTCAATAAACTAGCAACAACAATTAAAGCAAAAAATGGCACAACAAAATAAATTGGAATAAAAAACAAAACAAAAAAAAAAAAAACAATGCAAGAAAACAAGAATGCATAATATTATCGGCGAAGCACAAAGAAAAGGAATAAAAAAAAGGCTAAAAAAACAAAAATTCTTTTTTTGTAAGCTTGAAAACGTAGAAGACCAGACAGGAAGAATGAGATAGAAAGTGACTTAATCAAATGACGCATGCGCCAGCACGAATGAGTCTTAATAATTGCACATAGAGGTTATGTATTTAGTTCCATATATATATATATATATATATATATATATATATATATATATATATATATATATATATATTGGTGTATATAAATTTAAGTAATCAATGTTTAGTTTATTTGGTTTCGGTTTAAAATTAAACTGTTATACGAAGTACCCAAAATGATTTCAATGTGGAACTTGGGACAACAGGCAAAAAATTACTAAAACTTAGTTTAGAATTTTCTATTTTCCTTCTATTTCATAATTCCTTTGATTTTTTGTTGTTTTTGTTTCGTTTTGTCTTAGTTAATATTAGTATTAATTACAAAAAGATAATTTTTAATAGAGGAAATTATATATAAGAGAAAATTCCATGTGATTATTATTTATTTTTTTTTTCAAAATAAAATTTAGTCATGTTAGGTTTTATTTCTAACACATACACAACGAAAAATTAGAAAAAAAATCTGATTTATACAATTACTGTTATTTGCATATTGCAACCAAGAAAAAAAAAATGATCTCAAAATTTAATTTTTATTTTTATTCATTTAAAAAATTTATCAATGAGCTAATTTTTATCTATTTTGAATTAAAAAATTTCGCAAATCACAGATAATCCAATTATTTATATATTTATTGTTATGATAAATTAAATTATTTTGCAATTTACACTTCAAATTTTTGTATTGGTTATGAAAAAATCATTTTATTAGGCTATATTTATTTATTTGTGTTAAATATTTATTATTTTTAATTAAATATACATAATCTTATCTTTGTGCTTATTTGCCAAAAATAATTTCTAATAAGATTAAACAAAATGAAGTTTAATGATTGCATTCAATTGCAGAAAAAACAATTTTTTTAATTTTTAAAATAATTTTTTCATGATTTTGGCCTAGTAAAAATATGATCGAGTTCAATATAATAAAATATTCTTTGTTCTGTTTAATTTAGACTAACTCTGAGAAAAATATTAAAGTGCTGTTTCAATTAAATCTGTCTGAAAAACATGCAAACACTTTTGAGTCTATTTCAGGTTGAAACCTGATGGCATCATTTATTTAAAAAAACCATGAAGCATTATAAAAGTTAAAAATTTGATATCTTGTATTGAAAGAACTGATTATCAGTTATACTATTGTAGTTAATTTTTAGGATAATTAACTATTTGCAAAAAAAAAAGGATATAGCTTCGATTTTTGGTTATTTCGAAAGAATTTTGTTGGTTAACTAATATAAAAAATGTTTAAAATATTCTGGTAGCATTTTGAATAAATTGAATTTAAAAAAAAAACACTGCTCGCAAAAAAATCTTTTACACAAATATTTTAACAATAGGAAAATCAGACTTGTCTAAAAATAAAATTCCAGCATTTTTTTTTATCAAAGAAAGATAATGAAAGGATAATGAAAGAAGTATATAATAAATTTCTTAAATCTAAACTTAAATTTGATTATGCACAATAGAACTTTTAATTTCAGAGATCCAGGAATATAATGTTATGTTATTTAGATTTGGTTTTTCAATGTAGATACTTTTTTAGGTAATTTCTTAGAAATGTTTGTTCAGATACACAAAAAATATTATGGTTATTTTCCACATTTGTACAGACTTTTCAGAACTTTCTAATATAAAATATTTTTCTTTTATTAACCGGCAGGAAGATTTTAAGATTTCTTTAGTCTCGAACAATGTTTTGAGAAAATATTTGCAACGATTTTAATTAATGAATTTTGTATACATACACTCCCAATCATTAGAATAGATTTACAGAATTTTCAAATGCTACAAGTGAGGGCAAATATTATTTAAAGACGACAAAAACAAAAAAAAGTTGTATTTCTAAATTTAAAATAAAAGTTTTTATTATTATTTAATTATTACAATATAATTTCAAGTTATAGCTGAAAATTTTAAAATGTTGAAAAATTAGCACAGTCAAAACTTCTGGTTTAACTTGTATTTAGTTATATCCAATTTTTATTTAGTGTTAATAATAAAAATAATTTTAAAAATTGCTATTTTATTCATCTCGGTTTGTGGTTTTGAAATGCTCTTATTTTAGACTGAATAAATCTAGCATTACATATTACATAAATTACTATTTATAATTCTAAATATCTCTTATGTAATACATAATTAAATAAATTAAAATAAGAATAACCATTATTAATCAATTGGCTTAGATAGAAATAAATTTAATGTTTTAATATAATGCAAATTAATAATTTTCAAAAAACAAAAAAAAAAACTAACAAAAATATTTTACACCGAATGATGTTAGTGACCGCAATATGTTTACTCATTTGCAAATAGAACAAAAGCCGGGTTTTTATATCATTGAAATTTCTTGTCTGGAGGTCATTGGATCCATTTGTGCTTTGATAGTTTTTCTAGGAAAAGCTAAATGAGTTTTGTTATGTTATTTTCTGATTCAATACATAAATCATAAATGACTGTAAGAAAACTATTTTTATTTCAAATTCTTGTTTTTGTCATAAACTGTTTTAACAAAAGTAAATTTTGTTGATTCTATATTAGATATAACACTTCTAAAAAGAAATTTATATTCATTCAGTCCAACAGTGCTTTTTAGATCTTAGCTTTATCCTTAAAAAAAAATTGTCATTTCAAATAAATTTTCAATTTAAGAAGCTACAGAAGAACTGAATATTAATCATGTAACAGTTATTTGTACAGTTTCCTCAAATGGAAAAAATATAATATTTCTAGGAAGCCAAAAATAAATTCACCAGAAACTGTATTGGGATACCTAATTTTTTTTATATTTTATTAAAACAAAATACAATTTAAAATAGGTAAGAAAATAGAAACATAGAAAATATGACATCATATATTATGAATTACATATAACTGTTTTTACAAAAGGTTTTTTTATGTATTTGAGATAACTCAAAAAAAATACTCCTTGACTTTTTTCCTAATCTAGCTATTTTTATTTTTTTTTTCATTCTAAAATAACATAATTTCGTAGAATTTACATCCCTACCTCTATGCCCTTTATGTTTGATATTGTAATTATATAACTTTAAGTTTTTGTGATTAACAAATACAGGACATTTTTTTTCACTGTTATTACTGTTTTTAAATAAAAATTGCCTAATCAAATTATCTTATTGTTAATATGAAATCATATTCAAGGTCAGCTGACATAATCTATTAAATATATATTTATAAAATTTAACTAATTCACATCACAAATATTGCATTCAGGTGATTAAAAATGATATCAGTAAATGTTTGTATGGCCATCATAATGGCCGTAAAGTTTATTAACCTAAAATTTGTCATTTAAATTACTGAAATTGAAAAATCGTTTTAAGATAATGCAAAATGCTACTCGAAAGACAAAACAAAATAAAACTGAGGGAGCTTAAATACTTATCAATGTACAATCAAAAAAAAAAAGCTAAATTATTTATTTAAATTTTGTTTTTCTTTTGTTCATATAACAGGACAAACATGTAGCAAATGAATATAAAAGCATATATTATACACAAAGGAGTTGATTTTTAGTAAGTGACCTTGAAATCAAGTTCAGAACAGGAGAAATATCTTTAAACTTACCATGAACTGTCTCGTTGGCAAGCTAATATGTATTCGCGCTGTTTTTTTTTCATAATTATATATATATATATATATATATATATATATATATATACATTATATATAATGTTTATAGCCGCAGTTGCAAATTAAAATACTTTATTTGTATTCGAATGCGCTTGATGCTTATGTATATTTTTATATAATAATAATTATATATGTATATGGTTATAATACTTCTATACTATAAAGTGACATCTATACAAGTTGTATTTTGTAATGTTAATACTTTTATGTGTGCGTGAATGCAATTTTGTCTACCGTTTTAATACCATAGTTGTTTTGAGTAAATATTCCTATTAAGAGGGATTCATTGAAACTAAATGAAATGCAAAATAGTCCCAAAAAAGCTATTATAAATAATGAATGGGGGCTGTTTTTTTTTTTTTGTTATTTTTACATGTAAAATTATTAAAAGAAACCCTCAAATCTTGAAGAAAACAATTTTCAATTTGAGTGGGTGGGTAGATATATTAACCATTAAAAACCAAGAAAAATGATTTAAATTTCATCAAAGTCTTGAAGATGGCAGCTGAAGGTTAGTTTTGTGCATATAATATTTTTTAATAAAAGAGGAAATTCTTGAAAATATTACTAAAAAGAACAAGAAATTTCATTGAAATATCTCAACTTAATTAACTCTGTAAAACTCAAAGAGAAGAATTACTTTTTTTAAATACTCGACAGGTTTAATAAGGTAATCGGGTAAATTTAGGTAAAAATAATACAAATTAATATTTTTAGACTTCATTTGATACAAATTTTTTAACCTGGAGGACCTTTTTAGAATCTATGATCAACCAGACATTATTGGTGGACAATTTTGGGAAATAAAATTCATACGGAAACAGTTGCAAAAATTTAGCCAAAGTTTCATTTTCTGTCGGTATTAATGGTCAACAGCTTTTATGAATTTGCAATTTTTATAATTTAGTGGAGATTTTTTATAAACCATTACAAACAGTTTAAGATTTGAAAATAAAAATTAAATATTTAATAAATTAAATGATATGAACATATATGATTATTTTTGTACTTGGATCCTACTTTCGACCATATTGGAATATCTTAATATTTCATCAAAAATAAAGTAAAAATTTAAAATAAAATTAATTGTCATTTTATAAATATTTATAGTATAATTAATTTGTTAGGCTATTGGTTAAAATTTTTAAGACGAAGTTTAAGGGCTTCAGTGCCGTGTTCTACTTTGCATAGAGCCTTGCGGTCAACGTCAAAGCTTTGAATGGCTTTGGTGGTCTAAAATTATAGCAAAATAGAAATTATTTCCTTATTAACTAATATTATTAATATTATTTTTTTATGCTTTTTTAACCGAAAAAACAGCGATTTTTATATGTTAAAAATTTAAAAAATTTCATGCTTAATAAACGCTCTTAAACACTGATGTGTTGCAAGTATTAATTAAATGACAAGAAAAATTTATCTTTTTTTCTCTGTAATCACGAATAGGCATTTCTTTTTAGTTAATTGATTGTTTATACCATTTTATTTATTAATTATTTGATTTATAAATAAAAGCGGCAATTTTTAAGTCTTCAAATTAAATGTTTTAAAATTTTACTTGAAATAAACATCTGTTTCAAGTATTTGGGAGCTTTCCTAACTGTCTCACCAGGCAAGAGCATAGATTTTGCTGTGAGTTATTAATTATTTATTGGCAAACTAAAATTATGGTTTTTTCAGTAAAAATTTAATTGTTTCTAACTAAAACCACTATCGATCCTTGCTTGTGTTTGTTGATCCTATTAGAAATGCTCTAAATTATTTTACTGACATCGAATCCATAATTTTAGTTAGTAGCCGGTTATCGGTGCTGAAGTTTTCTTCTTCTAAATCCAAGAGATCCAATGCACTGATCCAATGTATAAGTGCTATATTTTCTTAGAGTTTTAACTACGATAAATGTTTGTTGTTAGTCTAAAATTTTCATTTCTAGGAACAATAATCGTTGCATTATATAATTGGTCTTGGAATCATAACTGTTATGCGAATCATTTGCTTATTTTCTATATGCAATTAAATTAAGTCAAAAAAGGCAAAACCAAAATTAGGTTGATGGGTAGGTTGCCTTATTATATTGGAAAAATTGCAAATGAAAATAATAAAAATGATACAAAATATTAATCATTTTCCATAAATAAACTAAAAAATTATATTGGACAAATATATATAGTATAAAAAATATATTTTTCATTTTGTTTTGCGAAAGTTTTTGAACTTTAGCTTTTGTTAAAAAAAAAAACTCGGTTTACACGTCTCTTTGTTTAATAATATCAGTAAATAAAGAAAACAATGAGTGCAACCCAGCTATGGTCTTTTTATTATTATTTTTTTATGTTTCTCGGACAAGTACGGCATTTAAAATAATGAGAACAACAAAATAAAATGCAACAGAGACAAAGTTTTATTCATTTCATTGGCATAAATTCATGACTGATTATATTTTAACTGTTCTTAATTTAATTGGTTACATTGTGATGAGATTATTGTTGCTTTTTATTTTTTCTTAAGATAAAATATGAGACTGGCGGATGTTATAAAATTAAAGTTTAATTTTAGATTTTTAAGACTTATTTAATAAAAACTTTTTATAAAATTTATTACATGAAAGTAAAAAAAATAAAGCAATACTTTTTAGTTTAGCAAATATTTTTGTGTGGGATTAGGAATAGAATATTTAAAAAAGTAAACCGAAAGTACTATAAGGAATGTCTTTTATATAGAAAATTTTTGGTTAAGTGTAGCAAAATTAACAAATGGACTGAAATCTTGATCCTTAAACTGTAACTACTAATTTTGTTTAAAATATCTAACAATAAGATGAGTTCAAAAATATTCTTTTAGGTACATAGGATTGATGAAGCAAAGATTTATATAAATTTAATGACCTTATAAATGAGGTAGAATAACTATTTTATTCATCGCTAATTTCCTTGAAATAAGTTTTTACTCAATTATATTTTCCTTCTTTTTTTAAAGGAAAAACAGACCTTATAAATAGAAAATTGTGTCTCACTAGACTTAACCTTACAGCAAGTGAGTCATATCCTGGCTGGTCTATGATTACTAATGATCCATACATTTTCTGAATGTACTATGAAAAGCTTAAAAATTGAACATTGGCTTCAAAATAAACTATATGGATCTTAGACAAGCAGTACTTTATTAGTCTTGCTCAGAAAACCAACTTGATCCACCTTAAACTCTTAAAAAAAGAAATAGAAATAACTTAAGATAAATTCTGATCATATTATCCAGACGTATATCGTTTCGATTTCAATGAATAAATCTATTCATTGCAGTTTCGTTTTTTAATAAGTCATAACAGATGTCTTGCTTAATATTTTTGTATGCAAGACGTATTCTTGCACACAAATAAAATACACAAATGTGTAACATAAAGTCTTGGAGTTAATTTTTTTCTTTTACTTTGTTTTTCATTCAATTTTATTGTGCATTTAATATGAATATCGTTGGAAAATATAGCTTCATATTTTAAATTGAATAAATACAAAAAATTTTTCTTTTTTGTATATTTTAGAATTTTTTTTTTTTTAAATTTGTCATTTCTAACAAATAATCGAATGATATGTCAAGAAATTATTGAAGGTCACATAAGTAGAATTTGCATTTCCGTTGCACTTTGTTCTTGGAAAATATAATAATGATCATGGTCACAATATTATTGATATTTATGTGCATCTTTGACGATTTTGATATTCATATTAAGGATATTTATTATATTTTATTTGTTGTATGGATTATAAAAAAGAGGGTTACCAGTTCTTATGATTGCTTTCAATATCAATCCAAATTTGTGCTATGTCGATATTTTCTCCCATTAAAAAGGAATGATTAATCAACACATGAAATTCTTTTGAATCCATTGATTTAAAAATATCCTAAATCCTCTGTTTAAACAATTATATTAATGCTTTGATGAACTTAAACTAATGTATGTAATGTACTTTTTCTTATTATCAGACAGTTTTCTCTTTTTCCCAAAATTTTTTATCGTTTATATATGGAGGCAATGTCAGTAAAGTGGTAGTGCCATAAAAATTACCATTACATGATTGCAGTTTTTCTGTGACATAATTGCTTAATGTATATCACATGAACAAAGAGCATTTAAATAAAAAACTGTAGATTTAATTAAATTTAAATCATAAACAGCCTTTATTCAAATATTAGAAAATATTAAAATGTTATTAATTAAAAATTATCATTTTAATAAATTTTATTCAAATCAAATCAAAACAAAATTCATGTTCGACGCTAAAGTATGTATATGTAATCGTCTTATGCTCTAATCATAAGATATAGTGAAAATATGAAATTGCGGTCAAATATAGGGGAGAAAGGGAATCATGTAACACATATATTACTGCAATTTATATTTTCTAACAATTATAATTGAGACAGACAGAACGCTTTCTTCTTGCGGATTCAATCTCGATAATATCTAACTATGCTGAGGTTTAACATAATGATAATTCAACATTAGTTATGTTACATTAACTTATTTAACTTTTTAATATCCCATGATTGTGGTCAATTTGTTTACTCTTTAGATAATTTTGTTTTGTTTTTTGTTTCTTGTGTTTTTTTTTATGTTTTAACTATAAAAATATGAAGTTTTTGTTAGTAGCACTTTTATTTATTGTTACCGGTTAATTTCTTATAACATCGATTCGCAATCAAAATTTCTCTTGTTTTTTTCAATTTGTCAGTTTCTATTTATTTTATATTTCTTATTTGCAAGTTTTATTACATTTGTTAGCTATGAAATAATTCAAAATGAGAAGATTAAATAAATTATTATTAACAAGGTCAACATAATTACTCTTAAAAAATTTCTTTTAAGCTTAAATGATTCGCTTTGATATATGTACTAACTTTTCAAATGGAATAATTTTATTAGATTAATAATTTGAGGCAAGAGGCTGTTTATAATTAACAGTATAATTTTTGGTAATATTTTTAATTGTAAAAATATAAAATATAATATTTCTCAGTAGGAAAATGATACATCAGTGATAGTAAAAAGTGCCTGCTTGCAGAAATTATTATTTCTAATTATTTTTGAATAGTAAATATAGTAATTTTTTGAGTTCCATGTAGCACGTGAGAGTGTTTTGCTTTTCTTTTTTAATAGACCTAGAAAGAATAGGCAAAGAAGCAAAAATCTTATGAAAAAACTCTTAAGCATACCCTTTTTTGATTTTTGGTGAGTGAAACTGAATTAATAGGAAAATTTAGTTTTTCTATAAACAATGTCCATTCAAAATATTTAAATACATCTATTAAAATTATTAATAATCTGAATATTAGGGGGATGGTTAGTATTTACATCCAAGTCTGTAAAAAAATGCAGGTTATTAAGGAAATTTAATTATATATGCTTTAATAGTTTAATATATTTACTCAATTCATCTAAATTATCATCGACGATGAAATTAAGACAGAGAGTTGTTTGCTTACTATTAGTTCTTTTTTTTTCAAATCAAAGCGTTCAAACCCTAATGAAGTCTAATGTCTTGACAAGATATGATTTTCTACACCTTTTTTTAATTTAGTAACGAATTTCACTAAACGCATTTCTTCGTTCTATGTAATATTAACAATCCTTATTTTTTTTTTCATTTTTCCTGCCTTTTAAGTTCTATATGTGTTTTCATAAATCAAATAAACCCTTACTTTAATAAAATTAATGTTTAAATATTATTATATTAACAACAAAGAAGAGATCGTGAAGAGATCAAAAATGATTCTAGTTTTAATTTTGTAAAACTGCCATTTTGATCTTATTTAAAAAAAAAATATTTCAAGCATATTTGAATAGCCAAAGATGTTGTCTAATGAAAGAAAAACTCAAAATTTAATTAAACTTTAAATGTTTCGAAGTTTTTAAAGGACTAAAATCCTAATTACACTAATATTAAAAATAATTTCCAACTTCAACAACTTCAAGACAAAATTAATAAAAAAAAAATAATCCAAAACCAACGTCAGCTAGAAAATAATTATTACACAAAGTTTTTAAAGTTATTCATAGTAAATAAGTTCATGTAATTCGTCATGGTTTAAAGTTTTTTAGGGCAAACAGACACAATTTGAACATTACTCAAATTGAAATACAAAATGGTTCAATACAAAATCATAAAAAAACAAGTTATGCATAAATAGCAACACCAAAAAAACAAAACTCTTTTACAACGATGAAAACAAGGAAAGCTAAAAAAAAACAGCATCCAATAAATAGAAATATGTATATAAACAAGAAATTTTTTTATCATAATTTATCGCTTGAAGCAATAGTTTTTTTTTAAGTGCTGCTACTAATGAACTTGCCCAAAAAAAGTGGGTCTCGATCATCGAAAATGAATGCCATGACACTGAACCAAAGTAATACTATGTAACCATGAACTTGTTATTGTATCTTTTATTTTTTTTTTCTGTTTTTGTTTTGTTTTTGTAATAAAATATACAAAATATTATAAATATACAAACACACGCAATATGCAACTCTTCTTGTTTTAAATTACGAAGGAAAATATTGATCAAAATCGTATAAATAATTAAAAACCAAAAAAGAAAAAGTTCACCAACAAAATTTTAATAATATAAAAACAAATAATCATAAAAATCCCTCTAAACTTGATACTATACAACAACAAATATAAAATAACAAATGTTTAATAATTGCTATATTTCTATTCCAAAAAAAAAGAAGGAAATTTAGTTGAAACCTTTCGAAAAACCAGTTTTTATGTAGGGCTTAGTATTATTATTATTATTTTAATAGGGGGAGGGGGGGGGGGGGGGAATACCGTAGCCCTTTCTTAAATGAGAGTAGAAATTCTCATTTTCACCATAAAAAACTTATCTAAAAAATATCTTTTATTTTTATTATACTTGCACCAATACACTAATAAATTTTTGTTTTTTTTTTTGTAATTAGGTTAATTCAATGATAAAATGCGGGTTACTAGTTTAATTTACTATCAGCCTTTTTAAATTATGTATAAATATAATACATAGATAAATACTAGTTTTTTTTGTTTGTAATAAATGCAAAGAAAGTGCATATTATTATTGTGTTAGAGTCTATATAATATATATATGTATATATATATATATATATATATATATATATATATATATATATATATGTATTTATGTTATGGAAAGCTTGCGGAAAAAGTAACTTTCCATAGCATTTTATTATTAGGTTATGATCAAAAAAATGAATATATGGTAATCAAAATTATTACTTATTAATTAGTTAAAAATTAAAGTGGCTGCCATTTTTAAATTTCGATTTGGTTTGGTTATTTTTTATGCTTTTTTGTCTTGAAAAACAAAAACTTTTCTGTGTTATATTTCAACGGTACATTAATTTTTTTCTTTTAAAATTAACATCCTTTATAGGATTATGTCGATTACTATTTTAAAGTGCCTTTTCCAGTTGTTATTGTTAAATATTATTTTTATGTCAGTAAGTACGTTAGAACCTTTGATTTCATTGATGATATCCTAGAATTGGAATAATTTCTTTTTTAATTTAATCAAACTAAAGTTTTTGAGCTTATCAGCCATTCAATGTTTATTAAAGTTTGAAGCGTAGACAATTTTATGTCTTCAGATGATTTTTGACAAAAAATTTATAATGCATTTGATGAAAATAGAAAAATTTCAAATTAAAAACTTTCTAATTTTTTAAATTGATTTCACTACTACATTATATTTTTTATTGTTTATTGTGGTCAAGGGTTTGAAATTTATTTGAAAAATTTATATCAATACATTCATATTACTTTTATGTATAGATAGCAATTTTTGGAATTGCATGAGGCTAATTGCAAAAGGAAAGATAGAAAAATTTTGTTTTGTTATTTTGGCTTAAATTTTGTGATCATTTTTTGCATTCAAATCATTTTTAATGACAAATTAGTACATAAGTATTTTGCAATTCATATAAAAATCACAGTAAATTAATTACTATTATTTTTATTAGAATTAAACAAAATAAAAGATATATTAGCAAAAATGATTCTTTTAATTAAATATATTTTTTAGCTAGATTTTATATTTTTTTATTCAAATAATAAAATAAGAAATACTACAAAATTTTTAGTTCATTTTATGTGAATGTAATAAAGTAATAAAAGTTAGTAATAATATAGAATGTCATCATTTTAGCCATTACTAAGTTGAATGCAAACAACTCAATGCAGAGAAATAAAGATTAAAGTTGGCTGGCATCGAGGGAAATGCCATTGAGTTCATGAGCTCCAGTCAGTGACACAATACAAGGCTGTTCCGATAAAAAGAAATTAAACAGAAACACAGTATAGGAACAACAACAACAACAACAGCAACAACAAAAATGGATAAATACATATAAATATGATGTAAAATAAAATTTTTTAGGATTTTTTTGCATAAAAATGATGAATTTTAATTATATTCACCTTTCAAAAAAATAATCAAAAGCATCAATTTTATTTTACTTTATTTTATTATATATTGTTACTTTAAATAATAAAATTAAATGTTAAACAAAAAGAATGAAATTGAAATGAAAAAATTCACTGATTTGATTAATGCAACAAAGTTTGAACCTTCTAAAATATATATACATATATATATTCTAACACATATACATATAACATACATTTTGAATCAAAAGTCCGCTTATCATTATAAATACACTTTCACTGCTTCAAGTTGAGTTGAAGGTCAAAATATTATCGTTCAGCCTTTTAAAGAATATCTAAACGATAATTTACTGACTGAAATTACATTGTACTACACCTAATTGTGCATACAGCTACATAAGATGCCGTCATATCAATAAAAATTTACTCAAAAATCTAAATAAAGTTAATGTTGTAATATATATAAATGTATAAGTCCTTTGTTTTTTTTATTTTGAATCTGTTTTATTTTTGCTTTGCCTTTTGTTAATTTTAAAAAAAAATATTTCTTTATGCTTTTTTTATAGACAAAAAAATCCTCTAAATAAATTAACAATGATATAAAAAATCAGCACTTGTTTCACTTATTGAAAATCCCGTTGTTGGTTGAGGTATTTAAGGAACAAAAACCTAAAAAATGAGGTCTTAAATAAAAGTTTTAGGGCACAGTTTTTACTATTTCTACCTGAAAAGAAGGCAATACAAGAATTTTCGGCATATTTTTAATTTTATTCATTATTCATCCCATGTTTCCCATGTTTGCTTATAGACCAGAATAAGCATTTCGATATAAATGAGCCTTAAATATTACTTTTAAGACCAAAATATCAATCGAAAAATTACAAAAGCATTGATTTCTCTTTAGGAAATTTTGTTTAAAACTTTCAATTTAATGGCTGTAAATCTATTTTTCGGATTTCTATGATCAAAATTGGCTCTAGGCTAGGGCTGCCATACGTCCCGGACATGTCCCGGTTTTAAGTGTTGTGTCCCCGTGTCCCGGTCAGTACTTCTGTTGTCCCGGTTTCACTCATATATGGGGTAAAATATTTTATAAACTATAAGAACATACTATAACTCTAAAAAATTATATCAAAAAATAATGTTACTAACTACACTCACTATACATTTTTATTTTAAATTAATGACGAAAATGACTTCACTTGTCGAAGACTCTGAAAATTGTAAATGACTACATGGCTTCACGTAAGTCAAAAAAGCTTAGAATTTTTTCAGGATAGAACAAAATTTTATATACTAAGAATACTTGTATTAGTATTTTCTTGAATTTTGTCCTCCTGTAAAATGTGTGTGATAATGATTGCTCATGATTCTATAAGCAAAAATTCATGCATGTTTATATAAGAAAACTTAATTAATGACTGAATAGAATGAATAGAAACTCAGATCTCTTCCTGGCGTATGGCGTATTAAGTCGTTATTTTTGTTAGCCGTGTTAGTTTGTAACAAACTTGCCCTTCTTTTTCTGAGGATTACACCAAAGAATGGTCATATACTAAAAAGGGAAGAAATGATTACGAAGTTTTGTGTACGATTTGCTTTTACATATCTTTTAGTCATGGTGTTAAGTCGAGTGTCGAAGACCATTTTAAAGGCAATAATTACAAATCCAGATTATCAGTTGCGACAACATCTAAAGATATATCGTCATTTATGATTAAAGAAAGCTTCAACGAAGATATGTTGATATGCGCTGCTGAACTAACCACTGCCTATAAGGTTGTAAACCTCTTTAGATTGTACGACAAAACTGGATGCAGTCATGTATCCGGATTCATCTATCGCGGCAAACCAATCAACTGCAAGAACCAAAGCTACTGGTATAATCAAACACATTTTAGCTCACCACTCTATCACGAAAATTAAAACAGAATTAACAGAAGCCCCTTTTTACGGAATTTCAACCGATTCCAGCAATCATAAAGCCCAAAAGACGTTACCATTACTAATGCAGTATTTTACAGAAACAGATGGATTGAAAATAAAATGATTAGACACATTGCCAAACGAAACTTAAGACACAGTTACTTCATATTGTATCAAAACTTTACAGGATTAAAATATCCCAATACAAAATATTGTTGCCTTTGGCATTAATAACGCAAGCGCAAACTTTGGGAAAGCAGAAAAACGTAATGTTTTCTTTAAAATGAAAGAAATTTTGCTCAAAGATATTTAAGGAATCGGTAGCCCAGCAAACATACTGTACAGTATAGCTTCTATTTAGGCCGATGTTATGTCAATTGATGTGGAGTCTATTGTTCTGAAAGTTTACAAGTATTTTTCTACATTTACTGCGAGGCATGAGCGCTTTAAAGTGTTTTGTGAATATGCGTCAATAGCTTATAATAATATACTTTCTCATTCCTGAAGTCGATGGCTTTCAACAATTCCAGCTATCGAACGCTTACAAAAACTATGGGTGCCATTGAAAGAATTTTTTTGCATATTTAAATCAAAAGGGTATAATATTAGATGTTTCACTGTATGTAGAATTTATCTACTTAAAATCGTTTATTGAATGTAAAATGTCGGATGAATGGAAAAAAAAGATATGCAGGAAAAGTGGATATACTTTTTCAGAAAAACTAAAGAAGAAGAAAGAAAAGCAAATCTTTGCGAAATTTGTCAATATCTGTTTTCAATATCAGCCCATAATGCTTATGTGAAGCGTGTGTTTTCCTTGATTTCGTCGCAATGGACGAAAGAGCGTAGCTCACTAAAAACAACCACAATGGAAAGCATTATTCAATGGATATATAACTATGAAATGATTTGCATAGAATTTTATAATTATGTCAAGGGTGAAGAAGAGTTGTTAAAAAAGCTAAAGCGGACGAAGCCTAAAAAAACTTGAATGTCTTTTGGAGGTTTTTTCTATGTAACCAAAATTTAAAAAAGGACTTTCTAATTTAAGTTTTTGAATTATCTCCATAATATAACTATCCTATATTTATTTCAAATGTCCCGGTCAGTGTTCTAAGATTTATGGCAGGCCTACTCTAGGCTCAAAAACTTACCTGCAACCCGACTGGAGTTTCTGTTAGGCATGCCTAAAAATATATAAAAGCCTAATTAGGCAAATGAAAGGCATGCCTAAATGCGGAAAGCCTTTGAGAAACCTAACTAGGCCCTTATTAGGCAAATATTACGCACGCCTAAGTGAGGAATGCCTATGAAAACCTACTATGGCCCTTATTAGGCAAACATTAGGCACACCTAAGTGAGGAATGCCTATGAAAACCTACTAAGGACCTTATCAGGCAAACATTAGGCACGCCTAAATGAGGAATGCCTATGAAAACCTACTAAGGCCCTTATTAGGCAAACATAAGGCATGCCTAAGTGAGGAATATATATATACATATATAGTTAAATGTACCATATGTATAAGCATCTTATTTGGGTAAACATATTTAGCACAGAACCTTTTTACTAGTTTTTTACTAGTCGACCTCTTTGTCTCATAAAATTTTATGATTTATCCTTTAGAGTCTGTGTAGGGACTAATAAATTTAACATATGGCCGGTATTTCCAAAATTTTGTGTTTATGGGTACAGTATGTCCTAGTGATCCCTTATAGAAAAACCAGTTCATCACACATTTTGTTTAGCAATAGTTTTAGCTTTTAAAATAAAAAGTGAGTGATAACAGTGACTTGTGCGAATTATTTGAAGTAAGTGAGTTATAAGAATATTTTGCTAATATAATAATTTGAAAAATGGAAGTTAGTTATAAATACAGATTAGTTTCGTTTCTTAACAAGAAGAAAAAAAATCAAAAAGTAGAAATAGATATTTTGCCATGTTCGTGGATATTGTCCAATAATAAAGATAAACAATTACAGTGCAGATTTATGCCAGGACCTTTTGATAGTGAAAAACATAAACTTTTAAAACAAATGGTATTGAATTGTGATAGCCCCGCAGACAATTGGCCGATCTATCCCATTGAGTTTCGTGGTAGGGCTGGTAAGTTTATAAATTAAATATGATGCATAAGTTTTTTTTAATATCATTTTCAAATTAGCGACAATTGAAGAAGCTGAAGAAAAAGCCTTGAAATTGGGGCATGAAGCTTATGCTTATTCAACAGAACCGCTTGTTAAAACTACGAGCGATCTGCTACGTTTCTGTCTTACACGGGATATGGCAATGAAGTTCAACTTCAAGCGAAGCAAAAACGGAAAAAAAATGTTTAAAAATAAAAAAAATGTATAAAAGGCGAATTGATTTAACGAATAAACTTAGAAATTGGAGTAATTTTTCTAATGATATTTTTTGATTTAGTTTCAATTTCAGAGGAATTTTCTGCTTTAGGGCAAGATCTGTGTCACGAAAAACTTGAAGATGCTCTAAAAAGCAACTTCAACCACTTTAAAGACTGGCATGGTGGTTGTCTACAGAGGATCAAAGAAAATAATTCTCCTGAAATGAGTATGGAATAAAATTAAATCATTTTCATCGAATTCTGTATTTTTATATTAAAAAAAATTGCAAAAATAAATTTAAAAAAAACTTTTAATTGAAGTTTGTTTTGTATTTTATAAAACTCTACATTTTTAATATTATTTTAATTAAATAAAAAGTGGTGCCTAAATATCGCCGAACTAGCTTTGATTTCTAATTAAGAAAATTTTTTAAACATTTTTTCTTGTTGTTTGTTTTAACGGCTTTAAAAAAATTGTCCTGAATTTATTATTATGTAAGTATGTATTATTTTTAAAGTTCAAGAGATATTTAACTTGGTAAGGACGTTGCGCGTATATTTTGTTATTAAATGACGGATTTTTCGGAAATAATATTATCCAAAAAGTCTGCCAAAGCCACCGTTTTAGCTATTTCCTGCTAGAAATAGTAACTATAATGACTTGTGAACTTTTCAGTCATAAGCATACAAGATTTTATTTATGGAAAATTCCCTGATACATATTTTCCTGCAGGCAAAAACCTACTAAATTCGCTAAACCAATATAAAAAAAACTTCATTTCCTTTTTGTTTTATTTCTAAAAATTTCTTTCTTTCGTTCTTACAGTTCCATTGACAATATAACTAATACTACAAAGAAATATTCAAATATTTATAAACTATGTTAGAAAAATTATTTTAGCTTCCTTTTAGCTTGTTAGCCAAGACGTTCAGACGTTTGAAAGGATTAGAAAATAAAATTGAAACATTTTATAGAATTTTTTTTAGAGTTTAGCAAAACTTCAAAATTAAATACTAAAAATAGTTGGAAATCTTATTGAAAAAATAAATGAGTTTTAGTTGCAATGATTTAGTTCCAGTTATTAATGTTACTGACCTCATATCCAATTTTGTATTATATTTTATTTATATTATGCAATAATTAATATCAATTCTAAAACAAAATTTTGCTTTATCGCTAAACAAGCTGTCAACATTGGTGACTTGAGACTTTTTTTGTGCAAAGTCAGAGATAAGAAATATATAATTACAGCAATTGCAAAACAAATGGTTCATTGACCATTGCTCTAAAACTTTATGAATTTGTATACTTTTAGAGTTCATATTAAAATATATATTTATATAAATATAGCTTTATAAATTTATTGCACTTTTAAATTAGCTTAGATGGCGATAATTTTATATTTGGTATATATTTAGGACTGTTAGTAAATTGAATTTTTAGCAAAAACAATTTGTTCAAAGTATTTTAGAATAGGAATTGCACAATTTTAAAAAACGTTCATTGAACTAAATTTGAATTTTGTTTTTGTTTGGAAATTCATAATAAATTTAATATGTAATATGGAACATAACCAAAAAAAAAAACGGAACATTTTCTAAAGTCTATTTGCATTATTTAAATAATATAATATCCTTATATTTAGTAATATTAAAATATATATTCAGGGCGAAGTTCGTTATTTAATTTTGTTTTTATTTTTTTAAATTAATGTTGAAAATTTTTTGTCAAAATTTCAAGGTGATCGGATTCAAATTATCGAAGCTATGACAATTTAAGCTTCTTGCACTCTAGAGCGCAAATCGTGGGTCGCAACCCTTCTAAGGGGTTGGAAGAAAATTTCTAAAGGTTGCCAAAAACTCACAAATTTATTTGTTATTTAAAAACTATAAGACTTTTCTTCAACGAGTATCAGGTAATATGTAAATAAACCTTTAATTTTTACGAAAAGGGGGGTCGGTAGTGAAAATAGTTTGCGCAACACTACTCTAGAGCAAGCAGTGAGCAAACAAAACTTTAAAGCGTTTTTCTGAAACTTGTTATTTTCGAATTACTTGACCAATCATTTTGAAATTTTTCCCATTAATTTTTCACATATTTTAACAGGTATTAATTAATAATTTTACAGTAACAAATAAGTCGATTTTTTAAGCAAAAATCGGTATTTTGACTTCCAAAGACTATCAAAATTTGAAAAACAAAAGAAAACAAAAAAACTCCTTGTCATTACCTCGAAAAACTTCTTCCTTAATTAAAAAATATTGATTTTTTGATTTTAAATGATTATGTTGCGAGTTCTCATGAACAACGTAAAACAACTTTTTTTTCGAAGCGCTTCCACTCGTTCATTTATAAATATTTTGATATGAAAATTTGGAACAACAGTGTTCAGATGTTGTGTTATTATATAGAATTTAATCAAATAAACTAAAATTAATTATATTGCCAAGAAATATTCTTAAAAAAAAAGTGAATTCGGTGAAAAAATCTTTTCCACATGAAAAGATTCTAACAGTTCTTTCTGTTCTCACCACGATTTTTACTTCTAACGAATATTGAACATAGCCTCTAGTGGTTAAATACAGGATATTATTTTTGGATAGATACTGAAATAACGGTAATTGTAATTTCTTATGATAGAAAATAATTTGGCTGTGGAATATCGTTAAAAATTTCTAATGTGAAAATGTTGTAACTTGCACTAAATCTTATTTTTAATTTTACTTCCTTGAAAAGCTTTGAACGTTATCTTCCTAAAGCATTTTTTACACCTAAATTTAGCTTATCCTAAAGATAATTTTAATTTTACGAAGAATTAGTATAATTTTTCCAGATTTTATAGAAAAGTTTTACCCAGTAAAGTACTGCAGACAGTGGCAAAATATCTGGTAAGGTTTTTATGTACCCTCAGCTATTAAGCTATTATTCCATGAAAATATATTTTTCTCTTCTAAATCCTTTTAAATATGTCCTAACAATTATTTACAATACAATCAAAGTAAATCATTTAGTTACAAAGACCAAAAAGTATAATTTAAAATTTTTTTAAAACAAAAATATTATCGCAATAATTTCAAAGATTTGATAATAAAAAATGTTATAAATAAAACTTTTGGTGTAGGAAATTCCAGATTCTAAAAAAAAACGACAAATAAAAAATAAGTAAATAAATATTTTTATTGAACATTTATAAGATATAATGCTAACGTAATTTTGTTGTTGGGTAGTTGATAAAAATTTTACATGACAATGCTATCAATCAATCCCAAGTGATTGGGTTGAATTTTAACAAATTTAATTGTTTATTATTATACTGATAACATTGTTTTTATTTTGTCATAATAGAAATTCCTTTAATATGAATATCAAAATTTAGCAAAAGAAAAAAAGCTAACAAGTAAATATTATTATAATTTTATTTGTTGAAATATTAAAGAAACAAAAAACTATGGAATAGTCCTCAAATTAAGCTAAAAATGTAGCAAAATTAGGAAAACATTATGGCCGCAATTATGTAATTGTTCTAAATTTTTCCAAAAGGGTGTATAAAACTTTGTATAAATTGTGTAAAAGATTATGACTAGACTATTTTTAAAATTGTGTCTTAAGTGCATCCCAGATAGAAAAGTCTCAAAATCGAACTTATCAATTTTCTGATTTATATATATTTAAATTCATTAAAAACTAAGGGAACCGTGTTTTGTAAATAGCTAACATCACTTTGAACTGTTCGTAAAATAAAAAGTTTTTGTATATTTCGATCTTCAGCCAATAATTCAATTATAATAGATCAAATAATAATAGAGGACTTTTAGGATTAACGATTAATTTCAAAGTAGGGTAGATCCTAATTTAACTTCTTCCCTTTACATATCAGCTCTATACCTTTATTTTCTTGTTTTTTTGTAGCTAAATATTGCTTCAATAAGGTTTCCAGAAGGGATATTCTTACTAGCAATAAAAACTTTGCTAATGACATGAGTAAATCTCGAAAGGAATTGACATTTTTACTTAAATTCTTGTCTAACATTATTCCTGTGGAATGTACGTGAATCCCTATATTTTGTATTTTATGGATAAGCTACACTTTCGACATTTAATAATTTACTTACGTATCGAAAGTAACGGTTTTCAATTGTGAAAATATTTTTCTTAGTTAATTTATTCATCCTTATCCTTTTTTTTGTAAATTTCTTCTAAAATGGATATTTTTGAAGGTGTTTTTCAGTGATAAAATAGTAAAATAGTAAAAATTAAAATTAGCAAATTCTTAAGTTTACACTTAAACCTTTCTTGCAGTTAGGTTTCGATTTTGTTTTAGTAACAGAATGTGAAATTTTTTTATTTTGTAATTACAGTAAATGATGTAATATCGTTTAGCCTATAAATAGATATCCCCTTCATTTACAAAAAACAAAAGGTCTAAATTTTGGATTTAATGAAAAACAAAAAGAAAAAAATTATTTAGTTTAAGTTTAGACTTGTTCTCATTTTTCTAATTACTCCAAAGTTTCTATTTTAAAATTTGATTTTAAAATATTTTCTAAAAATTTTACATTTGATTTCCTTAATATTTTTCAAATTAATTGCATTCAATTCACACAAATAACTACTCACAAGGTCAGATCTAACCAGCCAATTGGAACCAGACCTGCAAACATACATTAATAATATTACACATTATTAGATACATATATATGTATATATATATATGTATATGTATATATATTAAATAATTATTAATGGTATTAATTAGTAAAATGTTAGCTTTAGATAAAATTTCTTAAAGTTTTCTGTTACAGACTACGTTGCGTGTGACGCAAAGAGAAAGTAACATATAATATAATAATAAAAATCCCAAAGTCATGTGTTTTCAGTTCAAATATAATAATAATTGTCAATATACAAATATATATATGTATTAGTGCTGATATCATGAAATATACTAACACTAACAATAGTTAAATATCTCTTTTCAAGTAGTTCAAAAACATGTTCAATGACTTAAGATCCATGACAATGACTTTGGACTCTAATACTCGTCAAGAAATAGACCCAAAGTCAAGAGTAGGTATAATAATACAAGAAAAAGTATTATGCTATTTGGGTCAACGTACTATTACTAACAGAAAAACTAATAAAACTATGTGGTTGCACTTTCAATTTGAAAATAGAAAAATAGAAATTAAAAGGCCATTGAAGATTGAGCTGGTGAAAGCGGACACAAGATTAGTTGTAATTGGAGAATTGCATGAATTTTATTTTTAGTTTATAAATTATGCTAATTTTTAAATTAGAGCAATACTTTTTTCCGATAGTAATTGTTTTATTTTATCAGGTGAAAATTATATGTTAAGGATTAAAATACAGGAATTGATGATATTCGAAAGTATTTTTAATCAATGATTAAAAAACTTTTGAAATTATGTTATTTTTAGTTAAAAGTTATTGAAATATATTTTAATTTATTTTTAATACTTTTCCTTTACATTTTTTGCTATTTTTTAAATTTTTAGAAGATCAATTTTTAAAATATTTTTAATGCCTGCTTGAAAGGTGGAAAAAAAGTTGTTTTTGAAAAAAACTGCATAGCTTTTTGCTGTAGTTTATTAATATTTCAAAAACTCCTTGTTATATTTTTAATTTTCTTGAAAATTTTAATTAGTTTCTTATATTAATTAAAAAAAAATACCTAACAATAAAACCTTAACTTGTAAATTTCCTTAAAATTTCTGTTGAAATTTAGTTTAACAAATTGAGCTTAAGATAATTCAGGTGCTGTTCAAATTGATTTTTTTAGTAAAATTAGATTTTTAAGTTAAATAAAATAAGTACACGAAATTTCTAAAACATTAGAAGTAAAGCTTAGCTATTTTAGATCTTTTTTCTTAAAAACTACGAGTAATTAAGGAAAAAGGCCAGCATTAAATAATTTCTTATTGAAAAGATTTCCTAAAAATATATATAATTCGACTAATTGCTTAAAAAAAAAATTTCAACGAATAACATTTGTTTCGATTTCTTTAAAAATATCCTTTGCATTTTTAAAATTTATATTGGAATATTTGTTACCAAAGATCACCTTGACTAAAAGAAAGAACAACTTTGAATTTTTCTATAACAAATGTTTTAATTACAACTTTTTTTTTGTTATTGTTATGAGAGTGTCATTAATTTTTCCATATGGAAATTCCACAAAATTAATTTTTTATAGTTTAAAAATTGATTAGCTTACATTACAACGAAATTATATTATATCTTTATTAATAAATTATCACCTTTTTTTTTCAACATAATTTTTTATTGTTAATTTAATTCTTGATAAATACTCAATCACGATTTTTTATATCATGGTATATTGTCAATTTGACCTTAACTATAGTTGAATAGTTTTCCTCAAACAACTTATAAAATTAGCTATTAAGTCTAAAACTAAAAATCTTAATAATTAAGATAAGAAAAAAACAAAAGAAAACTAGTAAAAATAAGGAATGCAATCTAAAAAGGTTATAGGAACTAGAAAAGTGTTGAAAAGTAACCAACAATTGTGGCCATTTTCTAGATGTAAAACTATATAGTGATACATTATAGATCTTAAATGTTGTAAACAACAACAATAATAACAATAACAACAAAAACAAAAACAAAAGTGAAAATTTATTATAGTCATAGACCTGACAAATGTATAAAACTAAACAAATTGAATTTACTTATAAAACACTACTTTTGTGACATATATGGCATGTTTAAATTTTTTAGCTTGTTGCAATTTAAGTATTTCCTTATACTGTAAGACTTTTATTGATAATATTTTTTTAATTTTTATTTTTTCAATTACAATTTAATTGCAAAGAAACTATTTTGAAGGTTTATCATATATAAACATATTAGGCTAGCAACTGATTCCTTAGTAATTTTCATTTTAACTTTAAATACTTAGCAATATTAATTTTTTTATCAAAAAGAAAAAAAAAGACTATTAATGACTAATGACTGATTAATATATCTTTGTAAATGTAGTTTTTTTAAAAATAGAGTCTATTTGGCTAGAAAATTACTAACTAGCATGGAAATTGCAATCAAAATGTGTTATCTGCTGAAAAAGTACTGAAGAAAGGACCATATAAACTGAAAGTATCTGTGAGCATGTGGAACTAAAAAGAGAATAGTTAGAATTTATTTTAAAGTTCTGTTTGCCATAACTCTTTCAGAAGAACAAAAAAAAAAAAAAACAAAGATCAACGGCTTATCCTATAGAACTTTTTAAAGGATAATTGTTTGTTTGCTTTATTTTAATCCTAGTCTCGGTGACAAGCAGCATATGAGTCGTTCAGAAGCCAAGTCCAAAAAATCGAAATTGAGAAAATTAATGTTTTTTAATACATTCATTTTTAAAATTCCTGGTATATTATTTTGATCAAAAAAGGATATTAATTTGATCAGAAAAGTGTAGACTCTACAATAAAATGAGATATGTTCAAAATGTGTAAATAAAAACTTAAGTATTTATTGCGACAATGGCAGCATCATAAAAACTTAAGGACTTATACCTTTTGGCAACTAAAAAAGTTAAGAAATTTATGTGAAAATTCAACAATACCATTTATTGTCATAAGTTTAATATTTATTCATCATAACAAACATCTTCTTCCGAGTTTTCTCAATTTTTTCGAGTTTTCTGATTTTGATTAGGATACAATAACGGTTAATACATATATATTGTTTAGGGCTGTTGATCGCCCTTTTTTTATATCTATTTCATGAAATGTACCATCCTTGCAAAATTATATATGAACTTAATGCTGCTTGGGTTGATCTTTCTTGTTTTATCTATCGCATATTAAGCCAATGGGCTGTTATTCCACTTGTTGTCTTTTTTTGTTGGTAATAGCCAATTTCAATGGTTTTGTGGACAGAAAATCTTGTTGACTCATTTCAACAAGGCTGAAAGGTTTTTTTTTTTTACTATTTTGATTTATGTGATACCAGTCACTAGGATTAAAAATATACTGCTTTTTCGCATGAGCTTCTATCACTGCAAAATCAGCGTCGTTGGGAAAAAACTGTGCCCGCTTAGCAACAATTTTTGCTCAATTGATTCAGTTTTTATACTTTCACTCTAAATCAATTTCAGCAAACTTAAAACAAGTTTTATATTTCGATTCTGTCTAGGACACGAATCTGAATACATTATTAGTTTTCGAGAATCCTTTGCACATAAAATTCAATATGTTTAATTAGGCATGATGACACTTCTTGTGAACCTCGAGAACCATGGGTTATAGGCCCAAATATACATGTAGCCCTCGTTAGTCCTTAAGTCATGACAACCAAGATTATATAGATATAAGTTTCTCATGTAATAAGCCACTGATATGGAGAGTTTAGGAAATGATAATGCTTTTTCTAAATCAAAGCTAAATCAAAAAATCAAAAAGTTAGAGAAAAATTATTTAATGAATTTAATAGCAAAATAATTATCTACAAACACTTCAGCGTAATATTTTTATTTTTTATCCAAAGTTAAAGGAAAGCACGTACACACGTGCATAAAACTCAATGACTATACGTTCAGATCTACTCAATTTTTAAAACAAAAGAGGGACATTATTGATTTGGTTCCAGCTAATATCGTAGATCAAATTTGAAAGAAATAAATGGAAGTTAATAGCAAAAGTTTTACTAAACAGCAGTTTTAAGCAAAAATGGTTACTATTGATCTCTGTGTGTTTCAAGTATTAAGTGTCAAGCTCCCTGAAAACTTTAAGAGCTTATAATTTTACGTTTACAGTCAAATAAATCTATCGAAATAGTGTCAAGTAACTGTCTACAAGAATAAAAGTAGTTTCTATAAGAATCTTCTGGCATGGGAATCTAGAAGGTGATCCTAAACTTGATACAATGATCTTAAGCAAGCCCACACTTTAGTATCCCTGCCCTAGCAAGCTAGCATTTAAATAATTGATCCAAAGGCTCTGGTGTTAAACTATTGACGTCCAAAGCAAAAGATTAAAAATCCTATTGAACCAGAAAATTGCACAAAATATCCATTGGAATGTTAATATGGTTTATAATGGGCTATGATTCTTTTAACAAGTACCAACCTAAACTAAGTAAATCTAAAATAATGAGTAATGAGATATACATAAATGGTACCTTCCCACTTCGGTAGTGTTAAAAACGAGAAAGACAACGTCTTCGTCACCAAGTTCTGGAGACAAAAATAACTACCTTAAGTTTTTGGATACTAACTACTTAAACTTCTAATCAAAATAATATTCCTTACAAAGACATAATCTAGCCCCAGTTCCGTTAATAAAAAAGCAAAACAACAAATTTCATGAATTAAGAAATATAATAATTTCTGTTAAACTAAGAAATTAATTTCTTTATAGTATTGACCTTGATATAATTTTTTTTTTCATTATAATGAAAACAACAAATATATAAATCCAATTATTCAAGTCATTAATTGCACCTGATTTTTAAAAACAAAGACGGCGCAAATATAACTGAAATAAAAATGAAAATTCAAAGAAAAATAATCAATGACATCCGTCTGGAGAGAAGTCTGATCGGAGTAATACCCCGCCAAAACAAATGTTTTCCAAATAAAATATCATGAAGTGAATCCAGACAGCAACAGTCTAACCTTCATGTATAGAACTATATATATATATATATATATATATAAACATTTCTTTGGTTATAAAGCATTTAAAGAGGGTAAGGAAAGATAAAGACCCCTCTTTTGAATGGACCTGGTTAGAAATCTTTAAGGTGACTGAACTTAGCGAATTTTGGCGAGACAACAACAGTTACTACAGGACTTTGATAAACATTCGCCGAAATTTTTTGTATATATGCCTAGATATATCCCTTTTTATAACAAAACTAAGGCCACCACAATAAATAAAAGAACATAAAATAAAAACTGAAATATTAGTTAAACATTTTATTGGGTTTTGTTAGTAAAAAATCAAATTCACAGACACATATAATAAGTATGTATATGAAAAAAAGCTCAAAAAAAATCAAAATAAAAAGAGTTCAAATAATAAATAGAAGAAAAAGGCAAAACTAGATCGACTGGAAACCTGACCCTGTAGACAAAACATTCGTACTTAAAATCAAGGTTTAATTGAAGCTAACTTTAGGCCGATGAAGGATAAACAAACACAATTATGCACACACACAGACAATATAAGAATATATATAGAAGGTTATATTGCATAAAACATTTCAAGTATTCAGTACACATCTAACTGTTTTTATTGACCGAAGGATATATATTTGTTAAATTCCGGGTTCGAGTTTGTTTATTATTTTTCGTATTCATAAAAATTTTAAATTTGTTGTTTTTTGTTCCTTTGTAATACACGAAACAGCTGTATCGTTATATCTTTGTTCATTATGATAGTATTTTGCTATGTTAGGTAATGGCATAATATAAAATTTCTTTAAGGTTTTTCTTTTACTTTTGGTTTATTTTGTTTGATGTTAGGGGAAAAATGATTTTGTTTATTTGTCGATAGGAAAACTTAAAAAAGTATCAAAAAGTCTCAAAAGTATTTATAAATTAATAAACTCGAAAATTTCTGAGGAAGCTTTAGTAGGATGACTTTTAGGGTGATGTACTTTTTTATATATCAATTAAGGATTTTTTTGTTTAAAAGTTTAAAACTAAGTTGATATTTTTGACCATTCATACTTTTTTGGTAATAATTTTTGAAATTTATAAATATAAATAATTTAATTTGATTCAAATTATAAATAACAGGATAGTTATTATTATAATTTTTTTTTTAAATTTTGTAAACAACAAAATTGAAATGTTGAATATGTGAACTGATGCCTAGAAATTCTTTCTTAAAAAAGGAAAACTAACAAATCATTTTCCTTGTGAAACATCTTAGTAAATATTATATGAGCTCCTTATTAATTAATTGATCATTCTTTTTATGTATTTTCTGAAAAACTTCCAAATACAATCAACATCCTTAATAATACTAAAAATTATTTCATACTATTTTTTTTTCCGGACAATTCTAAAAATTATTTATTTCAGATTAAAGGTGATGAAATTTTCTTTTTTTTATTACTTTTTTGAAAGTTGTCTTGTGGTAAAAGTTCAACATCCTTTTGCAATTCATGCAACAGAAATTATTGCGTCATTCTAATAGACAATGAAAAAATCTTCACTTAAATAGCAGATAACTAAGCATTCAAAGAAGCAACCAGCAACACTTAATCCGAAAAAAAAAAAACAAATCAAAAAATAAACAACGTAAAAAAGTTCTTCCAAAATACAGACATGGGGGTAAGAAATGTAGACAAGATTTACATATCTATATAGTAATATATATATATATATATACATCCACATATTAGTATATATATATATATATATATTTAGCTTCAAAGGAAGTCCTTTCCAGACACTGAGGCCATTGATATTTAAGAGGATACCTTACCCTTGTCGTAATCTTATTGTCCCTCCAAACTGTAGACATTTTATGTGTATGGTGTCTGCTTTTATTTCACTCAAAAGTCTTACGAAAGTTTTTCGAATCGAATTAACTTACAAAGTAATTGAAGTGTATGTAAGTTTTTTAATTTTAAATAAGGAGTTAAATATATTTTATGCCTGCGTGTGTGTGTGTGTGTGTGTATGAGTGAGTGAGTGAGTGGGTGGCAAAGAATTTTGTTTAATTAAATTTTGTGTAGTATTTTCCATTCTTCTCTTTTTTGTTTTGAGGATTCAATTGATTATTAAATTTTGATATTTAATTCGATTTTGTTTTTATTTTTTAGTTAAAGAAATTATTATCAACAAATTAAATTGATGATGTTGTCAAAATTAAACATTTTAAATTTTTCTATCAATTTCAGTAAGTTTGATTTATAAAAACTATCTCAGCGCTCAAGATTATTGTCACCTGCAAATTTGGGGTAGGTAACTTAATATTATTTCTCAGTTGCTCACAGATGTTTTGAATTTTTTAAAATATCCTCATAGTGTTTATTGTAGTAAAAATAAATTTAAAAAATTTTACTTTCGTAAAAAAAACTAGTTTTCAATATAAAAATTAAACAAAACAAAAATAATTTAAAATCAGTAAAATTTTTAGGATGCCCTAGATATAAATCAAATAAAATCAAATAAAATAATAAATAGAACTTTTATCTATGATATTAAACACTTTTTCTATATATTTGTGTATTAGTGTAAGTAAAACTCGCTTGTTTTAGTTTTTTTCTTATATTCATTGATATTTTGTATGTATGGTTGAATAACTTTTAAATACCTAAATTAGATGTCTAGCTAGCTTTCTGTTTTGTGCCATTTAAAATGCATTATTGTATCTGTAAAGAAAGCCATGACGAAAGTAACCTGAACTGCAAGAATGCAGTGAAATATAAACACATACATATACATATAAAACTAAGTCCGGAGAAAGTTAGTATAAAAAATTATCAATAGAAATGAGATCTAAAAAGAACATCAGATATCTAACTAAATTATTTATTTATATTAGCTATGATATGTTTTTCTTTTTCAAAAAAATGAAAACGAACCAAAAATATTCAATAGAAAAATCCAAATAGGTTAGAGATGGAAAACTGTTTAGTTTTAAAGTAAATGTTCTACTTTTTTGATACAACTTTCTAGCCGTAAATTATATTCAATAGTTGTCAAGTTTACTTAAGTCCTGGCTAATTATTTATAAAAAATTTCTCAAAAATTTAAATCTATAGAGATAGACCATGACAATTCATTCAAATCTTTTCAAATTACTGATATAAAGTATAAAGAGAAGGAGAAAGGGGGCCATTTTTAATAGTTGAAAAGAATCCCAAATCAAAATGAATTTTTGGATATCTTTACAAATACAGGATAAGGACTTGTTGTAAATGAAAATTTTTCTTATACCAGGAATAGAAGAAACCTATGTCAGGTTAATATAGTCAGAGAAATTTGAATTTAATTAATTTGACGGGTTTAAGCAATTATATTAACACGTCTCAGTTTAGATGAACTGTCAGAATATGTTTACTTAGGATATTGCATGTTGTATGAGTTCAGGCAGACGAGGGAAATTGAGTAAAATAAAATAGACAAAATCGTATTAACAGCTTTAAAAAAATTACTTCTAAAATTTCATTTTGATGACTTTTCTCTTAAAGAAAAAACTAAAATCATCGCGTTATAAATATAAAACTTTAAATTTTAAAAATTGCCATTACTTGAGTCAATTTTAAAAATGACATTAATGTCTTTTGGTGGTAACTCACATATTCATAGGTCGGATAAAACAAAAAAGTTTTTAAGGAAAACATGTGGACAACAACAACAGCTCGATTTTTAGACATACATACTTCAAATTTTTTATTATTTTCAGTTTCGATTCAGTTTAAAACGTATTCTGGCATTCAAATTCAAGAGTTTAACAGATTTTAACAATTTTTAACAGTTAATTAAATTTATTTCGCTTTGTGTATGATCACAAGGATTTTTTTTTTCTTAACTATTCAAAGCTATAAAAAAATAAATAACTGAAGTAGCTGTGGTCACTGGGATTAAATTTAAATGTTTTTTTTAATAATTTTCCAATCAAGCTGATTTAGCTTTTTTTTTTTAGTATTTTTAATTTGTTTCTAAGTAAAAATTTTTGCAAAATATTTGCATTTATCGACAATGGGTGACAACAAGAACAAGAAATATTTGTCCTTGATAAGGCTTAGTTAAAATTTTGTTTGTTTCTTCGATTTAAAGGGTATTTTGTATTTAAGAAAATTTTAAAATTTTCTATTGATGGAAATTCTCTAATGGCTATGAGGATGCCTTTTTTTATGTCTTCCCACTATGTAACCGCGTAAATTGGAGCAATCAGAAATAGTTTAGAGCTGGTATGCTTAGTTTATGATGACAACTTTTCACAGATTTTTTACAATATATTTTTTAATAACCCAAAATGAAAAAATTTCAATATAAAATCGAGTATCGGGTATAAGAAAATGATATCAGATGAACTAACTTAACTTATTTTTTTATAATTACTTTTAATTAATATTCTTGAAGTGTAAAATATTGGCCAAAGTATTCTGGTGGAGTTCTAACAGTTTAATTGCTTTTGGATTAGATTTATACTTTAATTTAAAATATATAACTTTCCCTTTAATGCGTCCACTCTTTGATTATATATCTGCATGGTAATACCTTACACAAAATAAAAGAGAGCAAAAACAAACAAACAAAAAATAATTTACTTCATTATGTAGACCGTAACACTATATATATTAAGTATGGAAAATAAAAAGGAAAATAACTATAAATGCAAAAAAAACGATGAAAGAAAAATTAAAATGTATAAGTATTACAATTGGGAAGGGATGAGATATATATATTCTTTGTGAAAAACTATAGTAGTAGGCCTAATTAGATATGTATGTGTTTAATTAAGTAAATATATGCTGGAGTTCAAATTTAAGAAAACCAAATACTATAAAATATAAGTTAAAAAAAAAAACAAAAATATGTAAAATGAAAGAAAACAAAAAAATGTTAAAAGTGCATTTTGTACCGTAAACACACTTTTCTGCATTTCCTTCTATTTTACGCATTTTTAATTACAATTTGATTAAATGAAATCAAGTTCAAAAAGTAATTGAAAAGAAAAGCTTATTTAACAACAAACTGTTTACTATTTATTTGTTGTTATTCCTCTTTTTCAATTAACTGAGAGCTATTTTATTATTTTTTTTTATTGTAGTTACACAAATTATAAATATTGGCGGTCTTTATGTTTCTCTATATATGTCCTATAAAAATCAGTATATTTGCATATCAGGAGCATTTCACTGCAAGCGCTAAATGGTTAAAATTGAAATTAAACTTTTGTGGCCTGATGCTTTGAAAGCTTTTGTCAAAGAGATCAGTTTTAAGTATGCGATATGGTATATGTATATATATAAGGACTATATATGTAGAAATAACATCTATATAAATATTCCCCCATATTTGTGAACATATTTATATTTATTTAATTCATACAAATCAATTAAAAAAAAAAGCACTAGAAAGGATATTGTTTCGAGCAGTCACTTTGGGCATAGGGTAGCAATACCTTAATTTTTAATATTTGTGTAAAGTGCTTAGAAATATGAAATTTGAATTATTTTTTCAAATTAAATTTTTAAGTGTAAAATATTTAACCATGTCGAATATTTTAATGATTTTACCCCAATAAGATTTTTAATAGGAATTTAATTTTTCTATTTCTTCTTTCTAAATGAACTAATTAATTAATATATATTTTCTCAATGCATTTTAATATAAATTGTACATAATTTTTTTCATCACATTAAGTTGAAATCAAAATTTATTTATTTAAACTTTAAATAGCTCACGAGAGCTTTAAAAATCATTTTCAACGGTTAAATTTTCTTAAAATTTGTATGCCTGCCTCATGCACTTATTCAACCAGTACACATCATCAGTCGCTTTACAACTGTGCTCAAAAAACAAAAATAAAAAACGATCACATGAAGTATTTAAGCCATAAAATTATATCAAACAAAAAAACGAAGAAGAAAATGTTGAATGTCTTCAAAGATGGGAGCAAAAGCTTAAAATTGCCTTGCGGGCCATTTCACTTCCCAGTGTTGTCTGGATAAGAAATGAACTGTAATCTTAATATGTTTTCAGATCTTTCTCTCATTGTGATGAGTGCACACTTTTAAAGCATTTTAAATTGCACTTAAATAAAAAACTTTGAAAAGTTTCCGTTAGTAAAATGTTTAAAATAATAAAATTAAATAAAGGCTAAATATCATATAATTAAAAAAATTACAAATAAAAATTTATATTATTTAATAATTATGATAATAATAAAGAAAATAAAACTTTTATTTTTATAGGCTTGTTTGTAAAACCATGTGCTATTCGATTACTAATCCATATACATATATACATAAAGCTAAATAATATTATGATAAAAAAACTACTACAAAATTTCAATTGTTTAATCTAAACCAAAAAAATTTCTTTAGTATATATGAAGTTTTAGGTTCAACTGGTGTAGTGTGACGGTAGGTTAGGGAGCTAGATAAAAATATATATATATATATATATAAATGTTCTTTTAACAACACATCTAAATACTCAATATAAAATGCAATTTTTTAAACGATTGAGTATTGTACACATGCATTCTATACAAATAAATACTAGAATTTTATATATATGAATATCAAGTTCAGGCCATGTGTTATTTCATATATATTTCATTTACTTTATATTCAATAAATATATATATTTGCTATAAATTTATGACCAACACAAACATATCAATTTATTTTTTCTGTGTGTAGTAAAAGTAGAAAGCAATCATTAAGCTTAGCCAACTTATAATTTCAATTTATACACATATATGTATATATGTATATATTTAGCCTTATATATATTAAACTTTGCTGCAAAATTAAAAAAAAAGCTATCGATACATGGATATGAGGAACAAAATTTACTCTACTTTGAAAGTCATTATCCAAAAGTTAGTCTTAGACTTAATCTTGGAGAAGTAAGACGTGTCTTTAAATTTTTTGCTATTATTTTATAGTAACGAAAAAGTGTAAATTTTTTAAGCCTTTTTTTTAAAATTTAATTGGTGTCATTTTATTTAAAAAATTTTCTAATTTATTTTGCTGATATTTTATTTAATTTCATGCATATTAGAAAAAAATGAAAAAGATTTTATTTAATTTTCTATACTCATAAATATGTGAAATTTTTATTGGTTTTGTGATTTAAGAATTTTGTGATTTATTTCTTGTTTTTTTTAAGCAAAAAATAAAATAAAATAATAAGTTGTGATAATTGAAATATTCAAATTAAAAAAAAATTTTAATATAAACTTTTACAGATTTTTTACTTTAAATATTTTATTTCTACAATTGATATAAAACGAGTGTAAAATAATTGTTGACTGCTTTTAATACAATTGAAAATAAGTTTTAAAGTTAAGAAAGAAAACTATTTAAAATTTTTAAAGCCTAAAGACTAAAAACCAAAACTAACTTGAAAAGAAGTAAATAAAAAAATAACAGAAACTTTTATTGTGTAATTTAACAAATTTTAGTTTTATTTGTTACTTTATTTTTGCAATTATTTGAAATCTAAAAAACTATTGAGCACAAATTTTTGAACTCGGAATTATAAATTTCGATATTTGGTAAGTTAATAAATTTTTTAAATATTATATTGTTATAAATTTTCATATTAGAATTTTTCATATTGGAAATTTTTAAATTACATAAATTTAACTGTGTATCGTGCAAAAAAAAGAAAAACAAAATTCATATATTCAATGGAAAAAGGTCAATAAACGGCTTACTCACGTAGATTAAACTGACATAAACAAAAAAAAATTTTTTTCCGATCGCTTATATATGATTTGTGATTTTTTTGGTTTATTCAGCGTTCTATTGGATTTTTTTTTGAAGTTCACGGTTTTCAACTTTTTTCGTAAATAAAAAAAAACAAAAAAACTACTAAAATGACTTTGCGAGATGAGATTAGTAAGGTTGTTCCTAGATTAAAATGAAAAACAAAATAAAAATAGAAGCTTTAAAATTTAATTACAATTTGTACTAAAAACAAAATTTAAAAAAATGAACAAAACAAAAAAAAAAACACGAAAATTATCTTTTAAATATTAATTAATTATGAAGTTTCATCAAGTTTATGTACCGTAAATTTTTAAGTTAATTTATTATTTTGATTAAATGCGTAAGTGAGAAAAGAGCCGGCCAATAACACAGATTATGAAATTTTGGAGTGATTTGATGCCGTAGCTCTGTCTCATTTTTATTATTGTTATTTCTTTATTGTTATATTAATTAAAAGCTAAACTGATTTTTTAAATTAAATTTTTGAATTTTTTGGCTTAAGAGTTTTTTTGTGTCAATTTTTTTCACTTTTCAATTTACCCTTAAATAATAATTTACGTAAAATTCAAGGGCAATTTAAAGTTTTAGTTTTTTCTTCTTTGACTTTGTTCTATTACATCGACTAACACATGCATACAACACATTTGTATAATGAAGGTTAATATATTTTAGAAAAATAAATAATTAAAAAAAAAACCTAATATGGCACGTGCTTGGAATTATTTTTTGATGTTATTGGTACATGAACGGGGGGCAGTTTTTTCCTTTGCAAATTATTTATTGCTTATAATTCGTAAAAATAGTACAAGTTTTAACATATTCCCGATGGACCAAGAAATATCTCGTCTTGCCGAAATATAATATCTCAAAATTGTGGTCTGATCTGAAATTTTTCCCAATGTATGGAATAGTAAACATTTTTATTATATTATGTTGCATATTTTTAATAAAATAAACTTTGAAGCAACAGAGCAGCCTTAGTAAAATTAGGGATTACAGGTTAAACAAAGTTTAATGGCTATATATGAAACCTTTGTATAAAAAATTTAATTATATGTAAATGTAGTTTTTCTATATTATCAAAAGACTAAAATTTGATCTTTCTTTGTCCAGAATTTTGTCTTTGTCAGAGGCTTACCAGCAATTTGGTGTTAAATCTTTTTAAAAATTAATGGATTACATTTTAATTGAATAATAAAATTCACAGACTAATTGATAAGTCTTAAAAGGATATATGAGTCGTTCAGAAGCCAATGTGGATAAGTCCAAAAAATCCAAACTGAGAAATTTAATGTTTCTTATAGCATTCATAATACATGGCACATGCGGAGGCTATTAAAAGAAGGGTGTTTTGACCCACAAAAAATTAAATTATGAGTAAATCCTTTTAAGACCAGGAAATATATTATTTATTCTATTAAAATTTGCAAAAATCAGAAAATATGAAATAATGGAAATTGAGAAAATTAATGTTTCTTAATGCATTCATAATACATGGCACATGCGGAGGCTATTAAAAAAAGGGTTTTTTGACCTACAAAAAATGAAATTATGAGTAAATCCTTTTGAGACCAGGAAATATGTTATTTATTCTATTAAAATTTGCAAAAATCAGAAAATATGAAAAAATGGACTTATCCACATTGGCTTCTGAGCGACTCATATATTCTTGAAGCCATGGTCTTTATGCCTGTGTAACTTATCAATGCCATAATTTTGAGTAACCAATGTTGATAAATTTCATACAAATGTTATTGCTTGAAGTTTTGCAAATGTTGCTGAAAGTTGCTGAAAGTTATCTGGTGTCGGTTCCATAAGCCAGAAAATTATTTAATAATTATTTTGTTGCAAAAACCTTTTTTAATAGTAAAAATACTGAGTTATTTTATACAGAATAAGAAATTTATTGTTTTTGTCAAATAAAATTCATGTCGTCAAACAGGGTAAGTAATTATGTAAGTCTTTACAAATAAATTGATACATTTTGAATTTAGTAAAAAAATATGAAAAAATTTTACTTATTGTATAATATCCTTCAATTAATGAAAAATCAAAAATATATCTTATCATGAAATTTTTTAACCTAATTCATTTCTATTATTATGAATTTTTTTACTTTTTAATTCAAAAAAGCCATACAGAAAAATAAATTCTAAATATTCCTTATAGAATTTAGTTAAAGTACAAATAATCATTAAATCAATATAAAAATCTATAAAAACAAAAAATAAAAAATAAAAAATAAAATACAACAAAAACAGCACATTAAGCAAACAACGTAAAATAAAATTTGCAAATCATCCTTGACCAATTCTCATAAATATTCACTTTGATAATATCTTCGCACGTTTGCGCATTGTAAACAATGAACTCTCATGAGAAGGCATTGACGTTAGATTTGATATTAAACAAAAAAAAGAAAATTAAGCAAAAATTAAAAATATGAGAACAAAAGCCAATAAACAGAAAATAAGTTGGATAAAATCAAACGATATACATACCAAATATCATAATTACGTAAACACATTTATATATTTATAAATATATAATAAGGTAATATAAATGTGTGTAATTATGTATATTATAAACTAAATAATCAAATATAATTAATAGTAGGCCAAAAAATTATGGGATAAATATTTGATGTGGATATTAAAACTAAGAAACTCTTAAGAAGTTTTTACTTAAACACAAAATAAACAAATAAAAAATTTGGCTCAATAAGAAATTTTTTTTTGATTGTATCAAAAAAGAAAACAGTATAACAACAAAATAATCGACTTCGTCTTATCTTTTGCTTAGTTTGTGTAAAACATTTTATGTGATGATAGCTCTTTCAAATTATAGGTAGACAAGTGGCTAGACCTAGTAGAAGACGACGAAGTCAAGTGCTTCTCAGTCAGTTGGTCGAATAACATCACTTTTGATGTAATGTAGTAGCAGTTCTTTCACCTACTTTAATCGAGTGCCTAACCTAACCTCTTTAATATTTTAACTTCAGGAAAGTCACAAATACAACGACAACATTATAGCTACTGAGATTTTATATTACTTTTTTGATATTATTATCGTTTTCTTTGATTTATTATTGTTTTTTTTTCTCTCTATTCTTCTATAGAAATTGATGTTTTTTCTTGGAAAATTTACCTTGACTTAAAATATTGAATATTTTTATTTCTTTTTCAAATTATCTTCTAACAGTGAGAAAAGAATTAGAAATAAAACATTAATTGGAAAAGCTCTGAAAATCACGCACACATATACTTATATATATATATATATTTGGCATCTGCATGCACATATATATAAAATTAACAGCTTTTATAGCCTAAAGTGGATTTTTTTAATTCATTTGAAAGTATTCAACAGGAACCAAATATTAATTTATTTTAATATTTATACAGTAATATTTTGCTCTTATTTCGGTCCCTTTAGGCTACTGTTATCTTTATGAAAGTATGAACTTTTAGTGGCCTACAGCAAGGAGTGAGTTTTCCCATTTATACATGGAACTTTTTCGGTAACTTGTCTCTTAAATGTAAGGCAACGATAAGTCATTCAATCAAAAGTTGCTTTAATAAGGACCTCATACATATGTATATATATATACATATATATTTTCCAAAGTTAAAAGTGTTTTTGGTTTGATAAACCTTGAAAAATTTATGCCTTTAAATATTTTTAGCAAGAATAAAAATTAACAGTTACAGTTCGTTCTGCTATGCTGTAAATCAAATTTACATCATTTTTAAATTCATTTCCTTTTGAATTTTGGCCAAAATTTAGCCAAAAACAAAACACAAAAAGAAAATAATTGCTTTTGTTCTTTATAAATGATCTCGAGCTATAACGCTTTCATATTCTGAGTTTTAATATACAATAAATTAATTAATTTTACGTTATATTTGTACAAAGTGTAAGATATATGACTAACTTCTCTTAACCGCTAACTTATATTAAATTCGTTTGTAGTGGGCATTACACTTTGAAAATTCAAATAATTCAATTATTAAAATATTATGCAAGTTGATATAAAGCTATAAAATATTTCTGCTAATAAACACAAAAAAGTAAATTGAATATGATTCTAATAAGAGTATGTATATATATAACTAATATAAATGCTGTAGTTTAATTGTGTTATTGGTTACAATTATGTATATATATATATATATATGAACTCATGCAGAGTTTATTGACTCGCCTGATATCATTCGCTTAGATTAATTACACAATAGCTGGGTCGTTCATACAAAAATCTAGACAACATCCCCCACGCTTTTTTAAATATCATTTTAATTTAATATTAATATTAATTATTACGCATATATATACATGAATATGTGTGAAAATAACAGTACAATAAGTATTTATTAAACACGATAAGTTCATTAGTCGCATGCTTTTTTAAAATAATATTTATGGAAAAGCTTGTGCCAAGCAGATATTACAAAATGTTCTTGTAATACGTGAACTTTAGAGAAAATCCAATTGAAAGCTTTAGTATTTATTTTTCTTTGTCCTTTTTGATATTTTCTCCTTTAATGTAATATTTATAATTTTTTTTTGTCTTTTTTTTTGGTTTGTTATTTTGATTACACCACTGTTAAATTGGAAAAGATTAAATTTTCATGAGGAAAAACTGCTTAAAACTCCTTTTTTTGTATAAAATTTGTAATTATACTTGATCCATATTTGAGTAGTTAGTGGCTTTTTTTGAACGTTTGAAGGCTATGATATTCTTCTTTCTAGTAATAAAAAATTTGGTGATAATTATTTAAAAAGATTTGCTCATAACAGGTATAGGTTCTCCCAAGGCCAATACTATCAAAGAGTTGTTCTTAAGTTTCAAATGAAAAGTATTTCAAGATAATATTTTCCTGCGAAATATTTATATTGGCATTCCAAAGAGAGAATAAGTAAGAATAAGTTCGTGGTCCATATATACAAGCGACTTGTACATGCGATCTTGACTTCATATACATATATATAAGTGATGATAAATTATATACAAATGTGAAAAGTTACTATTCGCTAGAAGTAGGCAAATTTATAAAGCTGCTAAAACTTGCTTAAAGTCATTTTCATAAGGAGTATGGCCTAGAGAAATGACTTCTCTATCAGTTCCCAGCATCAAAGATTGAAATGGAGCTTAAGAATTCACATAATCCATAAAGAAAGTTTTATCCAAAATCAAAATAACGATAATTATATTCTTCAATAGTAAATTATTATTACTACAGAAGAATTTGTTTTGACTATCAACATAATTTACTGGTTCATATGGACAGATTCCATCATATACTGAATCGAAGTATCATGATATCTCTTTGAAAAGAGTCAAACCTAAACTAATTGTACGTCAGTTTTTTATCTTTAATCACATTCCTTGATTTAGTAACGTGTGACTATTTTCTATTTTTTAAATTAAAAAGCAGATTTTTGAATTGCATTTAAAATTTTTAAAATTTTTGTTATAAAACAATTCTGTAAGATGTGGTAGAATATGAATTTTCATTACTGTTCAATAGTTGTAATAAATGAATTGAAATTATTTATAATTTTATAATGAGAATATTTTTTAAATAAAAAATCGATAAAAATTTGAATATTTATCTTCAATTATGTTTTTTATGGCAGGAATTAAAATCTATTTATTTTTTTTATACAATAAAATCCTGAATTTAACTTTAAAATGATACAATTAAACATTTGCTGTAATTATTTCAAAGTTCTAAGTTAAGGTAAAAGATTTTTTGTTTTAGGCCGCATTCAAACTCGAAAATATATTTAGACTGACACTGGCTAGAATTTGGCAAAGAGTATTATTTTAAACATATGTAAATTATACACGTGTAGAATTATTCCAATCAAAAATGTGAAATTATTTAATAAAATGAAGTTGTGTTCAATGTTTTGCTGGCAAACTTATGTTCTTTCCAACTAAGCCTTGCACTTTGAGAAATATTCATGCTTTAACCACATTGAATTTCAAATTTTATATAACTCTTACCCTTTATAACTTTTTGTTATAGTTTCAGTATTTAGATGATTCCAAATACAAGTTTCCAGGCTTCAATTAATATGGTTCCTTAACATTTCTTCTATTTATTCATCCTAGATAATTTGTATATATTTTAATTACATATTTTTAATTTATAAGTATTTATAAATATTTGACTTAAATAGATATTTTAAAATTAATCAAAAGAAGTACTTTCTATTTTTAGTTAAACTAAAATGATTTTTTGTAGCTACGTTATCATAGGTTGCCTTTTTACTCTTTTTATTTTTTTTTCCATTTCTAGAAATTAAAATCCAAAAATACAAATTTGAAATTAAATTATAAAAATTATAAAACGTGATTAATTCATTAATAAATAACAACCAATTGTAGTTTGTGCTATTTCGAAAGCGATTCACGTAAACCTATTAAGAGAGCCACAAATGAAAATAACGGTAAACTTTTTCCATGGATATTTACAGTAAATAGTAAGAATTTCACGCATTTTATTTATAATTTACTATTTATATTTCCATTGCTGTTTATAAATATTGCTGAAAAAAAAAAAAATTCAAGTAAGTTACGTTATATCAAAAAGTTGACGTAAAATTTAAATCTAAAAAGAAAAGATTTTATATAATAACTAAATCAAAAATATATTTTTATTTGCTATTATTAATTTGAAATTATTATGAATTATGTATATTTTCGATTTGATAAACATTTACAGTTTTGTTGTTGTTGTTCCCTTGCAATTAGATTTGATACATACATATATATATATATATATATATATACGAGTACAAATGGTAGTATGTCTCGTTTCTTATCATTCACGAATTGCTGATAGCTAATGTCGTGTAGTTTTTAGATTATATTAAAAATTTGTAATAACTTTAGCTCTAGGTCTTGTAAGTCATCAAAGAATGTTTCAATAAACTAACCTTTAGTTAGTTTTTCCTGTATTAATGCAAATATTATTTAATAATAATATTATTTTATATAAAACTAAATAAAGTACTAGTGCACTAGCTTTAGTGATGCTGTGATTTGAATATCATTTAATTAAAAGCAATGCTGAAATAAGTTTTATTTTTTGTGAAATTTTACTAAAGATATTTTGTACCAAATGAATAGCTAAATATTTACACAGTTTATCATTTCTTATGGCAGGCATAATCCTAAGCATTTTTAAAAATTTCAATTATTTTTTTTGTCTCATTATCTGAGGATAAAATACGTACTTTATCCTATAAATCAATTGTTTTCACTAACGGACGCGTCAGTGATGAAAGTTAATTCCATGATTTCGTTTTAAGGGTCATATTTTCCTTCTTTGTCGTTGAGAAATTAATGAAATGCCCAAAGCCGTGGTCCTGATGGATATGACTTCATACATTTGTTTAGCTTGTATGGAATTTATTAATACTTGTAACACACGATAAATTTTTGAATCAAAAATCGATAAAAATCGCTCCCGTTAGGACCAAAGCTTTACTCAGCAAAGCGATAGAATATGAATTTCAACTTTAAAGCTAAAGATGTGATCAAAAGGAAAGCTATACATAATGAAAAACGAGGTTTTAAAAAAAAAAAAAAACAAACGAAAAACAAAAGAGACATCAAGCAAGGGAATATTACATATGAGATAAATTTTAAAAATTTTATGCCATATTTTTATAAGTTGTATTTTATTTATATAACGGGAAAAATTTCGTTAAAATTGCTTTGGAAAAACCGTGTACGATACAAAGTGTTCTAGGGTTAAAATCTTCCGTTGATCTTAAAAATGTTTCAAATCCACAACCTTTATCTTTTTTTAAAAATTTTTATTCCCACTCTTTTCCTTTAATTTTCTTCTAAAGCCCCCTAATATTAGGCAATTTCAATAGCACAAAAATTCGCTAAGACTTGGGCCATGCACAAAAATAATACATTCAACAAAATGCTGAAGATTTGTCATATGTATTTTGTTGTTTTCTTTTTATTTTTTTCAGGACAAATGAAAACAGTTTCTTGTATTGAAACGGATAATAATCAATGTTAAAAAAATCGAAGTAATTTTATACAATTTTACTTCAAAAAATTCCTATATGCCACACGTGACTTTATTAGTAATTTTATTTCTTTTAATTTCATTTGTTTTTTATTAATTTGTTTTTAAATAAAATGAAAATATCTATTTACGTATCTATTATGTATCTATGTGTAAAGGTTAATCCACGTGTTTTGTTTACCTAATATATTGTTCTATTTAATTTTAGATATGTGTATTAATAACTTTTTTTTTTTAATTTTTATACAAAAAAATAAAATTTAAAAAAAATGAACACAAGAAAAATTTCATTACTGGTCAATGCCTTAATTTTTTGCCCTATTTTTGAAGTTTTTAGTGTTAAAATCTAAAACAGAACAAAAAAAAAAACGAAATATTATCAAACAATATAAAAGCGTAGTAGCTTTAATCGCGATTTATTTTCGTCAACGTAATTATACCGCATATATATATATATATGTTTGTATATTTCCATGTGTTTAGCATTTTTATTTTTTGCCAACTTGCCTTTTTTCCAATTAAATTTACAAGAAATATTTCCTAATATTAAAAGGTGCCAATAAACGTTTTGTTGGTTTTTTTTTTAAGTTTTATCATTTATACGGAATACACAAAACTTCATTTTTTTAAGTTCGTTTTTTGCCAAGAAATTTGTCGCTGCGTGTCCAATTTTACGCATGTATTTAAAAAGCGTGTTTAATTTTATTAATTGTTAGAGTAGTGAAAAACAGTATAAAGTACAAGATTTAGAGCTTTAATACTACGTATCCACAGCCAAATATATTTAGTTTTTTTCTTTTCTGTTTTGTTTATTGAGTGAAAATTTGAATTTTATTTAGGCAGGTCAGTGATTTCTTATTTTTAGGGTCACTGAAGTATAAGTATAGAAGTTTCTACTGTTTTTTTTTGTCGTATTTAAATATTTACGTATTTAAAAAAGCACATATATATTGTAGTAAACATTTTTTTTATTAACCTATTATTGTTGAGCATTTTAAAACTTAACAAAAACAAAATTCTACTTAATTTTTATAGCTTAGAACAATTTTTGTTTTTTTGCTTCTCTTCAAGAAATCGTAGCCACTGCCTTTTATTTTCATGTTCTATCGGAGTACATCAGATTTAATCATAATTTCATATGTATTTTTATAAAACAATTAATAGCGAAATTGATTCCTACTTTACAATTAGTTAATCAGTCTCAAGCTACTATATTCTAAAAAGAACTAAAAATCTCTCCAACTCTTAAATAATTTGAACCAAGTTACAGGAAGAATAATGAAATAAAAAAACGTTCAAATAAGAATCCGAACTGATATTAAAATGCTGTCATATTATTTTATTTATATAGTCCTGAGATTATAATCTCTGCCGTATTATGACATGAAATTAGGCAGCAAAGCACTTTTCCCAATTACTTTATAATAAATAAATGCACATTAATTGAACCTTGGTTAGTGTTCAAAAATGAATTATTTACTACAACTGACTTTTTGCGTTTTCATATACTATTTCACAAAAAAATATATTTTTTATTACATTAATCAGTAAAATATGTATTTTTATACTATTATTATTTTTATTATTGTAATAAATATACAACAATATTCTCTAATGGTTCAATTTCAATGATATTATTTGACATTAGTTATTTGATTTAATCGGAATGGCATTCAATTAAGCAATACAGGAAATAGTCAAAACAACACTAACACTATTAATAATTATAATACCATTAAATATTAGTATATTGTATTACGTAATCAAATGAAATTTAGATCTTAATAAATGCATTTAATAATGTGCAAAATATATAAAAAACCATCGAGTACAATGTCAGGCTACATTACAAATTCCAATCATATTCGTATAAATATATAGTAGAATTTTATTTCCAGTTATTTTAACCTTGCAATGCTAATTGTCGTTGTTATTATTGTTGTTGTTATTGTTTAGCTAATATATCTTTAAAATTACTTTAATCTAAATCAATAGCGGCCACCACCTTAAGTAGTATATATTTTACTGTAAATGTTTCTCTTTTTTTTGTGTTTTTTTCTATTTTAATTCATCATTTTGATATTACAAAATAATTTCAATGTAAGAAAAATGTTTAATGACTTATTCCGCTATTCGTTTGCAGGACACCATTATTACTTTAATTGCCAAAGGCTACTTGGCTACTTGGTTTAGTTGTTAATATTCTTTTATTATTATTATTATTTTTTTAATGTAATTTACATTTTTGCCTATACATGGGGCTGTACAAATTGCACTGCCAAGGTTATTTACTGTAAAATATAGTGCTCTTGTCTTAATTTAGATTTATAAAACTTGAAAAACGCTAAAAGATAATTTCCTTTTTTTAGATTAATATAAAATAAAATGAATCATTTCTTTTTCGTATTTCAGAGTTTGCTTGTGTTCCTATCCTGAATAGAATTTGGCGGAGACTTGACATTACAAAGAATTTATTTAGTACTTTATTCATGTGGAAAATTTCACGTGTTTTTTGTATTAAAAAAAATCAATATCCATAACTTTGCCCGCTAATTTTGTTGCTTTTGTCTACTTTTGTACAATACTTTATCAGCTTCCACCTTACTACTTTATCAAAGAATCTCAAATATTTTTTTTTAATTTAAATTATTTAAGTTAAGTTAAGCAAAAAAATATTCCTGGAAACTGTTTATTTTTTAACCTGTGGATTGCTAATTACCTTCTGAAATATTATTTATAGATGATTAGTAATAAAATATGTGTTAAACATTAAACAAATGGTAGTGCTGATATGCTATGCTCTGGTAGTTCCGAGATCAGAATACACAGCAACAATTAAAACCTATTGCTACCTTCTTTACGCTAATAACCCTTTTCTTCATGTTTACATGTCAATAGACTTGGTCCTGAATTTAACCCTAGATTCCTGTCATATGAGTCCTACTTAAGCATACTATACATATTGATAAGAGTGTTTTGGGCTTTAGGTACACGTCAACCGTCAAATTGTTTTGAATCAAACGAGCCAGCTTATCTACCTTTCCCTTGACTAGAGGAGACTTAATTACGACTATGCCATTTCTTTTAGGCATTTACATTTTATATGGCCAATTTGTTATTGCTAAGGCTATTATTGCAGCTTGACTGCAAAACTGGCATAAATATTAGCTTTTCTATACCCTTTCTAAATATTTTGTACTTGTGCTTGGATGATGTTACTTTCCAACTGACCTATAAGTCTAACTCGTTGCTTTGTATTTTGTGCACATATTTTATAAATGAATAGCAAAAAAAAGTTAGTGCTGCCATTGCTCAAACAGTAAACAATAAATATATTACCAAATATTCCCAACTTAATAGTTTTCACAAAATATTTCTTCAATATTATGAGTTGTGGTAGGAAACATTAACAAATTCAGTATGACTTTATCGAATTTTAATGTTCTATAGTTTTGAAATGAAGTGCAACATTTTTTTCGGTCTTGCCCGGCTTAAAAAATGATAAGTTGTCAGAATGAATCACATTTTGAAGTAGAATATTAAAATTTGCTAAAACCGTAATTATCTTGGACACAGCGTATGAATTTTCTGTTATATATATAAAATTAAATTTGAAAAATATTTGAAGCAAAAAATTTTATAAATAAGAGCTAATAAAAATCAAAATATGACCTAAAAGCAAGAACAAGGAAACAAAACAAATACTTATAAATTATATTATAGAAATTTGCTTAAATAACTATATACGACTTATTTTATTTTTTGTACTTCTGAAAAATAGTTGTCATCTTAATATAAATTAATTAATTGAAAACACATTTTTTCTCCTTTTGAAAATCATATGAAATTATGGCTTAGAAAAATAAAACTATTAAAGTTCTTCGAACTAAAATATTTATGCGGTCATTTCAATATGAATTACTAATTTAAAAGCATAAAATTTCAAATTAAACTAAATACGTAATAACGAAAAAGAAAAACAATGTAAAAAGAAAAAAAAATAAAAATGATTCATTTAAAAGGTGAATGAACAAAACCAAACGAAGTCTAATAGAATAATAAACAAAAACTACTATTTAACATAATGATGAGATGTTGTCATCTAAAAGTGATCGAACTTTTATTCTAGAAAAATAATTTAAAGCTCATGTCTACAGTTTTATTATTAAGTAAATATAATAATTTCAAGCATATTGCACGTGTTCCTCCCTAAAATTTTATTTTAATTATACAGCAATATGTTAAGCTTGCCAAAATATACATAGATGTTTTATTTTATTTTGTTGTTGTTGTTATTGTTTCATTTCAAGTTCTTAAATTATAATTTAATAACATTAAGTGATATCATAACAAACAAAAAAACTTCAAGAAATAAAATAAACAAATTTTGCCAATAATAATTTCAAAAAGTAGATAATAAAACTAATTTATTATTGATATCAATTACTAATAAAGCATTCAAATAAAAACTATAAAATGAATAACAAAACAAAATGAAGCCACTTTGAAATATTTGACGTTAAAGTGTGTCGTATTAACTTAATACGTTTAAAATTTTGCAAATTATATAATAATGAGATTATTTATGTTTCAATTATTTTATGTATAGTCAACACTAGTAAAATTTATTAATGAAAAAATATTTCATATGGAATATTTTGTTTTTGTTGTGTTGAATTTCTTTAATAAAATTCTCTTCTGGATATTTGATTTAATTCCAAAACAAATAAGTGTAAATATTTAAATAACAAATTTTTTTGTTATTAGAATTGTTGTTGTTCTTGTTGACAAAATTAAAGTACAATGTCCCTAAATTTATATATGTAATATAAGCAACGTAAATAATGTATATCATATACATACATATATCACTTAAATTACCATTTGTGTAGCTTAAGGCTTATATAAAATTAAACATACATATACAAATTTAATTTTTGTATTGTATAACAGAAAATGACATTAAAGTTTTGCTGATTTGCGAAGTTATGATAAAAATAAAAGTTTATAAAACTAAATATAATTAAAAAAGATTAAAGGTCATTTTTAGGAAAAATTAAGCATAACATAATCTCTTCTAGGAGTGATAAAAAACTTTAATTTCAATACTTGTCTAATTTTTCTTTAACGATTGTGTAAAATGATTTACTTATGGCCTTAAAGTATTCTTCAGTTTTTGATTCTTAGCTATAATTAGAATTTCCTTCGACTTGACTCCTTGCTGTCTTACATATATATGAGTGGACCGATATATTTTTTTTCCTTTAAGCACCATTCGAATGATTTTATCAACTTCAATAATATCAAAATTGTCATACATTTTACGATTAACATAGAAAATTACATACTATTAAATGCATAGAAACATTGCCTAAATTTTTTTAATTTTGTTATATTTTATAATCAAATAAAATTCTAAACTCTGAATAGACTTACATGACTTTCATTTGAAATTCTCTATTTATCAAATTTTCGAGTACTCAAAAAATACTCAAAAATAAACGCAAAAGAAATAAAAAAAAAAAAAAACAACTTCAAATGTTGTTTACTATACTCAAATCTGAGGTAAATAAAATGTTTTTTATTTATTCACATTTCAATTGTAATCGCTTACAAAGGCTCAATGATCCCAACAACAAATATTTTAAACCAATATAAAATTCAAAAGAGTTAAACAAAATTAAATTAAGTAACAAAGGAACACCAAAATTTTAATTACTTGAATATATGTATGAATTATAATAATTTATAAGCACAATTTTTGCTAGTGGGAAATTCTTAATTTTAGCTTTTATTTTTGGTTTTACTATAATTTCCAGTTTATTCATAGAAGAAAACAGAAATATTCGTAATATGATGGAAAAATATTCAGTTGATACTTCAAATCAGATAGTTGATAGATTCCAGTGGTGGCCAATCTGTGGTTCGCGAGCCACATGCGGCTCTTTGAAAGATAATTTGTGGCTCTCGATAAATGTACCCGAATTCTCTTTTCATTTTTGTGTTATTATACATTTTAAAAAATTATTATCGTTCCGTATGTGTTTCAAAATGTCTTTTAAATTACTGACAACAAATATGAAAACCAAAGTGCAACTTTGTACTATATGGTATGACTCATATGATATCATAAGCAAGATATGACTCAGGCTGCTTGTCGAATTATTTCGGAACAATGTACTTATGTGAATCATTTTATTCCACTTTTACATTCCTGAAATCTAAACACCGATCATTATTAACTAACCAGCATCTCAAAGAATTACTAAGAAGTGCTGTCACCAAATTTTAAAGAATTATCAAGCGAAGTAAAATAAATGTGCTTAATTTTTAATATTTAAATTCAATACATGTGTCTTTTGTACTTTTATATTTTTTTAATACCTTTTTTGAATATCTTTTAAATACGTATTTAATTGCGGCTCGCGAAAAATTTCAAATTTTGAAAAATGACTTGGACTATCAAAGATCTTGGCCTTTCTATCACATCAAATAACAACAATTCAAATTAATTTTGAAAGTAACAGATTTTTTCTGTGAAATTCAGAAGACCTGATCTCACTTCCATGAATGTAAAAAAGTTTTGATCATAGTGGAAGAGACTTTAGAAAAAAATTGACGCTCCCTTATTGTAATAAATTTCATATAAATGGAAAAAGTTCCTAGTATTTTAAAACTGCTCAAAGTCACTACCAAGAAAGTCTTAGGCTGTAGGTTGTCCATCCTTTACCCATTTCATACATTTGTGTAAATCTAATTAACAGAGATGACTTTTTCCATTTGAAAGGGATTCATTAAAATTTACCGCGTAATTGTATCCACGTAGACTCTCTAGAATTTTCTTTTCGAATCTGCTTTAAAGTGTTTAAAAATAACATCGTTTATAGATTTGTGGACCTTATTAAAAAAGTTTTAGACTTTATAACAATTTAGCAAGCTTACATAGAACCTGTAGATGGCAATTAATTACCCAGATAAACCAAATGAAAAACAACAAGAAATTTATTGCCTTTTATTTGACACTTACCAAGCCGCGAGATGTAATTCTATCATAGATCATTTGCTAAGCTCGAAATTATATTCATTTATACAATTAGCCCAAATAATTTGCACCAGGGGAAAACTTCAAATATACAAGATAAAAGAGGAATTGTACTCACTGGCCCCACATTACACATATAAGATTTAAATTCAAAATAAATGTCATATACCTAAATACTTGCATCATTTCTTGCCTGAATGAATAACAAATAGACAGCAAATCACTCCCACTCGTACCAGCGGAAATTATTACAATCGTAGTAAACATTGATGAATATGTTTGGCAAAAGATCAAGAAAAGATTGAAATTTTTTTTATACTGTTCGCTACTTTGAATATCATGAGTATTGAATTCAGATCGGAATTTTTTTAGCAAAAACTTCCATTTTTGAATTAATTCTGTACTCCCATGTTTATTAAATAATTTATTTTTTCTCTCAATGATGAATTTTGAATTTAAAAACGATTTTAAAAGTTAATAATTTGTTCAAATATTTCATAAAAAAAGTTCAACAAATAATAATTTTTAATTTAATAAACAATTAAATAATTAAATATTTTATTTAAGCTTAAGATTATTTTTACAAAATTTTTAAACTCATTCTAAGTAAACATCCCTTGATCTAGTACAATGAACTTTTCTTATCTATTTAACGGAAACAACTTAAATGTAATCAGTTAAATTCAACTTTAAACTTTGTAAAAATTACAAAAGAGAAGGAAACAAAAATTTTAAAATTTTTTACTTAATATCTTAAAGATTTTTTGTGTAATTATCAATTTTTAAGTAGAGTTTCTGGGTTCCATGTCCATTAAATTTATTTCCTTAATAAAAATTTTTAATATGTCTTTTAAGAGAAGAATATATCCATAAATATCCACCTGTAAACTGTATAGTATTTTTGTAGTATTTATCACATTTGTAGTGCTTAGCATCTGTTCTACCTGTAAAGCTGTGGTCATTATTGGCCTTTCCAGACAGACTATAATACATTGTATTTCCATCATATATTCTAATACAGAGTAATATCCTTAATATATTTCTAATATTACATCTTGTTTTTTTTTAATTTTTAAAAAGTTAGAATTCTTTTATTCCACTTACAAAATGTTTTTAAATTTGTTTGCAATGTTATAATTTTTTATTATCTGTTTGGCTAAAACCTTAAATGCCATACAGATTTATCACTAATTTAGAATTCATTAAAATATTTTATAATTTTTAATTTTTGTTTCTTTGTTTATTTTGTTTCTTTGAAATTTGTTTGCTTTTTATTTGGTCACATAAAAACCACAATAACAGCACATTTGTTTACTTAGACTTGAAAATAAAAAAATAAAAAAAAAAATTGTTGCCTTCGTGATTTATTGACAGTTATGTCACAAGCCATTTTTAAATAAGAACTGCCCTTGAGTTTTTTTAGTTCAATAACTTTTGAGATAAAATTTTCTTTTAAAATTTCTTAATAATAAAGGAGGCCACCCTTTTCCTAGTAATTACGCAAATTTATATTTTCATTAATTGTCCTTGTAATTTCATTGTCCGCCCTCATTATATATTTTTTCTTAAATAATAGAAAATTTCTATTCTTAAAATTGATTTTGAATTTGTTTTATATTCAAAATTACTTCTTTGAATAGCAGAATTATGGTTTTAATAATCAATAAACAATAAAACAAAAAAGTAATAAAATAAGAATTTCGAAAACTAATTCAAATTCGAGTGAGTCCAATTCTTTGACTTCAATTGATTTCATATTTTGGCAAAAATTTATGTCTTTGCCTTTGTTATTCATTTCATTTTCTTTAGAGATATTCACTTTGATATTTTTCTTTTCTTGTATTCTTTCAAATATCAATTTAATAAATTTTGTATTGGGTCAATTTTATTTTATTTAAATCTAAAGGGAAAAAGCTTTCAGATGAACACCTAAACAAAAGCATTAAAACGGTATTTATAATGTGACATAATTATTAAAAACAAGGCTAGTATATATATATATATATATATATATTAATATAGTCAATATTATGTCACAGAGAAAAAAACTGCCAGTAAGGCTTTAACTCTTTACATTCATTTTTGTTTTTAAATTTCTATAACAGTTAAAAAAGAGCGTTGAAGAAAAATTAAAATTATCTAAATTACGATAATGAGACAAGTAGTGCAACAAAAATATGATGAAGACTCAATTTTGATAAAATTCAAGTTTATTATTCTTTGAATTTATTTTTCTCTTTGTCATTTATGATAGGCCTAAAATTTTCGAATTATATCGTAAAATTTTAGATCAATTATTAATGTGACCAATTGATCTATTTACTTATATTAATGGCAAACTTGTCGGTAACGTGTCGATGTTTAGATCAAAGATGGACTAAAACTTTGACTAATTTATACTTTCTGACACTTGCTCTGATTAAAAATAAGATTTTTTTATTTCGACATACTTTCTAGCTGGTAAGTAAAGAGAATTTTTATTATTTTTCCTTTTTCAGTTTTTATTTTTATATAATTTTTCTAAATAGAAAAAAAAACTAGTTTTTTACCCTTCATGTTATCAAAGAAAAAAAAAAATTAGAGTTCACCTCGTTCCTAAAGTCACTGTATAAAACTTTTAAGAAACATTTGAAATTAAATTTTGAGGTCAAAAGAAAAAAACAAAATTTTTTCTTTATACTTCCAATAATAGAGATTAGTTCAGAAATGTTTACAATCATTTCCGTATTACATCTGATACTGATAAGAGAATGTGAATTTTAGGTTAAGGTCGCTTACCTAGACACTAATCAAAGATTTTAAATTCTATGACATACCTTGGATTTATTAAAATATATTTTACCTCAGTTAAGTATATTGTCTTAGATATTGTTATGACCTAAATTTATATTTCCTTGTTTAATCCCTTGTCGTGTTTTACCTTTTTATATTTTTATATGTTAAATGACAATAAAAGTTAAAAAAATTCCTCTTGTAAACTTTAAGATAATAAGTTTTTGTATATATACATAAAATTTAAGTTTAGGTATTTTAAGAGAAGTTTTTAAACTGGGTCAGGTTTTACTTTTACTATAAATCTAAACCCCAAAACATGGAAAATAAATTTAAGTGGATGAAATGTTTTTAAATAAAATAAACAACACAACTTATTTTAATATTTTAATTTAAGTAAAACTGTGATAGAAAATTTAACTAAAAAAGAAAACAAAGTATTTCCCATTTATTTACCCCGAGAGCGCTTAAAATTCATTTTATACATGTTATTTTTAATCTGATCGTAATGTTAAATTTACAAATGTTTCTTGCGAGTTTAATTTAGAAAAACATTCAAACGTAGGTATAGTGACCCAACGGAAAATCACTCATCATGATAACTTGTCTAATCTAAAATGTTTCATAAACCAAAAATTGGTATTGAATTCAATATCAAAAATAAAAGCGATTCGAAAATCACAAATACAAACGAAAAGATTGATCCTTACGGAATAAAAATAATTTTGTTTTTTCATTAAATTTTATTTTATTTATTAGACAGTCAAATCACGTTTATTTCTAATATAATTTACATTAAATTTGGTATTCATTCTAAATCCAAATTTTATCTTATTCTGGTTAGATTTTTCTAATGATGCTTAAAATAACTAATAAGAAGTACGATCAAAAAAAGGCACAAATTGGGCCAAGCCAACTTCCTATATTGCTTGTTTAATATAATATGACCTTGCAACAACAACAACAAAATGAATAAAAACTAAAAACAGAAAATCAATTTCTACTATATGTGCATAATTGTTAATACAAACTTAATGTATGTAAAAATTGTTGTACATATATACATATGTATACATAAGGCAACAGTCATTGTCATGGAGGTCAGATATTTTCTTTTTTTTTACTCTTTTCTATTTGTATTAGTTAAAATTTATTAATTTATTATATCTATAATAATTTAAAAATAAAAAGGTATAACGAACCTTTTTTTTTAATTTTTGTTTTTATAATAAAATGTATCTACGTAAATAAAATATTAATATATGTTTTTAATTTTTATTGAAAAAAGAAACGTCAATTAGTGGTTCCGAGGTAAACATGATTAGCACGTTGTCTAGCTGCATGACAAATAAGCTTTGAATGTAGGAAAATTATACCATAGAAGAGTATAGATAGCTCGGTTTCTTAGTTCACGTTTCTATACCAAATCAACATGCGGCTTTTAGAATTATGATGTAACTGTTAACCCCTTAAATGTAGAAAAGATATTAATTATTAGTTTTTTTTTTGGTTTCTTCATAGCTTTTATTATATATTTTCTTATTTTGATAGTTTTTCAGTTTATGAATTAAATTAATCAATTAGTAATTTATTTTTACCGTTAAATTTGGCATTTTAAAGTAGGGTACAAAGAATTGGAACTGTTGTAAAGCTTTAATAATTTTTATGATTTCTTGACTAAAATTTGTCTATAAAAGTTTATTTTTTGTATTAAAATAATGTCGAAAAATTATCATGAATATAATTTTCCTATACATATATTAAAAATATTAATACTTAATTTTTTATTTATAGATGTACTAAGGACAACAAATAATGGTGGCGGAATTTGTCGCCCGTCAACAAAGCGGCTCCCCAGTCAACGGAGAGACACCAACACAAAATCATACAACATCAAATATGCCAGCTACACACGGTAATACAAATAATACTAGTATTAGGATGTCATCAGCTTCACCAGCATTAACAATGAATGGTAATTCAAATGGTAGTAATTGCAGTAATATTATGATTAATGTTAATCATAATTCATCTGGATCAAATACATTTTTACATGAAACACATGGTGGTTTATTATTATCATCATCACAAGGTCCATTAAGTCCAAATTCAAATAGTTCTGATGGCTATCAAAATGGTTATGATTTGGCAGCACAATTAAAACGCAAAGAATTATTTACACAACGTAAACAAAGAGAATTTATACCTGACAATAAAAAAGATGATAGTTATTGGGATAGAAGAAGGCGTAATAATGAGGCTGCTAAACGTTCTAGAGAAAAAAGACGCTATAATGATATGGTATTAGAGCAAAGAGTTGTTGAATTAACTAAAGAAAATCATGTTTTAAAGGCACAACTTGAAGCTATTAAAGATAAATTTAATATATGTGGTGAAAATTTAGTTAGTGTTGATCAAATAATGGCAACATTACCAACTAGTGAAGAAGTACTTAGTATAACTAAACGTGCTAAATTAACAAATACGGTACCACCAACAATTATATATCCGACAACAACAAGTCCAATACAAACATCAGTTATACATCAAGCAATTGGTATTGAATCACAATCACCGATTCCACCACAATCACCATCGCCACCAACACAACAACATGAACAACATAAGCAACAAAATTCACAGGAACAACAGCAACACCATCAACAACACCTTCATCAACATCAACAACATTCATCTCAAATTCAACAGCATCAACAACAACAATTGCAACAGAAAACATTGCAACAAATTATACCACATGTACAGCATCTAACAACAAGTAATCATCATCATTTTCGTTCTTGTCAGACATCTCCTCATTTAAATGATAACGTTTATCGTGATACAGATACATATATACATCATAATCAGCTTGGCCATCATAATCATCAGTTACATAATAACAATGGGCATATAGGTTTTAATACAACAGCGCATCTATCACATCATCATCAACAACAGCAACAACAGCCACCACAACATCATCATCATCAGCATCACCATCATCAACAACAACAGCCACAGCAACAACAACAACAACAACAGAATTTACAATTTAATTCAAATAATACAGCAAATACAGTAGCAACAAATCAAATTGTTAATACAAATGCTGCTATAATAACTGCAGCGGCAGCCGCTGCTGCTGCTGCACAACAAACAACAACAACATCACAATTAACAGTAGCATCTGCAGCTGTTGCATTAGCTGGTAATATTTGTTATACAACAAATAATGTTGCTGTTAATGTTATTGGTCAAGCAGCTAAAACATTAAATGATTTAAAATATGAACATAATAATAATATTCATAATATTATTAGTAACAATTGTAATGGTAATGTGCTTAATTTATCAAGACGTGCTAAATCACCATACGAATTATCTAGTGGTAATGGTTCATCTGGTGCTGCATCTGGTGATGATGAACAATGTGAAAATCCACCAACAATTGATATTAATAATAGCTTACCATTAAAATTACGTCATAAATCTCATTTAGGTGATAAAGATGCTGCAACAGCATTATTAGCATTACAGCATATTAAACAAGAGCCAAATTCACAAGCATCACCACCATGGGATAATGAAGGATCAAGTGATGAGAGAGATTCTGGCATATCATTGGGTACTGAATGGTCATTGCAAAGAAAAATAATTGTTCCTGTTAGTGATAAAGAAGAGAATATACATTTAAAATCTCAATTAGCTAGGCTTGAATCAGAAGTTGCTAATATTAAAAATATGATGATATTGAGTTCAACAACTGGCGCAGCTGGCGTTGCTGCAGTTGCTCAATAAAAACCAAAATCATAAAAATTTACAACAAATTTATTTATAATAAACTATTTTTTTTACTCTTTATCATGTTTTAAAATGTAAAGTAAAAGAAATAGAACAAAAAAGAAAAATTTCAAATCAAACAACAAACGAACAGCAAAATATATAAATCAAACAGTGTTAACGTTTTTCTCATAATTGGGATTATATTTTCGTTTAAGTGACATAAATAAGTAAAATATAATAATTGATGTATCTTTTCTCTGAATTTATATAAAAATTTTACGTCTATTTGAATATTTGATTTTGAATAATGAACAAAACAAAAAAAAAAAGAGAAATATTAAAAAGTTATCCTTTAGTTATATATGTAGCTTTTAAATTATTAAAAATTTGTAATAGAACTTTTTTTAGTCTACATTTATTATCAGTTTTTTTGTAGATTTAGATGTGAAGAACTAAACTAAACTTATTTTACTATAACTACAAGTCGAGATTATAAAATATAATTTTAGTAATAAGCTGAAATATTTATTTTTCTTTTTTAATATTGAAATGTTTTAAATTATTTTTTTTAAAAAAAACGGGTAACAGTCGATTTAGCTTCCTTATTCTTATTTTCTTTTAATTGGTAAATTTTTGTTTAAAGAAAATTTAAGTATTTAGTAATAATAATATTTTCTATTAACAAAATCAAAAATATTCATTCTAATATACAGAAAGGGGGAAAAAGGAGACAAATAGAGAGCGAGAGGAGTATGACAAAAAGAAAGGTGACACGAAAAATAACGAAATTAAAAATAATAACAGAAAAAGTTTAATTCTAATTAAATTTTTTCTTAAATGCAACTATATTCTATGAGAATTTTTTATTTTTGATTATAAGAAAAAGAAAAACAGTTCTTAAGTTAAGTTAGTTCTCTTTGATTGATGAAGTAGAGCTACTTTTTCTACTGGTTAGGCTACAAAATTTAATTAAGTAGTTTTTTGGAGCTTCATAGCCAAGTTTTATATATATAAATATGAGTCGTTCAGAAACCAATGTGGATAAGTCCACAAAATCAAAATTGAGAAAATTAATGTTTCTTAATGCATTCATAACATATAACACATGCAGAGGCTATTACAAAAAGGGTTTTTTGGCCTACAAAAAATGAATATATGAGTAAATCCTTTTAAGACAAAGAAATATATTATTTATTCTATTAAAATTTGCAAAAATCAGAAAATATGAAAAAATGGACTTATCCATATTGGCTTCTGAGCGACTCATATATTATAAATATATTGTATATTTATATTTTTATGGGTTTTATTAGTCGAATTTTATTCTTGCTTCTGTCTCTTCATTTATTTTTATAAAAAATATAAAACCAAAACCCGTGAAAAAATTTTTTGCATCTAATTGAAATAAAATGGTTGACAAAAATATAATGAAACTCTTTAAGAGCATATCATGAGCTAATGATGACAAACTGGAACACCATTAAAGTAACTTAAAATACCCATTTCAAAATCCGATATTTAGGATTTAGTAAAAATATAATCGAAATTATCTCCTTTCATTATTGATCTCCGGATTTAGTAATCGGCTTTCTAAATATGTTTTGTAATTTATAATTCTGATTGGTTGTGTTAAGGAGATATTTGAGTTTTTCTTTTTTGTGATTTTATTTATTAATTAATTTCTGCATCGTATTACGATGAAAAAATTTTTATGATTGAAAAGAACTTATAAAGTCACACATAATTTAACTAAAGATTTTTCATAACTGTTATTCCTTATTAAATATTCTATAATAAATAAATCGTAATTTTAGATCCTAAAATGACTGAGTCACCTTATATATATATATATATATCTATATATATATATATATATAAATTTTATTAACAAAAATTATGCTTAACAATGTATTATTTCGTTGGTGATATCATTAATAATGTGTTATGCGAATTTCTTGTTAAGTCAAATTTATTTTAGTATTAAGGTAAAAAATATGTTTTTTTTTTACAATTTAATAACAATTTTTATTAAAATTGAAGTTATTTATTTTCTTATTTATAAAGTTCTCCTTCTATTTCTAATTTATGAATAATTGGTAGTCAAACCGAAAAATAATAAATAAAATAAAAAAAAGAGTAAATAATGAGTTATTTTGTTTTTATCTTTTTAAGATATTAGATATTTTTCTATATATATATAAATATATGTGTAAATACAACATGCCTTTTTTTAAACAAAACTCACCAAATTAATTATAAAATATATAAAAAATTATGTGTATATATTTATATATATAATGTTTAAAAAGAAATCATGCATAAATGGACTACTTCACCAAGAATGAAGTGTATTTATAAGTATATATCATTTTTATACAAAAAAAAAAAAAAAAAAAAACAAATTTTCAGGAAAATTTGCTATGCTAAACTACTAAATATAATATAAAAACAGCAAAGTTTCAAAGCTAATAAGTCCTTTTTAGTTTTTATTAATGCTATGAAAAATTTATTTCATATTTTTTTGCTTTACTAAGAGTAAAGTGATTTAAAATTTTTTATTTTAAAATCAAAGATTTTAAATTAAAAAAAAAAAAACAAATAACAACAGTTTTGACCTTTTTGTACTGCTAAATATATGATGATGCTATTAATAAAAAAGAGCATAGAATGAAATACTTATCTATATACTAAACCATAGTTTGTATTTAATTTTAAATATAAATGGAGTAAAGAAAAAAACTAAATGTGATATAAATGGTTCTTAAAAATGTTTATTATTGTTTTAGTATTTTGATGCTAGATGTACTATTTAAAGAAACACATAGAAACAAAAAAAAAACGAAACGAAATATATGGTAAATACTAAAATCAATATCATATTCTATTTTTTGAAATTGTTGTGTTTTATCAATTAAATTTAATGTGGATTGAATAAAAAGCAAAACTTTATCTATAGTTAAACATAAAAATCAAATTTTAAATACAATTTGATGAATCAAACTCTTCTTTTGTAATTTACTATTCTTTCAGATCAATTTTTTTGACTTTTTTGTGTTCTTTCCTAAATATATATGTAAATAAAATCAAAAAATCAAAATCATTTTTATCACTAAAAAATATAAAAAAATGTTAACTTTATTCCCAAATTAAAAATTTTTTTTATAAAATTTTTCATATTTATTACACAGAAAAACTTTTAAGAAAAAAATAAATAAATAATCAATTTATATTATAATTATAATATTTTTTTAGGTATATAAAGAACTATTTTACTAAGATTTTTATTAAAAGAAAAAATAAATGTATGTCAATAAAACACAAAGAAGAGGATTATATTCATAGAAAATATATATATATAAATATATATATATATATATATATATTTGATTACAGTATTTTAAAATAGTTTCATTTTTTTTACCTATATTATTTACCTATTTATCCAATTATTAGAAAAATAAACCAGCATTGGTATCCTGCCAAATGATGAAATAAAAAGTAGAAAAGTTTTTGTATTAATTAATTTCGAAAATTTACCATTATACGGAATAATATGAACCGTGAAGATCCATAGGGATCCATTGGGTGTATTTGAAATGTTTAAAATTTTCTTTCTTCTTCACCTTCATGTCCTAAGCAAGATGAAATTTTGATAATTCAAAACGATATAATAAGACGACTGAATTGTCTGCTTTTCGTTTTGTATATTGTTAGAGCTCATTAGAATCAATCGGCTTGGAGCTTAGCAAGGGATGTACGAACGAATAATATATTAAAGCTAGATAACAAATTTATTAGGATCAACCGAAACCGATGAAAAGCGTGGATGTTGAACGCTTCCAATTTATTAATATTGAACAAAAATTTTTACCCCAATTACACAATAGGAATAAACTTAAAGAAAGTTTAAAATTAAAATATTAGTTGCTTGCTGGTGAAATGTTTATTTTTTTTACCACAGCGCTTGTTATTTATTTTCAGGCTTAGAAAAAGTTAAAGACAAAAGAAGCTCCTACATAGGGACATCCAGTTCAATGCATGTGTCTGTTTACGTGCATATGTGTCTAGCACCTTTTTGAAGGCACTCGTAATATTAAAATAAGATACAAAGTTATTTTAGAAAGCCAAAAAATGTCTTTTCTATCCATATACTACACAATTTTACAATGCTAATATGAATTATTGAAAGATATTGATTATTCTTTACTTAAATATAAAATAAATTAGAGGTAAAGAAACTTAAACTCCACGCGTATTCTAAGAAGTAAATACTAAATTGTGCTATGAAGCAAATGATTCTATTATCTCTTGTTTTACAAATCCGTTAAATACGGGGTTTTGCAAAGGTTTTTTTTCGAAAGTTATGATTACTACAATCTTAATTATTATATTAATTTATTAGTATTGATGACTGATTAAGATTGCAAAGGTTGTTAGAAACGTTTACACAATAACCTTACAGGATTTCTTTGGATAAGTGGATGAAGTTGTGATCATAGTGCAATATGACCTCAAATCACTTTTTACAGTACCTATAACTTTTATTGACATTAAGTGGCAAATAATGATAAACCTATATAAATGGAAAAAGTCGCTTGAATAAATCAAAGTCGATTCTACTTTCACCATAGCTTGAATTAATTGATTTGTTATAAAATTATTAATATAAGTTAAGTTTTTAAATAACTAAATATACAGACACAAAAAAATTGAAAACTAATGTAATTTATATTTTAAAAAATACTCATCCTTTAATTTGTTATGCCTATTTCCTTTACTTGAACTTTCAGTGAAGGAATTTCTATTAGGTCTGTATAGGAAAATTTTATATTTTATTTTAGCTAAGTAATTGATTAAATGGAAAATATTTCAAAATAAGAAAGTGAATAATAATTTAAAAGCTTAATGAAAAAAAAACCGATACAAAATGTCATTATTTTCCGTTTGCCGTTCAGACATTTTCCACACAAAATATGTTCCTGGATAATTTTTTAAAACTAAAATGTTTGAATTACTTTCAAAAATTTTTTAGTCTAAACTTAATTTTCTAATTTTATCATAAAATGGGCTAAAGTAATTAGTTACAGCAACCATCGAATTTGCTTCAAATTTCTAATGGTACATGATTAAATCTGCACATGATTTTTTTAAATTTCAATTCATAAATTCAAAAAAATGAAATTAATTCAGATAAAATAATCTTTTATAAATCATTGTTACGCCCTAGTAAATGTAGACAATAAAACCTAATGCTACTCTTTAAATGATGCTAACCTATGATATTCAGTTAAATAAATAACTTTATAACGTGCAGTCATCAATAGCTATGCGGTTACTTTTGATTTATTTCATTTTCTTAGCTTTTTTAGTAAGTTTTCAAAAGTTTTTTAAAATTGAATATAAAATAAAATATAACCTTTGAAGGATAAAACTAGTACATTTGGAGGATATTGGACGAAAACAAATGCTAATTCATTACCTTGTAGTGCTAACAAGTAAATATTTTAAGTGAATTTTTATGCTTTTATATATTCAAAACACTTATTTTTGCTTTTATTTAGTCACCGATTATTGTCTTTATTCAATTTACTATGTAATACAACACAAACAACATCAATTCAAACACGTGATGCTTGTTATGGATGTTTTTTTAGGGCTAGTACTATTCCATCTGGAACAACACAAATGAGTCTAATAAGTCAGTGTGCAAAAACTTACCTTTCAAACACATCATATTCAAATTGTGGAACTGAATTTGAGGTTAAGTTTTACAAATTTAAAATGATCAATAAACTACATTAGATAACATGTATAAAATTAGTTATAATTTTTAGATGGTGGTAAATGGTAACCGTATACCTTCATCATCAAATATAAATTCTTGTTATACTGGTTACTGTGATTTTGTTCGATGTATTCGCCGTATAAATGCAAATAATTTGGTAATTTAACATAGAAAAATTTTTTAATGTCCTTTAAATGTAATTTCTTTTTTAAATATAAAGATTGATAAATGCTTTACTGAGAATATGGAAGGAAAAAATTTTAATGAACTTTTAGATAGAACAAATTTTTACACAAATGTGACCAGTTGTATTTTAGCAAAAGCAAGATGTAGTCCATATAATCCAATCACTGGGGAACAACAGCATCAAATATCATACCCTTATGCACGTGGATATATTGGGCAAGGACCATTTTATAACCAAGCAAATTTTATAAATGCATTACAAATTTCAACTGCAGGTGATATAAGAATTCTTACATTTCCTGGAACTGTTAATTTTGCTGAATTATTTTGTTCAAAAGTTAACAATTTAGAACAATCTAATTATAAAAATGATTTTTGTTAAATTTTCAATATTTTCAATAGCAAATTATTATATGACATTGCAACAAAAATTAGCTATAAAAAATGTTAAAGAGTAAACAATTTTTTAACAAAATATTTTATTTAGGTTACATCAAACCTTTTGAAAATTTAATTTTTGGCAAGAACACTTTTTTCTTCGATAAACTAATTTTAGGTAGTTTTTGTTTTTGGTTCAATTAATTCTTATATTTATTAAAAATATAATAATAGAAATAACCATATCCAAAAAAATATTTCATATATTACATAAAACTAAAAAAAATTTGTATACTACTCAGCTTAGGAAAAAACTTTATATTCGTAGAAATTAAAATTATAATAATATTGATAAAACATTTATATGAAGTCTTTTAAAAATATTTTTGAATAAAACTCAAATTTAATTGTCATGCTTAGGAAAAAAGAACTATTTTAATCAAAAATTTAAAAAAAAATAAAACTACATAAAATATGATATATATTCATGTGGCATTACACCACGTCTTGGATAAAATGTATGTGATACTGAATATTTTAGTAAATTTGTAATATCACTTGTGTATATATCAGCAAACCGAAATAGACGTCTTGAAAAATATGTTGGATTATGATAAGTTCGAAACACACTACCAAATTGTTTGTTGAAAACACGTTTTGTTCGAGTTCTGTAAGAAAATGAGCAAATAAAGTAATTGATTTTCCAGCACATCTATTAATAGCTCTCGAGGCTGACGTGGACAATTCCGATAATAACAAATCGATATGAATTTAAAGTTTCATGATAATCTAATATTTAATTCAGTATCTGGAGTGATTTGAGAGACACTTCTTTTATATTTTCAAAATAATGGATTCAAAGTAGTTTCGCGTATTGATTTATTGTTGCTTTTGAAGGGAAAAATACCGTCATAGCAAGTTTGGCAAAGAAAAAACAGTTGCATATGGAGAAAAAAAGAAATTATATTTCACTCAGACAATGCATATTGTTACCATGGTCAAGTAACATGAATTTAACTTTTGCATGCACATTATTTGCTATAATATTGATTACTGGTTGTTGACAGATTTTAAAAAGATACTCTGAAAAAAGAGGTTTGACTCGAATTTCGGAAAATCTTGTCAAAACTGAGGGCTATTTAAAACCCAAAAAAAAAATTATTCTATACAGACGGAATAGAAAAATTAGATAAATGTTGGAATAACCGTATTTATCTCCAAATTTGGTTAAAAAATTATATTTTTGTGAGCAGCCTCGGGACTTATTAGTTGATGTGTTGTGTAAATTATTTTTAATTACCTTAATTCATCGCGCTCTTCTATCCATTGTTTTAAAACAATTTGACCTGCCTCACTTTCATCGTCTTGATAGTCTTCAATTAATTGTGTTAGCATTTGTAACCAATTAATATTTATTTTGAACTGTTTATCATTTAAAGTTTCTATTTCATGCTAAAAATAATTTAATCTAAAAATATTGAATATTAACATGGATATTATTTGAATTACTGTTAATTCACTAATAATGGCACCAGTTCTCCAACCATGTTCAAGGGTAACATCAGCTAAATCACTATATGGATGATCACCAAAATAAAGAACGCTTTGTCCTTGCCAGCCGGTTAAATCTTGCAACTGCTTTACAGTTCCCTAAAGCAAACGTTGAATTATCTTTTCTTCTTAAATTTTATTGTTAATATATAAAATTCAATGTCTCGAATCTGTTTTAGTTTATTCACTTACTTCATAGTAAATTTTCCCTTTTTCTAGTTTAGTAACTCTATCCCAAAAATATGTTTTAGAATCCACGTCATATAATCGTATTGGACGAGATTCATCGGTAAAAAATTTGGGTTTACGTGCTCTTACTATTACAACATCGAAAAATTCAAGCCAATTTTTTCCAACTAACAATGACATTCCTTTATCACTAAAACAAATTATTTTTACATAATTTAAACATTCTTTTGTTTTTCACTTACTTACACAAAATGAAATGGACTATTTGTAACCAAAAATAATTTCTTTCCAGCTAATATTAAACGCTTAAAAAATTTTAGTAAATCAGGATTTTTTTCTATGTATTCTTCAACATTATTTGAAACAATTTGATGCATTATTGGATGACAATTTTGAACTGATTTCTTTACATCATGAAAGAGTATTTCAGGATGATAATCAATATGATTTTTTTCAAAATATTCAGCAACATTACATAATAGACACATTTCTGGGACAGAAAATAAATCAGCTAATTGCACCATTTTAGAACGTTTATCCTATAATATTAATTAATAATAAATCTGTATAAATTTATATCCAAATATTACATGAATTGTTTTTGATGATCCCTCTACATACGCTATTGGTATTATTCGATTTTTATAAATTTTCAGAACCTCTGATTTTGGTATTTTAGTTAAACCTCTATAAACCGATCCAAATTGTATTTGTAAAAATGAATCAAGCTTAAGCAATAAACCTTTTTCAATATCATAATGAAGGCCTCTTACAGCGAATCCAGGAATGTATTCAAGCTTTGATATGCCTTGTGGATACTAAAAAAAAAGATGTTTTTTTTTATATTATGTATTGACTTTTTTATAAACAATTGAAAAAATTATAAGGCGCTAACCCTTTGGATTTAATTGATTTACCACTAGCTATTTTTTCTTGCTTAAACTTTTTATTGTAATCCACATTTGTCCGGTTTTTGTTTGAATTCTTTTCTATACATTATTTACTTTTTGAATCAAACATTGAAATGAAAGGTAACCTAAAGTTTTTATTTCTAACCTTAAATTGTTCTATCAGCATATCTCGTCCGAGATTATAGAGTAGATAATGTAATGACGATTTGTAGTGAGCAAGTGTGTAATCATAATCGAATCCATACACATTAACTTCTTGTAAGTCGAGTTCATTGCAAGCGAATACACCTTGTGAGTTAACATCTTTAGGTAATTTTTTGGCTAAAATTAAAAAAAAAAAGCTAAAATAAATTGTAAGTCTAGTATTTTGAAGAAGTTCAGATCTTTTACAAAAGATATCTTCTTGCAAATAGCTATTTTTCTTAAATACAAATAAAACGCTGCACCTACTATTTCTTTGTTTGTTAATTTAAAACCATTTTGATGGATCAGAATGAACCCTCTAATTTATTGTAGACTTTTTTTTACCAATGAACACGATTTGACATACAGAAATTCAGTTTTTATAACAAAATTACAGCCAAAGTCATTGCTTAATAAAGTGTAAATCAGTATATATATTGCTTGAGGTTCGTAAGAATTCCTGATTAGTTAATCCAATTAATCTAATATATCTACAACTATATTCATATATAACTATATAAAGGAAAAGTTTTAATATAAAAATTAATTCCTTACAGCGACAAATATTTTTTGTTGATTCATAAATTTCGTTGTAGTCTTCTATCAATAATTTTCGATTACTTTTTGCACTACAAAAATTTCGCTTAACATTAAAAAAACTCTCAGACATATGCTTAAAATCATTTTTATTTAAAAATAATGTCACATATTTCATAGAATATTTATTTATTAAACTATTGCATAAAGTCAATAAAGACATTGAGTTTTAATCAATTTTAAATTGACAATTTCAAAAGTTATTTATAAAAAAAATTATTCACTTTTAATGAAAGCTTAAATTAGCGGTAAATTAGGTACTTCTATACAAAAAATGACACTTTTTTTTAAGTAATTACTAAAAAAAACAACTTTTGATTTGTACTTAAAATTACTTAAAATAGCTTTCACGACGATTTTTATTTTCAGATACAACTCTACTATAGCTTAATTAGCCTTTGACTAAAGAAAAATAAATACAAACATATCAAATCGAGGGGAAATTCTATGGTAAAGCAACTTTACCATGAATGAAAGCTTTTTAAAATTTTGTACAGCTACAAGTAGGTTAAGTTTAAATTTATATAAATTTCATACAATGGGCTTTACTGTCATCTCAACTTTATAATTCAAATGGTTAACATTAGAGATTGTAATTTTTATTATAAAAATAAAAAGCTTTAAGTGTATTTCCATAGGTATACTTTGACATTTGTGAAAAAACTATACCGTAAATTCAGCTCGCTGACGAATTTTATTTAAATTTCTATTATCAAAGTTATTAGATTATAAAATTAAACATTTTTTTACAAACATTTAAAAATTTTAGATGTGCATTAAAAATAATAAATTAGCTTTTTAGTCATACTTACGGTCTTTCATCCATCAATTTCAACCGTGAATGTTTTCTTTTCTAAATTTCTAATTGTTATTAACATTTGGAAATTTATTTTAAAATGTACTGCCCTAATTAATAAAAATTTTTTCAATTGAATATATGATTAATAAAAAACTTCGGGTTTTTTGAATTTTACTAAGATTTTAAGATTTTTTAGCAAGTAAAAATAAAAAAATTGTTTAATTTCTAGCCGCTTTAATTTTCAGCTCTCCGACTACAATGCATCAATGCCATATGTTTTTAACATGACAAGTGTATGAGGAAGTTTTTATTTTCATGCTATAATTTAATATGTTCAAAAATTATTCAAATTCTATTTAACTTTTAAAAGTTTGATGGTTTCGATACTATGGTTTTATTGCCAGTTTAAGCGATCAATAAGCCAAAACGTCGATCATTGAAAATAGCGAATTTTTATTCTAATCATTTTAGTGTGTTTTAATTCAAAACTCTTAAAGAAAATTGTAATATTTAAGTCAAGTGTGTCATGTTTTTATAAAATAATAAAAATATGTAATACCTTTATTTAATAATCTGCTGTTTGTTATACTTTAAAAAATCTTCAATTAATGAATTAATGAAAATATAACCTTATCAATTTTATTTACCTTTAATTGTTCCTAAAGCTCACTCCGAAAATATATTGGGCTAGGTTCATAATGTAATTTATGCGGTAATTGAGACAAATATATTTCGTAATATATTCGCTATTTGATTATCGAAACCATATTGCAAAGTAATTCCGCTAGAAATCCAATGGTGGTATGGCAAGCACGTTGTTAACGTCTTGTAAACTTCCAAAAACTGCCAAAATTTTTTTTTCATATGGAATTTTCCTCTCATTTCGTGGGATCTGTGCAGGGTTTAGAATAAGAACCTGAAATCTACGTTAGCTTACATTTACAAACTTTAGAGTTTTAGCATCATTTTCATTGTAAACATAGGGGATGATTAATTCTTGGATTAAGAATTGTGCCACATTAAAAATGTGCTATATTATAATAAATAACAGCATATAAAATTTTAATTTCAAAATATTTATGATTGGTAATAAAACTTTATTTTATTTGTAACTAATCAGCTTTTAATTACAACGTAAAAAATAAACTAAATACCAGATTATTAGAATATTTCATGAATGTGTCAGAAGGGACATCATTGTTGTCTAATGCAATCCATTTAATAATCTGAAAAAAAAGAAGTAACATGACATTAATAACATAAGTTTTTCTAGAATTTTATTTATACTATAAGTTTTAAAAATATCAAAACAACAGATAAAGAAAGATTTCGTGTTTTTCTCATGGGGAAAGCTACTATTGACCAAGTAATGGCTAAATAAGCCTAATTTATATTCTGCAATAAAGAATGGTATAGATTATTTAAGTCCCTTCTTACAAACATCGATTAGTACTAAATACTTTAGTGACAAAGATCTAAAGTTGTACTGGATAAAATAAAATAAGTCTAAAAATAATTTTTCAAACACCGTAAAATCGAATAGTATTTTTTCGTTTTATTCGAAGTTGGGATTGTTTGCTTTTTTGAATTTTGATATTTTTCAAGGGTGATAAAACGGGTATTTGAAAGTCCATTGAACACGAATCCATTAATACATATCCAAAAAAGCTGCTCCATATAAAGAAAAAAAGTTTACCGTTCATAACGATACTCAAATTACACGAATTTGGTTTCGAGTTGCTTCGGTACACGCCATATTTTCTAGATCTGGCCATAGCAACTAATATCTGTTCAAAGATTTCTAAAGCATGCCTTGAAAAGAAATATGTTGGCGAACAAGACTAAAATTTCTAAAAAAGGCCGCTTCTTTGGTTAGACTGGAGTTATGCGATCAGTCTTTTTTATATTGTATTTGGACAAAATTTTTTCATAATGCAAAAAGTTAAACTTGCTTATCTTTGAGAAATCATTCTATTTTTTTAATTTACAAAAATCAACCTAAAAATTATACAATTAACAAGAATAAAATGCATTCAAATTCATTTAAGCATTTAATGCTTGTTATACAATAAAAGATTTTTTATATAACATCGTAAGTATTCAAAATAAAACAATTACAAATTAAAAATATGCAATGTGTTTTGACTTGATTTCAGTGAATATGTAATATTTAATACTAACTCAAGTCAAAACATAATTTTAATAAATTTTAATCAGAGAAAATGTAATAGTTGTTTTTTTTTTTTAAATTTGCTTATTTTATTGAAAAAAATAATATTTAAACAATGAGTTTGGTTTTAAATTTTGTTGTTAAGTTTAAAAAATATTTATTACACATTCTTTTCCTCGCGAATGGTTAGATATTTTTAACAGATCAGAAAATAAAAAAAAATCTAAGGTATTGTAATTTTACATTTTAACATGAACTACTCAAATTATATGAAAACCTTCAACTAAAACAAGGAACACAGCATAAAATATAGTTGAATGCTTTTTAAAATCGTTGTTTGTGTTTCTTAAAAGCTGAATAAAAAAATTTAATCACTTTAACTGGTTGTCTACATTAGCCTTCTTATAATAATATTTACTGCAATAATTATTTGACATTTTAATTGGAAATATATATAATTAACTAATTTTAACACACAAAATTGACTGGTTATGAATAATTATGCTTTATAAATATAATAAAATTTTTTTAAATGTACAAATTATATTTTTCTAAAAGATTTGTAATGTAATTATGGTAGTCAATATATTTCTAAGTGTAAACTTGCCTCAAAAACTATTATAAAAGCGCTGTCGAAATCGCTAATCTAGACACAGCATAAGTACGACTGTATGCTTTACAAAATCTAAATTTCGATATTTATTTACTTAATCACTAAACATTTTAACTTTCTTCTTCATAAAAAAAATTATAATTATTAAATTTTTCTATTCGATTCAATCTCAAAACAATGTATACTAACAAATATAGTCAAAAGAAAAATTTATGGTGTAATACCTACTTTATGAATTCAGTCATCGGATGTTTGTAACAAAAAATTGGCTGCCAAATTTTCATTTTTTTCGCAGGCGAAATAAGCTTGTAGAACTAAATGTTCGGGAAATCCAAGTGCTTTGAGCTAAAATAAATTAATTATATATAAAGGCATACAAATTTTTTGAAAATTACTCTTTCAATAGCCTCTTGATCTTGCTGAGTTATTCGTATTGAAGGGGTATCTCCAGTTTCATTATCACTGTTACTGCCAACTACACCAGTGCCTTGCTCAGTTAAACTGCTTGTAGTAGCTGAACCTCTAGAAGTTGTTGTGGTTGATCTAGTAGCTGGTGGTGCATCATTACCTTCGTTTAACATATCCAAAAATGATTCTTGGTTATCTGATATAAGTTGTAGAAGAGCGGGATTTGTTTGACCAATCTATTTAAGATATTTATTATAATTACTTGTTAAAAAATAAAATTTTCTTAATCACTTGTTGAAGAACAGCATTTAAAAATTCGGGATTATTTTGTATTAATGTACGCATTTGTTGAAATTGAGGTTGAGTTCTTAAAAATGCGAGTGGATCTAAAAAAGGTAGTAAGAAAAAAAATAAACATTGTGAATTATATTGTAATCAAATTATTTAGATTCAAATACAATATAAATCATTTAAGTATAATTATAAAACAGGATTAAATTTTATTTATTTCATATACCTCTATTATCTTCAGTGGTTTCTCCTCCAACGGCTGGTATTGTAGGAGTTTCTAATTCAGTTTCACCAAAATTGCCTTCTGGTATTCCGCTAAGTAAATATTCAACAGCCCTATCTGGATTATTAAAACTAGCACGTAAAGCTTGTTCAACTAATGCACGACAATAGCCCATTTCCATGATATTTAAAACTATTTTATTATATTCTTCTCCTGTCAATAATGTGGATTCAGCTGACATATGCGATGTAGACTGCGAACCTATTGGTGTTGGTATAGCTGCAGCGCCTTCCATATCACCACCGGCTGACTCTCTTTATATAAAATGGTATAACCCTATATATTAATAATATTATATAAAAAAGACATACATTTTAGTTTCAGTATTAATATCCGTAGGTTTATTTTCAGTAACATCAGAAGAAGCACCGGAAGTTGAAGTACTCGCACTTGGTACAGGAACTTCTTCCTTTGTTGGTTTTACATTTTCAGAAGCAGATGAAACAATTGGTTTTTTCACCATAACAACAATAAATTTTTTTTCATCAATATTATATGAGGCTACAGTACGGATATCATCCAAAATTGTACCTTAAAAAAATTTCTTTTATATGGATGTGCAATGATGACAGAAGCAAATATGTACAAATCTATTTTGAGGTTATGTTATAAAACTTCAATTTAAGAAGAATTAATTGGCCAATTATAGTTATAGATTCTTATTAAATAATAATAAAAATAATAAAAGTGATTACCAGCATATATAAGATTTTGATTATCAGTTGGATACTCTGGACCATAATCTTCACGAATTTTTTGTTTGAGTTCTTTGATCTAAAAGTTAAAATTTATATTTTAGATGTGCATTAAAAATAATAATTTAGCTTCTAATATATTAGTTTTTTAGTCATACTTACAGTCTTTGAAGCATCAATTTCAACAGTGAATGTTTTCTTTTGTAAATTTCTAATTGTTATTAACATTTCGAAATTTCTTTAAAGATACTGCCCTAATTAATAAAAATGTTTTGAATTCAATATATAATGAAAAACTTCGGATTTTTTGAATAAGATTGTAATATTTTTTAGCAAGTAAAAATAAAAAAAATGTTTAATTTTTAGCCGCTTTAATTTTCAGCTCCTCCGACTACAATGCACGAATGCCATATGTTTTTAACATGACAAGTGTATGGGGAAGTTTTTATTTTCATGCCATAATTTCAAATTTATTCAAATTCAATCAAAATTATTCAAACTCACAAACTCTTATCACAAACTATCACAAAATATCAAAATTCAAACTCACAAAAACTACAATTACATATCCAATCAAAAAATATTGTTACTTTGCAAATTTATATTTGATATTGCTATTGCCATTTTCACTATTAAATTATATTTACAAATACAAATTATTGTATATAAATAATTTTTACTGTTACTTTAAAACTCCTCCTACAAAGCACGAATGCCTACAAATCAAATGAAATGAAAGAAAAAAACGTAAACGTCACGCGCGTAACAAAATTTACTTAAGTAAATTGAGACAATTGTCTCTACTTAAGCGCTGCGTTTCACTTCTCAGATTGTAGGCCGGTAGTGTTTTTATATTCCAACGTTTTTTAAAAGTGTGTTTTTTTAATTAACCCAATTTGGGTTTAGTTTAACCCAAGTTGGTTGAAGGAAGTGTTCATTTGGTGAGGGAGATAAGAGCTCAGAAACTCAGCAAAAATGTCAAATTTCAAGTTGGCATTAACTACAGTTTTATTATTTTATTAGCAGTAACAGTGAGTTTGCAGTGAAAAGTTGTGCATGTCATGACAACTCGTGTATCACCAAGCATAAGGCGAAAATTCGCAATTTTCGAAGTTACTTTTGAGGCAGAAAGCATGGTTAATTCACATGTGGATTTAACAATTACACAGTCACAGCTTTGTTTTGACATTTATAAATCGGACGAAAGCCGATAAAGTTTTTTTCAGTGTTCAGTGTCGTTTTAATTATGAATTATGGTTAAATTTTTATAATCAATTATAAAATTATTTTTCCTTTATAAAATCTATGCACGTTTGACACTAGGCACAACTTTAAAATATTACAAATAACTAATACACATGAAAACCTACATGTACACAAAATTTTGATGTTGGCTCTTGAGGTACCATCAAATAGTCATTCTCGAATTTTGACAGTTTTGGTGCTGTCTCATCAGGTACCATCAAATATAGCTGAATTGACACATTTTTGTTGTTTCTGAACTGTTCATAGGCGGTTTACACAGTAATGAAATCACGTTGCCGAAACCACCATTGCATGTTTTGTATGAAAATTTCAGACGAAACTACTTTTGCAATGTGGTTTCCAGACTGCATTTGAAAGGTAGTTTCCGTAGTTTTGTATAACAAACGCAGCCCAAAATATTTTCGAAGTCAGCTTTCGCAATTGCTCTTTTTCATTTTAGGTCTGTCAAATCAATAAATAAATACAAAAGTTGTAATAAAAATTTATAAAAGTTAGTGAATAATAAATTTAGTGAATTTAATCAAGCAAATGGTTTATATGTTTATTTTCCGAAATACTACCAACAGAGACTGTTTTAAGGATATAGGATTGCTTATTTGCAGAAGAATATAAGGTTTGTTCAATTATTTATTAATGAAAATCGAAGTATTGGTTTAAAATATTTCAATATAAGCAAATTTATTTAAAAATGAAATCACCAATAAAAGACATAGTATAATCATCGGTATATATGTATAATTAAAATAAAGGTTAATTGCTGACTTGGATTAAATAAATTTTTAAATACATAATATAATTTATTGATTGTAAATACTAAAATGTGTGCTTAGTTATTGTTTTTAGATGGAAGAACAGAGGAAAAAGTACTAAGCCAGGGGGAGATATTAGCCTTCGGAGCTGTCCTCAGGCAGTATATGCCAGCTCTATGGGGATTTAAAAGAAACACTCACATAATACTCTGTAATACTTTTAAGTACTGTTTTTCTAAGGCTATCATCATTAATAATTTTATTAAGTCGTTTATATTTTTTTATTGTATTGTACTGTAGGTAAATTACAATGCTGGGAAATGCAATTGTCCTTTATACCGAACAAGAATTAAAGAAAAAATTAATGTTTTTACTTAATGCACACTAAAATAAATTTTGTTAATTTTTAAATGCCTTTTTCTCTTTTTTTAAGTTAACTTCAAGACCATATTTGTTGATTTTTTTTTTATTTTCGTTTTTGGGAGCAAACCAAGAAAAAAATGTTCTGAAGAGTGATTCACAAACCAAAGGCTGCCTTTTAGTAAAGCACTCAATTATAAGAACGAACATATAAATAAAAATTCATTACCAAGCTGTTAAAAATATGTTACATATAACTGTGATACAAACTTAAGTTTGAATCTTAAGAAAACAAAACTATTTTATTTGAAATAAAACATTACTTGAAACACTTATTATTTTATTTATTTAAGCAAGAAATCAGTAAAAACATTTAATTGGAGTATAATAATGATTTATAGGTAAGTTTAATATTTCCTAAATGGGTTCCGATGATGAAGTGCATCATTTCTTGGCCTTGAAAGGTTTGTATAATCTTGCACTTTTACAAAAAAAATACTCTGTCACTTTTTTCGAAAGAACTTTTAGTATGCTTCCCCTCAATGTAAACAGGCCAAGTGGACTTACTACATGTATAAACTCTACACTTTGGCTAATAGGGTGTTTACACCGGCCCAAGATCGTAGTATCAACTTGGTAGTATCAAATGAGTGTTTACACCAAAAGTAGTTCAGCTATACTACTCAGAGGAACAAAGTGAAGTGAAATATTGAACACTGTGAAATATCAAACTTACTAAAAAGGTTAAACCAACCCTAATAAATTTTCTAATAATTAGAGTAATAATTTTCTGTGTTAAAATAGATAAAATAAATAAATACGATTCAGGGTATTCACATTGAGTCCGGTAACATTTATTTTCATGGTAAGCGGAGGTGAAAGGTAAGACGGAGTTTCGCAAATTTCGAAAAAGCTTTTACCCCTTCCTGAGGCAGAAATATTTCTGCCTCATGCTTGGTATCTTACTAATACACATTTATATACACATGTTATCTGTAATATTTTTCAACACATATTCACATATTTTAGTGGACTGAGAATTGTAGGGGAACATTTCCGAAATGTTACAAGCCTCAATGTGAATACCCCCGTTTTGATACCTGATTTGGATCTGTCAGCCATTACAAAATGGCCTAATGGGGGTATTCACATTGAGGCCGGTATCAAATCGGAAATGTTCCCCTACAATTCTCACTCTACTAAAATATGTGATTATGTGTTGGTAAAAATTACACATAACGTGTATAGTAAGATACCAAGCATGAGGCAGAACTATTTCTGCCTCAGGAAGGGGCAAAAGCTTTTTCGAAATTTGCGAAACTCCGTCTTACCTTTCACCTCCGCTTACCAAGAAATTAAATGTTACCGGACTCAATGTGAATACCTTGAATCTATCACTTCAACAGCTGATTTCGAAAATATTTTAGGCTACGTTTATGAAATCAATGTGCTGAAATTGAAACAAATATGATCATACCATCTTCCCCTAGCTTGTATGAGGACCATATTGCGAAGGTAGTACCGTCGGAGATTTCCATACAAAACATACAATGTTGGTATGGGGACCACGCTCCGAGTACCCTGAAAATATGTGATTCAATTTTCTTTTAGGTTTTGAACACAAATGTTTTATGAAAGTGAATTTTATTTCGTTGCACAGCCTGAAAATTCACAATATATTCATAATTTAGCATATACGGCTCTTCATACAAAATTTCTTACTAGTATTCTTATACCATGTATTACCATTTGTCAGGAAAAAACATTAATATAATAATTTGATAATGAGGATCATATATTGTTAAAATTAGTCTCAAATTATATTGTACAAATTAGTTTGTTATTTCTTATTGTGAATTGTGAAACTTTTCAGTTTCTTAATTTTGATGTAAACTGAGCCTATGCTCTTGAGTCAATTTTTGACAGGCAGTAAAAGTCATTCCCAATAATAAAAAAAAAATTATAATCGTTTAAGTAATTTATTATAAGTAATAAATTTATAGTAGTCGAATATGTTATACGGCTATTAAATGCATATTTAAAATATATATTTAACAATATACATTATTATTATCAATTTGTTGTTGATAAACAAGTTAACTTTAACAAAAGTCGGCCTAATAAAAATATCATTTGATATGGAAATTAAACTTTTGTGTTTATTTATTTAATATTTTATATGTGTTCTGGTTATAATAATATATTATAAACTATATTTTTTGCAAAGTTCCACAACAAATTTTACCTGAGCTATAATTTTAATCTGAGATCTGATTGCCGAATAATAAAAACACAAATTTCAGATTTAAGGATTTAAATTTTGAAAATGCACTCAGTTTTTTATTTTTAACATAATATTGTCTTAATAAAAATTAAATATAATCAAAAAGGAAAAATATTATACCCTAGAATCGATAGTTAAATGATATAATCTACGCCCTTTTTTTCATTTGGCTTTGTTTATTTCCAGCATTAATACGAACTTTAGCCAAATATCTCAAATAGGAATGGTAAGTTTTATATTTCAACTATGTAAAATGTATTATATATATCAAAAAAGTTGAATTATATAAACAAAAAATTAATATTTTTAAATTCAAAGAATTTCTTGGGGTTTGGTCAATCAGCAGATGTTGACATAGTTTTCGATGGTGCAGAAAATAGGAAAACAGCAGAAATAAAAACTGAAGACGGTAAAAAAGAAAAATATTTGCTTTATTATGATGGAGAAACAGTCTCTGGCAAGGTATGTTATATGAATATGTAATAATATTATTTTTGTTAAATTCAAAAAAAAAAAACACAACCAGTTTGGTGTTTTTGGTATTGATTAATAAAGCCAAAATATATTTTGTTTTCATCTTTATAAATAGGTTAATATAATGTTAAAAAAGCCTGGTGCTAAACTTGAACATCAAGGCATTAAAATTGAATTGATTGGTCAAATTGAATTATTTTATGATCGAGGTAATCATCACGAATTTACTTCAATTTTAAAAGAACTAGCTAGACCAGGCGATCTAGTTCAGAATACAAGTTATCCATTTGAGTTTGCAAATGTTGATAAACCTTATGAAGTGTATGTTGGTTCAAATGTTCGTCTCAGGTATGCGTAAATATGATATCTAAATATGCCATCAAATTTAAATGATTATTTAAAAGGTATTTTTTGCGTGTAACAATAGTTAAAAGACTAAGTGATATTGTTAAAGAAGTTGATATTGCTGTGCATGCATTATCGAGTTATCCCGATTTAAACAATCCAATAAAAATGGAAGTTGGTATCGAGGACTGTTTGCATATAGAGTTTGAATACAACAAATCTAAGTAATTGAAAAAAAAATCAACTCAATATATTTTTACTTAAGTTTATTATTATATATTTTAGATATCATTTAAAGGATGTTATTGTTGGGAAAATTTATTTTCTACTAGTACGTATTAAAATCAAGCATATGGAAATTGCTATCATAAAACGAGAAGTAACAGGTTCAGGTAAAAATTCGGCGTTGTTGTTGTTGTAATATCTTAGCAAGAAAAGCAATTTTTTATTTTTATATTTTTAGGACCAAATACTTTTACTGAAAACGAAACTATTGCTAAATATGAAATTATGGATGGTGCACCAGTTAAAGGTATTTGATTATTATTATGTTTTATAGATATAAATTTGTAATATCATAAAAGCTTTATTGTAATATTCTGAATTAGCTATTTATTTTATTAATAAAATCTTTTTAAAATTCAGGTAAGAAAAATATATGAGAAGAAATAGCTTTCATTTTTTTCATATACAATCTTTTTCCAGAAAAATGAAATAAAGAAGTCTTATTTAAAATTATTCAAACATCCTATTTTCAGTATGATATTTTTATTTTAGGCGAAAGTATACCAATTAGAGTGTTTTTAGCTGGTTATGAATTGACACCAACTATGCGGGAAATAAATAAAAAATTTTCAGTTAAATATTTTCTTAATCTTGTTTTAATGGATACTGAAGATAGAAGATATTTTAAACAACAGGTATTATTGTTTTTAATATGTTAAAGTTCTGCACTTCCTCATAAATTACATATAAAAATTATTCTTATAAAGGAAATTACTTTATGGAGAAAAGCTGATAAAGGTAGAAAATCACAATCTCAACCAGCTAATAATCCTCATGTTCCAACACATTTAGTTGGTGGTCCTGATAATGATATGCCAGCAATACATAACTCAATTAATAATGCAAGTAATGATGAAACTGGAAATTCGCCAGACGGATATGGATTTGATGCATCATCAACACAAACTGAGAATATTGTTCGGCCAACAACAGATCCCCGAATGGGGCTTTTTATACGTGAAAGTCCCCAACAAGGTATTTTTCTGTTTTTCAAACTGTATACTCATGTTTGATTTTTTCTTAATTACAATAGAATCAGGGCAATTATCAACAAAATCTAAAAATTTAAATTCAGTGAATAGAACTATCACTAATGATCTTCCATTACCATTGAGTTCTGAAATGCAGCGTGGTACTGCTGATGGAGCATCAGCTCTACCAGATGATGTAAAAGATCAAGATAGTAATTTATTTGTTGGTAATAAAAATAACAATATAATACCAACAAATATTGGTAATGAAAATGATGTTATATCATCTACAATTAGTGAAACGAATAAGACAAATGATATGCCACAAAATAATAGCGGCCAGAAATAAAAATAGATATGTTTTTTTTTCGGGTATTTAAAAATATGTAAATGATAGTTCGAATATGATTTTTAATAGTAATAAAATTATTAACAAAAACTGATTGTTGAGAAAATGATTTGTTTTTTTTTTTTTTTTTTTTTTTTAAAAAGTTAAACTTGAAATAAAACGTGTGAAAGTTATAAAGAAAATTCCGTTTAAATTAATTTTTTAAAATGAAAAAATAATTGTTTATTTAATTATGATATTTTTTTTAGAAAATATAAGATGTGGATTTTCATAATAAAAACGTAAAGTAAATAATTTTTTGTTTTGTTTGGCTTTTTAAAAACTAATGAAATGAAATTAATCAACTAATTAAAAATTATATCTTTTATTTAATATTTTTATCATAGTTGACTTATTTTCAGATCTTTTAATCGTATATCCATAGATTTTGCTTTGGTAATATTGTGTGTTTTATTTCAATCCTAGGATTGGCGACTAGGTGACAATATTGGTTACCAGTAAGTAAAAAAATAATCCCCATTCATTAACCTGAAGCTGGTTCTCTAAGGTTTGCTGAAAATAAATAAAACAATAAAAAAAGTTTCTCTTTTTGTGTTAGCTGTTAGTTGGAAGATTTTTAAAAGTTAGTGCTTTCTTATTAAACAAACAATTTCATTTTACGAATACCTTTACTCCAACCATTCAATCCATAACATTTTTCAAGACAAATATACTGTTTTATTCTTATTTTATTCTAATCGTATTACTTACTTATTAGTGTTAGCAATATTATTTTGAAAAACTAAAAAAAGCTTAAGTTGGAATAAAAATAAAAACTCAAGTTAATTGTAATTATTAGTACTATTGAAAATGGTACACCTAGAATAAATTAATTTTTTAAATTCAATTTAGAATAAAACTCCAATAAATTAAAAATATAATTAAATATAAATAACTAATTACTAATTCAAAATAATTTCAATTATCTTTAAATGCAGAACGAAATTTCTTCAGTATCGTTGGCGATGTATGTTTGTATTTGAACCTAATAAATTTTAAAAGTAATTCTAACATTATACAATGGGCTCTCTTTTACATACATTAGACTTATTCCAATTATTTACTATGATACATTAAACAAATTTATGTTACACAAAATTACTTCACTCCTTACAGTTTAATCAAAAGCTAAGATAGCAATTTAGAAATTTCACTTTGTCAATTTCTCAGACCCTTAACTGCAGTTAAATAATCATTAAGAAAAAGCTAACGTTATAATATTAAATTATTCTTTAAACTAAAGTAATTAAAATAAAAAAAAGTAATTTCCAAGCAAAATTATTTTGAACCACATAAAATTTTTTTCATCTAACAAAACTATACCCGATGTGATCCAACGGTTAAATATTATTTTATATTAACACATTCACGGACAGTAAAAATTGCAGTGAGTTGTAAAAATAGACAGGCAATTTTTCCATTACTAGTTATGTTTACCGAATTCTGATTAGACATAAAAGTAATCAGAATATCAAATATTAACTGTTAGTCTGTCATTACTTTGAAGTGTATATTAATTTCAAAAACTTAATGTTTGATAAAATTAAATAAATAAAAATTGGTCTTAAAACTTGAATACTGTAGCATTCACGTCATTTTGTATCACTTCGAAAATGAATTTACGTCCGCGAACGTGTTAAAGGGGGAAAAAGGACCTCATCCTTACTAATAGGCGCCTTTTAATAGTTTCAAAATCAAAGTGGTCTTTTGAAATATTTTTGTGAATTTTGATTTTATTTTATAGCCTGCATTTTATATATGCAAAAAGTTCTATAAACTCTACGAATCTATAAATTCTTTTACCTTAAGTGATTTTATCGCTATATAAGTTTCCTTTTGGTCTTGTTTTAATTTTTCGCATTTTGTTATCCCGTGAGTTATGCAAAATTTATTACATAAATAGTAATTTTATATTATTTTATACAATTTTTCCTTAATATTCCTTGATATTCTCTATATATCTAGTATTATTGTCTATCATTTTCAATATCTGGACCAGGAAGGCAAGGCCTCAATTCGTTAAAAGTTGAGTGAACAAATGAAATTTCCATTAATTTGTTTGCTAGGAGTTTTTAGTTTTCAGATAGATATGCAATTTCAGTTACCAAACACATAATTAATTTTTGTTTCATAAAAGCATTTGAACCAGCAATTCTTGCCGAAAATCGTGGCTCATTTTTGTATGGAGATAATAAACTCACATTTGATATGGAAATGGACTCACAAAATAGACTCAAAATTGAGTCAAGTTGAGTTTTATTTTTTGGATGCTTGATTCATGCTTGAACTTAATTACATTTTACAAGATATTTTAGTTAAATCTTATCTGATTCTATTCCAATTAGTGATGAGCGAAATTGGTCTTGCAAAATTTGCAAGACCAAGACTCAACTCTGCAAGACCAAGACTTACTTGTGCAAGACCAAGACCAAGACTCAACTCTGCAAGACCAAGACTGATTTGTGCAAGACCAAGACCAAGACCAATACTAAAAATGATAATGCAAGACCAAGACCAAGATACAAACGTCAAGATCAAGAACAAGACCAAGACGAATGTGGTCTTGGTCTTGTTCTTGGTCTCGCTCATCACTAATTCCAATTTTACTAGATATAAAATATTTGTGTCACAAGCACAAATGGGTTAAGTGTTTGGAGCATGTTTCAGTGACATTTATTAATTATAAGCTTTCAAATACTTGGCATAATAATTTTAGTATAATTTACGATTAGTATCAAATATATCGCTAAAAAATTTGTTGTATCAATTAACCAATCAACGTAAATATTGTGTTGATTTTCTTTAAAAATTTGATGCAAACAAAATGTACTGCTAGTACCAAAATTCCATGCTTAAGCAGTATATGAAAAATTACAATATTGTAAACTTACAGCTTTTAGCTTTTACTATTTGGCATTTTGATCCAATATTTTTCAAAATATTTTGCGTAACATTTCATTTCTGTCAAATTCATACTTAATCCATACACTTCCGATAATTTCATCTGATCTAATTTTGGATAAAAGTATTTGACGGTTATGGCTTGACTGCATCGAAAAGATATCAAAACTGCACAACTTGAACAAAGAAAAGAGCTTGTACAAAAAATTTTGATGTTTCCTAAAAGTTTTTCTATTCCTCTATATGTTAATTTCTCCTTTGAACTCCTTATCTGGGTACTTTTACACACAAGTTCATGAGCTTTAGTTTCAGTTTATGTCTATAGAGGGTGTCTCAAAAATATGTAATAGTTACTTTTAAAATATATGAATTTGAAAACAAAATCTAAATTTGAAAAATATTTATCCAATAAAATAAAATTTACCCGTATTTTTTTACCTAGGGGCTGACAACCCTTTAAATTCAATTGAATAGGAATACCTATAAAAAACACATTTTTCTCGCCGTCTAGTTAATAAATAATCAAAGGAACTCCTTTTATTGTTAATAAAAATTGGTATAATAAATAAAAGTTCATTTTTTCTATTACTTACTTTACTTTACCAATTCAAATATTATCCTCTGATAAACACCCACTTAAATTTTTGAAATACACTCATATATTTTGATACATTTCTATATATATATATATATATATATCTATGGATGAGGAAAGCCTGGGCATGAATGAATTTTCAAATATAAATCTTATGTAAAATATATGGATGTATATTGAAATCTATGTATGTATGTGTATATGAATGAAAACTAATAGTTTTTAATATTAAAATATTTTCAATATTATTTTTTTACATATATATATATATATATATATATATATATATATATATATATATATATTCATATGTATATAGTTAGCTTTTCAGTATAATTCAATTTAGTATATGTGTAAAAGAAATTTATCCCAGCCAAAAAAGCTTAGTTATATATATATCTCCATCTAGAAAATATAAGATAAATAGATTTTTATTTGTAGTTGTTATTTTTGTATATGCTTGTGTACGTAAAAAATTGTAAGATTGTACAGGTTATAAGAAAAGTTGAATGAGAAGGTTTTTCCCCACTATTTCAATAAATGTAATATTAAATAAGTGTAGGCAGAATTACCGACAGCACAATATTTAGGTAAAAAGTATAAATGTTGTACGATTCTACATTACAGAATCCATTTCCTTTGCGCCTTTTCAAGCCTGACTACTTTCGGACAAAAAATATTATCCTGTTAATTTTGGTACATATCCGTTCATGGTAGCTTTAGCTCTATTAGCAAAGTTACCTCGTAGTCAGTCAGTTTCTCTCAGTTGCTTCACTTGTGACTCTTATAGTGATTGTGTTTTACGTGTTAGCAACAGTCGACAATTGCAATATATATATATATATATATAAATATATAATATATATTATTTTAATTATTGTTACTTTTTTTGTAGCAAAGAAATTTTTGTAGAAAGCTCTTTGGTAATTTTATTTTTTATTTTTGGTACTTTTTTATATCAAAAATTTCATTTTATGTTTAGTGTTGTCTGAAGTTTTTATTCATTAAAACTTTAAATTGTTTCTTCAGTTATTATTTGCTGCTTCGGTTTAACTAAATTTATTATTTAAAATTAATTAGATTTCAGTTAAAGTTTGAAAAGTGCATTTACATTAGGATTTTCTAATCTATTTTTATTATTAGCTCAATTAATTTATTTTGATTTAAGGTTTTAACTGTTAGTTCATTTTTGGAAAATTTATTTCTTGTTTTTGTTAAAACTTCTTTTATATTAAAAAATCATAAGTCGCATAAGTGCAATTTATTTTTTTACCAGAGAGAATTTCGAATTGTGTTAAAATTGAATATTGTTTTGTTCTTAATTTTAATTTAATTAAATGTGAGTTTTTCTTTATCTAAGGATAACATAATCAAATATAAAATTACCAGATATCTATATATATATATATATATATAGATATATACATATTTTTTTAAAAAGATTTCTTTAAAATAATAAAACTTTTACAAATAAACTAACAAAGTGATTGAGAGTAGAAAAAAAAGTATATAAAAGGGCTATAAAAAATGATCCAGGTAAGCTAATATAATAACTAATATAAATTACTATATTGTAAAAATTAATATAAATAAATACTAGTGTTATATATATTAACCGATAAATTTGAATTTTACTATTTATTTTCTGAAATATTGACTATACTATTTCGCTCAGATGTGTTTATATCCAAAATACTTTGCACAAATACAATAAACGTCTTAGGTGTGAAAAAGAAAAAAACTTCATTCATAAAAAACATAAAAGCTGTACGTCTTTGTTGTACAAAAACATACAGAATCTTCATATTCTTTTTGTTTTTCTTATGGACATTTGATTAATATTGAATTTAGAACTATAGTAATAAAAAGTACAAAAAAAGTGCTATTCACAGGGAAATAAATTTTGACAAAATTATCAAAATTTCATAGAAGTTTTTTATTTAAGACTCTTTAGAAATTTCAGCCCGCATTCGAAAAAAAGGGGTTTCGTTTATCTCGCAATTAAAGAAAACACTTTTTGTACCTTTTAGCGACTAAATTTTGTATAGTCTTCTTCAAAAGTTTTAAATATGTATTTTTTTTTCATTTTGTAAACAATTTTCAATCGTGTAAGAAATATTTTTGAAATATTTACTAAAATTTATTTAGAAGCAGCTCTACACCCAACATTTTTTCTATAACTCAAAGAGTATCTGCTTTGACTTCAGCTACAAATTAAAAATATTCTTATCTTTAAAAAGGAAAGAAATAGAGAAGTAGCTCTATTGCAGATATTTTTTAATTACACTGCAATAGTTTATATCTTATTAAAATTACAATTTATATTTTCAAGCAGTACTAAATTTAGATTGCAAAAATGATATAACAAAAACAAATTTCATCCAGTTATTAAATAGCTTAGTCGCCGTGTTGGTAGTACTGAAATATTTTTTGAAGAATTCCAAGGGAGCAAAATTAATTAAATTTACAAAAAACAACGATTACAAATGGAGAGTAATGTAGCTGCCTAGTTTTACTACATTGAAGGACTTGTAAACTTAAAAAGTTAAGAATATTACAAATATTTTTATTCATAAAGGTTCTTTAAACTGTTACTACCAAAAAAATATTAAAGTTATTTTTTTAATAAATCATTTAACCCTAGTCCCTTTTTGCTGGCACCTATGGCTAAGTCCGCTGAATTTGCCACCCGTATTTTAAGCTGTTATAATTGATTAAATACTCAAAAACTTAGGTGGATCTAAAGAATTCCTGTTGTATAGAAAATCTATTTGTCTGTTTCTACAGAACAACGCTTACTCGCTCAAGATTTGATGGTTTTTAAAGTTTGGTAAGTAGGTAACAAATGATCTACTTTAAAAAAAAACAAAGCAAAAAGTCAAGCACTTATTCCTTATTTGCCTTGTTCCATACATGGAACATCTAGATGAATTTAAAAAAAAATGACACTACGGTCATACTTAAGATATGTTTTGCAGTACTTTTATCATAATTTATCCACACTTACAAATTATTTAAAGAAATACTTCATAAAGACTAAAAGGAGCATTTACTTTATATTGCAAGTTTCACTTGGATTTCAGGATATGTTATTTATTTTATGATTGATACACATTTTGTTACTGAAAATCTAAGGATTATTTAAGAATAACTTCCTTAATAGCCAAATGATGATCAGACATACCTTTATGGAAATTTTTAAAAATGTTATTAAGTTAGTTATCATTCCTGAGAGATATATGAAAATCCTTTAAATACCGTATTCAGCCATAACATAATTTAACCATTTCTTTTGATGTCAATTCTGTAGAAAATTTCACAATTCCGTCCTAAAATCAAAACTGAATTTGGCTTAAAATACCTAAGCTGTTAGAAGCTTTTTTCTATTCTGTATACCTTCTCTAGTAATAACTGTAAATATTTAAAAAAAAAATTCTCCTAAATTTTTATCAGTAATCTAAGGATAAAACTAAAAGCTAAAACATTTTACAAATTTAAGTTTTCAATTAATTTAAAATTTTTATCCTTATTCAGTTTTATTGAAAGATTTTATGTCACTTGTTGCAAAAGAATATTACAAGCCTTAAAGCCTTTATTGAATTTCTCATCCCGAAAGAATTAAGCAGATTTTGTAAAAATTAATATTGTATAATATAGAAAAGAAAACTTCTTTTCAACTTTTTACATTATTAAAAACTAATATAATTCAAATGTACACACAATTTCTGTTGCTCAGCAATTTTCATCAAAATCTAAAAGAAAGAAATAAAAGAATAGGAAGATATTGTATCATAGAGTAAATCCTGCAGACATGGCTTATTTATCATTCATAAAATACTATTCATTGATTACACTAGTTGAGTTAAGGACTAACAATAAGAATTGTACTACTTCTTTGTATTCGAGTTTTTCATATTCCAATTAGAAAAAAAGCGGCATTATAAAAGAAAGCAAAAGCTTAGACATATTATTTGCAATAATTCTATATAAAAATATAATATACGTGAATATATATATATATATATATATAGTAATATTTCATTTGGAAGCAAAGTTAAGTATTCGTATTAAAAGCAAAATGAAAGCTTCAACTGTGACGCTGTCACTGGTTTTGGTGGTACCTTTTGAAAGCTTTAAGATGCTCACAGAAATAGGTAAAAGCTGACCTCGACTAGATTCAGGAAATATATGATTTTTATAAAAGGATTTGAAAGTTGCGATTGCATATTTTTACGGGTCTCATTTTTCTCTTATTGTTCAACGAAGGGTAAAATTGAGAAGGAAAAAGATACTAATAGTGACTTATACATTGTATTTTAATTTTGAATTTTCATTCAAAATCCTTACTATATCTAATTGTCTCAAGAATTGAATAGAAACTAATTGATAGAACTAAAATGAAGAACTAAATGAAAAGATTTGACATATTTGGGATTAAAATTATCCCTTAAGCAACTCTAGCTTTGTTAAAAAATTATTATTTGGTTTAGTTCTAATTTGATTTGTTCTAAAATATTGAAAGTAAAGCCGACCATTAAAATTAAAAATATTACAATAAAATCAATGATAAATTTGTATGATTAGAACAGAGAAAAAAGTCAGTGATTTGAAAATATTGACTTAAAGTTCGTTTATAGTGGCAAGAAAACTAGACAAGACCTTTTGTTCCATATATAAAAAAAGTGCTTTTACTGGGCCCTTGTATTCTTAGATGAGTACAATTTTCATCTGTTGAAAATTTATTTTTGTTTGTGGTTTCATCATATTCATAGTCAGATTTAACTTAACTCTTACAATATATTATTCTCAAATAATTCTCGAAAGAAAATTTCCTCTCCGTAATGCCATGAGTATTTTTTTGCAAAAGACTAGAAAAGACAACTAATTTTAAATTAGTTTTATTGAAAACTATACTAAAGAGCTTCCATATAAAATGTGAAATTTTAAAAATACTAGAGCAGTATTCTGGCCACTGTAAGTACAGTATTATTAAAACTATAAAAAAGAGGATAATTTTAAAATGAAATCAAGGTATAAAAACAATAAACTTTAAATTTTTGTACATAAAATTTATATAAATCAAAGGTAGTAACATTAATTATTTCATAGAAAATATAGTATAACTAATTAATTAATTTTCAAATAAAAGATTAATTTATTATCCACACAATGTATATAACCAAATTTCTTTTAGTAATATTATCTTTATGAAAATAATTAAAATATTTTGAAGTAAATCTTGTTCATTAAAATATGATTTATTGACAAATTTTCATTATTCATTATTACACGATTGCGTTTGTATGATAGGCTCAATCTCTAATAAATTATAATTTTATGGAAAACTGAACAAAGCCATTCAAGTAGTGAAAATTAGTAAAGGAGAGTAACTTTTTAGGCATAACAGTTTTTTTCTCGGGACAACATTAATTAGTTTTGTTGGAAAAGAAAACTAATTCCAATATCCTGGCTACTTTCTGTTTTCTCAATATACAATATCCCTAATGCAGACATATGACATGTTTATCGATAAAGGGTTTTCTAGCAGGTATATCTAATGATAAGCTAGCAGTAATTTGGATAATTATTGATAATCAAATGATTCTAGTTCAGGCGAGACTCTTAATTTTATTCTAAACCCAAACAACTGGGATAGCCAAACTGGCTCTCTGGATCTATAAAGCTCTTGAGCTAATTTTTCAAAAAGAAAAGTAAAAAATATCTTCAAAAGCAAAAAAAATTAAACCATTAAAAATCATACTTGTTAAATATTCCAAACAATTTGGTTGAATTCAATCGTTTTTAAAATATACATATATTCATATTTTTTCACTTTTTTAAAAAAACGCCCGGAAGCTAAGAAAAATTAATGAAATAAAAGAATATCATGTAATATTATTTTAAACCTTTAATTGAAGATATAATTTTTCGATATAATTGAAAGATTTTTTAAGTAATTTTTAGATAGATGATAATCCTTAATGATAGATTGATGTAATTATTGTGGGTTAATCAATTTTTCTTTTGATAGAGAAAAAACTGTTGAAAACTTTACTAACCGTAGATGCTTTTTAAATGATGGAAATAATGCCAAAGTTAATCTGCTTGAAAAATTTATGCTTAGTAATGTAATCATTGTCTGCTTAGGCCTTAAAATTCTTGACAATGTTTCGAGATTTTAATAATAATTATTTGATTCTATTTTTCTATTTAATATTATTTTACAAGAATTCTATTATTTTCATTGATGGTGATTTTGCAGATTTAATTTCAGTATGTGGAAAATATTATTTCATATATATGATAGGTAATAACAGATTTTGTAAAGATCTTTCATTTTGACTAAGAGATAAGCTATTTACAGTATTTATTTTTAATCTTTACATAGTTATTTTATGAGATTATAATAACGCTACAGTTTCACTAATGTTTAATGACATGTTAAGCTTGAATAAGTTGAGAAATGAAACATGATTGGTATAGTGCCTGATTAATGAGAAGATCAATTCCTTTCAATAACAATATAACCACAGGCTCTTCAAGGTAAGTTAGGTCATGTAATGAAATAAAGTGCTAAATCCATTTAAAAAAATAATTAACCTGATTTAGTTTCATTCCCTCAATTTTTAAAAGATCTCAGTTAGAGCTTTTAATTTTGCCTCTGGTGGGGCAATTTGATATAATATCTAAATGTGAATCCTCGCATTGATTTGATCCATCACATTTCTGATATCTTCTTAAACAGCCTTTGTTGAGTGCTTATTTCGTTAAAGTTTAGAGTCCATAAGCAAAGTTTCGAAAAAAACATGACACAAAATCGTTTTTTTTTTTTTTCAAAATAAAAAAACAAATATGATAAAATAAAAATAATATGAACTAAGAGTATACATGTATCCTAACTATGTAATATAATTAATAAATGGAAATACCTTTAACCCTATGCACACTTTTCAGAAAGGACAAATGAAAAGTTAAGTGTCATTTACAGGAAAATATCATTATTCAAATTGATCTAATAGACAATATTGTTATTCATGACGACAGTTTTTCTTAATCTTTTTCTGTCGGCAGTTATGTTGCTTAAAATAACATCTTAAAATTAACTTTCTATCTGAATTATATTGTATTGTAAATTAATATGCACGAGAACAAATTGTGATTTACATCTCCCTCAAATATAATTATATGCTGAGTATTTATATTTTTTAATAATTCATTTACTTTGATTAATAGCTGTGGTAATTTTGAATTATTTTTGCTATCTTTGAGGGGTAAAAAAATTCTTATTTGATCTCTTCTCAAAATAAACTTTATTCAAAAATTTATAAAATCCAATTTCCTTTACTATAGTTTAAATATAATTTTAAAAAATTGCAAGTAATAAAAGTGCTTAATTGAGTCAATCTAATTTTCAGGATTTGAAATGGCACAAAATTAGTTAAGTACGCAATGTCCTTTTGTGTTACACCTACAACATTTGCCTGCTTCATTTATTTTAGTTCTTAGTAAATTAACAAAATTAATGTTATACAAGTTACTATAAAAAGGATGTATAGAATGCTTTGAATAGCCTGATTAATATTATCACCTACAATTAGTTTTTTTTGTGTAATGTTATAAATAGCAGCTTGGCTAATATTTTTGCAACAAAGGCAATTTACAGGGTCTTTTGTCGAGAAATAGATAAATGAAACTTTAATTCCACTGTAGGCATATGTAAAAACTATCTGGTTAAAATACAATAAAAATCTTTTCAGTACCTTTAAAGATTTTATCAATATGTGATGTGATTCGAAAATGTAGTTTCGAAAACAATATGCTTTAGCGTAATCCAAAAGTAGGGTAAAGATAATAGCCTTTCCAGACAGGTTTCTAATATAATGCATTAGCTACAAAAAAACGTTCTCAGACAGAGTTAATACATTACAGTAAAACATAGGATGGAAATGTTATAATAATAAATATTGAACCGTCTAATTGAGCCTTAGAAGCCTTTAGATGATCAATTAAACAATATATATTTGAAGATAAAGTGGAATGGGAAATTAATTTTACTATGTTACCTAACATAAAGAATCAAAGTCAAATTTTAAGAAGCAAAACAAAACAAAAATTAAATAAAAAATTGAATATTCTTAAAACAATTGTAAATCAATCTTAAAATAAATTTTTTTTCAGAATATCAAACCGGCTACATTAATACTGAGATTACTGGTAACAGCTTTTATTTTATGTGGTCATATTGATTTCGTTCAAGCGTCACAAACAATTCAGCCTCATGAATATGGTAAAGAAGTAACAACACAAAGTGAAATTGATATAAATGATGTTATTAATGAGCCAATTAGTGGTGAAATTTTAGCCCCAAAAACATTACCATTGAATAATCGAGAGCCAAGTTGTGAGGAGCTTAGAGCTATGTGGAGGTAAATTTTCAATTAATATTTTTGCTTGTTAGTTATTTTATTATATTTGTTTCCTTTTAAGATTCATATTAAGTATTTTTATTGCTTAAGGATTATGGAGGATTCCAAATGATTATTTGTTGGGAAATTTAAAGAAAAGAAATCATAGAAAAATTTGTTATTATTTGTTTTTCATTTTATTACTTTTAATTAACTGTTTTATCTAGTTTAATTTCTCTTCAATACTAATCAATATATTGAATGTAAAAAGAGAGTTTTCTTCGTTTGCCAACAATAACAATAATGAAAACTAAATTTTTTCAGTGATTACTTTTTAATAATAGAATTTCTTGAATCCAACTAGCGAGAAAAAAGATTATTTTAAATATATAATTTGATATTAATTCTTTTTACATCCCACGCAATTTAATAGTAGGAAAAACAAGGGTTATAGGCATTTTCAGAATTCCAAAGTTAGTTTGTATTTGTAGAAAACAAGCAAAAATTCTTTTAAATTTATTTTTCTATTTCTAAGGACTGTTATTATTATAGTTGTCTAAATTTAAATTCTTTGAATTCAACTGTAGGCGTATTTGAAAACCAAGCAGTTTTATTAGAATTAAAACTGATTTAAAATGGGTCATTTAGTAGATATCCTTAAATAAATTTCAAATTTTTTATGTTGAAAGAGAAGCATATTTTCTTGATTGCCCTGATTTGAATTTTAAAAGATTTTTAAAGAATATAAGTTGTGTGTTAACAGAACTTAATCTATTTATTTACGTAAAAATAAATAAATTATTAGACAAAATACTGTAGGTGCTTTTTACATTCAGCTAAACAAAAAAGAAATTCAAGAAAACAAAACCAAAATTTTTGGGTTATTTTAATCGAACAAATAAAACGACTATGTGTTAAAAGAAAAATATGTTGACTATACTTTTTTTTGCTTGAGTAGATATTTTTTTGTAATTGAAATTTTTTTCAATGAAAGTAATTTAAATTGGATTAACATCTAATTAAATTTATAGCCAAAAACACCTGTTCCTAATTAAATAAGCAAAAATTAGCTAAAATGCTTTGCTTTTTACTAAAATCAATTACTGAGGACATTTTTTATCTTTTTCATCTTTAGAAACTTTTGTTATTCAATTTGAAGTATTTATATAAGTTTTAAGTTTATCTATAAGGGGCTATAATGTACTTAAATTTAAACATTAACTCTCCAACCTCGAAGGGACATATTCTAACACTTAAATTATAGAAAAAGTTGATGGTAGTTCCACATAATGCTACATAAAACTTATGTGAAAATCATTTTTCAATTATTTTGGCGTAATGTTAAATGGACAAAAAATGATTATAAAATTTTGTAAGTATTGAAAGTTTTTTTTTTCAATATTTCATACAAAAAAACCTGTGCTGAAGGTAATTGTAATTTAAAAAGTTGAGAGAAAATATATAATCAAACAGTTTTTCCAAAAATATAGGTTGCGTGCCTTTTTCACTATTTAATATATATGTTAATAATGGTGTCAAACTGCCAATCTTTTTTTTAAATTGGTTAAATATTTTTATTGGCTGATGTATCGCAAATGATTTACTACCCTCAGCTCGAAGAAAAATTTAAAACTTGCAGAAATATTGTTTTGCAATCCATAAGAACGGTTTGTTAAGGGCTATATTGTTTGGTGGCATTACCAGCGCATAATACGCAACTTAAGTTTTAAAAAACGAACTAAAAACTTAGTTCGTCTGTATAAACATGCTACAAGCGTGTACGAAAAATATTACACTTGAAAAGGGATGTGCAAAAAACTTCTTTAAAACTAATACAATTATTACCACTGCAAGAAATGGTCATATTTTTCATTTTGATAATAGTTGTTATTCTTTAAAGCAAATATATATATTACAATATTTCTGATTAAAATATTACCAACACTTAACACTAATCAATTTTTTGTTGTTTCTTTTTAAATTAGATTTTCCAAACGACAATCAAGAGCAGCTGAGATGACAAATGAAATTCCAAAATACCGTGATCCATTTGCATATAACATTTGGGAATCATATTATCCAACATCTAGAAGTATTGGAACGTGAGTACTAAAAACTTTTTTATTAAAATTTTATTGAATAAAATGAATGAATGAAATCATGAATTGCATGATTTTTCAAATTCCCATTTCTACTACATAAGCTTTATAAAACAACACAAGCAAACTGAAGTTTCAAATTCCCTGAAAGCCACCTCTTATATTGGTCTGTTTTAATCATATCAAGTAGGTTAAAAAAATGGTTCACATTCAACCAATCAAAAAAAATGATTCTCTTTGGACAAAAATTTTTGTTGGTCTTTTAAGCAGTTTTCATATATTTTAATATAACATTCCTTAATTATTTCAATGCTTTGCAAAGAAAATGTATCACACAATTAGTGACAGTTGTTTTAACACTCGAATATTTGTACAAAGTTTAGAACACTATACTATTCAAATCGGTCATTATGCTAGCTTGGATTCTTTTGAAAATATCTAACACAGCATAATAATATCTAATGTAAGGTTTGCTTGGATGATTTAAGCCTTATCATCATTTGTGCCGTATAGTAGTGTCATCAAATAAATTTTTTTTTCAAAATTTTTACTTAGAAATAAAATATAAATATTTTACAATTCAATTAATTTCATTGGAAAATCATTGAAAAAAACACTTAACATTTAATCCTTATGACAACAGCTACTTGAAATGTTTGTTATTGCTTTGGGTTTTTTGGAATTCTCTGGATAGCTACAGAAAATCCTTTTAATTAAGTACGAATCGAAATAAGTTAAATTGACTAAATAAATTGTTCAAAATTTTTATATTCTTTGAAGACTTACACAAAATTTTTGTAAAAAATAAATCATTTTAGATATGAAGTTACTAAGGCTGTCAATTATATTCGATGTTTACTTGAAAATTTTTACTATATTTACCTAACTTTATCCATTTCATATAGGCTTGAAAAATTTTAAATTTCTTTTTATAGAATTAAGTAAAACTTAGGAAAACTCTATGAGCATAATTTTTAAATAAACAAAAATTATATAAACTAGGATCGCCGACATTTCAATAATACATAAAAAAAAACAAAATGGAATATATTCTTCACTTGAATATTGTTTCGCTCTGTTTGTATGAGTAAAATATGTTGTATTAGCGAAGAATACCGAGTTTATATTCCTATCATCTATGCTAGCAATACAAATATATTGTAAGCAGGAACGTATTCGGCTTATCCATATGTTAACCGAATAGAGACGAAGAGAGAAAAAAACAACAACAACATAAAGGCAAAGCAAATCACTAATTTGCGAGTGATATGTGTGGAATTTTGAAAAGGTTTTTATATTCCGTACAACTTGGTGACGTCACCTTTCGAATAAAATCGGTTGAGTGTGAATACATTTAAAAGGGGGGGAAAAAAAACGGCTTCCTTATTAATATATTAGGTACTTTTGAGTTTATCTAAACCCCCATTGATAACTCCTGCTTCGATGTTTACAAATATTTGATTAACAAATTCCATAGACTAATCAGCTATTTGTGACTCTAAAAGAAAATTACTATGATTAAATCGTTAAATTTATAAAAGAATTTTAAAGCTATAATTAAAATACAGAAAAAAACCAACTTAATTGTATAATATGAAATTTTATGTTAGAAATATAATTAAAAAGGAAAACTGTAAAATCAAAGTAATTCCTGACAATTCCAATACGATGCAAGTTTTTACTCGCAGAAAAATAATTTTTATCATAATTTTTCTCGTTAAATTATTTATAATTGTTCATCTTTTTCGTATCATTTATGTATAAATACACTTACTGCACATTTAGTGATAATGAATTAAATCTGTTGACAATATTAAATGAATAGTTAAATAATAAAGTTGAATAAAGCTTTAATAATCAAAATATCATTAGTCCGTGGCTATGCTAATATTAATTCCAAGGAAAGTATTTAACACAAAAACAACATCAAATTTGTTTGATTAAGCAAATATAAGCAATTATTTAAAATTACAACCATTAACAGTTATACATATTAACATATTAATCACTATTTTAAAACTTTTATGTGAAAATAATGCACTAAGTTTTTGTAAGCTAGCTTGATTTGCTTGCATTTACGTAAAATATCCTTAAAAGCGGTTAAATATTGTTATTGAGGTTTTAATCCATTGGGAAAATACTCTGGTTTAATCAAATTTAATTATACACTCTATTGACTTTTTTTTATTCTTTCATTTCGTTTTATAGAAGAATATTTGTACAAGACAAATTATAAAAACTACTTACTCAAAATATTATATCAAAATATTATAAAAAAGTAATTTGTGTCCTATTTCAACAGCTTCTTCTGTAATTATGAGCATTGACTTTTAAAGCAAAAATTGAAATTAATTTTCATGAAACACGTCTTCCCTAAACAATGATAATATATGTAATTATTGTGTTAACTAACACTGCACTGGCTTATATATATATTTCTTCTGCCGCAAAGTATGCAAATTAAATTTTTGTATTTAAAATTTTGATGCATCCATTAAGTAAATTCATATTCAATATGAGATTTAAATGCAGTACCGTATAATATTGTTATAAAAATTCACTAAACACACTGAAGAAAATTTTAGTTGGAATAAATAAATGTTTATTTCGAAAGTAATTTACAAATTTTAGCCATTAAATATAATAAAATGAACTAAATTAATTATTGGTATTACACAAATATACTTAAGTAGTATAAAATTAGTTTTATGATGAAAATTTTCATAATTCAACTGTAATAAACTTAATTAAAAAGATTTTAGGATAATTTACTAGGGTACTACTGTGTAAAATTATTTTAGTTGGTTATTTTTATTTCAATGATTTTGATGTCGTTGTTATTTCCTTTTTATTTTCCTAGGTAATTACACGCCATAATAGAATTCAGTTTGACTAGTTTTTGGTTTTTTAATTTCTAATGAAATTTGAAACTTCTAAGTGATTTGATTTGGTTAATAGCTAATAAAAAAAATAAATATAAGTTTAAGAATCCTTTGATTTTTAACGAAGATGGCGTTCATCTCAAGTGATGTAATAAAGAACAAAAAAACTAAAATAATTCTTTCTAATACTACATAAATATATTGGAATACCAAAGCCATACATGCAACCTAAAGTACTATTATATAACCCTTAAAGAGTTGTCCTTAATAGTTTGAGAAAATTTTTTTTAGAATTTTCTTTTTTCAAGTATTTTGAGAGGTAAAGTTCATAATAATGATAATTATTGTATAAAAATTAATACGCTTTAAAGATCAAATTATGTAGATGGATTAAAAGGCATCAATTTCTAATAGCTTCAAACATGCGTAGGACGCAAAAGTTTAGTAATTTTGACATGATTTGAGTTATCAGTAGCCTTGTAGTAGAGCTGCTTGGAGAAATAATTAACATTGACAGTTTTTTACACTTAAAGTTGTGTTTCTACTTTTCATTAATCTCTGCAGCTTATTACCTCCATAAATTTACCCATTAGTATGTTCTTAGTCATCATTTTCTGCTGTTATTTTAGCTCGTTATTTGAATTTTAAGGGCTTTTAGTTAACCTTTAATTATTCAGTGAATTGTATATTTTAAAGGTTTGTTGTCCAGATACAAATACTAGCCCAAGAGTAAATGCTGTTAAGTAGTATCATTAAAAAATTATTTTTGGTGCTCAAAAGTCCATCAGAATATTAATATTTAGTTTAATTGAAAAATAAGTACAATGTTATTGTTGAATAGAAAGCTTAATAGAAATTATTTTGTCCATTTTTTTGTAATAAGGCTTACAAAAAACTCAGTATAATACTTTATAGACTTAAATTTTTATTATGTCAATTACGAGCTTATAGCCTAACTTCGTCCTTTAGTATTTCAAGTTAGTGAAGTTTCAATATGCTACTGGGTTGAAAAAGGGGTTTAATTAATGTTTGTAATTTAAATTTGTTTAAAATTTGAAAATATATTTATTAGTTATATTCAAAAGGAATTATCAATGCCTCTGCAAAATATATGAATCTAATGTTAAGCTTAAAAAAATAATAGTAAAATAAGTGAAAAAGAAATTGTTTTCCTTGCTTTGTTAGCTAGTAATTTTGTTTCCTTAAAAGCTTAAAATGAAGAATATATGTATGTCATCAGACAACAAATTAGTATTGCAGATTATACTAGAAGGCTGAAATGCATCTACTCATTGGGAGATATCAAATGGGCCTCAAGGTAATTACAGCAAGGAAATGGGACTCTCGGATTGAATTTTCATCCTTCAGAGAACTTACAGATTGCACTGCAATTTTAGCTATAAATATATAAAAAAAAACATATATATGTCAAGTGAAAATAATTGAAAAACTTTTGTTACTTTATCGTTTCTTCTCTTTAAAACCTTCTCAAGGTGACATTCAAAAATTTAAAATCATTCAATAAAAATAGAATCTTATTTTTGATGAACTCGTTTGAGACGTGAAAAGTTTCCAAATGTGTGCAATATGCATAAAGATTAAGTATAGAGAAGAAATTCAAGTAATTTTTAGTTCTGTCTTATTTGCGTTAGTTGAAATACATAAATAAACCTAATTTGTATTTTTTCTATTTATTAATGAACAAAATAAATTGTATTTTTTGAAGCTAAAATTAAATACGTGTCGCATTGCTTTGGCTTATGCTTAATATTTATTTTCTTGGAAGTTTAGTTTTGTTATTTTAGTTGCTGAATCATTTTTTTCTTAAGGAAGATTTCGAGCTAAACTAAATAAAGTTACAATCAATATGAACATATTTAAATTAAAAAAAAGATGATATATATTAATAAAAACTTAAATTTGTAGTTATTAGCATGACAAGGGCAACAGGATTAATAGCCAAGATATTTAGATAAATTACAAAAGACACATTGGAAAAAACTAAAGCAAATAATTACGAAGAAAACCATCCTTCCGTTTATATGCTTTTAGAAATATCTTTCTAATACAAATATCTTTTGAATATATAAAAAGATTATTGTTTTTCAGGTTGAGTGGATCTCATTGATTCAAAATCCTTGTATCTGTTTTAATTGAATTAATTGTTAAAAGATACTATTATTTTAAGCTGCAAAGAAAATCATTGTTATTATTATTATCTTAAAATTATAATCAGCTTAGAAAGTTAATAGAAAATAGAAAATATGTTAAAGAGAATTTATAAAAATTTTTTGAAAATCGTTTTGTGCAAAATCTAAAACAGTTTTTTTCTTTTTCTAAATATTTCTCTTTAAATGTTGATAGTAGAAAAACTTTTACCTGTGTTTTTTTATTAGTAAGCAACGAAAACATATTTCAGCTTGTTTTGAGGAATGAACGCATCTAATGAAGTTAGAGTTTCTTAGTACTTCATAAATATATTATAGTTCCCCGAATATTAGGAAAAATTGAACTTCAGGATAGCTTCGGGTTTCATTAATAATAAAAAACAAAATACTAATCCTATAATTTTAACTGTTAAAATTATGAAACTATACTTAATATGAATATAAAGATATTGTAGACAATATACCCAAAAATATTGAAAAATTAAATCTAAGAGTTTTACTTGCTCAAACCCTTTAAAATAAATTTCCATTCGTTTACTTATACTAAATTCAACATTTGCGTGCCATGAGTCTTTAATTTTATGCAACAAATCAGAGGCTTTAGACAAGCTTAAGGCCATGTCATAATCTCAAAATTCTAGATAAATAGAAAATCAACCCTAGCAAAAGCTTTCAATTAAAAACTTTTATAGAGCACATATTACATACCACATACTTTATTAAATTTTGCTTGCTTTAATCAGAAAAAGATAACTGCAAATCAATCTGAAAGCCTTTGCGCTCATTCGGTTTCTTTCAAAAGGCTATTGTGGCTCAGAGTTCTAAAAAAAGAAATATCAATTATGACTTGTCACAGAAAACATTCCTTTAATGATTTCTACTTCAACATCAAATAAATTTTTTTCAAAATTTTTACCTAGAAATAAAATACAAATATTTTAGAGTTCAATCAACTTCATTGGAAAATCACTGAGAAAAATATTTAACATTTAATCCTTATGACAACGGCTACTTGAGATATTTGTTATTGCTTTGGGGTTTTTTGAATTCTCTGGATAGCTACAGAAAAATCTTCTAATTAAGTACGAATCAAAATAAGTTAAATTGACTGAATAGATGGTTCAAAGTTTTTATATTCTTTAAAGACCTACACAAAACTTTTGTAAAAAATAAATCATGTTAGATATGAACTTACTAAGGCTGTCAACTATATTCGATATAAAATAATCAAGAAATGCAGAATTTCAAATTAATTTGTCCATTGAATTAAATCTCAGAACCAAAACATTATATCAAAAACAGCTTGCTAAAGCGAGCACAAAAAAGTTTTACTATGTTTACTTAACTTTATTTAATATTCGTTCAATTTAAATAAAAAGCTTGAAAAGCCTAGAAAAGTTTTAAATTTCTTTTTATAGAATTAAATACTTTATATTTCTGCATTTTTTAAATTACTCATTTCCGAGTTAAAAAGTCAGACCAATATTTTATCAAATAAACAAATTTTAAGTAAAATATCTAAAATGCTGATGACAAATATTGAAAAAAGAAGAAAACTACTTAATTGAATTAGCCAATATCTTTCCTTTTTTATTTAATAATAATAATTAAAAACACAAAAAGAACTTTAAAAATTTTTTTTAATTATCATGTAATTTCAGAATATTACCACGTTATAGAGATGCATCACGTCCAGTTTATGGAAGAATTATCCATAGGGAGCCGTTAATACGCTTAGCTGAACGTACACGTCAATATGAGGATATGCCAAGAGTTTATGGTGGTGAAAGTAAAATAATTGAACCAAGACGACGTTTTATACAATTTCGTTTTTCTGGTGGTGGAGCTGGTAATACAGCGAATGCATTAACATCACATCATGGCAGCTTTCAAAAATTAAAAGAAATAATTTGGACAGAAAGAGCTAAAGAATTAGCCCAACAAAGAAAAGCTGAAGAGACAGCAGCTCGGGCGGCTGTCTTAAAAGAAATTGCTGATGGTCAAAGGTAATTTTTTTGTTAAAAGTTTTTTAAAATTCATTTCAAAGAAAACAAGAAGCGTTTTTTAAGCCGTATAGGAAGCTTTCATTGGCTAGATATGCATCCTATTAGTTTTTTAAGTAGCACTAAAGCATTTTATCTATTTTTGATATAAATGATGGAAATTTTGTATAAAAAAGAACCCTACTTATTTGGTGATACATAATACTACGTATATGTGGTGTTAATTAAAAAAGTTCTTCCAGAAAAATACTGCCTTATCTGATTGAATTTCTTCATTAAATTAAAGCACTCTGAGAAATTTTATACATGTAAAATGAAGTTTGAAATCATGTCTCAATGATATTATTTTTTTGTGACACAGGTCCAAAGAGGTCCACAGGTCTAAAGAAGTAGGCTTAATCTGGCTCAAAAGACAACACATTTTTTCAAATTTCACATTGTATTCGATAGAGCTTTCTTCAAAAGCGAACAATTTATGAGTAATGAACTTTTATTTCAATATTTTCAAGAAACTTAAATATTTTTCCAATAAAACAAACGTCATCTCACCATATCTAAAATTTTGTATGAAATAATCCTTATTAGCGAAGATAATAGATCTTTTACCAAGTGCTTACGAAAAATTATGCTAAAAATATCGTGTCTAGAAAATCACATGCTTAAATAGAGAACAAAATCATATATATATAGTATGAAAGTATATATACGCTCTTCGTAACCCAACGCTCACTTTTAGATGGCGTATATATACGCCCATCGGAGCGAGAAAGTTTAAAAAACATTTATTAACTTTCTTAACAATACAAACTTATTAGTAATACTCATAATAACTTAAACTTAACTTAGGGTCTCAAAGATAAAATACCTTTGTAGTACAGAAATAGTACATAATAGTTACAAGGAGTTTAATTCAGTGGTGCAAAATTAGAAAAAAAATTGAACTTATCATTTTAATAATTGACTATTTCCATTCATTTAATATTTGATATAGCAAACAAAAAATAACAGAAAAAAAGTATTTTTTAAAGCGTAAAGCCGAACATTTTTATAATTTCTTACTTAAAGTTCTTTTAATTATTTCTTCTTAAGAACTTAATAAAACATGTTACGAGTTTTTGCCAGCATAATAAATTAGTATTCTGAGTCCAACTGGGTAAATATTGTTTAACTGTAATTTGAGATTCTAAGAATAAACAGCGAATCCTGCTCTTTGAATGCTAATCAAGTGTAATAAGCAGATAAATATGTTTTGGATGTAAGTCTTTAGATTTAATAATTAGAAGAATTTTCTTCCTTTCTTTGATAGCTTCGATGAAGTATGTATTTTTATATGCATGTATAAACATATATATATGTATATATGTATAAATTTATATTCAGTCTAATCTCTTCCTGGAATGTCTTATCTAAAAATTGAGAGAAACAAATTATATGATACAGTTGGGGAATAGCTTGTTTTTCATCTTTTATGAATATGAAATTTAAGCAAGTGGTATCATAAAATTAGCTGAATGAAAGGCAATATAGTATATATATCTATATATATATATTATATTGTGGTGTAGCACACTGAAAACTACTTCTGAAAGTCATATATTTGATAAGAAATACTGCTTTGGTATTATGAAAGCCTTTTAAGAAGGTATTTATCGGAAGAATCCATATTTGTTAGATCAAGGATATCAGTATGGACTCGTTTTGTTTTTGCTGTTTATTTAAGAAGCCTTTGTATTTATTTTAATCAAATTTTAAATATTTTTAATTGAATTAATTTTTATTCTGTCATCCAAAACTACTTTAGTATACATATTGGCCAAATTGTTGTAAGGTGACTAAAAAGAAGTATCTTAAAATTTAACTAATTAGTAGTAGTCAGTAGTCCTTGAAAGAAATGAATTTGTTCGAAACAAACAATTACATATTTCACTAAAAATAGAGAAAATTGGAGACCTTTTAATGATACTCAAACAGGTATCAAAGAAACCGATTAACTTTGGTTAGAAATTTGGTTAGAACTTTCTTCAATCGATTCCAAAACGTAGAACACCTAATTGTTATCAAGAAGCGTATACGGGTATCTATTTTCTCTATTATCGAATTTCTCCTACACCTATTTCATGAATAATAAAAAACACTCATAATCAATTAGGTGTCCCCTTTTTTCTAAGTAAATTTCTACAGTTGGATTTCTATGACCTTTTAGTTGTATAAAATTTATAATTCAATTTTAGATTTCTTTCCTTTTTAACATGGAAAATTTCTAGTACATTGATATCTTTGAATTGTATCTAATATCAATATTTCTTATTTTTAATATTCTCTATAAATTTAATATCCAAATAAAATTGTTGTAGATATCTGACTTTTCTATTTATCGAAGGGTAAATATTTAAAGTTTGAAAAGTATGTTTAATATAAATTCAATTTTCAAGTGAAAAATTTTTAATAATTGAATAAACTGAAACTCCCATACATAGATACACACATTAAAATGATAAATCTTTTATTCTCCTTTATATTTTGTGTTCCAATAAAATACGCAGGATTTTTGCTTTTGATATAATAATTTTCTTTTTCTTATTAAAGAGAGGAGTACTAAAATCAATGTGAATGGGTGTAAGCAATAGATAAAAAATTGTCGTAATTTTTACTCTCAAATATTTCACATTATTAATTAGGTATCTAGTAAATAAAAAATCAGACAAGTATTATTGTTGAATATAATGAGTGGGAGTTGTTAAACAGATTTAATTGATTCAGTTGAAACAGGACTAAATTGATATTTAAAATTTTGCAGTATTCATCGAATTTAAATTTTGACTTTCTGTTGTTAAAGAAAAGCAAAATCTTGAAGAGGATGCAAAATTTGTAGGAAGAGATCAGACTTCATCTCACTGTATATTTTCTATTTAATGTGTCCTTTGTAAAAAAATAAAATCATTCTAAATTTTAACAACCCTAATTAATTAAGCTACGCTACTTTTAAATACCTGCCTCTACTTTACTCAAAGTCATTTTTTCCAAGGTGTAATTATAAATGATAACATATATTTATATATACAGTTTCTTATTTGCTATACTTTCCATAGAACTTAATATCTATTTTGATATGTTATTTCTTAAAACAATGTAAGAAATATTGCCTTTAAAAATTTCAATTATAAAATTACGACTTTTTTGTTATCAAAAATTACCAGCCGAAAAAATATACAAGCAACACTAGATCCTTAAAACTACATTCGGGAACCCCAGTATGGAATTAAAAGGAAAGATATTAACAGCGAATATGCCAAACTTTTATAATGCCAAGATAAATAAATGGCTTAAGAAGTATTAACCTTTGTAGAATTATCATTTCTTCAATTTTAAAAGGATTTTTTTTTTTAAATTTTAAAAAGTTCATCCAGTTTTCTTAAGTGGTTTACGAAAATTTACCATAGCTAATACTGACTTTTAAATGCTTAAATAAACAAACTCAATCAATATTGATGATTAGGTAAATTGAACTAAGCTTTAGATATTTTTTATACAACGATGAATAACTTGAAAATTTTATAGTGTCACGATATGTGTCAAAAAAAAAGAAAAATCTAAATCCTTATTTATTTGAAACTTTTGCTTTCTTTACCAACTTTGTGCAGGAAGTTCATTTTCTTATTCAAATATTTGGGCTCTAAGTCAAATAAAAGTACACAAGCTGTAAGTTGATAAAGTTAAAATTTTCAAATAAAAGAAAAACACATTAGTTATAATTAAGGAATTGAAATAAATTTCTTCAAATTTTAATTTTAAAATAAAGTAGAACAAAAGGAATTTTATGAATTTAAAATTTCTTACTAGCTTCTAAAATTATAAGAAATTAATAATTTTATTTTAATCAAAAGTTTTATAATCAGAAAAATAAAAAATTGAATAAATAGAAAGGATAAGGTGAACAGCAAGGAAAAATACTCTCTATCTATATTTTTTGTAAGCCGGTTAAAGAGCAATACTTTAGCCTTTTCAATATTCTTTTAATAGTTTTTGTTGTTTCCCATTGAAACCTATTGCATTACTTTAATAACTTATAATAGCTGTTTTTGCTTTTAAGTTTTTATTCCAAAATGAATTTGAGCTACTTTTTTTAGTCCTTGTTCCTGAGGGTAACGCAATATTAAAATTATTATAACCAAGCTTAAAGATACTGATGGCACTTAATATTTACGAGGAATTTTAAGCATTTGCTTATTATAAATTCCTTATGATTTCCTCTCATTAAGTAGGTTTTTCATAGTTTCTTTTTTCTGATAACCAATAAATCAGATGCTTGTACATAGCAATTTGGATTTGAGCTCACAACATCGCCACTTGATATTTATTCTTTTAAGTTGGACACTATAGTTTCTAATATTTTTTTCCATTTTCAATTTAACGTTACTAGCAAATTTTCATAAATTTCATTTTCAACTGCTAATTGATTCAATTGTTCATTAGAAGCTGGCCTTTTACACTAGAATTCTTTTCAAGTGGATAATATGAAGGATAATGATTATATTTTTTCTCTAATACCCATTTTGATCATTTCATTGGCTATAAATTTTTGTTATTGTTTTTTTAATTAACACGAGCAAAAAATGTTCCTACCAATTTTACCAATAAAGTTTAATTAATTAATTTTAAGATATCGTAAAATTTTAACTTGAGTCTCTTTAAAATATTTCTGGAGCTTTAATAGAAATAATTTGTGTGCTTTGAAACTTGTTAGCACTTCAACTAAAAAATAACAGGTGTTTAGTTAACCTTTAAGATGTGATAGAAGATTTTCATTAAAATTCTAAAGCGTTTAATATATGTCAAAAAATTTGGGTTTATGTGTCTTTTAAATATCAATAAAATAGTCTAAATTGTTTCTATTTCGTTGAAACTGTGTATAAAATCTATTTTGTTATTTTCAATGTATGTAAAAGGTACATTATCTTGTATTCAGCTTTAGATTGTAATTTATGTTATATGTTATATCTATAGAAGTTAAAGAGCACGGAGTATTGTGGTCGTTTATCCATTGTTGAAGTTGTACATCTCAAAGCTGTTATTGTTTTTCTGTTTGTGTAAGAAAGGCGATATAAATGAGTGTATAAAATCTTTCCAAGTTTATTTTTGTTAGCTTCACTACTCATCAACTGTTTTTAATAGTACTTCAGGATATTTTCCTAAGTTTTTTGGAAAGAAAAACGTTATGTTTCACAGTTAAATAAAATATTTTCAACAAAGCTAGTTTTTTCTTATTACTGATTTCTAGCCCTCTTGTGATTATATTGCTTATTATAGATTAAACGTACATTTCATCGCATTAAAAACTGCAGCATTTTTAAAGAGACTTCCGAGTCGAAATTTAAACCCTCCTTTCATCTTTTTTAACCTTCTAAATGCAAGTTTTCACATTCTAGATGTAAAGGAGGCCCAAAGAAAGTTATTTTTAATTTGAATTTGGTGAACTTTGGTTTACTTTAGAATTCTTTAGTATACTTTGATCCTCCTTTTTGTCCTCTTTAATTCGAAAAATGCGAACTTTGGTATACTTTGAGGAGAAAATGCAAAACCTCTCGTGTATTGAAATATAGCTCAATATTTGTAGTTCAAGCTTTCTATAATCAGCTTAGGGAATTATTTAGCGGTTTGAAAGTCACTTAAATAGTTTTATCTCTAATAGTTTGGGTATTCTTTTCCGGACAAAGTTGCTTTGATTATATACTAACTACATGTAATAATTTATTATATTTCTGTTTTTTTTGCTAATAAGTTATGTGGAGAGTTTTGTGTGTATGGTTGCTGTTCAATTTTACTTCAGTTTTCTTTAACACGGATACACCGGATGAAGCTCATGTTTGGTATACTGATGGAAGAGTGTATCATAATACTGAAAGAAAAAGTTTGGTTTACGATACGATGACGAAAAGTGTGGTAAACGATTTTGCTTGGTTTTCAATGTACTTGAATTAAGAACATAATTCTTGAGTCAATGATTTAAATACTGAATTCTAGTAAACTCAAGTAAATTCAAGTAGATTATATACTCAACAATCATTTTACTTGCCACAATGCTGAAATTTTCAGTGTAAAGGTGGGCACCCACTTAGTGCGTATATCTTAGCGGGTAGCTTTTTTGACGTCATAGACTCACGCTAAAGTTCCCCCTCATATGTGGATACTTCAGCGTAAAATTCATTTGTACGTCATTTTGACGTCAAAAAAGTTACCCGCTGAGATATACGCACTATAAGTGGGTGTCCACCTTAATGAAAAAGAGATAAACTGCCCTTTACTCGCTTTTGACTTTTTTCTTGAACTCCAAAAGTTTTCTACTCTGATTCAAGATGCTTAATATATGCCTGAAAATTTGAAAGCAACATAAAAATTTTCAAGAACTTAATAAGCTTACCTCATTGAAAAATATTAAGCTTTACCTTTTGTAGGAATTAATGCTGATCTTTTATATTAATGCACTATAAGCTTTCATTTATTTTACCCCATATTGTCCAATCATTAAACATATATAATAGAATATTTCTTATTTTCAGTTTAATATCACGACAAGCAGCATATTCAAATCAACAATCTGACAATAATTTTGCAAAAGGTAATTAAACTTCATATTCTCAATTATAGCTACGAAAGAATCCCATTTTAGGTAATCCATCTTCCCTAAATCGTAATGGTGGTCTTGGAATATCATCAGTGCCAACACAAAATTCTCGTGGAAAATCATTTTATTCTAAGCCATCATCACATTTTCGAGAAAGGAATCGTTCACTTGTTAGACAGGTGAGTTTAATAAAAATTTATATATTCCTTTAATTTGACATTTGCCTACGAAAAAATTCGGACAGTTATATAACGGTTTTATTTTATTTTTTGAGGCTTCCAATTACTAAGAATCTCAATTGAGTCTACTATTTTTAAGAATAAATATTTAAATTTGTACATGTCATTGTGGTTTGAGCTTGTGTGATTTAATGTATAATTTAAACACAAAATATAGTTGAGTATGGTCATGTTCTGACTCCTTTTAGTTTATTAAGTTTTTAACTTTTAAATTTAAATAATTAATTTGAAGTCTCATTTATCATGGTTTGAACAATTGGAGCCTGCACTATTGCACGTATTCAGAGCCACTTTTGTGCATATGATGATTCCATTCCATTTTTAAAAATATCACTACGTTCTTCTTACATAAATCAAAATCAGGCTTTTCATTTGGATTGACTATTTTTGGTAAAATAAGTTTATTTCTTGAAATTGAGAAGTTTCGTTGCAAATACATACATTTCTATGTATTTGTCTATAATCTTTAAATCCATCAATAAGTTCTTAGATTCATTAATTGAACAAAACAAAGTTTGCAAGAATTCATATTACAGAAATCCTTACTGTTATTGGCCAGCGTTCATCTCAAAATAGCAAAATATTTGGAATTTTACATTATTTTTTAGGCTATAGTGTGAAATTTTGGATCATTATTTTTGAGAAATTTTTGCTAAAACAATTATCGGAATTTTTAAAAGATAATCAGAAAAAGAGCTTTAAAACAGAGAGTTCGTTGCTTTTAAGGTTTTATTAAAATTAAAAAATTACAAAACTTAGGTCTGGTTATTTTAATATTTATAAAAAGTTTTATTTAAAGAAAAACACATTTTATTTGATTTTGGTTTTATATATGTTTTTGATATTGTCATCCGATAAAATCATTTTAAGTCAACTACAGACCTTTTTGATAATGTCTTTGCCATTTTCATTTATTTTTTGCTTCTTTTGTATTTAACTATTTATAGTTAAATATTTGAATAGAGCCAATATAATAAAAGAGAATATGTTTAAAGAAAAATCTATTAAAAGGCTTATGTTCCAATGTAGCATTCTTTTTCTATAGATTATTTCATCCTATTTACAAAAAAATGCTTGTCTCAATTGAGCATATTAAGTTTTGTGAAATAGCATTGATTCTTTTGTTGATTTTTGCTGCATAAATAGACATCAAGACCTCGGCTCCTAAATTGAAGTAAAAGAATATTTCTGCTTACAATAAATCAACCAGGGTACGAAATTTTATCTAAAACATTCAGGGGGTGAAAATATCTAATACTTCCTCTAATTTAGGCTTAATATATGTATATTATTTAAGTATCAAGTAATTAACTTCATTTTGATACGTATTTCTTCCATTAAAATTTAGTATTCAACAAAGCAAACAAACGCTAAATGTGCTTCTTATTAATGTCTAGAACAAAAGTGCTAAGTTTTTGTAGTTTTTACAAATATAAATTTCTGAAAAGTTTTGGGAAAAAGTGCTCAGAAATAAAAAGTAGTTAGGATAAATAAAGTGGAAAAATATCCCGTTATAGAATAAGACCTTGGTTTGCTTAAAAAAGAATTATAAACACAAAGTTTCATCAAGTACGTTGAAATTTTTTAAAAACTCCAAGCTTAAAAATCCTATAGAATAAAAATTTATACGAAAACTACTAAAAACGACCATGCTATAAATTTTTTATAAAATTAAGAGGCAAGCAAATATTTAATACTATTTAATTTTATTAATTACAAATGAACAAAGAAAGGTGATTCAAGGGGATTAAAACATGTTTTTAAACTTACTGTCAGTACTCGACAGGAGCAAACATTTAATCACGATCGTAACTAGAAGAAAATCAATCTGTGCCTTTTATTTGCTATATTAACGTTTGGCCCAGCTATCTGTTCACGAGTCTGTATTGTGGTATTTATGTTTAGCTCGAATTCTGCCTTGTGATACTCATGTTTGGACAAAAATCTTCATCACAAGTCAGACTCGTTAAAGTATATGAAGGGGTTGAAAAGCCTTTTATTTCCGAGTTAGTTGATAAGTCTGAGTATATTCAAAGATCAATGAACCCTTCAAATTTTTTCATTATTTAACAGCTGACAATCTATTGGGTTTTAATGCTGAAATTTAACAGTTGAATACCATGCCACAAGATTGGCTTTTAGAAGTATGTCAAAAATACGGGCAATGTCTTAGATAGTATACTATCCCCAAAGAATGAAATTTAAATTTCGGATTTTTGAATTAAATAAGAGAAATAAAAAAATAAACAGTTTTTATTACAAAATAAAAAGAATATCTGCAAATGTTGAGTCATTTTTGGATTCTATATTTTTGAATCATTTATTACTTAAATATTTTCAAGAAACTTATTAATTTAGAAAATTTAATCTCAATGTATACTGAACATTTTAAAAGTCCTTACCAAACAATTTCTCATAAAATATTTGCTATAAAATTAACAAGAATCTTACATTGGAAGAACGAAATGTGTAATACATAAAAATATTCCCTGTTTCTTTTTGTATTTTGGCTATTTTCATATTTTATTTTTTCAAGTAAAGTGTGGAATTTATAGCACGCGATATTCTGTGTTTTATGATATCAAATTATAAGACGAATTTAATAAAATCAAATGTCATATTTGATATATCTTTAATTGCTTTTAATTCGTTATATTGCTTTATTTTTTGAAGCAATTGAAGATGAAATAATGATATATAATTTATTCAAGTCAGAAAGTTACTAATGCTTAGTTCAATTTACTCTATTACATTAATATGGCTGAAGAACTCCATTAATTTTTAGAAATATTAGCTAAATATTTCTTTAGATACTCTAACATAAGAGAATCAATAAAAGTTGAAAGCAAATATATGTATATAGGTGCAAGTGATTATAATAGTATTTTTTATGAGAAGTTATACTTTTGACGAACAAATGTTTGAAATAAATTACGCACTTTGTATTTTTTTATCAAGAATTCCTCAACAATGAAACGGCTTTTACGCATATTTTGTATATTAATTCAAGGTTTATTCAACTTTTCTACTTCTTCCAAAACAAATTATTTCTTGTTGGGATTTTACGTTAAGGTTTTATTGATAACAGAACAAAAAGTATATTCCGTTCTTAATCTTTAAATTTGATTTCAATTAAAGACATTAAATTAAATTAAATCATTAATTCCTTCTGAGTTCACTGAATTAATTTAATAGTATTCAGAGTTACAAGATTAGTTTTTCATTTGTTAGCTATGATATGAATTTTAATTAACGTTTCACAAATACTTTTTTTCCAATTTATCTTTTTCAAATCAATTAACCTTTGGGCAAAGAACGATTACTAAATTTTTGACTTCATTACTGTGTTTTATAGAATAAAATTATAAGATGTTTCTATCGGATAACTTATAGTTGATTTCATAAAACTTAATTACCTTTAAATGAAAAAAATACTTTATTAAAAATAGCAACAGTATATCAAGGAAGATGGCAGTCCAACCACGTAAATGGCTAATTTAGGATATCAGGAGTTGTATGTAGTAAAGCTTAAAAAATAATTGTAAGCTTTATAATGGTTTGAAATATTTTGGAATTGTTTCAAAGCTTGTTTCAATTTATTCCTCAGTTGTAGATTCTTCAATCTAATGATTTGAAATTTACTTTTCCTATAAAATCATAAGCATACATAGAATGGAAATGGATTCCCCAAGAACCTTATTTTCTAGCGGCTGTTGATAGGAAGGGAAATGTATTAATGTTGCTTAGAGAAAACCCATGAAAGCAAAGATTCCTTACAGAACTCTTCTAAAGTTAAAAGTTCTCTTAAAATTTGACCATATAACACTACTGTTGATTGTATATCTTTACTCTGTATGTGTAAAGAACTTTTTATTATAGTCCATTATTCGGGGCATGTAATATGCTTTTATCGTGATCGTACCTGATTTATTTTGGTTTAAGCCTCCTGGTGGTATCAATTACGCTATACCTTTTCATGTCATTTAATTTAAGTAGACACCTTATAGGAAATAGCATTTGTGTCAATGAAGCTATGAAGATATGGATATCCATCAAGCCTATTACCTAATTTGAAATAAATAATTTTGAAATAACTGATTTTTTGGTAAATTTTGAAACAAACTGATTTTTCGGTGCAGATAGTAAAGCTAATTACTTGTTCTTCAAATAAGGAGTTAAACAAATGCATTTATTAAAAGTGAAAAATTAAAAGTCAGCGTTACTTCTTAATTAAAGCAGAAGCAGATATTTAAAAAAGGCTTTGATAGCCCACGACATATTACGTATTACGTTTTAGATCTTTTTGCATCAAGTGAAAGACTGTTGTTTTACGTTAATTAACAATTTGAAAAAATAATTAACTTTAGTATTTTTAAATTTTATTTGAACATAAAAAAAATATTTTTAAGATATTTAAAAAAATTTATACTTTCTTTTCCATATGAAAATATTAGAGTGGAAACCAAAATGATTATCTAGACAGGAAACAACGTGATGACAATAAAAAATACAGTAATAATGAAAACTTAATGCAGGACTTTTTACAATACGATGAGCCTGAAGACTTTGACAATTTGTTTTATTAAAATTTATTGCTTATTAAATATACAACAACTGAAAAACTAAATAAATAATTATTTTGAAATATATAAATATATAAATAAAGTAAATTTTGATTATATAAGACAATATATATATATATATATATATATATATATATTTAAATAAGTATATAAAGTATTGCATATTGAAACTGAGCCTATAGTATTTTTCTGTTGTGGAACAAAATGAAGACAATAATAAATTGAATTTAAAAAAAAAAAACTTATAGCAAAGAAAAAAATTCAGTTTTCCTAATTTTTTGATGAAAAATTACTGACTGAAAAAAAAATACTTTTGTGAAAATGTATGACATATTACTATTATTGTTAAATATGATTGTAATAAAAATAAATCAATAAAAAACTGTGCATTTAGTTAAAAACTAAAGTTACTTATAAAATAATAATAAAGCTGTTTAAGCTTATCTTAGAAAAAATAAAAAAATCGCCACACTAAAATGATTTATATTTTTAATTCTCAGAGAACTATTTATTTTTTGTTAACTAAAGCCTAGCATCAAAATTAATTTTAAATATTTAAATTTTTACAGAAAATAAAAAACTGATAAAACTGAATAAGTCAATTCAGCTTGATAGTATATTTAAAAAATATTGAAAAATTTGACAATAATAAAAAACGATTTTATTATATATAAACAGCCACGGAAAAAAATCCTTACAGATGAACAAGTGACAAAAACTATGCTAGTTCAAAATTTATAATATATATATATATATATGTGTATATAAATGCATAGAGTAAATATATAAATAATAATTAAATATATCAATTTTGTATTCGAAGAAACTTAAAAAAATTTAACTAAATATGTGTGTATGTCTAAATATGAAAAGGAGAGTGAAAAATGTTTATTTGGTTATTTTATTTGTCGATTCCTTGATGAAATCTTATCAAAAAACAAATTGTAAAGATTTTAAGGGATTTAGGAAGAAACTTTTATAACAAAAATAAAGTACCAGTCCTATTTTTAATATTATGTTTTCTTGGCTAAAATTTTATTTAAATATGAAATAAAATGAATTCACTTTGAATATCAATTATTAAATAAAAACATTAATATATATATATACATATATATCACAAATATATTTTTTTTAATTTGGAAAATATTTGAAAACAGAATGATGATGTCTATGCCAAATGTGTCATTCTTATTTTCTTCCAATCTATGAATTTTTTATGCATGCATACATATACACAATACATTTATAAATTTCATTAAAATGAAAACAAAACTAATAAAATAAAATGATTAAAATAAAAAACAGCTTGAAAGTAGTCTAGATATAAAAAAATTAAATTAAATATTTTATTGCATCATGATAGGAAAAATGAAAGCGTGTATGCAAAAAAAATCTAATGAAATATATCTTTTTAATACATATCAATACTATTTTGAAAAAAAAACTAAAAAAAAAACTTCAAAACCTCAGAGGTGTTAAATTTTCTTAATTTATTTTGTAAATTGTGGCTTTGCAACCACTAGCATTGGTTTTTTTTAGTTTAGTTTAATTTGATTTATTAATAGTTTGTCATTTTTAGTTGACAATCGTAATGTCTAAAAATATATTATTATATTTTCAATTAAAATAAAATATTTTATTTGGATTTTTAATAAATTTCAATATGTTTACAGCAATTTTTAATGGTTGTTATTATGTCTAAATTAAAACAGCAAATGTCAATTAAGTATTATTTTTCTGTTCTGTGAAGATCATTGCCACAAGGCATCAAATCCTATATCGTTTTATTTTGCACATATCGTCAAGTAATATCATTATTTACATACTGTTTTTAATACGAAATTCTAACTTATAAAAGTTTAAAATTAAAACTAGAAAAAAATTTAAAAAAATTATATACATGTATTGACAGAAATTATAACAGAATTTAATTAAATTAAAATTAACATAACTTTAAGAGAATTACTAAATAATAGAAACTAAAATATATAAGAGAAATAATTAATATATTTATTTATGGGTTTAAAAAAATACTTCTGAAATGTTACTTCCAAGAACTTCTTTAGAAGAATGAGCATGAAAAGAAGTATATATATATGCATATTTATGAATATTTATATATACATATATATATATTATTGTAATCTAAATATATTATCCTATTTGAAATGTAAAGTTATATACGTAGTAAAAGTGAATCAGATACAGTGTTGAAATATCAAAACTAGTCCCTCCCTTTCCCAAAGAAAAATATAAAAATAACATGAACAATATATTAATTAGAAGGTAACACTTTTAAAGACAATAAACAAATATTACTCAAAATAACTTGTAAACTAAAATAAACATACGAAACTATCAATAAGAATATATGTCCTATGAGAAAATAAAAACTAAAAAAACTAAAAATCATATTTTTAAATTAGAACTTGAATATTAAGTGTTCAATTTCAACTCATTTAATTTTTAAGCTAATAGAAATTTTCTTTTATTTTTTCTAGTAGAATTATATTTTGCATAATTCCAATAAAGAAATTTTAAGGGAAAATAGAGGGTTGTTAAATATAACTTATATATTAAGCCAAAAATTATTAACTATATATAATATGTATTTGCTTTTGCATTATTTGATGTTTAGAAAGAACAATCAAAAATTATCACGGGGTTTTCTTTAATCAAGTTAAAAATATTATTTTCAACTAAACTCTTTGCCTTTAACTTATTTTCACTTAATTTTGAGTTATTCCAGTAGAAGTATTATATGTATTGGTCATTGCCTTTACAAACCTTTTTTGTACTTTCACAGTTAAATGTTTCCCAGGAGAGAAATTACTCACTAGTGAGTTTCTCATGCATGAATTCATATGTGAATCATGTTAAAAAGTACACCTGTGAAATATTTATTTATACAGAATGCAGAAAGTAGCGATTATAGCTACTCTTCAGTCATATTTTTGTGCAGAGCTTGCTATGATGACGACTTTTCAAGCCGTTTGTTGACAAAATTAATTCAAATTTCCAGCAATAAAGTAGGCATTATGACTAAAAAGTAGCTGTTTTTTATTGCTGAAGTAGAGCTACTTTCTCTACTAGATATGATTGATTAACTTCTCTTTGTTATTACGACTTTTCTATGCATAGAAAAATATACAATAACAAACCTAAAGGGAAAAATAGTTCTACTATATTACTGAACAATGGAAAAGAGCTAATTTTTAGTCATAAAAAGGTGCACTTTTCTAAGCTAAGTTTCGGCATTTTATGGCTGATTGAGAAAAGACAGATTAGGAGACAATAAAGGACTTTATGACTAAATAAAAGCTTTGAGCGACAACTATGATATTTGTAGAATAATGCTTTGTTATATTTATGCGTTTTATAATTTTAGTTATTAATTTTAATAACCGTGATTAAACAAAATCATCCACCATATTTTTCTGTACTTAAAGTTGTTGCAAAAAAGAAACAAATATCACTGCTTTTTGGTATAAAATTCAGATTAAAAAAAATAAACATACATTTTGAGACACACACGTAGTATGACTCTGCTTGTTTGCCCATACAATTTAATAACTTTCATAAATTTATAAAAAATAAAAATTTTCAGAAATTTGCTCTCAGGAGATCGCGTACAATAAATAAGAACTATTGTATAAGAAATTATACTATTTTCTTTTGCTAAATAGATGGTGCTAAGCGGACAGACTCAGCAGTGTTTCAGAAATACGTGAACAATTGAGATTTAGTAAAGACACAAAATAAAGCTTTCAGTTTGAAAATGAACTTTTAATTTCGGAAGTCTTACCAATTTCTGAACCAAAATCTGATAAGCTTTTTACCTGTTTTATAAACTAACGGAATTATGAACTAACAATAAGTGAATTATGAACTTTATTAAAATTAAATTTGACGTTTAATTGGTTAAAAAAGTTTTCTGAAATTTATGAAATTATTTTATTTCAAGTCAAACATAAATTATCCTATACAGTAATTTAAATATATGTACATTTTAATAGGATATATTAAGATAATTAACATCAATTGATGTTAAAAGTTTTATTTCAAATTCATCATAAAATTATAGCTGTTTTTAATTAATCAACATTTTTGTTTACTTATTTTTAAATTGGGTTATGTAAGTCATTCAATAATTTTTGCTTTAATTGCATTTTTAATCAAAATCTTCAAAAACTTTAGTTGTTCTTCAAAACATAAAAGAGGTACATAAAAGATTGTTGCTTTTTTCATCACATAGTTTTATCTGCAGTTGCAATATTTCAAATGTTTTGATTAACTTCAATACTTAAGTTAACCAAAAATTTCATTATAAATAACATTTAAAGAGATGGAATCGTTTGAAATAATGTATGTTAACTTACAGCATTGATGTTTTATGAACCTGTAACACGGTCATTTTGAGCTATGAGTATTCTGTCTGTCTATACTATAACACAATGCCTGTAATCCCATTGAGCCACAATTAATTCGGGCTCAAAGCACAACAAGAAAACTATCAATATATTACACAACATCCCTTAGGGCTTAAATATCGCTTTGTGTATAGATGAAAAATGGTTTCAAACTAACGAGTACTCAAACTTTGTCCTCAATAAATACAATGTTGAATAGCAATTACCAAAGGCACTACTTGTTCAATTGAAATGATGCTTCAAGGACCATTAATTGGCAGCTTAAAGTTGAACTGTCATAGAATTGTTTTCCGACGGACAAAATTGAATACTGATCAGTTAAAAAATTTTAATTTTTGGGCGTTGTGGGACGAAAACGAGCTTATGAGTGAGTTTTCCTTAGCTTTCAATTAAAACAAAAGAAATATAGATTATTGAACATAATCTCTAAGCCTTAATGCTTCTAATTTTTTCGTGTTATTAACTTCTCTTAAGAAGTTATTATTTATTTTGATTTTTGGCCCTTTAAAATACTTCTAAGCTGATGTTTGAATTGTTTCTTGCAATGCTTTTTAACCATTAAATACGAATGTCAGTCCATAAAATACTACGGGTTTTATATAAACTACAACATATTTGAGTTTTAAGAAAATTAGTTAATTCGAATTCACATGGTTTTTAGTATTAGATTCTTTTACGTAGGATTTGAGAAGCTAAAGGGGGTATACTTGGATTCCAAAGTGAAAAATAAAATTACCAAAATAATTACTTAAAAACAAAAATCAAAATATGATTTATCTCAAATTATTTATTTTTGTTGTTGAAACATTTTATAAGAGGTTTTACTAAACGGTGTCTGGTATCTGCTCTTTACTTAAAATACTTTAAAATATTAAAACAATCTTTCTCATTATAGAAATTGAAATATTTAAGTACATACTTAAAGAAAATAAAAAACAAAAGAATTCATATATTTTTGGGTATAATGTACGCTTGGGAGTACACTTGACTCCTTATATTTATAATTTTTACGCAGATTTCCCTTATTTTGGACTTTTTTTTTAAAGTAGAAGAAAAATTCAACACAAAGAAAAAAACAATTTCATTCTCTTTAATTAAAGAAATAAATTTATAGAGTTTTAAAAGGCTTACAAATTTTTGTTGTTGTTATGATGCGAAAGATTTTCATTTAGTCAAGAAAACGAGTACAAAACTAGTTTCAATCCCAATTTGGTGTTAGTTAATTAACTATCAAATGTTTTTAAATTAAATAAAAAACAAATTAATATCTAATGGACAACAAGCTTACATACCAAATATTCAGCAATTATGCCTTATTTAATACTCTCTCTTTTTTTCTATAATCATAATTCCCCCTAATAATTAAAACCCCTTACATAGAAAAATGAAAAAGCAGAATTTTATATATTTCAGCTAAATACAAAAAAAAAAAAAAAAAAATCAGTTTTAAATATCATGTGATCAATAAATTTTGTATTTTTTGTGACATGTTTCAGTTACAGATCTAAAGAGGTATGTATTCTATTTATATTAAATTTCTATAATAGAAAAGAACTCTTTTTTTTATTTAACATCCAAATTTTAGAAGATATTTATAGCTTTTACTATTTTTTGCCTAAAATTAAAATAAGGACATAAAGGCCAATACTTCAACGTAAAACTAGTTGTTATTGTAGCTCCTGAAATTATAAGACAAATATTCATAAGCTCAAAGAGTCGTTCTCCGCTTTAATAAAATCTATCGAGGATAACTTGGACATTTATTTAAAAAAATGCTATCATAAAAGTTTCTTGATTGTTATAATTCGCATAATTATTTTTTTAATACCAAATACATTAGTATTATGTAATGGCATAAAAAGTTCGTCATTTTCATCGAGAATGCTAGACTTTAGAAAAATCTTGTGGTAAAAATCCCCATTTAAATGTATCATGACCTAAATCTTAGCTGTTGGCTTACTCTTTAAATGACTTTGATGGATTTGAAAGACTTTTTTGTGTCAAAAGAAAATTAATTGCTTTAAATCATGATTCATATCTGAAAAAGACCATCACAAATTTTTTAAATATTGACAGAACATTGTTTGAAATTTTATTTTACAATACAAATTCAGTAATTTTCGAATTGTAAAAATGTTTAATTTACGAGGATATAAGGATTATGTAAGTCTTTTAAAAATCTGCCGTAACATAATTTAATTTTTATTCAAATACTTTAATAGAATTGTTATCGATGATAGTGGTTCATAGTCAAGGCATATATTTAGTATAGATTTCAGAGTTACTTTCAATATAAGCAAAATAAACAAAAAAAAAGAGCAAAAGTTAAAGCTCACATTAAAATTATACTTGATCTTTTCAACCTAATTGCTTTGTTTAATGATTCTGAGACGCAAAGATCTTAAATTGCATCCATTTGCAGATTTTTACGCTAGATTTGATTTGCATTTTTATAATTTCTATTTATTTTGTTGATTATTTTTGAGCTTTTACTTGAATAACAATCAAATCGATTAAATTCTATTGCAGTTTACTTATTAAAAGTGATTTACCAAAACTGATACCAAATAAAGAGTCTGAGATTTTTTTTTTATCTTGTTTACAAACAAGTTTGCTTCGATGTGCTTAATTTTTATGAAACGCATGGCACGATTCTTAGTGCCATTCTTGTTAGTGCAATATTAATATTTCCTCTTTTAGACCTAGGTGTATTATTTACAAATATAAAAACAGTTTTAATACTTTTATACACATTTATCAATTGAAATATTTGTCTATATATATATCTGTATATACTGCAGCGTATACTGGACTAGAAACCCGTTATTGTTTATACCCAGCAAGTTATTCGTAAAACGAAATTCCGGCAATCACTTCTGGTCTCACTTCCGTACATTTACCGTATCTTTTGCTTTTATATATATAATATACGTATATATAAAAATATTTATATATTGTTTTAGTATTTGTTAGTATCTACACATTTTTTTATTAGGGCAGCCTATTATCAAATTTTGTCACTATTAAACGGATGATTTATGTATTTAGCTTTATTGATAATTTTGTATATAAAATTGCATCCATACGATTTGCCTCCGTAAAACAAATTATGTTCATATGAATATAGAATATTATGATAAAAAAGGGAACATTTTCATTAAGTTTAATTTAAACTTATAGTTTTAGATCAATAGATGGAGCAACTAGATTGTAAATTGCATTTTTGTTGTCGTTGTGCTTTTTCCATTGCATCTCTAATGCTTCCTTCATTCTCAGCTCATTATATAGATATATTTACAGTTAATCTATTTTTTATGCATGAATAATATTATTCTTTATGGGCTATACCCCATATCTAGCTAGTGAGATCATCATCAGCTTAGGTTAAATAAACTTATGTAAATTAATTTATTTTGATTTCAACTCTAATTGAATTACTTAGGCAGAGGCTATTGGAAAGAAAATTTCTTCCCAAGGTTTACAGGAAAAAATTTAAATGCCTTTTCAACACTCATTTATATCATTTTGAATAGCTTCTTAAAAAATACTATTTTATTTCACCTTTTTAATAAATGAGGGATTGTCAAGCTAAAAGAATGTTACTTGTTGTAAAAAAATATATTAATAAAAAATTTATTTTATTAATTATAGAAGGCTTTAAAATACAATTTAATAAAAGGAATTATGTTGAGTTTTTACCTGTAAAACTCTACTTAAATTCTAAAATTTGTCAAAGCAACTAACTTTCACGTGAGATTATCTGAAAAGGAAATTTTTAAATTTCTACCGGAAAGATAGATAGGACAGAGCTGATAACTTTTTGTTGTTAATGAAACTCCTCTTTAATAATCAAGGATTTATTAATATTATATTTGTTCTTTTGGGGTTAAACAATTTTTATTTGTTTTAAGCTGTGTATAAGAATATTTGTATAAATATATAAATATAAATGGGTGTTTGTATATGCAATTATAGCATAAATACTACTTTAAGCCTAGATCACGAACTTTCGTCGAAACAACGAGTACTTATTTAATGAAATTCTTGCTTTCCGTAGAAGTCGTAGGAAGGAAATATAAATAAAACCTGGTAAAATACATTGTATATTCTCAAAATATCATTTTTAATGAAATACCTTAAAATAAAATAAAAATATATAGATTTGACTTTAAATTGATACCTCATTAAGGCGTAGTCGAATCGATTTAGGTTTGTGAAAACAGCTCTTTTAGGAAGGTTTGTGATCTAGGGTTAAATAAGATTTTCTTTTCAACTAAAATAATAGATTTAATTTATAATTATTGCACACTTTTGTTTTTGACATTCATTATGTGAAAACTGTTATTAAATTTATTATTTATTAAATTTTGGAAGCAATTTCAATGGCTGACAATGTTGACTGATTTATAACATGTCGAAGTATTTAGTGAGCGGAAAATAATCTTTGTTACAATATAATTCCAATATAATTAAGAAATATAAAGAACCTACTCCAGATAGATTGAGTAGGCAAAAAATGAAGGCCGTTGGATCAAAGTCGAACTACACATTAATATGCTTAGAAACTGGCATAATCGAAAGAAAATATTTTAAAATTTTTCATTTCAACTGTTACATGTTTTAATCTAGTAATTTACTTAAAGATTCAACATTAAGGAACTGCTTCTAGTGCTTATATTGAAGTTGTTTGACATACAAAAACCTCTTTTCAATTTCAATTTCAATTTGAGGAAAAGAAAAGAGTTACATGAAACTAAGTTAGGCAAATGCGGTGAAAAATTTGACACATAGGTTTGATTTTGAATAAAAAAATTGTCTAAATGTATGATGGATTATTATATAATATCTCAATTACAATATCTGAGAAAAAAATGGCATAATATATCACATGCCAGCCTTTGTTTTCAAGGTATTTCATAAACATTGTTTTGCCTTCTAAGGAAATCATTGTATTTTTTAAATTATTATGATTTTTTGTCTCCACAGTAATTGATCCTAATAAGTTCAGAAAATTACTAGCAACAAGACTGATTCTTTTGGAATAAATATAAATGCATGTGCAAAAATTCCACATAGCTTTTTGTTTTGCTCTAATCTCAAATCAGATTAATGTTGAAGCTCTTTTCTATCATTTTTGGTAAGACATTGTAGTTATTTATCGGCTGAAATATAATATTTACAAATTGAAAAAGCATTTGTCTTTTTAAAATTATTATATTTGTGCACCCTCTGTATTAACTTGATCGTTTCTGCCGCATTTTAAGCAGGTTTTGGGTAAGATTTATTAAATGTACTTTCTTCCATGTTGAATATTAACATCCATAGATAAAAATTTTCTGGTTAAATAGCACATTGTTCAAAGGCTTTTCTGAGCACGTAAAAGTTGCTATTATATTCTTAGAAATATTTCCAAGAATATATCTGCTGCATTTAGTGCATGGATTCAGGATGACTTTCAAATATTTTTTAGTATGCTTACAACATTTACTTTTGCTTATCTATACCTTTTTGATTTAGTTTTTTTCTTATAATTCCATTGTTTGCATTTTGTCTGATCAAAAAGTGAGTTTATTAATTCAATTTGGCAACATCTTGGTGTCAAGAGAAGAATAAAGTGAACGGCAAATACTTTAAATTGCGTGACAAAAATTTTATTTATTTCAAAAACAGCAAAAAATGTAAAAAGTAAACAATCGGATCTCTTCTAAAAAATTCATAGGTTAAAATATCACAATAAGGATTCGAAAAATTTTATTAATTAATTTACAACATAAAATTGCATTTAAAATTTTTGATTTGCTTTTCGCATATTATATGCTAGCTTTCTTATAAGTGATAAAGAGATAATTGATTCTGTCTGTCTGTATCTAAAAGGACACCACTTGTATCCTTATACTAATGAATCAATTTTTTTTCAATCTTACAGATTTCATTTGTCATCCTCAAGCTGAAAACAGCCTAATGATTTTTTTAAATATTATATTAGGTATCAGTGCTACCGTTTGATGTGTTTATACTATTAAAATATAAATTTGTTGTAGCTTAAGTTTATTGCTACCCAAAGATTTTTAAGCCTTTTTGCGTTTGATACTAAATAAGGCAGTCATACTTGCTTTAAGTTTGTTTAAGTTGTATAGAAACTTAAGAAAAGAAAACAGAGCTCTAAAGTCATAAGTTGTATGATTAAAGTTGATTTATTTAATTTATGACATTTATTTAAAAAAATAACAAGTAATTAATCAGATGAAAGGTTAAAATGGTTTTGTAATTTTGAATTTTTTAAATTTATTGAACTGCTTTAAGAAGCAGTTAATAAGCTTATGATATATTTTTTCTTTTTTTTTGCTTTTAGATCAATCACAAAGTTAGTAGAAATTTATTCTAATTAATCATAGTACTAGGAAATTACTAGATTCCAAGTAAAATATTTAATTCTTTTCTCATCCTTTTCCTTATCTAGGAATTGAATCTACAAGGTTATTAGAATATTAGAGGACTTATATTCCATGAAATATCTTAGAAGGTTAATTGGAATTTACTTCTCTAAATAATTAATTTTCCAATGCCCTGAATAAAATTAGAGGCTACCTGTCATAGGACCTTTTTCCCTTCAAAACTAAATACTGGTCAATATGTTGAATATTAAAATTATTTTAGCTATTTAGTATTCAATGTGGGTCTGTGATTTTATTTGAAAGATTTATTTAAATACTAATTTCTGTTTGAGATAATTAAATTCACCATAACAGCATCATTGAAAAGAGTTTTCTTAGTTCAATGATATGTAAATTTCTTTGGTTCAAAATTAGTATTGCATTTTTTAGTTGTCATTTTTGTAAAGAAATTAACAAATTCACAATTTTTTTCTATGAGGATGCAAAATTTAGCAAATTAAAAAACTTAATTCGCGTAAATAAAAATTGGCTTAACAATATTTTTGGTATTTGTAAAATGAAAACTAAAAAAGATACTTGAAAATTTTACAATCATTTCCCTAATTAGCATTACTAGAACCTAAGGGGTAGAAATTAAGATATTCAATTTCATTTCTAAACTTCTATCCAGGGTAACAGATTGGCCTTCCCTTTGCCTGTAATTAGCATACATTGAAGAGCGGTCTACTTGAAATTAATTTAGTATTGTAAATCCTGGAAATACAATAATAAATATTTAGCTTTAAAGTATTAATCAAATTTTTTCTTTTCAGATATATTTTAGTACATTCCATACACTTCTGGTAAAGATATTTAAGTTCATTATATTAATAGGAATACGTATTGACATGTATCATAACATTTTTATAGAAATATTAGTATAAACGAGGCGATTAGGTGTTCTTGATGGCAACTTTTTCACAAATGATACAAAATATATCCCACTTTGAAGGCCGGAACTAACATTAGCTAAAAATAACTTTTTTCAAAATTGATGATCTAAACATTTCGATACTAGGGGTAAAGCAATAAATTAAATATTTCATGTGGTACAAATTAGCTGGACAAGAGTTTGCGATTTTAACAATTGGTTCTTCAGAATAAATTTTTGTTTTCTTAACAGAAAACTGATTATGGTTCACTACTTCTATTTTTCAGCTGTCATTAATAGCTCAGCAACATAAGATTTAGTGAACTCAGCTTTAGTTATATTATAAATAAATTTTGGTTGTTTTTGGACGAATTTTTCGCTAAATGTGCACTTTGTCAATATATCATTAAAAAATCAAGTTTATTGAATTTATATTATTTATATATTTTGTTATTGCATAAAAATATGATCGCCTCGTGTTATGTTGTATTTTGTTGTTTATGGAGGTTTTAAGTTTTTTTAAAAATTTAGCTCTATTAATACTTTTCACACAAATTTTTAGTTGATTTCATGTTGGTACTAACCTACTTAGAGCAGGTACAAATTATGATACAAAAACAATAGCTGTGATGCATATAGCCATTTCGTGATAACGTGATTTAGAGGTTCAAATAAGAAAACAAAGTGTTTGTGTGTGACATTATGTTACTTAAAAGCTGTTTGATTTTATTATTGATCGATTGAGTTTTATGTACATACTAAATAAGTACAGACTTTTAGTAAACCGAATAGAGATTTACTTGTAGCAATCTTATTTGTTGTTTTAATATTTTATTATAGCTTTAATAAATTTAATGCAGTTTATTTTTGTAGTCTTATTACTTTTTGCTTTTAAATTATTTTCTTAATTTAGAGTACTTTTTTTCCATTTAACTCCTTCTCCGTTCATTATCATAAATTTCAACGCTTTTTTTCTTTTTCAACATATTTTTGTTTTTTTAGTTCAATTTCTTTTCCAATTAATTTTTGTTTTTGTTCTTATATACTTAGCTCCACGATGATTTTAACAGCATGCGATGAAAAATAAGCTATAAAAAATCTAACTTTTTCAGATAAAATACACATAAGAGAGCAAGGAAAAAGATATAAACAAAAAAAAAATTTAAAATGCTTAGCATGTAATTCTCATGTATACAACAAATATATTTAATACTTTTTGTTTGGAGCACAAGGACTAAAAGGTGATAAAGTCCAATAACCCTTTTATCCCTCCTTTGTTTTGCCTACTTTCAGGAATAAAATCGTTGAGTCAGCCTAGGTGAAAAATCTCATTTTCTTTAAAATATTTCTTCGAAAAATCGATTTAGGCAAATTTTGCTGTTGTGTTTTTTTTGCTGTTCTAACTTTTAAACATTTTCTACTTTTTTTAATTTGACTCTTTTCCTTGTATTTGTATTGTATTGTTTTTGTATTTGGTTAACTCAATATACCTTTACTGCTTTATATTTGGTGACAGTGCGTGTACTACTTTACAATAAAAAAAAGTTATTAGCCTGAATAAAGCAATACCAGAGATTTATTTTCTTTATTATTAAAGAATTCAGTTTATAATTTAGTTTTTTTGGTGAGCTTAGAAGAGAGTCAAACATCTCATCCAAATAATAGTATCACAGGAACGATGGAACAGTAAAATTTTTCTTTTATTTTGTTTTCATCCTCATTTAAACAAAAGACAAATGAAATACAGGATTTTTTGGGAGTACTTTATTGTAAGATTTTGTTTGATTAGACAAAAAATAAGATTTAATGTCCTCGAGGTATACAAAAAATATTCTACCAACATAAACAATAGCAAATCTCTAATCCAATTACACTTCCGGAAAGTAAATCAAAGAAAAATATTCATTCATTTCTTCGTGTATATGTTTTATTAGTATTTGGTTGTTTACAATCGAACAAATTACAATTGAAACCAAAATATACTAAGCCAACAATTACAAGAACAATAATATTTATTATCAATAAGTACTATGCTTAACTCAAAATTAAGTAAACTTCAGATAATTGGAATAAGAAGGTATATTAAATGAGATTATATATCTTTTAATTTTTAAGCTTTACTGAAAAGAGTGTAAAAAGAAATTAAATACTACCTCACTTAAGCTTAATTTCAAAGGATTTAATAAGCCTTTTTTTTCCTTTTTATTTCTAAAATATAGTCCCAAAACGGAAGATTTTTCAAACAAATTTCACCAAAGAGTGTATTTTCCCATTTACAAGCTACATCCATGACAATTTTATATTATTATACAATTCCAAGAAAAGAGGCTGAATTCGGCTGAAAAATTTAAATTAATGCAGAGTAAAGAATAAAATTATAATAAAGTTGAATATCGTAAATAAATAAAAGTTAAATGAACTTTGAAAAAATTATATATGTTGTTGTTTTTAAATGCTGTTAAGTGGAATACTTGAAAGTTTATTTCGTTGTTGAGTTAACAACACCTTTTTTATATTTACAACCTCCAAAGACAATTTTCGCAAAGCATTGTGAATTTTTAATCACAAGGAAATAAATCAACAATCACTTTGAAATAGGTAAGTAATAAAATCAAAACATCACGTTAATTTAGGTGGTTTTCTTATTTCAGGAGCAGAAAGTTGAATTTCATTGTTCAAAAGCAGTAGTTTAGAAGCTTGATGAAGGGTTAGATTTCCAAAAAGCTAAAACGTAATACAACTAGGCCAAAAATATTTACCAGCAAAGTAGATTTAATTAAAGTAATCAAATTCATAAATAATATTGAATAGATATGAATCATCTACAAAATTGCTTAGATTAGTGGGAAACTCAATATTGCCAACTTAATATTATTTTTAACTATTGATCGAAGAAAGGGTTTTTGTTACAATTTATATTATTAAATTAGTTTTGTAGAACACAAAGTTGGTATGAATGAATGTAAACAAGAATTGAAGCTATGAAAAAACAGAAGTTTGTGAATATATGATGTTTGTGAAGTGGAACAGCCGGTAAGTGTTTATTTTTAGTTTATTATAACTATAATTAATGTTCATAGTATATGCTACTACTAACTTTAGTTAGCCACATCCACTATTTTTTATAATAAACTGCAAAGGCTCGCTAACTTGATATAAATTTATATTGAATAATTTTTTCAATTAATATAACTAGGAAAATTATTTCGTAGGAATTTTTGATATCATTTAAGGAGTTATGTGGGTTTCAAAACTTCTTGCTTATTTATTAATACAATATGTCTAGAATATTCTCCCAAAATTTCAAAATGATCAGAGTAAAATTCTAAGTGATATGGTCTTCGGGAATTCTGGCCCTTAGGCCACATATTATTTGAATGTAAAAGTTTAATCGCTTTTTTCTCAAAACTCTATTTTTGAAATCGGTAGCCGAAATTTCTCAAAAAGTTATGAACTGCTCTTCTTCCAATTTTGCACACTTCTTCTATATAATATTTTCTACTGCTTGAACGAAGGATTTTTTTTCTTCTCTATTTTAAGTGTTAATAAATTATTTTATTTGATATATGAAAAAAAAAATCGTAAAATGTACACGTTTTGAGTCATTGAAGCCCACCCAACCCCTTAATAACACTGTTTGTTTATTTTTCAATTATCAAATGTACGAGTGACTTTAGAACATATACATATATAACGCTCTTCGATTATGCAAATAGAAAAAGAACACTAATATTTTATCAAATTTAAAATATAATTTTTTCTATTTGAAACGTTAAATCAACAAATTACTACTTTAGGGAAGTAGTTTTGCGATGAAAACTTAGTCATGTGCAAACAAAGTTTAAAGAGCCTGAAAGTATGCAGCAGTTTGGAACTTGTATTTTATTTTGCAACAGAAATTCAAATTTTAGGTAATAGCTTTTAAATGCTTTTGTTTACTTTTTTGTATTAAAGCAGTAGCAATTGCTGGCTTGTGATCCATTAAAAACAACAAAAGTTATTATCTTTTTTTATAAGGATAATTATGGTAAATGTACTGTAAATTTACTCCATTATCATTATCCATCTACCGATATAGGCTTTTTAGTAATTTTTGATATTTCCTTTCAAGCAAATATAAATTAATATAACTTAATATTTTTTTGCTTTGTTCATTAATTTTTTCTATTTTTTTATCTTCTCCGGATTAAAAAATGCTAGAGTTTAATTTTTCTAGTACAAGGACTTTATGTTTTTTGAAATTCTAACTATTAAAACAAACTAAAACCAAAGTAATAAAATTCTTCATGAAAAAAGAAAAAAAACAGAAATAGAAAAAATTTCTTACAAACAGCAAAAAAATACACACACATATACTGAAAATTAAGCAAAGACAAGACCTAAGACATTTTTAGAGCAATAAGTAATTAAATTTTCTGATACATTTCTAAAAAATAAAGTAAAATAATCTAAAGAACTCATCATAAATAAAACTTTCAATGGTTTCTAACCAAAATTCAATGATGCCCACCCATGAGATGAGATATTTAAATAAATATACATATATATATACAGTTATCTTTATGATAGAAGTAAAAGTCAAATATTTTATTGTTGCTATTAAGCTTTATTAGGGTTAAGAAAAAACACCATTGCTTTAATTTTTGAAAAAAACTAATTAATTGTGACAGTAAAAGGGCAAGACAATTGATTTTTTTGGCCATAGTATTGAAAATATTTTTATAAGGAAATTATATTTTTGGTTGCTTTCTTAACTGGAACACACCTCTAATGAGTTTGATGGTTTGTAAAATACAAAACAAAAAATACCCAAAATATCAAAGCCATTTTAAATTGCGTAAAGGACCTTTTCAACTACATAGTTAAAGTTCATTTAAAACAAAAAACAACCAAAGTAAAATTTAATTAGTTTTTTCCTTAAATTGAAAAGAAGAAAATTATCTTTTTCATTAAACTATTTAGTTTAATATAAATATCTATTAATCATTTAGCTTTCATAGCTTTAGGTTTTAAATCAAGTTTGTAGTTAGATACTTAAAATAAAATAAGTAAAAATTGAAAACTCAAAACATGCCCTCAGGCTAAACTGTAAATAAGAAAGGACATTTAAAGATTTGGAGTAAATAGTCAGTGCGCAAGACATATAGAAAGGTTATAATTTCTTCTCATTCAATGGAAACTATATGTCTTATGGTTTTAAAAATTTGCTTATTTTTCTCGCTAAATAGAAGTCGGTATGCAAAAAGTAGAGGATAATTAAGTAATAAGCAGTCATCTGTGGGCTTTTTTTAACCATTACATATATTAAAATCTTCTGTTATATAGCCATGAATTGCTTAATGGAGTTATTAAACTATGTAACAACCATGATTAATTGTTGCACTTTTATAGGGCTGCTTTATTGCTCAGTTATTTCACTAACTATTCTTAGCTGCTGTCTATCCGTCTAAAGCTTTAAATTTATTTTATTTCTGTACCTTCCTATATATCAATTAGTTGCTTAGATAAAACAGGTCAGGCTTACAGTATTTATTAACATTAACATTATGTTAATATGAATTTCTTGCAATTAAAGCATAGCTTCAAATTACAAATTTGACACTTGATGAACTTTTAAAAAGGGTAAACCTCAAATATCCTTTAATTCAAATCATTTTATCGCTGAATATTATAATTCATAAACTCATCAAAAAAGTTTTTAAAATATCCTGTTAAAATTTTAAAGAATTAATATTTTTTTATATATTTTAGAGTATACTACGTAAAAACTTCCTTTAACTTCTATGAAGCTTAAGAAAAATGAGAAAAAATACTTTTAAAAAAATAACTTAATGGCAGTAAAAATAAATTAATATAGTAGAACATTGCTTATCGGTTAAAAGTCTCAAAAGAGATCACTTAAGTGTCACTATTATAATAAAGAGAATTTCCTTTTTTAACCAAGATTAATATGCTTTTCTAGAAACTACACCTTCAAATACTACTTCAAATTGAAATTTTTAACATATTTATGAAAAAATCAGAGTTTTATTAGAATAAATTTATAAACTTTGGACATTTTACTCACAAGATGTATAAAATTGTGAATTCAAGGAAAATACTAAAGAACAAAAGAAAGCTAAGTAAGTGTTACGTCGGTAGCTGATACTGATGAATAATAACGTAAATAGTTCTCAAAATACAGTAAGGATTCTCAATTAGCTTAAAATATATCTATTTTCACTTTTGTAAAGTAGAAATACTAAGTATAAGTACTAAGTATTTAAGTGTATTAAATTTGATAATTATTTGGTAGTAAAATAACTAAATTATAAAATATATTTCATATTTTGTTGAAAAATCTAAACTATTTGAAGAATATTTCAATTTTATAAACTTGATTGATTTCTATAACAAAATGATTGTAAAGTACTTCTGATACTGCCATGTTAAAGTTTTTAATGCCAAAAAAGAGCAAGAATTTGAGTGCAAAAGTCAAATTATTTTAATTATTATGGTTAAAAAATCCAGGTACCGAATATATTGTTTTATTAAGTTCATCCTTGGGCCATCTTTTCTTGTTAACCTTAATTCGGGCCATGTCCTAAATGACCCATAGAAGTTTTAAGTTTTCTTTGGGTATTTATGATCCATTATTTTATTTAAATATTTAAAATAAATAGCAGAGTAGTAAAAAAAAGTATTCAAATGTTGTATAGAGTAGACATCTAGGCTAGCTACTTACTTTTTCAAATATAATAGAAACAGAAAAAAAAGAGGCAAAAAGGAATACAAAAAAGATGTAGAAATTACCTTTTTACTCAAATGGCACACTTAACCTTGGGTTTTTTTCTTTTTATAAAATATTTGTGATGTAATAACACAAAAAAGGAGAGTAATTACAATGTTATAAAATACCTTAATACATATATATAAATATTTTTGCAGGAAAGTCTTGAATGAAATAGGGTTAACAAAACATTAAATGTTTTGAATAGGAAGAACTTTTTGGTGAGGTAGTAAGGGGATACTCTATTGATCATAAAAATTACTAAAAATTGTTCTTTATTATAAAATATATATTAGTATATATATATATGAATATATGTATATATATTAATATAAATTTTTTTGTTTTCTATTTGATAAAAAATAAATTTTTTTTTTCTCCCTCCAATATGTTGGGTATAAAATTTTTACATGCGGATATATTTCGGCCAACAGATATCAGTAGTTTGAGAGATCTCAAGCTAAGCGGGGGCCCTTAAAAAGTTAAAAAATAAAAATATTAATAAATACATAAAACAATACAAAGAACAAAAACAACAACAATATAAACCAAAATTCAAAAATTCATAGAAATTAAGTACGAATTATAAAAGTAAAAACCAAAAAATTTATTTATCTTATTTTTATATTAATTTTTTGGAAGTTTTTTTGAGTGTCTTTTTGTTTTATTTTATTCATTTTTCAATATACCTAAAACTGCAATTAACATAAGCTAAGTAAATAATTTATTTTTTATTTTTTAGATTTGAATCAAAGCCAAAAAAATCAAAGTTTAGTGCCACGTTAATTGTGTTAATGACCAATTATTATTATTATTATTATTATTTTTTAATCAAAGGTGATTGCAAATGTTTCTAATAATTAATTCAGGAAAAAAATTTTTATTTTTGACATTAAATGAATTTTAAAAGGCATTTAAATTGAAGTTCTTACATATTACATTTTTGCTACTTTGTAATCAAATTTTCAAATAAATAAGAACTAAGTTTTTAATTTCAAAATAAAAAAAGTTAATACAATTAAAATTCTAATCCACAATTCAAGGTAAGTAATATTTTAATTTTGTTAAAAAGAAGTACAAGAATTAAATAAAATTTGATTACAATTATAATAGGAAATAAAAAACAAAATCATATTTTTGATTATTCAATAAAAATTTGAATTAATAAAGGGTTTTTTCTGCTGTTCTTGATGATTTCTATTCTTCCTCTACTTAACTTATTTAATTTGTTAAAACAAAAACTAAAGCAAAAAATCTAATAGTAAAGATTTGATTATATACTGCGGATATTGCTAGTTAAGAATTTGTGTGATATGTGATCATCTGTTACAACTAAATTGAACTTCCCGTTCTCAAATATATGAATATTTATACATATACATATATATATATATATATATATATGTATTTCAGAGGTCTTAATGTAATGACTATTAAGGGGTTCCTATTAGATAGAAAAAATTAATTTTTGATGTGTTTATTAAGAGAATTATGTCTCCTCGACTCATTTGAGTATCAAATTAAATGAATTTAGTGATTTTTTGATTTGCATTCTTTACTTATTTTGTTTGTGGCCACAAATAATTGTGAAATATGTTATTTTTTTTTATTATTGCTTATAATTGATTTTACTCCACTTTAATTATTGTTAATTCAATACATATTGCTCAATATTTATATATGTAGAGCGGACATATTTTAAGACCGCCAATAATTCAAGCAATATAAAAAAAAGTGTATAGGTCAAGGGATTCAATTAAATCTCTTGAATAGTTGATTTTTTTTTCATTTACATAATATTTAAGAGTTTAATAAAAAAGAGTGCAAATAATATAGATTTCATTGACTTTAACAGCCTCTTACTTATAGTTGGCTTTAATTATAGTAAAAAGAAAAATGTTTTATAATTATTTATTGTGAGTTTACATGACATGTAAATTATATTGAATGGATTAAATTAATTTGTGTACAGAAAACTGAAAGAAATTGACTGTTTTACAATCAACACTAATTTCATCCAAAAATTGTATTGTACTGATTTCTATGTATTTCTTAAAAATTTAAATATAGGTAAGAAAATTTCGTTTAGGTATTTATTTTATTTGGCACTGTAAAATTTAAAACACAGTTTTCATTTCTGCTCCTGAAAACTTAAATTGCTTGTAGACTTAGTTCCAAAAATATATTTCAAAATATAGAATTTATTAATTTTATTCTTCTTTGATATACAAAAACTTACTAAATAATATTACAAACCATAAAAATTCTTTGTAAAAATTAGAGCTATTAAATTTAAGTCATTGGCAATTGCCGAATATTGCCGAAAACACATTTGCTCATATTCTAATATATTATTTTCTCCTAATCTTCTATTCTTCTCTTTAAAAGCTGTGTAATATGTGTAGCGTGCTTGGCTATATATAAAAGCTAAACTAAAAAATTAATAAAACAGATCTATATTTCATGTGACCTTTCGCTTGGATTTGGAGTTTTCCCAGCTCGAACAAGGAGACTTTTTTGACCTTAGTAAGACGCTTTTTTCAATTATTATCTAGGGATAGAATATGCGATCCAACCTTAAATGCGCTCAGGATCACATAAAAAATAATTTAAAACCTTTACTCTGTACTGTGATTACTGTACTGCAACTACGTTTCAATTGTAAAAAGATAGTTAAAAGTTATATTTTTTGAATTTAAGAACAAATGTTAATGTTAAGAACAAACTAAACAAATATTTTCATTCAACTTGTAAAACTGATTCATTCAGCTTAAAATAGTCACAAGTTGCTAATAAACTGTCATTTAAAAAGTTTTTCTGACTAAGAACATTTACTTGGTAGCTTTTCTATAATTTTCAATCTAACAATAAAAGCTGAAAAGTTCTAACAAAAGAATTTCAAAAACTTCTACAGAAACCAATCGTAAAACTAACAAATAATTTTTAACTTTAAAATACTTAAAAAAATAATTTTCTAGACAAACTAAAAATCAATATCAAAATTTAAGATGAATTTTCTTAAATTTTCAATTATATAAAAGCAAAGCTTTTCCTTCGTTAGATATTTTTAAGTGAATGATTTTAAGAGAAGTTTGTTGATAATCATGTTTGCAATTCTCTGCACATTTAAGAAAAGATAAAGTGCTTTTACTTACTTCGGCAATATTCTATTTGTTGGTTGTGGTCTAATTGTTATGGTATTATTTAAGGCTAATCTATATACTTATACGCAAGGCATTTTTTTGTACTCCCTTTTTAAGGTATTTATTCATAACCGTTTTTACTCAAAATAGTTTCATTCGAAAGGTGATGTTGCTAACATGTGCAGAATGAAAAAATTATTTCAAAATTTTACAGATGCCATAGAAAAAAATTTGAGCTTTTTGGTTATATGCCTTCAACGAAGACTGTTATAGTTCGTCCTTGATTGAAAAAAAAAATGTTTCTTTTAGTGAGTCTAGATAATACACTGAATAATTTGGTTACAGCTCACAAGATCCTCTGAAATTAGATACTATTTATAAGTATATAAGAACTTAATTTGTAATATTTTTAGCTTCCGTCAAGAATATAAAGTTCTTAAAGATACATAGCATTTTTGAAAAAAAGAGGAAAAGAAAGTAGTTATAAAGAACTAGTAATAATCTTCTAGATGAAGCACTGATAAAAATTGGTTATTTGACCAGTACTAATGAACTTCTCACATATTCAGAAGTTTGCAATGAATTTCGTGAAAGAATTCCTTGAGAGCAAACCATTTTTTCCTGAAGCTTCTATTATAATTTGGCTTTTCCAATATTATAGCATATAGAATCAGTTCTTCAGGACTATTTTATACGAATATTCAAAATTCATCAGTTTCTCATAACTTTTTAAATTTTATCTTTAAAGTATTTCAAATATCTTTATGAATTTCATTTCAATAATTAAGAACATTTTATAAATTTAGATAGAGAACAATTTATGCAAGACTTATTTACCAAGAAAAGATAAAAGTAATTCCTTTTTTAAGTATCTATTCGTGAAAAATATGTTTTAACAATGAAAATAGGGGTAGTTATTGAGGCATAAAAATAATTTCCTTTTAGATGTTGCGCTGTGAATTATTGTGTAAATTTTAATTATTTTTAGTTTATTTGAATTATTTTAAAATTAAAGTAGTAAGTAAGTGTATTTTTTAAGTAATTGAAATATCCTTTATTCCATAAATTGATAAATTCTAATTAATTTTTGTTAGATTTTAAAAATGACTAAAGTAAAAGTTGGCAAAAATTTAAAAAATGAAAAAATAATTATGCTTAAATTTGCATGAAATGCTTAACTTTCATCTTTTTTTTCTTGATTTTTTCCATAAATTTTTTCCTTACTTTCATGTATAAAATATATATATATATATGCATATATGTAAGAATGATAATACTTTATATTAGCCTATAAACATCTAGATTGTATTTTTAGAAAAATCTTTATAGCACAAAAACTGTGTAAGATATCAACAGTATATAACAGCACTGATATTTTTCCCTTTTTTTTATATAATTTCATTCTTCATAGAACTTTCTTTTACGTCCTTCCGTTAGTACCGTATGCAATTTTAGTAGCAATGATAAAAGCTATTGACCATACCAAGTGTTATAGTTCTTTATCGAAAAGTTTGATAAGCTTTTTTATATATTTACTTTTTTTCCCAAATACTAGGCAATATAGCTAACATCTATGTATCTATAATATACATGAATTGACTTAGTAACAAAATATTTTCATTTTTAATACAAGCAAAGAATTGGTTTCTTTGGAAGTTTTTTTTTCCTTTTTTAAAGTGAATGATTAACTAACTGAGATCCAGAAAATAATACTGAATTATTTTGCAAAAGTTTTTTTTTAAAATAATTATATTGCATATAGAAGAAAATTTGAATTAGTATGGAAAATATTAAAGGATCCTGTTTTTTTCTCGATTCAATTCCTATAATTTTAGTTTATTTTTATTAAAAAACATAAAATGAAATAAGCATTATTTGCAAGTCTTTTCAAAAAAGTAAGGATTTTGCTAAGAAAAGCCATTTAATAAAACCCACATCATGTTAAGACAAAATAGATTACTGTTCAACTAACGAAAACTTAATATGAATATATTATGGTAACGTTTTTAAAAATAAGAGATAACGAAATAAGAATTGATATTTGCAGAAAAATAGACAAGAATTTATTTTTATAATAACAGCTAAATATACAAAAGATAAAAGAACAATGCAGAAAAATTGAAAAACAGGCCACTGAAAAAGTTATCACAACATTTTTCCTTGTTATAACTGCTATCCAAAGAAAGGAAATAGTGCATTAAAAAAATCTTGTCACTATAAAAACTCATTTAGCTTTTATTTAATGTTTTTTATTAGAAGTTGTTAACTATCGTAAGAAATTGCCTGTTCCCATACGTCTTTTTTGTTCCCTTTCTATTCTTTTTTGATGTATTTAAGAGAAGATGATTACTGTATGGTTAATGTTTTGTATGCTTGGTGATAGAGTGAACTTTTTCTGGTGGTTTTTTCATTTTGATTTTAATTTTTAGTTTTATAAAAAAAACTGTTCATTAATAAAAAGAAAAAAATTTGTTTTATTGGATATCCACACTAGCAAAAAACTTTACTATAACCCCTTGCTTATTAAAATAAGCTGTCAGAAATCATCTTATTTAGATTACCCATGACAAAGTGAACAATTTGCCAGCTGTGATGTGAATTTTTAATCTCATTACGCTATTTGTCTCACAGGTAGTTAATTTATCATTGCATATCGTAGGACAAACAGCTTTTAATAAACGAGCATGTTTTCTATCTAATTATCAAATTAAATACAAATCCTTTTTGGTACACTCATTGTTAATTTGCTTTGCAGGAAAGCAAAATAGTTTTTCTTGCCTATCTTACGGGGTTATAAATCTGTTGTGCATGGTGAATTAATTGAATTTAATGAATTATTTTGGTAATTATTATTATTTTCTACTATTTATTATTTTTGTTCTGCATTTCAAAAAAAAAAAAGGTAAAAATAATAATCTGTTCTTCTTTAAATATACTCCAATGTTAAAAATTACATTCCTAGTTAATTTTTTAAAGTAAATTTTTCAAATTAAATTTTAGATACACAAAAAATATAAATTTAAATAAAAGAAAAAGAAACTTGTTATTTTCTTGAAAGCAAAAGCATTATCTGAAATGATAAATGATTTTTACTTAGTCTAGTGAACGCTTTTAAATAAAAAAACAACAAAAAACTCATGAAATGCTTAAAAAATACGGAATATAAATTAACCTTCGAGTATTAAGTAATTGACTGATTAGCTCTGGTTTATAAATAAAAGCAAATCACTAGCTTTATTTATAATAAATGCTTACTTTGCTCTTAAAAATTAATTTTAAAATATTTAAAGTTCTTTTTTTGCTTTTAATATAGAAAAAATTAAAGTGTGATTTAACTTTTCGCTACATCCTTTTCTAAGTAATTTACAATAAAATAAGCTAAAATCTGTCTAGTATTAAAGTGACCTGATGTAAAGAAAACACTCTGAGATTAAATTTTAACCAGCCAAGATATAGGATATTAACAGAAATTAGCTTAAATTATTTTTCTTCTAATTTCAACTAGTCAATTTTGTGTTTCATTCTCCATCTCACATTTATTGTATTTTTCTTTCAAAAATGGTGAAATATTTTAAGCAATACTAATTTTTTTTACTTTTTGACATTAGATATCGAGAAGATTAAACCAATAAAAAAGGAAAGAGTAAAAAAAATAAAGCACAATGCTATTGTATAAAAATATCACTCAAATACCAGAAATTAGTGCACCTGTTAGGGTATTAATTGATTTTTGAATTACTTTTCCTTTGGGGCTGACTTGTTATATAATAACTTAAAAGAATACTACTCAAAAAAACAGGGATGAACTATGTTGTGTGCGATTTTCAATAAAGAAAATTACAAAAGATGTTTAGCGTCCAAATAAATCAATAAATCAATAGCATGTAAAAGGTAGTAACTTTAAATGCACAGCTACATTTGGATATCTAAAGATACACAGAAGAAGCCCAAAATATTTCTATCAATTCTAGTATCTAAAAAGTTAAGTTCTAACAGATTTGCTGAGTTTTTTATACTTGAAGTATAAATGTTATTGCGTTGAAAACTTTACTAAAAATTTTTTTGAATTTTATTCCTTGAAATATACCCTGAAATAATTAGAACTGACAAAGAGTTTTTAATAAATTATATTTAGTTGCGACATTTTGGCAATCTTAAGCTTTTTAAGAGTTCACTCTACATTTTGGTTGAAAAAGTTTAAGCCTTAAAGTAACACAACACAAAGTGAACAAAAGGAAAATAAACTAGAAGACTGGACAAACTGCACTACAGTCAATATACTTAAAAAGTAGCTTTCTTGTTTCTCTCAAGAGATCAAACGTACCACAATTAGAATGAGACACATATCATTGATTTTGCTTATAGACTTAAAACTTACCTTTGAAAAGGTCCTTTAAAACTGAAATAACCTCAAATTAATTAAACAATTTTAATTAAATCTGTATTATAAAGCACTGATCTAATAAGACTGATAAAACAGCTTATCACAGCGTCAAAGGAGCGCAATTGTTAAATAAATGCTAATTTTTTGATTAAGTATCTTCTGTCATCAAAAAGAAGAACTGCAAAATTTCAAAAATAGATTTTCTGTGTTCAAATTGGTTATTTAAATAAAAGAAAGAAAGCTTTCGCCTATCATATAACAATTTTTTGACATTTAAGAACTAAATTGCATTCGATTTGAAAAAAAAGAACTAACTCCAAAAGATTGAAGAGAAAGAATATAATAAGCAAACAACTTAATATTAGTAAGATACATTTTACAGATGTTGTTCTTTTTATGGCCATCTTTAGTATTGTAATATTCAATTAACTTTGTATCAAATGTGATTTTTTTCCTCAATCTGTTTTTTGTTATGTCCATATCAGTATCAAATTTTGTTCATTGCCTATTTTCTGTATTTGATACCTTTTTCAATCTCATAACAACTTAGTGTTTTTCTTTTGATTAGATCCTTAAGTGAAATGGTATCTTTGATTTCTATATATTACGTTTGTATGTCTTCTTATATAGTATCCTTAAAAATTTCCGGATGAACTAATATTTTTCTCTTAAGCTTATGATTTTGATGTTGAAATTATTTATCTGAAATTCTGTCAATTTATCATGTTTTTTTTTGTATCGCTCTTGAAAAGGATATACGAAGATGGCATATTTAGTTAAATTTTAAAATAAAATAGATCTAGTGGAGCAACATTTTAATGCTTTATTCTGAATTTGGTTATTTAATCACTAAAGCTTTTTACAGATTAGTGCCTCTATTTGGTAATAGTCCTTGCACTTAACAGGTATGAATTAGGAAAAATTTCCTTTAAATATGAAAATTTTTTTCACATAAGGAATTAAAATTAAAATTTCTATATCTTTGAATTTCAGATTCTCTGTTAAAGTCAATAAAATATGGTTAAATGGACAAATGCTAAATTATTCAATGAATCTTGCCATACAGCAAGAAAAACAACAATTTGTAATTTCTAATTTCAATACATTTATATAATTGATATTTTAATTTATAGAGTTCCTTCCTAAAATGAGAAACCTGTCACAGCTGCTAATTTTTTTTCTTCTTAGTTAAATGAAAATCGCACAGCAAAAAATAATATTTTTTCAGGATTTGTAAAAAAAAATTTGTAGAATATATACAATACACATATTCAAACACACACACACAAGCTTCACTGATATTCTTATATAATAACATATTAGCCTACACTCGAAAATTGGTTGCTATTAAATGGTTAAACCTTAAGCAATTTTAGTTACACGATTTTTTTGATTTAAAAATTAATTTAATTAGGCCTAAGGTATGATCCTAATAAAAAAATTGAGGATTTTTAAAAATAAAATTATAAAGAACAATTTATTTTTTAAATATTTTATTTTTAAAATTCTCAATTAAAAAGCTAACAAAAATAATAGTATGCTTTTGAAATGGTTTTGACTTTGAATAGTTTCAAGAGTCTTGCAAGCTTAATGTACCTTTTCTTTTATTTGAGCAAACTGAAAACACAGAAATCGCATTTAGGTTGCATTTGAAAGCTTTCAAATTAGCAAAAATATTTGGTTTCTCTTTTTATAAAATATTTTTGCTATGCTTACTTTGGAATTAAAAAATTTAAATTATATTTTATGTGCAATTCAAATTAATTACATTTTACTTGAAAACAATAAAGAATTTAATATTTTTACTATTATAATTAATGAACTCATATCCCTTTCTTGATTAAGGGGAGAGTTTTCTTTTTCAAAAAGTTATTAATTTGAAATATTTATTCTAATGCTCATGCTTGAGTTAGTTTTGGATCCATCCAAAATGAATGGAGATTCCGTGATATAACTCTTGAATTCTACTTTTGTTATGCCATAATTTTATGCTTTGCAGTAATTTACATTGATTTCTGGCATGAAAAGCCTCCAGATGAGTACAAAAAATATAATTTTTGTACTCATTAAATTCCAGAAACTCTTAATATACATTCAAACTGTATACAAATTCTTATGGTTAAGTCGATTTCGAGCATATCGTAATATATTTTCTAGATGGAAGTTTGCCAAATCTTTGAAATTTCTTTTTATTTATATATGAATTGAATATTTTAAAAAAAGTATTTAATTAAAATATTTCTATCTCAGCATATGTGATTTTAATTATTATTCTTCTTGTTTTTTTTTAATATGAATTTTTTTTCTTAGAAAATGACCGAAAATTCTTCAAAGGAAAATAATGACAAAGTGTTAAATTCACATGGGCATCAAGATGAACTAATTGAGCTACCAAATCTTGAAACTAAGAATGAAAAGAAATCATATCAGGTATTTTGATTTTGATTTTATTAAAAATTGTTTTATGCTAAACAAAATTTCTAATACAAGTAATTAAATTTATTATAAAATTTCTAAATTACTTTTTCAAATTATAAACTTATTTGAATTTATATTAAAAACGTAACAATCTTAAATTGTCGTCAGGACATGGCTTTTGATATGTAAAAGATCTTTAAAATAGATTTGTAGAACTTTTAAATAGAGAAATAATAAACACATACATATATGAGTTAAGCTACTTTTACTATATTAATCAGAGAACAAACAAGGTATTGGAACAATGACTTACGATTTTTTCTTTTGGATAATAAACATTAAGAACGAAATAAATAATAAATAAAACTCCAAGCATCTCATTTTCAATTATCTACTATTTTTTTTTTTCTTTTATGAAATTAAATTTCAAGGATATTTATTTTCTAATTCATGTTAGATGTAAGAATAATATGAGAATAAATTGTCATTTATTCTATAGCTGACAATTGTTGAATGTCAACCCTATATTCTATTACAAGTTTATTAAAACCTTAAATTAAATTAAAAGTCATACTTGCTTAGGGATAGAAAAGAAATTTAATTTATTATAAAGGAGATATTAATGGATAGCTGAAATAAACTCGTATATTCCAAAATTACTACATTTTTCCTTCCCCTTATGATAATAAATATAAAAAAAAACAAAAAAACTGTTTTCATTTCACAGCAGGTATTAAAAGTTGAATCCTTGCCCGAGCGTGGCTCATGGAGTAGCAAGTTAGACTTCATATTATCTGTTGTTGGCTTAGCAATAGGTTTGGGTAACGTCTGGCGATTTCCATATTTATGTTATAAAAATGGTGGTGGGGCGTTTCTTGTACCATATTTTCTAACACTAATACTTGCTGGTATACCAATGTTTTTTATGGAATTAGCACTTGGCCAAATGTTAACAATAGGCGGATTAGGTGTATTCAAAATTGCGCCAATTTTCAAAGGTAAATATTTAAATTTAAAAATTATATTAAATATAAATGAATTTATTATAGGCATTGGATACGCCGCTGCTGTTATGTCATGTTGGATGAATGTTTATTATATTGTAATCTTAGCTTGGGCTATATTTTACTTTTTTATGTCAATGAGGGCAGGTAATTACTAATAAAAAGAGTTTGAGAATATATAATTTGTTATTTTAATTAAAATAAACTTTCATATAAGATGTTCCTTGGCGTACTTGCAACAATTATTGGAACACACCAAATTGTGTCAATCCATACGAAAGAAAAGATTTATTGTGTTGGGATCAACTTAGTAATCAAAACCAAACTTTAAATCAGATATGTGCTATAACTACAGGAAATGTATCTGCAAGTGATTTAACTGATCCAGTTAAAGAGTTTTGGGAGTAAGTATTTTGATTTGCTTATATTTTTATAACTTATATTCCATTACTTGAAAAAATAAGTTAGTGGTTGAGCTTTATACTTGTATAAACTTGTAGAAATTGTATACTTAATATTTAATTTTTTATTTTTCAAATGAGTTTTACATAAAATTAAAAGAGCCACTTTTGGAATTTGTTATAAAACGAACTTAATTTTTTTAGCTAGTGAAGTAAAATTGAAGTGACTTAAGCTTAGCTCCAGTTGATTTAAATTTATTGCGTAAAACCAACACATTTTCTGAAAATTTTATTGTATCTTTGTTAGTCTCTTCAAAATATTAACTATTAAAGGCAATACACATATTGCAGTCAAAAATCAAATTTTTATAAGTCGCTGAAGTTATAGACATATGTAAGTACTTTCTTAGAAATGTTTAATGGTTTTATTCCAGTTAAAATGTTTTCTTCTAATAGACTCTGATTGTAAGTCATGGTTACAAAACAAAATTAACAAGAAGCTATTTTGTGTTCGTTGCATGCTTTGCTAAGAATGAAAGGTAAAGAACGCGGTGTAAGGGGATTGTTAAAGAAAAATCGGAAAATAACTTTTTTTGAAATTACCCATTTCAAAAATCTTACTTCTACCTATTTCTATGTCTGTTGATTTAAAAGCCGCAATAATCATTTCTTTGCTGATTTTTCGATCTTTTGAGGCAAAGTATGAAGTTTCCCTACTCCTTAGTTTTTTTATACTCGTATATATATATCAATAAAATTACATCTTAAAAATTTACGATGATCAATACAGTTATAAAGCTCTAAATTTAGTCATTATCCTTTTATACTTTTATAGTTATATTGAAAAATTCAGCAAAAGAAATTCCATAGCCATTTACAATCATATAGAGCTCTATCTTTACTGATCCAGAAAATACATATTATTTTAATGGCAAAACAAAAAGAAAGAAGAAAAATAGAAAATTCATTGGTGTCAAAAGACAGGTGAAAAAAGGTTCAGATCTGATTTCAAATGCAAATATTATCAAAATAGGCTTAAAGAAGCTTAATTCATGTCATATATAATGGCAGTAACTAAAAATTTTATTAATATTCTTTGAAGAAGCCTTTTGTTTTTTTTTTTAAATACAGGCACACAGTCACTTATTTTGAAACTGGAAGTATTTTTAGAGGGATTGGTAAGATAAAAGAAATTACAGTTATGTTGCTTTTTTTTTATGCGAAGTAATTTGCATGAAACTTTGTCTACAAGAACCAGATAAAAAAATTATCGTTTAGATGCCTGAATTGATAGTCTAAGGTAGATGAAATTTCTTTGCTTGGAGCACTTCCATTATTTTAAAATTTCGCTTTAGTTAATTTTAAAGACTTAAAACGGCTTGAGAGAAAATTTAAAGCAAATGAAAAATTTAAGAGAGTAAATAAAAAACAAGATTTATTGCCTCTAAATGACTAAAATTTCACATTTGTAATTAATAACAGATCGTTGATAAATATTTTATATGGTAAATAATAAGTTGAATAAAAATTGAAGTTTCGTTTTCGATAAATTGTGGCAGCAATATCTCCTTCCCATCTAGGTCTGAACTGTTGCCATTTTTGTTTCGAATAATTACAATTAATCTTATTTGTAAAATATATTTTGAAAACTTTTTTTATGTTGTTTATTCTTATATAATCTATGTATATGATCACAAAGTTTTTTTCAAATTTTAAACGCTTTTTGCCTTTTGGGTTTTAAGGACATTAAACTACAAGGTTTAGCTTTTATAATTTTATAATTATATAAGAATAGAAAAAACTAAAGCGTGACTGTATTTATATACATATATATATTTAATTAATTTATATAATTAAAAAATAAGTATTTTTGTTGTTTTTATCAATATAAAAATCAAATAAAAGTTTTTGTCTTTATATGATGAATAACTAGTAATTATTTACCCTTGGGTAGCAATTAGTAATATATCAACTTTCTGAAAGAAATTATATTCAAAGATTTGTCTATCTGAAAGACATTAAGAAGTAATTGAATATAGAAAGAAAGAAGAAAAAGTATATTGAAAAAAAATCTTGATTTTCTTAGTAAATAATAAGAATCTATTACTATGTATTGCAGACAAAAGGATGAATAAATTGTATGAAACGAAGGGAAATTGCATTTTAGCTAATCATCGGATATGAAATAGAGAAAACTTTTCAAATATTTTAACAATAGTCATCATAACTTTGGCAATTACATCCACAAAATAAGTTTATATAATATTTATGCTCTATATTTAGTTTCAATAGTCCGAGTCCTATATAAATATATCTATATATATATATATATAGAGAAAAATTTCATTGAATCTTATGAAAAAGAAATTAAAAGAGAAGTATACATATTTAAGGAGCTAAGGAGCTATGATATAATTTTTGTTGCTGTTATATTATTTCAAGAAAAATTTTCGCAATTTAACTTTGTCAACTCCTTTTTTATTGAGTGTATACTCTTTTACTGTTTTTGTGGCAAGTACAAGACAAGAAATGAAAATTTCTCGTCGTGTCAGTAACGGACAATTTCATTTCATTTAAAAACAAATTAACTTTTTTACAAAATCTTCATTTATTTTGCTAAACAAACGATAGATGTTATTTTTTAAGAATTCATTAAAGATTCATTAAAAAATCTGCAAAATAACCAATTGACAGCTGCAATCACTTCATCATTTGAACTAAAACTTATCCATTACGAATTTTGTCAGCCTTAAGTCAGAGTGATCTAAGTCCGGAGAATAAGAGGAATGTTCCTACACTGTGCTTTAATGTTCACAAAATAGCCAAAACACTTTGGTAGATACATTGTCCTATTAAAATATAATTTTGTTGGCAAACTAGGCCTCTTCTAATCAATTTTAAAATCAAGTTGCCCCAAAGGTATTATACATGACTCTTTTTATTATTGTTTAGTCCTTCTTAGAATAACTAATCAGTTGGATTCCTTCGTCATCCGTAAAAAGGTTAACCATAACCTTACTGCCAAGTTTAATCAAGTTTTATCTGTCATACTTGAATACTTTCCGAAATGATGCAAACATTTTTGCCAAATTCGTTCTCGTATTTTATTTTGTTAACCAATAAACAAGCTAAAGACTTTTATTTAACAAAATGCTCACAGCCCTTTAAATTTTAAGAATAGTGAAGAGAAAATTGATTGATCAGGTTGACATAAATCGTCACCCATGTAGAAATAGTTGACATCGCTTTAACGTAGCTGTTACCTCTATGTTTCGAAAGTGGTGCCACACAAAATGTAAAATGTGTATTTTAATTTTTTTCAAACTGTATATATACTGATGTGCGATAGTGATAAAAAATATCTGTGTAATGAAAGTGATCATTGTTCTGGCTTAAAACTTACGCGCCCTTCATTTTTACAATATTTATTTGAATTGCTTAAAACAAGAAATTACAAAATTAGTAAAAAAATTGTAAATAGTATTTTAAACTATTAAATGAGTGTTTTTTGTCAAAATGCTTTTTTCTCATCCAAAATAAAGTATCAAATATCGTGATTTACATCCAAATTGTGTCACAGCAAGCGCGTAGTGTAGTACAAGTTTTAGTAATTTTGCGCCATTTGCATTTTAGTTAGCCTTTTTAAATTTCCTATAGTATATTGTTGTGGTTCTAAAAGGTCGTTTGACCTTACTATTTTTCATATTTCAAATTAATACCCGAAAATATTTAAAAAGAATGAAAAATTACATTAAAGAAACAATTTTATAGTACTTTGACGATTGCTATTATTTAACAGTTTTTGTCATTTTTGTAACGTTTTAGACGCAAATTTGGCTTTTATTACCTACGGATACTTTCTTTTTCTAAGACAACTACATAAATGCGACCACATTGCGTCAATATATTGCTAACCTATTTATTTTGAAAAATTTTATCTGTGTTAAAGATGCAATTAGGTAACTACGACGTTGTTGCGACGTCAACGTGTGGAAAATGTGTCATTTTCAGTATTTATATTAATATTTATAACAAGTGTATCAACTTGTAAAAATGTCTCTTAGAGCTATGCCATCCCTTAGCCAGACAATGAACTTTTTATTTTGCTCTGATATTTAACTTTTTATGGTTATGAAATACATTTTTCTCAGCTTATTGGAATCATATTAAGATGATTTGGATTTAAAAAGCCAAGAGTAGACCTAAAAAATCAATTGAAAGCTATTAGGATTATGTTTAATTAATAAAATTAAACTTTATCTAAAAAATTTTACTTATTATACTATAATAAATATTTAATAAAGTTACCTCTAAAAAAGTATTTACATAACACAAACAAAACCAAAACCATAAAGCCCAAAACAAAATTTTCTAACGACAAATAATGACAAAGCATATCACATTTACGTGTTCACCATTTTGTATTTTAATGAAAATTAATTCTTTCAGAGAATTATTTTAGTCTTTGGGAGAAGAACTTAAGAAATATTTTATTTCAAGGACTAAATTCTTCGAATAATCTAAAAAAGTTCTTTCCCTTGCGTATGAGATGATATGAAAATTATTTAAAAATATCAGGCATTTAGCAACTATAATTTGGTTTAAGTATTATTTTTGCATATTTTATTTCATTAGATGAAAAACTTAAGGTAAAATTAAAATTATTGTGTAAAAGTTTTCTCGGAAATTAAAATTGAAAATAAGCTTAAAAAAGCAAAGTATGAATACTTTTTTAAATAATTGTGCTTTGCATATTCATGAAATTCATGTGATGGATTTAAAGAAATTATTTTTCAAATTGCAAGTAAATTTAATAAATCGGTTTTAGGCTATTTGTAGTGGGTATATATACATGAAGATTCATTTAGTGGCATGTACACATTTGTGTGTAAGTCTACACACTATTAATTTATAATAGTACAATCCGGTAGACACAAAAATGTCAACAGCCGGCAGTGAAATCTGTTTGTATAATTTTTTGAATATTTTTAGAGAGTTAATGTGGAAATATTAATTTTGTAAAGTCTTTGATATAATCGAGGGCCATGGGATTTCTCACGCTCTTTGACTGCATTAAATTAAGGATTAAGTTTTAATTTTTTCTTTTTTCATTTTTTTGATAATTAACAATGTTTAAATGTTCTTAAACTAGGATATTTCAATTCTGTTTCTTTTAGTAACGTTGTAGGCTCTAAATTCAAAAGAATATTCCCAATTATAGGTTTTTATTAATATATTAAGAAGTATTAACAAGTATTTTGAACGCTTTTAAACCGTCTTACTTTCTGGAAAAATGATCAGAACTTTTCTATTGGATTTAAATAATGACTGTATTCTGGCCATGATATGTGTTTAAATGGCCTTCTAATCGATTTACTTTTATTTTCTAATTAAAAATATGACTTCAAATTGAATAGTTCTAATCCTCTTTATAAGAAATATCTTAAAAAAGCAATTAATATTACTTTCCCATGTTTATATTTGAACTAATAAGCCTGTTTCATTAGTTAATTAAAAAATTTTTTCTGTTATATAATTTAATTATAAAAATAATTAAATTCAATAAAAAAAATTCCAGTAATTAAGATTCGCTTGGTTTTCTAATTATTAGAGAAGAGCTTAGCATAATTTATTCAATAGATGTAGTTGTTAAATTGATTCCTTTAGGCTACAACTAATAAAAAAGTACGATAAAAGATTTTAAAAAAGTGCAGCACATTTTAAACTTTGCTTGTAACAAAGACTTCGACTTCGTTTTCGTAAATCACCTTTACTCTTTCTATGATATAATTTTAAAAGATTCACATTTGCGGGTGTGAATAACTAATATTCGTGGAATGCAATAAAAGCTGTAGAGAAGCTGTGTACACCCCTGAATAATTTTTTTTCATCCTCACAAAAATCCTCAATGATAATTTATTCCGTTAACTCTTATATTAATTATACGAGTATGTACCAAGCACCAATGTTTCTACATTTTTAAAATAATTAGATCAATATTTTCAGAAATTTCATTATTATTTACTAATGCAAACAAAATGATATTAAAAAATTAAAGGAGACGTGCTTTAATGATATCATCAGGAATTGAAGAAATTGGAAATATCCGATGGGAGCTTGCTGGAACACTTTTACTTGTATGGATTTTATGCTATTTTTGTATTTGGAAAGGTGTAAAATGGACTGGAAAAGTCGTCTATTTTACAGCATTGTTTCCATACCTTTTATTGACAGTTTTATTAATACGCGGTATAACTCTACCAGGTGCGATTGAAGGTATTAAATTTTACATAATTCCAAATTTCTCCAAATTGAGTGAATCACAGGTAAATAAATAAATTTATTTTTCAAAAAAAATGTATATAGTAATTATAAAAACTTTACTTTTTGTCCAAAAAAATGTTTAGGTGTGGATTGATGCAGTAACCCAAATATTTTTTTCATATGGACTAGGCTTAGGGACATTGGTAGCACTTGGAAGTTACAATAAATTTACCAATAATGTTTATAAGTAAAAAAATTATACTTAAAATTTTCATATTACCCAGACTAAGAAATAAAACAGAGGGAGTTATTGATTTGAATTTTGTTTTTTTTAAAGGGATGCTTTGATTGTTTGTTCCGTAAATTCAAGTACGAGTATGTTTGCTGGATTTGTTATATTCTCGGTTGTTGGTTTTATGGCACATGAACAACAAAGGCCAGTTGCTGAGGTTGCAGCTTCAGGTAGGATTATATTTATAGGAATTTAAGAGTTTGTTATTTTTTTATTTTATTCTGAATTACCAATACTTGGAAATATTTTAATGTTATCAGAAATATTTTTAACAACTCCTTAATAAGGTTCTCTTTAAGGCTAAAATACTTACAAATATTGTTAAGAAGTAAGAAAAACTAAATTAATTTGAAATAATATAACCACAAAAATATTCTGCTATTATGTATAAAAGTAAAAAGCATAAAATATTTTTACATCTAAATTACAGGACCTGGATTAGCATTCCTCGCATATCCTTCAGCTGTATTACAATTACCTGGTGCACCATTGTGGTCATGTTTATTTTTCTTCATGCTATTATTAATTGGGTTAGATTCACAATTTTGTACTATGGAAGGTTTTATTACTGCTGTAATTGATGAATGGCCGCAATTATTACGTAAACGAAAAGAAATTTTTATAGCTATTGTTTGTGGATTAAGCTATATAGTTGGTTTAACTTGCATTACGCAGGTAGGTCTTATCATTTTAAACAAAAAGTTGATTAAAAATAATTAGCAATCAATTGCTAATTTATTAATATTGTTTTTGTTGTTTTAAATAGGGAGGAATGTATGTTTTTCAAATATTAGATTCATATGCAGTCAGTGGATTTTGTTTATTATTTTTAATATTCTTTGAATGTGTTTCAATTTCTTGGGCATTTGGTGTTGATAGATTTTATGATGGTATTAAAGATATGATTGGTTATTATCCTTTAGCTTGGTGGAAGTTTTGTTGGACAATAACAACACCACTGATTTGTATTGTGAGCCTTTTTTTAATAAATTAAATTAACAATAAGTTATATTGGTATTTTAAATAGGGAGTTTTCTTCTTTAATTTAATACAATGGACTCCTGTTAAATATTTGGATTATAGTTATCCATGGTGGTCACATGCTTTTGGTTGGTTTACAGCTCTATCATCAATGCTATGTATCCCTGGTTACATGATATATCTTTGGATTAAAACTCCTGGAACCAGTGATATGGTAAGCTAAAAAAAAAATCATAATTATATGTGCATACATATATTATTATTTTTCCATGTTAAAAGAAATTACCCTTAAATTATGCAGTTTTTCATTTAACAAGATAACAACAAGAAAAATTAATATCCTACTAAAATTTTAGTAAACTATTTACAAATGAAATATTTTCATGGCTTCTAGATCAAGTAATATGAACTTATTTATATAAAACTCATGCATTTAACATAAAAAGAAGTCATTATTCAATGAAAAAGATAAAGTGGTAAGCTATAAGAGGATATTCCATTTTTATTTCATTTTATGAATATTTATATACATATAAATTTATATAGTACAAGGAATAATAAAGGCTTATTAAAATCCCATTATATATCATAAGACCAACGAAAAGACGTGGCATAGCCTCCTCTATTTTACCCCTTTGCTCACCTAATATGCACTCTACAATTGAATAAATTGAGAATAACACAATGCCGGCAAATGTGAGAATCATGAAAATTTATTACAGACAAGATAATACTGATAACATAAATTGAAGTCCTTTCTAAAGGAACTATACTACTAACTCAGGTATTAATATACGTCAGCCAAAATCCTACTGCTATATTAGTTTCATATACATGCATGTATATAACAAAATTGTCAAATGGTTTAAAAAACACTAATAAAAATAGTAAGAAAAAACAAAAAGAGGAGAAATGAAAGAAGAAGGATTATGTTAGGGTATTATGAAAATTTTCTTTGGAATAGAAAAAAATATATATAAGCTTAAAAATTATTATTAAGTTTAGAAAAAGAGTTTTAAGAAAATTGAGTTTAAAAGTAAAAGTAGACGTACAGAAGTATATGAGATGATATGTAAAATTATCCCATCATCCATTTTTGAACATTCAGTTACGAATGAAAGCACTTGACAATCAACTGTATAAATATAATTTTATTTTATAAATATTTAAAAAGATTTTTAACAATATATCGACACTCAAAATTTTAAGTAGTTTTCCTTTTTTAAAATATAAATATATCCTTTAATTATTGTAAAGAAGAAATATTTTTAATAAGATCTAACTGAGCTTGAAGTGATAAACTTCTTTTTGAGTGCTCGAACTATCTATAAACTCAGCCTATTTCCGATGGTTTGAAACACTATTGGCATGATCTGAGAAAAGACAAAATAATTAACTCCAGAAGAGCTTAAGGAGGAGGCTCTGTAATGATATGGTCAGCTTTTAATTGGAGTGGGAAATTATGGGACATTATTGGCCAAGAAGTTTGTATACTTGGACTTTCGGAAATTCAATCTGCCAGCAAGCTTAAAGACAAGACTACAAATGTATGGGCAAATGAAGTTACAGACTTCTTGGGGAATTTTATTAAGAGTATACTGAAGCGGCTTATACAATTACTAAAAATAAGAGCAAATGTACTAGTAATAAAATTATTAAAAGAATTAAAGCAAGCTCATGGCCATTTCCAGGGTTAAAGTGTGAAGTTGGCCATAAAACCCATTTAAAGCAAATACCTTTATATATACATAGAACTAATTACCTGAAAAATGTAGCTCAGATAAAAGGCAATAGAACCTGATAAAATAATTTCTATGCCAAAATAAATATATAGGAAAACCCAGAAGAAATACTTTAAGTTTATAATCATTTTCAGAACTGTACGTGTTGAATTGAGTTAATTTAAATATCCTATTGAATATGATGCATGGAAAAAAATAAAAGTTGAATAATATATGCATTGATACCACAATTTAAGATTGAAATTAATGGTGTTTAATTGTTAGTAAATATTTTACTTTCACAATTTTGTTCTAGCCGTAGATAATTTTTCAATAAAGGGATTAGGCTTTTCACAAAAATTTCCTTAAAATTTCTTGAACTAAAACTTAATTAGCAATATGAAAGATCGGTTCATACCATAGGGTATGGACAAATTAAAAACTGTTTAATCGATTAAATAAATTCTACGCCTACTCTAATTTCAAAAATGTAAATGCATAAATACTAATAGACTTTACTAATAAAAAACTTTTTCAATAGAAAATACGTCAAATAGTACGAATAGGTGACAATGTACGTACACTAAGAGAAAAAATGCAACAAGAACATCAACAAAAGGCTCAAATTCATGAATTGTAATTAACTAAATAATAATCTTATGAATGCAAATATTATAAAATAATATTGATTGATAACAACAAATTATGTAAACGATACAAAGTTCAGTTTTTCCAAGAGAGATTTAAGTTAAATAAAAAAATTAATTATGTAATGTTCAAAATAAGTATAATTATAATTAGAAATTTTAAATCACTTTTTCATTTAAAGCAAAATAAAATACAAAATAGTTTAGATTTAACTATATTTAAAAGAGTTTTATTAACTTTGACTCTATGGTTAGATGTAGTTAAGAATTAATTAGCTTAAAGTATTTAATTTGAAAATAAAAGAAAGCCACTACACAGTATAAAATAAAATAATTTAAAATTACTAAAATAGACACAAAAACATACCGACTTAAGCATTTTTGCTTTTTTTCATACCGTATATAATCTAAATTAAAAAGAAAAAGAAAAGAAAAACAAAATTTTCTCCTTATCATTCTAGAAATTAAAAATTTTTTTATTTAAGTTTAGTTTTGCTTTTTTGATTTATGTTTATATTAACTATTTGCTAATTGCAAATTGCAATTTTTATGTTTATAACTAAGATATGGGCAGAATGTATTAATAAGAATGTTACTAACAAAATTATTTATTAATTGAAAAAAATTGTATTCGAGCTTTGTATGTTCCAATTAAAGATACATAAAAATTTAACTGAATTGATTTTACTATAAAATTCATACTAGTGTTTCTTCTAACGATATAATGATGAAATATTTTTGGTTATTTTTTTATGTATTCCTCAAAAATTGGTGGAATAGTATAACTATTGATAAAAAATCTCTAATTAACCAAATAAAATGGTTTACTAAATTCTGCTTTCTGTAGGAAGTGTCAACAGTGCTTTTCAAAATTATTTATAATATTCGTACTATGCAGTGAAATGGTGATTCAAATTCAAAATGTTAGAAAACTCATATAAGTATATAAATCATTGCCCTTCAAATTGAAATACATATAAACTGTTTCCACAGATAAAAATATTAAAAAATTTCTATTCGAAAAAGTATAAACAATTTTAATTTTTTAAAAAGCTTGATACATTTTACACAACGAATTATGCGTGAGCAGCTTTCATAAAACTTTGGTAAGTATTCATAAAAAATAACAGGAAAAAGTGAATTTGAAAAAAAATATTTTAGTGACTCAATAACTCCGAGTGATTTTGTGTAGTAAACTGAGGTCCGTAGTACAACAAAAAAAGTAATAACAGCCAAAGTTATTGAGGACAAGAACAAGAAAATTACAGCATTTAATTATTATAAAAATAATGAGAAAATGAATTATCTGCTAAATTAAAATAAAATTAACTTTACTTATGTATCGAGTTTAATTTGTTTTTCTTTTTCACTGAATATTTTTCGAGCTCTTTTTCTAATTGTGTAATTTTATAGATATTCGTCATTTATTTTTTTTTATAATTCTTATAACTACAATCTTCCATATTTAGTATAAATCTAAATTTGCAATATTTTTCATGTATATTCTTTTTTTCTAAAATGCATCTAGGATAAATATATACATCCTTTTTGTTATTTTCAAGGTAGAATATATATTTGATTGTGCAGATTATATTATTCATTTGCAAATGGTTTGATCCTTTAATCAAGACAATCAAGTATTTTTTGTATACATTGTAGATGAGTTTAATTTTCGAAATTTATATAAGTATAATAATTTTTGTATAAATAAAGTCGTCCAATCTTAGTTTAGCAGTTTTTTTCTATATAAAAATTATTCAGGATTCAGAATTCTCTTCAGGATATATTATTTTGAAAAAAAGTCATTTTGCAATTTGAGTCAAATTATATAGAATTTTTTCCTTTTACGCACAATTAAATCAATTCTGGTTTTCAATTCAATCCAGATAATCTAGAGTTTCAAAAAATTTCAAAAATATCATATCTTTCTTATTTCTATTTCGACTGTTTAAGTTAATTCATTCTCCAGAAGATGCTGGATGTACTTAGAAAAATGTATTATATTCAAACAATAAAAAAGTAGTAAAGTAAATTCTTATCATAAAAAAAGAATTGAATAAGACGAAGTTCATGGAATATTCTTCAGCTTAAATTACACACGTTTTTAATATTAAATGAAATAATTATTATATAAATTTTAAACAAAATTAATTTCAAACTACTATTAAAAAAAATAGATAATATTATATTAATGCATATAATTGTCAATAACAAATTAAACTTATTAATAGTTCATCAAAAGCTTGTAAAAACCTCTTCTAAACATGAAAGTATATTTCCAAATGTTAAGAAGATCAAAGGGGAACATGTCCACCAAAGTTCCCCTTTGACCTCTAATAAAGTAATGAGTTAATCCTGATATTGTGATATGATTCTAAGAAGGACGAAATAAAATTCTGTAGAAAATATGTTTGGCATTCAATATAGCGTTATGGCCAAAAAGGCAATTTATATATAAATGAATTTGGTAGTTTTGCTAATTTACCCGTAATAATTTAAAAATATGACCTGCTTAACTACTTTAGCTATACCACGTTGGCTATACTACCTTAACAAAATACAATAGGTATAGTTTTTTAATGTAAATGTATAGACATTTACAAAATTTTATTTCTTAAACAAAAACAAATAGTAAGGTACTCTCCCAAAAAATCATCGAATATTAATAAATAAATTTTTGTATGCATTTTGTGAGCATCCGTAGCAGCCTCGAAAAATGAAAAAATCATGTCCTCACTTAATGATCTATAACTTTTTTATTTTTCTTTCAATCTCAAAGATTTTACCCTTAAAATCCTTTTGTCATAAATTTATCTTTCATACAAAGTCTTAAAAATTTTACTTAAGAACTTTTTTTAGCTAAAAAAACGCGTAGAAAAAAGCGCCATTTTTAAAAATGGTGAAAAAAATCACTTTTTTCTAAATTTGATCTTCTATAACTTCGTTAAATATTTATTGATTTTAACGTTTTATATATCAATTAAAAGCATAAAGTAATAGCTTTTTAGATACAGACCAATTAACGAAAATTGGCCCAAAAAACGATTCTTTGAAGAAAAAAATGGTTGTGGTTTTCGGATTCAGCTTAATTTTTTTTGTAAACTGGTGCTATGTTTCTAAATTATGCTTCTAGGATTCTATAAAATCACTGGCATAAATTCCATTGGAATCTGAAGTATTAAAAATTTTTCGCAAAGAAAAACAAGCGATTTTTTCAAATTTTGATGAATTTTCCAAATAAAATTTTGAGCTAAGGAACCTATTCTTAATTATTTATTGAACAATTTTTTGAATAATTAGAAAAAAAGTAGTCATGTTAACTCTTTAATTAATCAAAAATTTATTGTACTTTAATAGGACGTTTATAAATATCACAGTTATTTAATTTATTAATAATACCTTTCTAACTAAGGTACCTGTAAATATACTTAATATATCATTTTAAAGCGAGTTATATGAATTTTTTCAAATTTAGAATTAATTTCGGAGAATCAATCAAATGAAACCAATATAACATATTAAATACGAAAACCAACACTAGTTTTTGTTATTTTCATAGAGATCTCATAAGCCTCTATAAGGATATTGAAAAAATAAAGGGAACTTTAGGGTCAAATATGATCATTTTGGTTACCATCTGTCATAGAATTACAAAACCAACATAATAAGGAAAATTTTGCCTTCAGAATAATTTAAAATATCAAATAAGTAAAAGAAAGACAAATATATATATGTATTATACCATCAAATATTAGCAACATAAAAATTTTTCGGTTTTTTTTATCTCCAATTATCATAACGTGTAAATTTCGTCTTTGTCTTTGCAATTCAGATCACGAATTCGATGTGATACAGAGTTTTTCTAAATCGCATGAAATTTTTCATTTCTATCCATTTTCTAAGCTTTTGAGGACTTAAATCTTTAAAGATATAAATGATTTACTCGTTTAATCTATTCAATTTATTATTTAAGTAAAGTTCTCTATCAATGGCAAATTATATTAATAATATTTATTAAAAAAACTTCAAAAATGCTTTGGCGTTAAGTGTTCTAGAATTATATTTGTAAATTTAAGTTTCTTAATCAAAAAATATGCTCTCATACAAATTAATATTTTTCTACTTAGAGATAAAGGATGTTTTCTGGTTTGAATAGAGCTCCAAAGTAGAGAAAATTTTCCCTGATTTAAGGCATATGCCTGAAATTTGAATTACGTGCTTAAATGGATCTAACTCCTGAAAACTTTTTCTTAGTTATTATTCAGGCATAGAATTACTAAAAGTAGCATATTTTTGCCATAAATTATATAAAGAAAGGATTAAATGATAGTTTGAACTGTATTCCAAAACGCTGAAACTTGTATCATAATTTTCGAATCTGACTTTTAATCAATTTAAGACTTATATTATATTAACTCTTATTTCATTTAATATTAGAAGGAACCAAAAAAAAGCATAGAAAAAATATGAAATTCTTGTACTTCTTCTTCTTAAATACAAATCATATTATGTTTTTTTGGCAATATTTGATGTAATCTCCTAATACATAAAATTTATTTGATGATACCATTTAAGACCTGCATAAAAACTTTGATATTATCCATCCTTGTAATGTTATACATTTTGACAACTTGAAAATTCTTTCTCAGCTAAATTTGTTGTTTTTAGAAATAAAAAGAATTTAGGGGAATAAAATTCTTAAAATCTAGGCTGATAATTTTTATTTTTCTGTTCATTTCTAGATTTATCTCAGAATCAAATAAAAGCATTTCATTCAAAAACTAATCCAAAAATGTTCATGAAATTTATTTAGCAATTTAAATTTAAGAATAAATGACATATTTTGATAATAACTTGAAGTTTCTAAACAAAAATTTATTTTTGCTTATAAAACATTAACTTAATATGACGACCCATCGTTTTATCAATTTTATATAATTTTTTATAGCAATTCAATTATAGCAATTCTGCTAAGTGCAATAAATGAAAAAAAATAGAATGTGTTGATGTTTTTTTTGATTGCTCACACCTTTTATATCAAAAGATCATTTCTTAGGCTTGTATGTCCCAAGTAAATCTAAACTAGATGAGTCAAAAGGCAAAAATTGAATATGACTCAAATTATCAAGCTCTAGAATGTTAATTGTAGAGGTTAGTTTATTGTATTTATTTTTATACCCTACATAAAGCTTTGTAAACTTTATTTTATGGAAATTATTTGGGTATCCAAGCAATACTTATTTATTAAATAGAAAATGCAGTACAGGAGTTACAAATATTTTTAAAAAGTTAAACAGCGATCCTTCCGGAAGAGAAATTAAGAAAAAAAATTAATTACAAGATAAATCATCAAAATAAAAAAGTTTCTAAGTTTAAAATCTGAAACAGTTTCTGAATGAAGGATGAAGCTTCCAAGGAAGATTACGTTGCTATCGCCAACTGTTACTTCCAAATATCCCACTTGCTTAGTGTTAGATGTTAGTGATCTTCTATTTCAAGAAGGGCTTTTTTAAGTTTTTTTTATCTTCTTTTAAATCGTATCTAAAAAATTACTTAAATTGTATAACTAAGCTAACACCATCTGCCAATATTCTGGTAATGTAGCTTTGTTTGAGTATGTAGAATAAATAAAGGTGCTGAGTTAATTTTTTACATTCTCTTGTTTATTTTCTTTACGTGTAATACCTGGATTACGTATTAAGGTCAGCTTACTAGTGTCATTTAATCATAGCTTAAAACTGCATTTAAAGTTAGATTCGATACTGTTAGGATATTTCAACCTTGTGAGTAAAAAGTATGAGTGACATTACTCATAAGCAAAGTGAGCCTTTCAAGCTCTTCTAATTCTCCAGTCATTCCAAAGGTAAATATTTGTAAAGTGTTTAAAAAAAGGATTTCCTTTAAAAAGGCCAGCTTAAAATGAACGACTACTCAATTATTGACGGTAAGGACAATTTGCCTAAATAGCAAAATCAAATAGCTTACATAAAAGGAAATAACAAATTCTAACAATAAAAATATTTTTGTTATAATCTGTGAATCAACACGACTAAAAGTCAATGCGAGGATTTCCTGCCATTTCACCAATCTCTATGAGGATAACATTTTCCGTTCTCTTTTCTACCTTGTCTCAATATAAATTTAGAAATTTTTAACTTACATTGTTATAAGTTCTTATATAAAGAAACAATTATTAAGCGATATTCCAAATTTGGAGAAATGGCTTATTAAAAAAGCCAAAAATTCGCGTTTATCCAATAATTTTTTAATTTTCTCTTATTGGTAAAATTTTTTAGTAAGCTTGAAGTCAAATTTTAAGTCGAATCTCGAACATATGAAGCAAAAATTATTACAGAAAATTTAAAAAAAGGGATTAATGAAAAATTACTCATAAAGCCTAAAACATTTTTATTAAACAAAAAGGGGAAAAAGCGACCACTAGAGCAAAAAGAAGAAAAATTACAGTACAAATAATTTCAACATTATTGGACTTTGCCTTCGTCTATATTACGAGTATATATATTTATATATAATAAGGATCATCAAATTTTATTATATACGCAAAAAAAAATTAATTTAACCTTCAGCATGGAACTATGTTGCTCTCTTTTTTTGATTCTTAAGAAACCTACCACAGGGAATATTATATATTATCTAAAACTATAGAATTTTATTGAGTAGCTCTGGAAAGCTTTCCTTATTTGGTTTTAAAGTTGTTTTTTTGATACACAAAGAGTTAAGTTTATTACCCTTAAGCCTATTTTTACTATACAAAATCTTACTGAAAGTTACAAGAATTAAATTAACAAACAAATGCGCCATTTCCAGGGACCTATTTGCACCTTACCCATCATTTAATAGAAAGACCTGCAGAAAGTGCAAAAACTTCCATTTATGATCTTTGATAATGACTTTGATGATTTGTGCAATTCAGAAGAAGTATGGCTTATTCTCTTTTATTGCGTCTCTAATGCTCATTTATTGTTATGTTGATTTTAAGCATTAGAAATCATTGTCTTTGCCTATATTTGGGGTATTTGAGTACTTTAGTAAGAATTAAATATCCAATTTGAAAAAATTAAACAATAATTATCCTTAAATATGTAATATCATGAGCCAATATTACCTAAAGTTACTTTAATTATAGTCATAACGAAAGCCACAGTATGACAATTTTTTCTACTTTAAGAAGCTTAAATTGCCCAATTTAAAAGACCTTTCACAATGAACTTTGGCTTCTGAGACATAATTTCTAGTTTTAAATTTTTAGAATTACCGATATTTTGCCAGTATCATTTTCACAAAAACTCTGCACACATTCGATTATGGTATTACAATTACTTTTACACTTTTTCTAGCAATTTTTGGATATCATCCATTCATAATGAATAGGAAGGCAGGGAAAAAACCTATCTCACTGACTGTAGTCGGTATTTAATTGATAAAATAAGAGTACAAAATAAAGTACCAGGAGGATATTTATCAAAATAGCAAAGGTGAATTGAGCTGGCTAAAGATAATCTGCTTAATATAAGTAATCCGGGTGGTCAATTGCACCTAAGACCTCAATATTTCTGAATATAATCAAAAAAATTATCAAAACTCTTACATAAAATGTACTAAATTTGAGTTCTACTGTTTCGACACGAGTCCTTTTATATTTTTCATTCTTTTTTTTCACTTTCATGTACTAGCACCCATTTTTACAAGTTAGAAGTGTACATAAAGGCCTATCCTCTTATGCATTCCTTAAAAGTTCTTTTCAATTAAAATTAACTAGTAAATATAATTCGAAAATTTGATGCTTGTGACAAATTCTAAAAGTGTTTTTTTGTAGGTTTCACTTTGCTTGTTTCACTTCTTTTTTTTCTTACTTTAATTATACTTAGTGTTTAATATTTCTAAATATTAAAGTAATTGCTATTTGCCAAAAATAGGTGAGAATACTCTCATTTTCTTATTTAAATATGAATCAATGGTAAAATAAACTAGTTAAGAATTTGCATCCCAATTAAAAGAGCTCCTTAGACTCTGATTAAAGCTTGCATTATAATATTGGCATTTTTTTATGTCTAAATAATATGACCCTGAAAAGATCATTAGCTAACTTGGTTTTTCATTTTAGAAGTTATTAAAATTAAATTTTGCTCACTAAAGAATAAATATTTTGTTGAAATAAAATTCAATTTTTCCAGGATAATTGACTTTGTGATATTTGATAATATTTTATGTTAATGTGAGTAATTTGTAACAAGAGCATTAAAGTTTTTTAGATAAAACAAACAAATATTTATTTTTGACGGAATGAATCTTTAGAAAAATCTTTTTTATTTTAAGCAAACAAAAAAATTTCTAACTTAAAACCAATGTAAAACAATTGATTACAGAAAAGAGCAATTTTCCAAAGCTAAGAAGAGTTAATTCGTGTTTAAAAACGTTTGAAAATCTGTCTAAAACTAAAGTTGACTTATTTGAAAAACCTGAGCTGTAGGATAAAACTGAAGCTTTTCGAAAACACACTCACACACATATCTCTCATAGGATTTATCTACATCTACAGGAACAAAACAAACTGTTAAATAATAAAAAGAGGATAAGAGCATGCGTCACATTTTGTGTGCTTTTAGTTTTATTGTTGCTCATTCAAATAAAAATATTATTAGAACGTTTTTGACTAAGCTTTTACACTGAACGGGGTATTATTATCCTTCTGAAAATTTTAGCTTTTCAGTTGTTTGAAATATTTTGGGATTTAATCAAGCTAAACGGTTACCCTTCAAGAATATGTAGTTGGCAAATTTTGAATTTTTATAAATTTCTGTTAAAATAAAAAACGAATAAGGAAAGTTTTCGGGTCAAATATAAAGGGCATGTGATGTTTTAGCTAAAAATTTATAATCCCAGTCATTTAGTTATGTTTTATTTTAGTCAAAATTTTTTATTTTATTTAAATAACTATTTTAACTTTGTTTTGTTTCTCTTTATTTTAATTATTTTCAAAAATAACATTAGATTTGATTTTTCAGTTATGTTCTTTTTAAATTATTATTTTTTATTTTGAGAAAATAATTTCATTTGCTTTATAGAAAATTTTCAAAATAAATTAAAAATAGTAAAATTTGTGCTATTATTGAAATTTTTGGAGATATTGTGTGTAAAAATTGTTTTAGAATAGAGAAAAATGTAAAATTTTGCCTTTACAAAGGATTTGTTTTCATAAAAATTGACGAAAATTGAAAACTGTTTCAAAATATTTTAAAGTTTAAGTTTGAAATATTTTTACTACTCAAGGTAAATACAAACTATCCTAATATATTTCAAATTAATAAAAAAAGTAATATGTTTCAAGAAAATACATTTGTTTAAAGGTTATTTTCATTAAATTATCTAATAGCTTAGAATTGAATTTTAGTTATCTGAAGTGTGAGCTTTAAATGTTTTAAGTTTAATGGATATGCAGTTTTATATTCTTCTGTCTAAGTCGAAATAAGATTTTCTAAGCTCCTATCCTGCCGGCAAATTACATTAGATTTATGAGGGAATATCATCAGAAAATTTTTCATTTAATACAATTTATTAATTTTGACTGAACATTTCGAATATGATAAAAGTGCATTGTTAATTATTACATTTCATACAGGAGTTGGTAACTATGAAGACAACCCTACATTTTTATTTTTTGTAATATAAATTGAAAATAATATTTGTAAAAAGCATTATTTATCCTTCTGCTGCCAGTATTAAATATTATTTTTCTTCTTTTGGTTGTTGAATCCATGAAATGATTATAGATAAAAGTATATTTTTTTAAATTTTATTTAATATTATTATTGCTCATTGACTAACTTAGTGAAAGTTTTTGTGTTTAGATTTTCTTTAATTAATTCTATGTTTTTAAATTTAATCCATTTTCCATGTAAATCTTAGGCTAATATTTATATCTCAAATTACGCATCTATCTTTCAATCTTCAATCAAAGACATATGAAGGAAGGACTTTTATCATATAGCAGTATATACTTAAATAAAATTTATAAAAATTAATTTCTTCTTTAATTAAGGAATTCTTCTTTGATTTTTTTTATGGAAAACACTTTTCTTCAGAAGTTTTTCTTTTTTCAAGCACAAGACCTCACTTCAAAAGACATATCTTTAAACTCAACATAACACTGCAAAAATAATGGAAAACAAATTAAAGACAAAAATAAAACAAAGAAAGAAATTAATCGGAAATATTGTTCACCAATTAGTTAAGTCTATAATTATGAAATGATTAGGAATTTTGTCCTTTTGAAATGTTCAAGTCATTTCATGGCTTTGATAGATTTAAGTATTTAACTCAAAAACAGGAACCTATAAAAAACAGCCAGAGAGTAATCTTTTTATCTTATCAAAAGCAAAACCATGAAAGAAAAACAAATAAAATCTTGAGATAGAAATGGACCTGATCTCAATTCAAGTGCCATTGAAATGATTCTATAATTATCAATATATATATATATATATATATATTGCGTATATATATATATATAGAATTTCATACCAAGGAGCTATTATATCTATAATAACTACAAGGGTTTTGTTGAAGTTCTGTTGAATACACTTAATATAAAAAAGCAAACAAAGAAATTTTTTGAATGCATTTTTATTTAATGCGATTTATTTGTCTCTTCAAAAAACAAGTATCGGTTAACTTCGTTTTTTTTTTAATTGAATTAAAACTTTTACTATATCCAAATAATTTAGGATATGACTTGTAAAAGTCAAAATATATTAAAAAAAGAAATTTTTATATTACTATTACAAAGTGTTAAAGAAAAAACGAAACTATGTAAAACCATAGTGATCCTCTGTTTCTCACACTGCCAAACTGTTTTGAAAAACAGACGAATGCCAAGATCCAATTTTTGGCAATTAAGTTTTACTTGCCACTTGATAATTATGAAATTTCCAAGCTGCTTTTGATATAATTCTTCTATAGTCATATAGAAAATAAATGGGAAACTCTTCATATTTTACAATCTGCCGTAGTTAATTTCATTTAAATGACTCAATGAGTCTCAATGATTAAAAGGTGTATACATAGAAAATGCCGGGTTTTTTTGTAAAATCAGACACAATTTTCTTGGCCGAAAAATTTGATATGAATTATTCAAAGATTTGTCTATAGCTGGTCACTACTTTTTCTAATCTTTCTAGCAAATTATGTACTCTATTTCAATAAAACGCAGTACCTTTTGGAATGTGCCAGTCATTAACCTTTTTTTCTTTTTAAATTTTTCGTTGTTGTCAAAGTAAAGGGGTATAACAGAGTAACCTTTCTAGCTAAGTGTTTTATATTTTCCTTGAATGGTTTTGATGATCGACCAAATTTCAATTCAAATATTCGTAGTATTGAGAATTAAGAGTTTTGCCAAGTTTTAACAGTTCATGCTATGCAAAACTACACAACATTGCCATGTGACCAAGCCAATTTGATTTTGCAGTCGTTGTTTGTGACTATCTTTGCGTAACATGAGAATGTTATGTGACATCAACAATGTTTAACATATAATTTTTTAGCCCATGGCTTTGGAGTTTGAGTAGCTTCTATGCCCAATAATAATTATTGGCAGCCCAACAATATGACATATATTTCAATTCACAATAATGCATACATATATGGCATGTAATGGTGTCTATTGCTAAAAATAGGCATTTAATATTTATACACTTGGTATTTTATAGGACATTCTGCCCAATTATTGTTGATTTAGGCATATGTGCACTATAAAAAATACTGAGCCTTGGACCTATATATAATTCATTTTCTTGGATTTCTTTTAAGCTAACATAAAAGCTACTTTATTTCTTGAATACAAGTGCTGGAGACTTTTGCAAGAGATTTACATCTTTTAGATGTGTAATGTCAAAAACGGTGATATCACTTATTAGATCTCTGTGATTTTCCTTTATTGCAAAGAAGCCATGGACAATGTTTTCATTTTTCTCTGATTGCAGAATCTAGGCAAACAAAATTTTTAAATTTGGGAAAATTGTGGCTTTTTCATTTTATCAGCAAACATTTAATATCAATTGAAGAGCTGTAGTTATTACAATTCTTTAAAATAAATTTAGACAACCCATAAACATTTACCAGTAACTTATATTTAAACTTCAGCTAAGATTTGAGTATAATATTAAATAAATTTACTCATGTTAGCTTTGTTAACCTAATTTAAGTGAAATTTGTTTTAAAGTAAACATATTAAATACATTGAAGTATATTCACATCAAAGAAGAAAAATAAATTTTTGTACTCAAAGGAAAATTTTTTGCTTCTAGCTTAGACCTCATTCGTTCTTTTATAAATATTTGAAAGCGTATCCTTATCCTTATTTGAATAGATAAAAAATTCAAAATAAAATTGCCTACTTTTCGAAAATAATTAACTTATAGTTCGATTTACGCTGGCATTGCTCCGAGGATACTTTAATGAAACTTTTATTGAAAAGAGAAGAGAACAGGTAAAAGTGTCCTAAATAGTAAATAAATAGTACTACTAGTACTAGTTTTCTTTTTAAAATAGCTATTTTTTAGAACAAATTTTTAGACATTGTAAAATATATACACGCATATGTATGTAGCTACCTACAATTATAGTTTCCACTGATAAATAAACTCACTTAAAGACATTAAGGGTTTTTTATTTTTTCAATCTAAGTTTCAAAATATATTTACCATTAGGACTATTCCTAAAGTAAATATCCACGTTTGGCATAGTTTTTTCTTATTCAGAAAGTTATTTTGATATTTTAAAATTTGCGAATAAAGTCAAATTTCACTACGTTCAGTAAAAATTAATAAATGCAATAGTTATCGTTTTAGGAACAAAATCTCTCATCTTTTTTTTGCAAAACTTCAAAAGTTAAGACTTTCTTCAGTTAATAGGCATAAAAAAATGTTAAATCACCCAATTGAAGTTTGCAGTTGTACTACTAGGATAATGAAAAAATGCATAAATTCGAAAAATATGTTTTTGTAAAGTCATAAAAATATATTTTGTCGTTAGTATTATTCAAAGATTTTTTTATCTGTTTTCTCTAAATAAAACTACATTTATTTTCGCAGTCACATAGATACATTTACATACATATATTTATGTAATCCTTAAATGAACCTTTTTCTCCATAGCTTAGTAAATAATGAAAAATTGCTTCCGTATATGACTGTTAAATTAAAATTGATTGGTTAAACAAAGCATACATATAATTGTTTGTACTTTTGTTGATTTAAGTATAAAAACAAGAAATTAATAGCTCTCAAAATGTCTATTGAGGATATAAATCACGCGTTTATATAGTTGTATACATCAAAATTCATGTTTTTTGTAGAAAATTTTGTCACACGTGCAAATTACAAATAATTTAATCTACAATAACAATAAAAGATCGTATTCCAAGGCAAATTATTTAGTTGTTTAGCAATTATATTATGTTGGTGAGATTAATAGGAAACTATTTGTTCATATTTATTTAGTAATATAGCAATTGTGGTAATAATAAAAAAAAAACAAAAACCTGATCGTAGTTCATATTTAACAAATTTAAATTTCATTACAAATATGCACACATTAGACAATGAAATAGAAGCTAAATTCAAATTACAAATATTAAATCTCTGACAGTAAAAATAATAAATTAATTTACATTATTTTTAGAAGCAGAACTTTTTTATTTTTTTTTTTTTTTTGTTCAGATTTACGTCATAATCAGTCCCAAAGCTGAAAAGTTATTTCATATTGTATACGATATCTTAACGATAGCAGTATATAACGATTTTTGCTTAAAACTAAACAAACTATTCTTTAGTTTTTTTGGCCTTCAGTAAAAGCTTTAAACTCAAATGACCATGACCGGAGTAAAGGATCCTTTGATATGAAAAAAATAAACAAAGATATTTGAGTAATATATTAAGCTAACATCAAATCAATTTGTTTTCCTTGAAAAAGGAGTCATTTCCTCACTTTTTAATACAAAAAAATAAATAAAATCTAGACACATATATATATATATATATATATATATATGAACAATTTTTAATCAAAGTTTGCTAACTAATCTGAGTACAAACATACTTTCAGGCGTAAAAAACTCGTTTTGAAAAAAGCTTTTGCTGTAAAAGCAAAGGGTTGCAATTTACTTTTTCATTAATGTATTAAGAATGTAGTATATAAGAGAAATTATTCTCATTAAAATGCCATATTTGATGATTTTATATGTGCCACATAATTACATACATACACAGTGCCTCTATAAAATTCGACAGTTGATAACATTTTACTTTTTTATACCATTTGTATCAATTTAATTCATTTAGTTTTATGTATAACTAAAATATGACTTTCATTCCCTAAAAAGCTTTTATTTTATATTAAAATTGCATTGTAAAATAAAGGACAGTTATTAAATTTTTCACATACTTCGTGAAAAAAGCATCAGAAATATTAAATTTAACTTACTCAGGAAATATAGAATGATCGTTGCTTGGGTATTTCTTGGTAGCATAAACTTTGTGAAAGGTAAAATTCTAGCAGGACCGTTTTGTAATATCAAAAGTGCATAGCTTCATTGTCTTAATGACTTCAATATGACTAAAAAAATGGACAAAAAAAAACATTTTGAATTACTTTTTTAGCAATTAAATCAACTGACATCAAACTATAATAATTTTAATAGAAGAAAAAAAGCCGAAAAATCTGCGAAATATCATATAATATTTTCGAAAAGATATAACCGTATAATTTTTGAAAAATTTTGAAAATGTTTATCCTCAAATTTTTTGGCTGTATAGAGCATTGCATTTATCATTTGTTACCATGAATTTTAGTTTGAAAACGAAATTTGAAGCCTTTTTTTTGTTTAGTGAAAACATATTTTTTTGATACAATGTGTATAAGATTTTACAACTTTTAATCTAAGGCACATAGCATAATTTTGGACTTTTCGAAATATACTGTAGTCATTGAAGTTATAAAAACCACTTAATACTATTAATTAAATCTAGTAATTTTAAGCAAAACTAATAAATATCTTTAATCAAAAAACGTGAGTTTTCATTATAAGCCTCCGGACTTACTAAACTTCCTAGTATGTATTTCAGTTTTCTTGTTTTTCAAAAACAAATATTTTGTAGTAAAATACAAAGTTAGGTATTATTTGATCTCAAAGCATAATTTGATAATAAAAACAGTTTTAAACTATGATAACTTGAATTTCTTTTATAGATACTATCAAATTTTCTTGCTAGCTAGTATTTTAATCTGATTAAGATAAGAAATGGTAAAAGATGTGTACTTTAAAATTTTTAGTTGAATTTGTTTGGAATGTTTTTTGAGCTTAAATCTTAGAAACTTCAACAAAAAATATATATTTTATATCCTTTAAATACTACAAAAGTAATCAACTTAAGAAATTTAAGGAAACAAAATTTTCTTTTTCTCCTTATATTTTTCATTTAGTTTCTTGAATTATTTTACTAAATAAAAAATTTAAACCCTCTCTAATTAAATTCTTATGCTATTTAAGTAATTAGGGGCATTTTTGTTCTTTAGGCCGTATTTGACATTAAATCAAGGTTTGCTTAAAAATAATTGAAAATCAGCAGGTAACCAAAGAAAAGTATTTATAAAGTACTCCTTCTTGTTACTTGTTTTATTTTCAAATTATGGAGTCAATTTAAAATCCATGAATTAATGAAAATTACTTTTATTATTGTCAAAATTTTCATGAAGAAATACTTTGTACGGTAAACAAAGGAAAAATTTCAGCTACTGAAATCTTAGGGCAATAACATAAACTGCTTTCCCTATTTAACATCTAAAGTTTTTGGCCTTTTTTCACAAACAAAAGCAGAACAAAATACAAAAATACTGCTACTATTTATTTTGAATAATTTAATTGTTCTTTCTTCTGAAGACATTTAATAATTTAGGTAGATTAATTTTCAATAATTCAAAAAATAAATGGGACAATAGGAACATTGTTTGAAAAAGTTTAATCAAAAATGTCTAATTCTTAAAGGACTAAAGTATAAATGGCAGTACTTAGGCAGAAAAAGTAAATAAATAAAAAAATTATTTAAATTTAATGTTTTAAGTTATACAAATTTCAGCTCCAATTTCCCTTCAATATAGCAAAACATTTTTACATCAAAAATAAAATTAAGATCCTTTTGTTTAGTGGTTTGTGACAGGCAATTAAATCATAGCAAAACCTTGGTTGGGTAATATTTTAAAGTGCATTTTTCAGAGGTAAAATAAAACAAAGTCAACTAGTTTACTTCAAGTGGGACATTCTTTTAAGTTTTAAATGGTAATTGGTAGAGAAGTGCAATTTGAATTTTTCTTCTATGATACGTATACAAGGGAGAAAATTTAGCCTTTTAGTCAAGATTTTAATTTTTATAACTAAAGAAACTTTAACATCAAAGAAAGTATATTTTCTATGCATTAGATTTAGTCAAATTGTAATGAAAATAATTTGAAAAAAAAAAATTAAGAAAAATTAAAAAAAAAATAAATTGCTGATTTGTTGCTGAACGAGAAAAATAATAACTCCTAAAATACAACCGAATGAAGATGTAAAACCTTTGTACATCGTAGACCTGACATCGACAATTATAATGCAATTATTATGAATTTTCTACTGTGAAACTTCAAAGCTTTTTTTTGAAAATTGTCAATTTTGAATTAAGTGTACACTGATACTTAAAATCTATAGCACTGATTCTTCCAAAGCTCCGTATACGGCAAAATCCCCAGGTCTTTCTTTATTTTTTATTATACATTTGAAAAATTTTTGCTTTTTTAACAAAAATTGTGTTTTTCTTTTCTGGGAGTTATTGAAAATGAAATAATTAAATATGGAAAAAACTCAACTCAACCTTGAAAAACATCTCAGTTATTAAATTCACTTCGATAGTTTTGTTTCGTATAATTCAACGATAATTTATAACGTTCATCACAAAACCATTTTTTAAAAAGGTTTCAGAAATACGCTGACAATGGCTTATTTATGGAGATTTTGCTGTGTAAAGAGAATATTCTATATATAGTTCGAATGTTGTTCGAACAATTAAATTTATTGCCTAAGACAAAAAGCAATCATAGATATTAAAAAATGGAAAATCCAATGCACAAGATGATATTTTGAACACTAATTTTTTCTTTCAAACTGCTACTTGAACTTAACTTGCTTTTCCTTTGTTACATATTTATATGTTCTTCAAACAAAAATCGCTATCCTTGCGTTTTATTCAATTTGATCGTCAAAACTACCTAATGCTTTAATTATTTTTTCCTCTAAAATATAATGTTGAGTCATCTGTAATTATAGATATCGATTGAAAATTTCATCACAATTACGACAAAAAACCGCAAAAACATGGATTTAATCAGCAATTACCCTTCATAGAATAAAATCAGTTTTCATCTTGTGTATATTTTCTGCAAGAATATTTTCGTTTAAATTTTTTCTTTGAGTTTCAAAATATTTGCTATATTCGTTTGTAAAATTGAAACCATGAAGTTAATTTAATTAACTTAAATCTACAAGCCGTCCTTTTTATGTATAATAGTTACAGAAAAAAGACAAATTAATCCTGCTATTACAAGTGAGATTTAGTAAATTTCTTCTGGTGTATAAAATTTTCCTTACTAGTATGATTATAGGAGAAAAGTATTTAAAAATTTTAAATAAAGTTCAATTTTGGTAATTTATATTTAAGCGCATTTTGAGTGAATGTTCAAGAAAATTTTTAAAATAACTTATATGCGACAAAAGAATTTTTGTAGCTAGTTTGCGAAAACAATCCTACTACTAACATGACAAATGATGCCTAATAATTAGATACTACTTTTAGTTTTTATTAAGTGAAGTTCAATTAAGTGAGATATAATAAATACGTCTCATCATATTTTACCTTATGTTATCTTTGAATATAAATTGTAATCAAAAATGTTCTTAAAATGTAAGAACATATGATTTAAGCAATGATTTTAAATATAAGACTTCATTTTAGGTAAAATAAATAAATTTTTCTTTAAATACAAATATAGAAAATAAACACTTGAACAATTATCGTGTCTGCTAAATATTAATTATGCAAAAGTTCCATAATAGTGTGACATTATTCTATCATTAGTCTTAGTTTTAGCCTTGGTTTTTGACAAAAACATATTCAAAATATGACTAATATTTATATCAATGATGAGTCCACGTTAAAAAAATTGGCAAAGTTAGCTATCAAAAATTACTAAAAACACATAAAAACGGTTAAATAATTATAATAAATAATATTTCTAAAGTCAAAAAAAGCATTATTAACCATTCCTGTAAAATATTCTATATAATTCTATATAACATACACAATAATTCAAAAGGCTTTTTATACATAGCATAATTTCAATATTTAAATATTTACTGAAAATATTGCTAAATATCCAAAAGGAACTACTTAAAAATTTTAGAGTTAATTTTAATAGATGATCCTCATCTAACGTAATGAATTAATGAAGTAATTCGCATTTCATTTAATATTTAAAAATTTAATAAAAATATTTCTAAATGTTCAAACGGAACTACTTTAAAACTTTGAGTTAATTTTAATAAGTGATTCTCATCTAAGTTGGCAATTAATCAATTAATTCGTTTTACATTCTGTTCGTTGGGTACACAATAAAAAGACAAAAAGTTTAGATGTCCTAAAGGCCTTGTAACATGTTAGTGTATAATAATCAGTCTGAATCCAGCAAATGATACAGTTTATGGGTTTTATGTTTCATTTGTTAAAGGCATGGAAGAAATTTCAAATTTTTTTATTATTTGAATATGAATTATGAATAACTAAAAATACAACATATCTACATACATATATTCAAGTATGATTTAATGTTGTTTGCGAAAAAAAGTTTTCTGATGATGATTTCTGAAAGGGCAAAACTCATGTCATAAATTTGTTTGGAAAAACTTTGTATAAAACATTACATGTTTAAAGACTTTGAACATTCAATAAATAAAAAATAATGATAATAAATTTTCGTAATAAAAATATCTTGTATGCAAGCATTTAGTAATTGAAAGTATTTATACGCACCTGCGGCATTATGGATAGTTTGGGCAGTAGATATAAGAGTAAAAAAAAGGGGAAACTTTTAAAATATTTTATTACTTTTGTCTGATTAAAGCAAAAGCCAAATCAAATAAATCTCTTTCCGCTATTTCCATAATACATAACAGCATGTATACCAAACAGGAGATTTTATAAACACATTCCTAGCTGGGATAGTTGGCTCAGTTAAGCAAAAGTTAAACTTTCTATTGAAAGTAACGTCATTCACGATTCTAAGTAGTTTTGTCTACAATGCTCAACCTTTATTTGATATAACAAGAATAGCTAATTTTGCTTATTTCATGTAGTTCCGTACGGCATGTTTTATATACTTAAAGTAAAAAGTAAATTAAATCAGTTTTAAAAATAATAACTATAGTTTTTTTTTCAAAAACTACTTATTTTATTTTCTATTTAAGTCAATTTGATGAAGCAGCTGAGCTGATTTATTTTTCCTTTTTTTCAATTATTGAAAGTAAAGCAATAACAAATGTGACAAAATGGATTACCAAAAATGAATTTCAAATTTGATTCCATTTTAATAGAAGCTTACTGCTTTTTGGAATATATTAACCAAATTAAAGCCTTAAAAAATTATTTATTGCATAAAATAAGGAAGAAATTTATATCGGTTGACAGTCATATAAAGAATTAATATTATCTTTTTTGCTTCCGATTCCTTTTAAGAGTTGTATTAGGATCTCAAAATTTTCTTTAAGTGGGAGCATGAGTATTAAAAATTAAAAGGAAAAAAGATGAATGGAGTAAGACAGATGTAGTATAAGGTTAAGGCTAATATAAGATGAAAGGATAATAAAAAAAAATACAAGAATAAAGCTCATAACTTTAAATAACTAAACCAAACCAGCCAAACTTTTTTTGTGAATTATAGAAACTACCAAAAAGTATAAAACTTTAATTTTTACATTGAATTTTCTACCCAAAAGAAAAGTATTTTTCTTTATTATTTGACTTTTGAGGATAAAAAAAAAAATTAAATTAATTTATACATAACTCAAATTGGAATAAAAATTAAAATTAGTTTTTTCGTCAGCTTCAATATATTTTTATGTTTGAGATATTTTAATTGTAATCAATATTAAAATATCATTAATAGAAATTTAAGCTTTCTGCCAAAGATAAGGTTCAGTTAAATTGTATCTTATTTCATTTTAGGGCTTTGGAAACAAGGAAAATATTTTTGAATAATATTTTGTTGAAATTTACTATTTTGAAATTTTGAAAGTTATTTTTTTTTTTACTTTTCTACTTGTTGACATAAAAGAGGGTTAGGTATTGAAATCAATGACACTCTCAATAGATAAAGGTATTTGATGACGGCTATTGACTAAAATTGTAACATATAAAAAAATATGGTAAAAAAATACTCAAAGTGATTTTTCAATATAAAAATTTGACTGATAAATAACTCTTATATAGTTGTTTATTTCTGAAAATTCAGCTTTAAGTTGAAAAGGGAAATATTAATGTATGAACCAAAAATTAAAACCAAATTGAGGATTTTTTTTGTGTAAATATAGTAAAAAGGCGGATTTAAAGTTTTGAACTAAATATTTAAACATTTTTACTCCATTTAGAATTGCCATGTGCCATAACTGCTGACAGTTATGTTTGTGTATAAAAAAACAAAACAAACTTTGAAAGTATTGTTAGAGCACACTATTTTATTACTAGTATACATTTTTACGTCAAATACAGAGCCTTGATAAAATTAGATGATTGCATAAAAGATTCTGAAATTGTTTTGTAGTTTTTAGGATAAACTGAGAGTTTCTAATATCACATTCTATTCTAATCGATTTGATCCATAATCCGCACAAAAGTCAATTATATCCTTCAACCAAAAAAGCAAATAAAAATTTATTGCGTTGCAATGAATTGCATTGGCTGAATTCCTTTGAGTAATTTTAAGCAAAAGATTTTTTTAGATATCTAATTTAAAATTTGGACAGTTTCAATCGAATTTCAGACTATACGTAATAATAATTATCACTCATTTAAGAATCACGACTTTCAAAGGGGCAATATGGCTAAAGAAATCTTGAAATTCAATTTGATGCTAGAGTAGAAATGATCTTCATAATATTTTTGCTTGGTTTATCTTTGTTTTAATTTTAAACTCCCAAAATGACGAACAAAATGCTGAAGTATTTATTTGATTTGGAATCTTGAAAGTGTATCTCATAGAAAAGTTATAACGACATTTGTATTCCCTTTTAAAGGTTTTAAGATGTAAGTGGTTATTACTTTCATAAAAGGCTTAAATTCTGAAGGTTTTATCCATTATATTAAAATAAACCTCGTTTATAAAGGTTTGAATAGTTTAAAGGGAATTTTGTAAGCTACTAAGCGAGGATTTTTCTTTATTCGGAATGATTAGTGTACTCTTCTGTCTTATCATAGACCAACATTTTAACTATATTTTTAAACATAACCGATTACAATTATTATAGACAGTTAGAGTTTCTCAGAGTAATGACTTTATTGTTATAATTTTTCACATAATACTTTTAATAAGACGAAAGCAATACCCACATACTTTGTTCCATTAATTTATATTAACATGAGCAATAAACTGAAATCTTTATCCCTTTTCCAACTAAAAATAGGTAAACTTTAGACTAAAAACTTTCAAAACGTTTTCTAGCAGGCCTAAAATGGACTCTCCATTCTATCTTGCGAAGAACATTAAGGTGTTATTTTTCCCAAATTTTTATTTGCTACAAATCTTAAGTTCATTTTTATACCAAAATTGCTTAAATTAGGGTTAGGCATCTCTAATTTGCGTTTTAGAATTCTTTCGATTAAATAACGTAAGACCTTAATTTCTTCTAATTTTTGTTGCGGTTATTTTATTTTAATTTGCTGAAAATCAAAATGGACTAGTAGTCTATTTTTAATTTGACTACATTAAAGAAAAAAATAATGAATATTAAATTAATGAATACATAGACAGCTTAAATTTCAGCTTCAAGGGTTTCCTATTAATTTCACTTAACTAATTTTACTTCTCTTGTTGGTTAGGATATAGCCTATTTTCATCTAGCTTTTTGTTTTAGAGATATTTTAAAAGAAAAAATATGTATTTTCTGCATGAGAATGAAAAATCAAAGAACAGAAAAATTTAGAATTTAATTAAATAGAAAAAAGCATTAAGTCATTGCGAAGAATATTTGAATTAGAGAACAAAAGTTAAGAAAATAAAAAATCACGTTTTGTTGTTTATTTTTTAGGGTAAAAAAATTTCTTATTTTAGCTTTTGATGACCTTTTAGATCTTTTTGCACAAATTATTTTTTTAAAACTGCAAAGAAACATTTTAATTTGTTACTTATGTACACAGAATTTTCAAACAGTTTTATTTTTTTCTACTTAAATTTACCATTTATTTGTTGATTAGAGTGAAAAAAAGAATCACGTGTCTAAGTACTAAGATTCATGGGTACTTAAAAGTAACTAAAGAAGCTGAAATTAATTGGACCATTTCATGCTATCAAAGGAAAGTAAGAGTTCCTCCAGTTTTTAGCAATCTCAGTATGATGTAAAAAGTTTGATCCAAAAAAAAATTAATTTAGTGGTAGATTTGCGTAAAATATTGTTTAATAGCAAATCATTATGAATTCTTGGAAAATTGCATGCACTTGATTGTGGTGTACTCATGTGATAGCTTCAAAAATTTAATTTTTTATTTTATACATATATATATATAAATTAACTGTAAAAATGTTAGGTGTTCTTCATACAAAAGAAACCAACAAAGAGAGCAGTAACTGATTAAATTTTTTATTTTAAACTATTGCAACTGTCATAATCACCTGAGGAAATGCTTGCGGTGCTTTGTTCGTTTCGGATTGCAAAAAAAAAATATATAATGTATATCATGGCTGGTTGAAAATATTGATAGAATTTAAATGACTGCATTTCATTTAATTATTGACAAAATTTCGATAAAAGAAAACTAAACAATCTCGAACGCCACACGAGAACTACCACTTATGCTTTGAATACGATCTGAATACTGTAAAAGGAGTGAGTCCATGTAACTAAGAACAAAAATTTGTGTGAAGTATTTAGAGATATTTCACTAAAAGCTTCCAAATTCCAAGGATAGTATATGAAATTTTATTCAGGTTACTTTTACCTGAAAAATGATTTCTAGTAAAGCAAATAATAAAGATTATTTTTATTTATAAAACTCAAACGCTTTTTAGCCATTTTTACCCATTTAGTATGGATAACAGTTATTTTAAACTTCAATCTTTTTCAGTATTGCACCCTCAAACAGCCATTACTAATGAAAATTGTGTAATGGATGCCTGTTTAAGCAAAACAAAATAGTTACGCATGTATAGCTCACTATGCCAAAAAACGAACAATATACTATGCTTTTTTCCTCAAAAGGTGTAAAGACATTATGACACATAGTAATTACTTCTAGAAGGTGTACAAATGCCAGTAAAAGCCTACCTTGAAATATAGTAGTTCTTTTTTAAAAGATTCGATGTTAAATACTAGGAATAGCAAAAACAAAATCACAACAGTTTCGCTAGCCCCAAATAAGTTGTTTATAACATGAATGGGTGGAATTCTACTTTGCAGACATATGATTCAATTTCTTTTAGCTCAGCCATAAGGCAGCTTAATGATTGAACCGTAACGAGGAGATTAGTAAAGAATTACATAGTACAATTATGGAAAAATGGTTTAATAACTATTTAACAAAGTTTTTAAGCACTTCTTTAGTACAAAATTTACTCAACCAAGAGCGGAAATTTCTTTTTAATCTTGACCGCTCTTTAAAATTTGTTTTAGACAAAAAATACCTTTTTTTAAAATTTTTAATTAAAAATTTCATTGAAATAAATACAAAGATATTTTTGAAAATTAAGTGAATTTTACAAACAAAAATACTAAGGTGAGTAATGTCAAATGTTTTTGAAAGTTTTCGTTATAAAAATTTAATTGTAGATAATATTTAGTAAAAATCAAATTGTTTAATAACTTTTAAAATAAAACAAAGGCAAACAATAATTAGTAGAAAGTTATTTTTTTGGGGCCAAAATTTACTGTGTTAAAATAAATAAACAAAAACACGTTATTTGACTCAATGATTTTTGGAGACAAGTATTTACATTAGCTTGGAGTTTTGGATGAGGCTATGACTTTTCGCTTATGAAGCCTCCCTAAAGGATTACAAAAATAGTAAAAAAAAAGGTTCAGTTAGCTACAAACTATGCTACAGCTGCTAGCACTAGAAAAAAGATTATTTAACTCTAATGGTTCCTTATTTTATAAGATATATACAGATTTTCGAAAAAACTGTTTTTATTTTAGTTGTAGTAGTAACAATCAGTATGCTTTGGACCAGGAATTTCTATTCCTAAGATCTCTTGCTATAACCAAAACATCATTCAAAGTTATCACGATTTCCCCAAATGCTTAACTTCTCTTCAAACAAGATTGAGTGCCAACTTCAGGTTTAAATGCATAGTACTTAAATACCACTTTAATGTAATTATCTTCACACATAAAATACCATCTGTAGGCTTTTAGTTATATAATAATTCATTTAATCTTAAATTAATTTTATGGTGGTTAAAAAAAAATTGCCATATTTAATATTTTTCATTTTGAAATTTGGTTACACTAAACATTACAAATTTTAATTCTAATTACATTAAAATTTCAACGCCAAAAAATGAAAAACGTTAACTTCTTATAAAAACCGCATTATTCTCTAAGATTTAACATAGGTGCCATAAATCAATATAAGTCAAAATTTAAACATAAAAACTTTTCTTCTTCTTGTTTTTGTAAAATTTAGAATATAAAGCCAGCCTATTAAACCTCTAAAAAAGTAAAGCAATATTCCATCATCTGAGGGTATAATAAATTTTTCTTAATTTTCAGTTACTTTTAATGACCATTTAATATAGGGTAATAATTCAAAAGCCAAAAATGCAAATCTTAATAAAACTAATCATTCAATTTTTTCCAGAGGTAAATTTTCTCTCATATATAAAAGTGTTTTTGTTGTTGTTGTTATTATTGTATTCCCTGAGTTTTGAACTTTTGCTAAGAGATTCATCCAAAGCTATTAAAGCGAAAAAATTTCGTTTTCTTTTTTCTTAAAATTAGATAATCAGTTATTATCAAATCTAAACATTTTCCTTCTACAAATTTAATAGCTTGCAAATTTCGGAAAGTCATAGTATATTCACTTAAAAGTTTCTTAGAGTTTAGTTTACTTATTTGAAGGGTTCATAGTGAGCTTTTTAAAAAAGGCAAAATGTTTTCGTGTTAATCCAAAAATTGCTTGAAAAAACTTAGTTGAATTTATGGAAACTGAAGTTATATATCTGCTACGCGATATTTAAACACAAAAATACTGAAATTTCAGACAGTAAGTTTTACAAATATTTTTGAAAAGTTCTTACTAGCATTTAACATTAGCTCTTTTTAAAGCTGATTTACTTAATCGAATGTTCTTTCCCAATTTTGACGCTTTTTAGGTGATAAAGTTTGGATATCATTGTTAGTCAAAAACATCTTTTCCTGCTAAAATTCAATAATTTGAAAATTAAGCCACTTTAAATGAATAATGGTGGATTAGACATTTCTGTAATCCCCTTGCAAAAACTTTCTTCTCTCTAGTGACAAATAAGTCCATGCATAATTTTAAGAGCCCATGTCTCAACATCAACCCCATTTTTAATGTGTTGTTATTTATGTTCACTGCAGATTACCACAATTAATTCGAACGAGAAATTTGATTTAGATTAGATTCCTAAAAACTTTAATTTTCACTTGATTAAAGAAATTAATGCAATTTATTGCAATAGCACAAATTGCTTTGTATCCCTAGAGTAAAAAAAAAATTTCATAATGTCTAAAAAATCTAAATTATACAAGACCTTTCAATATTTTAGTACAAGTAATATTTTAATTTGTGAAGCTTTATTTGAATGCTGCTATGTGTATCAAATTCTCATTTAAAACCTTCAAACGATTACTTCCTGAAAGCAAAGATATTAAACCTAAAACTGCAAGAAGAATCCAATTACAAAAAATTTTAAATTCAAAGTTTGATCTTTAATCAAAAAAAAGCACATAATATAATATAATAATATGTAAATTTAGAACGTTTTATATTACACAGTAAGAAAGAGAAGAGGATATCGTTTGTCATACTATACCATAATTTGTAATATCTGTTGAGTATTGATGGCCTTTACGCTTTCACTAATCAAACAAAAAAGTTGACTTTCTTTTTAGCTTTGTGTACATTTTTATCAATTTTAAATGATTTGGGTACATGTAAGCTTTATGAGGATGTGTGTGCTTAGACTTCAAATATTACTCCTCAGCTAAGAAGTCTGTCATATTTTAGTATTCAACTAAAATTTTCAGGACGAGCGCTTTAAAATTTAAAACATAATCTATGCATAATGCTCTTTTTACACCTCCCTGCTTTTTAGAAAATTGCAAAATGAAATAAAAAAGCTTTCACCCAATGCTGAAGAGGAAAGTTTCATTTAAAGTCAATAGCAGCTAAGAAATATTGAAAAAAGCTTTGTAAGAAGTTTTCGAGAAGTTTTTAAATTGATCACAAAGAATAAAAGTCACAAATAAATAAAAGTTCCAGTTTAAAATTAGGGAAATTAAAAATAAAGATTTTCTTACCAAATAATAATAAATTTTCTTTATAAATAATGCTAGCAAAAGTTTTAAATTTCTGCATTGCTTTTTAACCCTTTTCAAAACATAAATTGAGCTTAGTAACAAAAAAAACTGAAACTGACAATCATTGGAAATTATTAAGAGCTGTTAATTTGATTTAATGAATTGCAATTTTTTGTTATAAAAACTTAAATAAATTTAAAAAAAAACCATAGCTCGGGTAGTGTTCTGTTGTAGAGTTTAATATTTAAACAGTCATAAAATTGTGTTCCCCAATTGTAGAAAATTTTTGGAAAAATAATATTAATTTCGTAATTCTTTAGTCAATATTATTTTTGTTTTTTTTGAAACTCATACCCATTTTTTGGTAGAAAAAAGCGAAGGAAGAAATTAATTTCAGTTTGAAAGATGTTACAATAACAACAAAAAATATAAAAAATCATGAACTATAAAATTTGATTACAGATACTTTAAAATATTTGATCAAATTCTCGTATTTTTTTCTTCTCTTCATTTTAATTTGAGCTAACTGATTCTCTCGAGTATTTTAGAAATTTCTTAATCGTCTTAAATTTTAAGTATCCTTTGATAGAATTTTACTTTGGGCTATAAATAATTTAATTGCAACTGTAAAATTTTCAGCTTTGTAAAACTTTATTTCTATTGCATATAAAATTGGGCAAGTTCAAAAGTTGCTACTAAAAAATTCATTTTATGAAGGATAAAATTAAATTTCATAAAATTTGTAGAACAATATTAATGTGCCAAATGAATAATACATACATATATATATATATATATATATATATATATATATAAATTCATCCTTCCAATACCTGTTTGTTATTAGGTCCTAAGGCTTATAGTATGCAGTATTAATATTTAGATTTGGAACTGCTACTAATTATAATTAAATTATTTTTCATTATTGTCTAACCCTAAGAGATTTATAAGAAAACACGAACTATGTCCCTTTTCTAGATCATTTAGCGTACGTTCTCAAAATATATAAAAAGATATAAAAAAATTCATTGGAAGATGACACCACTCTTTCTCACTATTCATAAAAGCTTTAAATGATTTATTCAAATTCGATAAAAGTATCAGATGTAAGGTCAAAAAAGTAAACATAAGATCAATGATCGAAAATTACATCCATTTTAACAAGACTCATATAGAGATAAATTCAAAAAATAAAGGTATCTACGCATAAAAAAATGGAAAGGCAAATATATAACATAAATACATTAAGAACATTAAAATATTGCTGAGTTTCCTTTACAAACAACTATATTAATATATTTTAGGTCGAAAGGATATAAGAGTGAGCTGATGACAAATTGTATTCGAAACAAGAAAATAATATTGATTACTATGTAACTTTATTTAGACAAAATTTTCTAATTTATTGTGGAATGTATCTTTGTATGTGTTTAGCTATGTCATAAATCTAAATATCACTTCATGAATGATGTCCTAAGGCTATTAAAATTTACACTTGCAATAAAAGAATTTTTAATAAAGTAAAAAACGTTCTGACTTTGCTAATTGTTTTATGTCCTGTGATTTATTTACATATTCATTGTTTTTACAAAATAATTTTCAAAAATTGAACTTCAAGAAACAACATTAGGAAAATTTATTTTCTAGGAAGAAAACAAAGAAAGCAGCAACAACACTAAATGATTTTTAAGAATTTAAAATTTTGAAACAGTTGCACCTTCTTTTACTCTAAACCAATACCGAAAAGTAATATACGAGTAGCAAAAATTATAGTTAGTGGCTTTAAATGAATAATTTGAGAACACAAGAATTAGTCATGCTTGGAAAAAATGTTTATAAAATGGCGTCAATCTACATAAATTCTACCTGAACACTTGGATAGAACGCTTTTAACACAACAACACAAATAGTTAACTTAATAATTGTTTTTTTTTTTTATTTGTTCCACTTGATGAGGATGGTATACTGTGAGACTTGAATGCATTTAATTACTACTAAAAATATAATAAGAGAAATCCAACAAATCTAACAAATTTGAAAGAAACTTTCCTAACTTTTATAGTCCTTCATGAGAATAAAGGCTATAGATATTTGCACTGAATTTAACCCTAAATAATTCTTGCAAAGTTAAAAAATACCTATAACAATATTAACTTATCTATGTATATATAATCGTATAGAATAGATCCTATTTGAAAAAAGAAAAACAAAATTACTGTTTCATTATATTTCTTTTTCCTATTTTTTATAAATGTTTTCTTGATAAGATAAAAACTCATATAATTTTTCTAGAAGATCCTACTCAATGCTATAAGGTATTTCGTAGTTATTTTTAAGATAAGTTACATTGTATTATAAAAAGGAAAAACTGAAAATATCCAACCTAAAGTCTTGGTGTATTATGAAGATATTTTTTCTTATGTTTTTTTTGCCTTAAGATAAAACAATTCAATAAGCTTCTTCTGTTCCTACAGGGGACCTTAAAAAATATTTTTAATATTTCATTAAACTAGCTTGATACTGTATACAGACAGAGCAATAGAAACACGCCCATACATTATTATAAAAGCTAAACTAAGAGAAATATAAAAAAAAAATATTTACAAATTCCCAATCCCTTCAGTAAATCAAAATGTTTAACTAAACTGTGATTGAAATTTCCGTCTGTAAAATTGAAAATATCTTTTCATCTATTTAGAAAATAATTTCATTTAAATCAATTGTTGATTTAAATATTAGAGTTTAATTAAAGACAGCATGTGCTCTACAAACCAAACTTCTAATAAAAGTGTAATTTGAGTTCATGGTTAAAATTTAGCTTTAATAAAATTTTAAAGCAATTTACTATTTTAGTCGCTTATGATGTAAGTGAAAAAAAATGTTTCTTTCACAAATTAAATGGCTTTGGAGCAAAATGAAACACTTTTTGTTATCAGTGTTTTAAATTTTTGTTACTTTCCTGCCTCATTAATAGAATTTTATTTTCCAGATAGAGCTTCATATTTTCCTTAGTTAAAAATAAACGTTTTAATTTTATCCTTAATGAATGCAGTATCTTAAAATATATATCTCCTTCGAGGAAATTATCTATTTTCAATAGATTGACAAGTGATAGGGCAATTGAATACTTGCGACAATATTGTGTCTTATTTTATATTTGTTTTTCCAAGTATTTTATAGAAATATAACTTCTTCATTTTTTCATTGGTTTTTCTTATTTTTCAAACTAAATATAAATGGAAAACAAAGTTTTAGTTTTTCTTTTAAAAATCAGAAACAATTCTTTTGTCTCATACACAGGGACCTTGCTTGGTATTTCAAGTTCATATTAATTAGGAAACTGAATACTTAATTTTTATTAGTTGTGTTGGGTCTTATTTTCGAAAATTTATTTGAAGTTTAAAAAACATCTTACCTTGAAGAATGAATTTTTTTTTGGATTTAAAAATAAATCAATTAAATTTAGTATTCACTTATGATTTCAATTTCAATCAAAACTTTTAACTTAAACCATGATCCTGAAATTTGATCTTGGTAAACCCCGACTAAAATTTTAAATAGCAATGGTATTTTTCAAATCAAAACGGCTTCTTCTAAATTTTAATTTTTTTATTTTCTTCCTTTAGTTTCTATGGTTAAGAAATTCAGTATGTTTTCAACACTTGGAACTATATTTTTTTAATAAGTCTTAATGTTTACCATTTTAAAGCACCAATCATTAACAAGTGTTTTAAAGAGGCTTAATAAGGACATTTTTAGAACAATTTTAGCCTAAAACAATCCTTACTCAATTCACTCCCAAGCTATAAAGTTTGCAAGCATTTTAAATTTGTTTAAGTAGTACACTGCACTTAAATGAAACAATTTTTGCTTACGATTAGAATATGTCATTTCAACGGTTAATAAAAAAAATTGTTGCATTGGAAACTCATACCAAAACTTTAATCAAATTAAAGGTAAAGAAATTATTTGAGAACTCATTTTCCAAAAACCAAGAGTATGATACATAAACTTTTTGTAGTACCTACTAATCCCTTTTCCTATATTTTCCAACTCCTGCTGATTTTAAATCAGTGTCTTTTAAAGGTTCTTATCAGCGTCAGCAACTTGAGAACAATTTTTTTCCATTTTTAATGGTTTTTACAATCTCTGAAGTGTTTATGGACAATATCCGTTTTGTGTGCTGATGGAATTGTTGTTTTAAGTCTTAAGATTAAAGTTATGGTAGTCTCAGGTGTATACTTTCTTCTAAGGTGATCAGTTATAGTTAAATTTCTTCTTTTCTTGCCTGGATATAGTTTAAGTGATGAATGAACAAAAATTTACTTTTTTTTATAAAAAATTGAATCTTATGAGTTATTTATGGTTTGGAAATTCCTAGTATTAAATTTTTGCTACTTCAGTATTATTATTTTAAATATTTTAGTTGTAATACTAATCATTTTTTATTCCATATTATAAAATTCTTTTAGGCTAACATTGCTTTAGAGAAGCTTAGTATAAGACTTCAAGCCTAAGCTAGCATAATTCATTTAAAATTTCTATTTTCTCTTTTCAACTTCCATCATATTTTAAGACAATCTGTCTTTGTCATTTTCTTCAATTTGTTTTCTTTAAGCTAACCCAAGTGAATTGCTTTTCTGAATAATAGTTGTAGATAATGTAAAAGAGAAACAAATGATGACTTGCTTTTCTTTCCCGGATTTCCAAAGGAGAAACAACAATAAACTTAACTCATTCACCTGATATAAATAAATTAAACTTATAATATGCAATTATTTTAAAAATGCATATGATAGTAAGTTATAGTATAGTATATTATATCCTACAAGATAAGTTGGATATGTTAGGGTATGTTAAAAATTAAAAGAGCTCAAGTCTTTTATCGAATAACATTTTCTTAAGCGGGGTAAAACCACCTGTAAGATAGAAGCCCAAAAACAAGCTTCTTTCAATAACTCGAGCTTTAACTAAGGGTAAATTATTATTATTATAAATTTTATTTATATTTAATAAATTTACAGCGGTTGCGTCTCCTAATTTTTTTAAGAAGAAAAGTTTTAATAAACAAATATATTGCCTGAGTTTACAATACCATTACCATTACCATCATTTTGCAGTACTTTTAAACTTAAAACAGTTTTTATAAAATTTAGTAAATGTACTTTAAAAAATTTTCTAATTACATTTCCTTGCATGCAAAAAATAAACATCAACAAATTTTCTTTATGGAAATTCTAGAATGGAGATTCACCAATTAGGTGAATTTCAAATTAAAAACACAGGACTCATATACAATACATACTACCATAGCATTAGCTAAATACCTCATCAATAACAAATTTGTTATTCGAAAGACCTTTTAATTAGGATTCATGTATCAAGCTACTTCTTATTTTAGAAACCTTATTCATTATAATTCTATTGTAAGTAATTATAATAATCTTATTTCTAAGATATCAATGGAATTATAGTGGATACAAAATCAAATGAGAATTTAGTGAAAAATTATTTCATTAAGACAAAAGATTGGAGCTCTTTCAGACTTTGAAAGCCGGTTTCGTATTTTCTAACTCAAGCGAAAGGCAAAAAATTTCAATTAATCTATTTGTTGTTAATTTGAAATTAAATTTCCAATGCCAAATACTTTTTCTGTCTTTTTCTCACTTTCTGTTCTACAGTTTGTACCTTCATGTGATTAACAGAAAACAATAGCGAAGGAAAAGAATTTTGAACTTAAAAAAAAAATCAAAAATCCTTAATAAAAAACAATTTTCTTTGTATTGGTTTTTAATGTGAAAAAGAAAAAAAATAAGAACAAAACCCCAGGTAATTTCATTTTAAATTCAATTTCCAATATAATTTCCTTTTCCACACTTTATTTAACACTGTTCAATTTGTATTTATATGTAGTCCTGTTGTTCTTTTCTTTTGTTTAACTCATTTTTCTGCCAACATTTTTTAAAATATAAAGTTTAGATTTTGATTTCAGTGCTCAGGGCTTTCTTTGATTCAATTAGCACTAGTTTCCCAATTGTCAGCATATTTCTTTCAAATTTATTAATACCGTAGTCAAGCTTTTTACATTTAGGATAATCGTTTTTTAAAAAACGATCTAGCCATTCTATATCTTAAAACCTTTGTAGATTTTGAAATTATCATGCAAACTATTTTAACCAGTAATGTTTTTAATTATGAATTCTTCTTATATTGAACAGTCTTACTTTTGTTGAACTGGAACATCAATTAGGTAAATAATTTTATTTTGTTTGCCATATCAAGAAATCAATTTCTTATATTGAGAAAAATTTTGCATATTATTATCGAATCAAACAAAAATTTTTCTTGATAGAAAGTAAAATTTAAATTAATTTGAGTAGATTAAAATAAAGAAAATACAATATTAACGATTTTTAATCTTTGAAATTTAGCCTCAAAGCACAGGTTCAAGCAAATAGCTGACTCTATTCAAAATTAATTTTCTTTTGTTATTTTTAAAATTAGGTTAGTCTGCAGTTTTCTTGATTTATGTTCAAATTTTATAATGAAATTTAATAACCGAAAATCGATGCTTACACTTTCTTAAATGAAATTCAAATTAGAATTTCATTCCTTCCGGTTATTAAAAATTTGATTACTCAATCTTATTGCCCTCAAATAGTTCTATGAAATCTGTAACTGTCTGCAAATCTGTAAAATTTAAAATTTCAATTTAATTTTCAACACATTTCTCATAAGTGGATATCAGTTCCCAATTAGAATTTGTTTTTATAGATGCAATCGATGCAAGAGGCAATACTTTTAATGGCAAATTTAGTCAAGGGAAGAAAAAAAAGACATATAAAGCCAAAAAAGCATAAACCAAACTTTTTATTTTAAATAAATTTTTCCCTTTATGTTTTTTTCCTTTATTATAATTTTTGTATGATTTATCTGTTTTTTTTTTTTAAATTCTTGATATGCTTTTTATCATTCCAAATAGATATTTAGGGAGAAGGAGAATTAATAGTATTCCAAGTTCGATTAATATAACCAAAGTTTGCTCTCACTTTTTTTCTTTTAAATCTAATCTTACATATATATAGATATATATATACGAGTATGTTTTTATCAGCAAATTGTACATTACACATACACATTAAATACAAATTTTACCTTCAATAAAAACCAAAATTCATATTATTTCTCTATAAAAATTAATGTCAAAAATTTGTACTAAATATTAGAAGAGAAAAGAGAAAAATTGATGCTCCATAAATGCTTATAAAAAATATTATTTTTCTTTACAGATATAAAAGTAGAAAATTTAGTTTCTAAGGCAACATTTTCACTTGAAAATAAAATTGGAAAGTTTTTTAAATTGCATAAATTTTCCATGAAAAAAGAAATCCTTAATAATATTTAGGTTATTATTTTAAAAACATGTACTTTACTATACCCCAAAAAAAACAAGAAAAAGAAAACCATCCAGGTAATACTTTTCTATGATGATGATTCTACAAAAATTTATCTACGGAAATTGAATGGATACAAGAAAAAAAAAAATAAAAAAAAAACACGAAAATAAATTACTCCAAAACATCTTAGTCTATTGAAAAGACTAATAATATTTTATTGATTTATTTATCTGAGCTAGGGATTAGCTAGTCTACCATACTAAGTCTATTATTGATTTACGAAATTTATAAACATTTAATATGCATATATATATAAGAGTTTATATAATGTATATATACAATATAATCCTTAAAAAGCAAAATCCTGTTTATAACATAAATTCCATAGTTTTTCTTTCAATTATATAAGATATTTTTAAATTAAATCAAATCTGTTTTCTAGTTCTAACAGGAAGACATTTTAAGATGTATTCGATACAGTAATTTAGTATCCTTTTAGTTGTTACCTGATACTTTGAAAGTGTTTACAATGAAAACCCTAACGGATATTCTTTAACAATACAACTGATAGTTGCTAAAGTTTGTAATTAGACCCTTTTCTTACTAAAATGGTATAAATTACCCAAAACTTAGCACTAAAGAGTTTAAATATTAATAATGGAATTTATTTAGTTTTCAACAAATTTTCTTATAAGTACGATTAAATTTTGAAAATTGTTTTCTAATAGTGAAAACATTTGAAATTTGATTTAACTTTGATTAAGGAAAAAATTAAAAATATAAAGAACTTTTTGACTGCAAAGTAAAATTTTGTGTTTGCTTCTCAGATATTCAGATATTATTTCAGAATTTCAATAGTAGTGTTTTGAAATCAAGAATAAAATGCAGTTAGATTAGTTATGGGGCTCTCCTATTTGACACGTCATTCCAAACTCAAAATATTACTCAGGTTAACCTGCAGTACTTTTTTAGTCAAGAAGGAGATATTTCATTTCAAGACTTAAATTGCATTTACGAAGAGCTAAGTTAAGTTTAATACATTTTTAGGATATTAGTTATTAAAAGGATCCCAAAACTTATTTTTTGTCGTTCTATTTTTAATTTATTCAAAATTAGATGATAGACTTTAAAGATGAATTCAATTCAGTTGAGCCATGAAAGGACTACACATCCAAAAGAAAAAGTGAGTTCATTCCAAATTTGTGTAAAATTCATAATCCATAATTTAAAAGGATTTATGCCTTCCCTTGTGTTATATTTATAAAAGTAAAAATATAAAGAACTTTTTTGTTTTTTTCTAGAATTTTTAAGTAAATTTTCAATCCATGGAAATCTAATCTTTATCTTCAATTAAGTTAAATTTTATCTCTTAAACCTCAAAAATTAAATCTTAAAATTAAATTTTATTAAGATATTAATTAATTATTAAGAAAATTTGGAATTTCAACTCTTAAATGAAGTATATTATATTCATTCCGGTTGAAGATGTTCGAGTTACCCCATTTTTTCATTCAGTTTATCACTGAAAACAATACATAACTCTAACACTGATTTTATTATCAAAAAAAAAAAAAACAAAACAAAAGTGAAATTTTCTGACATTTTTATAATTAGATAGAATTATGCTTAGAGCAGAAAAGGTTTGGTTTTGAAATAAATATTAATTAAAAACTTTTTCCTTTCTCAATTATTAGTGGTATTTGAATATGGAAGGTAATATATTAAAATATACTGAAAACCAAATTCTAATTTTAACAATTTTGACTGGTTAAGACATCTTCACTTTAACACAAAAATATTTCTAGATCTCAACATGACGCCAGCTAAGATTTTTCACTTTCTGTTGAAATTTTTGTATTAAGGGGAAAAATTTTGAGCAACCGTTGTCGAATTTATTCTAAATCTATTGGATAAAAATTCTATAACTAACAAACGATTTAAAATGGATATTGATGGTGGACACATCCAAAAACTTTGGGTTGGGTAAGTAAAAATACAGCTAAAAAGCTGATATTAAGATATGATAAACAGAAAAAACAAAAATTCACAATAAATACTTTTATTATAACCTTATCAATAGACGTGCTGATTTAAACAGCAAAATAACCTCCACGAAATATTTCTGTTAAATTTTAAATTCACGAAGCAATTTATTATACCACATTTGAAAACTTTTTATACAAAAGTCCTTTTAGCTTGTAAATTTTCTACTTTCTTTCTTTAGATATAGAGGATAATATTTTTAAATATTTTCCCAAAAATCTTCTTCCAAATTTATGCTTATTTTTCTTCAAGGTATTTAATTTTTATGCAATTTATATATCCATCACAAGGCAAACAAATTAAATTAATTCACAGGAAATACGTTTTCACATTTAAACATTATAAAAATTTATATTTTTTGTTTGCTTAATAGAAAGTATGTGACTTCTTTTTTTTCTGGTTATATTTAAAATACAAGAACTTTTTTGATAACGTAAAAACAATTAAAAAATTTACCTATCCATAAATTTTCAAATTCGAATTCAATTTGATAACAATTTAAAGGATTTGATAAATGTAATATGCTTTATATATTTTTCAAAGTTAATTTAAATCTATCGAAAAGAAATTCTTTTTACTGTTTTTAAGATGATCAGTTGTAAAAAAATTTACATAACTGAATTATTTAAATGGCAAAATATGGCTGAAATATTTCTCTTTTTAAACCTCAATTAAATTCAATTGCTTGTGTACAACAAAAGTCTGCATGCGATTACAATCGAAGATATTGAATAAACTTTATTCATTGCGTCTAATGGTTTTTCTTTTATATATTTTTCTTTATATAAAATTTTATTCTATAAATGTATATTTTCGATACATAATGAGTATAGTAGAAATTGAAAGACTTCTCATCATTACATACTGCACCAAGGGTGTATATTTATAAGGAAAATACCTCATAAATATGTTTTTTACAGATTAAATTCAGCTTTTAAATTATAGGGAAAAAAATCCTTAATATATATTATCATATATATGTAGTTCCTTAGCATACACCTACTCTGTATAGAGGATAACAAATTAGTAAATCTCACATTCACAATTTTTTGGTAGGTGTTTTTGTGTTCGCTGGCGCTTAAGGAAGCATGGTCCAATTTGAGGTCATAAAAGCTACTAAAATATTTGTAACGCATAATCAACAAGCTCGTATTCAAGCCAATATAATTACTGATCAATTTCACTCAGGTCTCCTTTACAACAATTCCACACACTACTCCCGATGTCTTAGTTTATTTGTTTTCATATTCATTCCTGTTTTGTATTAAATTGCGTAATTCCAATTTTTAAAATTTAACATAATTTTTCTATAAAAAAAGATCAAAAAGATGCTCAGATTTAACAAATTTAAAATACATACACTCAAAGTAAATATATATATTTTATCTCTTTTTTCAATAAAAATATAGTAATATACATTTCAATCTAAATAAACTTTGACATTCACTAAGCAGGAAATTATATTAAATCATTTTTGAGCATGATAAGCAAAATTCATAAAAATAAAATAATATGGTTAGGCCTTAGAAAAAAATCTCAACTAAAAATATGTACGTTAATATATATTTATGATATAAAGGGTAGCAAGAAAAAAAGACAAACTAGAGATGGCAAAAAAAAATTAGTTATTGATATAATAAATATAAGGATATGAAATCAGTAGCAATTAAATCCCTTTCCAATCCAACGAACTGTTTGTAACAGCTGCTTGTTATTAGTTCGTCGACATCATGAACACTCTTTTTATATTCGAAACATATCTGACCCTAGGCAACCCTATACAAGGATATTGATCTAAAATGAAGCGTGTCTGCGAAAATATAACTAGCAACAACAAAAAAGTACACATATGATAGGATTATTAATGAAATGTCTTATAAAGAAAAATTAAAGTAAAAATACTATCTTTCTATATTTTTTTTCTAAATTTTGTTGTTGTTTTTTTAAATAAACTAATCCTTAAGCCTTGTTTTCATTTTTCTTAATATCTAAAAACAAATTTAATTTCAAAAGAAAAAAAAATTGCTCCTACTTTCTAAAAATATAAATTCTTAGTAGGACTTTTCTCTAGTAAAATGACCTCATGAGGGATTTTTTTACCAAATATAATCCGTGAATTTTTTAAAAAATTCTACAAAAATATGAATAATGATATTATATAACAAAAGAATCCTTATTGCATGGATAAAATTTTTTAATAGAAAAATATGTTTCATCTTTTTCTTTTTATAAACTGAAATCAAAAGATTTTTAGTAGTACACAACCCACAAAAAAATGAATAATGAAATTATATTAAACCTTATGATGTGTAACCGCATATAAAAAAATTCTAGTTATGAACTTTGTTTATCAATTTTCTGTGAACTTAAAGCTACATTTATGTATATTTTCCGGACAATAATTTATAATAGTTTCTGGAAACTGTAATTTAATGCAATTTCGTAGAAAGGCAGTTTATCTTAATTTTACTTCCATTGTGTGTATTTCAAGTCGATTAACCTAAAGTCTGTTGCACTCAAATACTTTGTGCTTTCCTTTATATTCTTTTTCATTTGTTTCCTGTTATTAATTTTTGAAAAATACCAAAAATATTAAAATGAGTGTTTTTGTATAGACTCAAATGCTTGGTAGTTCAATAAAATTCTCAAAATACTTAAAAACTGAGATTCTGGAGGAATATATTCGATCAAAATTTTTTCTGTCACGAATTGGTTTCACTAATACATTGGAAGCATTTGGGATAGCTATTTGTGGCTACGAATTGTAGTATCTTGTAGAGTGTCTAAGATTACAAAACATCAGAACATATAACTACTGCATGATTTTTCGTAAATCATTTCATTATGATTACCATGAGACATACTAAAAAATTTAAGATGTTGAAATCACCGACTTATATTTAACAGCGGATATGATGTATATAATATGTAGCCTTGTACAATACAATTTATAAACTTGTAATGTTGTATTTAAATTATGTGTCGAATTGCTTACTACAAAAGCTATAAAAAAACCAAACAAAAGGGAAAGATCTAGTTGAGGTTTTGAAAAGAGATTCATTTTTAAAAATATTTTTGAATGCTTTATAAATATTTGTGGCATTGAAAAAACTGTTTCATATACATTCGGCTCAAAAAGTAATCTAACTAAAGCTCTATATTGCAAGTGAAATTATTTAATGGCGATCAAAATTGCTTGGTAGACTTGATATTATTTAACTATATTGAAAAAAATAGAAGATTTCTAAAAATAAATTCTTACTTAAATCTGCTAGGAAGAGAAAAGTAATTTTATATATCGTTCATTCATTTTCACTGAGAGGGAGCAGTGTCCGTAGTGATGCACTATACAAATCAAAAACAGGAAAAAGTGATATACACAGCTGTAAAGATTAAAAGATAAGATTAAATAATGAGATTTTGTATATATATATGGTTACTAAAATGGTTTTTTGGAATTTTCATTTTTTGATAGTTGGTAACATTTTTACCATTTTTTTCTTTTTTTTGCATTTTTGAACTGTCTAATTCCTAGGAGTCACTAGCGCTTAGCGGCACAAAATTTAGCACTACATGCTAATGAGCCCACTAGTCTCCACTGAATTTGTATTTGTATTTGTGCTAACATTATGCTTAATAATTTACAAAAGCTTTGAAGAAATTTCCTTTATCAATATTCGCAAAAAAAATTCACGAAAAAAGTGATTTTTTACGCTTAAAATCATACTCCCCTTAATATGGTACTAGAGGTACACTTAAGCCAGGTGTCAGGTGGCTCACACATATTCAAATAATGAAAAAAATAAAAAATCAACAATTTTCAATCAAATTGCCTATGTTAAACCAATCTCACAATACTAGACAAATATTTTTATTTTCCTTCTTTTTTTTTCCAAGTTTATTATAAAAATGAATTTAGTAATTTTTTTAAGTAATTTTTTAGTAGTAAGCTTTAGTTTTTATCGAGCTTTAAAGCACCTAAAAATGATAAAAGTTTCTAAGGTCAATAACAAAGTGAAATTTAAGCTAATACTTGTTTACCACTAAAGGAAGGAGCTTTTGCTATTCTTGAAAATTTCAAATAATTAAAAAATTTCCCTATAAATAAAATCAATGTGTCTTAAGTTAAAAAAAAAACTTACACCAAGACAACAAAATATATTCTTTTAAAATTCTTACTTTTAATCAGTACAAGCAGACTAAAAAATTTAGAAACTAACAACAAAAGCAATAAAAAACAATCATCAAAAGGTTACATAAAAAGAGAGATTTCGATAAATAACAAAATACAATGCGATCAACAAGCGATCAATTTTTTTGAAAACTTTTAAAAATACACACTCAATATTACGTGATACATAGATAAGCAATTATATTTCTATATATATGTTTTTTTATCTTTTCCAATTTCACTTATAATATTTATAAATTTATTAAAAATTATTTTTTGCATTAGCAAAGCTTTCAAAACTTTTCCTTTTAGTTATTCATTTATATAATTACAAACAAATAAAATTTCAAAAATAAATTTCCACTGAACTGCATGCTAAAATTACGAAATTCTTACTCCAAGCTGTTGATCACGTCTAGCAAATAAAACAATAAAACTGTCAAATTTTAGCTATAATAGAAATTTTCTATCGTATTTTATGTCATTACTGAGTTCTTGTTATTTAAATTTCTACTTCACCATTATCCTTATTTATAATTAAATCGACTTTATTTGTCCTTCAAATCATATAAATATCGAAAACTAAATCAATGAGTAATAAATTAATACATTTTCTTTGTGTTTCAAATAATTTTGTTATTGGTCTTCTTAAAATATTTGTTTTTTTATGTTCCTTGATATTTTATAACACATTCAATAATAATACAATCACAAAATAAAACACAAACAATAAAACGTTCCCCTTATAAAACCTTAAAAGAACCAATTGAAATCAATTTTCAAAGTTTACTCAATTTCTTTTTCTTTTTTTTTTGTATTTGTTGCAAACTATTCTACAGTAGGAGGATGCTAGGACGATGATGAAATCATTTTAAAATTCTAATTACTCTAATGCATTGTCAGTTTTGTTAATTACGATAAAGGCAAATCGACAAAGAAAAATCTGACACGATTGGTAATTGTGTTTTTCATCCCCATGTAAATTTAAAAAATTAAAATTTGTTGAATATTGGATAGTTTTAGTTATGGTGAATTTTCCGTTGTATTTTTTTCATTTATTTTCAATGAAAGTGCTTAAGAGTAGACATAGGAGAGAGATGAGACATTAACAAAAAAATATTTAACAAAGTCAGTGCACGAAATTACTTAATAAGTTTTGCCATTTTATAGAAATTGTGATTTTAGCTTAGGACTTTTATTTCTCTAATAATTGTATAACTGTTTGATGAACTAGTGTAGATAAGTCGATTTAATCCATCCAATGATTAAGTAGGAAAATATTAAGTGGATTTTCTGTATAGCTTTTGTGATCAACCAAAAAGAAACACGAAACTTTGTATAAAATGTGCAAAACTTAAAAGAACTACATTCAAAACTACAAAACTACAGAAATTATTCAATGCTTCCGATTGCAAGCATAATTCGTCATAACTAGTAGAATCACATCACATAAATATGTACATTGTAAAAACTTTAAAAATGTAATTTTGTTAACAGCACTGTAAACAGCAATGGCATAGATAAATCGAATGATAAAAAGTTGTTTCCATGAAAAACATGCCTTAAATCACACCATAGAATTTTATACGTCTAGTTTTCTAATAAACCTGGCTGACCACAATGTCAGTACAAGAATAAGATAACTGTTTGGATTGATCAATATGTTCCATGTCTAACATAAAAACATTAAAACTTTTGGTTAAAACTTAAAACATTATTCATTGACATTTTTGGTTTGTAGAACTGGTTTTTGGCAGTGAATTATCTTGCCGATGAACCGAAACTCAAAATAAAGAATTTTTTTCTTAAGTGTTGCCTACATCGCCCAACTAAAATTTAGACTTTAGTTTCAGTCTTTTCAAACTCTTTCCCTGATTGCAATTTTTAATTATTTAAAAACATGCCTAGATTTGTATTTTATTCTACCCTAGATCAAATTTTCTTGTTTTTCTTATTTGTTATTACTATTATAAAGGAATAAAATATGCACTTTGATCTATAGATCTATTAGACTATCCAATACACAAATCTATAAGAGAAAGTTACTTCATAGATCACTTAAATCATTGAGGTTCACATTACTTTCCTTTGCCAGTTAAACTTGATGCAAAAGTAGGTACCTTCTTGACAGTAACCTCATGCAGTTAGAATCATTCAAATATTTTTTATCCTATATTTGATGAAAGTCAAACTCGAGTCCTTATTCTGTGACGTAGCATTGATACTTATAAATCAACTGATATTAAGTCTTAAGCGAATATACTATTTTTTAACCTATGTTCTAGCTAATCAATATGCATCCTAATTTTCTTAAGCCTTTTTATTGCCAGTAATATTTTGTGAAACATTGAAGTTGATCGTTGCTTTTTGTTATTTAAAAATTTTCAGCCAATTATTTCTGCTGAATTATTATTTTTGATTTCTATTTTGAAAGTCTGGATTTTACTCCATTATATTTACCCTAAGTTTTTATAACAAAAACTAACCATTAGTGTATTAAACTCAAAGGCAATTTCATTTGATTTTTGTTTCCTGCATATAAATTTCCAAAATTCAAAATAAAAAGGAAAAAAAAGAAAAGAAAACAAATAAATATGAAATTAAGAAGCAAAACTAACAAAGAAAATATTAAAAATTTATGCTTCTGCCCATGAATTTTTGATTAACAGATTTGCTTGATTGAATTACGTTCTTGTTTTTTTGAAGATATACCTCAAGTTATAATTCTTGTTGCCTCTTTTGCCTTATATCCTTTTTTTAACTCTACTCTTTCATTTTGGATCAATGATTTTGACATATTTCCTACTTAGTCTTTGAACTTATTTAATGCTCATTCTTTTACTTCTTTAATTCATTTACTATAGTAACTATGAATTTTATCATTCATTTAATTTCCTCAGATTTTCATCTCAAAAACATTTTATCATTTTCTTTATTTTTTGTTTTATTTATTTTAAATCTTTTTGTTTTTTCGATTATTGTTCAAAGTTTTCAATTTCAGTTAGTTGTACAAGAAAAAAAAAGTCCTATTTAAAACTAAAACTGTGGTAATTAATAGCTTTTAAATTTGTTTCCTATATTGTGTGTGTGTGTGTGTGTATAACTTGATTTGAATTGATAAAACGATAAAAAATCTGCCAAAATATAAAACTTTTAGTTACAATTTCTTTCTAACAGCATATAAAGTTTTGTGAAGGCTCTGACAATGTCGAACTATAGAAATATTCAAAACGAATTTGAACTAATGAATTTTATGAAGGCTTTATATTTGAAAATTTCTAGGGCAAAAATGTAAAATTATTAAACTTTTTATTGTCAAAGTTTGCATAGTTGGAAAAGTGTTAGATTAAATGTAAGATTTTTTTTTGCATAAAAAATTAAAGTAATTAAGAGAACTGTTGTCAAAATTAAGAAGCTTTATTGCTTTACCTTTAATTCATCAAAACTTTGGAAAAGGGCCTTGTTTAGAAGAAAATGTAAGCCAGTGTCTGAATAGAAATTCATATATTCTGACTTCTATCCCTCTTTATATCTTAAGATGATTTTTTACAGCCAGCCAGCCAGCTTTTGCTATTCATTGAGATTGCTATTTTTTGTTATTAAAAAACAAAAAATAAATAAATTTTTATGAGAACAGAACTTGTTTTTTTCTATTTTCAAGAATATGAAAACATTTTATACTATGCTTCTTTTACCAAATATTTGAAATTCATAAAAATTTATTATAATAAGAAAATTTCAATTCTTATATTTATGGTTTTTACCTCTTGGACCAAAATCATATCCCTTGCCACCACTAGTACTCCTTAAAGAAGAAGAATAAATGAATTAAAAAAATGAAGAAAAATTTATTCGAGATAAGATAAATAAAGTATAACTTTCGGAACTTTTAGGATGATATTAGAAGATTTTTCCTTATCAAAAGAGTCAAATTAATCGATTTTCGAAGCCTAACAGCACTATTGATAATCTTTCAGGCTCCCTTATGTATATTCTATCTAATAAAATTAAATATTGAAAAAGTTATTGTTAGAAAAAATCTCATCACTTAACTCATTGTCAGCTAAAAGGATTCTCTCATAAAGGAACAGTAAACAAGAAAAAATTAAGGAAAACCTAAAAAAATATATCAGGTAAAAATTTATTTTTAAGAAAAAAAAAATCAACAACCTAAATCATATTTTTTAATTAAATATTTTATTCTTGATAGAAAAATCAATATCCGATGTCCAAATATCTCTTCAGTAAGAAAATTTCAAATATATTTACCAAAACTACATTTAAAAATCGAAGAAGAACTAGAAAAATATAAAAAAATTTTTTAGATGCCCTAAAAATTTATTTGTAATAAATTCTATAAAACAAAACACCGCATAAAAAATAAATTAATTTCCATTGACAGTTTATTAGCTTAATTATTCTATTTAAACTTCACCCAAGTGTTGTTTGAAGCTATAAAAGTCATTTGGAAATCAATATTAATTGAAAACTAGAAAGTAGAAAAGAAGAAGAATAACTTTTACTTAATAAAACAAAATAGCTGTAAATCTCAATAAATATACTGATATTAAGATAATACAAAAATTTAATTTACTTTGTATTTTATTTTTAATATTTTACTTTGGTGTATAGCAAGCCTGTAGATGGCGTTAAATATCTGGTAGATAAGCCTAGCTGTGGTTTGTTTCAGAATAGAAACTAGTTTTGAGCTAGCTTGCAGTGCGATGTTTTATCCTTGTAAAATAAATGATTGAACGATCAATTTCGAGCTTTGCAAAACAAAGAAAAATTGTGGCTTTTAGAAAATTGCCGAAAGTGATCGTTTCAAATGTAATAGTTATAGATTTCAGCATCTACCAAAAACTTGCATCAAAGATTTTTAAAATAAAAAATAGTCATAGTTATAGGTTATAAATACAATATTTGTATTATAATCACCAGCAAAAATTACCCTTAATGAAATGCTATGTCTACATTTGAAACCTTGTTCACATTTTGAAAAGTTAAACAAAAAATTTAGTAGGTATAAAAATGAAAAATAAAATACGTAAAACTAGTCAAAACACTGAGTTTAATACAAAAATAAATTAGAGCCCTAAAACACCCTTCCTAGAGGCCATGATTAAAGTTGAAGTAAAAGATTATCCAAATGCTTAAATGTTTTAAATATTTGAAATAACTTCCTTGTTAAATGGAAAACTTGTCAGTTATTTGCCAAACACAAATTTTGTTTCAAAAAATTCTTCAGTCAAGAAGTAGTCTTTTCTTTTTTGAGGAAATTTATAACTTGTATAAAAAGAATATAGAGGGATTTCCTTCTATAATAGTACTAAAATGAGGAAATGAGTCGGAATCTAGACTAAAATATAATTTAATAATACACATAGAAATTGTATCATCTTCGAATTTGTGGAACTCAATTATTTGTTGAATGCTCTTTATTTTACTGAATTTTCCTACAGAATATTAAGAAATTAGTAAACTAAAATTTCATTAAAAAGATTATTTTGTAATACAATTTTTCAGTGATGCTAAATTAATGAGAGCTTTGAGCTGATCAAGTGTGAAAACAGGCTTTAAACTAAATAATTTTCAAAGCTCAAAGCTCATATAAATATTTTTAACTGGTAAACATATTTCAATAAACTTTCAAATTCAAAAAGTCAACTATTCGAAAACGATCCATGACTTTTTTTATAAGGTGAAGATATTTGTGTACAGGGACATGTTGCTATCGTCAATCAAACCATTTACTTTAAATTTATCTATAGAATTTCTTCCTGCTTATATTCTAAGTATTAATTAATGTTTTTGATTTTCTTTATAGAGAAAAGCATATCTAGATTGTTGCTGTGGGACTTTTATTTAGGAAACTTTTACCAGAAGGATTCAAAAAAATCATAGAAAGGAATAATGTTTATATATATATTTAAATTATTAGAAATCAGAAAATGAAAAATAAAATTAGTAAATCAAATAAAAATATTAAAAGTCACATGAATATATAAGTAATAGTCGTTTTTATAGAAAGAAAACTGATCAATTATAGATATGAAAAAATTCATTTCTATTATTATATTATTTTGTATATGCCTTATGACTAGTTTTAGTAAAAAACGCGAAAATCAAGATATGATATCTGTTAATATACCTGGAGATATAATACTAGGTGGGCTATTTCCAGTACATGAGAAAGGTGAAGGTACACCATGTGGTCCAAAAGTGTATAATCGTGGTGTACATAGACTAGAGGCAATGTTATATGCTATTGATCGTGTTAATAATGATACAACGATATTACCAAATATAACAATAGGTGTATATATATTAGACACATGTTCGCGTGATACATATGCACTTAATCAAAGTTTACAATTTGTAAGAAGCTCATTAAATAATTTAGACACATCAGCATTTGAATGTCAAGATCAATCAATACCAAAATTTAAAAGAAGCTCAAATGGCCCTGTATTTGGTGTTATTGGTGGTTCATATAGTTCAGTATCATTACAAGTAGCCAATTTATTGCGTTTATTTCATATACCACAAATATCACCAGCATCAACAGCTAAAGCATTAAGTGATAAAACACGTTTTGATTTATTTGCACGTACTGTACCACCAGATACATTTCAATCAATAGCCTTAGTTGATATTATAAAAAATTTTAATTGGTCATATGTATCAACAATACATTCAGAGGGGTCATATGGTGAATATGGTATTGAAGCATTCCATAAAGAAGCATCTGAACGTAATGTATGTATAGCAATTGCCGAAAAAGTACCAAGCGCTGCTGATGATCATGATTTTGATAATATGATTACAAAATTATTGAAAAAACCAAATGCACGTGGCGTTATACTATTTACAAGAGCTGAAGACGCTAGAAGAATATTACAAGCAGCAAAAAGAGCCAATCTAACACAACCATTCCATTGGATAGCTAGTGATGGCTGGGGTAAACAACAAAAATTAGTTGAAGGATTAGAAGATATAGCTGAAGGAGCTATAACTGTTGAATTACAATCTGATTATATACCCGAATTTGATGAATATATGTTAGCATTAACACCAGCAAATAATCATAGGTAAGTTTTAAATAAAATATCAAATTATTTTAATCAATTATAGAAGATTTTAAGTCGAAATTCACACTATTTAGTTTCAAATTTCACTTTAATCCAAATATGTGACAGCCGACCATAATGATTAGCTTAAAAACTGATACGGAATTACGTATTTTCAAAGGAAACAGCTTAAAGTTTACAATCGACATTGTTGGATCTTTAAAATACTTGTTTTCAAGCCCCTTTCCAGCACCATGAAATAATCTTTCAGAGAAATTATATTCAGTTTTGAGTCTAAAAAGTTCAGTGAGTCAATTACGTCAATATGTGTATTAATATCCAGAACAGAATTTAACTAATGCCAATGAGCAACCAAAGCTTTGGTCGGCATAGTCAAATAATTTTATTTGTCTCCTTTTTTATACAAGTTTATTAGCAAGTACTAAACTGTAGTTTTCATTGGACATTTAAATATTTGAAAATGGTAAAAGTTTCTAAAGTTAATAAAAAGTAAAGCTATTTGCTTTTGTTACTTTCAAAAATCTGAAAAAATTGAAAATTTCCTTATAAAATAAATAAATATGATACACATATAAAGTAGCTTGATATATTTGAACAATAACCCAATGATAAATTTATTTTTGCAAGTCTTTGACTGTCATGTGTACAAAGTTGTTAACCCTCATATAAAAATTTTTGGATTGAAGAAATATTTATTGAAAATTGTCGATTCAATATTTAAAGCTGATATTAAACTTTTTTTTTATTTTGTATCTGAATGAAATTATTTGTGGGGCTTTAGGGAAATCATGATAATTTGGTGAAATAATTTATTTTTATTTGAATAATAGGTAATAGTAAAAGTAAGTTCGCAGGCTAATCAATATGCCAATAAGCATTATTAGCCTTCTAGATCATTCTTTTTCTTCAAATACATAAAAAAAAATTATTTGATGTATCTACAAATATTTTTAGACAAAAATAATTTAGAGAGATTCTTAACTTTTAAAATATTTATCAAAAAAATATTATAATTCAAAGCTCCAATTAGATTTCAATTAAACATGAAATTATTATATTGATTTTTTCACAATATTAAAGAGAAAGACGTCTCTAATTGTAACCGACATCAAGTAAGATTGTATGATATGTGGAAAAAATCATACAAAATAAACAAATTGTCTAATGCTTTACAAAAGTTTTAAATTAAAAAACTTTAGAACTGACTATGTCAATTTGGGAGCTAGAAGTAAATTTATGGATCACTTGCTAAACTTGGTTAATAATTAAGATTTCAGAAACTAGGGACAATCTAAATATTTAAGATGATATGATCTAATAATAAAAATTAACCAGAATACAGAAATTTTTACACTGAAAATTTATCACTTATAATTTTTGGCAATTCTTCAGTTTTTGATAAGATAATAAAAAAACTTAATTAAATGACTTCGTTATTTTTCACTTAAAACATAACCTCAACCTAAACCATCAAAAGAAATCTATAAATCAGTTAAGTTTTTTTTTTATATTCAGAAAAACTTTCTATTCATTCTTTGCAGAGCCACATATTATTAACTTTGATTTTCCCAATGGAATTATCAAGTTAACATTAAACCACAAAACTTAATTGTTAAATCAAGGCTCGATAGTTCATAGTTAGATAAAGTATAGACATTTAATTTAAACTTTTGCTGTACAAGCTTATAACCATATATACATACATATATATATATATATATATATATTTATATATATAATTCAAAGCACTTAATAAAAGATTATCTTAATAATTTCAAAAATGTTAATTCAGAGAGCCACAGGAATTACTATCTACGCAAATACAGCATAAATCTTAAAACATAGTAAAATTAATAATCCTTTTTCTTCAAGATTTCTCAATGTAAATGATATTATTAAAGCCAGCATTTTAGATACTTTGTAAGTATATCTTAAAGATCTAATGTTTCACTTAATTAACTGCTTATCTTTCCACTTCTTTCTTTAACTTTCCAAATATTTTATTCATTAATTTGTTTTATAATGGACTAATTAAGAGATTCCTTAAATTAATACAAAAATCAATGAAAAACTTTTATACAACAGCCTAAATATAAATTTATAGATATCAGGACCTAGTATAAGACTACGTGTAAAACATTTCCCCCATTATAAAATGTATTTAATCATATAAACATAAACGGAGTACATTTACCTTTTTATATCTAAAAACCAATAAAAAGAAAACTGTGATAGATTGTAAAAAAATGTAAATTTTGGGCACAAAAAAGAAAAGTACTACGCAAACAGAAATATAAAAATCTAACTTTATCTTTTTTCATAGTTACTATATGGTTTCTTAGTTGTTCCAAAACAGTGTTAAAGTTGTCAAATTATGTGCCAAAAATATCAATAAAAAACAATTGATTGGCCTTCTCTACAAAATAAATTTTTAAAATATTTATTAACAAAGTTTTTTTTGACGAGTCAAAAAATTTTTAAGGAGATTTTAAAGCACATAATTGTAGCAGAATGATTAATGACTTAAATAAGAATATGCAAAGCAGAAAAGTTATTAGTCCAATAAAACTTAAAGACAGTGTGGGCTTGTAAATCCAGGAGCAAATGGATGAATGGTACCATTATAAAGAAATCTATATACAGTGCTGGATATAACTGTAGACTCAAAGTATTTTTTTTGGATTTTTCCATATATTGATTACCTGAGTTATATTTTGCAGGTAATTTGTTCTATGTATCTATATGTGTGAGTACTTACTTTAAATAAGTTTTGTGGCTAATTACTTACTCTCAACCTGGAAATAGTTATAAACCTACTTCAATTTCAAATTTCTTTTTGAGCTCATTAGTTGTCCAGATAGTTTTGTTATCTGAATATTAATAAATTTTAATAATTTACTATTTTGTACTTTTTGAATTTTAATTTTGAGTTTGGATTGTTTGTCGTGATCCCAAATATTGAAAAACAAAGGGTATTATTAATTGCTACAAAGGTGAAGCGTTCACAAGGTGTTTTTAAAAACATTTTACGTTTGGAATTGGAAAATTATGGAGCTAAAAACCAACAAAGTCATCCTCCAAACAAAAGCATTTTCTTTGAAAATTGCGGAGAATCTCAATCGAGGATGCAGGTTTCGTCTGTTTAGATAATATACAAATGACACGGAATATTGTAAGACAATCTGAGGCTTTATTAAGAAATTAGAATAACTTTAATCAAGCTACTTTCCAAAAAATGGAAGAAATTTCATGTGTTACTTTACAGTCGTATTTAAAACTAATCAACCTTGAACTGGAAAGTTTTACACGTTTTTTGATATAGGTTTTTGATTTTGATTTTTTCTCCAATAAGATTCACCTCAAATTAGCTAATTCAATTTTATTTTTTATTAAAAGGAATCCATGGTTTGAAGAATTTTGGGAAGATACATTTTCATGTCGACTAGCAAAAAACTTCCCAATCAAATTTCAAAGTGGCGAAAATATTCAAGTGTGCGATAATGAGTTCCGACTGTCAGAGAAAGTTGGGTAAGTAAAGTTTTTCTTTCTAGAATTAATTTGTAGAGAAAAAATAATATTTTGTAATTTTGATATTAGCCTTAATGATTTCAAACTCATAAAGCTAATTTTCAAATTGAAATAAAATTTAAATTTTAAGCCTATTCTGAATAAATGAATATAGTTCAGGGTAATATTTTGATTGTGCTATATTCTGCCCACAAAAATGGCCTTATGTTCTTTTCTGTACGAAAATTTGTTCTTTATTTCAATATCTGAGTAAATATACATTGTAATTTAGCCACATAAATGGATATAGTCCAGGTGAAAATATTGATGAATTGGTTAGTAATATACCTAAAAAACTATAAAAGCGTTTACGATCCCATTTTGAACTATCTTAGAAAGAGCAATCCCAAACATAACTGGAATTGACCAAAATAGCATTTTTTAGTTTCAAAACCAACAGAAACAGTTGTTGTTAGAATAGTTAGCCTAGATACTTCTGATTTTTCTTTTAATTTAAGCGAATATCAAGAATCTGAAAGAGTCAAGAATAAAATAAAATAATAAGCAAACAACAATGTAAATTTCAACTTCAATGTGAGCACAAAATTTTAATTTCAACTTCAATATAAACAAAAAAATTATATAAGGTAAGACATTAAAAAACAAATTATTTCATTATAAATACCGGCTTATAGCATCCAAAACTTTTAACAAACACCAGATTTTCTATTAATGTTTTAAGATATTTTGATATTATATATTTTAAGAGATGAGCTTATTTTAGCTATAACTCACTCAAAATGCATAGAATATATTAGAATAATTAAGGATAGTGATATTGAATAATTGCATGAATTCATAAAATTATTAAAAAGTACTAATTGTCAGATCACGCTCAACTTTTTGACAAAAAATGTCTTAAGGAACCTCAAGTGCGGGATATTTAATGTACGAATTATAGAAACCCTGAGAAAGAAAAACATCAAATCAACTTATTTGCGTAATAGTTAAGACTTTTTATCTCAACAAATTAACCCTAAACCTAATTTCCTAATTTAGGAAATAGTTCTCATGAGAGTAAATGAGTAAACTGTAAAATTTATGCGTTTATGCGAATCAAAACAATTAGCGACACTCCCCACCTGTATGGATGTTATTGGTTCTTGCTGATCAAATGAATGAAGTCGATAAGTTGCATAATCAAAAGTCACTTAAATTCAATTACATAAGAACCATTTTTGTTTATTCGTTAAAAGTAAATTCTTTTGAATTTTTTGAATTATTAAAACAGTTTTGATGTTTTATAAATATCATTAATATTTATAACATTGCTTTAAATAGAAAAAATTAAATATATTAATACAAAATTTAATTTTGTTATTCATAAAACCTCAAAAATTAATACCTCAGGATATTATGGAATCAGTGTGAAAGGGTCAAAACAAATGAAAAAAATAATCTGCTATTAAAACTTTAATTTAAATATGAATCTCTTTTCATATTTGAAATATGAAGATAATTTAAAATCAGTATCCTCTCTAATGTAGACATAAGGAAAATTGTTTTTATCTATAAAGGATATCTAACTATAAGTAATTATTACTTGTGTTATATGATATCATATGAGAGGGATTTATTATTTTAATTACATATTTAACGTTTTTAGCACAAATCACAGCCACAAAGAAACAAAAAAAAAATAAAAAAACAAAAAATATCTTGTATTGTTTTCATTTTTGATGCCCTTAAATTATGCTACAGGGGAGCCTGAATTTGATATATTCGACGCCTATAGGACGGCACGTTAGATTTAAGTTTTATATTGAACCATAAAATTTTAAGTGTCCTTTCTTGTCGAGCTCACAAATTTTTATATTCTTTATACAACAAGGCTGCTACTTATGCTACTTATTTATCCTGGTCTTGTTATTGTGAACAAATTTTCCTATTTTTCTTTAAGATCTGTTATTATACCAAAGGGAATCATTTTTTGTATTATCAGCCTTTTTCTTTTGACTTTTTTTTTGTTTTTTGGTTTCTTTTTTGTGGCTTGATAAACTTAGAAATATAAATAGCTATTTATCACTTTTTTTTCTTAACTATGTATTCAGTACTTTCAAATCGATTGGAATACTGAATAAGTTGAAAAAATGTTGTTAATTTTTAATTTAATATTTTATGGTACACATTTGTATACTTTAAATAACATTGTTGAGATATTTAACATTTATCATTAAAATTTCAGACCAATTCTAATACCACGATTGTTAAATGATGGAATATGTTTTACGTGCTTTTTAATTGAAAAATTGGTAAACAGGATATTTACCAGCTTCAATTTTACTTAAAAAACAACGAACTAATTGGAAATAATAATCAAATAAAATTTGTTAATATGTGACATTTTTTCGTCTTGTTTCACTAGAAATATTGCAATGTAGATCAATTTCTTCATGGCCAGTGAAATCAATTTGAAAAAGAAAGTAAAAGTACTAAAACTGGCTCAATGTAAAATAAGACTTTTCTAATCAGTTTTTGTAATTCGACGAAAACTAATCTTCATCTATATAGAATTTGTTGTTATAAAAGTATTTTACATCATATTCATATAATCAAAGTACTTTTAATAAATCTAGTGAAGCTATATTGAATCTTGATGAAATACAAATATTTATCTGGCCAAATTTATACAGCAAATCGCTATAAGTTTTTTTTTTCTTTGTAAAATTGTAATTAAAGTAGAAACCGGTTAATACGACATCCAGGGGACCATTATTTTCGGTCATAATAACCGATAGTCGTAAAAAGTGGTACCATTATTTTTTGCATAAAAATTGCCGTATTTGTAAAGTTTTATTATAAGGATAAGTATAAGTGTATAAGTTTTGAGAAAAATTATAAAAAATTAAGCCGATGTGTTAAGCGTTGCGTATGGCATCAAACTGACTCTAGTCATTTACTGGGATGAAAAAGTACAGTCAAAATTCGTGTTTTTCATAATCAAAGTACAGTACAGTACAGTACAAAGTACAGCGCTTACGACTCCATGTCTACAGTAATTTCCTGTACTATTTTTTCTTATTTCATTTGACGACTATACCATATCTTGTGCAGACATGCCCACAGTGAATTTTTTAAAAATCTCTTAGGAACGCCTATATAACTGAGCTACACTTTTACTAATTATGAACATAAAATTTCTGAAAATAGACACACAAAATGTAACAAAAATGCTGCATTTTGTTATAACCGATTAAGTTTTTTGAAAATATTAGAAAAAGTGGTCGTTCAAAACAGTATGTCGTTATATGCAATGTCGTAGTAAGCGGAAAAATGATTGTGCAATTATATGGAACTCCGTCCGGACCTTTTGTTTTGGTCGTTTTAACCGATAGGTCGTTTTAACCGATGTCGTATTAAGCGGTTTTGACTGTAATTATTTAAAGCATTTTGAAAGGTTTTTTACTTATTTTGTTTATTTTGTCTGCTAACATTTTAATAAAATAATCTAAAAACTTTAAATTGAAAAAAGACAAAAAAAACTTAATGGAAAGGCTTTAAGCTTATTAAAATGTGTATGTGGCTCCAATGGCTTAAATTAGCTATTAAATATTCGTACGGAACAAAATCTCATAAAACTTAACATTTTCATGTATTTTTTTGTATATATGTGTACGCGCAATACATATAAATTGTTTAGTGTCATAAATAGCAACTTTTAAGACGTTTATAAAATACAAAACCTTACACGTGTCATCAAATTAAGCGATTTAAGGAAAATTTTTCGGGCTAGAGGCTTTTACATGATATCTTCTGCGATAAGATTAAACATTTTCAGAAATCTTTGAGAAGAAAACTTAATTAAAATCTAAGCAATTACAAACTTTCAATGCATTGTTAAATAATTCAGAAAAAACAATCTAAGCAAGGAAATAAAAAGAAACTTTCTCCTTTTACTTAAGGACTGCTCTTTTGACTAATTTAGGCACTTGTTAAAACTTTTATTTTCAATATAAGAAATTTTTTTATTTATTATCAACAAAACAACTTATAAAAAAAAGTTTATCTTTCTATAACCAAATATCTAAGTCAGTTAAGGACGTTTTCATAATTGGAAAATTGTAAGCTTCGAATTTAATACCAACTTGTAATGCAAGCTATTTATTCTCATTTATTAGCAATTTAGATATAACAATCTCATAATCCAACAAATATTTTAGCAATAAAATAACACTGTTTTCATGGCAATTTTAGGCAGTTTATTAGTTAGCCTAGTTTTTTAAAGATAATGTATTTGAAGATCCTATTCATTAGTAAGTAAGTATCCAATATATGTTTTAGCCTAATGAGAAGCACTGCTAACTTTATCTTATATTTAATAAGTGTATTAAAGAAATGATAAAGTATAATGATGAAAAATTTTACAACTTTTAATAATTTTCTATTGGAAACTTAAAATTTTATTTAAAATAGTCGTTTAATAAGTATCATAAAAATATTAAATATATTTTGCAAGGCCGTGTCAATACGCAATACGTTATTTAACCATAACCACAATTAGTTCCCTTTTGTTTTAATGAAATTCGTTGATTCAGTTGAATTTACAGGGTTTCCTTCCTACTACTACTCGATATTTTTTTCTACTTGATAATGCATACACGCTGAGACACTATAGGCAAGCTTCAGTGAATTTATTTAGTTTCTTGGGCTGCCTGCAGAGTGCCGGCTTACAGCCGAGCTGACGCCGATTCCGATACCGAAGACTTTAAAGTCGTTATGGGTAAATCAATAGGAATATGCTCAAAGTGTTCAGAGTGCAAGCCTACCAAAGATTAGACTATCGCTATAGGAATCGGTATCAGCTCGGGTGTAAGCTCGGCTGTAAGTCGGCATTCTGCAGGCAGCCTTACTAAGGTCAAGTCAACTACAGAATTAAGGCTAAAAAAATAAATAAAAAAATATATAAATTTAAATAAAGATTTTTATAAGGCTTTAGAAGAAAGACTCTACATTTAAGTTCTTAACCAAATCGAAAGTTGTTTATTTTTATGATGTATCGATGCTAACAAAAAACAATTAAAGTCATGCAATCTCTTTCAATTTTAAATAAAAAATAATGAATATAAATTTATTTGTTATTTTGTTTAGATACGAACAAGAATCCAAAACACAATTTGTCATAGATGCAGTCTACGCATTTGCTTATGCTCTACATCAGCTTTATTTTGATGTCTGCTCTAAAAATCATCCCTTTGGGAGTACTCATGGCAAGAAAAAAAATCAAATATGTTCAGAAATGGCATTATACGATGGAAGAGCCTTCTATACAAATTATTTATTAAATGTCTCATTTACTGGTAAATTAGATTTTGATTATTTTAAATTTAATTTTTTTTAAATAAATTTAACTGCATTTATGTACAGATTTAGCTGGCAGTCAAGTTAAATTTGATCGTCAAGGAGATGGTCTTGCTCGCTATGATATTTTAAATTATCAAAGGATTGAAAATTCTTCTAATTATCATTATAAGGTAAAAAATTTTTTAGTTTTAGTTAAATAATTTATAAACAGTCCTTTTCGGTTGGTCAAAGAATAATATTTTTTTTATTGAAACGAAACCATAAGTTTAAATTTAGATTTCCTATCTTAATAAAATTATTGAAATAATAAGAATACATCAAACACATTTATTTTCAAATTACTTGAGACATTTGTTGTGTCTTTACTTAATTTTTGTCTTAAAATTCGCTTGTGTAAAAATGAGTATAAAATAGTTTTTTATTTCCCTTTTCCATATATTAAAGCTAAATAATGCAGAATTTTTGCTACTTATATGTTCTAAATTGCTATGCAAAAATACCAAAAAATCACAATTTGTTTTTGTAACAAAATTACATAAATCAACTTTATTTTAAAACAAAGTTCATTGAACAACGGCAGCATCCAAGCTCGGCCTGTGGAGTTCAAATTCATTGCTGAAACTTTTAAATTGCCCCTGTTAGGTCAAATCAATATACAAACACAAATAGCATCCTTTAAAAGATATTTTGTACAGAATACCAGCAGTATAGAAGGTACTTTATCTGACTTTCAGTTTTATTTTTTTTTTTATGCCAAAATATTTAACATTTATAAATCCCATGGGCGTTTATTTCGAGCTAAAGCTTTTTTGTATACAAATTATACCCTTTCAACGATTAATATATAAATTCATAAAAGATCTTCAAATTTAATATTGGTAGTCCTTATTGAAATTAATTAAAAACAAATTTAAATTAAAACGAATTTCATTTTAAATAACTCAAAATGTAAAAAACCAACTTAAACAATTTAAATATATTATTTTTATCATTCAGGTTCTTGGTAAATGGTTTAATAAACTAGAATTGAATCCTTTTGAAGTAGTTTGGAATCGAGAGCTAGAGATACCAACATCAGCCTGTTCTCTACCCTGTAAAGCTGGAATGATAAAAAAACAACAAGTTAGTTTTTAGAGATTTATTATTAAGCAATTTTTATTTATTTTATATTTATAAGGGTGATACTTGCTGTTGGATATGTGATAGCTGTGAAGAATATGAATACGTTTATGATGAATTTACATGTACTGATTGTGGGCTAGGATATTGGCCCTATCCAGATAAATTATCATGTTATCCATTGACTATACAATATCTAAATTGGGAAAGTGCATTTGCATTAGTACCATTTATTATGGCATGTATTGGCATATTAATGACAATTATAGTTGTATGGTTATTTATTAAAAATCATGATACACCATTGGTGAGAGCATCTGGTAGAGAGCTTAGTTATATGCTTTTATTTGGTATACTTGTATGCTATTTTAATACATTTGCATTAATTGCAAGGCCAACAACTGGTTCATGTTTAATACAAAGATTTGGAGTTGGTATTGGATTTTCAATAATATATGGTGCATTATTAACTAAAACCAATCGTATATCGCGAATATTTAATTCAGCTACTAAATCAGCACAAAGACCTAAATATATTAGTCCACAATCACAAGTAATGATAACAGCATCATTGATTGGTAAGTGCTAGTATATAAATTTCAAATAAATTTTGGTGTAAATGAAAATTATTGACTTGGAAGTCTTAATATTTTTATCCTTATACATTGATATGATTCACTGTTATGTAATTTTTTTCTTTTGTTGGGTTAATTTTATATTAGTTACAAGATTAACCTTTTTACTTAAAAACTAAATAAATTTAGCTATAAATATAAATATAATAATAATTTTTTGCAATATCATATATATATATATATATTAAAACACCGATACCATTTATTTGCTAATTCCTTAAATGCCACCATGCTGTCTTACCTTACCATGCGCTTCTTATATCTTAAGCTTTTGAAAATTTAACCTTTTCGCTGCGCAATTCGTTTTGAGATTTTGTGCCTGCTGTGCGCATTTATTTTAGTAGTTTCATCTTTATTCGTGTTGAGCAGTTTGACCATTTAAACGCTGCGAATTTATTCGTGTAGAGCAGTTTATTTTTTTTTTGTAATTATTAAATCCTATATGGTGATTTTTATTAAATTAGAATATACGTAAAGCGGTTAATTGAAAATAATAACTAAAATTTAAAAAATTTATTGCAAAAATTTACCATTTCACAAAGAATAATTTTTTTTAGTATGATATATTTCAAAACATGGTACCACACATAAAGAAACATTGCAAGGCTCACATACATATCGAGTTTCCTTTCGTTTTTTATTTTTTACACATACAATGCAACGTTTAGTTGGGTTTGGTTTTGATTCTGTTGCAGAAAGAAATGTTGGAAAATGTCTAGCTGATAAGCGTAATAGAGAATCGGCATCTTCTGGACGTCTACCTGCTCGATTGCGTTGTTCAGGTGTGTGATATGTACGGAGTAATTGTTTTATCAAATTTATTTGAAATTCTTTTACAGGATAATCCTTTTTAGTCAGCTCTCTATAGAGTATAGAAGCATTCAAAACTGCTAAATCAAATAGATGGAAAAATGTTTTTTTATACCACTTGACCGATTTTCTCACTGTTTCTGTCGTACTTAGCATCATATCACTTCTATCTACGGAACCCATGTTTTTATTGTAATCTAGAATGGCAACTGGTTTGAGAACATTTTCGCCGGTATTTTGATCAATTTTATTAGAAGGGGCTAATTCGTTGGTGTGTATTGTAGACAATAGCTTAACATCTCTTTTATCATGCCATTTTATTGCTAATATATTTTGACTTGCTTTGCATTCAATATCACCCATTTTCAATTTCTTGTTCATAACGGGCATACCCTTGCGATTTGCTTTTACTGTACCACATGCGTTGGTTTTATTTGCAAATAAATAGGAAAATAAGGCTGGACTTGTATACCAATTGTCGACGTATACTGTATGGCCTTTATTCAAATAGTCTTTCATTAGAGTTAACACTATACTTCCAGATTTACCAATATTTTCTATATCAAAATTAGCAATTTCTGTAGTTCCTCCTGTATAAATAATAAAGTCTAGAATGTAACCTGTTTTGCAATCACACATAACAAAAAATTTGATCCCAAAACGATGGCGCTTTGATGGTATATATTGTTTGAAAAACAATCGTCCTTTGAACAACATTAGACTTTCATCAATACAAATATTTTGATATGGAATAAAAGTTTCTCTAAATGTTTTTTTCAAATGTTCAACAATAATTTTAATTTTGCGTAAAGAATCACCCTCAATAGGCGGTGAAGTATTATCGCTAAAATGCAACATCCGCAAAAGCAGCAAATATCTATCTCTTGACATTATTTGTGCAAAAGCTGGTGTTGATCGAAGCCATTCTTGAGACCAATAATCATTTAGACAGGGTTTTTTTACTTGCGACATTAAAAGATTTACAGCGAAGAAACAATATATTTCTTTGAAGTCGGTATTCTTCCACCGTTTTAGACGTGAATTTTCACTTGGATCTTTTGCTGTGAGAAATTGGAAATATAAGTTGGTTTGCTCAGCTATTTTTGTTACTATTTCCTCTGTGAAAAATATTTTGAAACACTCTAATTCCGTGTAGTCAGTGTTACCTTTCGAAGGACCTGAACAACCATTATCAAAATTGTAAATTTTTGGTGTAAAGGATGTTGCATCCTTCCATTGATATTCGCAATTGACCGCCCGTTTCTTATGTTGTGGCTCTTCAGTGTAATCATCACTGTCATCAGTTGTCTCATTATCATTGTTGTCTATATCATCGAGAAATTCTTCTCCACTATCTGACTGTAATAGTATTTCTTCCAACTCTGCATCGGTAAGATATTTTTTTGCCATCTAATAAAAATTGCGTAATACATTAATTATATTTATTTACAATATTATAAATAATATAATTTTATTATAAAATACTTACAGTAGATAATTATATAATTAAAATAACTATAAATGTATTGAATTTTAGTATGTATTCTTCAGAATGCTGGTAAGAATTGCCTGTATGCGCTAGAAATTGATAAATATATTGTGCAGGTTTAGACAAGTTCGTAATTGTTATTATAATTTTTATAGCGAGAATACTCGTCTGGAGCAGCGTACGAAAATAAAATTAGAGCGAGAATATCCGTGTAGAGCAGTTAACGCAGTAACATTGGTAGCCTTAAATACGTATTAAACAGCAAAAATAATCGTATAGAGCAGAAAACATGAATAATACATAGTAAAAATAGTCGTATTGAGCAGCTAACTAATTTAAAACTAAGCGCGAAAATATTCGTCGGGAGCGTATGATACACAAGTTTTTTTTGCGAATATATACGTGTGGAGCAGCGAAAGGGTTAAAATACTTCTTATTCGACTTTATGAAAGTTAAACAAGATCATAAATATTTAGATCTTAAAAATGATTTATTGCATTTAAATCACAAATTAAAAACTTCAAAAAGAGCAAAGTAAAGCTTCAAGGGTTTTCATGTGTGTGAATTAGCCACATAAATATATTCAAATGTGAGTCAATTTGACTCACAAACGTTTAATGTGACATGGTACATTCTAAGGAGCTGACACAAAGTGAGAGGGTGAAATTGGTATTTTAAAACATTAAAAAAAAAACAAAGTAAAAGACATATATATATATATATATATGTCAAATTAGCCTACTTCTAAACAAAAAATAAAATAAAATTACAAAACAACAAAAACGTATCCTTTTAACAGAGGGTGTTGGGTAGGGGAACGTAAATGAACAATTACAAAATAAAGAAATGGTCTGTGATTTTTTTTTTGTTGTGTTGAATTCTTTTTATTACAAAAAACTACCAAAATGAACTACGTTTTTTCTATTTGAATCTTAAGAAATAAAATGAAAATAGATGATATCAAAATTTACATAGAAATTGATAAATAAGTTAAATTTTTCACATAAATTTATATATTTCCGCAAACTTCCAAAATAATTTTGACATTTTATTGGTTTTTTAGCTAAAAATATTATAAAATTCATTTATAACTTGAATTTGGTTACTTAAAATTGAATCTTTTCTTGTTTTTATGAAAAATATTCTCAAATCTATTATATTCATATTCTGTTTAATTCATAAGTATTTGTAATATAGTTATATGATATTGTAAGCAAAGTACATGTTATTGGAAGGATTTACCTTCACACTACCTTATCAGAATTTTTATGGATACATTTATTTGAACTAATAACAAAAAACCCTAGTAATTAATAAAACCAAAACCAATTTTGGGTATTTTCCGTCTTGCACTCAGCTTTATGTTAAAATTAAATTATTTTCTATAGATGTAAAGCATATAGGTATATACGTGTATGTATAAATTTTTCATATAGTTTTCTGATCCCTAAAAATAAGAAAAAATATTCTTTAAATATATTTTTCGCAAAACACTTCGTACTTGCTTCTCGCAAGTCTCTTATCTAAAAAAATTATTGAAGAATAGTCACAAATTCTCATAGTCATATCACAGAGCTCTGAAAATGTCAGCTTTGATTATTTTTGAAGACCATTAAAAAATATTTCATTCTTAATTCATTTCATTCATTCATTAATCCATTTTTTCATTCTCTTTCTTCAACGTTTGTCTTATGTTAGATTGATGGCAAAGTCACAGTTTTTCATTTTACTCAATACTGAGAATTTATAGTTATATAGTAATATCTCACAACATTAATTGGTTGAGTTGCTTTCTAAAATTCTTTACTCGCAACAAATAAACTATATAACTATACTAAACTATACAAAGTCAAAAATTATTAATTAGAAGTTTTGAATACTAAGTTAACGAAAATAAATACTGTTAAAGATGAAAATGTCTTTGAACTTAAATCTTCCTTTTGAAAACTTGAGTTTCAGTCTGATAAATGTTGATAAAACTTTATTATTTACTTAACTGGCAAAAAAAAGTTCATTGGGGAAAGCTTATTGATAGAAACTATTAAGTAGATAAGTTATTGTCGTCTTAGTCTTCTTTTACACTGAACCTGCTTGGTGGATATATTCAAAAAAAGTCTGTGAACATGAAAGCTTACCAATGTAGTTCAAGACTTAAATATAAGCTAAATCCATATCTGATCTTAAAGCACTTCCCTTTTAAAATATCTCCCTATAATTAATTGCAAACCTGAACTGATGTATCAGAATTCAATGGAAAATGGCCAAATAAGATTTGAAGAATTAATTAAAATGATCATAATTGATCTTACTTTATATGCATATAACGCTTTTATTCCACTCTCTTTGACAAAATCCAGGAAAGCAGCGCAGCAAACTCTTATGATTTCAAGGGTCTTTCCTTTTTAACTTTTTTAACTTCTGGCATGTAACTGATGAATAAAATCATTAATTAAGTTCAATCAAAACCTTACTATTTAGTACTTTTAGAAGTTTACTTGTCATCAAATCAATTACAAGTTCATTTTTCACTATAACATAATTCATAATTTCATAAGCTATTTGTTAAGGTGTAAACATTGGAATTTCAACATGATAAAAACTTCCATAAATGAAATATTATCTCAATGACATAGAGTAATTTTTAAGGTGTTAATACACGCATTATGAACTTAAAATACGTTTTTGCTGGTAGTAAGTAAATCTGTACGTTTAAAAATTAAAACAAACTCCATAATAAATCTTTGCTTTACACTTCACAATTTAGGTGTTTAGGTATTTTCGGGGCACCTATATAAAACGTACTTAGTTTGTAAATTAAATTTAAAGCTTTTTTTATTTTGACTTAATAGAAAAATATTTGTTTAGCATACCAAAAGCACCTCTCTTGAAAAGGGCTTAATCAATTTCCTTAGAACCACTAGAAATAACTTGAAAACAGCAAAACAAAACATAAAAATCTCTTTATCTGACAAGAAATAATCATTCTTTGAATCTTTTGTGTAAGTGATCTAAAAACAATACTCAAGTACTAACATTTTCTATAATTTTTAAATTTTAAGCTAAATTTTCCCTATCGAAATAAAGTAATTAGCCTAAGAGTGAATAATTTTCGTAAAAAACATTAGTCTTAGATGTTCTAGGTTTTTCAAGCATCGGAAACACTTAAAAACAGATCAATAAGCTTATCAAATTTACCAATAGAAGACAAAGCTGAGGAAACGTAGTATTGGTTGAGTTGATAATAAAGAAGTATGCATCGAAGAACAGTTCACTAAATAACAAATTTTTTCCTTTATACCATATAAAATAAAAGTTTATTTCTAACTGAATTTATTGGAAAATATTTTTAATTTTATATCTACCCTCTTAAATACCTTTTCAATTATTTACATGAAATAATTTGAAAATAAATACAAAAAATAATAACAGCAAAAATATAGGAATATTTATTGAAGTTAACTTCAATAACTAAGTTGATAAAATCGATAAAGTTTTTAAGTTATTTTGAAATGAAAATAACACGTGAATAAGATAAATTTCTTGATAAGTATTTATTTTGTTCTGATAAACAGCTGCCAAATGCATACTAAATCATCGTAAATATAAATATTAGACAATCTTTTTTCAACTGAGTAAATATATCTCATTTATAACACGCAAAAAATTTACTTTCATTTCAAGAGGAAAAAAAAATGATAAATGATTACCCAAGTTCAATAAAAGAAAACTTTATCAAAATTCAGCAAAAATGAATAAAGCAAAAATTTCTATTTTGATTTAAATATTTAGTTGTTTTTTTCTTCCTCACTTTAAAAAGTTCGAAATAAATTTTGATTAAGGATAATACCTTAATCAAGCAATGAACCCTCAAATATGATAAAAAAAAACAAATCATATTGGTTCAATAAATTTTAAAAGAAATTTGTTGAATCTGTACGCTTAGATAGTGTTAGAATATATTAGATTAAAAATAGATAAATAAAAACAAAAAAAGCTAAAATTGATGATCCTTTCATATAATAATAAATAAATAAATCCTTCGAATGTTATATAATCAAAATGTTGTAAGTCATTAAAAACTAAATTTCAGTTAACACGTTTTGAATTTTAGATTAGAAATGGATTTTGATCATCACATTTAGTTTTATTATCGACTAAAATTTTAATTTTTGTGTTGTATTATAACAGGAAAAAAAAGAAATAGTATTCAGATCATACTAAAGAGGAAAAATAAAAGCAGTAAGTAAATTCTTACATAATATATACAGAAAAATAAACAAAAAGTATATAAAGTCAATGTAAACAATATTCAAATCAATAAACTAGGTTAAACTTTAGTGATATAGTGAAAGTTTTGCTTAAGTTTGCGCATATTACAATATAAAGGATATAAACATATATTAAATTCGTAAAAATAATAGAGTAAACAACTTATATACATAAATTAGATATTCGAAATCTTTGACCAACTTCCTTGTTTGATTATCTTTTTTTTTTATTTTTCTCACAAAGAACAGTAGATACGAAATTCTATTTTCATATTGTATAGATATTTGCATGCAAAATTTGGTTTTATTGATTTTAGTAGTTTTAGAATAAAAAATTTTCAGCTAAAGAATTATTCGTATGTGTTAATAATGTCTGCCAAAAAATCTATATACTTAAATATATAAGGTATTGTGCAAAATCTAAACAACACTGACTACTCTGTAAATTGATTTTCTCTTTGTTTTATTATTTTATTATCCTTCCAAAACTTGCTCTAATATAGTAAAGCATCATAATGGTTCATTGTTAATTCAGATCGCTAGGAAAAAAAAAAATTGATTGCATTTGAACTTTAACTTTACAACTGCAAATTATTTAAGGATGGCCCATGACATAATATTATTGATAACTTCTATAAAGTCCATTTAAATCCATTTTAGAACTCTGCTTGTGAAGTTAACCAAAGAAACAAACATTTTTTTATGATTGATTTAAAAAGTAAAAAAATCACCACGCTACGCTAAACTATTAAAAGGCAACCTTTTATGTACTTTTATGTATCTTTGATGACTTAAAATTGCTTTGATTAAAGTAGCAGTTTGAGTTAAAGAAATAAAAAAGAGGCTCAAAATAGTAAACCTGGGTAATACGTTTTTGGCTTGATTAAAGTTTTCAAATTTTTTGAATTTTAGTATTACTTAATGAATATTTCATTATTCCATTTAAAAGTGCTGCTAGTTCACAACATTATGAGTATCAAAATGAGCAAATAGTTATAAAGGCCCAATCTTCCGAAATCAGACAAAATATTGTTCCATCATCAATGGGATGATTTATTTTTAAGTTCTAATGACTATTTTCTTGAATATAAGAAATAATAAAATGTCCGCTACGTGCACATTCTAGGGAATTTTTGCAAAGAATTGAAAAATTTCTTGTGATAACTTTCATGAAATATTACATATTATTATATATAATTTTATATTATTGCACTTTTAGTGAATAGAAATCTTATTGATTAATGAATTTTGCTGTGGGATGGCCAGACTTTACAAATTAGTTATAACGTCAAAGTTGTGCATATTGAAATTTTTTACTGGTGCTCTTTTTAATCATAAAAAGACAAAACTTCTTTTATGAAAATATCACTTATCTGTGTTTTTTCTACTAGGAAGCATTTATTAATTTGCATATTTCAGCTATAAACTTTATAAAGTATCGAAACGTTCGATACGATTTGTTTGCAATATAAAATATTATCTTTTCTCTCATGATTTTTAAAAACAAAGTATTATTTCATTTTATTTTTTATAGCCAAAACCATAGGTCTTATTATTTTAGTAATTTTAGTTGCAATGCCATGAAAGTGTTAGAAAAAGTACAACAAAGTTAGCCGACTTATTTAAGCCGGCTAGAGTTGTGAATTATATTTTTTTTTTTGTTTTTTTTGTTTAAAGAGAAGATGATAGTATTTTAATAATTTTGAATCTGTTCAAGTAAAGTTACTCTGTTTGTGGAACATGACGTTATTTAAAAAAAAATAGCACAAATTTCCCACAAAGTTATAACTGCAAAACTCAAATAAACTGTGTAAAAAATTTCAAATGTAAAACGTTTATCAAAATTTATATTATTGAGAAAACTGTTACAAAAAGCTTTTACAGCTTTTACAAAAAATATTACTGGTCCTGAACCATGCTTGAAACATGATGAAGTCGCCTGTTTTTTGCTGAAAATTAAATGAAAAATTTTTATTTGCATATTTACTATATATAAAGTATTTTATATTTATAAATAGTACTAATGAAGCCAATTGACAACAAGAATCAAACCAAAAGCTATGTTCATATAGTTTTGATTTCAATGAATAAAATCTGAGTTCAAATATTTTAAAAAATTAATTAAATTTTTCTTAAGCATGGGGATGATTAATCATCCAAAATTTGATTTTGGTAAAGCAAATATTTGATAAGGAACTATAAAAAAAAGTATACAATCGAGATATTTATGTTCAACGAATTTTTAAGAACTTAATTTTGAGTCTAGCAGTTGATTAATCAAATTTTTCAATCAAAAAAGTAAAGAATCTAATTGTAAGTGATGCTATACCATTACACCACTTTTTCGCTTCATTAAATGATTGCCTTTAAAGCGTACTGATCTTGAAGCTTTTATATCAATATAAATAAATTTTTATTTAAAAATTTCTTTATATAAGAAAAATAAAACTTAATTATTTAGTTCTATTAACAGTTATGCGAAATATTTTTTAGCTGTTCAAGTAGTAATAACACTTATTTGGATGGTGATTGAACCCCCTGGAACCCGGCATTATTATCCAGATAGAAAGCAAGTAATTTTAAAATGTAAAATTCAGGATATGTCATTTTTATTTTCTCAACTTTACAATATGATATTAATAACAATATGCACAATATATGCAGTTAAAACCAGGAAAATACCTGAAAACTTTAATGAATCGAAATTTATTGGTTTTACTATGTATACAACGTGCATAATATGGCTAGCATTTGTTCCTATTTATTTTGGTACTGGAAACTCCTACGAGGTAAAATATTTTTTTTTTATTTGTTATTATAAATTTTAATTAACTATTTATTTTTAAATTTCATATTGTAGATACAAATAACAACATTATGTATATCAATCAGCATGAGCGCGTCAGTTGCTCTTGTATGCCTATTTTCACCAAAAGTTTATATACTTGTTTTTCATCCCGATAAAAATGTACGAAAATTGACAATGAATAGTGCAGCTTATCGCCGATATGGAGGAGCATCGGGAAGTGGTATATTCGCTGAAGGACCATCAGGTTGTACTTGCACCAAAGACGGACAAAATCAAAAATCTGGATCTAAACCAATGACTCCATGTTCACCAAATTGTAAAAATATCGTGTCAGCTAGTGAATTACAACCGGAAAATATCGAAGCACCCTCCAATGAAGGAAGGAAATATTAGATATTGAATTTTTAAATATGTTTTAAAATGCCAATTTTTAGTTTTTTAATGTAATGTTTCAGCTAAAATAATTTATTGAGAAAAACTACCTAGTAAAACAAGCAAAAAAATAAAGTAAACTATTAGTAAGATTAATTTACCAGTGTCAATTGTTATAGTTCCATAAAATATTATACACAAAAGATTTAATAGTTATATAGGACTAACATTTTCATTAAAAAGAAAAACGCAAAAAAACATGGTTGTAATATTGCTCAAAGTAAAATCTATATAGCAAAAATGAAAAAATTATTTTCAGCATTTACTGAATTTAGCTTGAGTTTGTTTTACTTTTTTCTACATAAAAGCCCTTTGGAAATTTTAGTAACTATATTAGAGAACAATCTTTTAATTGGGATTAACTATGACTTATTTTATTTGAATAAATAAATGAAAGAGTTCAATTTAAAACAAATAATGAAAAATTAGAATCAAAGTCTTAAGGAAAATTTTAAAGCACAGATTTCGATTAATTTATGTAAAGAACAACACAAAACTATACATAGTTCTTGATTTTTTCAATATTAAACAAAATAAATAAAATATGAAAATCAGATCTGAAGATAAAACAAAACACATTTAAAATTTGAAATTGACAGTGTAAAACAAAATAAAAGTCGAATTTATATACGAAATTTATATTAAAAACAAGTTCAAATCGAATTTTATGTTAACCCTTAACGGTCCGGAAGTATTTCAAGTTTACTTCCTACCAGGTCCAGCTATTTTTCATACAAAAGAAGTTGTAAAATATTTCTAAATCAAGTAAATCAAGTAAATCAAAAAGAAATATTAATATTTTAGTGAAAATTTATTAAAACTCCTTAGCGGTCCGGAAGTATTTTAAGTTTACCTTCCACCAGGTCCAGCTATTTTTCATAGAAGAGAAGCTGTAAAACGTTTTTAAATCAAAGAAATATTTTTATTTTAGGGAAAGTTTATTAATATATATAGAGGATAATAATACTAACAATATTATTTAAATTTTATATGGTACTTTTCGAAGCACTCTCCAACATGAATTCCGGGTTTTTCGGTGCAAGTGTCGCAATAAAATTTTGTTTCTCGTCCTCCCCCTGAAACCTTTCGATTCGAGCATACTATGCAGTCCCTTTTAGTTCTACTGCGAATGATGTGGAGCTTACCATCTAACCGCTGCAAATCTTGTTCAGTATTAGCGCGTTCTCGAGGTGTTTGCAACATATGAAAGTCATCTACTAACTGATCAACCAATTCTTTCATAAATTCGTAATGTGAAAGTGCTTTTTCGTTCTTTTCTTCCTGAACGGATTTATATAGAATGTAGGAATTTGTAGCACATACTTCAAGGCCTCAGAAAAAAAGTTTTCGCCACCATTTAAGGGATTTCCTTAAGAAACAGTAGTTGGATACATAGTGATCTGCCCGATCGACAATATAATTTCCTGCCATATTTTATGATTTCAAACAAAATCAAATATAATAAACTAAATTCTGTAAAATGTCTACGCTCTCCTTAAAAATCAAAACAAGACTGAATTTAGATTCGAATAACACAAAAGTGCATGTGCGAAAAACAGTAGCAACAATAATAGTAATAAAAATAATGAAATGGTTTTTGGCGCGTATATGGCGCCATTGGACCCAGTAGGTAAAATTGTTATGTCGCCTATATTGCGCCATTGGACCCAGTAAGTAAAATTGTCATGTCGCCTATATGGCACCATTGGACCCAGTAAGTAAAATTGTCATGTCGCCTATATGGCGCCATTGGACCGTTAAGGGTTAAAGATTAATAAAACTTAAAGACTCAAAATCATATAAACAAATATTTAAAGTCATACAATTTGTAAAAGAAAAGAAAAAATAAAATTCAAGTCAAGCTAAACTATTTTCTATTCGAATTTTGAAATTTGTTGTTTAGTTTTAGTTAAAGAAAATTAATTTAACATAACTAGAAAAGATTGATACTTTCCTAATTGAATTATTTTTAACATTTTTACCTGCTTTAAACACACTTTTTGTTAATATCATAAAGGGGCCTATGTAATTTTTTATTGTTGTCTCTTTTGATGTTTACAATAAATCCAGTAAAATAAATATAAACCAAACTCTAAGCATAATAACATTTGAAAGTATGTATCGTATATATAAAAACGTTAAAGCAGATATACTTTCAACATTAAAATTTTTTTTTTAAATAAGTAAATAATTGATATTTATGAAGCAGGTGTAAATAAAATGTATAGTATAACAGAATTGCTTTTTATTATTTCAAATGTCAGTTAATTTTAACAAATCTTTCCATGAAAGAATGTTTTTTTTCATTTTTCATCAATTTGGTAAAAAGTGATTTTATTATTAGCAAAAATGATTTTATTTATAGTTTTAAAAAAGGGATCCTTTAATTAAAGATATTGCTAACCAATTCAGCTGACAGGAAATTTACCGTAGCAAATTTGAATTCATTATATTCAGATTTTATCAAAAGCTTCGGAAACTTCTATGGTACCTATACATTGTCTCGATTGGTTACAGTGTGTTTTAGTTTATTCTTAGAATTTGAAAGCTGATGATATTAAAGCAATACAATATGAAAGGATTTCCAAACTCATTCTACTTTGATCATTATATTCGTAAAATTTAGTGAAATATGAAAGCCTCGAAATATTTTTTACAAATAAATCGTTAAAATATCCAAACATTCAAAAATATAAATTCCATAATAGCACAAGTTAGAATATTCTAGAATGATATACAATAAATCTAAAAGTTATATTTTTAGAAAAATACTTCCCAAACCGTTTGTTAAGCTATTACTCAATAATTAAAATTTTAAATTGATAATATAAATATAAGAATGATTTACAATATATTTTGTTTTATTAATAACAACTTTGTTCATTTAAATTATTTAAATGAAGTAAAGTATTTCTTTTTTCAAAAGAAAAATTGCCGATACTCTTTTTAGTAAGTATATTAATACAATTTTAATTTAAACTTGTATAACAAAAAACAGCTTTACATTAAATAATTTACAATAATTTGCTTCTATAATATAAGTAACAACACTTATCACATTATGGTTACATACAGAAAATGTTTGGCAACAGCGATTATAATTTTATTTATTTAAATTTTTAAGTTAAAGCTGCATTATAAGATATACAATTTTTATTTACATTATATTTTAAAGCTGCGAGGTTATATAAAATAATAATGAAAAAATGCGATGAGTATGAAATAAAAATGGAAGAAATTTGCAGAAAAATTTAGCTTGATATTGTTATAACATATGTAAAGGATTTTTGTGTAGGTTATTAGTTGTGTGGACAGTTTTATGTTATATAGAATCTAATAGTGGAAGCTTATGTTATTTCTGTTTTTTTATTGCCAATTGTCATATGTCTCGCATCTTTTAACTAAAAAATATAAGGGAAAAATGAAATTGAAGATCTGCTAATTAGTATCTGGTAGATATTCTAGGTCTTAAGAATTACCAAATCCATTCTTGTACCTAACTAATAGTGCGTTTCTACCGCACGAATTTACTGACGAATTTACTGGCAAAAACTCCATATAAGAAAATAGTGTTTCCACTGCACGAAATTACTAATGAATTTACCAACGAAATTTACCTATTTTGTCCTCTTCTAAAAAATTTTAAATACATTAAGAATAATTAATTAAATAAATAAAATTTAATTTAAATACATATTTCAGTAAAAATAAGTAAACTTTCGATATAAACATACAAAAATTTCGCAAAATGACATTTGTTCATCTCCGTTCGTTATTGTATGCATTTATTCAGTTAGTTGTTTTAAAGGAGAATTAAAGTTTCATTTCTCCCATTAAACGAAAACACATGACACAAAATTATTTTTATAAAATACTTAAACCGTTGTTACTGATAAAATTCCGATTGTTTTATTACTACTTTGTGGTAATTGTTTATTATTATCATCGCATTCATTATCATCATAATTTTTTAATTTAATTTTTGATATTTTTTTACACATATGTGTATCATTAGTTTTAGCTTGTTGTTGATGTAATTGCTGTTGTTGTGCTTGTTGTGAAATTCTCATTGTTGACATATAACATTTAAGTGCTATTGTTTTATTATTATCATTATCATTTATGTTAGCATTATTAAGTGTCTGTTGTAACTTATGACGGCGTTCTTTGGCACGTTCAACATGCTTTTTCCTTTCTTCTTTTGTCCAAAATCTTCCTATTTTTATTTCAGAGATATCATCTTCTGTGGTATTTTCATTACGATCATTTACTAAACGATTATTACGTTCTTTATTATTACGTTGTCTAACAGGTCTTCTTACTATATAACGTGTACCATCCGGACGTCTTTTAACTTTCCATTCCATTTGCTCATCTTTCGGATAATGTCGTACAGCAGCAGTACTAACCTAAAATTGTATATATACTATTAGCCTTTTTTTTCTCATGTATAAAATACAAACTAATAAATAGTATTACCTCTTGACTACTAACAAAATGATATTGACTAAGGTTTGGTGCTGTAAATGTTGGTTGTTCCTGATTCAACTCATGACCAGTCAAAGCCTGACGAAAAATCCTCTGTTGTAATAACATTGTTTGTTGTAAATTTTCCATATTTGTATACATAGTATTTGAAGTAAAAGGTTTATGTGCATCATCTTAAATCAGATATAAAATTTACCTTCTTAATTTTTAAATTAAATAATAATTGTTGATATTTCAAGATATAATTTCCAAATTTATCAGAAGTATGTCAAAATTTCTAGATATATAAAAATATTTTTCCGATTTTTCTTCTAGGATAATATTTACATTCTGTAATCTATCACACTGTCTTATAAAAAATCAATGAAATTATATTAATTATTCCCTATTCATATATAAAGATATATGCATATTGATTCTTAGATATTAGAAAATTCAATTTCAATATTAGGTTTATACATAACTATATTTACATAATTTTTGATGATCAGCACTTTTTGATGTATTAAATGCTTGTTGAGATGATATAAATTTCTCTATAGTTGGTTGAATTACATCTGGTTTGTGTTTAGGGCTTGCTTTATCCTTTTTCCTTTGAAAACTTTTATTAACAGTTTCATTAGTATTAGCTGATAAGCGCTTACTGTCATCAAAACGTGCTGGAGAGTGTAGAGTATTTAAAGACCTTAAAAAATTTTAATTACTTTCCTTCATTTTTTGTATCAAAAGTAAAAATATTTTAAATTTAGTTTTTTAAATTTATTCAAAAAAAGTTTTAATAAAATGAAGCATAGTAAATACCAAGCAGACAATATGAGGAAATATAGCATTTTTTAAAAATAAAATTGGCAAGCAGATTCAGTCTGCAACAATTTAGGCTGTTGCCAAGAATATTGAATTGTTTTTTAATAGAAGCACAATAGTTACTTTAAAACTGAAGTATAAGATTTGACTGTAAAACGATAATAATTACAGAACATAATAATATATGAATCAAACTTATTTAAATAAATGTGTAGGATTAAGAAGAAAAATTAATCTTGAAATCAATTTGTAAACTTTTTTAAAAGACTTACAATATAAATAATTTACTAACAATAATTATTTTCAGGCAAAAATTATAAATAAATAATTAACATAATAAAAAGAGTTATACTTTTGTTCTTTTAATGTCAAAAATGTGTTGCTATATTTAATTACGACTTGTAAAAAATTTCATTTTCTATATTATAGCAGCTTAGGACAGTAAACATGCTTTAGAGTAACAGGGATAATACCATTAAAATAAATAAATTTTTACCGTGAATTTTTACTACCTAATCCATCAGTATTTTGATTTAACTCGATAGCTATTTGATCATTATTTAATATTAATGTATTATTCACTTTATTATCACATAAATTATGCACTATATTATTTTTATTTAATAATAATTTTGTTTTATTTATATCAATTTCAGTTATTTGATTTTGTTGCATTTCTAACCATTTTTGAACTAATGTCGAATCATTTTTTTCATATGGAAGACAATAAAATGGTTCATATTCAGAATCATCTGGAATTGTTTCATATATATGCTCAGTATCTGATTCAATATCATTTTTTATTTGTTGTTTTTTAATTATTTCAATATTATTAATGTCAATTTGATTTGTATTATTTAATTTTTTTGGTTGTAAACGATCTAATGGTATATGATAATTACTAAAACTTTCTTTATTATTTATATTAATATCATTATCAAATGATTTATTTTTAATTAATTTATATTGCTGTATATTACTAGCTACTGATGTATTACTAATGTCTATTAAATTAGTTTTATCATTTTTAAATTCACTACTTGTTGATAATTTAGTTAATCCTTTCTTTGATGATGTTGTTCTTGTTGATGATGTATTTGTTCTTTCTGATGAAGTATTTTCAATCAAATCATTTTCGTAAAATGAATTATGATCATCATCATCATACTCTTCAAGGGCATCTTGGAAATCATCCTAAGAAAATAAAATAAAATAAATCAGATATAAGCTAATATATTATTTATTTATTTTCAATGTACTTTAATAACATTTCCACTAGTTATGTTAACCTTACTATGAGTTGTTCTTTTATTGTAATTAGATATCAAATAACTATGACTTTTATAGCATATTTGCCGATTTAACAAGTTCGTATTGAGATATTATCATAAAATAATTAAATCTCCCATGACATATTCACTTATTACGAAACAATAGCTACCTTTATTTAAATTCAAGAAACTAAACTGCATAAAGTATATATTAAATGTACAACAAATGACAATCTTGACAAAATAAGTCATATGAGGAACTATAACGAACTTAGTATGTTGACTTAAAATGAAATTATAGATTTATAGAACCCTAGTTCATATATATTAAATTTATTTGATATATTTCTCTTAAAATATACTTTAGTCTAGCAACAGGAGTCAAATAGGATAATAAAATTGTAAAAAGTCAATTTTTTTTTGAATAGAAAAAAATATCCTAAAACTGTTAATACTTAATAAAAAAAAGACTTGTATAATTAAAAAAATACATTTATATATATATATATATATATAACTGTATACCGTATATAAACATCGACTAATAAGTAATGTAACTGCATTTTTATTTTCTGCTATAAGAGACTCAGTTTCTTCTTTATTAAGTACATCACAACCATTAACTTGTAGAATTTGATCACCCTGACGTAAGCGACCATCACGTGCAGCCACACTGTTCGGAATGATATCACTTATATAAATCTCTGTCCCGGAATCAGTATTATCAGAACCAGATCCATTACCACCAGCTGAACTATATGATACAGTTAAGCCTATACGATCAGCGCTTGTTGATTTTCGTAATGTTATTTCCTTTGAAAGAAAAAAAATAAAAAGTATATATATATATATATATATAATCGAATAATCATTATGAAAGCAAAGAGGAAAATAACCAAATTTTACCTCAATATCAATTTCAGATGAGAAACATTCTTCGAATGTATTCGATGCTAAAACATCAGTTTGTACTGCTATACTCGAATAAGTTTTTTTATTTTTTGTGTTATTTAAATTTTGTGGAATATCAGTTATTAATTGTATAATTTGTTCTTCATTATTATATTTTGAAATATAATTTGTTGCAAATGATGTAACTGGATAATCACGTTGTGATGAACTTTTAAAAAATTCAGTATTTTTATGTCGAATTTCAACAATTATTGGCTCGGAATCTTTAAGGAACATTTGTATAGCATCTTCTTGAGAAATTTCATTAATATCTACGCCATTAATCTACAAACAAAAACAAAAACAAATGTATAAAAATGAAAAAGTGTAAGACATTTGAGAGCCAGAAAATGATTGAATGATATTAAATTCTTATACACATTGATACTTATAATATTTTAGAGAGATGTAAAAAAAGAGGAAATTGGAACTTGAGACACAAGTATAACACAACACAAAAAACACAATAAATTTCAGTTCACTTTAGCATAAAAAATATATATTGCAATAACTTAATTAAACTTTTGGAATACCTATAAACACTTACGCTCTCTACGGATCACTACATATAAATTAAATTTTTATTAGTATTGTAACTAAACTTTTGCTTAGAATAAATTCATTGCTTACGAAAAAAAGAAGAAGGAATAGATAAAATTACGAAAAAACCTAAATGAAAACAAAAGCAAATTTCGATGGAATATAAAAGGTGTATATGGTTCCTTACAGATAATTTTATCTGCACTTAAATATGAGACATGTTCCTCCATAGGAAAGTTTTTATTTTAATGCAGGAAATTTAATGCAGTGGCAACTATAGAGTCAACCAGGGCTTTCATAAGTATAGAACATTTTCAGTATTTACCCTATTTAAATGGCACAAGCAGTAAACAAAATAACATATCATTTATAATAATAAGCCGCGTTTGTACATAAACATTTACTAAATATATGTATATCTGACTGTATCTTTTCTGTAACGTTAGGTGAATGAACCAATACCCGAGACCTTTACAAAACTTTTGTGAATGCTATTCTTGAAAGATGGATGCATTATATATGTATATATATTAGGCTCTTGAGCTTCATTGTGCTAAGGTCTACGATTAAATTCAAATCTCATTGTTTTGACATTTAGTATTACAATTTTACAAAGTTTGTCACAATTTTCCTTTTTGAAATTTTACATTGTTGTAATTACAATGAAAATATGTATATATTTACTAATTAAAAGCTATAACCTAGACAATTGTTTTATATTTAGTTACTATTACCTTAAGGGAATTACTGTTAGGATTTTATTTGGAACAGAAAATAAATAATAAATTATATATTAACCAAAAAAACTGGCATGAAATATTTTATTAAATTTTTTTTTTTGCTTTGTTCTGCTTTAATTCCATTGGAAAAAAAATTTTTCTTTATTAATAAATTTACTATAGTCTCAATTTATAAGAAAAAATGAAACATCCCTTCGGTTAAAATTTACTCCTTGTAAAGCAATCTCGTAAGCAGAAATGTTAAATCTCAACTTCCCAAGAAAACTGATATTTAGCATTGCGATCCGCGATTAGAAATAACATGCATAGAATGAATTTTAAGCGCTCTCTTGGTACATACATTAGGAGCGTTTATATGGAAGATTTTTGTTTTCTGAATCATCTAATTGCGCTGATATATAGATTTATTTATTTTATATAGGTTTTATGACTAAATACCTAATCTGAACCTAGAAATAACTATAAACTCACTTCATATCCAGAACTTTATTTCTAGAAATTAGATTAAAAATTTTAGAGGGGAACGGGCTTTATCGACCTCATTAACAAATTGCCGAAAAAAATCGTAAGAATTATCATGTTAGCCTTGTCAAAGAAAATTATTTCTGAGTGAGCATTATTTTAAGATTTAAATTTTATTCTGAATATTCTGCGTTTTGCTTTTGTGTTTTATTTTTTGCTCTAAATATTTAAAGTGAGTTCAGCACATTGAGACTCATGCCAAAACATCTATCCCTCGCTCATCACTAGTTTTTAATAAAACTCTAGCAGTCCAATAAAGCCAGAGTTATAAATTTTCAGCCTCTTTTCGGTAGATAAAATTAATGAAAATATGTTAGTGATAGCCTAATCACAGAGTAGTAAATTATGAAATTACAGACCAAACGGAAGTCATATTCGAACTGTATGCACGGTTATTTTACAAAATCAAAAATGTTACCACATCTGTTTCCGATATATGTAAAGCAAAGAAAAAATAAAGCGAAATACAAATGTTAGCAGTAATTATTACATCCGGACAAGTAAAATATTATTCCTTGTAGGAATAGTAAATTAAAAGTCCAATAAAATAATAACTTATTGAAAAATTTATTCACATCTTTTTTTGAAAACAAATGGTAAACACTTGGTTTTAAGCGCTTATTTTATTTATGTAGATATTTTATTCAAATGATTATGGTAGCTAATTTATAGGTTAGTGATCTGATGACTTAAATTCGATCAATTAGTTTTTAATTAATCAATTTGCTTTCTTCTTTTTAAATTTTTCTTTCCCAAGTATTTTCTTTGGCATTCAGTAGCAGAGATTTTTACGTTTTATAAGATATTCCCAAAAAATATAATTACATTGACTTAAAATGTTCACAAAATATTTCATGAAGCCTGTACCTTGAAAAAATGGCAAAAAAAAAAATATTTTTTGAAAATCCTGGATACCTACATGCGTAAGACAGTACAATTAAATGAGGGTAAATTTTCATAAGGTCATCCGAGTAACCCTAATTTTAAGTTGAAATTTATAAGGCCTTGGCATATGAGAGTCAATAAATATTTGAATTGTTATCCTATAGAAAAGTCGAGCTAACTATAGAAGAATAAGCAGACAATGAGGGCTAGGTCTTGAGAATAACGAAAACGTTCTTAATTTAATACATGTAAGTTTGCCTTAGATTTATTTGCAATAATAACAGAGCCCGTGTTTTGGTAATGTTGTTTTTGTGATTAATTCATTAATTTGATTTCCTGAAGTCACAATATATCACACCCCGCTTCACGACTAAACACTTACTTTCAGCCTGCTTCTTGACCACTACTAAACTTATTTCATTTGAAATTTGCCAAAATAAATTAATGTTGTCTAAATTAGACTAAACTGAAATGAACTTTTATATTTCGTCAAGCCGAGAGTGACATAGTTTTATGTAAAAATTAATACTTTAAAGTGCTAAAAGTTTCCGACTATTTAATTTTGAACAAATTTATTATTAAAAAATCTTTCAATTTTTTAGAGTTTACAATGATTTCTTTAAAAGGTGAGATACATATATAGTGTAAAATATTGTAAAATTAAGAATTTGGTAAAGACAATTATTTACTGTCAAATTTTTTAAGGAAGTTTTACTATTCAAATTTTAACTAGATCCTCAGCTTCTGGAACAATTTTGCTTGAAGAGTGCCAGTGCGCTAAAGCAGATAAGGTTGGAAAACATAAGACATTGATATATGTAAAGATCAAAACATTTCCCATTAATTATAGGTTAACACTTTAGGATGATTAAATTTTTAAGTGTGCAAAAGGAAATAAATCAAGTGAAATTATGGTTTGGGGGTATGTTTTAGGATTGTACACAAGTTTCTTTAAATTTATTGGACCTCCAAACTTCCTCAAACACAATGTCAAGGATCATTAACACACTTCCCTGAAATACTATAAAGTTTTGGAATGTTGATGCGAGTAAATACATGGTTATTAAGTTCAAATTTATAAAAACAACCAAAAACTGAATATTTAAATAATTATACCTTGACTATAACAAATTCTATGGTTGCCATGGTTTTTAATTATTTAAATTTTATAACATTTAAATATTGTTCTCATATGTATATACATTTTATAAAATTATTAATTAAAATAGATATTTTTTGGAAAAATTATTTTAGGAACATATCACACTCAAGATAACAATAATAATGTTCAACTATTTAAAAATTGCTTATTACACATGGAAGACATTTTTTCTATTAAGAAATATACAAAATAACTAAACACACACATCTATAAAAATATTTAACCGTATAATTATTCCCTTTTATATTTAATTATGATAATTTATAATATTGCTGCCATTATAATTCCTAAAAACAATACACATTTCACTTAATTTATTTTTGATAATAAATTCCAAAATACACCCAAACTGGAAAAGCATTTTAATTTAACTAAATAAAAAAATTTTTTTCCCCACTAGACTTACAAAATTGACTTCCAGGAGAGATTATAGCACATACACATCTAAGCCTTCATATATAAATTTTGAATCAGATTTATGTTTAGAAGATAAAATATAAAATATACAAACAGTAGAGCATAAATAAAATTTTGTCGTATATGGCAAAAATATTTTTTACAATTCACAGGATTGAGGAATTTCCAAGAGTGAGAATCAGTACCGGAGTGTGGATAAATATATATTTTCTTATAAGAAAATTTAAAATATAGCAGATTTTGTATGAGAATTCAAGAAAGTTTACCCCTGCACTTATACAGACAGAGAAATACGTACCGCATTGCCAGATATGAAGAATGTGATGGTTGTAGGAGCTGTACTTTCATGTGGATCCCATTCTCATGATATTATTCGATACTTCACATGATTTTCAGTTTTCAAGTTTTTATTTTAATATATTGCATTATAGTATATATTATATAATGAAGGTAATGTAGTAATTAATATTAAAGATTAATTAATTATAGAGGGGAAAATAAATCTCAACATCGTGGATAGAGATAGCAGGCGACAGAGTTTGGGTCCCAACGTTTTGGATGGAAACCATACAAAAAACGCTTTTTAGCTTATAATATTCCAATCACCAAATGATTTTTTGGTTTTAGAAAATATGTTAAAAATTTTTGACAAAAATTTCAAGAAATTGGGGATGATACAAGAGTTGTCATGACATGCACAACTTTTCGAAGCTACAAGTACAAGTACTACAAGTTTCGAAGTAAATGCGTCAGTAATTGTTCTGTGCGAACCTGGTATCAGGAAAGGGTAAAAATGTTTTCGAAATTTGCGAAACTCCGTCTTACATTTCACCACCGCTTACCTCGAAATTGAATGATACTATGAAAGCTTTGATTAATTTACTTGGTGTCTAGATTAGCGTTTTCGACATCGCTTTTATAAGAGTTTTTGAGGCAAGTTTACACTCAATAGTATATTGACTGTTATGTTTTGTGATTATTGTTATTAATTGTTAATTGATATTAATTTTTATTTTGCTGAGTTTTGTGTTTATTTTTATTAACTGATTGTTATTTGTTATTTTTACATGAAACAAACCTACTTACCTTGTTGTGTTGTGTTGTGTGTTTATTGTTTGTGTTATTAATTAATTTAAATTATTTGAATTGAAAATTACTTTTACTTAGGGCGGGGAAAACGACTGAGAACAAAATAACAAAATTGAAAGCCGATGATTATGCGGCCAGTACGCGGTTAAACACTTTCTACGTTTAATTAATCAAAACTTTAATTTAAATTTAAGATGAATTATTTTAATCCTTAAAATTTGAAACTAAATTTGAATTAAAAGAAATAAAAAAACTCCCATAATATAAGTAACACTTCAACAAAGGAAATTCATAAAATGATTTCTTCATCTCAAACTTTTTCCACGGTTGTTCTAAAAGTTGCCCACCTTAAGGCCATAATAGCTTCCCTATGGCATTCAACAGAAAAGATATCATAATAAAAGATTCCTACATTATATATATATATATATATATATATATATGATGCTCATCACTAAAACTGTCGCTACATGGAAGATTGGCTGGGTAGGTATTAGATTTGCTTGATGACAGAAATGTAAAACTGAAATGAATCATTAATGAAACAAAAAACTGCACTGCTTGATTCAAGGAGATGCTTACGTGTATATTATATAGTCCCTAAATTTCAAAAAGTAGAAAAAAACAGTTCTATTTGAGATTTTTGTTTTCATTTGAAATTATTTTTTTTTTAGAATTTTCCAGATTGTATTTAGTTAACGTTTATAGCCTCTTTTTGTTAAACATGAGTATTATTCTGTTGTAATGTGAAAATGCCGGAAAGAAATGAACATGGAAAAAAAATAATAACTTTTCATCACAGATTTTATTCATAACAAATAACAACATTTTAAATAAATTTGATATAAACAAAAAAAAAAAACATTGTTATTATTTTGGTTCATTAAACAAAAAACCAACAATAACAAGAAAAAATTTTCGTTTTTCTTTTAATGAAATTTAATTTAAAAGCTACACACTATGAAATACTTTTATTAAGCCTTTTTTTTAAATATTTAGTACTTTCAAAAGTATTCATTAATTTGTTCTTTTTTTTGTATTTTAAGTAATTATTTCATGACAAACAAATATAATACTATATATATATATATATATGATTGTTATTAACTGCTACTATAAAATCCATTGTTGTGTTTGCCGTTCTTTTGTTGATGCTAATTGCCCCTGGCGTTGTCGCCTCTCTTTTGCTTTCTCAATATGCCGTTTACGATCATCTTTACTCCAATAGCGTCCAACTTTAGCTTCTGATACAGTTTCATCTTCAGTTGTTATTGAATTACGTTCTTCGTTTATTTTTTGACTACGCTCTTGTAATAATTGAGATTTAATTGGACGGCGGACTATATAACGGGTACCGTCGGGTCTTTTCTTTACCTTCCAAACCATTTGCTCATTCTTTTTATTTTCGGCTGTTACATTAATCTATGTATAAAAGTTTAATGTGATTATATCCTTTAAATAAATATTTTTAATTTTTAAGCTAGAAAAATATTCAAAAATAAAAACTGTAATCATGTATTTCTTTTTATGCATTCGAAACCACAAGTCTGATTTGAAAACTGAAAGTAAGCAAAATGAAAAAATAAATGAAGAAAAAAAGAGAAAAGAAGAAAAAGATAGAAAGGTAATAGAAATGGAAAAGTCATAAAATGAAAGGTAGCAAAGGAAGAAATATGTAAAAAAAAGAAATGAAAAGAAAAGAAAAAATGAAACGAAAAGAAAACCAAAAAAAAACTAACCCACCTGTTGGCTACTCACAAATTGGTATTGACTCAAATTAGGTCCAATATAAGTATTATTACATTCCTTTCTTGGTACTATTGCATCCTGATTACAATATACTTTTTCTTGTAATTTAATTTTTTGTTCCAAGCTCACAATATTTGTATAAACCTTATTTGCTGGCTGTATTAGTAACTGACGATTAGTTTTTACATTTTGAACATTCGATATTGTAGCCTCGGGTAATGTGTTATTAATATATTTCACTTTAAAAAATTTTCAAATACTTATAGTTAAAATATTTTTCAATATCAGAAATAATAGCATACCATCAGTTATTTTATTCGCCAGTTTTTTATTTTTTGGACTTAATTTATCCTTACAAAAACGAAAACATTCTTTGCAATTGTTTATGGTTTCACTTTGACGACAATATGGACGGAAAACTAGTGTTGATGCACTAAAAAAACCATATTGAAATATTTCAAAAAAAAAAAAAAATTATTAACAAAGTTAAAATTAAATTTGCTCATGTAATTTAGGCTAACCGGGATGGTTTTATGGACCATGATTTTATTTCAAAAGTTAGCATTCGTAAATAAATTGCAATAATTTTGGTTTTTTTTTTTTGCTCGATTCTCATACAAATAAATAAAAAGTCAATAAATATTAATACTTTCCGTAAATGTGGCTTTTTACTAATAAATTCCCTTTTTTAAAGAATATTGTTTCTTCTGATATCTAATATTCATATTTCCTACTTTAATTTAAGCCATACATAAAAACAGCTAGCATAATTTTTTTATCATTATGGGTATTAAAAAAAGTCAATGGTTGGAAATACGTAAGCCTGAACTGTCGGTATATTTTTGTTCTGTTGAAAATAGTAGAATCTCCTTAGAGTTAATATTCGTTTCTTGGTATAAGATATTTCACTTTCCAAAAAATCAAAAAAAATATTAATTCATATAGGTCAAAAAAAGGGTTGTACAGCAGGAACGATAAAAGCAGATCTAAAAAGAGCTCAGATTCGTATCTATTTGTACCTGAAGTTTTTTTGAATATTAATTCTTTAATGTTTTAAAAAAATAATTTATAATATATATTTGTAGAAATTACATATGTAAAAATGTTAAAGTTAACTTTGGAATATACGTGCTAATTATTATGATATTATTTTGCCACAGAAATAAACAAAGCTAATAATCAACAATAATAAACAATATTCCACAAAAAAAGTTGTTTTTATATATTCTATAAAAGTAAGAAAGAATATCATTTCTGATAGATACAGTATATATTTAATTGTGGGAATTTAACATCATTTCTACAATCAACAATATTAAATTGTTTTCTTTTATTATCAAAAAAAGACTTAAAATACTAAAGGGTTTTGTTTTATCCCTACATACATTTTAAACCCAAAATGATAGTATCCTTATGTTTTAAGTTTGTTAATAACACTTTTTAATTAATAAAATAATAATAACAATAATATCTGAACACTAATAATAATAATAATAATCAACTAAAATGACGTTTGTAACTTTAACATGTCATATATCATGACATACTATATGTCTCATAGCATACTTATTACATGCCTTTTTTTTTTTTTCAATCCATACTTCTGTGGAGCTCTAACAGTTCGCCCACTTCGAGTAATATAAAAATTATTCGACGAGTCTCCTTGCGGTTCTACGTTTCGCTCTGTTAGCTCATTATTTGTTAGTTCATAGTTTTGTGGATGTTGATTAATATGTGCAGTTCCTACCATATTCTTCTCGCTATCATAACCAATTATATTTGCATCTAAGACTACTTCACTTGCATCAGATTCATTATTCTTACTCGGAGCAATAAAACGTCTATTTCGTCTAAATTGATTTCCAAATCTATCAACAATTATATATGATCGACTATTTACTTTGCTCACAATTTTGCCAAATTTCCACTCTTTTCCACTTTTCTGAAAAATCACACTATCATCCTGCTTTAATTCAGGTAATAATTTTGCATTCCTATCATAGTATTTCTTCTGTGATTCACGTTTCAATTTTTCTTGAATTTCTGTTCTTTTAATATCATCTCTATAGAGCAAATTCTCAGATATTGGTAATCTATTTTTAATTAATCTACCAAAAAACAATTGGGACGGCGACATTTTCATGCTTGCTACTGGCGTAGTATTGTATTCAAGAATTCGATATTGAAATTTATTAACTTCTCTAACCTCATAGCAGCGTTTTAAAATATTTTTTGATATAGCTACTCCCTTTTCTGCCAAGCCATTGCTTTGTGGATATCTCGGACTTGAAAACTTTAACAAAATATTTGCTTCATTTGCATATTGTTCGAATTCCCGAGATTTAAAAGGAACATTGTCACTTCTGATTTCTGTTGGATAACCATACAAACAGAAATATTTATCAAATACGTCAATGATATGACTAGCCGTCTTTTCCTTAATCCTCTGCGATATTATAAATCCTGAATAAGAATCAATCAGAACAATGAAATCACTCCCAGCGTATTCATAAATATCCGTTGACACCTTATGAAACGGATATTTTGGTATTTCATCTTGTACCAATGGTTCTTTTTGATTATTTCGTGTAAATTTTTCACAAATACAATTGTTTATTAAATCCGTTATATCTTTAGACATTCCTGGCCAAAAAAATTGTTTACGTGCTCGAGCCAGAGTCTTATTATTATTTATTATTAGTGTTCAGATATTATTGTTATTATTATTTTATTAATTAAAAAGTGTTATTAACAAACTTATTTATTTATTTATTTTATTTTATTTTATTTTTATTTTATTTTATTTTATTAGACAAATATATTTCTAAAACGAAAAAAAGAAAGTTGTTGAAATGATTTCGTAAAAGAACAAAGTATTACATCGTTTACGATGGTAAACAACAAAATGTGATTTTCGATGCCTTTTAATGCTTTACTTTTACAGTACTGGAGTTCCTAAACTTACAATTAGCATCGCGAGGCTTGCTGCTGTAGCGGCTACAGACGCTTTGGTCTGCGCTAGGCTTTAAGCGATTCTAAACAAATATTTTAATTTATTTCTGAAGGGAATCCCATAAAATAATTTTAAATTTTTTAAAAGATATTATAGACTTTGGGTTATGCTTTTGTGGCAGATGTAGTCCTACCGTATTTCACTTAATTTACCAATGAAAAACTGATTATCACACAAATTGATAACTTTATTGCAATGCTTAAAGTACGCCTGATACTTCTATTGTTAAATTGCAATTTTTAAAACTATAATTACATTTCTTTTCTTTCAAATTTGGCATAAAAGTCATCTTAGCTGCCCACCTATCAACTTTACTTTTTAAAATGAAGGCATATGTCAACAGCTGTTATTGTTTCATATGCTAAAACATTATTTTATTTTAATGTATTTTGTTTTTATATAAAATTAAAGATTTCAATTCAGATTTTGACTAAAATTCGTCGGTAGAGCAATTGTTATACACAAAATTAGTCATAAAGTTTTTAGCCACCCTACATTTTTATAATATCATAAAAAATAATTTTTACACACCTTTCATTTTTATCGTCAGACTTAAATTCAAATGTTAGTGGATTACTATTACAGGAACCACCTGTATTATATGCACTTGAACTATTTTCATAATCCTCTCCACTTGAATTGTTTTTACAAATTCGATTAACTAAAGATTCTCTAATTGTTTTTTGTGTATTTAACATTTTAATTACGTGAGTATTATCATTCTCAGTATGTTGAGACTTAAGCCATTGTTCAACCCGACTTTGTTCCTTAGATTCATACGGTGAGCAATAATATGAATCATCAATTTCCGAATCTTCTGGTATTGTCTCATAAATATGTTCATTTTCAAAATTATTTTTTGTTTCTATATTTGTACAATTTTTATCTAAATTTTCTAATATATTATTCGATTTTTTTGATTTCGATGTTATTATTGATGGTGATGTAATCTTTTGTCTTGCTGTTTTTGTATCCTGTTTTAATTTGATATTTGATATTTCTGAGTTTAGTAATGATATCTCTTTATTAACTGATTCAAGTTGTTCTTTAATGTTAGCATGATTTAAATCAAAACAAACACCAGTATCAATTTTACTAACAGCTGTTTGGAAATTATTTTTGCAATTATTTAAATTTGTTATAGATGATTTCGATGATACTGTATTATGTTGGCAATCGCATTGTATTTGTGATCTAACTAAATTATGTTCTTTATCATCACAATATATAGCTGAATCTAAAAACTCATCATCCTAAATTTAAAAATAATTAAATATATTGTTTTGAAAATTTAATTATCTTCTTTTTTTCTTTCCATTTTGAAACTTACTGTATAAAGGCACCGGCTAACTAAAAGTGTAACAACATTTTTGCTTTCAGCAAAAAACGATTCTGTTTTATCTTTGTTAGAGATATCACGTCCATTTATCTATATAAAAATAAATAATGTTAGTAATAAAAATAAAAACAACAGAAGTATTAGCATTATAAAAAAATATACTGACAGTAATTTTAAATATTAGAAAATCAATCAAATCTAACCTGAAGTATTTGATCACCTTGCCGTAATCTTCCATCACGTCCGGCCAAACTATTGGGTAATATATCACTGATATAGATATCGGTACACGTATCTTCATCATCGTTCTCTGAACATGATTCCGAAGCTGAACCATTACCAGAACTATAGCTTACCGTAAAACCTAGTTTTTCATCACTTCGTGACTTTCGTAGTGTTATTTCCTGAAAGATTACCAACAACATCAAAAACAAAACTTTTAAAATCTAAACGCTAAAGTTATTAATTGAAATATTAAAATTGAAAGTTTATTAAGAACATACACCAGCTTTATTTGAACAAAATTTACTGTGGGAATTGAAAGCACAAAAAGTGGAAAAAAAGAAGATGAAGTTCTTTTTTTTCTACAATCCTTAAATCATTGAATAAAATCTTGTGTACACAAATAAGTTTATAGTTCTAGTTTTCTTAAGTTAAATTTATTTAAAAAAATTAAAGATCAAACTGATTAAACTTGAGTAAAACTCTGAAAAATCGTTAAAAACCTCCATTTTATATACTAAAATATATTTCTGTAGTCAAGAGATAGCACTGCTGATTTTATTTATTAAAAATCACTTTAGGTGTGAAAATTTTCTTTCATCAAATTAATTCTAAAAGAAATTTTTTTTCTTATTTTCCTTAGAACCATTTATAAAAAAAAGTTTCAATTCATAAAAGGAGTCTTAGTTTTGTAGAATTTGTAAAAGTTTCCAATAGGGAAAATTATAAATTTTTAAGTTTTTTTGTTTTAAAGTGAATTTTTATCAAGAACAAAAAATTCATTTAAAACTTTTACACTTTGGAAAAATCTTTAAATAATTTTCTAAAGGGAAATTTTGAGTAGTTCGCCTTGTCTTTTGATTAGAAAGAAATTAAATTATTTAAGCAAAAAAGTAAATAATTTTTCAATGAGCTTTAAAAATACGAAATGTTGAATTTTATTTAATATATATAAAAAGTAGTAATTCAAAAGCGGGGTATTTACTATTTTTTCCAATTCGTCAAATGACTCTCTCGTCGGAAATGACGATTAAACTTGTTTAAAATTTTACTCATAAATTAGAAAAAAATAGTGAATACCCCGCTAAAAGGTTTTTGTATGTATTTATCTGTAATTAATTTAATTTTAATTAGAAAATTGTCTGCTAAATTCTTCCAGCATATATTTTCCTATATAATTAAGTGAAACTTTAAAATTTTCAACAGTCTGCTAGCCTTTGGTTTTCTAATAATGTTTACTTTTTGGAACTTTTATTTTGATAGAAAAAGACGCATATAGATCAAAAAGTAAATCCTGTGGCCTTATTTAATCAAGCATTTTGCTAACGTAGCCATAACAGTTTGAAAGATATAAAAAACATATTTCCAAGGAATCAACATATAATTTGAAAGAGGTTTGATCTTACTTAATTTTTCAGAGTTCTTGAATATTTAATCTAATAAGTGCTTTTGAGATAACTTAAAGGGGCAGTTTTTAAAGAATGTAACTAATAATTAAATAGAATATTCTAAAAAATACCATAAATTTAATAAAAAATTCAAAATTTTAAAATTAAATAATTAATTTTTTTTGAGTTCGTAAATTTAAGAAAAACAGCATAAATAAATTTGAAAAATATTCGTAAAAACAATATTCTAAAACTAAAAAATATGGAAAACCCGTTTTGCAAAATAAAAAATTGAAGAAAGAAAAAACTTTTGCAATCATTCATCGAAAAGTGAAATAATTTTGTACTTCAAATGCTATTAAACCCATTAAAAGTGTCATTAAAGTTCAATTGATACAATTTTGATTTGAAAATTTTGCCTTAGGGCAATATCCTTTACTAATTAGGGTTAATAAAATGTCGAAAAGATAAGTGACTTAGCTGTAAAACTGATAATAATTTAAAAAATGATAATATAAATATGAATTACTTAAAACTGTCGTCTTTAGTTGGTCTTTACTACCCCAACTAGGAAACCATTAATGGTTTTATGGTGGCTCCATAGTAAACAATTTTTTTTAACAACCGCAACTTTTTAAATTTGAAAATATAGCTAGTTAATATAAAGGAAACTTATTTCGGATTTACTTAGATACTTTCTAAAATAATTAAAATAGTTGGATGTAATAAAGAATTTATTTTCAATTTTTATATTTCATATTTTATGAAATGATTTAGTTTATAATCAAAAAAGAAACCAAAACTTTACCTTACACAGATGTTGAAATATTGAATTCAAAAATCACAATTTTAGCCTAATCTTAACAAAACTAAAAAGAATAATTTTGTAAAGAGAAAATGTAGTTTTTTTGACACTTTTTCTGCCGCTGTTCACCACTAATTATTTATTACAATGAATACTAAGCTTTATATTTAGATATTATTAAAATATAATTTGAAAATTTCAAGCTTTATTTTTGATATAATTACAAAATATAAAATTATGACATTAATTTTTCACTTACTTCAATATCTATTTCAGGTGCAAGGCACTCATCGGTTATATTTTTTTCATTGCCAATAAAATCTTCCGAATTTGCTGCTAATGACACTAATATACTAATATCTGTTTGGCAAGCAGTACTCGCCATTAATTTCTCTGGATAATAATTTGATGATTGTTGTATTGATTGATCTTCAAAGAATTTCACATTAGATATATCATTTGGTAAACGACGCCTAACTTCAACAGAAATTGGCTCTTCAGCTTTCAAAAATATTTCAACAGCTTCATCGTGCGGTAATTTGCTAACATCTTTACCATTAACCTGAAAATAAAAATAAAAAAGTAAGTTCAGTTAGTTTTCCTTTATTGTTGGGTATGTATAAATTTATGAGTACTTATTTAAAAGGAAAAAGTTCAATTGTTCAATTGAAATAGATAATTACAGCTAGTAGCTATGGTTTTGTCTATTTTTATGCTTTATTTTTGTTGTTATTTGTAGATTGAATTTTGACCGGTTATAGTAATTTAACTATATTTAGTGCATTTTATTAATTACTTACAACAATTTAGTGATAAATTACCCACAAATACTATCCTTTTAATGTTAAGAATATTTTAATTTTAATTTTTGCCTTTAAAAAGTAGCTAAGTATTTTTTTATCTATTAATTGAAAACAAAATTAAAGCAATTTAAATAAACCATCTTTTTAAAATAATTTTCAAAAGAAAAAGAATACTAATACTATCCTTTAAACAGTTTTAGCTTTTATAGAACACAAAATCAAAACTAAAAAGCACAAAAAAATGAAAAAAAGAAACTTTAAATAGGTCACATCTCGTTTTGATATGGTTTTCAAGATTGTGATGAGATAAATTCTGCAATAGCACATTAAACAAAATTTCTAAAAGGAAATGTAAATAGTCTAAGGATGTAAGTAGTGTTTAAAGAAAATTCCTGTTTTGACTTTTATATGAATTGAGAGTGTAAATATTTTCTTTTCTTTTTCAAAACTGCTAATAGTAATCTAAATAACAAACTATGTTTAAATAACTGTAATTCATCGTTATTTATTAAAAGTGATGATTCTATCATTGGACAAGAGCATCTTTGTTCCCTGTTTAAAACATATATCTTTTAGGATTCGTTGTACCCTATTGAATCCGTTATATGTTTAATGGCTTTAAAAAAGCTACACAAAAGGTATAAGAATTGATTAAATTACACTTGTTCTACGTAAGAGGCTTCTAAAAACAGGCAACAGGGTACTAAATTTAAAAATTCACCTAAAGGTCTGGTTATTAAACATCTGATACTCTTAAGATTGGAAATACTTGAACTGTATTATTGCCTGAGCTTATTCAAAAGTCAACTTTTAAATCAGATAACACTAACCGAAAAGATGACAAAAGGGTTAAATGACTTCTAGTTAGAGAGGCTTAAAAAGCCGATTGACCAAACCTTTATTTAGTCTAACCAAGCTATACTTCATCCCCATTACTACATCTGTAAAAATTAAACAAATACTAACAATTAAAATGTATGAAACTTAATAAAAATAAACATTTTATATTTTTTACTTCCAAAAATTTATAGAGATATTTAAAGACATATTTTTAAATTGTTGACTATGGTAAATCAAGGATTAAGCTTATAAATTAAGAAGAAAGCAATGCTCAACCAAAAAACAAATACCTAAAAATGTTTAAATTGCAGTTACTGTAAAAATTTTATGTATAAAACATTCTCAAGAGCTAAATTTCAGGATACTTTTTTCTATGAACATAAAATATTAATAATCACTAGAGAAAGATGTTATCTTTTAATGGGAAAGCTACAAAAAAAGTTAATTTTTTTAGCTTCTTAATATAACGGGTGTTTTGTTGTTTTAGCCATAGCTATAGTACAATATTTCTCTCCTTTTTTTCCTAAATAAATTTTAATATTATATATTTACATAACTTCTTAAAATAACAAAATAATTATTTCCCATCCTTATAAATATAAGTGCAACAACATCATAAATAATGTTATGATTTTCAAGAAAGAGAAAATTTTTGTACTCTAGCTATAGCTAGAGCAACAAAACATCCGTTTTATTACTTTCAGCGGCAGGCAGCTGCCGCGCAGCTCGGTATGAATAAGGCTTTATATTGATTGATTTACAGTGTATTCTGTTCTTTCGTTTTTGGCTCTAATTGCAGCCAAATACTTAACAAATTTAATTGTTTTAACATAAATTTCCAAAAATATTAACTTAATTAATTATATTATTATATGTTAATTATATATTTAATAAAACACTTCCGATAAAGTGATGTAGTTTTGAATACAAAGCAAACATTTTGAAAAAATTTTAATACAAGGAGGGTGTAAATATAATTTTGTGTATATACATGTGTATAATTTTTTCTTAGCACAGCACGTATACATATTATTGAAACCATAGGCTTAATAATTACACTAAAAGTTGGGTGGATTAATGCTCTTATAACATGAAATCCTTAACATGAATCCTTCCATGTTAAGCATCAGACAAACTGAAGCATCTCTAAATTTTCGTAAAGACAAAATATACATATTTCCTCCCTAATGATGATTCAGTTACCCTTCAGTCTATGATAACTCTCATTTATAATCATATATATATATATATTAGTATATATTCATATACATATATACATATATATACATATGACTTTATGTAAGGACATGTAGGCATTGATTCCAAAAGGTACAAAGAGATACTGAAGCATATGATAAAGCTCAAACATTTTATTTTCATGTTTTTCTTTTTTCCCTTTTACGTTACGTGGTACCTGGAGCTAAAATCAAGACTTATGTTGTTTTGTGTTTCTATATTTTTCTTCTCTATATAATTCTTTTTTCTATAAATTTGAATCAAAAAATCAATAGTATATAAGAATATAAAAATATTTAATAATGATTATAATATTTGAGATTTAAAATTGATGCAAACAAAACTAAAAATGACCATTTGTAAAGTATTCAAAACAAAGAGAAAATAGAGAGCAGCTTATAAGCTGGGTAAGAAGAGCTTAACTTATAAAAAAATTCATCTGAAAATTACGAAATAATAATCAAATAAGTTAACTTTCACTATTCCCATAAAAAATGCCACTTTCTATTAGAATTAATAGCAAACAGATTTAGGGAATGACGTCAATGGACTTCTCTTCATGGTCTATTTGAAAACTAAATCTTCCTTTCAATTGTTTACAGTTTATCGGTTATCATTATCTGTCCCATGTTTGTTCCGTCTTCGTAATAAGTCCTTCCCACAATTATATTGGAAGCAATATATCACACACAAGAGCTTGTTTATATCACTTAAATACATATGCTGCAAAAAGCTGGACTTTTTTAGGGAGAAACTTTCACCATAAAAAAGGATTACTTGTATCTTTGTGCACAATTATGAGATTCCTAAAAGCTAAAATACATATGTCAAACTGCACTTAAAAAGAGTGATCGGAGCTCAGCTTATTCACCTATGAAGAAATTAACACTGTTTCAGCTTATGTTAGATGAGGCAATTAGAATTTTATGCGATTGCTTTAGTTATAGACAGAAATAAGGTCGATGTGGCTGACTAATGTCAGTTCAAGCAGAATTAAAATGCTGGGTTTATGTAAATTACCATAAAGTAATCAGGATACTGTTTAATTCTATGATTACAAAATTTGGCCATTTCTAACCAAGAATATAAAATTTAGGATACTTTCTAAAAAGTAGTGGTTTATATTGTTTTATTTTAAACCCAACTCTTAAAACGTTAAGCGATTTAATTTTAAGATAAAAAAAATTCAATTATTTGTAAAAACTACCGCAATTATAATTAAACAAAAATTTTCATAGCAATGTCCTCAAAATAAAATGATTATCAAAAAAATTTATAAAATTCATTCACCTGACGCATTTTATTTGAATTTCCTTTTTCTTCTTTCAATGATTTAATTTAACTTAAATAGCTTGACACTATTCTATTTTATGAAAAACTTTAAAAAAAAAGAAATTAAAAAGATATTATCAATGTAAAGTATAAAAAAGGATTGAACATTTTTTTATTTTGTTATAAATTGTTATTTAGTTCTTTTAAAAGTCGCAAAAAATATTAAGGACAATAACCTGGCTGCATATTTCTTACAAATTTAAGAGACAAAAAATACAAAAAATCAAAAAATGAAAATTAAAAGTAATTTCCATATTAAACTACCCATTTAATACTTTGATCAATTATTGCCTAAAAAATCAGAAAAAAAAGAAAATTCTTACAAATCTATACAACAATGTTGTAAGACCAAAAAACAAATCACAATCTAAACACTATATTCCCTTTATAGTACATTTAAAATTTCGAAGTACTAAAGCTTCTGAATTGTAAAAGGGATTATAAAGGATTTTCATGATTTATCCTGACGGTAAATTTCCAACAAAGTTCTTTAGTAAACGTTAGTAAACGATCAAAGTGTGTGTGTTTTGTTGTTGTTGTTATTTGTTTGGGTTCTTTTTTTACAATTTGAGTTTAAAAATTCTCAAGCTATGCAAAGAAACAAAAACTTTCTCTTATTGAGCATGTTTATATTTATTGTGAACACAAATACTATCACAAATTGGAACCATACGTATTATAATACTATTTGACCTAATTTTAAAGATATCAAAGAAAATTTATTAGGCTCATAAAAAATTTTTTATGCGACATAACGTTTATCTCCACAATAAGGATGATCAAGACAATTATTAGCATCTTTCTCAGTTTTTTGTAAGTAAAAACAAATGCCTCTATTAACGAAATATTGTAACATCCAATGAAGGATAGTTGTATTGATGTAAAAGTCATTTTTTGACCTCTTCCCTGTTTATATAAAATATAACTAACTTTTGCACATGAAAAACAAATCTTTATGAATAAATCTAAATTTGGTTCATTAATAGTTCGCATTTAAAATAAAATAAAACATGCTCTCAGAGAGGGAAGAAACTATTGGTCTCAGGGGGATTGATTTAATAAAAGGGGATCTTTGGGATTCACTTTCCATCCTAGATATAAACATAGGAGAGAGCCATAAATCTATACAAATGATATTGTCATGGTGTATTTTACTCTCAGTAAAAGATTTCATGAGCTATCACTTTCAGCTGCTGCAATCAGTGTTAAGCAAAACGAAATGAAAATGTTTGATGTAAACTTTTCATAAAAATCCATTGGTTTTCTTTTGATTCTATTTCATACAAAGAAATAAAATTCTACCACTGCTCATAGCTTTACTTTCCATAAAATTTATTTTATACTTCAACCTAAGCAGCTGTAAATTTACAAATGAATCAAAAGATTTGTATGAAATTCCAATGCATACTCATTAAACCACTATACACATCCTTAGAATAGTAAAACCATAAGCCTATACCATTAATATTGAACAATCTGGAAAAATAGCTTGATTTCCCTTGAAATTCCGCTAATAGCGCTTCCATTTGGTTGATTGAGATGAAATACCAAGCAGTTATGAAAAAGTCGAAACACGCCTTGTCAGCTTGGTATTTATTGGTTTATATTTACTAAATTTAAGTTAGGATAGTTGTGTACAAGTATTTTCTTAGAAACACTTATCAAAGTTTTTACTTATACTAGTAAAAAAATAGTTTAAATGCTCCAAAAATTTGCCTATGAAGCATAATTAAAATTATACAACTGGAAAAATGAAAAATTATTTACGACACTCAGCCAAATGAAAACGTGCATCATGAGGCAAAAAATAAAATTTTTAATTTTCACATTTTAAATCAGGTTAAAGAAAAAACATTTACAGTATGAGAAAATTTCAAGAAAAGTGATTTTGCCGTGTCTTTTGAAATGAAAAAAAAAAGGAAAGCCTAAGAAAAGTCAAACAAATAACTAACGTAGCTTTTTTTTCTGCTAAGAAAAAATTAAAAACAAAAAATGAAACAAAGGGTAAGAAAAAGCAGGGTTGTTGTATTTTTTAAAGATAGAACATAAAGGTGTATGAAAATTACAATCCTAGATACATATATAGATAAAATTGTCGTTTCTGGATATTAAAACAACATATGTAGGTATCTTGTTTCATAGTTTAAGATTAATCTTCAACTTAATGAAGCTGTCTAAAGCGTAAGGGTTTTGCTTAGAACAACAAAAATGTTTCACTGTTCAATTTTATAATTGTCTCAATTTATAGCAGCTGATAATAATCTGTCATAATTTTCGTATACATATATTATAAGTAGGTATTATCTGCGCCAGCTGGCAAAAGAAATTGCTGGATACTACACAGATTCATTTGAATCAGAAAATTTGAATTATCTGTTATTTAATGTCGCTAAAAGAGTTATGGAATAAGGAAAAACTGTCGAACAGGCTTTTACAATAAAAATAAATATCTATTTCAACCAGTGGAAGTTGTAGATGATGCATTTTTGTATATTTTTCGAATAAAAATAGTATGTACTTTGTAAAAACTACGTTACGTTAAAATTATTCATTATTTGAGATTTTAATTTATATTTTTTTCAGTTTTGACTTCGCTATTAATAGAAATAAGTAGATGTCAACTTATGGTATGTAAACCTACTCTTAAAAAACTTGCCGTTAAATTTTTGTCGGCCACTTTTTACATATACATATATGTTGTTTTGAATTTCAAATTTTACAATTTCTTTATTTGATAATTCAATATTAATTTCCTTTATCCCCTGTAGTTACCATAAATTACCTGTTGCGTATAATTCTTTGAATTGTTTTTATTATTCATTTTTATATCCCTTAAAAGTTAACTTACTAAAGTTTTTGACTATAAAATTAATTTAATAATCATTTAGGGACTCCTCAATAAGAAATCAACCCTGGTAATTTCTGTTATAAAAAAAAAGTTGAAATTATTTGAAAGATTTGCATAAATAAGTTATTTTTATTGCTATTATTATTATTATTATTAATGTTGTTGTTGTTTTCAAACATTAATGCTGTAAAATCTTATGATATCATTATCCTCAATAATTTAAGAAATTTATAACATTTGAAAAACTTTCCAAAAAATAAATATATCTTACTTAGAAAATCATGTTCTTATATGATATTATGTCTTTTACACCCTTCCGGCGAAATAACCTTTTTCTTCTTATATTTTTAAGGTAATAATAGACAAGTAAAATTATAATGCATCCCCCAGAAGTTGACAAAAAAACAGTCCAAGATATTTTTTTTTATTTTTTTTATTTTCTTTAAAACCAGCAGTTACTGAAAAACTTTTTTGTGATGTGTACAGCTTGGTTGGTGTTGTTTTTATTGTTGTTGTTGAACTTTTTTCACGTTTAAATATAAGTTTCAAAGTAGCTAGAAACAATAAATTATAAAGCATTCACAATGAAACAAAATGATATTTGGTTCAAGGGAGTTTAAATTGTGATTAAGGGGAGCTAGGCTAGGGCATCAACAATAATATCATAAAAAACTTTTTCCGTTCTTTTTTCTTAAACGTGTTTAAGAAGTATTATTATAAAGTTAATTTCTGAAGGTTTTGTTTTTATACTTGTTTACATTTTAATCCTAGGAATCAATTTTAATTATGTATATATGCTTATATAAATATGTATATGTGTATCTATATTTTTTGTATGTGTCTCGATGATTTTTAATTTACTTTTCACTTATCCCTAATAAAGATTAAATAAGATGATATTTTACAGAGCCCTGTACAGTTTTGTAATTTTTTGATACAGGCTTAGTGTAAAAAATGAAATTTATTGGCAAGAAACTTACCTTAAGATATAAGATCAATAACTTTTGTAGAGTAAACCAAAATATTATTTGTTGTAAGGGAATATTTATACAAGTTTATCTACCTACAACTTTTTTTTCTTACTTATAGTTTTTAAAAATCTTTTTTATGCATCGACATACTAAGAGCTTTGGATTATTTTAAAGTGGAAAATTTTCTTATTTTATTTACAGTTAATTTGGTAATAGCTTTTAGTAAACCAGTAATAGACATTTAATTTTCTTTATTGGAATTTTATGATATTGTGAACAAGGGTAATAGTAAATTATTAATTTTTTATTTTTTACATCAGATTTTAGTATATTTGACAATCATAATATAAAATGGAACTTGAAAAATTTAAAAAAGAAAATTGTCGATTTTTCTCTTAAGTTATACATTTTTATTAATCCAAACAACTGTAAAAAATATCATGTTGAATTTTCCTGCTATTCATGTTAGTAAGCTTTTATTCGACTTTCAGAAATCATCGTTCAATATTTACTTATTAGTATTTGAATTTATTCATGCATATTAAACATGTTAATAGTCTAATATCAATTAAACTTATTCTTGATAAATTTCATTGTGATAAAATATACGATGCATTATTTTCAGGCAAAAATATCAAATTTAGAGAATGCATGTGAAGGAAATGGAATGAAATTGAAAATTGGATAAAGAAAAATTGTTACACTTTTGAAAAAATGGTAAAATACAATACACATCTGCTCACATATATATATATATATATATATATACTAGAGGTGTCGGTAAGTCCTTTCCGGTTTTGAAACAGACGTCAGTAGTCATAAATAAGCAATGTCCTGATCTTAAACTTGTGCCATTGTATTCTACTGACTTTAATCTAAAAACTACACCTGTTACGTTCCGTCATAATAATAGCATACGAGATTTGTAATTTTTTTTAAATGTCGAGTTTTGTGCCTGAAAGCGTACATTTGCGGCACGCATTACTCTTCTTGTTCCATCAAAAGAAAAACGCCGCGGAAAGTCATCGTTTGCTGGTAGAGACTTACGGTGAGCATGCTCTAACCATAAGAGCCTGTGAAACGTGGTTTCGACAATTTCAAAATGGTGACTTCAACAATCAAGACAAAAATATGTCCTGGTTGGCCCAAAACGTTTGAAGATGCAGCATGACAATGCACCGTCTTCTTACAGCAAAACTTGTAAAAGAAGTGTTAAATTCATTTAGATGGAAAGTTTTAAGACACCCGCTATACTCTCCAAATCTGGCCCCATCTGAATACCACATGTTCGAATCGATGGGGTACTCGCTTGCAGAGCAGCACTTCGTCAATTTCATAGAAGTTAAAAAATGGCTCAAAGGAGAAATAATTCTTTTGGGATGGTATCCATAAAATGTCTGAAAGATGGGCAAAATGTATAGAATCAAATGGCCAATACTTCGAATAAAGAAATTTTCATTATCTATTTTAAATAGGGTGTTTTCTTAAGCGAAAAACCCGGAAAAGACTTACCGACACACTTGGTATATATACCAAGTATATATGTATATATGCCTAAATATCTATACGACATATAATAAATTATCAAATTTGAGTTTGATTTTTACTGGATTTAAGTCTCTAATTTTTTTCTAAAAAGCAAAAATTTCGATACAAAGAAAACAAAAATTTTATGAATAATTTAAATAATATTTTGATTTTTTCAAAACATTTAACAGTCAAGTGATAAAATCTAATTTTAGTTGATGATATTTTCTCTATAATATAATAAATTAATAAAATATACAAAAATTATACGTCCCATTATTTAAAGTTTTCCCTCTTTTTTAACTATTATAAAATCGTAGCTAAGTTATTCCAAACATGAACTTTAAATATTATAACTTCTAAGTCTTATTTGCTATGAAAATTTCCTTTCCTACTACTAAGCAAAGACGAGGAAAAATTTTTTTGTTAAGTGCCACTTAAACTTTCATGCCTGCTGCCTTCACAGTTACCTTTTTTATACATATTATGTAAACTCTTATGTATCCGTTTACCCAACTGTGACCAATTGGGACTTTTCCAGAAGATTACCTAGCAAAACGTTATTGTTCTACTATATTTTTATACATATGTAAATAAGTTGAATTTTTGTTGTTGGCTTATTTAAATAGAAGCCTAAAATAAAAAATCAAAAACCAAGAACATTTTTTATATTGGGATTTTAGAACCAATTCAAAGCAAAATTTAACAATCAAAATGACATAAAAAATTCTTTAATGTAAAATTAGTTGTTAAAAATCTTAAGTTAGAATAATAAAATAATAGAATTTCGTTAGTTTCAGTGAAGTTAAATGTAGATAAATGAATTTTTTAAATCTATACTTAGAGAGGCTTAACTAAATTTGGTTTATAAAAGTTTAAAACTTAAAACTTAAAGAAAAATTTTAAAGAACCAAAATTTTTGTGTTAAATCCTCTTAGAATGTATAATTGCTTTAAATAAATTTATATTTGCTAGCACATGCACTAGAAATAGAGCTCCTAACAACAATTTTGCCCCCAAAAACAAAAACCAAAATATTGTTGTCTACCTATTTCATCTTTTAGTAAATCATGTTCAACAAATATCGGCTCTATACGATATTTTCTTTTACTTAGGCAAAATTAAAAATTATTTTTTTTACTTTTCGAATGGGTTTTTAACTCTCTTTTCAATAAGCGAAAATTTTTGTGCAATTTTCTTCCATTAAATTTGGTGTCTTGTGTGATTTTTTGAAACTATTTCAAAAGAGCTTTTTTGTCGGTCTATTTTACCATGGGTGTCAAACTCGCGGCCCACAATCAGTATTTCTATGGCCCGCTAATATGCTTAGCCTAATGTTCCTACCCAAGAAAAATTTCGTTAAAGTGGTTCAATGAAATCATTTTTTTACTAATGGCCAAAAAAAATTAAAAACTATGGTTCACACACATAGCATAGGAAGTTTATGCATTTTAAATTTTCTTCTGTGGCCCGCCTTGACGTAAATCTTTTAGTTTTGGCCCATATTAGCTTTTCAGTTGTCAGTTGCTCAGCCCATGTCTTACAGTTTTCCTTTATTGATATTATTAAGTTATCAAACACAATCACTCAATCAGATGCATTTACTTTTAAGCCAGCTTTAAACTTATATAAAAAAAGTTAAAGAAATATGGGAAAATTTCAAACCCTTTATATTTTTGTGGGTAAATAAATCAGAGCTCTTCACATTTCAATGTTATTATCAAATGAATAGCAATTAATTAGCGAATCATTAAAATTTGTAAAAAAAAACAATTTCATGTTGAAATCAAATAGAAACTTTTTTTCTGGTCCTTATACCAAATAAAAATTAATTTTATACAAAATCTAATAAAATGATACAAATTGTATAGAGCAACAAAATTTTCTTAAAGATGTTATTTTATTTTATTATTTTTCATTTTTAAATTTAAGCCAAGGCTTATTTACCCACACAGTATAAAAAGTTCCTAATTCAAGGGTAATGTCAATGTTATATCTTAATTTGCTTATTCTTTCTGTTTTACTTCTCTAAAAGTAACTTTTGTACTTTTGTAACTATAGTATTTAACCAGCTTTATTCGGATGAAATCAACCTAAAGCACTATATATATGTATATATATATATACATTTTAGTCTTCTATTCCAGACTTAAAAAATGCTCATAAAGGACTATTCTGCTTGATGTCTGTCTATTTTTCTTCCTTTTTTTTGTTTTAAAGCAATCAATGGACAGACAGCAGCTGGTATTGCTAATCTTTGCACTAATAGGAAGTGTCTACGACGAAGGATATTTATTGTAGGATTCTTCTCTTTATTAAATAAAAGTAGAATTATTGCAGATCTTTTATTTTTTTTAAACATTTGAAAGAAAACTAATAGCAATATTAAAAAGAAAGCTCAAAAAGGTAATTTTTAAGCCAAAAATTAAACTACAGGTATAAAAAAATGCTGATACTTTACTTTTGTTTTATTTTTGTTTTAATGCACTTCATATACACAATGGAACAAATTATCCAACTTGAACAAATTTCATTGGATATTTATTTTGTTAGTTTTATTTGTGTAAGTTTCAAGTTTATTTTATAATGTTTAAAATAAAAATTTTAATTGAAATATATTCAAGTGCATTTAAAATATCAAGGAGTTCAAGTGTGCTAAAGTTCTTTAGTAATCATATTTCAATATTAATATTCTGCATTTATAATTTAGTTCTACCTTGTTCTTGTTTTTTTCTGCTTTTAAAAATTTATTGCAATAATTTTATTTGCATAAAATATTTCTAAAGCAACTATTTTATGGCATACTTAACATTAATTTCATCAGTTCGTTTCTAGCAAACAAAACTGAATATAAAAGTTAAAAGAATTATACAAGAATTTTTTTATTTGATACTTATTAAAAATTAAGAATTTTGTACTTCATAAATTTTGCTAGTTGACATTGTACCAATATCCAATAGTTCTGACTACAATCTGCGTTTCTACGAGATAAGGAGTTAGTAAATTGAAGAATGAATTGATTTAGTAAATGAGTTCATTTACATTAAGAATTAAAAAATTAATTACATTTAGCCAAATATGCAAAATTGACAAAGTAAATTTTTCAAGTTTAATAATAAATAATTTTTAAAATTTCTCGCGTTTTCTTTCTCATTTTTCTTGTCCATTTTTGCCAAAAATCAAAATAGACTCAAAGATTCTTAAAGCCTCATCAATCAAAGTACAAGTACAAAATAATTATTCTAGCCAGTACTATGGGAGATAGGTCACATTAAATTCAACATGAAACTTTGAATTTATATTCAATCATATAATTTAATTTTTGAGTATAAAAATAACACGGCAATAATTTGTCGATCAAAAGTTACCTGAGCCCAGCAATAAAATGAAATTTCATACCAAAATATTTAAAACTTAGAAGAAATTATTTTGATTTAGTTTTATGTAGATTATTGTAGTTGAAGACATTTTCTTTAAATAAGAGGATAATAACCTTTTTTCACTTATTAGAGTTCATTTATAAAATAAAATGAAAAAATTTCACTTCATTTTCTTATAAAGAAGCTGAGAAAGAAAATTTCAAAAATATGCGTTTTGTTAGCCTTCTAATTAGGACTAGTTCATTAAAAATAAATAAAACAAATATATAATTCACGCGATTTTAAAATTGTTATCCATATGCGTAAGAAATAAAAATTGACAAAAGAATGAAAATAATAATCATATTATTTGTTTCTTTGATTTCACGTAACTTTAGTTCTATATCAATTTTATAAGAGGGATGATATATACTTCTGAATTCAATAGCTAAAATTTAAAGAACTTATTTTGAATGAATAAAGCCTCTGAAATGGCTAAATGGTTTTCTTCTAGTTCATCTTTTATTTGAAATTATTTCATTGGCTATAGAAAAACTGCTTAATAGGATCAGAAGCAAATGTGACCAGACTTGAGATAAATATTAACAAAAGAAATAGCCTGAGGATACGAAACTATCACCAATTATTATTCTTGTAGCGTATAATATTGGCTTTGAGTAACTCCTATATATATATATATAGGAGTATATATATATATATATATATAGTGCCACATAAATTTTATTAATCAATTCGAACATTTCAAATATTTTTACTCTTGTTTTTTTTTTGTGCTACAAAGAAATTGTGGAATATATGAAAAACCAAAATGACTCTTAATACTTAAGTGAACTAAATCCTTTTGAGTAACTGCTGTTGTATTCGATATAAGATATTGAATAGTCCTACAAATAAATGTATATTATGTAGGTTTGTACTTAAATTTCTTTATTTCTTTTACTAGGAATAGTAGTTAAACTTTAAAAGGTGGTTTTAGTATTTCTAATGTCTGGAACTTACTAGCGCTTGGCGGCAGAAATGCTAATAAAACTAGTTATCACTAGTTTGTCAGTTTTTTGGAGAAAATAATTTATTTTTGTAAAATCTGACCTAAGGGGTGGTGACATGTACTATATGAACGTACAACACTATTTCGATACCATTTGATAGTCGAAAAAACTATCATTTACTTTAGAAAAACTAAAAGAAAACTTCGTTCCTAACAGGTATTTTTTAACACCACAGCTTCTTTTTTTACAAATTGAATTCAATAGCAGTTTAGTGTATTTTTTTATTCTTGTAGCTGCGAAAAAAGGCAGCCATAAAATGCTACTAAATGTCTATTTGTATATGTAATTCCAATCAGTTCCGTAGCATTTAAATTTGCTACTAAAAACAAAATTGATCATTGATTAAAAATAAATTAAAAAAAGAACTATGTAAACAAATAGGACTATAATAAATTTAAATATTACACTTTAATTTATATTTGAAAATTATGCTAAGTAAAAATCGAAGCCATTCAATTTTTACTCTATGCACGTGCAAGTTATTACCCACATTTTATCAGTATGCTAGTATAGTGCTTAATATTTTTCCCTCTTTTTATACTTGAATAACACATTTTGTAAAAACTTTTATCACAAAAATAAGGAAAAGAATTTAAACTAAAAAGTGTGTAAACCATTTATTCATATCTATAGATTTCAGTTAGCGGTGGTTTTATTTTTAAATTTTAAAATGTGTAAACAAAACACGTCAAATTTTTTATGATTTTATGAGTTTTTGACTTGAGCTCGCAGTTTTTGATATTACTAATCCACTTTTATTTATGAGATGTTAATACATAAATATTATAGTCATATACTTTAATAAAATATTTAAATAAAAATTTTTTCTTTTAACTTTTTAATATAATTATTTGACAACAAAAAATTAATCTACATTTCATTTAGAAATGCACTTTCATCAAAATTATTTTTTATTTACTTAAATTTTTCTCAAATAATATTTAAAAAAATTTTTTTTATAAAGAGCTGTGCTGGAAGCTTGAAATCAAAGCAATTATACATAGTGTTCCAGGATGAAATATAAAAATATAAAGGGTGAAATGTTAGTAAAATTTCAACGGTAAAGCACACAAAAATTCCGGGTAGATTTTTTTTCGTTTGGAAATAACAGCGTTTTGAATTTTTCATGTTTTTTATTCATTCTCATCCTGTATCATTGGAATATATACCTCAATGATTTGAAAAGTTCCGACGCAAATGAGTTGGAAAGCAGGTGTAGATAACGAATATAAATTTAAATTACCGCAAGTAAAACGCTTGTTGCACTGATGCAAAACAAACAAACAAACATTATATTAAAATTTTGAGTGTTAAAGATTTATAACTTTTTATATTATTCTTGTGGATTCATAATAAAAATTCCGATTAGAAAAATCTACATTGTAGAAAAATTACAACAATAAAAACTAAAATATTTTAAATTATTTGTCACACAAAAGCTTTTTTCATTTACGGGATAAACAAATATTTATTCTTTACCCAGCCAATAAGAAAATTTCAGATATATAGTTCCCGCACTCAAAGATTGCATATACTTCGAATCTTCAAAACCAAACTCTAAATTTTTTGCGAAAGTTCATTTAACACTGTTGGTTTTTTTTCATTTCTTATAAAATTAATTATAACTACACAAAAGCTTCTTATGTATTAAGAAAGTTTTCTAAAGGATTTTTACTCAAAGGATTTGAGAAAATTTAACTTTCCAACTTTTTGTCTCACAGGAAACATAAAATCTTTCAGTAATGTTTCTGTCCTCTTGAATTTTAGTATTTACAAATGAATAGTTTACGTGTAAAAGGATATTGATTCTAGTTTAATTAAGCGTTAGTAATTTTGTAATAATAGAATATAAAGGAATTAGATTTTGGATTAAACAAGGGAAATACTGTATAGCTTTAATTGAAGTAAATAAAAGTTTAAGGAATAATTCAACTGATGATATTTAATATTAAGGATATAAAAGGCAATCAGCTTGGTATAATTGCTAATCTCTCATTAATGAGAAATTTTGGTATGGCTGGGAATTTTCGATGTTCTTCTTCACTCAATTGCGCATAAAATTTTTGTGTTTTCCCTGATTGAAATAAATTTCGGCTTAAACTTTTCATCTTTAACTTTAAATATAAAGATATTAAAACAAAGTTTATTTCACTGTACAATAATCAAATGGGAAAGTGTGACGCACTATCAGATGTGACCTTTAAAAAAACAATTCTCGCTTCCCCATAGATAAATGTATATCTCCAATAAACATATTATAGATAATCTTTAAAAAAACAAACCATCTGATACAGAAAATTATTATTAATTAATTACTAATTACTCTGACAAATACTAAATTTGAGTATTAAATTTTTCAAATGTTAAATCTAGTTTCTTCATTAGTTTGAGGTCTTTTTAGGTTTTGGTGTTAGTTTCAATTAAAACATTACTGATTGTGAGTAACATAACTAAACTTTAAAAAACTAAAAACACATAAATATTGTTCTACAGAAATCTTTTGATTTCTATGCCAGGCCAAAAAATTACGAACTGAAGGAAAGGAACAATAACTTTTAAACAGATATTAAAATTAATGCTGTGCTTAAAATCAATATTTTTTAGAAAAATAGAAAAAAAGGATTAAGTATACCCATCATTTAAGGCAATAGAAAAGTATAAACATTTTGAAGCACTTTCACCCCATTAAAGAACTATAAAAGCTAGCAAAAAACCAAAACCTCTTTAATGTGTTAATAATTCATAGACACTAAATTTCAAAGGCAAAAAGATTAATTTAAAAAAATAAAAGACAACAAGCTGTTGGGAAAGGGTAAATATAAAAATAGTTGTTTTTTTTTTCTTTTATATGAATAAGAAAACGAAGAAACGAGTTTGGGAAACTAATATGCAAAATTCAAAGTAGAAGAAGAAAATTAATTAACTGAATAATGTAACATTAAGTCATAGCGATGGTCAACTTTGAAAAATTTAAAGTGCTTCTAAATTGTGTACTATCCACTTTCTCTTCCGATTGCTGAGTCCTCATAATTTGCACTATATGAAAAACAGTCAAACTTAGTTATTAGGAAATTAAATTTCTTTAAAGTAAAATCTAATAATTATAATTATTTTTATATTAAATATTTTGAAGGGATAAAATCTAATCAAAATATAAATTTTGTTTAAAGGAAGCTTAGTAAAAACTGCTTCAATTTCAAAGTCATTCACATTAAATAAGAAAAAATGTTTTACTGAATGGTTGAATCTAATCCCAGACTAGAAACTGGGTAAATAAAGATATCAAGAAATTCAGGTACAAGTATAACAAAAAGACCGGAGTAAACTTCATAATTGCTTTAACAATAAACTAATTTTCAAATTTCATGGTGCTGAAAATGGTATAAAAAATTATTTTCCTTATTTGAGTTCTTAAATTATATTAAATAATTATAAGAGTCTATATTTCAAAAGTTATTTCTACTAGTCTTTCTTATAAGTATTTAGTTTTTTAAGGAATTTAAAAATTTAGCTCTGATAAATCAATCTAAAATCTATCAGGTAATTTTTGACCGCTAAAGTTCGGACTATAGCAAATGCAACTAGATTTCATACTTTTGTTAACACTCAATATAAGAGGACAGAAGATAGTTTTGCTTGCTTCCTAGCATTAATTCAGGCATTTATTTAAAATTACTTAAATAAATTTTGATCCAATCCAAAACAAAAAAAAAAAAAACTAATTAAAATTAAGGATAACAGTCTAATTTTGAATAGTACAAAGACCTTTAATTTAGATTTTGATGAAAAAATAAAAGAATAACGGAATTTATACTTTTTTAAGTTTTATACGAAGCTCCCTTCAGTTGACGGTTTGTTAGTTTTACTTTTTTTCTCCTTAACACAAATGTACCTAACTCTAAAAATAATAAATAATAAACTCTAATTTACCTTTAGAATGATAAAATTCAAGCACGACATGTTTGTTTTTTTACCAATTTTAAGTTAGTTGTTTATTATTAAATTAATTTCACTGTTAAATTTTTATGAAATTGTGATTTAACTTTTATTTGCATTACTATTTCAGAATTCACTTTAATTCAAATTTTATTTATTTTTATTTTTTTTTAAATGAAAATGAAAAAATAAAATGTTTAACTTAAAAACTAAAACAGAAAATAAAGTAAGAAGCATACACACCATACGAAGTTTTGGTAACGATATATTTTAAATTGTTTTATGTTAAAGTTTCACAGTACTAAAAAATTTAGAAAAAAAAACAAGGAAATCTATTGAAGTTTATCTTTAATATCAATTAAGTAAATTTTAATATAATTTTAATGGAAAAATTTTGATATTGTATTAAAACTAGATTTAATTTTTTGTAGATTATAAATGAAACGTTCCTTTCTAAAAGTCCTACGTGTACTGAATAGCCAATGAGACGAATAATTTAATGTTGGGGACGGATTGTATCCAAACAAACTTCGGCACTTTTTCTATGGAGAGAAGTTCTCCAGATGCTTGGTTGTACAATAAAAAATTTTTATACTTTGTTTAGATTTTTTCATTTGATGTTGTTGTTATTTGTCTTTGCTTGTTTTTTTCTGTTATGTTTTTCCTTCCTTCTCTTTCAAAATTTAGGTGTGCTTTTAATAAAGAATAATATAACGAAAGCTTAATATTCCAGAGCCTTTTAATGAAAAATGGGGAACAAAAATTTCCCCGTGTTTAGAGTAAAAATAAAGAGTGGGGTGTAATAAATGCTTTTTGAGGAATCCGAAATATATTTTCGGAGATAGTTTGTTAATATTATAAATTTTATTTTGAAAAAGAATTTCTATTTACGCATTTTTATAGAATTATTTGGTTATGTTTAAATGTAAATAATTTAAAATTTAAAAAAAAAACATAACGTTCTAAAATTCTGATAAATTCAGATTGTTACTTGAATTTCATCTGTTGAACAACGAAGCCAAGCAAAATAAAATTCAAAATGTCTTTTTTAAATTAGCGAGAGCTATACGATCTCCCATAAAAAAGAAAATGTCTTAAAATTTCAACTTGTACAATATAAAAGTAAAAACAAAAACACAATTTTGTTCCTCTAGTCTAAGCAATACTCTGAATGCTGAACTTTTCTTTCCATTTTCAAAATGTATTCCTATCAAGCTATCATCCTTAATTGTTTGTAATTAATTGATTTCCTTGTAATTTTAGCTATTTAATGTTATTTTATCTTTAAGTTATCCAATTTTCATCCACATTGAATTAAATGCGACGTTAACGTTGGTGGCACTTCTCATGATGCTACATGGTTTCCAATATCATAGTTTCTTTGTGCTTAGGAGATAAATCCATTTATCTGCACTAATGTAAAAAAACTATAGTAAAAAAAATTTTTAGAAATCTAATATTTTCCTTCAAAATATGGAAAAAATAAACTTGCGTTTTTATGACAGTTTGAAAGCTTTATTTATTGCAAAGTTTTATTTTAAATATTTTTTAAGCTTTGCTTTAACAGCTTCTTCTGGTTAGCAATTAGGAAAAATTCAAAATCAATTTATAAAAAAATTTGTGTCAAATTTTCAGCTAATTGGAATAAGTAATTTTTTATTCACAAATTTCTAATTTCATGAAAATTTTGCTTATTTTTAAATTCAAATATTTTTAACCTTATGAAAAATCAGAAAGTTAATAATTCCTAATGCTATAAAATAAATTCTATAACCATTTATTGAAAAAAAACCAAAACAGCAAGCACAGAAATATTATTTTAGCTTTATAAAATTAGAAACGAAACAAAAGAAAGTATTACTGAAGAATTGGTTCCTTTCAACTAATTCTATTGTTGATTGTTACTGTAGCATATTATTTGCTAACTAAAAGAAATTTGTGAAAATGGAAGTTTCTTGATCTCTTCGCTATTTATTTCCTCCTTTTCAACCCACTATAAATATTTTTTCAATGTATCCTATGTTGAAGTGATTTCCCGTAATTCTCTTTTCATAAAGCATAAATGGTGAAAGCTATTTTATGTATACTTCAGTTATTCTGTACAATCAAAAGAAGCAAAGCCGAATTGAATGTCATTTCGTTTGAGGGCATTTGATTTTTTTTTGTTATTTTTGTCATATAAATATATATTTTTATAAATATATTTTTTTTTTAAATAAAAGGGTAACAATAAATGAGTTTAATAAAATAACAGTAAGAAACAGTAAGGGAGTTGACCTTACAAGGGTTACTCAATAGATTTCAATTTCAAGATATTTTCTCCTTTTCATTTAATAGCACTTAAAAATATCCTTTTTCATATAAAAACATTTTTGTTTTTTTTCATTTTAGGCGTACTATGGGTTTTTCTTTGCATCAAATTAAAAGGAAATATATAATTTTAAATATCTGACAATAAGAGAAAAGCTCTTATAATATGAAAAATAAGCTGACAGAAAACTTCATCTACTGTGATACTTATGAGACCATGAGCTAAAGTGAAACATGATGTTTCTTCCAACAATATGGTTACATACCATCATTGCATGTTTTATATGGCAGTTTCATACGAAACTAGTTTTGCTATGTGGTTTTAAAACAACCAATTAGCATTTTATACAGCGCTTTTATAGGCGTTTTAAGGCGCGGTTATACTCAATACTTTGTTTGAGTTTGACATTTTGATTGAAAATATATAATTTATGCTTTTCAACTAGTTTTATTATATTAAATTAACTTACCTCAAATAATAATGCGTAATAAATGCACTAAAATTAGTACAAATTATATTTTTCGAAAAGATTTATTATATGTAATTATTGCAGTCAATATACGACTGGTGACACAAGAGTCGTCATGACATGCACAGCTTTTCGAAATTACGGACGAGAATTATAAATAACAGGGCGTTTGTAGCCACTTTTCGAAATTAACAAAGAATCTCATCATACAAATGTTGTTTGGACATTTTACATTTGTCATTGTTCAAAATTTAAACTTGAGGTTATATTAAAGATAATTTAAGTAAAATAAGTTATGATTGTACTTATTTTTGTTTTTTATTTTATAGAAAACAAAATTAATTGACTGCCGACCGCTTTTTTTGGTTGCAAAGTGTCAAAAGTGCACGCACACTCATTGATGGCTCTATATATGTGCACCTCTGTAATTTGCCTAATATGCATCCTCGTGTGTGGGTACAAAAATACCTGAAAGCCTCTAAAGTTTTCCAGAAGGTTGGTACTAAAAATAATGATTCAGAATCGCGCAAGACAAAAATTCAGCTTTTAAAGATTTTACAAATTGTTTATAAAATTTGTTTTCTCCAAAGCTTTGCTTAGTATTTTACATCTTTCATAATCATTTTAATTCTTATTTAAAGTTAAAAATCAAAAAATTTTATGTTGATGTGACATAATAAATTGTTATAATTCATACATTCTAATTATTTAAAATTAGTGTAAGCTTTAAAATTTTATGAAAAATTATAAATAGAAAAACTTTCTAGTGCTTTTTATTTTCCAACAAAAAAATACAGGAATAAAGCAAATTGTTTTAATACATAATTTGAATATGCGAGAAAATTTTCTATAAAGATAGTCCACTATATTTAGCTGTTTTTAAATCTTCAATATACAAATCAAGCAGAATTAGGGAAGCTTAGATTTTCTGTTTGAATGCCTTTAAAATATCACTGAATAAAACTCATATTTTTCAAAGCAATTGATAAAAAATATTTTCTAGTACAATAAATCCTAGTTTTGTTATAGTATACCTAACAAGATACCTAAAATTTTTAGTATTTTAATATTTTAATCATTTTTATTAAAAATTTTATTTCTCTAGTTTTTACTTGTTGAAAACAACTTTTCTTTGTTATAGTTTCCATGTTAAAAACAAAAAAGTTATTTTTTCAAATTTGCATTCTTAATTTAAAGTTCGCTTGTATGCGAATAGTCTAAAAAGCAAACGAAATTTTGTTCATTTAGTCAAGAAGTTTCCTTCTTATCATACTTGTCTCAACAACATAAGAGGAAAATCTTAATGGGTGTTTCCACACGAGGAAACAAGTTACCGCGAACTTTTCGTTCCAAACTGGATTTTTCTTCGAACAAATTTTGATCGTCCACACGGGGAAATAAGTTTCCTGGTAACATTTCATGTGCAGATAGAGTAATATAATTGTGTGTGTGCCTTTAAATAAATTACTTCTTGTATGTGTAGGTTTGTTGCTCGTGTTTCCAAAATTTTTGTAGTAACAAATTTAATTTCGAATTTTCCGAATTTTACCCCTTACTTCTCGCCGCTCTTTACTAAAAACAAAAGTGTTCGCGGTAACTTGTTTCCTCGTGTGAAAACACCCAATAGGGGCTCTTCACTACTTTTTCAAACTCATCAAGCCGCTCTCTTGTTCAATGTTAATTGAACAATTTTCAATTTAAAATATTACAATTTAATAGTTTATATTTATATACTATTTGACTATTGACCACTCGTCTATAGATTATAAACTCTAGAATAATTAGTCAGTATCATAGAATAGAAAAGTTCTGTTGAAAATCTACGAATATCTTGAAAATTATTCAAGAGCAAAATCATTTAAAGTTTATTCTAATTCTTTTCATTTTTATGGAGAAATGACTAAAACATAAAGTAAAAGTCGTTACAAAACTTTAAGCTAACTGTCTACGACGAAATATACTACACATAAAAATCTAGGAAATATTTCAAAAAAGTTATAGAGGCAAACGACTTATTTAGTCGCAATAGTATGCTCTAATAATATCAATGCTAAAAAGGAACCAAAATAAAGACCACTTATAAAAAAAGGCCCTCTATTTTGAATATTTACATACAACCAGTTACCATAAATGCTCCATGCAACTAAATGAAAACGCATCTAAAATCCATATTTTTCTTTCATAAAAATTGATAAAGGAATATTTTACTTTTCAAAATGAAAAGAATACATAACAAGGCAAAAAGTACTGAAATAGAGAGAGAATGTTCAGAGTTAACATTTCCTTTGAACAAAAAAACAATGATTTTTTAAATTGAGAAAGTAGAAGAGCTGACTAAAACCATTCGCCAAAGATGAGCAAAACAATCCCGGTTAGTAAAAAAATTTAATCGAGAGAAGCCAAAATAATATATAATAATAATAATATAAGCAACAAAATTGGAATACGACCGATACTTAGTAGTATGCGATTGGTATAAGTAAAAAAACAAAACAAGATTATTTTTCTGAAGATCTTTCAGTATAATAAAACCCAACAAACTGCATCACGATTGAAAAACTAGTGGCCATAATATCGGCATTAAAAAAAACAAACAAACTTTTTAAATGAATCAGAAATTATATAAGACTCACACCTACCGATAATATTGATTTAAAAAATTATTCATCAGAATAACCAAACAATATAATATAAAAAAAAAAACAAATAAATTACGGAAATTGAGAAACTAAGTCGAAATAAAGAAAATTATTGTAAAATTATTAAGAAAACAAACTCTAGAGATTTATGAACGTAAGTTTGAAAAATGATGCAGTTAGATATTTACCCTCATTTATCTACATAAATATATAAACATAAAATTCATGTAATTAAAATAAAACGAGAAAACTAATACACAGCAATGCCGAAACCTTTAAGCCTGATAAAGCCCTCAAGTAAAAGTTCCATATGAAATCAATGCAGTTTAATTACACTTTCCTAATTATCCATATTAAAAGATTATCTCGAAATATTGTGTTTCAATTTATAGAAGAAAAACCAAATTGTAATTATGAACAATTTTTTCCATAGTAATTAAAATATTCTATATTTTTGTTTTAAGAAGTGATCGACCGCCATATTTAAATTTCTCTTTAGCTTTAGCTCTTTAGCTTTTTCTCTTTAGCTCGTCAGGATGTAGAAGCGGACATAAAAAGGCTTAACTATTGGTTGATTTTTTTAAATTAAGTGCAATTAATTTTTAATTAAAAAGCAAAAATCATTAAATTTACCTTTGACTCTAATTTCTCATTTTCGTTTTTTAGATGATTTCTATCACTCTCAATTTTTTCAAATTTTGATTTATATATTTGAAGTTCTTCATTAGCAATTTTCAATTGCTTTTCGGTTCGGTGAACATTTAGTAGTGGTGTTACACTTACCAATAATCTCCACCAACGCCAGTCTCGCACCGCTAGAAACGCTTTGACATTACGTTGAATACAACGAACGGTCAATTCCTAACAGTTTTAATAAAACAAAAAATTATCTGTTAATTGTTGAACTGGTAATTCGTGATCACAATTATTTCGTTGTAATAAATGCTCAAATATATAAAAACCAATTATTTACCTGTACACGTATTTCTGCAACTCTACGTCTTGCAAGATATTTTCAGCAGTATGCTTGCAGTTGAATAATTCGATCTGAAAGTAGTCATCACGTTTTGCAATTGGATTATAAAAAAAAAATTTATTAAATAAATTTAGTGGAATATTTGAGGTCAAAAATCCTAACAATTCGCAATAAAAGGCAAGGCTTAAGTGAGGAAAGGACAAATGAAGTTTTACACAATAAAATTTGATGTTCGTTTTAACTTAATAGAAATTACTTTCTTCGTGGTATCGAACTCTATTTCGGTATAGGTATCCATAAATAATTTCATTTTTCTGGAAGTATATCGTTATGAGTATTTACGAATGTTTAATTAATCAATTCAGTTTGGATAAACGCACAAACTGTTCGAAAGCTTAAAAACCGTGATGCTAAAAAAATTAAGAATTAAATGATAAAAAAATTTTCCCAAGAATCTCTTGTGTTACTTTTAAGAATTTACCTAAGAAAGTTTTACATTTACAAAAAAGAATTATCATTATAAGAACTTATACGTCTCGCCAGTAACTTCGGAAAGCTGTGCATGTGTCACCCCCCAATGAAAATATTGATTTTAACAGTTATGTAAAAAAAACATAAATTATATTTCTGAAGTGTTTTTGCTTTGTCTTAAAAATTGGACCAGATATATATATTAAGTATTTTTATTTGGATAATAAATGACATATTAAGCAGAAAGATAAAGACACAAATTTATTTGAATAGAAGAAAAAGAAAAAGAAGTATTTGTTGTTTGACAGCTATCATTTGTCCTGCGTGCAAACTCAGATTTATTTAATAGTAAAATTGTTTTACTTTTTAAAAAATGTTTAGTAAAAATGAATAATTATTTACTAAACATAATTTATAAAAAAATTTAAAATATTTCAGCAATTATTACCGTTTGAAATTTAGCTTTTGTGTGACTCAATAAAGTAAAAAGTTTACAAGTATTCAACACATGTGGCAATATTAACAGTAAATACAAAGTATTTTTTACTTATATTCGTGCTATAATTATATTTTCTTTTCTATTTTAGGAAATCATAAATTATGAAGTTCAATATAACTACAAGTTTCTGTATCAGTTTTATTTATATTATTACTTTGTATACTACTATTACAGTTGAACTTTCTTGCTGTAAATATCCAAGTGCAAGTTCACTAACAAATAAATGGTATAAAAATAAAAAAAGTTTACTTGAATATATGAAATTAATTAATACGGGTGTTAAGGTAAAATTTTATTTTAATTTTGTATTAAATATATTAATGATATATTTTAGGGATTAGTTATGGATACTAGTGGTTATCCAATTCATAGCGAAAAAACTTTAGTAGAAGGCTATCCAGTATGAGTTGTAAAATAACTAAACAAACTCGGGCTCATTGTAAATATTGTCATTTACAAAAATGTTTAGCCTGCGGCAAGAATGAAGCTAGAGTACGATCATAATCTCCTAAATAATCAAAAAAAAAAAAAATTAAAACATTGCATGGACAAGAATGCTGGACAGTAGATATTATATTATATTTTGTCCTACAGTTATTGGTGGTGCAGATTGGAAATTAATTTTTAGTGCACCTAATGACTTATCAAACAAACAAATTATTTTTTTGTATGGCTATGGTGGCCATGCTGTGATTTATCCAGAGAATGTAGCTAAATGACCTATTGGTATCCCATTTATAACAATGCGTGAATGTAAACAACTGACACATCCTTCGGAAAAGATGTTTTCTATGCGTAATCAAGGAACACTAAAAGGTTTTGCATGGGTCATAATCGAATCAATTGGTAAGTTAAAGTAGCTTTAATCTATTTTTTAATTTTGTAATTGGTTCATTGAATATATATTAAAATTAACAAACCTTACAATAGTCTGTGTGTTAGAGCAGTGGTGCGCAAACTATTTTCACTGCCGACCCCCCTTTTTGTGTAAAATTTTATCGTTTCCCCTGGTTGGACAGTGATTTTGCTTAAATCTTCAATGCAGTTAAACTAAAATTCATTTTGCTATTTTGGGTTATAATAACGATTAATTAGAGTTATAATTGCTACTATTTTCATATTACCTGATACTCGTTGAAGAAAAGTCTTATATTTTTTAAGTAACAAATAAATTTGTGAGTTTTTGGCGACCCTCAAAATTTTTCTTGCGTCTCCTTAGGGGGTCCTTAGGGCGACCCACAGTTTGCGCAGCGCTGTGTTAGAGTGTAGTGATAGTCCAGTCAGAATCAGGACGAGAATGAATTTTTTTTACTTATTGAATAGCATGACTGGAGAAAAATTTGAATTTATTTTCTTTTAAAATAATGGCAATTGACAACCTCCAAATTTCTGAAAAACTTCAAAAAAAATTTTATTTATAATTTTAGGTTTAGATATTCCACAACTTTGTGATTGTATTGAAGTTTTACCCTCAAAAGCAATAATAACACCAGAAAGTAATTGGATTTTTCGCATTATATTCAAAACACGTTTAGATGATATAAGAAAAATATCCAAAAAGTATCACAATTATTAACATTAGCAAATATTAAAATAATAACTAGAGATGGAGCAATACGACAAAGGATACGTAAATTAATCAAAATAATGAATGAAAGTGAAAAAAACAAATTATTAAATACATCAATGGCAAAAATTTGGAAAACATTTTTTGAGGAAACTGAAATATCTGATCTTAATATATTCCAAGAGAAATCAGATATTGCATTAGAATTATTTACATCATTACGTGTCCATGAGCTCTGATGTTAAATTTTACAACACTTGACGATACATTTGAGACAACGTTATCATTACCAGAAGGTGATGAAACAATTTGAATTCATCATTTGTCGAGTCATTAAATCAAAATTTGTAATCAATAAAACATCAAAATGGTGAATTTTTGTCAGTTGCACCGAGTATATTAGAAATTGATCCTTTTGATAGAAAATTAAAGATAATATTGATTATTAAAAGTCAATTATTTTCAAAACAATATTTTAAAATTGATTCAAATTTTCGACATTTATTTAAATTTACTCCACAAATTGGTGAAATTTTACCAGAGGGGCAAATTAATGTTCTAGTATCATTACAAAAAAGAGAAATACCTGCCGAACAGATCACCATAATAGTAAGAATATATATTTTATTTAATTATTAACTATTTTTAATTTTGTTTAGGTATTCTACAGACGCAACGAAATTCTATACCATTAATAATTAAAAAACATAATTTTCAGTACCTAATTTTTATTCGTTTCTATTTTGTATTTTTTGTTTACTTAATTTTCTGTTTTAAAATAACCTTTAGTTGTCTTTGATTACCTTTTAGTGTTCCTTGATTACGCAATGAACCTATTACAAAATGAAAACATAGAATAAAGCTACTTTGACTTACCAATTGATTCGATCATGGCCCATGCAAAACCTTTTAGTGTTCCTTGATTACGCATAGAAAACATCTTTTCCAAAGGATGTGTCAGTTGTTTATATTCACCCATTGTTATAAATGGGATACCAATAGGTCATTTAGCTACATTCTCTGGATAAATGACAGCATGGCCACCATAGCCATACAAAAAAATAATTTGTTTGTTTGATGTCATTAGGTGCACTAAAAATTAATTTCCAATTTGCACCATCAATAACTGTAGGACATAATATAATATAATATCTACTGTCCGGCATTCTTGTCCATGCAATTTTATTAAATTTCTTTTTTTTTTGATTATTTTGGAGAGTATGATCGTACTCTAGCTTCATTCATGCCGCAGGCTAAACATTTTTGTGAACGACAATATTTACAATGAGCCCGAGTTTGTTTAGTTATTTTGCAACTCATACTGCCACGGCATTGGTAGATAGTAGATGTAGATGCTTTTTCAGCGTTTACCTTCTCAATTGAACGTTAAAAAAACATCCACATTCTCTACAAGAAATAACACCATAATAACTCTGAGATGCTTTTTCGTCGCGTATATTTTTCGTTTCATTTGACCCAACCGAATTATAATTGTAACCTAGAAAATATAATTTTTTAAATAGAATAACAGAATTAATATTATTATCTGGAGATGTTAGCTTTAATGGATTATGGAATATTTATTACACTGTATAGAATAAAACCACAGCCACTAGTTGAACTGAGTAGATTTTGTAGCCAACAATATGAAAAACGAGGAGGGTTTGCTAAAGCATTTGGGCAACTTAGTTTACCAATTCAAAATACTGAACCACCAAGTGAAAGTTTGCCTACTATGTTGAGAAACTCTAAATTTATTGATGTAAGATAAAATAACTAAATGCTTTTTACTCATAAAAAAATATATCTTCATTAGGTGATCCAGAAGGAAAAATTGTATCTGGGAAGATATTTCATGTTGTAGGAGATGATTTATATATGATTTCGGATGGAAATTTCATTGCGTTTGTTCAAGGTCTGCAAAGAACCAAAAGTATTTTTCATATATACATTTCTTCTTTTATATTCATAGTGTTTCAATTTTAGTGAATATGTACGTGGTGCCAAAGTGCCAAACGAAAAATACATTAAAATGTTTAATGTGGATATGTAATGGCATATTTTTTATTTTAATTTTAATTACTTAAACTAAAATGAAATTTTATCATGTTTTACATTTGATTGGCAGTGAATAAAAGGCTTTCAAGTAAATTTAAGCAATTTGGAGGAAATTGAATACGCATTTTTAAAATGCGAACTACATATAAACCATAAAATAAATGAATTGAAACTAACTTAATTTTTCACTGTCCACAAGCAATACAATATTACATTAAAGTTATATAAAAATTATTATGATAACATTTTTATTGTTACAATCAATCGATTAAGCTTATGCCTAAATTTTGCAAAAAAAATTTTAGTATTTACTAAACCAATCATCACATGGTCCGGCCTTGGTTTTAGAGCTACTTCTATTTTTATTTTCTCCTACTTCAAGTTCTTTTTCGCGAGTCATTCGCCTTTCAGAGTATCGACTCTTTTGAGTTTGCTTGCTCTTTATATAAAAAAGATTTAAAATCTGTTGATGGCTTCTTCTTTTCGTAGTATTTAGCCGAAGATCTTGTGGAGAAGCGATAAGCTTTTTTACCGCTTTTGAATGATTCACAACAAAGAATAAATTTATTTTAATATTTTCCCTTTTTTTTTATTCAACTATAATACATATTTAATTTTAGTAAATTAAGATTATTTTTCTTATCTTTTCAAAGACTTAACAACAACTATCATTATTTCAATTAATTAATTCAATTGGTTATTAATATTAACAAGTATAAATTTTAATTATTGATCAATAGATCCGCTTGCTAGCAGCAACAACGACAAACTAAACTGCAAACCTGTTGACACCAAAGCAAATTGTTGAACACAACCTGTTTTGTATCAACAGGTCCCGTTCGTTGGCTTAACATCCTCCTCCCTTTGACAACCTGGTTGTCAAATTATGTATAGGTAGACAGGCCAATCGCTGAATTGCTCGCTGAAGAGTTCCCGCCTTCGTTTTTATGTCAACAACTCGTACGTTTCCATCCCTTCCAATATGAGTCTTAATCACTCTGCCGAGCAACCATTTTTGAGGGGGTAAATTTTCTTCTTGGATTATTACTAATTGTCCTTCCATTAAGTTTGGGTATGGCGTATGCCATTTTTGTCGTTTGTGCAATGAAAGAAGGTATTCCTTCGACCATCGCCGCCAGAAATGCTGTTGTAAGCTGGTTATATAACGCCAGCGGTTTACATAAGAAGTGACAGAACCCTCATCAGGGACTGCTGGCTCAACAATTGGTTCCAGAGGTCCTTGACACCAAAAATGAGCGGGTGTCAGCACACATTCATCATTCGGATCGTTGGAGATTTGAACGATAGGACGAGAATTCAAAATTGCTTCGATTTGACAACATAGTGTTGTAAGTTCTTCTAAATTCAACCTGGATTGATTTAAGGTCCTATATAAGTGGTGTTTTGCCAATTTCACTGCCGATTCCCATAATCCGCCAAAGTGCGGAGATCGGGGGGGAATGTGACGAAATTCAATGTATTGCTCCGAACACCATGTTGCGATTTCACGTTGGGTCCCCTTGCTTAAAAACAGTTCTCTCAGCTCCTTCAGGCGGTGCCTAGCACCTACAAAATTTGTAGCGTTATCACAAAATAAGGTTTTGCATAAAGTCCTTCTGGCGATAAATCGTTTTAGAGCAGCAATAAATGCTTCTGTGGTTAGATCCGATACAACTTCTAAGTGTATTCCCTTGGTCAAAAAACATATGAATACTGCAATATATGCTTTTATAGCAGCCCTTCCCCTTATCCTCTGGGAAATCATAACAGGACCACAAAAATCTACACCTACTGTGGAAAAGGGTATTGAACCAGTTAGTCGCTCTGATGGTAAATTCCCCATTATTTGTTTTAAGAGCTTTGGTCGGTAGCGAATACAATGAATGCAACTCTTCAATAGTTGTCTACAATAGTCTCTGCAGTTTATTATCCAGAAATTCTGACGTAAAAGTCCAACAAGTGTCTGTGAACCTGCATGTAGATTTTTTGTATGTAAATAATAAATATAATTGCGTATGAATACATTATTCTTCGAAAGTAGAATCGGGCTTTTCGCATTGTAAGGAAGTTCTGCGTATTGCAGACGTCCTCCAACTCTTAATAAATTTGCGCTGTCAAGAAATGGATTTAGAGCTATTAAACCGCTTTTCGAATTTATTGGCTTGTTCCCTTTGATTGATTCTATCTCCTTTTTGAATTCAATTTGTTGGATCATCCAGATGATTTTTAAGAATGCTCGTTCAAGTTCCGTGCCGGATAGTTCATTAGTTTCTAATTTGGTTGGAATATGTTTTGATTTACTTCTACAGATAAAACGTAGTACATAAGCAATAATGCGACGAATTTTCTTGAAGTTTGAATGTTGATAAACGTAATCTAAAAGTGATGATGGTACATGACCCAATAGTACCTTCGTTGACTTTCTTTCTTCTGGTAGCTGTGTCTGATGTATTTGTCTCTTAGGCCAAGATTCTTTCGAGCAAATCAAGAACGATGGTCCAGTTAACCATATTGATTTTCTTATGTCTTCAATGGTAGCACCCCTAGACACTAAATCCGCTGGATTTTGTTTTGTAGGTACATAATACCATTTGCAATTCTCAGTTAGGGTTTGTATAGAAGCGACTCGATTGCACACAAAAGTCGTCCATCTGGATGGATGGGACCGAATCCATTCTAGTACTATTTGGGAATCTGTCCAAAGGTAAGTTTTTCGTATTTTTAGTTGTAAGCAGTTTCTGACTCTAATTAACAATTGCGATAAAAGTTCAGCAGCACATAATTCCAAACGAGGTAAGGTTTGTGTCGTTCTTGCTGGTGCTACCCTTGACTTTGCTGTCAACAGTTCAACAACAATCTTTCCATTTTCGTCTTCGCTTCTTAGATATAAACAACAACCATATGCCTTTAATGAAGCGTCGGAAAACCCATGTAGTTCTATGCTTATTTGTGATTTACTCACTATGGTTAGGCGTGGTATGCGAAATTGCTTGACGTTCCGTAGTTCTTCGATGAATTTGGACCATCGACAATGAAGTTCAATGGGTATAGACTCGTCCCAGGGTAATTTCAGTAGCCATAACTCTTGAAGATACATTTTTGCTCTGATGATCAACGGACTTATTAGTCCAAGGGGATCAAATAATTTTGACATTTCAGATAAAATCCTTCGTTTTGTGATCCTTGGTTTCATTTCTTCAATCGCATCGTAATGGTAAGTGAAATAATCCTCACTAGGTGCCCATGCCATCCCCAGAGTTTTTATGATGTCTGTATTATCAATTCGCATTAATTTTTCACGAGATGTTTCGGGTATGCTTTGTAACAGTTTAGCGTTTGAAGACCACTTATGCAGTTCGAACTTTGCTGTCTGCATTATATTGAGTATTTGGCTTTGTAGCTCTAAAAGCTCCTCTACTGTATTTCTTCCAGTCAGTAGGTTATCCACATACATGTCAGATTTAAGTACCTTAGATCCTTCTGACATTGTGTCAGCATGTTTGTCAGCTACGTAGTTGATACAGCGAGTTGCAAGAAAAGGTGCTGAAGAAATACCGTAAGTTATTGTTTTTAATCGATAGTGTTTAAAGTCTTCATTTGGTTTGTTTCTCCAGAGGATGAGTTGAAAGTTTTGATGATCTTCACGCATTAATATTTGTCGAAACATCTTGATTATATCAGCAGTTAGGACAAATCTCCAACAACGAAATCTGATTAAGATAGAAAAAAGATCATTTTGTACTGTAGGTCCCACCATAAGTATGTCATTAAGAGACACCAATGATGTGGTTCTACACGAGGCATCAAATACTACTCTTAATCTAGTAGAGGAACTGCTTGGTTTTTCTACGCAATGATGCGGTAAGTAATAATGTAATTTTGGTAATGTGGCTGGTTCAACAAGTTCCATATGACCTAAAGCTAGGTATTCCTCTAAAAACGCTTGATATTCAACTTGCAGCTGTGAGCGTTTCTTAAATTTGTTTTCCAAGCAAAGAAATCTTCTCCTTGCTGCCTCGAAGGAGTTTCCTAGAGTTTCCGGGTTGTCCCTGAAAGGATAAGCAACAATGAGCCGTCCTCCATTAGTTTCAGCAATGTCCTTGCAAAATTTTTCTTCACACTTGATTTCTTCTTCACTGAGATTCACCAATTTTTCTTCAGCATTTTCTATTTCCCAGAATTTTTCAACCTGAGCATTTAGTGTATTATTCGTTGAGATGAGACTATCAGTAGTATTACAATGCTTAAGTATTGTATTATTAAACGTTCCGCATACTATCCAACCGAATATAGTTTTCTGTAGGAGTGGTAGATTAGTATCTAACTTAATTTGACCTATACATAAAATTTCAAAAAATCTGTCGGCACCAATTAACAGGTCTACTGTATGAGGTATGTTGAAATTTGAATCTGCTAATTTTATATTGTCAGGAAATTTCCACTTATTGATGTTTATTATTTTTTCCGGTTGACAACCAGTGATAGAAGGTAAAATCCACAGATTCAGATTGCTTTCATAATCATTTAATCGCGATTTTATCGTTGTTTGGGTTTCGTAACAAATTCTTGTAGAAGTATCTCCTATCCCACTGACTTCAAAACTGACAGGGTTTCGTTTCTCGAGCAACGTGGTAGCAGCCAGATCTGTCCTTTATTTTTATGAGAGCAGTTCCTAAGAAGACGTGAACATATTCACCCTTTGGGTCTTCAGTAAATGAGGACAGTGAAACATTTTTAGAACAATGTGGTAATTGCTCCTTGTACGTTTTTAAACTATTTTGATAACCAATTTGCTCTTGAGAAGTCTGTGTTGCACAAGTAGGATAAGTAATTGTTTGTCTTGATACTGAATATCTGTGGAGAAGTGTATGATGGGGTTTGAAACAGACTGTACATTTAGAAGATCGACATTCCTTTACTTTGTGTCCAGATTTTAAGTAATTTATACACAACATGTTGCGTTTTGCCATCTCAAAGCGATGTTCTACTGTCAATGAAGAAAATTGTCTGCACTGTAAAATATTGTGATCTGTTGCCTTGCAAACGCAGCAAGAAGTATTTGTAATTTTCAACGAAGTTTGCCTTCTTTTGTTATGACCAAAATTAGGTTTGATGTCCTGTTGTCGAGGGTAAAGGTTTGTCGCAGCTTTATGTTCCCTAGCCTTGAGAAACTGGCATCTTCGATTTAAAATTATTTCGCAATCCTTCCAAGTTGGAAGACATTCGTAATCTACCGCCTCCTCCCATTTGGTTTGTGTATCTAAATCAAGCTTTGACATTACTATGTGTATAATTATTGAGTTGGTTACATCTTGATCACTTCCTAGTAAACGAAGGGCACATAGGTGAGAGCTTATTCCATCGACGAGTTTCCGCAACTGTGCCGCATTAGCCTTAGACACTCTAGGTATTTCAAATATTTCGGAAATATGCTCCTGGAATATCAGGTGTTTGTTGTCATACCTTTTCTTTAAAAGTTGGAGCGCTTGAAGGTAGTTATCTGACGATTTTCCGAGGGCTTCAATGGTTTGTAGTGCCGGTCCTGACAAACAGTTACGCAAGTGACTGTATTTTTCAGTACTAGACCTATCCTTATCATCGTCTACTAGCTTGTTAAACACAGATATGAAGTTTGGAAATTCGGAATATTTTCCTGTAAAGTGAGGCAGTTTCAATGGTGGTAAAATGGTCTTATTCGACGGCATGACAACTGTAGTCGTATTTAGTTCTGACATACTTGTACGCGTCTTTGGCATCAACGAAAGTATTTTCACTTTTGTTTCACAATAAAGATCCTCTAATTCTCCTCTGGCAGTCGCTAATCCCGTATCGTTAGGATCTAGTTTCTCTAAAGATGTTTGATGCGTGTTTAGAAGCTTCCAATACGATTCCAAAATTTCCAGCCTACATTGGAGCTCATTCACACTGAGGGAATCAGCCTTTCCTACAACATAATTTTTCAAATTGGTGATGGAACGCTTTGCGACTGCTCTGTGAGATTTTAGTTTTTCTACTTCTTGCATTGCTATTATTACTACAAGCTCTTTGAATTCAAGGTTATATCTTGTTGGTGGTTTATATTAGATAACTAAATATGTTTTTTATTCTTGAACAAGGTAAGATTTCCCTTACAGGTTGAAGTGCCTTTATAGGCTACAAATTTACCACAACTAAAATGAAATTCTAAATTTAGTATGTATTAATTAACGGTAAGTAACCAAACGTGGTCCACTGCGCGTGTGCTATTCCAAGCTTTTCTGCTTTACACTAGGAAGCTTCAAGGTTAAATTTTAACTGTAATTTCGGACACTTTTACCGTAGTTATTGATATAAAGCTATCTTGAAATGTTTTATTATACTAAATATTTAATTATTATTATCCATTTTAATGATGTTTATATAAATCTATTAATATTAATTTAGCAATACATATATATATGCTTTATCTATTAATTACAACAACTATATCACTAGGCAACTTTAGCATTTTTACTGTTGTCCTGTCACGGTCGCCAATGGAGAAGCGATAAGCTTTTTTACCGCTTTTGAATGATTCACAACAAAGAATAAATTTATTTTAATATTTTCCCTTTTTTTTTATTCAACTATAATACATATTTAATTTTAGTAAATTAAGATTATTTTTCTGATCTTTTCAAAGACTTAACAACAACTATCATTATTTCAATTAATTAATTCAATTGGTTATTAATATTAACAAGTATAAATTTTAATTATTGGTCAATAGATCCGCTTGCTAGCAGCAACAACAACAAACTAAACTGCAAACCTGTTGACACCAAAGCAAATTGTTGAACACAACCTGTTTTGTATCAACAGGTCCCGTTCGTTGGCTTAACATCTTGTTTCAACTTTTTTGGGATTAAGCCGGGTTTTGCTTGGTTGATAAATTTCAATGGAAGGTCGATCCTAAATTTAAAATTTAAAAGCACAAATATATAAGTTAATAAAACTATGTTTTATGCAATAAAACTTTATTCTACTGTTACAATTTCAGTATTCCTAAATATAAATTCTTACGTCTAAACTCACTGAGTTAATAATGTCGACTGACTTGTTTTAATCAGGTTATTTTTAACATGCCATAACAAGCAGTAATAAAATAAACGGTAACTTGTTTACCATTTATTTTAAGCTAACAGTACCTCGCTATCAAGTTTTGTTGATAGCAAGTTATCGTTGTTGTTAACTCTTCCCCATCGAAAACACAATCGTCCACGATTGTTTAAATCAAATATGACCAATTTTGGGGATATAATTTAACTCAAAAAAATGTCATGACATCATAGACTTACAGACTATCATTAAATCCTAAATTTTAATTATTTTTATGATTTAGTTATTTAACGTATTATTCTACTTAAGTTACATTTTGGAACTATAAATTCTCCATAATTCATTTTTCATATTTCTATAGATTAGTTTATTATAAATTTCTTTCCTTATATTTATTTCTTACCATTCTTATTATTCTTATTATTTATTTCTTGTTATTTCTCTAAGAGGTTCTTCTATCCACGCAGGTAAAGGAATCAAAGGGGTATCAATTCTGTTTAGTTTCTAATATTACTCTTGTGGACAATTCTTCCTGACTGTGTGATAACAGTCGAATTTTTATTTTCTGTAACTACTTCTTGTTTGTATCTCAACGATAATTTAGAGCCTATTCTTTTATTACACTTTACGTAGATGATGTCACCGGGAGAATATTGCTTAATGGGCTTGCGTTTTTTGTTATGGTATTGTAAATCTTTCGCTTGCTTTGTTCTTAATTTTTCTACATTACCTAATCTTACTCGTTCGAAATTTTCGGGATTTGTATTAGGAGCTCTACCGTAAAATAATTTGACAGGTGTTTTTCCCGTGGTGGAATGAATGCTAAAGTTGTATTCGTTCACCGCTCTTTCGGGAAGCAATTTAAAGCTCCGAGGAGTACTTTCAGCCTTAAGACACCTCATTATCTCCGATAATGTAGAGTGAAATCGTTCGATTTGCCCATTCATTTCGCTCTTATATGGGGGAGTTTTATAAATTTTAATTTGTAGTTCATCTTCTAGCATAGATGTTATTGATATAGAATTCAGGGCCTTTTCGTTGTCTATTATTACCATTTTGGGCACACAAAAGTAAAACAGGATGTCTTGAAGGGGAGTTTTCAAATGTTCTACTGATCTAGATTTTACAATTCTTGCTTGGGCGAATTTGGTAAATTTATCTATAGCGGTCAGTACTAAATGCTTCTCTGTGGAGAAGATGTCGATATGTAATATTTCTCCGGGAAAGTTTGGTATGGGGGTTAAATTCAATTTTTGATAGTTTGGATGCCTTTCGTATTTGTTTTCTTTACAAATTGAACAGGTTTTAGTTATTCTTGAGATTTGCGAATTCATTTTTGGAAAAAAGTATTTTTGTAAAATCTTCATTTGATTTTCACGTGAGCTTCTATGGGCTCTTTTATGCTCCTTTAGTATTATTACCTCTTGTTGAGTTATATTTTCAACATCTTCGACAATCTTATTAGTGTAACGGACTTTATAACTACTAAAGTGATCAGGAAAGATTTCTTGGACTATTCCCATTGTATGCTCTGGTGCGAGCAAGCCGTTGACTAGATTTGGTTCTAGATATTTTCTTAAAATCTCTATTAGGCCAACTTTGGTGAACTCTCGTCTCTCAAGGACGTGTCTTGTGTGACTTTTGTTAAAAAGGATTTTGTTTTCATAACTATCTTCAGATCCAATTTTTAGGATTATTTGATTGCGAAAAACATTTATTGGCACTTCCACCGTTGGTATTAGTTTATGCGGAGAACTATTACTGCTGTGCATTGTTGAAGTTAAGACGTTGGATTGGTTTTTGTACGAAAGCCTAGTAAGTGAATCGGCTACTATATTACTGTTCCCTGGCTTGTATTTTAACTCGTAGTTGTACTCTTCCAGAATTGATTTCCAACGTTTCATTTTACTATTAGTGTTTTTGTTACTAAGAGCATACGTAAGTGGTTGGTGGTCTGTGTAAATTTTGATTTTCCTCGAACCATACAGGTAGTTTCTCAAAGAGTTTAGTGCCCATATAATTGCCAGCATTTCTTTTTCATTCGTCGCGTAGTTTTCTTCAGCCTTACTAAGAGTTCGTGACAGAAATGTTATAGGCTTATTATCTTGGGATAACACGGCCCCAATTGCAACGTTAGACGCATCTGTCGTTAGTTCAAAACTTTTGTTGAAGTCGGGGTGACAGAGCATTATTTCCTTCGAGATAAGGGAGTTTTTTAGTTTTTGGAAAGCATCCAGGGCATTTTGACTGAGGGAGATAGTTTTATTTTTGGAGGTGTATTTCGAGACACGTCCGTCTTCCCCTCGTAAAAGGGATGTCAGGGGTTTCGCTAGTTTAGCATAATCCTTTACAAAGCGTCTATAATAGCCCGACATTCCTAAAAAGGATCGGAGTTCTTTAAGGTTTTTTGGTGGTTGGAGATTTATTATTGCCTCAACTTTATTGGGGTTTGGCCTGATTCCGTTCTCCCCTACGATGTACCCTAAAAACTCTACTTCTTTGTGAAAAAATGCACACTTACTTAGCTGAACTTTCATATTTGCCTTTTCAAGTGTTGTAAATACTGCTTATAAATTTGTAAAGAAGTTATTTTCATCTTTTCCAAAAATTATAATGTCGTCGATGTAGACGTAGCATTTTTCCCCGATATGCTGTCTTAATATGTCATCCAGGGCCCTTTGGAAAATCGAAGAAGCGTTTTTCAGTCCAAAGGGTAGCCGAACAAACTCGTATTTCCCGTTATTGATAGAGAAAGCTGTTTTTTCTATATCGTGTTCCTTGAGGGGTATTTGGTGAAACCCGCTCTTTAAATCGATAACAGCAAAATATTTATTTTTTCCCAGATTCGATAGAACTTCATTTATTTCTGGTATAGGGTATTTATCAGGTATTGTCACGAAGTTGAGTTTTCTATAATCTATGACCATGCGATATTGTTTTTCGTTAGATTTACTTGCTTTCTTTGGTACAATCCAAACGGGAGCGTTATAAGGTGACTTTGATGGCCTGATTATCCCTTCATTAAGCAGATCTTTTACTTGATTTTCTACTTCATTTTTCAAAGCCATTGGGTATGGGTATGGTCTTGAATAAACTGGAGTATCCGTATAAGTACGTATTTCTCCTTTTATTTTCGTGGTATAAGGTAATTTCTTATTTGGGTCAGAGAAGAGCTTAGGACAGGCTCTGATAATATTTATTAATTTATTTTTTTGATCTTTTGTTAGATGGGATATCTGCAGCTCACTTGAAATAATATTAATATTTTCGAAATATTGTTGTTTTAGAGGAATACGGATGTTTCTTTGAATTTCCATATATCCCTTTTGTGTATGGATGGTTGCCTTGAATTCTCTTAAGGTATCATTTCCTACTATTCCATCGAATGTTGTGAGACTATTTAAAATAAAGAACTTAATTTTTTTCTTATAGCTGTAAAAAGGATTAATAAATGTGTGATGTGTTATTCCTATGTTACCACCTACGGATTTTGCAAAAAAGGGTTTTTCGTTTCGAATGGGATTTTTTATATGCCTTGGCTGTACATAGTTTTTGTTTGATCCAGTATCTACTAAAAATTTTAACACCTCTCCACTCTTCCTTTTTTTGAATTCAAAAAAGGGGAGTGAAGCGCAATTTACCCTAAAAAATGAATATCATCGAAATATTCAGTTGGATTAAGATCATTTGTTTCATACGTATCAAGGTAATCTTCAAACGTTCCTTGTAAATTGCTTTGATGGTTTGCGTTACGTACATTACCGGTGGCTGCTGACTCATTATCTTCGGTTTTATCGGGTTTGGCATGATAGACCCTTTGATATTTAAAAGGGGCACGAGTCTGCTGTGAATATTTTGGATAATCCCGTTTTTGTACGAATTGTTTACTTTGCGGTCCATTAGTATGATTTAAGATAGCGTAAAATGAGGTTGGAAGGTGCTTAAATTTTTCTGACTATTCATAGCGTGCTGTGTTCGATAATCGATATTTTGCAATTTTAAGCATAAATTTAGTGCTTGAGGTAGATTTTCGGGTTCTTTAATACTTAGCAACCTGGGTAAATCACCTTTTAATCCCCTGACAAATGTGTCTAACGCTTTGTTTCTATAGGACTGGGTCATATTATCAAGTGATTCTTCGCCCATTTCCATGCAGGAAAGTTTGTTTAATATTAATGAAAGTTGTTGGTAAACTATTTGGTAAAACTCTGTAATGGTGCGATTGGCTTGGACTAAAGATATCATTTGATATTCGAGGGTTCCGAGGTCTCTTTTGTCGGCGTAGTGCATTGTTAAGCACTTAGAAATTTTGTTCCAATTTAATGGGGTATTATAAGATTCTAGGGCAATATCTGCTTGGCCAATGATCTTGTTTCTAATTACGCTAAGTATCCCGTAGTATTTTGGTGTCCCTTTCAAGTGCTCATAAATTGTTAAAATTCTACCGACACTTTTTTTCCACGAGCTAAATTCTCCAGGTTGACCAGAGAAATCTCTAAGGCTTTTCACGACATCGGGTATTCTGTTCATATCGCTAAGCATTTTATCTGCAGTTACATTTATGACTTGGTCTTCTTCATCTCTATTCTGTATTATTTTTTGGCCACTTTTATTGAGAATATTAGAAACTATTAAAGTAATTTGTTCGGTTAATGAATTTAAATTGAAATTTTCAGCTTCAGGGGACTGCGGGTTAGCCGTGGGGGCTAGTCGCGGGGGCTGAATTAAATTTTTATTTGGAGGATCCATTATTTCCTTTACCTGTGTGTGTTTTGTTTTTTTTTAGAAAATGTAATATAATAAAATTAACGAAAATAAGGAGAGTATTTACAAGAAACCTAATATGTGCTTGTTTTCTGAATAATGTGAACTTAATAGTTAATTTTTCTAAGCTTATGAAAACTTTTATAAAAATTTCTTAAACTTAACTTCTTACGAAGCTAAGATGAAAGCTAGATGCTCTTAAGTTGAAGTAATTTGATGCGGGATTTCTTCAGCGATTTATCGAATAAATTAGTTTCAGTCGGCTGTCCTTCAGGTTGGACTCCTTTTCATCTGTAGTGGCTACTAAGGGGCCTAATTTCCTGTAACTTGTTTTATTTATTCGGTGCATAGATTCCTCGTGTCCTGTTATCGCTGCGTTCGTGGAGTGAGCTCTTTATATTTTTAAAACGTTTTATTGGTTTATTAATTTAGAAATAATTTATTTAATAATGTTTAATTTATTTCCTTTAGGCACTTTGTTTGGTTAAATTAAAAACGTTTTATATTAACTATTTTTATTATTTTATTATTTACTTTTATTATCAAACAGTTTTATGAACTTTTATAGCAATAAACAAACACCTTGTTTAGCTTAATTTTAAAATTTATAGTTCAATTATTTATTTGTTTTTTATTTTGTTAAAAAATTTTTTCATTAAACAATTTTATTAAATTTTATTTGTGTTTTTAGCACTCTTTGAACCCACCTGACACTCCATCGAACGGTCCCTGCTCGGGCGCCAGTTAATAAAACTATGTTTTATGCAATAAAACTTTATTCTACTGTTACAATTTCAGTATTCCTAAATATAAATTCTTACGTCTAAACTCACTGAGTTAATAATGTCGACTGACTTGTTTTAATCAGGTTATTTTTAACATGCCATAACAAGCAGTAATAAAATAAACGGTAACTTGTTTACCATTTATTTTAAGCTAACAGTACCTCGCTATCAAGTTTTGTTGATAGCAAGTTATCGTTGTTGTTAACTTATATTTTGAGTATATTTTTTTTTATATTGATTTCTTTATATAGGTTTTCTGCCAAAATATTTGTTGGACACAGGTTAAGGATCAAAAAGAATCAAAGTTCTTTTCTACTTTATGAAATAGTTTTTGATTAAAGTTTGAGATGAAACTGTAAAACATGTATGCGCGGGTATTAGCAGATCAATAAAAAAAAGAAAGAATAAAAAAATTTCAGTAAAGCTTCATGCTGCTAAATTGAAATTTTTATACTTGGATTTAAAGTTGAAGTCTCCATATGAAGTTGTTTAAAATCATTCCAAATTATTAAGAACAAGAGAAATTACCTTATTGCGAATCTTCAGAAGCACTACCTGACCTCTTAGAAAGTTCAACCTTTCTTAATTCAGCTCTAAAACTGGTCCGCATGGCATTAATTTTTTTTTGGTAAACTCTTCATCCGCATGCGGATAAAATTCCCTTAACGTTTCCGCTAATATTTGTATCGCAAGCCTTCATTTATCAAGGTTGTGATAATCATAACTTTTGACTTTCCAAAGTTCAGGATAACCCCTGTAAACTATTAAAAACTCCCACATCATCATCATCATTTATTTATTGAGTCTTATGATACATAACATAATACAAAACTATAGAGTCTTAAGAATCTAATAGTGCTGAGTGATATTGGCCCAATAATGAGTGTATAAGCCTTTTCAGTGTAACAAGCAATTACCGTAAACAAAGTGTGTGTAGGTAATCATAGCTTTTAAAGTACTAAAATTTTTATTTAGAAATCGCAGCTTGCTCCCGGCTGCATGATAGTGTTTTGTGAATACTTTAGATAATTTTTATATAATGTTTATTTTTTTTTATTTATTTATTATTATTATTATTATTATTTTTTATTTTATTTTCTTTTTTTTTTTAATTAATTTTATTTATATTATGTTTAAATTTTATTTAAAACTAAATTTAAGCAAAAAGTAACAGCGTGCTCTGACTTTATATTCAGTAGTTGTAGTGTCAAGATGCCCTTGTTATGCTAAATATGCAGATATATAGGAACTGTGAAAATCTTAATAACTATTTACAAATGTATTTACAATGGCTATGTGGGCCGTTATATACAGTATAGGTAAGCTGACCAAATGCTTACTTCCAGCAATTACAGTATATACAGTATTTACAGTAAGAGTAAATGTTAGAGTAATATGTTTGAGGAAGGTGTGTTATAAGTGTACTTTATTATGCTCTGAAGTTAGTCCTGATTGCCTTCTTGTAAAATTGAGGCAACTCTATCGTGTCAAGTGAGTCGTCGGTGAGGTTTAAATCCTGTTTGGAATCGTCGTGGAGAATGTTGAATGGCGATAAATAATAGTTTTCATGGATTGACGAAACAGCGTTGGAATTACAGATGTTTTGTAACGTAAGGTTGTAATGCCATGATAGTTTGCTGAGCGTGTTGTAGCCCAGTCTGAGAGGGTAGTTCATTAGTGGCATTATATCTGCAGCTTCGTAAATTTTGCGGTTGGGGTAGTATTTCCTGTTGGCTTTGCGCTTAAGTCCCGTCACCATCCTTAGAATGGAACGTTCGAGCGTTTCAAGTTTTTGTGCATACGTCGGGGATAGTGTGTACCAGATCGGGAAGGCGTAGCTGATAATAGGCCTGATAATAGCCTTATATAGTAGAAGTTTAGTTTTAAAATGCCAGAAAGGCGATGAAAAGGCGCCGTAGATTAAGCTGGCCGCGGATTTCGCTTTTTTTAAAGTAAGATGTGCGTGTTTATTGAAACCGAACCTGTCGGTAAGGTGCACGCCTAGGGCCGTTGTAGATTTGTGTACATTGATTATGTTATTGAAGAGTTGGAAACTTATCTGTTTAGTGTCTTTTATGCAGAGTTTGTGACAGCGGCCGCTCGAGTTGCGATAAACTATTAATTTGCATGTCGTAGGATTAACTTTAAGACCCCATTTGCTGAGGTAGCTTTCAAGTGTAGGTTTACTTGTATTTAAAATTCCGAGGGCAGTGAGAGGGCGAGGGGCCCCTACGGTGATAACAATGTCGTCGGCATATAAGAATGCTTGCAATTCATTTATATTCGTCGATTTAAACGGAAAGTCATGCAGAGCAAAGGTAAAAGGTATAGGTCCTAAAACTGAACCTTGTGGAACACCAGACTTGACCTCCACCAGCTCCGATAGGGAGTTGTTAATCCCAACACGAAAGAACCTATTTGAACGGAAACTGCTAATGAGTTTAACTACTGTAGGAGGACAATTTGCTTGTTGCAACTTCAATACGATGCCTTCCCTCCAGATTTTGTCGAAGGCTTTCTCGAAATCTAATTCAAGCGCCAAAGTGCACTTGTTATTTCTCAGGTTATGAGTAATAGTGTTACTTAAGGCCAATAAGGCATGCGTGGTCGAGTGCGACTCCCTAAAACCAAACTGATTCCAAGGAAGAATCTCATGCGACAAAATGAAGTTATTGAGCCGTTCTTTAATTATCTTTTCAAACACTTTACCAAGGTTCGAAAGCAACGAGATGGGTCTGTAATTTTTAACCTCCGTAGCAGCTCCTTTTTTATGAATGGGAATGAATTTGGCAATTTTCCAGAGATCAGGGAAGTAACCAATGTTGATGCAATTATTGAAAATGATGGTGAGTATTTTGCACAGGGCCGGTGCGCAATTCTTTATCAATTTATTGGGTAAGTTGTCTAACCCGCATGACTTCTTTGGTGCGAGGAATCTAAGTATTGAGCTGACCTCCTCTATGGAGCAATAAGGGCTGTCAAGCGATGAATGACTGTAGTAGTGCGTTTGCTTCGGTTATGAGTGATGGCTCATTACTAGAGTTGCTGTCGCTGAAAGTTTCTTCGTATTGCCTTTTAAATGCATCAATTTTTTCATCCGTAGTTTGTGCAGTTGTGCCGTTGTAGTTTATATCTGTGTAGTTAAATTTAGCTTTTTTAGCTGCGGCCCGACCAGTTAATTTGTCGATTTCACTCCACATACTAGGCCCTGGGTGGACAGCACGAATTCTGTTCTGAAAGTACTGGTTAATATCCCTAACAGAGTTTTTCCTGATTAATTGAGATAACCTGTTAATTTGGCTCTTGAGAGCGATATAGTATGAGTCCGAGGTATTCAAGTGTAGTTTATAGTAGTTGTGAAGCTCCCACAAAAACTCACGTTCTAGCGATTCAACCATTTTTAATCGTAAATTAATGGTTTTAGGTTTATTACCTAAATTATTCATGGCAATGTCATCATGTCATGTCAAATAATGTGAATTTTCTATATAAAAACGAAACTACAACTATCTTCACACCGTTGCTCAAAATAATGTTTTATGTGTCAAAAAATTTTATAGACTTTTATAAAATTTCGTCAAAGTGTCATCGCCATTGGATGAAAATTCGAAGTTTCCCCTTAACTATCAAAATTATTTGACCAAAGTGACTTTATGACAACTCGTGTATCACCACTCATTAGTCATTCACTAATAGAGCGTGTACACCGGCATCGAAATCATGATATCGAAATCACAATTTCATTTTTATATGAAATTTGCAAGCAGAACTATCTTCACAATATGATTTCGATATCACCTTGCGGAGGTGATATGTATCATATTTGCTCCAATTTCAGCACATTTATTTTATAAACGTAGCCCAAAATCTTTTCGAAATCAGCTGTTGTTGACATATTAAAGGTAGACATTTAACAATCCGCCATTGGCTGTTTCCACACGAGGAAACATATTTCCGGTAACATTTCGTTCCAAACTGGTTTTTCAAATTTTGATCGTCCACACGGGAATCCATGCATGCCAAAGAATTTTGCCTTCGAGGAGTGCACATCTACGAAAACATGAAAATGCCAAAACAAGCTGGGTTTCTACAGCAGAGTTTTGATGAATGCGTTTCTACGCAAAGTTAAAATCATATTTAAAAAACAGAATTTCAGAAAAATACTTATAATTCTTTCAATTTTGCTTGTTTTTGAAACTTTAAGAATTTTTATTTCAGTCTTACCCTATTTACCTGCAAAATATGGCAAATATTATCCTTGCGACATTTTTGTGATTAAAACATAATTTTTCACAAAAACAACACTTTAAACTTAAAACAAATTGATGTTATTTTTTTCTACAGAACTATTTAAGTGTTTTCACCTAAAACTATATTAGTTTTTTTCACCTTAATATTTTATTTTCCCAAATTTAAGAAAAAGTATTCGAATTTCCTATGGTAACATAACCTATAAAATTTATATAAACCCAGACAGCACTCGGAGCACTAAAAGAGATCTTAAAGATATCTTAATTTCTAAAAGTCCTCTAAAAGACCTCGAAAAATCATCTTACGTCCCGGTTTTTGTGCTCTTATAGAGAAGTCGAAAAGATATCTAAAAGGGCTCCGAATTCTGAGCTCGAAATTATCTCTAAATTCTGAGATCAAAAAGATGACTAAAGTTAGCCACAATTTAGGTTTTGAAAATTCGTGTAAAATTTTACATTAAAAAGCATTAAATAAGAACAATAATTCAAATATTAATATTAAGTTTTGGAAGCTATATGCATTATTCTAAAAGCTTTCTGCTGAAAAACTGCTGAATGTCTGTCTCTCTGAACCTATTATGAATATTATATTAAGAAAAGTTTTATTTTAGTTTAACTTGTTTAACAAACAATCGCTGTATTATGTTTATTGAGGATGTATAAAAGAGGAGCAGTTTTAATATCATTTGTAGTCTCATATCATTTGCACGTTTCCTCGGTTTTTTAGTATAGACGTCAAAATTCATCAGGGACTATCAGGGATTGATGCCTCTTTTAGTAGAGACATCATATTTTTTTCAGCCGTTTTGACAATTTTACAATTAAAACAAAATTTTATCCAATTTTTCCATAGCAGCTAAAATTAGAATAAGATTTATTATAATATATGTACGAGTGGGAGGAGGTAATAATGCATTTTCACTGCCATTGGGGGTATTCACATTGAGTCCGGTAACATTTAATTTCTAGATAAGCGGAGGTGGAAGGTAAGACGGAGTTTCGCAAATTTCGAAAAAGCTTTTACCCCTTCCTGAGGCAGAAATAATTCTGCCTCATGCTTGGTATCTTACTAATACACATTTATATACACATGTTATCTGTAATATTTTCCAACACATATTCACATATTTTAGTGGACTGAGAATTGTAGGGGAACATTTCCGAAATGTTACAAGCCTCAATGTGAATACCCCCATTAGTATTTAGTATGTAGTACTATTTTGTTACAATTTGTATGGGAAATCTCTAGTCTTTTTCTCAAAAGAACTAATCCAAATGTATAGTTCTTTCTTCTAGTTTTTTGCGAAAAAACTAGACAAACTCATGGCAGTACGGAGGGAAAATTTTGAGTAATTTTTTCGAATTCTCTCTTTCGGCAATAGTTTTAGAAAAGCTTTTCTGCTATATCATGTAAGTAAAAAAGGGATGGATATATAGCATGATATGATATGTTATCATATTTGATCACAGTGTCATAAATCCATCCCTCTCTTATACACTAAGCAGTTTGACTGTGAATATGACGTAAAGCACTTTTTACAACAACAAAGATAAGAAAGTACTAAATACTAAACACTAATGGCAGTGAAAACGCTTATTTTTTTATATGAAGAAAAAAAGTACTAAATACTAAATATACTAATGGCAGTGAAAACGCACTATAAGCAAGTTTTCACGTCAAACGGAAAAAATTGTAAATAGTCCCTACTAGTTCTAAAATTTTATTGGGCTACGTTCATAGAGTAAATTATGCAGAAACTGAAAATATCTAGACACTAATAGGGTGTTTACACCGGCCCTGTGAACACTGTGAAATATCAAACTTACTAAAAAGGTTAAACCAGCCCTAATAAATTTTCTAATAATTAGTGTAATAATTACAGTAATAAAATTTTCTGTGTTAAAATAGATAAAATAAATAAATACGATTTTGATACCTGATTTGGATCTGTCAACAACTACAAAATGGCCTAATGGGGGTATTCGCATTGAGTCCAGTAACATTTAATTTCTGGATAAGCGGGGTGAAAGGTAAGACGGAGTTTCGCAAATTTCGAAAAAGCTTTTACCCCTTCCTGAGGCAGAAATATTTCTGCCTCATGCTTGGTATCTTACTAATACACATTTATATACACATGTTATCTGTAATATTTTCCAACACATATTCACATATTTTAGTGGACTGAGAATTGTAGGGGAACATTTCAGAAATGTTGCAAGCCTCAATGTGAATACCCCCATATTCACATATTTTAGTGGACTGAGAATTGTAGGGGAACATTTCCGAAATGTTACAAGCCTCAATGTGAATACCCCCAACTATCACTTCAACAGCTGATGCCGAAAATATTTTAGACTACGTTTATAAAATCAATGTGCTGAAATTAAAACAAATATGATCATCCACCTCCTGCTAGCTTGTATGAGGACCATATTGCGAAGGTAGTACCGTCTGAAATTTCCATACAAAACATACAATGTTAGTATAGGGACCACGTTCCGAGTGCCGGTGTAAGCACCCTATAAGGCACTTTTATAAAATTAATTTTGAATAATAATATTCAACAATATTTTTATTTGAAATGTATGTGACTATAGATACAGATAAATATGTACATATATATGAATAGACATCAAGAGTAAATATTTTATTTCGTTTATTGACACCAACCTGTCAATAATACTCCGATGATACTCCATGTCGGTATTGCAGTTTAAAATTATAAATTCTTCTTGATGGCTTCATAAAATTGTTATCAAATATATAAAAATGTGAAAAGTGACTGTAATTATTACTTCATATGCATCATAATAAAATCTAAGGAGACAAACAAAAATTATATTATATTTGTGATATTTGAAAGAAAACCCAAATTCAAAACTATATTATGGATATTTTAAAAGTTCAGCTTTTTATAATAATTTGTCGTCTGAAAATAGAAATTAATATAAATAATCATTATAAGTGAGGCACTTGACAATTTTTATGGATACCAAAATATTTAATATTTAATTTTATTCTTGAATTGCTAAGGCGTAATAGAGAAACCGAGCAGGCCATTGATTGCGTTTCAAATGAAACTTTTAATTCATATTCATAAATTCAATTATATTTTCCTAAAACACCGAAAATGTATGCTTCAATATAGCTAAAGTACGTAAACATTATTAAGAATAAACAATCGAAAATGTTGAAATCAACTAATGATATTGAAAATCAAAAGCAAAAATGTTCTGATAAAGAGAATTCCTCCAATGATGATGAATTATTACCAATTAGTTTTAATGATAAAAGACATTGTGAGTCTATTGAAGGAATATCATGTGAAGCACAATCATGGCGTATACGTGAACGAGTAAGAATCCAAAATAAAATTATCTTTTTTTGCAAAATAAAAAATTAAATGAACCTTTCTTATTTGTGTTTGTCTTACTTTTTTTTAGATGAAGACTGTTAGTGTTGCTCTTGTTTTATGTCTAAATATTGGAGTTGATCCGCCAGATGTGGTAAAAATACAACCGTGTGCTCGCCTTGAATGCTGGATTGGTAAGTTTTGTAAAAACAAGAACAAATTTCACTCTGAGTTTGACCATTATGTTAACTAATTTTATTTAAAACTACGTTTCTTTTTACACTGATATTTTACCTGAGGATTTCATGTAAAGTAAAGTAAAGTCAAAGCATTGTTGAATTCAATTGCTAATGGCTTTAAAATGAAAGGTTGTCTTCAAAAAGAAATTAAAAACACATTTTCAAAAGTAGTCAAGAATTTTTTGTTCGCCTTTTTGAGATATTAGTGTAACAAATAAACTGACTAATTCTAAAATTGTATGTTTACGAGTTCGAGTCACGCTTGATGCCAAAAATTATTAGGCTTAAAATCTTTATATTAATAAACTAAAAAGCCAAAATTTATATTAATAAGCCAAATATGTATATATGTATAATAACTGTATATATAAGTTAAAAACTTAATCTTTATATGAACAGAAATATATTTTTTCCTTTTAAAATTTTTCTCAAATAATTTTGAATTAAAAGAATTTACAGCCTTTGCTTTCATGGCTTCATTACGCATAACTTATTATTGACTTGCTGGTGATTTTGATTGCCTAGTACCTTGAGCCGATAATTTTTTTATTCATGGAAAATAAAAACAGCACACTTATTTTGTTACAGCGGTTTTTAGAGATGCTGTTTGATTTATTTTATTTTTTATTATCTAAGAGGATAAATGTTGCTTTTTGTTGTTGTTGTTGTTTAAATTAATAAAAACACTGTTCATGCAAATACTGTTTGTAAGAAATTAAGTTCTTTTTTATTTCCGCTAAAGAATACGCGGGAGATTTATTGAGTGAATTTGAGTAATAACAAAAATTTATCATTTAGATCCGTCATCAGTTTCACCACAAAAAGCAATGGAATTAATAGGAATTAACCTACAAAAACAATATGAAAGATGGCAACCAAGAGCACGCTATAAGAAATTCCATGATCCAACAATAGAAGATGTCAAAAAGCTTTGTACATCATTAAGACGCAATGCTAAAGAAGAACGAGTACTTTTTCATTATAACGGTCATGGTGTACCTAAACCAACAGCAAATGGTGAAATATGGGTATTTAACAAAACATATACACAATATATACCATTATCAATATATGATTTACAAACATGGATGGGTGCACCTTCAATATATGTATATGATTGTTCAAATGCTGGAATCATAATTAATTCATTTAATCAATTTGCTGAGCAACATCAACGAGAGTTGGAGGTAACTAGCATTTAAAAGAATAACAGTTCTTAATATTTTTAAGTATTTTTTTTATTTTTAAGCAAGCAAAATCATCTAGTGCCCGTCAAAATTCTTCAAATATTCAAATAACTACTTATAAAAATTGTATACAGTTAGCTGCTTGTTCAGCTAATCAAATTTTACCAATGAACGCATTACTACCAGCAGATTTATTTACTTCATGCTTAACAACACCAATAAAGACAGCACTAAAATGGTTTACAATGCAAAGAACATCAATGTTAATACCACAAGTTAATAACGAACTAATTGATAAGTAAATATATATACTGTATTAATGTTTTTATGATTAAAATGATATTTTTGTGTTTTAAGAATACCAGGGCAACTAAACGATCGTCGCACAATGTTAGGTGAATTAAATTGGATATTTACCGCAATAACTGATACAATAGCATGGAATACATTACCACGTGATCTATTCCAAAAATTGTTTCGTCAAGACTTATTAGTTGCTAGCTTATTTCGAAATTTTTTACTAGCTGAACGTATATTACGATCATATGGTTGTACACCTGTTTCAAGTCCACCTTTACCACAATGTTTTCGTCATTCAATGTGGTCGGCATGGGATTTAGCTATTGATTTAGCTTTAAAACAATTACCAGAAATTTTGGAAAAGGGTACTTTATATAAACAACTTCCATTCTTTGAGGAGCAATTGACAGCATTTCAGGTAAATAATAATTTATTTTTGTGTATTTCCAGTAAAATGTTTAAGTGGAATAATGACATTCAATACGATATCAGCTGTAAATTAAATTTTACTTTTAAAATTATTATATTGCACGTGTGCATTGTTTTCCAGTTATTCAAAACTGCAAGTGGAAGAGTAGGCTTTTGAGAATGAACTGCGTGTTAAACGTTGAATATGTATTCTATAAAAGCTTGTAAAAAACTTATTTCTTTCACGTAGAAAATTATAATTTTGTAATCTAAAATATCATTATGCGAACAGTGTTTAAATAAATGCCTGTTTTTTTAGGTATGGCTAAATCAAGGTTCGGAAAAGAGAACATCACCAGAGCAACTACCAATTGTGCTACAAGTGCTTTTATCGCAAGTACATCGACTACGTGCCTTAGAACTTCTTGGCCGATTTTTAGATTTAGGGCCATGGGCAGTAAATTTAGCACTCGGTGTTGGAATTTTCCCATATGTATTAAAATTATTACAGAGCTCAGCAAGAGAACTGCGTCCAGTTTTGGTTTTTATATGGGCGAAAATTTTAGCAGTAGACAGTGTAAGTAGTTTTCTATTTAGTATGTTTTTTTTAATATTTCTAACCAGATTTTTCAATCCTTTTTGTTCTAGTCATGCCAAGCTGATCTTGTTAAGGATCACAAATATTTTTTATGTGTACTACAAGATACATCACTTATGGTATATATTGTATATAAGCCGTTTACTAGCCAAATTGATTAACTTCAATGACTTCGCTTTCATGGCCTGAAAAATTCTGATTTAATTTTAATTTTTATCAAAGTATATAGAAAGTTAACAACCTTGGAACTCATTAATGTGCTTTAAATGTAAATTCAAAGTATTTAAAAAATTGAGTTAATCAATTGAGTTTGCAAACGGCTTAATATATTTCTTAAAAACAAAAAAATAATTATTTTCTATTAATTAAAACAGAAAGAGTATCGCACATTATCAGCATTTGTATTAGCTAGCATAGTAAATAATTTTTTATTGGGACAAACAAGTGCATTACAAGGTTCATTAATTTCAATATGCTTAGTTCAATTAAATGATGAAAATTGGTTATTACGACAATGGCTTGCTATTTGCTTAGGACAATTATGGCAAAATTTTGCTAAAGCAAGATGGTCAGGTGTACGTGATTTAGCACACGAAAAAATATATCCATTATTAAAAGATCCAGTTCCTGAAGTTAGAGCAGCTGCTGTATTTGCATTAGGTACATATATTAGCTCAGTTACTGAAAGATCAGAACATGCTAATAATATTGATCGTTTCATTGCAATGACACTAATAACAACTGTTGGTGAAGATATGTCACCATTAGTACGCTTAGAATTAATAGCTGCATTACAATGGATGGTAATATTATTTGAAAGTCAATTTGTAGTAGTTTATTTACAAGAATCTTCATGTACTAATCATATTTCATCCAATAATAATTTATATCAAGCAACACATAGTTTGGAACGTAATATTAATATAAAAAGAGTATTTAGTTCAAGTTCTATACCAAATATGTGTGGTAATAGCTTTTCAGCAACAACAATTGGCTTTGGTTCAATTTATATGAAATTATGGTATGGTATATTGAACTTAAGCCGTGATCCATATCCTAGCGTATCAATAGCTGCACAAAAATTAATTGAATATGTCAGAAATCAAACAGTTGGTATAATAGCAGCAAAAGAAGCTACAGCTGATAAATATGGTTCAAGTTTAAGTTTACCGCCTAGTCCAAATACAAAACCAAATTATTTAGCTGAATCTCCACCAGCATCGACAGCTACAGTAGTTAATCACATACAAAATTTCAATAGTGCTATTAAAACGAGTTCATCAACTACGAATTCAATTGCAAATACAAAAAATACAACAAATAAAAATATTTCAGCTCTCAGTAATTATAGTGATAATGTTCGCTGTTCCACAACACAAATTACAAATAAATTTAAAATTAGTCCAACTGTATTACCTGAAAGTATATCAATATCATCACCAATACCAACAAAAGCTAGAAGTAGCTCTATTCATGTTGAGCAAGATTCTTTTTCACGTGATTTTATTGGTGCTTCACAGAAATTAATAATTAAATCAGTTAAACCAATAATAGTAACTAAATTTTTACCATGGTCAATTAAATATTTTGCTAATTCTAGTAAAACATCAGGTTATATTGGTAAAAAGAAACCAATTGATCCGCATTCTAAAGAATATTGTATGCGTATTTGGCGTTTTAAACGTAATGTATATATTAGACGTTTAGCCAAAGAACAACAATTGAAAGCAGTATTTAATCGTATTGACACACAAAATTGGATCCGTAAAACACAAAGTACACCATCTCTTGTTAAATTGATTCCATATGAACAACAAATAGCCGTAGCATATAAAGAAAAAGTTTCAGTACATGACTGGAATAAAAATACGGTTTATTCTTGTATACCAACAAATGTCAATAATATCAATTATATATATAATTCGATAAGCAGTTGTAAAAAATCAAATACAACAATGCCAGCTAGTTTAACATCTCGTGTAACGTCATTAGAATTTGTAAATCCTCATGATATAGCTTTAATTCTTGTTGGCCATGAGGATGGAATGGTACGAGTGTGGCGTGAACCAGATAATCCAAACAGCGATACAAAACTGGTAACAGCATGGCAGGGGCTAATCATAACAAAAATAAATAAAGGTTTAAATTTTTTTTATTAAATCATTTTTAAATTTTGTTTTGAAATTAATTAGTTTGATCGTTTATTTTTTAATAATACATTTCTCAATTTAACATTCAAAAAGCATTATAGTTCATTGTATATTATTTTTTTCAAATTTATATTTTAGAAATGTTTGGCATTGTTACAACATGGCAACAAAAATCACAACACTTGTGTGTTGGTGGCTGCTCGCGTGCTTTAAGATTATGGGATGCTGAAAAAGAACTACAAGTCTGTGATATACCAACTGGTTCGGATACACCAGTACGCGTTCTTTCATCATCTCCAAACGAATTAATAGTAGCTGGATGTAGTGATGGTAGCGTTCGATTGTTTGATAAAAGATGTCCACCAAATGAAGCACGTATAAAGACTTATAGAGAACATAATGACGCTATTATAACAGCCTGTTTACGTGATAATTGTGAAAGCTTAGTGACAGGGTGGTAAGATTAAAATTTATATAGTTGTATAAAAAAAGCTTTAAACTTATACTTTTTTATTTCTGACTAACTTTTGAGTAATTCTCGACATTTAAATTATTCTTAATTCATTTATTTTTGTTTGTTTTTTTAGCACTCAAGGAAAAATTCGTTTATTTGATGTAAGAGCACATTCATCCGTACAAAATTGGTTTGTTGGAAATGATGTTACATCAATAGCTGTTCATCCAGCAGCGGATATTTTAGCTTGGTATTTTAGTTTTTTGTTTTCTTCTTTTCTTCTTTTGTTCACAATTCTATATGAATTAACTATAAATATTAAATTTGATTTAAGTGGCTCGCAGAATATATCAATTTTTGGATTAGATGGACGACATCAAAGTACCTTACGTAGCTATGAAGGATTTATGGGGCCTAGAATTGGTCATACTTCATGTCTTTCATTTCATCAACATAAAATTGTACTGGCAGCTGGTTTTGTTGATAATGCCGTCGCTGTGTATGGTTCATCCGGAAATTAATTATTATATTAAACACAAAAACAGACAAAAGAACATTTATTTTTTAATCTTTTGTTTTATATATATTAAATTTTGTATAAATACTAAAAACAAATTAGATTCGAATATCATTGTATAAATTAAATTGCTTAATGTAAATTGTTATTAACATAACTCAAGGTTCTAACTAGTATAAATTCTTAATTGCTTGATATTTATATTTTAAGTAGATAGTATCAAGCAAACTAAATATCTTTTCATATGATTGTAATTTAGTTATTATGGTCCATGGCAAATAAGCATTCGTCACATTCAAAACTTTTCGTAAATAATATCAAAAACTATGAAGAGCATTGAGAATGTATTCACTTTTCGAAGTTAAAAAGCGCCCTTTATTATATTGGCTTTTCGGGCAGATAAATTAATAAAACCAAATACTTATGACATATTTTATATGTCCTCACGTAACTATGTGTATATTACGTTAACTCATATATTCTCGTGTGCTCGCAAACACAAAATTTGTGAATGTGAGAAATACTAATGTACAATAGGCCTATAAAATTATAAAATCTACTTTAGTAGATTTAGTATCTTAAGATATTTGATGCCATTTTACTATAATAAATACAATTTAAAGTAAATATAAATGCATTTATTTTGTCTTTCTAAGATATACACCTAATACTTAATTTGACTTCTAATAAATATATTTTATAAATATTTAAATATTATTCTTTAATTATATTTTTCAAAAGTTTTTATTGTTTGTTTTCTGAAATTAGTTCGTAACTTTTTGAAAATATTTGACAAGTATATTCGTCATTAGAAATTGTATCTTTTTGGATCAAAACGAATATGAAGAATGGAACTTTTAGAAAATAAGAAATATGTTCTCGAAATGAATAACAAATATACTTATTCTCGTTATACTACTTTTTGTTCTCTTTTTAAAAAATTTGTAATAAAATTTAAATTTTTAGAAAAATCTGTTTTAACAAAATTATTATACCTAATAAGCAACATTTTTAAAATATATTAAATTTGTATATAATTTGAGCATAAGTCGTACTTATTTCCTTCTGGGGATATTATTGTGATTGTGCTTAGTTATCTTTTATTGTTAAGCACCAGTCAAACGTAGCATTTATAGGGATAAATGAAGCCATTTTTTATGCAGCTTGTGGCTACGCACATGTAAATAGGCTCATTTAATTGATCTTTACAAATTCACTCGAAATGAACCCCAGATTTAAACTCAAACAAAAACGAAAGAATATACATTCGGATGTTTTTTTCATTTTGATGAGCTAGATGCATTTTCGGAATTTAAGTAGAAGCACAACGCACATATACTGGGACATTTTTGTACATATAGAAACTTATTAATGTGTATCCTGACTGATAGGTCTTTATTTAATCAAATATTTGTTATACCTTACAAATAAATATCTTTTGTTAATTTTAAAATATTCATATTCAGATTATTTTAAAATTACATTTTAGAAATTTCACTAAAATTTGCATTGTTTCCCTTCTTTTACTTTTTATATTTTTTACTATTATTTTGAATTTCACTCTACTTTCCACTAATTTAAACTGACTTCAATTCGTTATTTTAAATCATTTTTTAAATGTAACTTATTTTTAAATTGGAAATAATTAATTTCACTTAAACATAATTTTTTTTTGTTTTTCATGCAACATGATTTTTGTTGCATATTTTAGTATTGTGATATTCAAAAGTTAAAACTACATAACTGGTTTTATTTGAAATTTAAAAAGTCAGTATCTAAGATAATTTTACGGTATAGTTTAATTGGAGCAGTAAAAATATGAATTACATTAATATTCTGTCCTTATGTTCAGAAATGTTTATAAATATTATTAAAATATGACTAAATATTCAATCAGATTTATTTAATAATAAATAATGGTGAAATAAAATAGCGGGATCGATTAGGTTTTTAATTCAAGCTAATCTTTTAAAAAATTATAATTTCAAAAAAATAAACTTAAATTTGTTTTTTTATATAAATGATATTTATTGTGTATTTGGTAAAAATGTACATTCTTTTAAGCGCAATTTAATACATATAATTTTTCTATTTTGTTTTATTTTAGTATTTATTTATTCAGTATCTATTATCACATTCCAGTGTGGGAAATTTTTCCAAATAATCTGAAATATAGAATTTAGTTATCACTATTTTTAATTTTCAAAATACAATACATTCAATTCAATAATAAATTATGAAAAAAAAAAGAATTGTTCAAAATGAAATGAAATTAAGCACCGTATGCATCAACTGCAAACACGACTTAAATACTTTTCAGTCATGCCAGTACAGTTTGTGTCAGTAAATAATGTTACACCAAAACTAAACAATGAGACTAGCTATAATCGCACAATAAATTCGTGTGACAGAAAATCATGATTTCTAAAAAAAAAAAAGATATGACATATCTAATTTTTCATAATTAGAGCCCATAGTGTACATTCTAAATGCCAAATCGCTCGTCAGTTCAAGGTGCACCCACCCTGACTTAATTGTATTGACAGAATATAAATTTTTGGTTATTTTTTTTTATTTCGAAGTCAAAAAAAAAGAAAGGAAAAGGTTTCAAAAGATAAACTTATACGGCCTGATATCTTTTTCCGAATTTTACTATTGATTATTCATCTTTTATTACTTTATATTTCTAGTCATATCAAATGTCTAATATCTAATCTAATAAAATGAGCATTTTGTTCCTATCTTTCAAACAATAATTAAACAAAAATTCATGAAAATGAAACTAACTATTACTTACCGAGCAAACACAAATATATTTTCGTAAATATTATCAAACAGTCTCTAACAAGAAATTTTCAGTATCTTCAGTAACAATTGCATCAATATTATAGAAGGCGGCATGAAGTGATATAACGAAAAACGAGGCACCTAATAATGATAAATTGTAAAAAAAAAACTTCAAAACATATTCATGAAGTTTATACCAATAACCCAGAAAAGAATCGATCCTGCTCCCATAATATATAAAATAGGCAAGGCGGCTAAATTTATAGCAAAACATTGTTGTGTGGTATTAAAACGTTTCCCAAATACCGTTAATGGTACTTGAGATGCTCTAGCTTTATAACATGCATAAAAAACTCCAGCCAAAACAAAAAGTATCAGTGGGGATGTTATTCTATAATCAAATATTATTGCAATTATTTTTTTCTTTTTTGTTATATATATGTATAAATATTGAATTTTTTTAATAATTAAAACATACTTACAAACAATATATCAACAAAACAATAAATACACAAAGGTAATTACTCTGAAAGTATGACAAATTTCGCTTTAATCTATTAGAAAATGTTTGTACACTTGAGCATGATTTAAAATTTTGTGTTTCAAAAAACTGTAGCCATGGTCTTAAGTTTTCCCTTAATTGTATAAAAAATTCTCGTAAATTTGGTATATTTGTAAATATTCTGAAAATAAATAGAACTTTTTGATTCGTAAAATATACTAAAATTGATATATTTTGCATACTTTTTAAGGCCAGTTGCATGTGAGTCAATAGGATTAGGTTCCATTTCTCCACTTACATCAATTTTAATATCCATTATATTGAAAATAATATATTATTGATATTAGAATGTGATACCAAAGTGATGTCTTTTTACAGCCTACAAAATTCTATGAAGAAAAATTCCTATAAAACCAAAAAATTCTAAAAGATATAACGCATTTCGTCACATCTATATAATTTGATAAAATGCAACAAAGCTTGCTTCAAATCAAAAAGAGCTAAAATAAATAAATTAAATAAAATAATATCACGAAACCTTTTGACAGCAAACAAAATAACAAGTTATGCCAAGTATGCTGTTTTTCTTCTGTGTTGCCTTAATATGACGTGTTCGTGTTTTCATAAGACTTTCTAAATATATATATAGTTTTATTCAATCAAATAATCAATTCAAATCTTCTTCTTACTGCTAGAAACGTTCTTTTACAAAGTTCGGAAAAATGGGTCATCAATAAATTTATTTTAGTGGTTCAAAATATAGTATCTACTGATAGAATTTTATGTTACATTACTTATTAGTTTTCCTGACATTGGTATACAGAATTTGTACAACACATTCACATTCACATTCAGCTCCTTTTCTTTTTAATCTATCTGTGGTACTACTAGATTTTTTGAATAGTTGTATATCAGCTCCTGAACGCTACAGCGAAAGCTTTTAGGAAAATTTACTATATTACCCTAACCTAACACAGATGCTTTATTATTTAACCGGTTTTTGGTCATATTAACTCAAAGTTGGAATTTCATTAGAAAACAAAAATTGTCAAATTCAACAAATAGTGAAACTTACATTATAAACTTTAAAATAGTTTTCGTTTTTACACTTTGAGCATAAAAATAATAAAATCAAGCATTATTTAATCCTAAAAATATTTCTAATATCTGGTGAATAAATATCAATAACATATTATCATTAGTAACCTGTTTAAGAAATTTTTTAGATACCTTGCTTCTTGGATATTAATTACTATATCTTCTAAAGCTTAGCGTACACCAACGCTTCTAAAGCGGCTTCAGAAGCGGATTCAGTTGCCGCTTTAACGTTATTTAATGGGTGTATCAAAATCTGGTTGACAAGTTTTTCTTAATGTAGGATGCTTTTTTTAGTGGAATATTGTTGATTATTTTTTTTTTGGTTATTATTATTAGTTATATTTAAATATTGCTAATTTCATCCCAGATCTTGTCCTTCATTCTTATATTTCTATAATCTCTATGATCAACATCATAGAGAATGCTATATTTTTTAACGCTTTCTATTAGTTTTTCTGTAATATCAGTCATTTTGAATCGACCATATATATTCTTTTGATCTTTCTTATAATAAGATATACCTAAATATCGATCCATACTAGCCGATATTATAAGATTATTTGAACAAATTAAATTCTTAACATCATGATTATGAACAATTCTTTACGAAAATTTCATCCACATATAAACAATACTATTCGATTTTTTAAAAAAATGCTGTAGGTATTTGTAGTATTAGATCTATACCAGTACAAAAAACATAATTTGTTCATCATTCAATGATATAGCCAAAGTATCAGCTTTAAGTGCCTGATAGCTTTCTGTTTGAATGCCATTTTCTCCATCCCAAACAGGTAAATACCCTTTTGAATCACCAGCAATTATTGAGAAATCTTTAATTACTTGAAAACATCAAACAACTATCTGCTTTTTTGTATCATCTCTTTCAAGTGTCATTTTACGTATTGCTTCTCATGCTGTTGGATTCCAAACCAGTATTGTATCCATAAAACCAGTTACTATAAATTCACCACTTTCAATAAATTTAGAACAAAAAATTCTTTCTTCTCATTTATAAAATAGATTTGTATATATAAAATGATTTTCATTTATTTCAAATAAATTTAGACAGCCATTTTTGGTACCTATTACAAATAATGCACTCCTTTCATGAATATCTGAACACCAGGCACTATTATACATATGTTAAAATTGATTCAGACTTTTACGCAGTTTCTCATCTTGACCTAAAATAGAGAGAAAACTTCAAAATAGCTAAAGAAAAAGGGAAATACTTGCCGGGTATGAGAATGAAAGGCAAAACTTTTGTAAAAGAACGAAAAAAATAAAATGTGCTCCTTGATTGTTTAAAGGTTAACGGATACTAACTTTTTGGTTATATACAACCTTTGTGTTGTACTATTCCCTCTATTCTATTGTACTTGAATTCTGCCGCTCTTCCTTTTGCTAAGTAAAATAGTGGTTTATCTTTTTATAGTTGTTATTTCACTAATCTTTTTTTTGGCACTTTAAATTTTCCTGTTTTCACTGTCACTTTTTTAATGCACCTAGCGAGCTGTATGGGTGGATAGGCCTTAGTGATAACGGCGCTTTGAGTAAAAGAACGCTACTATATTTGTTTGACAGTCTTTGCAATATAGAAGATATTAGTTTTGGGCAAAGTTGCAATCTTTCGACGAATAAAATGGCAACTACCTTCGATCATAATGATTCTTTAACTAAAGTCGATTGTATTATATTTGTTGTTGGTGTTGATGATAAACAATATATAATAAATCAGCAGCACTTCAGGTTTTTTTTATATAAATAATCTTACTCATTATACCCAATAATTTTATTATTAATACTTACAGGCTTGGCTACTGATATAAACTAACCGACACAATTACAGTGCTTACTGATGAGGTTATTTATTTTTTGTCATATTTTATTGAAATTTATTTGATTTTCTTCCTTTTAGAGCGATAAATATAAGGCCAAATCTATGAAACAATAAAAAAATGGAAAATTTGTTGGGGTTTTTTCAAAAGAGGGTTTATCAGGTGAATTCTGTAAGGCATGGAAGCAGCATTAAAATTCAAAGTTTTGATAATATTGATGTTGGGATCTGAATATAGCCTTCTTTCAAAAGACAACTGCTTCTGGTATCTGTGGTTTATATTGAATCAAAGATTTATGATAAACCATAAATTAACGGAAAATTAACCATACCTTCCTCTAACTTTGTCATAGCCTTCGATGCGGGCATCTCTTTGGGGATGCCTGCATAAAAGAGTGGTTCGGATAACAGGAAGTAGATAAATGCTGCCCGACATGTAGAGAGACTTCCGATGGAGATGATATAAGATATATATATATATATATCCCAGCAGGGAGTTGTTAAGGAAGGAAATGGGGAAAAGAGAAAAAGTAAAATTGTTCCTCCGACAAGAAAAAGCGAAGTGCAATGTATTTCATGGTGTTAGCCACATTTTCATTTTCTATATATATTATGTGCCCAAAAGATGAATCTGAATTTGCAATTATCAAAAAAGCTTCTCTTGTATCTGGATTTATTTACAAATTATCTTAAAGATCAAATTATGGATATAATGAATTTCGAGATGGTTAATAGTTTTTATCTTTTGATATTAAAATTATTTATTAATTTAAATAGAAAAATTTATTCATAAACAATTTTTCAATAGGTCTTAAATATAAGCTTAGGGAATTGTAATTATGCATGTCAAGATCTAATATTTATTGACACTCCGGTATTAGCCAGCGGGGCATATTGGTTCCAATTACTTGATAAAGAATAGTGTTAAGTATACTACCGATTTTTAAATAAAGCATTTATTAATTTTGTTTTAAAATGGTTTTAAAAACCGTTGTTCTGACTACTTTCTACATGTTGTATTGCAGACTTTTTTTTCTTTTTATTTGCTTTAGTTTGTTTATTTTTTATTTACCTAAGTTATTCGTTTCACTACATTTTTAATTATCACAATTATTATGAAAATATAAAATCATATTTACCCAATAATTTTTTATAGAGGAATTTCTTTTATTATTAACATTATTTATTTTTAGTAAAAGAAGTTAAAAGGACAGGAATAATGTAAAAATCTCTATAAAATAACTATATTGTTAATAAATCTTCGTTATTTTGCATCTTAAGCTTAACAAGTGAAGCATGTAGAAATAGCTGAAGGTATTAAAGATTCTCTTACAAACAAAAAATATATCACAGGTGTAGAGCTATCCCAACTGGAAATGTGTTATCAACCAATAATTCAATCAGGAGGAAACGATAGCCTTAAATTTAGTGCTATGAGTGATAAAAATTGTTTACATTTTCTAGTAATTGTTTGTTCCCTAGGAATACAATATAAATCATATTGTTCAAATTTATCAAGAACACTTTTTGTTAATCCAACAGATGATATACAAGAAAATTATAATTTACTTATTAATTTACAAGAAGAAATATATAATTATTAAAACCTGGAACAAAACTTTGTGTCTATGAAAAATCTTTAGACTATGCTAAAAAAGACAAATCAAAATTATTACAAAATTTAACAAAAAATTTTGATTTTGCTACTGGTATTAAATTTCGTGAAGGTTCAATGTTAATTGTACCAAAATATATGGCAATTGTTAAAAAGGGAATGGTTTTTAATATTACAAAAGGTTTATCAAAATTATCTAATAAAACAACAACAGAAAAGGAGGGAAAATTATATACGATACTAATTGCTGATACTGTTCTAGTAAAGAATGAAGATCAGCCTTTGTCTGCTTTAACACCTAAAAAGCAAATTAAAAATATTGGAATATTTGCTAAAGATGATGAAGAATATGGTAATAGAGAAACTGAAAAAGGACCTGAAATTTTGCGTAAAAGTAAACGAATTACAGTTTTGAAAAATAAACATATTGCTAAAGAGAAAAGAACACAACATAAAAAAGAAATATTACAAATTTTACATTAAAAAGCTAACGAAAGATTAGCTATATAAAGCAATTTAATTTAACAAGATGATATTATTACAAAATAAAGAAAATCCAAAAATTAAGGATTTATATATACTATCAACTATTTCAAATAAACTGGAGGATTAAAAGTCCATGCAAACGGATTTCGTTATACAGCAGTTAGAGGAGATAAAGTTGATATTATATATAATAATAATATAAAAAGTGTATTTTTTCAAGCATGTGATGGTAAAATGAACATATTATTACATTTTCATTTAAAACATGTTTGGCAGAAAAAAACCTTTTGATGTATAATTTTATACAAAATTGGTAAAATTACTACAGATTTAGGTAAACAACATTATGCAAGATCGTGATGATTTAGCAGCTGAACAAGCTGACGTGACTTACGTTATACATTGGAAACAGCATTTGAAAATCTTTATAAGAATGTTGAAACGATGACAGATCGATTAATTGGATTTGATAAACCACTTCGTGGATCTGGTTTCCACGGAGCGCCGTTTCATGGAACAATCTTACTTGAGTCAACATTCTTTAGTTTAGTCGATTTAACTGAATGGCCACCATTTATAATAACATTAGGTGATGTTGAACTACAGAGGAAGTTGAAAATGTAGAAGTTGATTACTACGATAAAAATAAAACAGGTGGCAACAGAGAAATGGATAAAGAACATAAACATCATAAATAATTTATTTAATAAAATTTTTGTAGCTTAAATTTATAATTGAACAATTAAATTTAATTTGATATAAAATATAAATTTTGTTTTTTACTAAAAAAAAAAAATAAATCAAATTTCCATGCATAAATATGTAGGAATCTTGGAAAAAAGAGAAATCATCGGTTGGGTTCGTAGGTCACTTTAAAAATTGTAGAACTTGATTAAATATTCGGAGATCATGGCATGTGTAAGTTTTTTAATTAAAAAATAGCAATTAATGAATAACGAATTCGTCTAAGGTTGAAAACACAATATTTTGGGAAGCTGAATACTGAAAAAAAGTTTAAAAATTGCTTTCAATGTACTATAAAATTTATTTACAGCAAGTTTAGTTAAATGATGCTATAACGCTTCCGGATTTAACCAATCTACCTAAAAATGTCTATGATGAAAGAAATTAAAGAATAATTCGTGCGCTTCATATATCAACCATAAAAACAGTTTTATCTAAAGAACCATGGAAAAAATATGAAGAAGATATGTATTCGGCTGAATACAATGCAGCGTCTTTGTGAGGACTTCTATAAGTAATATAACTTTTACTTAAATTTAAATTTATCTTATATCAAATACAATTTTTATTGTAAAATAATAAACAAAAAAATAGTTTTTGTATAAATAATTTTATGTTTCGAATTTACCCAAAATACATTTTACAATTTGCATATAAGATTAACAATTACATACATACCCATATATTATTAACAATGAATTAACTGGACAGTTAATATATTGTGTTTGTAACAAAAACATAACATTGAAATCAAGTTATAAATTAGTAAAAAAGTAACACCCTTTCTCCCCAAACGCTAATACACATAATTTTGTATGAAGAATTGTGTATATAAATACAGCCTTTAAAATTATTTTTTAATACATTGTATAAGGTTCAAAAACGACCAAAATCGTTTCTTTTGGATAGAGCTATTAAATTTATTAATTAATTTTTTTTAAATTAATCTTTTAATGCTTTCAAATTTATTCTATTTATAAATAAGTATATGTATGTCCTCTACTTTCAATAGATATAAAAATTTAAAAAAAAAATATTATTTTGGATTGATTCCATTTCTAAAAAGATGAGTTATATATGTAAATGAATGAAATTTATCTGTATAATCTGGCATTTCAAAACTTCAGAAAAAAAAAAACTAAGAATTATTTATTGAAAATTTGTAAATAATTGGAAGAAAGCTGTTGTGGAATAACAAGAAGTTTATTTGATTGGAATTAAATTAAACCAATTAATTAATTAAACAGATTTTTGTTAGACATGAAAATAATAATAAAATGAAATAAATATGCTTTGAATCATCAATAAGAAGTCAAAAAAATATTTTGAATAGTTCTCTTCTATATTTTTTCTCATAGCAACTAAAATAAATTTCTTAGAAACTACTTTTAATAAAGCATTTTAACAAAAACTCAAAATATATGATAAGAGCCTATTATCAAAACTTGTTTCCATCATTTGCTGTAGTTATCTATATTCTCATACATACACTAATGGCTCTGTATATTAATAAAAACCATAAATATCATTTTTTATCAATATTTATGAAATAAAGCATAGAAATTGTAATCATTTATTTGCTTTCAATGAATTGAGTTCCGAAATTCAGCTTCTGTTGTAAACTACTGTTAGATTAGCTTATCGAGTTTAATAGCAAACTCAATTGATATGGCCAAGGCTGCTTTCATAGATAGAACTGTATTTTAATATAATATTGTAAGGTAATTTAAAAAATTTAAAGTAAATTACATTCTTAGACTTTATGCATATTTATTTAAAATAAATTAACAAATCTTTTTCAAATAATGAATTCAACAACTTATAACAATAGTTATGATATTTATAGATTATAAGAGTATATAAAAAGCTGAATGGCATGCTTGAATATTTTGATACTGTGTCTATTTAGTATCGTTTGCGCGATCATTTCGTGCTGTCGTCAATTTCAAATGCCATAAATGTGGGAAGTGTTTTTAAATTAACAAAAAAAATAACAATTATTTTTAAGTTATTATTTTTAAAATTTGTCTTACTGCATATTTATTAAATCACATATTCACATATTTTTAAATTAATTTTTTTTACATCAAATTTAATGTTTGACTTTTAAAAGTTTTTTATTTTTACTATCAAAATTTTTAGGTAAGAACAAAAATCTATTTTTAATTATAAAAAAATTTCATATAAAATATCAAAGCTAGTTTTTGTTTTTTAGAAAAATTATATTTAAATCAGTTATGTATGTCTAAATTGTATTTTTTATTATTTCTTTAAATAATATATGTAGATATTTATCAAATTTTGTAGTTATTGTTCATATTTTAATTAATAACATGATTCTTTGATATTGATTCATTGGTAGCATTTTGAATATTGATATTAGAATTGCAAAAACGCTTTTTACACAGATCCCTATAGGCGGCAAAATCATAGAATAATTCAAATTATAATTCATAGAATAATTCAAATTATAATTTTGAAGCATGTATTGGTATTTTTGAACTTAAGATCATGTCTAAATGATAATGACCCTTTAAAATTGTTGCTGTTTTTACAAAAGAATGTTTAATGTATTGATAAAAGCGGTTGTTATGTTTGTTATCAAAGTTTCTTTTTTTATGAATATACATTAACATTTAAAAATGATTTTCTTTTATTTTATTTTCAATAAAATTTTATAGATGTATAAAATTTTCATATCGTTAACTTATGCCAACTTTATATAACATGATGATTTATTTAATTTATTAAGTTCCAAGACAAATTCCAATAGAAAAAATTAATTAGACACTAAAACAGGGCATTAGTTTTTTAAAATTTTAATTAAAGTCTCTTTTAAAAACTTTGAAACAAACTGATTTGGTTGGAAATTTGAGAATTTGGTTTTACATTATACAGCTACTCAATTCTTGAGATTGATTACTGAATCATATAAAAAATCGAAACTTTACGAACACAAGAAAAATACTCAGTCAAGACTAATAAATTTTTGTCAAACACTCGAAAATTCGAAGGTTCGTTCGTTTAATTTTTTCATATGTTTAAAACTAAAACAAAATAAAATTTAAATATTTGTTTTAGATTCCAAAAATATGGGAATAAATAATAATTGGTTAAATGACAGTGTGAAAATGCTACCTAAGAATTCATATAGTGTAATTGCTGAAACTAGTAAATTGATCCTTAATGATAGAAATAAAAAACCGCCAATGATTTTAAAGGATATTGAAAAACTAAATGTCAATGATTCAATCAAATGTATTTTTTTATGTGAGTTTCATATGACAGCTGGTCGTAAAATCGCCGTACAAGTACCTGAAAATTATTTATCTAAGGAAACATTTGAGACTGTTAACCGTTATGTTATACCACAAGTACAATTACATCGAAGTTTTTTAAGTGTGTAAGATAGTAATTATTCAATTAAATATAAAAACTATAATAATACTTTTCAAAATTTGATTTAGTTCACTCTTAGGCATAAAAATATTAGGATATCCAGTTAGGATAGAACATAAACAATACGCCAGGAATACATTCTATTTTAATGTTTGTTTTGTATTTGCACCAACAACTCGTACAATAGGTTATGAACCAATTGTTAAAAAATTATCAGAATATTTGGTATGAAAATTAGTTTTTTTAAATTATTTCAAATAAAACATTGTGTTTTTATTTTTTGTTCTATTTAATATTTAGTTAGCTATGGAAAACTCTGGTAAATTCTTATCACACCCTAATAATGCTGCACATATGGTACGAATCGCTCATTTATTTACTCAAGTTAGGAATGATATCAATTCCAAAAGGAAATGTATGCTACAAGGTGTGTGCTATCTAAAAGTTTAAAATTTTTAATGCAAATCTTTCAAAATGGCTGCTGTCTTATACGCTTGACCACTAAAACTATTAAAAGAAATTAGTTTATTATCCCTTAACGAACGAATGGATTTTTTAAAACAATAACCAATAGGTCGACGGATTTTTAAGAAATTAAATAGATATATAAATATAAGATATATAAGAAAGGAAGTGAAAATTTCAGAAAAATAATGGTAGTTGAGCTGTATGGCAATATTCGTTTTTTTTAGAATATTTATAATATCGTGAGTATGGCGGCATGGATTTGTTAAGGGTTAATATTTTATTATTAAACCATTTAAAATTATAAAAAGTGTAAGCATATACTCGTAAAAGGAAACAGAAGCAGTAAAGGATAAAAACAACAGTTCAATTCTTGATTAAAGCAACTGCAACTGATGAAGTATTTGGCTAAGTATTCAGACAAATGGTTGTATGCAATCATCTACAGGTCAATGATCGGTGTATGTGACATAGAACAGAAATCTTCGAACTTAAGAGAGTTATTAATTCTGTCATATACAAAATAAATTCTTAATTAAATTCCCATCCAATATTCAAGCATAGTATTTACAGGATCCAACTACTTCGTCTAGTACAATATTGGATGAAAATATTTGATCGTTGAGGAGGTACTTTCTATTTAATAAACAACTCTGAACAATCCTTCTTACTTGAAAAGCATTGACTTGAAGCTATCGTTATTGTTCGGGATATTTTGAACATCATTTATCGGGCTACTATAGTCCATCAAAAAGCACTACCTAGAAGAGAACATTAGTGCATTATAGTCATATAAAAAGTTACAAATTAAAGAGTCTTTGATATTTTAAAAAGTTTTTGCTAAACAAATTTAGCTGCCTGCTTGGAGTTTTTTCCTTTTATTTTAGGAAAACAGTCGGTTTATTTAAATTCATGCAGATTTTTTCGGATCACTTAGTAACTTGATTTTTCAGCAAAATAAAAAAAAAATAATCATAATCAGCTTTTGCTTAGATTTTTAATAAAATTTGAATTTTTTTTTTAGAGTAAAAACAATTTTAAGCTTTTTAAAACTTTATTAAAAATAGATTTTTGCTGAAAATTCATAATTTTTGATATTCATGTTGATTTTTTGGTCTTCTAGATGGCAACACACTAATTCCATTGTGTGTTGTACCAAGCTATCCAGAAACAGTAAACGTATTTCCCCATCAAGCTCCAGCTTTAACAGATAATTTCTATCAATACATTAAGAGTCAATGGGATTTGACCACACAACGGGTAATTAAAAGACAAAAAACAACGGAAAAATATTAACGGTCTTTCTGTTTTTCTTTCCATATCAAATTCAGATACTTCCATACATAGATGGTTTTAATCATATTAATAGAATAACTGCATTGGCAGATGTTGCATTAGAATTAGCCTGTGATTGCATTAAACATTTAGTAATATTAGGAGTAGCTGTAATTGTGCCAGTTTTTCAATATAGTAACGTTTACCGGCCAACACCAAAATTATGTCAATTAGCTAAATGTCGTGATTTACAGAATAAATGCATTTTGAAATGTTCAAAATCAGGTAATATTTGTAATTTGTGGAAGTATTTTTCATTTGTCTGCCAAAAAAAAAGTTAAATCCAATTATATAACCTTAACAGTAGGACGTAGAGCAAGTGTTCGTGATGTATTTCGAATATTTGCATCAATGACTCATGGTGCTACTTTCGGGGAAGTATGTGTACGACTTAATCCTGCCGCTTTGAATATTAATGAAAAGGAAATGGTTCTTTTTGGCCAGCTTGAAGGTTTAATTCGTCGTGTGGATAGAGTAAACTAAAAAAAAAAAGTTCTTAATGATAAAACCTATTTCATATATATTTATTTTTTATGACATCTAAAGTTTCCTGTAACTGTTAAACGAAATCTTTTCGCTGGTGATGAAGGATGTATTCTTAAACCAAAACCGGGATCATTAGGTAATTTACCAAATACTGCATCCTTTGAGAGTGCTATTGATCCATTAAAAGGATTTAAAATACATTCATCAAGTAAGCCATTGCCAAGAAGAGGGCATACAATCGAATTTCAAATTAAAAATATACAAAATCAAGTTAAAGAAACTACAAAGCTTAATTATAGTGGACATAAGACATTTGATGAAATCTGTTGTAAGACTGGAATGAGCTGCCAACAGCTTGAAGCACATTTTGCTCGTGATAAACATGTAATTGTTCTTTTGAAATAAAATTTATAACATTTATATTTTGTATATATTTTTTATTTATATAAATTATTCAAATAATGATTATTTTTAAAAATATAATATTTTTCTTGCAACTTTTATGTATGTATATTTTAAAATTCTAAGCAGAGTGTTACACGAAGCTAGACTTTTTTCAAGCTTTAGCAAGGCATATGCAATAAAGATATATATAAAGTATAAAGCTCACTACATTTGAATTTATAAATAGGTATTGGTAAGATGCAAGTCAAGGGGCTGTAGAATTTTTGCCTTACGCAGAATTATTATGAATCTGACAGCTGCGGGTTCTTTGTGATACACTCCAATGACTAGCAATAAAATTAGCTGAAAGGCACAAATTATACTTTTCTAAAAGGTTTGTAATATGATTATTGCAGTCAATATACTTCTGAGTGGAAACTTGCTTCAAAAACTACTATAAAAGTGATGTCGATGTTAATCGCAAGATGGTTGAACGAAGTTTTCATTTGCTGAGAGACAAAAGAGTAATCGGGACTATTCACTATTTTTTCCAACGAGATTATTGAACGAAAAAGCCATTTGACGACTTGGAAATAATAGTGAATAGTCCCTATAAAGTTGAGCACTCACTTATAGTGGGTTCAGACAGGGCACTCACAACCAAAACTCACAGCGATTCTCTGATTTTTGTATGGAAAAATGACAAATGCATCACTGTGAGAATCTTCGTTCCCGAACGTTGATTTTGTGAGTTATAGCAGTTTACTCATGGCAGCACTAATAGGAATTGTGACTATTGAAACATATAAACATATAATGACAGTGGAACTTTTGAGGAACGAAACGTTAACTAACAGCATTGGCGCTGTGAAAACACCATTTTTTTTATATGAACTCAATCGTTGTGAGTTTCTGCTGTGAGTTGGCCTGTCTGAACCCACTATTAGTGCGTATATCTCAGCGGGTAACCTTTATGACGTTATAGACTCATGCTAAAGTTCCCCCTCATATGTGGAGATTTCAGCGTGAAATTCATTTGTACGTCATTTTGACGTCAAAAAAGTTACCCGCTGAGATATACGCACTAAGTGAGTGCCCACCTTAAGAGTAGTAACTCAACTAAAATATGTCAATTGTAAAGATAGCTGCCATTCGATAAAAATGTAATAGATTAGTTCCCAGTGCTGCCTCATGATAATCGAGAAAAATCTGATTTACATTTGTATTTTTTGATGTATTTACATTTGTGGCAGCGATGTACTTTTCTTATGCTGGCAACGCAAAAAAAATTATATTACGGATGTAAATGCTTGGTGTGAACACTGTATAAGCGGAGGTGAAAGGTATGACGGAGTTTCACAAATTCCGAAAAAGCTTTTACCCGTTCCTGAGGCAGAAATATTTTTTACTAATACACATTTCTATATACACGTTATCTGTAATATTTTACCAACACATATTCACATATTTTAGTGGAGTAAAAATTGTAGGGGAATATTACCGAAATGATACAAGTAACAATGGTTGTTTCCACACGAGGAAACAAGTTTCCGGTAACATTTCGTTCCAAACTGTTTTTTTTTCGAACAAATTTTGATCGTCCACACGGGGAAACAAGTTTCCTGGTAACATTTCATGTGCAGATAGAGTAATATAATTGTGTGTGTGCTTTTAAATAAATTACTTATTGTATGTGTTAAAATGTTTCTCTTGATACGCAAATTTTTTTAGAAACAAATTCAACTTCGAATTTTCCCAATTTTACCCCTTACTTCTCGCCGCTCCATCCAACAAACAAAAATGTTACCGGAAACTTGTTTCCTCGTGTGGAAACAGCCAATGTGAATACCCCCGATGACTCGTGTGTCACGCACCCAATAACATCGTCGCTTATGAACTCAACTATATGATCTCGCCGACAGCAGCATACCTTAACAGCTTGATTTACAACTTGTTGACTGTCGTGCGTTAAGCATTTAAAATATAATATGAGTTTGTTTGTTAAACAGTTAAACTGGTTGGAATTTTAAAATAGAATCAAATCAAATTAAAAGCCACAATTTATAATTAATTTTAAACATTTAGTAATCAAATGGATAGAAAAATGGGTAAATTATAGCTTATTGCATTTTCAAATAATATATTATTAATTTTATTTTTATCAATTTAGATGATAACCTGTTCGGAAGAAGAATTTTCATATCAAATAAAAAATGGTCTGAAAATTTTTTTGTAGTAATAATTATTTATTAATTATTATCTTTTAGAAAGGAATATTACATCAACACCTCTTCTACAATATTTAGCCAATAAGAAATAAGAACGTCGACAACATTCGACAACGAATGACGACAACGAGATGAAGCACGGCAAAAAATGAAAGATATACTTTTTAAAAGTGTTCCGGAAACAATCAAAGAAAGTCTAAGTGAAAATGAAGTATTTTCTATTGATAAATCGTAAGGTAAACATAGTGAAAAGGGGATATTAGAGAAATTTTTATTTTTGTTGTCTACCTTCATTCTAAATAACAACTTTGTAATCACTTTTAAGAACTTGCTTTCAAAACTGCTCAGTTTTTGGCAGATCGATGGTTTTTATTCTATATTAAGATTGATATAAAGAAGGAATATTTGGCCCAATTTCATATGAAATGATGGATTTACTCAAAGCTTTTAATTGACCTTGCTAACCAGAGTTATTGACTACAGTACAATTTTTTTTAAATATTGTATAAATTGAAATTGTTCAAAATTAATTTACTATTTTTGTAATTGTTTTAAAAAATGAATTAGATTATAATTGTTTTGATTTGGCTATAGTTCTGCATTAATTTTTTTATAATGATTTAATGAATTTCTTTATTATAGAACAATAAAAATGAAATTCCGAAAACAAAAGAAAAGAGAGTGGAAAGAGTTTTTGCGATTCGGAAAGATTTACGTGCTAGACGAAAAACTGAACGAGAACAAAGAAGAAAACAAGAAAGAGAAAAAAGATTTGCTCAGTTAGATATAAAAAAAGAAAACAAAATCATACATCATCGAAAAGTTCGCCTAAAAATATAAGAAATAGAGAAAATGAAACTAAAATTAAATCAAGTACTAGAATTTATGAAAAGAGCAAATAAATGAAAATGTTAGGAAATTTATTTAAGGTATAGCTACCCAGCGGGAAAAATTCTCTCTTTGCATTACCAATGTAAGTAGGAAAGTAACCTGGGCAATGTTAATCTATAAATTACCAGCATCGATGGATTTTATCACGCGGATGTCATTGGAAAGTAACGTGTGCGTTTTTAGATTACCGTCGGAAACAAAGTGGTAACCAAAGACAAAAAGCTTTTCTGCATAGATTACCTTTTCGATTACTTTATGAAATTTAATTGTAATCTTATTTTTGGTGGTAAATTTTAATTTTTTTATTGAATTTTATAAGGAAGGGATTTATTATTAACTAAAACAAGTTTTAACAAAATTTAATTTTTATTTTCTACAAAGTATATTGATTACAAAAAAATTAATTGAAATAATTCTTTTCTGGTGAAGCCTTCTTTGTTTGATTTGATTTTATCGAATCTGTAAAGTTTTAAAAAATCTTGTCAATAATTTTTTTCAATATTATAGGTTGATATTATGCTTACCAAAAATAAGATCATTAATTTTACTTGTTTAACTGCACTAAACTTTTATAATTTATTGATTTTGGCTGCACACTTCTTTCGAACTAATTCACCGACTGACTGACAAAAACGCAAATTAAACTGTTTAACATTGCTGAAAAGTTTGTTAATTCCATACGTGTATATGTTAACTATGATATATATGTACATATATGCTTCGCATTTTATATTTCCTTTAGTTTTAGTGTTCTTGGTTTTTGGCACATACAAACCTGTTGATTACCACTTCGATTACCAAATTCACATATACGCAAATTCATTAGCAAAGAGAGAATTTTTCCCGCTGGGTAGTATTCGAAGTTTCATGTTCCTATCACATCTGAAGAAACAGAATCAAATGATGTTGAAGAAAATAATTTAATAGAAGACAAGCAAAAGCTGGGGAAGTGCCAAGAGATGAAACCACACAATGATTATACTAAAAATGAAGGAATGGATAATAAATATTGTGAAGTTAGTACACGAGATATTAACAAGCAATACAAAAAACTGAAGATAAATTCTCCGAGAAGATTCGCAATAAGGTAATTTCTCTTGTTCTTAATAATTTGGAATGAATTTAAACAACTTCATATGGAGACTTCAACTTTAAATCCGAGTATAAAAATTTCAATTTAGCAGCATGAAACTTTACTGAAATTTTTTTATTCTTTCTTTTTTATATTGATCTGCTAATACCCGCGCATACATGTTTTACAGTTTCATCTCAAACTTTAATCAAAAACTATTTCATAAAGTAGAAAAGAACTTTGATTCTTTTTGATCCTTAGCCTGTGTCCAACAAATATTTTGGCAGAAAACCTATATACAGAAATCAATATAAAAAAAAATATACTCAAAATATATATTTGTGCTTTTAAATTTTAAATTTAGGATCGACCTTCCATTGAAATTTATCAATCAGGCAAAACCCGGCTTAATCCCAAAAAAGTTGAAACAAGATCTTCGGCTAAATACTACGAAAAGAAGAAGCCATCAACAGATTTTAAATCTTTTTTATATAAAGAGGAAGCAAACTCAAAAGAGTCGATACTCTGAAAGGCGAATGACTCGCGAAAAAGAACTTGAAGTAGGAGAAAATAAAAATAGAAGTAGCTCTAAAACCTGGGCCGGACCATGTGATGATTGATTTAGTAAATACTAAAATTTTTTTTGCAAAATTTAGGCATAAGCTTAATCAATGTTATCATAATAATTTTTATATAACTTTAATGTAATATTGTATTGCTTGTGGACAGTTAAAAATTAAGTTAGTTTCAATTCATTTATTTTATGGTTTATATGTAGTTCGCATTTAAAAAATGCGTATTCAATTTCCTCCAAATTGCTTAAATTTACTTGAAAGCCTTTTATTCTCTGCCAATCAAATGTAAAACATGATAAAATTTCATTTTAGTTTAAGTAATTAAAATTAAAATAAAAAATATGCCATTACATATCCACATTAAACATTTTAATATATTTTTCGTTTGGCACTTTGGCACCACGTACATATTCACTAAAATTGAAACACTATGAATATAAAAGAAGAAATATATATATGAAAAATACTTTTGGTTCTTTGCAGACCTTGAACAAACGCAATGAAATTTCCATCCGAAATCATATATAAATCATCTCCTACAACATGAAATATCTTCCCAGATACAATTTTTCCTTCTGGATCACCTAATGAAGATATATTTTTTTATGAGTAAAAAGCATTTAGTTATTTTATCTTACATCAATAAATTTAGAGTTCCTCAACATAGTAGGCAAACTTTCACTTGGTGGTTCAGTATTTTGAATTGGTAAACTAAGTTGCCCAAATGCTTTAGCAAACCCTCCTCGTTTTTCATATTGTTGGCTACATAATCTTCTCAGTTCAACTAGTGGCTGTGGTTTTATTCTATACAGTGTAATAAATATTCCATAATCCATTAAAGCTAACATCTCCAGATAATAATATTAATTCTGTTATTCTATTTAAAAAATTATATTTTCTAGGTTACAATTATAATTCGGTTCGGTCAAATGAAACGAAAAATATACGCGACGAAAAAGCATCTCAGAGTTATTATGGTGTTATTTCTTGTAGAGAATGTGGATGTTTTTTTAACGTTCAATTGAGAAGGTAAACGCTGAAAAAGCATCTACATCTACTATCTACCAATGCCGTGGCAGTATGAGTTGCAAAATAACTAAACAAACTCGGGCTCATTGTAAATATTGTCGTTCACAAAAATGTTTAGCCTGCGGCATGAATGAAGCTAGAGTACGATCATACTCTCCAAAATAATCAAAAAAAAAGAAATTTAATAACATTGCATGGACAAGAATGCCGGACAGTAGATATTATATTATATTATGTCCTACAGTTATTGATGGTGCAAATTGGAAATTAATTTTTAGTGCACCTAATGACATCAAACAAACAAATTATTTTTTTGTATGGCTATGGTGGCCATGCTGTCATTTATCCAGAGAATGTAGCTAAATGACCTATTGGTATCCCATTTATAACAATGGGTGAATATAAACAAGTGACACATCCTTTGGAAAAGATATTTTCTATGCGTAATCAAGGAACACTAAAAGGTTTTGCATGGGCCATGATCGAATCAATTGGTAAGTCAAAGTAGCTTTATTCTATGTTTTCATTTTGTAATAGGTTCATTGCGTAATCAAGGAACACTAAAAGGTAATCAAAGACAACTAAAGGTTATTTTAAAACAGAAAATTAAGTAAACAAAAAATACAAAATAGAAACGAATAAAAATTAGGTACTGAAAATTATGTTTTTTAATTATTAATGGTATAGAATTTCGTTGCGTCTGTAGAATACCTAAACAAAATTAAAAATAGTTAATAATTAAATAAAATATATATTCTTACTATTATGGTGATCTGTTCGGCAGGTATTTCTCTTTTTTGCAATGATACTAGAACATTAATTTGCCCCTCTGGTAAAATTTCACCAATTTGTGGAGTAAATTTAAATAAATGTCGAAAATTTGAATCAATTTTAAAATATTGTTTTGAAAATAATTGACTTTTAATAATCAATATTATCTTTAATTTTCTATCAAAAGGATCAATTTCTAATATACTCGGTGCAACTGACCAAAATTCACCATTTTGATGTTTTATTGATTACAAATTTTGATTTAATGACTCGACAAATGATGAATTCAAATTGTTTCATCACCTTCTGGTAATGATAACGTTGTCTCAAATGTATCGTCAAGTGTTGTAAAATTTAACATCAGAGCTCATGGACACGTAATGATGTAAATAATTCTAATGCAATATCTGATTTCTCTTGGAATATATTAAGATCAGATATTTCAGTTTCCTCAAAAAATGTTTTCCAAATTTTTGCCATTGATGTATTTAATAATTTGTTTTTTTCACTTTCATTCATTATTTTGATTAATTTACGTATCCTTTGTCGTATTGCTTCATCTCTAGTTATTATTTTAATATTTGCTAATGTTAATAATTGTGATATTTTTTGGATATTTTTCTTATATCATCTAAACGTGTTTTGAATATATTGCGAAAAATCCAATTACTTTCTGGTGTTATTATTGCTTTTGAGGGTAAAACTTCAATACAATCACTAAGTTGTGGAATATCTAAACCTAAAATTATAAATAAAATTTTTTTTGAAGTATATTTTTTGAAGTTTTTCAGAAATTTGGAGGTTGTCAATTGCCATTATTTTAAAAGAAAATAAATTCAAATTTTTCTCCAGTCATGCTATTCAATAAGTAAAATTCATTCTCGTCCTGATTCTGACTGGACTATCACTACACTCTAACACAGCGCTGCGCAAACTGTGGGTCACCCTGAGGACCCCCTAAGGAGACGCAAGAAAAATTTTGAGGGTCGCCAAAAACTCACAAATTTATTTGTTACTTAAAAAATATAAGACTTTTCTTCAACGAGTATCAGGTAATATGAAAATAGTAGCAATTATAACTCTAATTAATCGTTATTATAACCCAAAATAGCAAAATGAATTTTAGTTTAACTGCATTGAAGATTTAAGCAAAATCACTGTCCAACCAGGGGAAACGATAAAATTTTACACAAAAAGGGGGGTCGGCAGTGAAAATAGTTTGCGCACCACTGCTCTAACACACAGACTATTGTAAGGTTTGTTAATTTTAATATATATTCAATGAACCAATTACAAAATTAAAAAATAGATTAAAGCTACTTTAACTTACCAATTGATTCGATTATGACCCATGCAAAACCTTTTAGTGTTCCTTGATTACGCATAGAAAACATCTTTTCCGAAGGATGTGTCAGTTGTTTACATTCACGCATTGTTATAAATGGGATACCAATAGGTCATTTAGCTACATTCTCTGGATAAATCACAGCATGGCCACCATAGCCATACAAAAAAATAATTTGTTTGTTTGATAAGTCATTAGGTGCACTAAAAATTAATTTCCAATCTGCACCACCAATAACTGTAGGACAAAATATAATATAATATCTACTGTCCAGCATTCTTGTCCATGCAATGTTTTAATTTTTTTTTTTTTTGATTATTTAGGAGATTATGATCGTACTCTAGCTTCATTCTTGCCGCAGGCTAAACATTTTTGTAAATGACAATATTTACAATGAGCCCGAGTTTGTTTAGTTATTTTACAACTCATACTGGATAGCCTTCTACTAAAGTTTTTTCGCTATGAATTGGATAACCACTAGTATCCATAACTAATCCCTAAAATATATCATTAATATATTTAATACAAAATTAAAATAAAATTTTACCTTAACACCCGTATTAATTAATTTCATATGTTCAAGTAAACTTTTTTTATTTTTATACCATTTATTTGTTAGTGAACTTGCACTTGGATATTTACAGCAAGAAAGTTCAACTGTAATAGTAGTATACAAAGTAATAATATAAATAAAACTGATACAGAAACTTGTAGTTATATTGAACTTCATAATTTATGATTTCCTAAAATAGAAAAGAAAATATAATTATAGCACGAATATAAGTAAAAAATACTTTGTATTTACTGTTAATATTGCCACATGTGTTGAATACTTGTAAACTTTTTACTTTATTGAGTCACACAAAAGCTAAATTTCAAACGGTAATAATTGCTGAAATATTTTAAATTTTTTTATAAATTATGTTTAGTAAATAATTATTCATTTTTACTAAACATTTTTTAAAAAGTAAAACAATTTTACTATTAAATAAATCTGAGTTTGCACGCAGGACAAATGATAGCTGTCAAACAACAAATACTTCTTTTTCTTTTTCTTCTATTCAAATAAATTTGTGTCTTTATCTTTCTGCTTAATATGTCATTTATTATCCAAATAAAAATACTTAATATATATATCTGGTCCAATTTTCAAGACAAAGCAAAAACACTTCAGAAATATAATTTATGTTTTTTTACATAACTGTTAAAATCAATATTTTCATTGGGGGGTGACACATGCACAGCTTTCCGAAGTTACTGGCGAGACGTATAAGTTCTTATAATGATAATTCTTTTTTGTAAATGTAAAACTTTCTTAGGTAAATTCTTAAAAGTAACACAAGAGATTCTTGGGAAAATTTTTTTATCATTTAATTCTTAATTTTTTTAGCATCACGGTTTTTAAGCTTTCGAACAGTTTGTGCGTTTATCCAAACTGAATTGATTAATTAAACATTCGTAAATACTCATAACGATATACTTCCAGAAAAATAAAATTATTTATGGATACCTATACCGAAATAGAGTTCGATACCACGAAGAAAGTAATTTCTATTAAGTTAAAACGAACATCAAATTTTATTGTGTAAAACTTCATTTGTCCTTTCCTCACTTAAGCCTTGCCTTTTATTGCGAATTGTTAGGATTTTTGACCTCAAATATTCCACTAAATTTATTTAATGAATTTTTTTTTTATAATCCAATTGCAAAACGTGATGACTACTTTCAGATCGAATTATTCAACTGCAAGCATACTGCTGAAAATATCTTGCAAGATGTAGAGTTGCAGAAATACGTGTACAGGTAAATAATTGGTTTTTATACAGGGTGTTCCGAGACTGGCTGGTCAAACGTTAAGAGTGGAAAGTAGATGAAATTTCATCGACAAAAAACACAAAAAGTGGGGGTCTAACTTTTTTTGTTTTCGAGTTACAGCCTTTTGAATTTTTCAGGCTTCGTTTTTACCCCCACGCACTCGATCACTTATAACTTTTCAATCTATGCGATAATGAGTAAAAAAAAAATACTTTTTCATAGCTTACAAAATTGTTTTATTATTAAAAAAACAAAAATTTAAAAATAATAACAAATGGTGTAGAAAAAAATTTTTAAGTAGAACCGTTCGTAAAAATCTCCGTCATTTTTTGAGGTTTTTTGCGTTTTTCTTAAAAAAATACCCTAATAATTTTTGTTTTTTATTTTATTTTCTTAAACTACAAATGTTTTCCAATAAAAAGTTTGTACATTGTTATGGCTTAACTTTTTTCCAAAGTGCAATAAAAATCTTACAAAGTGAGCCTTTCCCGATAACTTAATAAGAATTTTCTTTATTTTTGCCCTAGAAAAAAGTCCAAAGGGGTTAGATCTGGAGATTTCTGAGGCCAAACTACAGGTCCACCTCCACCTATCCATTGATGAAAGTGTTTGTCCAGATACTGAAGAAATGAGGCGAAAATGAACCAGAAAACCGTGTAACCGGAGACTTGTAGGAATCGTCAGCTCTTCTAATAAATCTACAAAATTATTTTGAAGAAATTTTACAAAATCTAATGAAATCATAACCTGAGGTAGTTCAAAAAAGCAATCAGGACGGATGAGGCTTCTTTTACATAAATGGGCTAGAGAGAACCCACATGCTATTCGGCCTTCAAGATTTCAGCACCAATTATCCATCAATGGACGGGCAGCTATGATAGATGATCAGCTGATTGGTTCTTTGAACTACCTGAGGTTATGAATTCATTAAATTTTGTAAAATTTCTTCAAAATAATTTTGTAGATTTATTAGAAGAGCTGACGATTCCTACAAGTCTCCGGTTACACGGTTTTCTGGTTCATTTTCGCCTCATTTCTTCAGTATCTGGACAAACACTTTCATCAATGGATAGGTGGAGGTGGACCTGTAGTTTGGCCTCAGAAATCTGCAGATCTAACCCCTTTGGACTTTTTTCTAGGGCAAAAATAAAGAAAATTCTTATTAAGTTATCGGGAAAGGCTCACTTTGTAAGATTTTTATTGCACTTTGGAAAAAAGTTAAGCCATAACAATGTACAAACTTTTTATTGGAAAACATTTGTAGTTTAAGAAAATAAAATAAAAAACAAAAATTATTAGGGTATTTTTTTAAGAAAAACGCAAAAAACCTCAAAAAATGACGGAGATTTTTACGAACGGTTCTACTTAAAAATTTTTTTCTACACCATTTGTTATTATTTTTAAATTTTTGTTTTTTTAATAATAAAACAATTTTGTAAGCTATGAAAAAGTATTTTTTTTTTACTCATTATCGCATAGATTGAAAAGTTATAAGTGATCGAGTGCGTGGGGGTAAAAACGAAGCCTGAAAAATTCAAAAGGCTGTAACTCGAAAACAAAAAAAGTTAGACCCCCACTTTTTGTGTTTTTTGTCGATGAAATTTCATCTACTTTCCACTCTTAACGTTTGACCAGCCAGTCTCGGAACACCCTGTATATTTGAGCATTTATTACAACGAAATAATTGTGATCACGAATTACCAGTTCAACAATTAACAGATAATTTTTTGTTTTATTAAAACTGTTAGGAATTGACCGTTCGTTGTATGCAACGTAATGTCAAAGCGTTTCTAGCGGTGCGAGACTGGCGTTGGTGGAGATTAGTTGTAAGTGTAACACTACTACTAAATGTTCACCGAACCGAAAAGCAATTGTAAATTGCTAATGAAGAACTTCAAACATATAAATCAAAATTTGAAAAAATTGAGAATGATAGAAATCATCTAAAAAACGAAAATGAGAAATTAGAGTCAAAGGTAAATTTAATGATTTTTGCTTTTTAATTAAAAATTAATTGCACTTAATTTAAAAAAATCAACCAATAGTTAAGCCTTTTTATGTCCGCTTCTACATCCTGACGAGCTAAAGAAAAAAACTACATAAAATTTCTTGCCATAACAACAGACATTAAGCTTTTCAATTGCATCAGAGCTAAATGTAATTTAATTACAGGCTACCCAGTATAAATTTTCCTAATGTAAATTTTGAAATATAATCAGACGCTAGATAGACTTTCTTTACTCCCGGTTTTTCAGGGTTAACATTTTTGCATGTATTAAACGCGGGAGAAATTTAAATATGGCGGTCGATCACTTCTTAAAACAAAAATATAGAATATTTTAATTACTATGGAAAAAATTGTTCATAATTACAATTTGGTTTTTCTTCTATAAATTGAAACACAATATTTCGAGATAATCTTTTAATATGGATAATTAGGAAAGTGTAAATAAACTGCATTGATTTCATATGGAACTTTTACTTGAGGGCTTTATCAGGCTTAAAGGTTTCGGCATTGCTGTGTATTAGTTTTCTCCTTTTATTTTAATTACATGAATTTTATGTTTATAAAAGTAGATAAATGAGGGTAAATTTCTAACTGCATCATTTTTCAAACTTACGTTCATAAATCTCTAGAGTTTGTTTTCTTATTAATTTTACAATAATTTTCTTTATTTCGACTTAGTTTCTCAAGTTCCGTAATTTATTTGTTTTTTTTTTGTATTATATTGTTTGGTTATTCTGATGAATAATTTTTGAAATCAATATTATCGGTAGGTGTGAGTCTTATATAATTTCTGATTCATTTAAAAAGTTTGTTTGTTTTTTTTAATGCCGATATTATGGCCACTAGTTTTTCAATCGTGATGCAGTTTGTTGGGTTTTATTATACTGAAAGATCTTCAGAAAAATAATCGTGTTTTATTTTTTTACTTATGCCAATCGCATACTACTATCGGTATCGCTCGTTGCTCATCTTTGGCGAATGGTTTTAGTCAGCTCTTCTACTTTCTCGATTTAAAAAATCATTTTTTTTTGTTCAAAGGAAATGTTTACTCTGAACATTCTCTCTCTATTTCAGTACTTTTGTTATATTTTATTTTGTGTCGCCCTTCTCCCCCTATCTTCTCCCCCTTTGTGTATTTTTTGGTTTTTATATTTCAAAAACTTAGTTTTTATAAATTAGAATTTTTGTTTTTACTATTACAAATAGTATACCTATATAAAACCTTTTGTTTACTTTATTATTTGTTGTTTCAGGAAACTTCTGTTTTGTTTAATTGTAATTTTTTTTCTCAATCCCGGAAAAGGATCTTTTTATTCTATTTTCAAAATCTTAATTAATTTTTTTTTTGAATTAAATTTTTGTTTTTACAATTTAAAATAGTATAATTTTATAAAATACAACCTTTTGTTTAGTTTATTATTTGTTGCTTCAGGAAACTTCTGTTTTATTTAATTTTAATTCTTTCAATCCCGGTGAAGGATCCTTTTATTCAATTTTCACAACTTAATTCTTTCTAAATTATATTTCTATATTTAATACTAATATACTTTTATGAATTTATAAAAAGAACTTTTTATTACTTATTATATTTTTTTCTCTTCTTTTTTTTTAAAAAAAAACTTTATGTAATTTACTTATGCTCTTTTGTTCAAAAAATAAATTTAATTTAGTTATTTTCAAGGATTGTACTCTCTACATTTATTTGCCTTTCTTTCTTCTTTACTTTTCACTAATTTTATTTGTTCCAATAAGAAAAAACTTTATTTAATTTATTTAACCTTAAATCTTGTATTCTTAAAAATTTTTCAATTTCACTTTTTAAAGAAAAAAAACTTTATTTAACTTATTTATTCAATTTTTTTTTTTTTTCAATAACAAAAACTTCATTTAATTTATTTCCAAAACTTTTTACTTTTTCATCTTGGAAAAGCAACTTTTTTTTAATTTTTATTTTGTTCACAAGGAGGAAAAATTTTATTTAACTTATTTATTCTTAACTCCTGGATTCTTTATAATTTTTCTTTTTTTTTTTAATCTCACTTCCTTTTTTTCTTAAACGACTGTTCGCCAACCAAAAAAAACAGACTCTCCAAAACGACTCCCAAAACACGACTGACTCCAAAATCCCTTGCAATATTTTTGTAATTAAAAATTCTTGTATGGTCAGCTGTTTTGCTTACTATGCATGAACTTTTTCTCATGCCCCTAAAAAATGGCCAACGGACCTTGGCCAGACAGAAAAACAGGAAACAGCAACAAAAGGTAAGTGAAAAAATAATTTAAACTTTTGCTTATATGATCGACTCAAGTGTCAATCATATAAGCAAAAGTAGCGCAACAACAATTTCATGTGCTTTAATTTCATTTAAGAATGTTTAATGTGATCGACACTTGATTCGTTCACATAAACATTTCTCAGCATTTCCGCTGGGATAAAAAAATTTTGTTGTTTGCAACAAAGTAGCAAACAACAACAAAAAAGGTAAGTTTGATGAATTTTATTTAGGGTGATTTTTTATAAATTTCAGGGTAGTTAAAGTGGCGCCAGTTGGGGTGATTTTTATATTTTTGGAAAGGGTATTTAAAATAGAGTCAAGGCAAACTTTAATGGGCCAATTTGGAGCATTTTTAGATTCTTTATGTTTTTTAGGTATTTTAGATGGGAAAAATTTAGAAATTTTTATTTTAATTTACGTGAGTTTAGGCCTGGAAACATGTAGCATTAAGGTAAATTAGTAAATTTAGCGATTTTAGGGTTAGACCAAGTAGTTTTAAGTCGAAAAAATAAGAAAATAATGTAATTTAGGTAAAACTAGAAATTTTTATTTAATTTTGGTGTGGTTTTAGTCAAATTGTGTGAAGATTGGTGTAAATGAGTGAAAATATGGTAGTAATAAGGGATGCCTAAAATGTTTACACAACACTTTTTGCCTTGTTATGTTACCACGTAAATACACCCTGGCGTACCACTCACCTGGTTTTTTTGTTTATTGTAACAAGTGCTATGAGTCTTAATATTTTCATTCCTGTTTTTCTTCAGTTCAATATAGGCTTTTACTTTTGGTTTTATTCTTTTCATTTTGAAAAGTAAAATATTCCTTTATCAATTTTTATGAAAGAAAAATATGGATTTTAGATGCGTTTTGCTTGAGTTGCATGGAGCATTTACGGTAACTGTTGTATGTAAATATTCAAAATAGAGGGCCTTTTTTCTTATAAGTGGTCTTTATTTTGGTTCCTTTTTAGCGTTGATATTATTAGAGCATACTATTGCGACTAAAGCGGGGTATTCACTATATTTCCGAATCATTGATTCGGCTCTCTCAGCCAATATAAAGTATTAGGCTGAATCATTTGTGAGTAAAATATTCAACATGTTGGATATTTTCTCTCTTATTCTTCATTTTGAAATATTTCCTAGGTTTTTATGTGTAGTATATTTCGTCGTAGACAGTTAGCTTAAAGTTTTGTTACGACTTTTACGTTATGTTTCAGTCATTTCTCCATAAAAAATGAAAAGAATTAGAATAAACTTTAAATGATATTGCTCTTGAATAATTTTCAAGATATTCGTAGATTTTAACTAGAAATTTTCTATTCTATGATACTGCCTAATTATTCTAGAGTTTATAATCTGTAGACGAGTGGTCAATAGTCAAATGGTATATAAATATAAACTATTAAATTGTAATATTTTAAAATTTAGTTAATAATTTGCATATACACTTACTTCGGCATAATATATTATTCAGTTTTAGCAAACAAAGAATACATAGTGTTGCTGTAGTTAATACTAAAATTAATGCTGTTATTGTTATAAAAGATAATATTACACGTTCTGATATAAGATTAGCTAGTACAACAATTATTGCACATGTTATAACTAGATAGTACACAAACGCACCAATATATGAATCATTTAATGCAGCAATTTTACATGGCTTGTCTCCCATGCCATATATACACCAACAATTAACAAAAGCCTTTTATACGCATATAAAGGCCCTAGTAGACGTCGGACATTGTGCGGAACATTGACTGTGTAAAATTTACTGTAAATACATGTAGACGTCGGACATTCATTTGCCCGGACTTGTATCATTTCTTACTAAATATATAATTTATAGTAATAATAACATGAAGTTGAACTTTTAATAAAAAATGATTAATTATGAAAACTTTAAACTTTTGATATCATAATGAATAGCAATGTTATTTTGTGCTGTATTCTTTCGTTGCTATCTTCATGCTATTAAAAATGTATGAAGCTGTCATTATGTCCCCGCAAACACATAATTTACTCGGACATTGCAGCGGACCTTCAGATTGGTCCGCAGACATTGCTGTAGACGAGTTAAATTACCCCGCACACGGACAATGTCCGACGTCTACTAGGGCCTTAATGCTCCTAGCCAACTTTGGATTTACTGAGAACGACTGACAGTTATTATATAAATGTCAGAAAATGAATAGTTAAGATTTTCCTCTTATGTGGTTGAGACAAGTATGATAAGAAGGAAACTTCTTAACTAAATGAACTAAATGAATTTCGTTTGCTTTTTAGACTATTCGCATACAAGCGAACTTTAAATTAAGAATGCAAATTTGAAAAAATAACTTTTTTGTTTTTAACATGGAAATTATAAAAAAGAAAAGTTGCTTTCAACAAGGAAAAACTAGAGAAATAAAATTTTTAATAAAAATGATGAATGAAATGATTTGCGCATTTTTCGTATCTAACAAAAATTATTTTACAATTTAGTAATACATTTACTAACTTTTATTATCAAAAAAGTTAATATACAATATAAAGTAATGAAATATCACCATAGGGTGGTGTCACACCAGTTGTCATGCAATGCATAACTTTTCGAAGTTACGGGCGAGATGTTTAAAGAACTAACTATCCCTGCAAACCCACTGCAGCTAAGCTAATTTGAAATTTGACATAATTTTTTGTTGAGATTCTGAACGCACTACTTTTACTAATATAAGGCTTTTCAAAAGCACCAAAGAAATGTTTGCGCTTATATTAAGAAGAAGAAATGATTATTTTTATTTGACAGATATTACTATGATTTCTATCAATTTTCAATTAAAATTTTAATTTTTTGTAACTTTTTTTCAATTTCCTTCTATTTTTATTAAATTTAATGATAACATGAAATAGCGTTACTGTATCATACTGTGAAAGTGAATAGCTGGGATTTGATATGGTTATTTGGGAAATATTATGATAAAACTAAATAAATGGCAAGAACTCCTCAAAAGGTCAAAACGAAAGGTATACATAATAAAAGTAATAACTTTACTGATAATAAATGGAAAAATTTTTTATTATAAAGGGCCCCCTAGACTATCAAGGATCCTTGATCAAGTAGACTTGATGGAATGTGAGCAAAATTTGCTTAAATAGTTGCTAGAAATTTTGCCTTATATCAAGTCTACTTGATCAAGGAAATTTGAGCTAATTAATGTCAAATTTGTTTTTATTAATGTCGATCACTTTTAGATACGTTAATTTGATGTTTTTTTCTGATATATTTTGTTGTAAAACTAAATGTATTTAGTTACAGACATTTTATATTAAAAAAAATTCGAATATTTTTTTTTATTATTAATTAAAAATAGCATGTGAACTCTTTCGAAGTGTTGCTCAATACAATTTATATCTGTCAAAAACTTTGATGAAATTTTTTCAATGTTGTCATTTCTACTTGACCAAATCTCCATTAACTATCAAGTTTATTTAAACAAGGCGTATTTGATCAAGGATCCTTGATAGTCTAGGGGGCCCTTAAGGTTTTAATAAAAATTTTGAAAAACTGGAAAAAATCTACAACATTAAATTCTGAAAAAAAATTTAAGTGTGTTCCTTTGAGGTTAGGTGAATTTCGTAACCAGAACTTCAATTAAAAAATATGAAAAACAAGACAAATATTATGAATATATTTGAAGAAAAAAGAAAAACTAATTCATATGTCAAAATAAGTGCTCCAATGGTACGATATAGCAAGTAAGTTATGAAAAAATGTATATTTTTAATGAAATATGGAACTAGGCTTTCTTCTTTTTTTTTTTAAAAATACAGATTAGCTTTTCGTACATTGCTACGTAATTATAATGTAGACATTTGCTATTGTCCCATGATTATTGCGGATTCATTTTGTAAAAGTGCTAATGCACGTAATAGCGAATTTTCAACTAATTTATGTGATACACCATTAATTGTACAGTTTGCTGCAAATGATTCCATTAAAATGTTAAAAGCTGCACAATTAGTTTATCCATATTCAGATGGTGTAGATTTGAATTGTGGTTGCCCTCAAAAATGGGCAATTGGAGAAGGCTATGGCTGTTATTTATTGAAAAAACCAGAAATTATATATGATATTATGAAAACATTACGTAGAAATTTACCTAGTACATTTACATGTTCAATTAAATTAAGATTATTAGAAAAGAATGTTCAAGAAACAATTAATTTATGTCGTCAAATTGAGATGTGTGGTGTTAATTTTTTAACAATTCATGGTAGAACACCATGGCAGAAATCATCTGAAGATATTGATATTAATTCTCTTGTGGATATTAAAAAATCACTTTCGATACCAATCATTGCTAATGGTAATGTTAAAACATTAAATGATGCTGAACAGCTTTATCAAAAAACTAAATGTGATGGTATTATGGCAGCTAGAGGCTTACTTTCCAATCCGCAATTATTTACCGGAATAACAGAAACAAGTATTAATTGTATACAAAATTGGTTAGATACCATATTTGCTACTAATGATAAAACTAATTTTCAATGTTTACATCATCATTTAACATTTATGATGTCAAGAATGTTAAAAAAAAAAGAACGGATTATATTTAACAATTTCACCCAAAGACAACAAATCTATGATTTTTTATTAAATAAATTTAATATAACACCAAATACTGGTAAGACTTCATATAATATGAATAATTTAAATTGTTGTTATAATGATGTCATAAACTGTTATAATAATATAATATATAATTCACGGCATTTGGATAATATTTCTGGAACTAATGGAAAATATTTTAATGAATTTTTTCACGGTGATTCTATGCAAATCGATGAAAATACTTCTATATTTGGTATGATGGGTAAATCTTTATTTGATACTTAGATTAAATATATTTTTTAAAATTATAATTGTGCGGTACACTTGGGCATACACTAATATTTTCTATATAGAAATAAAGTAAAAACTTTTCCAACACTTGAATTATATCGTTAATATTTGACTTTTGTCAAAGAGTATAGCTAAAGGGGTGTTTTAAGCAATGAGAATTGTTTACATGTTAGTTGAACTGCAATATCTTTTTTTTTATAAAACAACTCATTGGATATTTTATATTGTCCCTATATTGTTTTTAAAACCATTTAAAAGTAATTGGGAAGTAAATTACATTATGTTAGTGATAATAATCAATTTTTAAATGGTGCTATCTTAACATTGTTAATATTGATCCATATAGTCTAGAAATATTGTGTCGTATTTTTTAATAAGCATAAAAATACTAATGCTAAATAATTTAAACGGAAATTGTATATGATGGATATTCGATATAACAAAAATGGATTAACGGGATCTATGATCATGGAAACATGATTAAAGTATTTCCAGATGCTTAGTACACAATTTTTGTTTACGAAGAATATAATGATAGTAGAAAGATCAAAAAATAAAAAATAGAAGAACGATACTAAACTGAAAGAGTTTAAGCTTCTTTTCCTTTCCATTCCACTGATAGGTTGGCTAAACCGAAAATTATATAAATTTTTAAGGATAAAAAGGATTATCAAATCCCAAAAATGTATTAATTAGCGTTAAAACTAATTTTATTTAAAAAAAAAAAAACCTTCCTGAGGAATAATATTAATAAAATAAAAAATAAAAGTAATAATAAAATATAAGAAAAAAAGAAGCAACGTTCCGTAGAGATAATAGTAATAAACACATTGATGGCACAAATAATAAAAAAATTTATTTCTTCTTTTTTTTTCAGATTTATTACAGTTTCTTTTTTACTAAACTATCACTTTCTACTTAAGCACTACATCTAGAGTTCATAGCTACAATATTCTTGAAATCATTCAAAAGAAAAACATATTCTAAATTCTTTTGGTGTTTCCTTTTTCGTTAAATATATTACTAACTTTATAAGATAACTTGCAGTATTTCCAAGTTTAGTTTATTCTTACTCTGATGTGGAAGGGAAAACCCTTCGGTTAGAGAAGTGTGTATTACAAAAACACCAGCGGCTAATCTCTCTTAAAACACGTATACTTGTTTTAAAAAAATGTGAAATGTAAAAAAGTAAAGGGACACTTAGTTTTATTCCACAAATTTTCGAAGGAAAAAGAAAATTTTATCTAAGTCTATTTGACAATTAAAGATTTGTTTTTGTTTTTGAAGTGTGTGCTAGTTTGTGTTTTATAAAATATTAAGTTTCGTGTGTTATTAAAATAAATTATGTTGAATAAAATTAAATTCTTTTGTTCCAATAACTTTAAAATTCGTTACAGGGGAAGTTGCTTATAATTTTGGTGTGCATAAATGTATATAAATATCTATTGTATATATATGTGGCCATATTATAAAAGAGTGATAGAAATTTTAACTAAAAATAAAAACAAAATAATCCTCTGAATAAACACTCTCCATTTATGTACTCCGAGACCCCATAAAATTCATACTATGCATTTTATTTCCAATATGATCGCAATGTTGCTTGTCTTACAATTTAAAAAAATTCCATTATTAACGTTCTTGTTTTTATTGATTAAATGATACGCAAATGTTTGTTTTTCAGTTTAAATATAATTAAAATTATTCAAAATTACAAGTAACATTGAAGGGCGGACAAGATTTTTGTGTATTTTTCGTTTTTATTACTTATTTTAAAATTAATAGAAAAATAGTCTAGATTTATATTTAATTATGATTAATTAATTTGCAAATAAAATTTAAAATAATATAAATAACAAAATATATTAAAAAAACATATTAAAAAAAATCTCCTTGCCCGGACTGGGACTCGAGCTCATTAACACTACTAGATAATATATAATGTACCACCACGCTGCTACCTACCTTGTAAGACGGCTTGAAATTTCGTAAATATTTTACGGAGTTAAGCTGCTGTAAAATTTTTAGGGGTAATTTTCTCAGCAACCCTTGAGAGTTGCGTCCTAGTATTTTATATTTGAGGTGCACTCCTCATAATCTACTACTATGCAAATTATCATTCAAATCCGTTTCCCCAAGGTCGCGTGTTCCCCTTGTTAGATCTTGCACGAACAAATTTTTTTCAAGATCGTCTGGCTTCACAAAATACATCAGAAATAGAAAACAGGAATTGGCCGCATCGAACACCATGTAATCAAACTTACCAGAAACCACTGCCGTAAGATGTAAATCTTCGCTCAACACAGACAACAACCTTATAAACGGCCCGTTCACAAACATAAATAGCAAATACCACCAAACAACAAAAAACTCAGGGTTTATTCCACCAGAGGGCTTTATTAACTTAGACGAAGAAGGACTTATCCAAGACTTGGAAACTGGAATAGCCCTAATACCCTTTCTTAACACAAGCCTGTACACAGCATTAAGTTCGAAAGAAGACACTTTTGTATGGAAAAATCATGTACTTCACTTGTTGGAATCGTGTACGTAGTACAGCCTTTGAAACTCTGTACTCCGCGAAAATCTCACATCTATTGTGAATTTTAAGGTTGTGTACCAAATCAAAATTAAAATTCCGTGTGGGCTTATGTCAAAATTATAATGCAAATGTTGGAAAATTTGTAAGTATATTAGTTTGTTTTCTTTTAAAAGTATATTTTGATTAATTACAATATAGATCAGTGATTTTTACAGTAATTTATATCTGGATCTCTTTTATCTTCTCTAATGAAGGGAAGTTTTTTTTAACTATTGCATGTGGAAGTGGTTGTAAAACAGCTGGTAATATTTGGTATGTAGTAGCTTTTTTTGAAATGAAAGTCCTGTCATTTATTTTTATTCTCAAATTGTGAAATTTAATTAAGAATGAGCCATTTAGTTCCTGAGGAGTATCTTCGACAGTTATGCTCCCTTTAAAATTATTTAAGAGAATTATTCCCTGTGAAATTTCTTCAATTTCGGGCACTTGTTTACTATTGATGATGCTACAGTTGGCTTTAATGCTTTTAAAAATATTGGGAAGGCATGTTGTATTTGCAAGATCAATAAAGTCTTCTTTCTTACATATAGAAAGGTAGTTATAAATTTTACAATTATTTCTTAAGCCTAGTATTTCATTATTATTTTTTAATATGTTTTCATATGGTAGTTTTATGATCATGCCATTTCTTTTTAAAGTTTTTAACAACAGTTTTTCATAGATTTTACTGCTAGTTAGAGGAACATTCACTATATAAAGTATTGAAGTAGCGTTACTAATAATTTTAACTTCTGAAAAATTTAAAGCATCTTCTGTGTTTGAAAAAGACAAATTATCTTTATTTATTGTTTCAATGGCTAAAGCTATTTCTTCTTTTGACAAAATTAATGAATTTACAATACCTAGCTTTGCCCAATGTATGGCATGATTTATATTTTTCAATTCTTCTTTTAACAAATTTATTTTAGTTTGGATAATTAACATGACTGAATTATCAAGTTTTTGTTCCTCTTGAAAAAGTTCCATTATTTTATTAGTGACTTTAGTTAAATTATTAATTCTTTGATTGTACAGATTATTTATTACTACTTGTTTATTATTATTTTTTAAAATATTTGACATTTTTGCCTTAATTGTTATAAAGTCTTCTTGGTCGGGGCTACCCGCGATCCACTTCCAGGCGCTTCCTAAGAAATTTAATGATTTTCTTATTCTAGAAGGTTTTAAATTATTAATAATATTATTCATTTGTTTCAAATCATGTAAAAGATACGGAAAAAGAGGGTGTTTATTGTTATGTTCTGTTTCTAAAGTCCTTGTTATGTCTGTCACACATTCTTCGTACTCGTTCAAGTCTATAACGTGTATTAGTTTAAAGTTTCCCGTTTGTATTTTTGCTTGTCCAGACTGATACTAGTTGTGAATTTGAGAAGTCTAAAATTTGGATTTCGCCATTTGTCACATGGAAGCAGCCTCTAAAACAAAAGATAAATTATTGATTAGTTCCTTATATTACTTTTGTGCACACCCAAGTAGAAATAGTTGACACATTTTAGTCGCAGCGACGTCGCCGTGTCTAAAAATGTTTCAAATATGACACAGAGTTACGTCGCCATGACGTCGTAGTTACCTCTATGTTTCGACATTGGTGCAACACAAAGTCCCAAAATGTGTCAAGTGCACACAAATTGGTAACAAAGTAGTAACAAAGTGGTAACTGCGACTAAAATGTGTCAAGTGCACACAAAGTGGTAACAAAGTGGTAATTGCGACTAAAATGTGTGTCAAGTGCACACAAAGTGGTCGCAAAGTGGTAATTGCGACTAAAATGTGTGTCAAGTGCACACAAAGGTAACAAAATGGTAAAATATGTGTCGAAATAGTAAAAAAATGAAACGCTGATGACTTATTTACAAAAGTATAATTTTTCTTATATGTGTGCATTCTATCAGTACTTATGTAGATAAAAAATATTTTTTGACATTAATTAATGAAGATGGAAATAATTTCTTTTTGATATTTTTATTATTTGATATTTTATGAAGCATAAATTTACCGAATAGCACTAAATTTATATGCCAAATTAAATTTATTGTGAAAGTAAAGATTTTGCTTACGTAAAATTCATGCGCCCTGGGATTTTGCGATAATTATAGATCTTCTTAAAATAATAAAAAATGTAAAAACCAATAAACATCTTTGAAACTCTTATAAATGTAAAAAATTGAGCATACTTTGTTAAATAATACATTTCTTATTAAAAAAAAAATACATATTATCTTAATGTTTAATAAAATTTCATATTTTTTGGTTAAAAATTTTTTTATCGCCAATGCTGAAAGCAATTAACTAATATACCTCGCTTATTTAGAAAAAGTCATCAGGTACACATTTGGTTGACATTACAACTTATTTTCATTCAAATTCTTCCATGAAAAATAGTAGCCATCTTGTGAAATTGTACAGGCTTTATCATTTTGATATGCGAACATACCTTATTGACATGTGAACATACGTTATTGAAGTGAAGTTAGTAGCATTGATGTCATTAAAAAGTATATATACATATAGACATTTAAATGCTTTGGTAACATTTTGGTAACATTTTAGTCGCAGCGACGTCGTTGTGTGTTGAATTGTATCAACTTGTAATTTTTTTTCTTGACACAATTTAGACACAGTTACGTCGCTGCGACCACATTGTGTCAATAATGTGTGTAAGAATTATGCTCTTATTGGTCTATGTTTTTAACCAAATTCCAGGCAAACTTTAACATTTTTCCTTTAAATAATATTTTGAACCCCTTCCCGAGAGTAATTAGTGGCATATGAACAAGTAATTAATAGTTCGTATGCATTAAAAACTCTGAAAAAAGTCTGTAAACTTATGACAGTTTGTGTCATTTTGGTAACATTTTGGTAACATTTTAGTCGCAGCGACGTCGTTGTGTGTTGAATTGTGTCAACTTGTAATTTTTTTTCTTGACACAATTTAGACACAGTTACGTCGCTGCGACCACGTTGTGTAGTTAACAATTTTCAGAATGCAATGTGGTAACTATGACGTCGTGGCGACGTCAGGGCGTCAAAAATGTGTCACTTGGTCACAAATCGGTCGCAAATTTCTACTTGGGCAGTTCTGCCGGACTTTGTGATAACAATTGAATTCTTATTTTCTTTTACTACATCCTTTTTGTACCTTACTGTTAGTTTTGAGCCGATTCTTTTGTTGTGTTTAACGTAAATTATATCGCCAGGTGCGTATTGCTTGATAGGCTTCCGTTTTTTATTGTGATGGTTCAAGTCTTTCGTTTGTTTAGCCTTTAACTTTTCGATATTGCTTAAGCGCACTTGTTTAAACTTTTCAGGGTTTGTATTAGGGGCTCTACCATAAAAGAGTTCGATTGGTGTTTTCCCCGTAGTTGAATGAATAGTGAAATTATATTCATTAACTGCTCGTTCGAGTAGTAATTTAAATGTACGAGAAGGACCTTCAGCCTTCAGGCATCTCATGATTTCTGATAATGTTGAATGAAATCTTTCAATTTGTCCATTGACCTCACTCTTGTAAGGGGGAGTTTTATAAATTTTTATTTGAAGCTCATCTTCGAGCATAGATGTAATAGATGCGGAATTGAGTGATTTTTCATTGTCAATCACTACTATTTTAGGTACGCAAAAGTAAAATAAAATGTCCTGAAGAGGTGTTTTTAGATGTTCGACTGCTCTAGATTTTATAATCCTTGCTTGAGCAAATTTGGTGAATTTATCGATGGCAGTCAGGACAAAATGCTTCTCTGTAGAAAATATGTCGATATGTAAAATATGTCCGGGGTATTCCAGAATGGGTGTCGTGTTAAATTTCTGATGATTTGGATGTCTTTCGTACTTGTTTTCTTTGCATATAGAACAATTTTTAATTATATTGGAAATTTGCGAATTCATCTTAGGAAAATAATATTTCTGTAGTATCTGTAGCCGGTTCTCCTGCGCGTTTCTATGAGCTCTTTTGTGTTCTTTAAGTATTATTACTTCCTGTTGGATCATATTTTCGATATCTTCGACAATCCTTTGGGTATATCGGATTTTATAACTACTAAAGTGGTTAGGGTAAATCTCCTGAATTATTCCCATAAGCGGCTCTGGAGCAAGTAGTCCATTTATTGTTTTTGGACTTAACTGTTTTTTAAAAATTTCTATTACGCCAGGTTTGTCAAACTCGGGTCTTACAAAAATATGTCTAGTGTGTAGGTTATCAAAGAGAGGTTTCATCTCGTAGCTGTTTCCTGGTTCCGTTTTGAAAATAATTTGATTACGGAAAACATTTATGGGGGCTTCGACAGTTGGTATTAAGTTATGTGGTGAGCTTTCGTCGCTATGTATTGTTGGTGTTAGAGAGTTTAGTTCAGGATTCGGAAGTAGTCTAGAGAGCGAATCTGCTACTACGTTAGATTTTCCGGGTTTATATTTCAATTCGTAATTGTATTCTTCGAGTATTGCCTTCCATCGTTTCATTTTACTATTTGTATTTTTGTTACTGAGGGCGCGAGTAAGTGGTTGATGATCTGTATAGATTCTAACCTTTTTGGAACCGTAAAGGTAATTTCTTAGTGAATTCAATGCCCATATTATCGCTAACATTTCCTTTTCATTAGTAGCATAATTTTCCTCAGCTTTAGAAAGAGTTCGAGATATAAACGTAATAGGTTTTCCGTCCTGTGAAAGAACAGCTCCAATAGCAACATTGGAAGCATCGGTTGTTAGTTCAAAATCTTTGTCGAAGGGATGGCTGAGTAATATTCGAGACAAGTGAATTTTTTAATTTATTGAAGGCATTTATTGCATTATTATCGAGATGAATGGTTTTATTCTTGGATTTATTTCTAGATACCTGTCCATCTTCTCCCCTCAAAAGGGATGTTAGAGGTTTTGCTAGCTTAGCGTAGTCTTTTATAAAGCGCCTGTAATATCCCGACATGCCTAAGAACGATCTCAGCTCCCTGAGATTTTTGGGTGGTTTCAGGTCAATAATTGACTGAACTTTCTCTGGGTTTGGCCTAATCCCATTTTTTCCCACAATGTAACCTAAGAATTCCACTTCTTCACGAAGAAATTCGCATTTATTCAATTGTATTTTTATATTTGCTTTTTCGAGAGTATCAAAAATCATTTGCAAGTTTTGAAAAAATTCACCTTCGTTTTTTCCGAAAATTATAATATCATCAATATAGACGTAGCATCTCCTTCCAATATGCTCTCTAAGAATGTCGTCTAAAGCTCTCTGGAAAATTGACGGAGCGTTCTTTAATCCAAAGGGTAACCGGACGAACTCGTATTTCCCGTTATTAATGGAGAAAGCTGTTTTTTCTATGTCACGTTCTTTAAGGGGTATTTGATGAAAACCACTTTTAAGATCAACCACAGCAAAGTATTTATTTTTACCTAAGTTTGCGAGGACTTCGTTAATCTCGGGTATTGGATATTTATCCGGAATCGTGACAGAATTAAGTTTCCTGTAGTCTATGACCATACGGTACTTTTTTTCATGAGTTGCATCTCCCTTTTTTGGCACAATCCATACTGGAGCATTATATGGTGATTTGGAAGGTCTAATTATTCCTTCTCTATATAATTCTTCGACTTGTCTTTCTACCTCGTCCTTTAGGGCCATTGGATATGGGTAAGGCCTCGAATAAACGGGTGTATCCGTGGTTGTGCGTATTTTGCCTTTTACGGTTGTAACATAAGTAAGTTTCTTGTTAGGATCAGCAAAGAGATTGGGGCATTCTTTAATAATATTTTTTAATATAAATTTTTGATTTGCGATAGGCGTAAGTTACTTGAAATGTTGTTAATGGTTTCAAAAGATTGTTGCCTTAGTGGGATTTTAATACTTGGTTCGATTTCCATATATCCTTTCCCTGTATGAATTATGGCTTTTAATTCCCTTAGAGTATCATTTCCTACTATCCCGTCGAAAGATAATAGACTAGGCAAAATATAGGATTTAATTGCTTTAATTTGATTGCCGAAAATTTTAATATGAGCATGATGGGTTATTTTAATATTTCCTCCTACCGAACTTGCAATAAAGGGTTTATCATTTAGTATTAGGTTTTTAATATGCTTTGGCTTAACGTAATTTTTATTTGAGCCAGTATCTACTAGAAATTTTAAAATCTCTCCACTTCGGTTGGTGAATTCGAAGTATGGAAGTGAAGAGCGCTTTATCCTAAAAAATGAATGTCATCGAGATTTTCAGTTGGTCCAAAAACAGATGTTTCAGTATCGAGATAATTATCGAAAGATGTGTTGGAATTATTTCCAATGTCATTAATGTTCATCGTTTGCTTTTATTAATTTCTTATTTTGAGTTTTGTCGATGTTGGTATGATAGATCCTTTGATATTTATTAGGATTAACTTGTTGAGAATTACCCGGATGGTATCGCTTCTGGATAAATTGCCGATTCTATGGTCTGGTGGCATAATTCAGTTGTTTTGAACGAATACTCCTATCAATGTCCATTGGTTCTGGACGAATGTCCTTCGAGAATGTTTGCTGCATAGTTCTTGGATGTGGCTGATTTTGGTATTGCCCTTGGAAGTAGGGTTTCGGAGGTCGTTGTGGCAAGTGTGCCAATTCCGGATAGAATGGTTTTGTCTGTCCTGAATATTTAGGAAAGGCATTTGTTGGAGGGTTTCGCCTAAAAGGTGTTAGTGGTTGTTGGTACTTTCGTAAGTTTCCTTGGCTATCATTTGCATACTGGGTACGATATTCAACATTTTGTAATTTTAAGCATAAGTGTAATGCTTGAGGTAGGTCTTCGGGTTCCTTTATACTAAGGAGCCTTGGCAAATCTCCTTTTAGTCCCCTCACGAACGTGTCGAGGGCTTTGTCTCTGTAAGACTGAGTCATGTTATCTAAAGATTCTCTACTCATTTCGATGCATGAAAGCTTGTTTAGTATCAGAGAAAGATGCTGGTAAACCGTTTGATAGAACTCTGAGATAGTGTGATTACCTTGAACTAGAGCTGTCATTTGGTACTCGAGTGTGCCAAGATCTCTCTTATCTGCGTAGTGCATTGTGAGACATTTGGATATCCTTTTCCAATTAAGAGGAGTGTTATACGACTCTAAGGCAATATCAGCATACCCAACAATTTTATTCCTAATGACACTAAGGATACCATAATATTTCGGAGTACCTTTCAAATGGTCATAAATGGTTAATATCCTATCTACACTTTTTCTCCATGAATTAAATTCACCGGGTTCACCAGAGAAATCTCTTAAACTTTTCACGACGTCTGGTATTTTATCCATTTCGTTCAAGTTTCTGTCAGTAAGGTTAATTGCTTGGTCTTCGTTTTCGTTATTGTTAGTTTGTCTTGTCTGCTCTCTATTTCTATTAAGGACTTGCGTAACTATAAGAGTAATCTGTTCTGTCAGAGCATTTAGGTTCAAATTGCCTGTATTGTCTGTGTTACGAGTGGCATTGATAGTGTCAAGGCGGGGGGGTTGAATAATATTAGCGTTTGTAGCCATTTTTAAAAAAAAAAAATATTTCCAATTTCTTAGGACGCACACAAGAGTACAAAAATAATTTTAATAATGAATAACAAAAATAATTTTTATAATGAAATAATATAATTTTAATTTAAAATAATTTCTTGATAGTAACAAAGTTAAGGAGAAAAAAAAAAATATAAGAAATTATGTTCTTTTTTGTTTTGTTATTATTATTACTATTACACCTTTTTTTTTCCTTTTTTATTTAAATATTAATTTAAAAAAAATATTTCTTGCGTGGCAATAACAAGCAACCAAATTAGCATTATTTCTAATTATAAGTAGATTGTTCGATGAAAATCGGGATCTCTCAGCAAGTTTTTTTTTTTTTTATAAATTATGCAGGCGGCTGTCCTTCAAGCTGGACTCCTTTTTGCTTCGTTGCCGCTACTCGGGGGCCTAATTTCCTGCACCTTTGTTTTATTTGGTGTGAATAAAAAATTCCACTGCTGCGTTCGTTAAAAAGTTGCAATTTTTATAACTGTCTTTATTTAGTTGACAGTGTTCCTTTTTATCTATTTTTTTATCTTTATTTTTTATTTAACTTTTCACTAATCACTATATTTTTTTGTCTAATTTATAATGTTTTTATTATTATTATAATTATTATTATTTTTATTGAATTTAAACTTGCAACTTGCTTGACTTATCCAACGAACATGGGTCCCTGCTCGGGCGCCAGTTAATTCTTTTCTTTTATTTTAATTTTTTAAAATTCACTTTTTAATTTACTAATAAAAGTCGCTTTTTTATTTATAAAAAATGTTTTATTATTTCTAAAATACTTAGTTTAATAATATAAAAATTAATTAACTATTATTTAAAAAAAGAAGAATAATTATGGTCCGTTCTTGACCGATATCAAATGCCCACTGGTAAGTTAAATTTATTTTCTAATTCAAGTGCTCATGGCGGATGTTTAGCAGACGTAACATGACACTTTTGTTTTTTCCTGTGTCGCGAATCAAACAGAAAGAATTTCTTATCAGCTTGATTCGCGACACAATGGCATAAACAAAGTATCATGCCACGTTAGCATAATTGTGTTCATGATTGTGTTAACTTATATCCTAATAGTAATTGATTGACAGATCCGCGTAGACATTCCGATCATATGTTTTAATAAGCCGCCATGTTATACACGGTTTCTCTGTTAAGAATCGGTTTTTTTGAAGGAGTTGTACAAGCATGTACACAGCGTCAGTCGAGAAAGGGTATAATATATAATACCCACAGAATTAGAAATGACCAAAAGATCAATTATATAATCTCGCTGTGCACAAAACGGACATCCTCGAAGCAAACAAGGCCAATCTCAACTACTGGTGGCTAAACTAAAAAGGAGAACAGCGATAATTGACAATAAACCACGAAAATATATACAAACAAAATAGTTAAGGTAGTTAAGTTAGATAAGTTTGTAAAGATAGTTAAGGATTTTGTTTCTTTTTCTTTTTGTTAGGTGAACTATTACTTTTTGCCAAATTTTTTAGTAATAATAATAAATTGAACAATACTGTCCATCCATATGAGGTTGGGAGTTAATTGTAAATGTAAATGCCAATGAAAGTGACAAAAAAGCAAAATGTTCAGTTTATGGGGTGACTATGTAGGTCCAGGTAGATGTATAAAAACAAAAAAAAGGTTAGTATTAGTCCTTAAATTAAGCTTAAATTAATTAAATTGGAAAAATAAATGTATTGGAAATCCATGCGAACTTGATATACAAAAACATTCAAAGAGTGAGATTTAACCGTAGAAGTAATCCTTGGGTCCCATCATATACTATAACGAGCGAACCGATAGCTAGAGATTATCTATCTAATATGTGGATCGATCCATGTGTTTGAGGTTAAAGCGGGGGATTCACTATAAATGTGAATCAATGATTCGGCTCTCTCAGCCCATATAAAGTATATGGCTGAATCATTTGTGAGTAAAATATTCAACATGGTGCTTTCCATATACTTTAAATGGGAACTCATTGATTCACATTTATAATGAATACCCCGCTTAAGAGTTTCCTGCGTTTAAAATTTATTCGGGGTGAGTATACCGGGTGAAAAGGGATACTCGAAGGTTAAATTAGCTGTTATAAGGTAATGAACAAAAAATAAAATTTCTTGTGTTTATTATTTTCTTCGAAATCCATATAAAAATAAGAAATTAATTTAAAAAAAAATTTAGAAATACTCATCGCAAATTCAAAATAATTAATTTCAATTGTGAATTAGAAAACTTCTAACCACTTCTAATATATAAATACATATATAGTGTTAAGCAAAACTATATATATATATATATATATTAAATTTAATAGGGGATGGTAGAGTAAGAAAATACTGGGTCACATAATAAAAACGAGCATAAAAGGCAAATATATTAAGAAAAACTTTTTTTCGTCCTTTAAAATTTTGTAAAATTGAAGTGTTCTTTTACTTCTGTTTTCGCATTCTTAAAAACACGCATACTTGTTTTGAAAGAGATTAACCGCTGGATTTCGCTGTGGAAGTCTTTAGCAGGGAAATTATGAATATTTTAAGTTATGCTGTTATGAATATTTTTAAAAGGGAAGGAATAACACCGTTTTCACACTCTTCTCAAAGTCAAGAGCATATCTTTTTTAAAAGCGATACTTTTTATTTAAAAAACTACATTAAATATTATTTTTTTAAATATTACTTAAAACATTACTTTTTGAAACACACAAAGAATTATTTGTAACCTTGTTATAATTTTTAATTTGGAAATTGCAACGATTGGCAATTTCTAATACAGCCTAAAATCTGTGATCTAGTAATCTAGTTATTATTTATGTATTTTATCAAGTTGTTAATTATTTTTCATACAGAAATGTTTTTTGTAAACATTATTAATAGCTAAAATTTATTTTAATCAATGATTATATTATTCAAATTGTTATTTATTTAAATTATGTAATATAACTGGTGTAAAAATCTTTTTTTTTTGAAACTTTCAAGAAGAATTATTGTAAAGTTAGATATTATTAATTTTTATGAAAGTAAGAAAAAGAACATTAAGTGAAATCAAAATTAGAATCTGCTTTAAAAGAACGTTTTTTTAAACTGTAGATTTCAAAGAGAAAAATTATATTTTTATCAATAGATATTGTGTTAATTATTAAAATGTATAAAATAGAAAATTACTATTTTGATAAAGCAGAAATTTTTTAGCAATTTAAAATAAATACAGAGGTTTTAAGTAACAAAATATATATGTATATATATCTAAATGAGGATACTTATAAAAATAGATGTTTATAACTTTGTATTTTATTCTAATTATTTTGAGGAAAAAATATAAATACAACAGAAAATGTCAATAAATTTTTTGCATCTGTTCTGCATTTGTTCTGCGAACAAATTTAAAGAATTAATAAAATTTATGTAATATTAATTGGTATATGTTTTACTATTTTGCAAATAAAGTTAGCTACAAACCCTTTATAAATTTAGGAAAATACCATATATACTCTAAGAATCCAATAAGCCATAAAATTGGGAGATTAAAACTATTGCAGCTCATTCACAATAGATTTCGTTAAGTTTATATTAAACCCCTTATGCGCGTAGTTGGTTGTAATAATTTATGTAATTGGATATTGGTAGTTCAAATTGTTTAGAAAAATGAATGAAAATGCATCAGCTTTGAGAAGTATTGCGTAGTTAGTGAAAAGTAAATTTTTAGTTTTGCATTCTTAGATCTCAATATCTTCACTGAAAAATATTTATTTTAATTTTGAGATGTATAGCTCAAAGTAGGTGTCAAAACACTTAGTCAGAAGAGTCAGTTAGAAATTCAAAAACTCGATTTTTCTATTACATTTTCTCAAAAATATTGTGCTATAATTTCATCCAAATGGGAGCATAATTTGAAAAAATATACAGCTTTAAGCCAAAAGCCAGAAAGGGTTTAATAAGAAATACTAGAGTTTTTTCAAAGAAAACAAAATCTTTTTGCAGTTTTTATTCAAAACTTATCCAAAATAATATCCTTTATTAGTTGGATCTGATTGTTAAGCTTCTGGAAGTTTATTATCCCTATATTAGAAAAAAATGAGAGGATAACGATATTTAAGGGGGTAGTAGGGTTAATTCGGTACAAAAAAAGGCCATTTTCCATATTTTTTTTAACGACACAGTTAATATTTATTTATTTTTTTATTTGTTATATTATAAAGTATAATGGCAACAGTATTTTGTATAATTTTTTTTTAAATTTTTTATGGAGATATGGGCCGTTGGCAGCTTATCTTCGCAGACGCTTTAAAAAAAAGTTTGGATGCGGTCCCCTCATAACTAAACACTGGATTATCTGAAATACAAAATCCAAAAGAATTTTATTAGTTTATAAGTGTCTGCAGGTAACAACGTCGAGTTTTTTGTTCTTAATTGATTTTTTAACTTTTTACAGCTCTCAGAAGTCAAAATACCGATTTTTCATTAAAAAAATCGAAATTTTTATTATTTTAAAAAGTGTTAAAATAAAAAATAAAAAAAACTCGACGTTGCTACCTTGTCATTTATGTACAGTAAAATTTGAAATGCATCAGTCTGTTAGTTTCGAGCTACGGTGGGCACCTTCTTTGAAAATGCTAAGTGTAAGAAAAACGCGTTTAATAGTAACAGTAGTACTAGTAAGGTAGACAATGGCGAAGACTTATAGCCCCAAATCTTCGTTTTACTCAAATCGATTTCAAAGTTTTACAAAGATTTCAAAGTTTACAAAGTTTATGTAAAAAATAAAAGAAATTTTTAAAAATAGCTTACTACCCCCTCAAGTTAAATATTGAAAATACTATGAAAACATATTTAATTAGGACGTAAATAAGAACTGAATTTTAGAGCACCATTTTGCAAGTAGTACCGCAAAAATGAGCAACAAAGCCTTTTAGTAGTTTATCTGAAATTATTGAAATGAGATTTTGTTTTTTTGGAATGCTATCCCGGGCCCGATCGAAGTTGACGAAATGGTGGAAACCTTAATCTTGATTTTTCATTCAAAAAAAATAAAAATCATTTGTATTTAAGAAAACTAAAAGTATTAATCACAAAATAGAAAGAATCAATTGTGTCCTGTAACTAAAAATTCTTCTGGTGGTTGGATTTAATTTGATTTCAAAAATTTTCGTGAACAAGTAAATTTTTCTTTAATTGTTGTCAACAAATTTACGGAATTTTATTCACATAAAAGAGCGGTAATATATTTTTTCCATAAGTAAATATTTTGTAATTTGAATGAGATGAATTTCACTTTTCTCATTTCTCATTTATTCACACAATCTCTTGAAATCCTTTTTTCTATGGCTTACAAAAATTTATTTTCCAATAGGATTTATTTTCCAATATGACAAAGTTCATTTTTAAACTTCCAATTATAGTTAAGGAAATTTTATAGGCTAAGGTTAAACTTTCATTTTCCGTATTTACCATATATTGCTCTTTTATTGTTTTTGTTTCTTCCATTGGGATATAATAATTTTAAAAAAGAAGTTTAATGACTTAATTACTTTAAAGCTATTCGTCCATTTGTTTGGTTTATATATACTGGAATGATTGCAGCTTTAGGATAAGAAAATTTAAAGTACATACAAAAATGTTATTATTTTCTTATTAAAATTCAAAGAATCATTTCTTTTAATTAATTGCAAAATATGGTGGAATTAAGTGAAATTTAATCGATAAATCTTTTATGCATAATAGGCATCTATGACAAAATTTAGTAAAAACGGAAAAAAGAAAGTAGCCAAGTAACAATAAATCAGTTTTGGCATCACAAATAGTTTGACTTCATGATATTCTTGTAAATTAAAAATTTCAATTGATGAATTAAGATTTTATTTTGATATAGTTACAACCAATTGAATATTTGTTTTTTTATTGCTTATTTTTTATTCTTTATATAAATGTAGAGGTCAATTTAGGTATGTACTTTGGAATATTTTACTGAGTCAGCAGTAAATATAAATATAAATATATATACGTGTATATTGTGATTAACTTTTGTACATTTTTAGGCTATGTATCTTTCACTTAATGTATGCGTATGAGTCATATGTAAAATTGTTTGTGTTTGTTTGCCATAATATCTTAATCCTTCTAGTAGAATCGAATCGAAAAATTTTTTTGTGGTCAATCAAGGATTTTTTTGACTTAACTTTGTTTGTAACTTATATATGTATATACATATAAATAATAACTACATAATTTTTTGTTAAATAAGTAGTACTGCTGGGTCATATTAACTACTCTCAGCAACTAGAATAGATTTACTAGGCTCAAAAGGAAATATAAGTTTAAGATATGTTTATTTTTAATGAACCTATAATAAATAAATAAAATATAACTTAGCACAATACTTAAGGGGATTCAGGAGTATTCTCTTGACAATATATATATTTAAAAAATAAATCTTATGAGTAATTGCTATATCTTGTTAGTAACTTTGACCTTTTACGCAAGTTTCTGCATTAACTTTTTATTTTTATGTTTAGATTTAATTATGATATCGGTCAATATTTAATATTCTTTACACTGTCGTATTTTTAAAAAATTCAACGCATCCGTTTGGGTCATTCGACACAATTTACTCGCAGGTAAAGGTAATATTTTTAATTAATATCTTAGAACTACTTGCAGTGCATATACAAAAGAGCTGGACGAAAATTACTCAGACTAGGCTGGTAGTTGTCTCTTAAGTGAAAATAGTAATAAAGAGTACAAAATGCAAAATGAAAGTTTTTATTAATAGCCCTAGTTTTGAAATTTAAGAAAATTTCACATAAACACATCCTTATATTTGTTAATTATTTCTAAAGTAAAATGGCATGCTAAATTCAAGGATAATGCAAAATAATTTTCAGTAAAACAGTTTTTGTAAAGAAAGCCTTTTTAGCATTTTAAAGGAACCAGTTTTTGCTTAATTACAATTATTTCCTATAGAATCAATAAATTTTCATAATTTACACATCATACATTTATAAATGATTTCACGAAAACTGTTTTACGAAGGAGGTTGGGAAGGAGCTATGAAATTTTTCAAAGAATCAATTTATTTAATTTCAATATTCTTTGTTACCACTCAACAAAAAAACCAACCTACTGGCCAACAGACTCGAAGAAAATTCCCGATCTACTAGATTTCTATATAATAAGAGGAATATCATCTAATTACATCGAAATAACAGAAGTAAATGACTTATCATCAGACCATACGCCCGTGCTTCTTACAGTAGGAATTAAGTACTTGATTAAAGAAAAAAAGAATAGTCTGATAAACAAACACACGAATTGGGACGTGTATAGGACCAATCTAGAAAAGCACTTAGATTTAAAAATAAAACTTAAAAGTAAAGAGGACTTGGAAAAAGCTACGGACTCATTCATCAACAAAATCAAAAAATCAGCAGCTATAGCAACACCATTGATCAAAGAAAAACAAAACATCACAAGCAATATGATGTACACGACAGTAATTAGAAATCTAATAAAAGAAAGAAGAAAAGCACGCAGAATTTGGCATAGTAGCAGATGCCCTGCAGATAAGAATGTCTTCAACCACATAAGCAACAAAGTTAATTTGCTTATCAAATCATACAAACTGGACAGTTTCAACAGATACATACAAGACCTAAGTTCTACTAAAGATAAGAACTACTCGTTATGGAAAGCTTCAAGAAGCATAAAACGCCCATTAAACCGCATTCCACCATTAAGAAACCTCCTTGGAAAATGGATATGCAAAGATAGGGAGAAAGCAGAACTGTTTGCTCAATATCTGGCATCAGTATTCCAACCTCATGACATCTCATCTAGAGTATCAACTAAGCCGAATTATCAGCCTGATCAAGCAATTAAAAAATTCACTCCTATGGAAATTGCAAATGAGATTGATAAAAATCTCAACACAAAAAAATCACCAGGGATAGATAATATTTCATCGAGACTGTTAAAAGAACTTCCTGCTAATGGAATCATCATGCTTACATACTTGTACAACGCTTGTGTAAGACTGCAACACATACCAAGTAACTTTAAAATAGCCCAAATAATAATGATTAAAAAATCAGGTAAACCAGGTGAAGAATTAACATCGTATAGACCAATATCTCTCCTACCAGTTATATCAAAGTTGTTTGAAAAGCTGATAATCAAACGAATTGAACCATACATAAACATCCCCGATTTTCAGTTCGGCTTTAGGAGACAGCATTCTACTATAGATCAAATACATAGAGTTACAGACTACATAGAAAAGGCCTTCGAGGAAAAAGAATTCTGCCCTGCGGTGTTTCTTGACGTCTCTCAAGCCTTCGACAAAGTATGGCACAAAGGTCTAAAATATAAAATGAGCAAAGTGTTACCACACAACCTTTGCAAATTACTTGAATCATACTTATCAAAGAGATCATTTAGAGTCAAACATGAAAATGAAATATCCAACAAGTACGACATAAAAGCAGGAATACCTCAAGGCAGTGTCCTAGGACCACTACTCTACTTACTATATACTGCGGACATCCCCATTAAAGATGGGACCTGCATAGGAACATTTGCTGATGATACAGTGATCTTAGCAAAAAATAAATCGCAAGAAAAAGCAGTCGCGAAAATACAGTATACATTAGATGAAATAAACAAATGGTCTGAGATTTGGAAAATAAAAATAAACAGGTCCAAATCAGTCAATGTAACATTCTCCTTAAGGAAAGCAAACAACAACCTAAGTCTTTATCTGAATAACGAACAGATTCCTCAAGCAGATAATGCTAAGTACCTTGGTTTACACCTAGATAGAAAACTTAACTGGAAACACCATGTCAAGCAAAAAGCTATTCAACTGAAACAACTAACAATTAATTACTACTGGCTAATTGGAAAATTCTCCCAATTGGACCTGAAAAGCAAAAGACTAATTTATACAGCAATATTTAGACCAGTGTGGACATATGGTATCCAGATCTGGGGATGCACCAAAAAAACCAACCTAGAGGCAATACAGAAATGTCAAAATAAACTTCTTCGAATTATTACAAATGCTTACTGGTACGTTACCAATAAGGAATTACACGAAGACCTAAAAATCAAAACAATTAAAGATTCAATCCAAGACATTGCAGCTAAACATGAAAAAAGATTGGTTCACCATACAAACTTGAACATGAAACAAATATTGGACACAACAAACTTAAAAAGAAGACTAAAAAGAATCAAACCTTATGAACTTAGATTGTAATAAACTCAGGGAGCAATTAATGGATTACCCTCCCACACCATATAATTAAGTAGTCAATAAATAGTTACTAAGCACATATCAACTAAGCTAATAAATTAAGTTACACTTAAGATTGTAGCAAACGAAACATTTAAAAAAAAAATATTCTTTGTTATTTTTTTAATAGTTGCGTTAGAAAATCGTTATTTTTGTCAGTTTCATCTACGAAGTCCTTAAAACTAACGTCAATTTTATATTTTTACTTTTGTTTTAGATTGTTTTGATTAAAAACAATTTCTTAACATTTCAAAATCTCTAATCTATTTTGAATAGTTTAATTAATTTCTAAAGAATCCACTTGCTGGAAAATTTTATTTAATACCAACTCTATTTTCTATTATTTTTGCTTTCTTGTAATTTGCTAAACATTATCCAATGTTAAGTTATTTTGTCCATTAGTTTCAATTTTGGTTAGTTTCGTTTAGTTGCAATCCAAATAAATTAATCCTTTTTTAATAATAAGACTAAAAAATAAAAAATCCTTATTTTTCTTATTAATTAAAATTAAAACATATTTAATTATTTACAATTATTGCATTTATTTTACAATAAAATAAATCATTAGAAAATGTTAAGTTCATAATAGAAAAAAGTAACTGTTAAGGAATACAAAGAATAAATAACAACAGAAGAATTTTGTTAAACTCCCAAAAAATTATGTATATAAACCCCCACTCGAAATAATGAACCAATCACGACATTATGCAACAGGAGGGTGTGCTTAAAAATTAGGAGAAAACTTATTGGAACTTTTTGATTTTGCTGCTAGTCTTTAACCAATAATAAAATAGAAAAAACAACTTATTAGAAGAATATTCTCCTTCGATTTCTCCATAATTTTGCATGAATTTTCTCTACCATTGTACTAAAGAACTGAGTAGCTTAGGTATATATATACTTGAGTATGTAGATATATATTAAAATATATAAAAAATGTGCGTACACATAGTGTTTAGAGGAAGAAAGCTTTCTTTCCGATTATTAACCGGATGATTGTCTAAAACTTTCAGTTCATGCTTGCAAGCTTGGTAGGAATTTTGTAGAATTTAAAATATTGTCGCTAAGGATAAAATTAAATCTCAGAAAATATCTTTTTCTATATATATATATATATATTCATAAATATTTTATTCTTTGTTTTACCATTTCTCCAAAAGAAAAATTTAAAATCCAAGAATAACCTTTAAATTTAATGAAAATTATTTAATGCAGTTAAATAAGTTAACTTCTACCATAAATTAATTCAAAATTTTTAAAATTTTCTATTGAAAATATTGAAGTGAAAGTGAATAAAAAATTTTTCTAACTGTAGCTTTTGAAATTCGGAAATAACGAAAACATTTAACGTTTTTTGTTATTTTTTTTTATGCAATTAGAATATATAAATAAAAAAATTTTTAAAACATAATTTGTTTGTATTTGATTTTTCAAATTCAAAATAAATTTTTTATTGTTAAATATAAAATAATTAAGCTAACTTGATTTCTTTTGTTTCCTACAAATTTTAAAAAAAATTAAAAACACAAAAATTCGGATTTCTTTTTGTTTAAAGTCATTAGATATGAAATTTGTAGACTTTTAGGCGCTACCGGTTAACTTGGCACATGTGGACATGTGAAATGCACATTTTTGTTTTTTGTTTAATATAAAAATTTATCATTTTATTTTGATATATATATGTATATATTTATAAATTTGGAAATGAATATATACATGATAAATGTGCAATGCAAAAAAGTTATAGAAATCAAGAAGAGCTAATTTTTATTCCAAAGTTTCAAAAATGTAACCTTGCTATAGATTATAACCACGTTTAGTTGTATATAATACTCCAAATAAGGCTATTATTATATTTATATATATATATATATATGTATGTACACATATATGTATGAATATATATATAAAACTTTTATATTAAAATAACTATATACAACTATAAAAGTTTTATGAGATTCAACTCATAGATCCGAGAGTAAACTTTTATCATTTTCTAACTCTCTTGATTAGGACAGTGAAAAGCTCACAAAAAGTACTGCAGTTCAAGTTTATACAGTGCCTCAAAAGGATTTTGATATAAGCATCCAGCAATAATACATAATTTCATTAAATTTATTAGTAGTAATTAATTAGTCACTGTTAATTATTATTACTTAACTCTAAATTGAAAAAGAAAAAAAAAGCAAAACAAAATAAAAAATCAACTTAACCGAAAAACAAATAAATATTAAAATAAAATAATAAATAATTATTATTAAAAAAAATAAACTTACTAAATAAATTAATAATTGTTTACAAAATTTCATAAGAATTTTTATACAAAAAAAAGCAGTGCTTAAATGTGATTGAAACATATAATGAATACAACGAAGTAAAAAATAATAAGAGTGGATTAATAATATATCCAATTTTTTATTAAGTATTATTATATCGAAAAAAATTAAGGCGTCAAATTTATTCTTAAGAAGAACAGCATTTTTTTTTCTGTTTTTAAAAAGAAACGTCCGTCCAAACAAGTGCATAGATTTTTATTTAATTTTGATTTTCATTAAGAAAACTTACTGATAAATCCATTACGAGACCTTAAAAATAAATAAAAATTATATAAAATTTATAAAGAACAACCACAAAATAAATAAATTTATTAGCAAGACAAAAATGTTTCCCTTTGATATTTATTAACATATAAATATTATAAATGACTTTTAAATAAATTTTGTAATTATTATAAATTGGAACAATAAAATTTACTTCATCTAAACATCATGTTACAAAGGTATAAAAAGTGTGCATCATTTCGTCCATTTCAATTTATTAAAAAAAGTGAAATAAAATATAATTTAATTAAAAAACTTAATAAATATATTTAAAATTATAGAAATTTAAAATTTTTTTTAGCTTAAATAGCCTATCAACCATAATATTATAAGAAAAATAATAGAGATAAAATCAAGTGAAAACTATGTCAAAGACAAAAGAGAGTGAAAAATATCATAATAGTTTTACTAAACAATATCGTACGAAACGTTTGACTGGAAACGGACCACCGGGTCCTGGTCCTGGTACAACAAATTTTACAAATTGTTCATGCCGTAAACGTCGTAGACGTCGTACATTATCAGATAGTGTGGTATGGCTATTAATTGGCCTTATATGGTTAGAACGTCCAATTATAATTAATTGTAATTCAAATATAAATGGTAATCATTTAATTAATATTAACATTAATAAAAATCGTATTATAAATAATGATCAACAGAAACGTAAAACTGATATATTAAATCAAAGTAAAAAGTCAAGTAAAGTATATACTAATAATAAAAATAATGCATATCTTAATTTTAAAAGTAATAATGACTTTATAGCTAAAGAATTGATAAGTGGTAAAAAAAAAAGTGATAATAATAATACAGACGTAAATCGAAGTGATGGTACTGCTGTTGATAATGTTATTGACATAAGATCAAATAAATATAATAATAATAAAAGAAATTTAACAAAATTTATTAATAATAAGAATTATAATTATATTAGCTATGATAATAATAACTATTTTGATTACAATGAAATTTCTGATGATATTATTAATTTTAATATAGAAAATTTAACTAGATATGATGAACAAAATAATAATAATTTTTCATTTAATGAAACAAAATTAAATAAAAACCGAAAATTTAGTAATAATAATAATCATTCATTTCGATATGGTAATAATAGACGACAATTGTTTAAAGTAATTCATGAAAAATTGCCTTATAATAAAAAATATATAAATAATAATAATAATAATAATAATAATTTACATTTTCAATACAATAAATATAATAGGTATAAAATTTATCCAAAATACAGTAGACAACGTTATACTAATGATAAAAGAAAATTACAAAAAAATTTTCATCATAATACCAATAATCAAAAATCAAATTCAAATACTCATAAAAATTATAAACAAAAACAAGTGTACTTAGGAGCTATACTGAAATCACAAAAACTACTTAAAACAAAATCAGCTAAAAATATAATTGATAATAATAATAATTATAATAAAATGAATAGAAAAAAATCAATTTTAGCTGGTATCGGTTGTCCAAATTGTATATATAATATTGAAATGTTAACAACATCTGACTTGCCATTATTAGATACATTAGTGCAATCAAATTTATTAAATAAAACAAAAATATTACCAAATATTGAAACAACATTATTTAATAATAAAAACTCTCAAAAATATAAAATGATTGAAGGTAGTAGTAAATTATCAGATATACAACAATTAACATCTGATTCAATACGTTTAGTAACAATTAAACATCAGATATTATCAAAATTAGGACTTGATAAAAAACCAATAGTACCAAAAACACTACCAAAAAAATTCATAATGGAAACATTATATCGTAGTAGTGATAGCATTAAAATTGATTTTGGTGATTATAATGTTGAAAATAATAATAATAATAATAATAATAATAATGACGTAATTGATGATAATAATTATAATGAAAATTTAAAAAGTAATGGTTTAAAAATACAAAAAACAAATCCGACGGCCAGTAATAATAATAATAATAATAATAATAAACTAAAATCATCAAGATATAGTAACAGTCGAGAACGTTATGATAAAGACAATATTGAACCTGATGATTTTTATGGAAAAACCCGTGAAATAATTACATTTGCTGAAAAAGGTAAGAATATTTTCTTATTTAAAATGAGCAAAATTATATTTCATAAGTAGAATCATATAAGGCTAAGTATAAAATTTAACCTTTAGCACATAGCCGGTAATAGTAAAGTAGAGACGATAGAATATTTCTAATGGAGCTTGAAACATGAATCATTTTTTTGGTTTCACTTTTTTTTTACAATTATTTAAATTTTCTTAGTTGCAGTAGAAAGTATAGAAAAAAACGAGAAAAATTTTAGTTTTAGTTTTGGTTTGTTATATTTTTTCCATAATGAATTTACTATTTTACTAGCATGAAGTAGGGCTTGGTTTTATTTTCGTGATAATTGAAAATAATAAAATGAGTTTTGTCATATTTACAAACTCAGTATCTCACTCATTTCTCAGAAAGACAGAAACTGGTCAAAAATATGTTTTCTAATATCTTGTGATTTTATTCCTTGAATTTTTTCTGACCAAAATTTCTCTGTTGAAATGTTAATATACTTATTTACATACATGATAGCAATACAGCATACATCTATGCTACAGTCCATAATGATCAAAAAATTGTGCAATTTTAACTTCATTTCGATGCAGTCAAAAGGGCCTTAATCGTCATATACTTTCCTCCAAAATTGGATTAGGTGAAGTTATTGGATCTTGCATGCTTACGTCTGAATTTGGCAGAAATAAAATGTTATGCAAAACATTTTGACTAATATTGAATGGTAAAAAATGTTTTACAATATTGTAATAATTTTTTACGATTAAAAGGATTCTAGAAGTTCATTTTCTTTGCCCTTAAATTATATTTAATTTGTGTCACCAAAACATGCTCCAAACATTTAACCCATTTAAGAAGTGTAGCTCTTGTTGTATTTAATAATATTAATCTTTCATAAAGTAAAAAATTTTTTGAGATTTAGGATACATATTTATGACGTTATACCGAAACTGAAACATTTTTTAATAATTAATGATTGATGTGCTTAATCTAAAAACGTTCATAGCCAATTGGATTTATGTTATTATACCACCTCTTTATACGTAATTATTTTAAGCTATTTATCGATTTGTTGAGAGGCATAAAAATAACCTTGAACGTATAGGTTTGAGATACCAATGATGAGATGATCCAATATAAAAGAATATAAAGAAGTACAGTTCATTCAATTTTATACTGAAAGTTACAGAACTTGATGAAATATCATGTCATAAAAGAAATTCGGATACACAAAGTCCAGTTCTAGCGCAGTACAAAACATTGAAATCGTGATATCATCCAATGAAGCCAAAATAAGCTTTTTTTCCAAATTCTATATGATAAGTTGAGACAGAACCTTATAAGCTGCTCACCGGTTAATATTAGTAAATATATGTAACCAATTAATGGCAAACAACAAATATGGTAAATTGCTACTGAACAAGGACAAATAGGTCACAATATTTTTACACAAATGAAATATTTTTCTTATACAAGCATTGGAAAGAAAAATAGGCTTACTACTACTTACATTTACTTAGAACTGCCATAAGAGAAGGCAGGTATTATTTAGAATAACTTCCATCCACTTTGAATCTCTTAGAATACCTTGAAATTAAAACACAAGAAAATATTGGAAAAAATTCAATAAAATCGCACTAGAACGATCTACGCCTTTCTTATATTACTTCAAAATATTTTTTTTTATCGAAAAAGTATTCTTCTCCTTTTTTTCTATTCTCTATTCACGATTATCTGTTGTAGTGTTAAAATGTTGTCAAACTCAAAATTTTCCCATCTCACTGCATTGATTTGATAAGAGAATGTTAGGCTTTAGTGAAGTCTTATTCAGATAACAATCTGGTTATCATGGACAATAGTCCATGCTCATTTGGTTAGCAAGCCTCGAAGAAATTTTGGTAGTTTTATTTAATTGTTAGTGTACTAAACAACTGTTACAATGCTTCCCCAACATTAACTTTTTCTTTTTAATTTTTCAGCTTTTAAGACAGGACTTATAGAACAATCTAGTGTTTACACATAGTATAATAGCATTTAAGAAGTTTGTTAGTTACCAGACCCCAATTAAAACCATATTCGGTGGATACAAGAAAACATATACATTAAAGTCAGCCTGCATTTTCCATAAAAATCACCAATTTAGGCGTGCCTGAGTAGTTCTAAATGTAACTTTAATCTCACATGTCTTTTACTGAAATACAAGGCCCTAATAACAAATTTAAGCAAGCCTCAATAGAAACTAACAAAGAAGTCAAGATATTTTGATGCAATTTTTTTGGCCCTTTGTTTGTTTATGGAGACTCCATTAAAGAATTAAATTGGCAAAATCTTTCATTAAATTAATCAACTTGAACGAAAATTTGGACTTTGAAAAAAAAAAAATAGCAAAGCTGCAAAGAATGCAATTGGAGATAAAGATGGTGCCAAATCCCAAACTTTAAAATTACTTTAATACTATTAAAAAGCTTCACTTAAATATTATAAATATGAAAGCTTTAATAAAAAATGAAATAAAGAAAAAAACCACGTTTAAACAGTTTGATATACATAAAATCATAATAAAAGTTATGTTCTATACAAATTTTTATGCCAAAGTTAATATAAAGGATTTTATTTTAACAAACTAACAAAGTGTATAAACAAATCTGTATAATGAGAATGCATTTGAGTTGAAAAGTTTCAATTTTTACAGGACATCATATTTTGCTATTTTGTTGTCAGATTTTGTGTTACTTTTATTCTCTTATTTACTATTTTCGTTTTATATTTTTTATTTTTTGAAATTTTATTTGAAAGTTGAATAATCTTCAAATTCTACTCCTTTATGCAAAAATTGTACTCCATTTTAAATGTAATATGGAATGCTCTTAAGTTGATTAAATATGTCTACTATAATATGAATTTTTTTGTCAAGTATAATATGAAACATCATAAAATACAAAAAAGTAGTAAAAATTCGGTGATTTCTATATTTTTCTTTTGTAATATGTATATTTTTATCTAATATAATTTGTGTTCTTATTTTAAATCAAATGTGAATACAATAGTTTTACTTGGTTGCAGTTCGTCTGCATAGAAAAGTACAAAATCTTGTTTACCATTTTTCATTTTTTCAAATTAATCTTGTAATAATTTGTAATTTATAATTATGTGAAAAATCTAGAAAAATATGGAAAAACCCAAAAGGAATAACTTTGTTGATGATAAAGAGAAGCAAGCTTTTAATTCGTCTCTTTCAGCGGGATAAATTGCATCAAGATTTGGAGTTACGGCCAGTATTTCAACAATTAGAAGAATTCTGAAACCATCTCTAAACGTGAGAAGAAAAAATTTCCCCTTTTGCCACGACATAAGGAGCAACATCTAGGATTTTGCAGATATGTTATGAAGAAGAAGAAAATTTTAATTTAAACGGCGCTAATGGTTTCAAATATTATTACCACGATTTACGGAAAGAAAACGGCTTTTATTGAGACATTATAGCCGAGTTAGTAGTGTGATAGTATGGAGTGCAATATAAGGAGCTATAGGTTTAACCCATATGAAGGGTAAACAGCATATAGCCTCGCATATATATGTATGTGAATTGTGGAAAACCCTATACCTAAAATTGAAAATATATTTGGAACATTATCATAGATATTTCAATAGGACAATGCTAAAGCCTATTCATAACGCTAAGGTATTAAAAATGTGGTTTCGCCGAGAAAGCATCAATCTTTTACAATGACCTGCTTATTAACCGGATTCGAATATAGTCGAAAATGTTTGGGGTTGTTTGTCACATAAATTTTGTGCTGATGGAAGACAATTTATAACAACTGATGATCTATTACAAGCTGTTAAGGTGGCTTAAAAATTCAGCTGATTACAATACATAGGACCTTATATGATGCCCTTTCTGAAGTTATTTTAAAAAATAGTGGTCATACACATTATTAAATAATAAAAAAATAATAAATATTGTAGTAATACAAGTGAAACTATTCTATTGACCAACTTTATATAGGGTTCCTGTTATTATGCCGCATTAAATGGAAGGATTGCACACTTCTCGGAGAAACCAGATAAGGTATATGGATATTTACTTATGATACCCTAATTGTTCTAAAGACTTGGAAGAACAAAAAATTCCCTTAGATTACTTGTGGCATTTGAAAATTCGGTGAAAATATTCTAATGATTGTTAGCGTATATATGATTATACCATTATCCTTAAATACAAGCTTCCTTGACAATAAATGAAAGATATGTATAATTTAATTCCAAATGCATTTTAGTAAAAGAGAAATATATATGCAATGAAACTATCCCAAATTCATGTTTATATTAAATATGGAAGATTGTATTATAAGAAAAAAGGATGTTCGGAAGAGCAACAGAATTGTAGAAATAGAAAAAGAACTCGAAAAATATTCCAAGAAAGAAAAAAGCAACTAAAATCCCTTACATAAGAAAATAAATAGTTAAGTAATTATTATTTCAATTTAGCAGATGATCCATTTTAAAATTCATCATATAATGCGTGAAATAAATATGAGTTTTCACATCTTTCGAGTGTTGCTCGCGATTCTCTCATTTTTTTCTGTAGGGCTGATGAAGCATCCAGAAGCTTAACAAGCAGCTCCAACTAAAAAAGGATATTATTTTGGATAAGTTTTGAATAAAAACTGCAAAAAGATTTTGTTTTCTTTGAAAAAACTCTAGTATTTCTTATTAAACCCTTTCTGTCTTTTGGCTTAAAGCTGTATATTTTTTCAAATTATGCTCCCATTTGGATGAAATTATAGCACAATATTTTTGAGAAAATGTAATAGAAAAATCGAGTTTTTGAATTTCTAACTGACTCTTCTGACTAAGTGTTTTGACATCTACTTTGAGCTATACATCTCAAAATTAAAATAAATATTTTTCAGTGAAGATATTGAGATCTAAGAATGCAAAACTGAAAATTTAATTTCCACAGATAACGCAATACTTTCCAAAGCTGATGCATAAATGGCATCACTATTGAAAAATCTAAGGGATTGTTGAATGTAGAAAGTTTTAAGCCAGAGATACCAAAATTTGTTTTCTATCCGTTGTTTAGCTCAGAGGCTACTCTGAACTGTTATCTGGGTTCTTCTTTATCTAATGATATTTCGCTCAAATAAAGAAAACTATCACAAAAACTGAGGGCTATATTAAAGCTATTGAAGCGTTAGTGTATCAAACGTAAGGAAAGTTACATATGATGTATAAATTCAAACTTTTAAAAAAAAAACAGGATCTGTTGCTATTAAAAATGCTTAAAAACTAACCTGTAAATATTTTTGAATTTATTGAATAAGTCATATTTTGCCAAAAAGTAATGACTAAGTGAGCTTCTTATACATATGTGATCTAAATAATAGAGATACATGTAGCTTTTTTCAATTGATGGTATTTTGCTAAAAATAACAAAAATGGTACTGTGTACTTATTCCAAAATTATAATAACTTAAAAGCTGCAATACCTCATTCGAATTTGAACTAAAACCGTTTTTTCTTATTGCTAGATAAAATATTCAGCTGTGCAATTTGCTTTGATTTTTTAATATTCGTCAACTGATTTAAGACACTTTACTACAAAGCTACTAGCTTAATTGGTGATATTTTTCAACTCCTGGTAAAATGCTAACGTTTAAAAAATTAGAGATATTCAAAACAAATAGTTTTATATTCTACTAACCAGCTCCTATTAGTATTCAGCTAGACAAAAGCTAGCCTTTTATGAGTAAGCATTACAGCTTGCTATTATTAATATAGTAGGAAAAAATACAAGCCCTATTTGACCGCATTTACATGTTCTCGTTTTTTCTAAAAAATAACTTTAACGTGAATGTAAGAGATGTCAGAATGTCAGCTGCAAATTTTACTAGTTACCCAAAATGCTAAAAAAAATTTGGCTGTGATATAAAGATCAGGAAGATTCCAATGGCATATTTAATGGAATTGATATTTAAACTTTATTCAAAAGAAGAACAAAACCGTTGGTTTTGAGTTGTATTTAGTATTTATTAGAGAAGTCTGCAATGAGTTCTATTGCACAATTTTTCGAATCATTAAAGTCGCATACTGTTGGGTTTTTAGTTTCAATAAATTTGGCGCACTTTTAGAAAAACAAACACATACAAAAATTACGTATTTGCTGGCATACATAATAAGGAAAAGAAATTGATGCCAAAAACTGGAGCTCTGTATAAATTCTCGATTAAAAATAAAAGACAGTTCAGTTCATGCTACTTTATTTTTAAAGACTTTTCAATAATTTTAATTAGGGCATTTGATTAAAAAGTCTGTCATTGTCTTTTGTATTCTACGAATAAAATATGTGTTTAATTGCAACTGAGGAATATAGTGAAAGCTGCTGACAAAGACCAATAGCCACGCATACATGTATTAAGAAGAAAAAGAAGATCAAACAAAATTTTTTTCTGGGCTTGATAGTTTTGTATAATAAAATTTTGGTTTTTATGAAAGTACAGAAAAAAAAAAACATTTTATTTGTGGTGTTTTATTTAATTTAAATAAAATTAGTTTGTTTTATAGCTATAGCCACAAAAAAATCAAACTTACCAGCAATTAATTAGAAATATTGAGCAATAAACTTTTTAATAATTTAATCAATAAAAAACTAAAAAAGTAAGGATTACCTTAATTAAAAAGTAAATCAAAGAAATTCAGCTAAGGAATCTTCATATGCCACAAAATCAAAACGTATACATTCTTGAACGTTATATTTAAATGCTTAAATTTTAAGGTACGAGAAGAAGAAAAAACTAAAGTGACATTCAAAAACGAGAATATTTTAACAATTTTACAGTAGTATTTGCGATTACATGTCTAATTTGCATTTTGTTTCCTTGAAAATTATGAATATATAAAACTTATATTTGAATTTACTTATATTTCAAATAAAGTTTTATTTAATTTCTTCAATGACTTTTCTTCCGATTTCGTTGAAATTACATAATTAATGTGATTACTGGAGATGAATTTTCAGCACCTTATCAATTATTTTCAACAAATATAGCCTTACACTGCAGAGCGACAATGTTGGCTACATTCATGTTGACCAAGAGAAATATTCTTAAGCCGGTAACTTTCTCTGTTTTGAAAAATTACATAATCCTTTGGTTGATAAGTATAATTGCTGGCTGTCTACCAGTGTTTTCCAATAAAATAACCCAAAAAGTCGAGTATCATGGTGAATTTTGTGATGATCTAAAATTAGTGTAACTAGGTTACTTTTTATGACAAAAAATGTCCTCACTACAAAAACTAGGTTGAACACTAATACTCAATTTTATATAATGTAAATTTTGTAAATATAGTTTTCCTGTAATCTGTTACTAATATGATTTGAAAAACACCTCAAGAAGGCATTTACCTATTTCATTCGTGGCTTAGATAAGAAATAAAAACAAAAATTATTTCAAATGTTTAATATTTTGTTCTAAAAACTATTAATTCATAGATATATACATAATAAATGTCAAATTTTTCATCGAAACAGTTTTCCATTCATTATTTTTATTCTTTTCATGTCTGAAAAAATATAAAAGAAAAGTTTCCTTTAGACATATTTTATTGCTCATTAAGTCATTTATAATATCTATATATATTTATTTATTTCAAACATTTTATTACATATCCTTCTTATATATATATGTATATATATATATATATATATATATATATAAATCATAGCATATGACGGACTTAAGCACCCGTCTTTACTTTATTTTATTCTAGTCCACCATGACCACCCTAAATATAACAAAGTCTGTAGTCTAAACCTAAAAGTCTACGTCCGAAAAAACTTGTATACTCATCCTTCTCCACCCCCAATCAAACCAGTTTTATTCATCATCCAACTCACACCCTATTTAAAATGCGTTGCAGTAGAAATATTGTGCATATACACCAAAACTGAAATGTTGGCTTCAGTACAAGAGCTTTATGCATGTGGTATATGTATATAAATATATATGTTGGAAATGTGAAGCTTTAAAGCCATAGGGACAAGAAGATTTCTGTCTGATTTCTTTCTTTTATTTTAAAACTTGTATACTATTTTCTGTTTTTGGTTTGATAGATATGCTAAGCTATATATGCGTGTATATAATATATATAGATATATATATATAGTTGTTATAGATATAAGCTTTTCTCTAGGCAAAAGTTATTATCATCAAATCCCTACAACAGGAGACGTAGGACGTGGTTCAAAGTTAATATTGGCGTCGCAGCGGAGCCAGAAACAATCGATCGTGTCTGGGTATGAGCCCAAGAAGTGTTTTCATTGTGGTTGTATAAATGTTTGCTCCTTTTGGATATCATCTTCTATATTATTCTTTTTTCGATTTGGTCTGTTTTTTTCTTTTTATATACCAATACTTTTATTGATAAATATATCTATAGATATGTATATACATTTATATATATGTATTTTTAAATAAAAACAAAAACAAAAGACTACTTAAAATATTTTTAAGTTTTATCACACGATATTAAACTATTAGCATATTATTCCTAAAAATAATTAAATTTTCGATTTTTTATCTTCATTAAAAGAATGATGAATAACTTTTATTTAAAAATTTTATTTTTCACTAATAATAAAAATAGAAGAATAAAGTTTAATTTGAATAAAATGAATTGAAGCAAATTTATTATTTTCTTTTTGTTTTCCAGACATCACATTCGAAAATTTCAAGTTAAACAATGAATACATTAAATGTAGGCTAGGCCCAACATTTTTTTATCTATTAGTAACTTGCGCTTACCATCAAAAGTTTGATGTGCTATTTACTTCTAATTTTTTTCTTAAATTAGATTTATATATTGAAAAGAAAATTATTTTTTAGGCAAAAAAATTCATTTTTCCCAGTCTTACCTTTGAGCGTAGAAATGGTGTCTGATGACAAAATTAAAACAAACGATCGAAAAATAACGTTATTTATTAATTTTTTTGTTTTTTTTTGAAATTATTAATCAAAAACCTTTTTTTGATTATTGTCTATGGTTATATTAGCTTCTATTACGCCTCTTTGCTCGATTTATTCTCCCTGGTTATAGGCAATAGAAATTTAACCTAAACAACCTTAAAAAAACTTATATGTAAACAGTTAAATATTAGGGAACCGATTAATTGTAGTAAACATGTCTGAATAGATTTAGAAATGAACTTGTAGTGATGCTAAACTCTTTGGCCACAGTGATCCATATTGTGGCCAACTGCTGCTTTATATCGATTTGTAAGTAGTGTAAGTAGTAAACGAGAGTAGAAAAATTACGGCCTCATAAATTCCACCCATTAGTATAAAATTGAAATCTGAAAATTGTACTATCCTTAATGAGGCAATAAAAGTGCAAATTTGTGGTGCATATCACACATCTGCATATTTTTTGTAAAAAAAGTTGTAGATTTTTAAAACAAAAATTCTAGTTTATTTGTGTTTGAAAGAAGCATTGTCATATATACTTTAAATCCGACTTTCTCAGCAATATTTGAATAAATCGAATTCTAAAGCATTTCTTTATAACCAGTTATCATAACTAGTCTACTACTGTAATTTTGAAGTAGAAGAAGTGTTTGGAATACGGTACTTTAGCTCCGAAGTAAGTTAGGAATCTACCAAGAAAATGTTACCATAAGATTTTTAGGGTTTAAGAGGAATTTTAATCATAGATTAGCTCCAAATAGAAAAAAACTAAATTATTATTGCAAATTAAGCCAGTCGAAGGTAAAACTGACTTAAACACGAAAAAAGGGATTTTGCATTCTGCCCCAAAAAAGATGTGTGAAAGATCACCCTAAAAACTAAAAATGATTTAAAGTGCAAGCTGCTTACATTGTTTGTCAGCTCCGTTTGGCTTTTAGTGGATTTTACATACATTACTTCAAGCATTGAATTTTTATCAAAAAACAACTTATGGAAGGCAGGGAAATTCATTTCAAAAGTGTTCTCAATTTTCACTTAAGGAATTAAATCACTAGGTCAAATACATAGTCAAAGCCTTAGAATATAGTGAATAATCAAATGTGATACAAATTATAAAATCGTATTTCTGTTATAAAAGGGCAGGACGGCAGGATATACCCTAATAAGAATTAAATATAAAAGAATTAGTTGGCTAAGAAAATTTTTTAGTGTCATCTAATGTGCTAAGATATTTTTTATATAAATGAAATACTATATATTTTACAAAAATTCACAATTATATCTCTTATTCAGAAAACTCAATTGCGTATATAATCAGTAAATAAATAGAAAAAATAAGGATAATAATAAGGATAAAAAAACACAATATAAATTTTAAAAAAGGGCGTAATTTTATTTTCACCAAAAGAGCATGTAATTGTAACAAATCGAAAAATATGCTTATGTAAATAATATATTTGAAAAAAAGAAGAAAATTACCACAAATCCAGAGTTGAACTATTCATCTTAAAAACATTTCTCTGAGTCAACAAGAGCAATATCTTGAATGCAGTAATTTAACAACATCATAAATTTCAAGTTGTGGGAGCTTTGGGTAATAGTAAAATTGCTGACGTAAGAATTTTTGGGATATTTTCAAATTTAAACAAAAATAAATCAAATAACTATATCGAAGGCTAGTGAAATGTAGTATGGGGGCAAATAATTTGTTAATATTGCTCTGAAGATGCTGATTTGTATCTAGAAATGAAATGTTGAATGTGTAATATGGGTGAAAATAAAAACGAAAAAATTGTATATATATATGTATATCGATTGGTTATCTTCGGCATTTTTGTTTTCTTGTTAAAAAATTTTTTGAATTAGGGCATCATAAAACTAATCCATAATATAAGTTGCTTTTTTTTAGTCATAACGACTACTTTGCGGGGAAAACATCAAAGAATTTAGCTAGAAAAGGAAATCAAAATGATTCCTTTTTGGCCACTATCTGCATTAAAAGAGCTACGATTGTTACTTTTTGCATGCTCTCTTAAAGAATTATTCACTTGTGCACTTTTCCATCATAAGCACAGAGGAATTCATATATAAAAAATTGACTGATGCGGATTTTCTCTAATGGGCTCTTTATATTGTAGAATTTGGAACTTAAATAGAACAGCTGTAGCTCTTTATTGTAGGTCACTCTTTTTCACTTTTTTGTATTAAAAATATGAAGTTAGTTAAATATTAATTAGTTTTGTTTAAAAAAAAATAAACGAATTGGTTTCTGATGTTTTAGAATTTACTCAAGTTTTTGGGATTTTTAAATTTTATATTTTAGTTAAAGAAACAGTTTTTTCTTTCAAATTATGTATATTGTTCTGAATTTGATTAAAGGAATATAAATACAAACTTTTATTTCTCTTTATTTTGATCAAACTGTTTCAAAATGTATGATTTTATTGTTACAATTGTTGAATTGTTTCTGAATCCAGTTTTAGATCTCTTCAGTCATTAACGATTAAGTTAATTAAATAATTTTTAATTTTTATCGTTTTTATTTATTAAAACTTTTGCAAACATTTCTTAGAAATACAATTGCTTTAAAAAATCAAACTCTTACATACAATTTTCTCCAAACTCCCCATGACCATAAACAAAATTATATGCGATTCAAGCTAATAGCATTTGTCAAAAACTTTTACTTTAGATTGTGCTTTACTCTATATGTCGCCTCTCAAATTTTAAACCCAATTTATTTTTTATTTAAGAAGTTTTAAAAATTAATTTATTCGAACTGCATTTTAAAGCAGGATTCAAAGATCTGTTCACTTATTGGAGGAAATGCTAAAATAATATTGTAACCAAAAATCTATGCCACACCAGTGATTTTGAGGTATCGAACTTAGAAAATGATATAAAATAAAATTAAACAACGAGGCTGTCCCTACTTAAAACAAATAAATATGTACGTAGTGGTGATGTCAAAGTAGCTGCCTTAAGCCTTGTACAAACCAATGCGTTTTTCATTCGCACGCCGGACAAGATTGTAAAATGGGTGATGTATTTGCTCTAGCTATAGCTAGAACAAAATTGTTTTGTTTTTGTTTTTGTCAGTAAAAGGACACTTTATGGCCTTCAAAATTTTTGTTGTATTTATACTAAAAGGGATAGGAAATAATGATTTTATTACATTTAGAGGTACACCAAAAGTTTTGAAGGCCACAAAATGCTTCTCTAATAGGGCCTATTCACTATTTTTTCCAACTCGTCAAATGGCTCTCTCGTCCCATATAAATTATATGGAAAGGGTCATTTGAGAGTAAAAAATTAAACATGTTTAATTTTCTACTCTCAAATCGCTATCGGTTTCTTTTGTATTAGTCCTTTACTAATACATACATGCCAAAAAATCATTTCCATTTTGCCTTCGAGGAGTGCACATCGAAGAAAACATATGAATCTGTCAAAACAAGCTGGGTTATACAACAGTGCGTTTATACGTCAGAGTTGAAATTATATTTTAAAATAAAAATATGAGAAAAATATGTGTAATTTTTTCAATTTTACTTTGAAAGTGTAGCTCTCTTGAATATACACACAATTATAAAATTAGACCACACCATTTTAAAGTATATATTTTACGCTATGTACGTACACGAGTGGTAGGAGGTAAGCAAGTTTTGACGTCAAATGGAAAAAATAGTGAATAGTCCCTATTTAGGGACTATTTAAAATATAATTTCAACTCTGACGTATAAACGCACTGCTGTATAACCCAGCTTGTTTTGACAGATTCATATGTTTTCTTCGATGTGCACTCCTCGAAGGCAAAATGGAAATGATTTTTTGGCATGTATGTATTAGTAAAGGACTAATACAAAAGAAACCGATAGCGATTTGAGAGTAGAAAATTAAACATGTTTAATTTTTTACTCTCAAATGACCCTTTCCATATAATTTATATGGGACGAGAGAGCCATTTGACGAGTTGGAAAAAATAGTGAATAGGCCCTATAAAAGTAATAAAATCATTTCTTATCCCTTTTAGAAAAAGCACAACAAAAATTCAAAGTAAAAGAAAAATTTTAAAGGCCATAAAGTGATCTTTATGGAACAAAAATTTCGGTGTACCTTTAAAAGTAATGAAATAATTATTTCCTATCCTTTTTAATATAAATACAACAAAAATTTTGAAGGCCATAAAGTGTCCTTCTGGTGTCATAAATGATCCTCATGAAACAAACATTTTTCTTCTAGCTATGGCTAGACCAAATGCATCATCCGTTTTACAACCTTGTCCGTCGTGCGAATGAAAAACGCATTGGTCTGTACAAGGCTTTACTATCTGCGGTGTTCAATAGCACAAAAATCTTCTTTAAATTAAAAGTAAGAAATTTTAACAGACTACAAAAAAATATCCTAGATTCCTTATATATTTTGTATGTTACTTCTTAACTAAATATCAACCCAAAATTGAAAATGTCTGAATTTAAATCAACTAACAATAAAAAATATAAAGATTTTAAAAACAGCTTCAGTCAAAATTTTATAATTTATATCAATTTCACACCTTCTTAATTGCAATACTTAATTAAAATATACAAAAAGGACTAAACAGGTGTAAATTTTTTTGCTTAAACGAGCATCTCCTTGCCGTGTAAAAACGTATCCGTTCTGTTTGGTTTTGTTGTTTCTGCTGTAAAAAAAAAGCCAAAACATAGCAAAGAAATTATGTATACATCAAGAAGAACAACAACAAAACATAAAATCTACCCGACTCTTCACAATAATAACAACAAATATCAAGCATGTGTTCCAGACATGGTAATAAGTAGACCGACGGGAACTTATCATGCTAAAGTATGCCATTACTTGCAAGGGGTTAACACCACTTGAAAGGCATACCAAGTGAGTGTCTAGTATGAAAATATTGTCAAGGACATTCAGTCTGCACGCTACTAGTATCATGCCTTTTGTTTTTATCCATTTTCTTGTAGCGTTTTCCTTTATAAAATTCAAGCGGTCTCAGGTGATGTACTAAACAAATAATGCTTACGTAGTGTATATACTTTTTTTTTGTTTTTTTCATTGCTAGACAATAAAATGAGTACTTGAATAACACTAATAATAATTTTATGGAAAGTACTATATATTTAAATTTCTAGGATATCATTATCGTTGTTATTATTTTTATCCTTCTCTTATGGTGTTTAAGATGGTTTTCATTGAGGTGGTTTTTTCTTGTTTTTTTTGTTTTATTTTTTCTTCATTTTTTCAACGTAAAACTATATATTTTTTATTATTATCAGTTTTATTGAATAATATAATTTCAAGTAATGATAATATCATCAACTAAATTTTATAGCTGTTTTGACATACTTTGAAATTGTAGAGTCAAATTTTAGGAAAACATTTTTTTTCTAAGCATTTTTATTCAAAAATTAAATATTTATTACATTTTATTTATTTAAGTGAAAAAAGGTAAAATGATGGAAAGCTTTTTAAAAAATTCATTGACCCATTACACACGAGACGATGTTACATTTATCTTAAATATATTTTGTTTATATCTAATATTTATTAGATTCCTTAGTTACAAAGTTTTTATTTTTTAAGCAATTATTACGAGCAAATTATGTGTTCCTATTTTTAGTTTATGCGTAAAAATTACTTTTTTTTGAAAACTTAGTATAACCTACGAGTTATCTTTTAACACTTTAACTGTTAAATTAAACATTAAAAATTGTAAACATCTCTACACTAATCATCCCCAAACTTTATTTGAACATCTTAAGACGGTGATCCTCTCACTTTATGGTGGCCATCCATTGTAGCAAACACTGCAGAACAGATTTCGAAATGACGTCAATTTATTTTTTTGGACTGTTTACCGAAGATTTATCTTTAATGATTTAACAGCATATAATGTTATTTACATTTTTTCTTCCATCCAATGTTTTTAGTATTAGTTTTCGTTGTTGTTATATTTAAAGTATTAGCAAGCAGAAGATTTTTTCGTCTTTTATCCAATAAAATTTTTCTGAACTATTTTTAATTATAATAGATATTTTAAGAATTCCAGGATACTCTAGTTCATCAAAAAAACTCTTTTAAATTTGTTGTACAATTTTTCAAAACTATGCAATAACAAATACTCAAAAAAACATTAATAAAAGAAATAAAAACTTAATAGGATTAGCAATGAACTTGTCAAAAAGCTATTTGCATTGTTAATTTAGAGCTTAAGGCAAATATTAAATTACTAAGTACATACCTAGGTGCCTAATACTTGCTTATACTTACAAAATGAGTTTTAATTAATCCTTGTAAACGGTCCTAACAGCTTATCTAAGATTATTTATTAAATCCTATTAGTGTTATTCATAGAATTTTGTTTTATAATACAAAAAGATTTATATAGAATTTTTTTCGAAAAAAAAAATCAATGATAGGAAAAAATAAAATAAAAGCTGCTAATTGTGAAATCCAAGAAAAAAATTGGATTTACTAGAAATCAAACCAAAAAAAACCACAAAAGATATAGAATGAACAAATAATGGGGTGAAATAAGAAAAACACTTCCAGCTAGGCTTGAGTATGCAAATTTCTCTGCCTTTTCACAACTTAAGCGAATTCAATTTTCAAATTTTTTTTAAATTCCAATTTGTAACTTGTAGTTATTTACTAAACTACTTGCGTGTAATGTAGATTTAAGCACAGGAAATTATTGGTATTTGTTCATTGGTAGGTGATATACATACTTGTATATGTGTATGTGAATCAAAACGATTAAATTACACTTAGCTGGTTAAATAATCAATACAAACGTTTTTATCGTAATTAAAGTAGAATTCCTTTATTTTAAACCATATTAGACCAACCTTAATACAAATAATTTTGCGTGAGATGTACTCAAGCAAAAAACTAAACAAAAAGAAACATTAATTGAAAATGCATCTAAAAGTGATTTAGTTGTTTTTTTAAATTAGTTCATTTTTTACATTAACATAATTACCTGCTCTATAAGTCAAATACATAGGTAAATAAATAAATATAAATTTAAATGTGTGTATGTATTTTTCTATTTGTACATTTAAATGGAATATTGGTTTAACTTTTTACATAATCCTTTTACACCTTCTAGAATTTTATTAATTTGCATTTCATTAAATATCGTATTTGATTTCGGTTCCTCTTAGTATTATTTTCTAATAATCAGGTGCAAAAAAATTTGATATGGCGCCATGTAATATAATATATAATTCATTTAAATTAGTTGTATTATTTGTTCAGGTAACTATTTGTATATAAAACTTTTTTATTTCTTAAACAGTAATTTGTTATTGTTGTTATTTCTGCTATAAAAAATAGAAACCTTATATGTTGTAATTTACGTAGAAAAGGAAGACAAAATTAAATTTTCGTATTTTAAACTTGTTTAAATACACTTCTACCTGAATTAAAATACTTAAATGCAAATTGTTTATTTTTTATTCTGTGATTTGTTGACAGTGTTAAACGATAAAAAAAATTAAAATTTATTAGTATCCTGTCTCTAAAATACCTAAAGTTTGGAATATACGAGTAAAAGTTAACCTTTGAAGCGAACTGAGCAGGTTCTTGAAGACTTTCATAAAAAATAAAAACTTCAATGATGTTATACGATTTTTAACTGCCCTGAAAAACAATTAATTAAGATGAATCATAAATTTTAATTTTTAAAATTTTAATGCTATAATATATATAGTTACATATAGTTAAATAACTGAAAGGAGAAGAATTTGTAGATATGTCAGGTCTCATAAAAATATCAGTGATTATCAGCCAGGTTATTAAACGAAAGACGTCCCTCGTCAGAGGGAACATGGTTTAGTAAGTATGATTTCCTATTTAATTATCTTTTGGAAGTCTTCATCAGACCTAATAGCACTTTCATCCTATTGGTATTCTTCTATATAGTTAATTGAAATATAGCTGAAACCATGGAATTTTTCAGTTTTACTATTGAATGGCTACGCTTTGATCACAATTGACAATACTTGCAATCATCATAATAGATGCCTTAAAAGCGTGATCCACAAAATCTTTTCGTTTTCGTTTTCAAACTTATTTTGTTTCAGTTTTTACAACACTTAACGTCTTTGTGCTTATATCATTTGTAAAGTTGTTAGGTGTAATGAAATAATTTCTTGACTGATTTTGAATCATTTTCTGAGTTTTGCATTTTTTGCAATAATGCCTCCAGTTTTTTATTCTCAAACTAACGATCCTCTTTGCTACAGGATACTCTTCCGTATCGGAGTAACTACTTTTTAACTATTTTGCTTATCTATTTTTATCGATGTTAAACTGAAGTTTTTTTATTTTAATCGGTGTCCACCGACGTTATTTTTAATTTTTGTTAGGGTCCAGTTGATGTTTATTTTTAAGTTTACCGAGTTTTCGTTTGGTTTTTTTGTTATATTTAACAGCTCTAGCCTGAAGAATTTTTTATCGTTACATTTGTCCAGATACCATCAAATCAGTTTGAATTTTCTTTATTTTGTGTGTACAAAAGCTTCCTGTGTCAAAATAAAAAAAATTTACGAAACACCTCTTGAAATACCAAGAGCTATGTATATATTTTTTTTTAGTTTCTCTAAGCAGTTTATACATGCATTTATACGACTTAATGTAACTCTTGTCTTCAGAAGTATCTTTAAACTGTCATTAGCAGCACACCTAGATGATATCATCAATCTTATATATACTCTCAAGTGTGAAAGCTCATCTTGTCTTTCCATCGTGCTCTATTTTCATAATTAACATCTTTAGCCTTTTTCAATTTAATCCTGTTTGGTATTTAAATTTATGCTGTAAAATTATATAGATCTGTTACCTTGTTTATGGTTCATTTAACATAAAATCTATACTCAATTATTGATAATTATAATTATTATTGCAATTATTGTAGTTTTTATGAATGAATCAAATCAAACTTAAACTCGACATGTAAAATCTTTGCATATTAAGTGAGAAGCTTATATCAAAAATGGTTTTCCTAAAGTCTACAATTTCTTTTTACCCATTAGCAGTATTAAACTAGGCTTTTAGTAATAATAAATTCGAAGCTGTTTTCTGTTAGTTAAATAATACTATAATCTTTTGTAAGTATTCAGTTCTTTTTCTCAAGTATCTAAAAATTGATAGCACTGGACTTTTATGGAAGTCTTTTAATAGGTCCTTAAAATATCTGCAAGCTTACCATTGTAACTAATATTATTTTTTGTTTTCTTTGCAAATTGTAATCATTGATTCCTGTCAAATTTTCACTCATTTTATTCATTAGTACGTTTTATATTTAAAATCGATTATAAAAATCAACTTTTGTTAATTTTCCTAAATTATATTTGCCTTTAATTGCTATAATTTGAATGTATCAAAACTCTACAACTTATAGTTTGCATTTGATATGTTTTGTTTGTAAAATAGTGATATTTTTTTTGCTCCCAAGCCAATTCATGTTATCATGAGAAAATTTAGCACTCTATTTTAATTAGTCAAACGTGTGAGAGTATTCTCAAATAGAATAATTACTGTCAAATTTAATGACTTATTTGCAGGCATTCAAAAATCTTATATGAGAAATTTATGGGCGACACAATAAGTTACTACTTGAATTCTACATGTAATAAAAATTTAACTACGACTCTATTAACTATTAATTTTAAATAAAAACATGACACGTTAAAACAATAACCCCATAAACAACTAAAGCTTTCGAGATATGAAGTAAATACGTCAGTAAATTTGTTAGTAATTGCTCTTTGACTTATCGTTCATGAAACCACTGAAAGTTTCATAGATCTTTATATATATATTATAAAATTCTGAATAGTAAGAATAGTAACATTTGCAAATATTTAGAAACAAATTTGGGGCTAAAGAATATTTTCGCAGTAAACTAAATTAAAGGAAATGATTATAAACTCTTAAAAGGATGGTCAAATTTAGATCTTCTTAAAACAATCAAAAGAAAACAAAAATGGGAACCAGTTTTTTAATTGAATCACTGAAGTTGAAGATTCTTAGTAACGAGAACAAAAACCTTTCATTCCTTTATAATAACCGATTAGGGAAAGTGTATTATTTTCCCTGTTCTCAGCACTCTACAAGTTGAAAGTATTCATTTAACATTTATACGAGCAACAAATTTCACAGTAGTATTAACAATTAATATATGTTTGAAAAGGATTGGTTAGTACAGAAGTATTATCTCTTATTCGTCAACTTCTTTAGTTTTCCAGTAGCAATGCATATGAAAATTGTCAACTGAAAATTTAAGAAATAACAGATTTCTAATAATAGAAACGTAACGTATGTTTTGCACTTTAGTCAAATGATTATGAAAAATTAGAAATAATAAGATAATATTTGAAGTAGAAGTTTGTAGTTTCTATTGTGTCGTCAGACTAGTTGTGTGTTTTCAAAAAATTACATAAAAGAGCACTAAAAAAAGTTGATACAGTCTATGCAAACAGACAAAACACATAGTTCTTTGAATCTGGATCTTTGCTTTAGCCAATTAGAATTTGGGATGTAGGTAGTATTTAACCATAATCTAGTTCAATTAATCTAGAAGCATAATTGTGATCTTTTGGTTTTTAATCAATCTGGTAATGTAAAAATATAGGAGTGAATGCCTAATATTTATAGGGAAATATCATTTTTATACCCAAAACTAATAAGTTTTAAGAGAAATTATGTAGTTATTATTTGATTATATTACTATGATATTCAATTAATGCTGATTTGTTCTTCTTTTTTTGGGCAAAATATTAGGTTGTCTATGTGTCATGTCTTAAAAGAAATCGAGTTTTTTGGAAAAGACTGGATATTAACTAATTAGGTTCCTTTGTTTGTTTTGCTAGGCTGTAAACCCTATTTTAAAACATATTAAAGGATACATAAAAAATATTTTATATAAACAAACGAAAAAGTTATGTTAAAGACACAGTAGACATACTTCTATAAGCTGAGTTTACTAGGTGGGGAAGCATTTCAATTCGAGATAAACCACAAAAGTCGTAAAAACAAAATTGGGGTCATTTCCCAAAATATACTGAGCAGAGTGATATAGTCTGTTTTTTATTGCTTTGAAAAATACAGCTTGATTCACGAGTTTTAGGTAATCGGCTTAATTGCTAGAAATAAGATATATACATATAATTTTTAATAATTAATTGTTCTTATGTCAAGCTCATGCAACTAAATAATGCTAAATGTCTTTAAACAGTTTATTTCATTGTTTTAAAAATTTGAAAAAGCGTTGAATAAAATAAACTTTAACTAAATAACCAGCATAAATTGATAAGCTTTTCAATATTTTCTATCGTTGTATTTTCCGAAATTTTTCTTAAAGATATTTAAATCTTTTATACATTTGCAAGTGGCTAATATTATTTTTAAAAAATTTAATTTAATAGGTGGTATACTAAATGGACAAAGGCTTATAGAATTCAATTCTTTGGCTGAACAATTGTCAGGACAAGATTTGAGTATTCATGGAGCTGTCATATGGGTTAGACTTGATTTACGAATACCACAAGCAAAATTAAATACAGCAAGATTTCCAGTTAATGAAAATCTTAAAGTTTGGGTTTTTCGCTTGGTTGGATCACATCATAACACAACTCAACTAGATGATAAAGTAAGTTGTATTAAAAAATGTTTTCGCCTTTGAAAAATAAGTTTTTTACTTTTAATAAACTAAAATAATAATTTTATTTTATTAATTAACATTACTTTAAAGTTTTTATAGAAAAAAAAGCAGTAAAACTTATGCATAAAAAAGTTAGAAATACGCTCCATATATTTCGAAAGAATTTTAACATTTAAAACTTTTTCTAAACACATTGTATTGTATTGTATTGTCATCCAAAGTAGGTGAGAATTTTCAATAAAACTCAAAAAAAATGCTAAGAGAAAAGTTTGTCGGTCAGCTAACAATATTCAGTTTTTATTTTCTATCTTGTAAGCCTAAAATGATGCTTTTTAATAAAAAACTATGACCTTTATAGGACCCTAAAATCTGCATCACACATCTTATTTCGGTATTCTGAAAATTTTGCTAAATAAAATTAGAAATTGGTGACGAGCCTGTAATCTGGATATATAAATATTTGAAATTCGTACTTCTTGCATTTTCCAAATGACAATGGAAAATGCTATTTCTGTAAATGCTTATTTTTTACTAGAGGAAGACGCATGTTTTCTCAATTGAATGTTTGATTTAGTGTGGCAAATGAAAAAAGCAACCAAGAAAAAAATTTAACACAACGGAAAGTTAAAAGTCAATACAATGTTAGCAGCCAAACGATAGTAAAAACACAAAATCATTAGGTCTGATATGACTATTTACGTTTGGCAAGCGTGACATCCTTCTGAAATTTATTGACGTTGTTTTATTATTTTGCTTTTTTTCCAGTTATGAGAAAATTATAAATTCAAATTTTTATAGTTTTAGCATATTAAAGAGCGTTATACTTATTGAATTATAGATTTTTGTTTTAAATATTTGAAAACCAAGAAAGTAACTATTTGACGTTACTTAATTCCGAATTGAAAAATGTGAGACATTATCTTTTTTTGCTGAGTAAACATGGTGAAAATGGAATGAATTATGTTAAGGTATTCAAATAATATAATTAAAGTTTGTCTGCTGCACATACAATTTTACAAAAAAAAACAATACTGGTTATTTTTGAAGATTTTCCTTTACATATGGAAAATGTACTTTCATGTAGTATATTTTTGTATTATACAAGATTTTCACAATTCAGATTTTGAGACAATTTATTACAGAAAAAAATTAAATTCATTATTTGACTTTTAATACCTTTTTTTTTATTTCCATGTATAATCCATGTTTCTTTATAGTTTCAAAATATTAATTAGAAAATTCCGTTTTCTATTTCTGATTGCAGAAATTTAGTGAAATTACAATGATGAGTACATCACTTAATGTGCAAATAAATCAACTTGGATGGCAAAAGCTTGATATCACTGAAACTGTACGTTATTGGTATGAAAAGGATAAAAATAATAGCCTAAGATTATTAATTGATTGTTCTGGATGTAAAGATCGTGTTGCATTACAACTTTTTGATGATGTTCATACAGAAACTTCAGATATAAATAGTAAAAATTTCGATAGTATCGAAAATAAAGAACATCATCGTCATCATCATAAAACATTTGAATTATTTAAACAATATCATCAAAATCATTATCATCAGCCACAAAATATAAGTAATGCCAATACTTTTGACAATAAATATGATAATAATAACAATAATATTAATAATAATACTAATAATAATAATAATAATAATAATAATAAAAATAAAGTTAAATTAAATATTAATGATAATAATTATAATGCAAATAGTGATGATCATAAAAATACAATACCAAATACTGATCGTAATCGGCCATTTTTAGTTGTTCATACGGAACCAATAACAATGAATCGTGTTAGACGAAGAGCTATTGACTGTTCAGCTGCTATCAATGGGCAATGCTGTAAAGAATCATTTTATGTTAGTTTTAAAGCATTAGGATGGGATGATTGGATAATTGCACCACATGGCTATTTTGCTAATTATTGTCGTGGTGATTGTGGTGGTAGGCATCGTACGCCTGATACTTTTCAATCGTATCATACTCATGTTATGGAAGAATTTCGTAAAATGGATCAATTAAGTGGAATGCAGCCATGTTGTGCACCAATGAAATATTCAAGTATGTCATTGATTTATTATGGTAAAGAAGGTATTATTAAACGAGATTTACCTAAAATGGTTGTAGATGAGTGTGGTTGTCCTTAAGAAAAAAAAAACAAAAACAAATTAACACATATTTAGTTCTTAGCTTCGATTTCTATGTTCTTTCTGAATTAATTCACAGTTAATCATATCTCCCGTTAAAAAAATAATTAATATTTTCTTCCAAATAATATTTATTAAAAAATTAAAAAAAAAATCAAAAATAAAAACTTAATTCAATAAATTTAACTTCAAAACGTTAAGTCAATGTATTTTAAAATACTATTTTAAATCAGTTATTTTTCTATGCTAAAAATTCATCAAATTTTTGCAAAACTAAAATAACAATAATAATAATAATAATAATAATAAATAAATAAATAAATAAATAAATGAATAAATAAATAAATAACTAAATAAATAATATTTGCTCCTTCCATTAATATTTATATTCAATTTTTCTTTACTATTTAATTAGCAAAATAAAAAAACAAAAATCAAAGGAATGAAAGCTTCGAAAGAAAGATGGAGTAGTATGAATACACAAAATTTTGTTTATATTAATTAAATGCAATCAGATATTAGATCTATATAAAGTGCTTTATACGTACGCTGAAAATAAAATTAAAGCAATGAAATACAAGCTAAAATTATAATTATAATACATAAGACATATAGCGAATAAAAATTCTCACTTTTTGGCTTTTTCAAAAAAAAAAAAAAAAAGAAAGAGATGAAAATACGACTGTAAATTAATTCGATAATTGCCAATTTTTTCTTATGCAAAGAGCTTATAAAAATATTTATTATAAAAAAAATAATAATTTTTTCTTTTACATTTTTTTACTATTGAATAACTAGATTTAATATGGAAAAATTTAAGTATTTATGGCATACAAATTTTCAGAAGTCTCATGCAATAATATTGTAATTAAACTAAAAATTTAATCTGATAAAAAGATGAAAAAAGATCTTAATAAAATTTTTGAATAAATTTTTTTTTAAAATACTATGAAAAACAATAATAAAATAAATAAATATCCATCCAGAAACTATTTTGCTAAAATTTTAATACAAATGAAAACACGAAAAAAAAACATTTTGTTAATAACAAGAATAACATTATATAATTATTCATTATTTTTAATAGAAAAACATTTCGAAAACATAAAATTTGTAGTTAAAAGACAAGATTCTTTTTTTTTATGTTAATAAAAGTTGTAGATAAACAATTTAAACTTAAACTCAGAATTTAAAATATGTTTTGTTAAAGGGCTACTAAATTTTGAACAAATAATAATTGCTTATAAACACCAAAACATAAAATATTTCAAAGCTTATTTTTTATGTCGAGCGAGATGTACTTACTTCACAAAAATCAAAAAAGAATGTTCTTTCGCCTTTTTTAAAGTTACTTATTGTTAGGGAAAAAGTACTTAATTTACTTTGGAAATTGAGTATAAGCTACTAAACTGCTACAATTCTTTATGAATAACAACATACAGCAATAGATTTGTTGGTAGACTTATTAACAGAAAGCTATTTTTATAAACTTCATTTTAAATAAAAAAGGAAAAAACTGAAGTCAAAAGTTTACTGAAGAATCAAGTTTTATAGTTCTGTGTGAATTATTTATTTCCATATAAAAAAAGAAGAAAAACTATAACAATTATTATTAAAACGTAATTTTTCTTCAAAAATAGTAGCGGTTTTGTTTGCATACTTTCAGGAAACTGTATTTAAAAATTCATAAATTTTCTTACTGTCAATAAATATTTAATTTTTCAGCTATTTTTAATTTATAACAAATCAATTGAAAACTAGTTTTGAATTAAAACATGTTTAACTAATTTAACTACAATAAATTATATTTAATTCACCCTCACTTTAGGAGCTCTAAGTTTTGAACAATAAAAAACCCCTATTGAAAACAATAAAGTAATAAAGGATTTTTTAGTTTGTATTATTTGTATGCTTGTGTTCATCACAGAAGAAGATTTCTGTATATTTAGAATAAAAATAATTGTATGCTAAAAGAAATTACAATTGAAAAGACAATTTGTAGTTAATATAAATTGGAATGCTTATAAAATAACATATTTTATCTTTCATATTACTGTAAATTTTTCAAGTTTACTCATTTATTTTAAACTTAAAAACTTTTTGAAGTAACAAGAAATCAAAAATTACTTTAAAAAACTTTTTAATACTTATCGAACCCTAAATCATAAATAATTGCAACACTAAATTTCAGTAGCAATACAATCTTTTGCAAAATCCTTTTCTCAAAATTACAACATATTATTTTTTACTTTTTTTAATAAATTTCTTCTTTTGATTGCTTATGGCTTATTTCAAAGAAATTTACTACAAATTAATAAAATAATTATCTTTTGGATGAATTTATTGGAAACACCAAAATAATATCTGCGATCGTTTTGCCTTAGATCTTTTTATTTAAGTCGAATCTATTATTATAATTTATTGTATATTTTCTGATAAAGTAATAAAATTAGAAAATATATGTTAGCATCATTTATTTAAAAAATTTAATTTTCAATTTTTGAATCCAATTAAAGCTGGACGTTTTAAGAATAACTTTAAAATCCTGGAAATATTTATGCACCTCTGGGCGTTTATAGTGTTAATTTGAGACAATACCCTACTTCAACAACAACAAAAATATCTCCTCAGTTCTCATATAGATATTTTTATAGTTATTTTAATATGTGACAAAAATTAAGGTAAATAAAGAAAGTTGTATGATATGTATGCGTATATGGTATAAATAATTTTGATAAATAACCGCTTCTTAAAGAAATACTCCAAGCAGAAATTCGATGCGTCACCAGCGTTATTGCAAAATTTTAAATTAATGTATACAAATGATATTCATGCATACAAAATTTTTGTTTTAATAGCAGAACTAAAAATTCCACTAACCGAAAAATAATTAATCTGAAAATATTACATTTGTTTTCTTTTTTTTATTATTATGATTTAATTAAAATTAATTGAGCCCAGCATTTATCATTTCATTGAACATTTTAGCTATCTAAAATTTAAATACTTCAAAAATAATGTTTTTATATTACTATGTTAGTTTTAACATGTACGTCTTAGTCACATACCACAATTATTTTCTTTAATGATTTTAACTTATATGCGTCTTTTGCCTTTATTTATTTAATTTATCAGGTCTAATATTTTTATTAGTAACTTATTATGTCATAAACATAATCGTACTATAAAATAATTCACACAGAATACTTTAGAAATAATTAATTTTAGTTAAATATAACGAAATTTTATAGACTTTTTTTATAATTAACGCCGAAAACAATTCAACTTCAATATAAACAATTGAATTTCAAAATATTCATAAGCAATGCTCTAATTTTTAGAAATTTTGAATATTTCGGTTATATGGAATAAACAGTATTTCTATTTATTTAAGGAAATATTAATTTGACATATAATAAAGTATGAAAGCCCTTAATAAATCTAAAATTTGAAACTGAAAAGAAAAATCCAATATAATAAATATATTTATAATGGCATATGCCTTTTGAAACTAAAATGAAAAATTAATAGTAAGTAATTTGATAAAAATAAGATATTGCCAAATGATTATAAATTGCCTTAAAATTAAACACAAATGGTTTTTCAATATAATAATTGCAAATTTATTGTAAAAAATGATAAATAAACTAATATTAGCAGACCCACATATATGAACATTTTTATATTCTAAAGTTAATTAAAGAAATGTTCGTAAACAAAAAAATACATGCTAAGCAAAAAAACAATTAAAAACAACTATTATCAAATATTTTGAATTGTTAAGAAAACAAAATTTAAGAAAAAAGCATTAAGCATAAAACTATTTTTTGAATGAACTTGTACTGATAAATTAAACGCAGAAAGCAAAAATAGATACACAAACTATTCAACAGTTTAAAAATAATTAATTAGAAGAATAGTAAGCAAAGTAAAACTTTTTGTTATGCCTAGTATTGATATTAAAAATTACTTAACTTGGACTAATGACGTTTTAACAATTTTGCTTTTTTATTTGTTTTTGTTTCTATCTTTTTAAAGAAAAACTAGATAAAAATTTTAAGGGTAAATATGAATTAATAATTTTTTATACATACAATATTTTTTTCAAAACGAAATTCCAACACCTGCGTTTAACTAGATAATTCAGGAATAAATTTTGGTAATAAATCCAAATATAAAAGGCTCAATATTTTTGCCTTGGATACTATAGTTAAAAATACAGAAGATGAAAAAAGGTTTAATTACTTCAATTTTTTCTATTCGTTTACTTCTAGATATGATCGACAAAATTCTTGTATTGATTTATTGAGTAATATAATTTATTAATAAAATTTGATTCAGGTAGTTGGTAGGGTGTTATTGTTTTGTTTAATTGTATATACTTTACTCTCAATTTTGCATCAATTTTACTTTAATTTCTACAGCTTTGTCGAAAAATTTTAATAATTCCATAACTAGGAAAATTAGTTCTAAACATTTACATTCGGCTATGGCCAACTACAGATTTTCCTTGCTACTTATTGAATTTGATTACTAAAAATATCTTTACACGGGATTCAAGACCATTGTAAAAGTGTTAAGATCATTCGTAAGGTGTTTGCTTACTAACTAAATATTGTAAGATTCTCTTGACTAAATTCTTTTTGAATATATTTTTCATTTTACAATTATTGAATATACAAAAATAAAATATCCTTGAATGGCTGATAAATCTAAAGTCAAAGACATGTTCAATCAATACAAGAACAGCACTTTCAAAAGTTTGTTTTTTGTTCATATCTCGTAGTATTTAAACATTATTAAAATATGTTTCTCGTTTTTTGATTAACGAAACCTTTTGAATTAATTCATTTAGTAAAATATAATAAAATTAAAATTAATATGTGATAAAAAAGAGGTGTTTGAGCTAGTAGCATAATATTCCAATAAACAATATTTTCATTTGTTTAAATAAGATGAAAATCCGTTTGGTTAGTAATGTTTTCATTTTTCTTTAGTTTTGTCATAAAAAATATTAACAATTTTAAACTATAGATAAAAATACATTCCGTCATTGTTGTTGTCATTATGTCGCATGCCATTCATTTACTAGGCCTAAAATATAACTAAATAACAAAACATTTTTGATCTAAAATTGTATAAATATGTATCTATTAGTTTTCAAACTAAAAAATCATTTTTTTTTACTAAACTATTGAGAAATTTAAGCAACGCAATTTTTAAGAGAAAAAAAAAGTTTTTAAATTCGTTCGATTTAGAAAATTTTGCCTCATAATCAAGCCGTCCATGAAATTAGCCTGTAGTATTTGTTCTTTTGTTGTTTATTTAATTTTTATTCTTTTAATAATTTGTTGATAAAATAATAAAAAAAATCAAAAACTATTGATAATATATAACTAGTAATTAATAGTTGGGATTTATTTTTTATAAGACTTAATAGAACTATCAATTGAACACCATGTTCTTTAAATTTCGATAATTTCATAATTGTCAGCAAGCAAATAAAATGTATATCTCGAATTAATTATGTGTATTATTAGTATAATTCTATTATTGCCAAACCAACTTAAACATCTGCATTTATATTAAAATTTTTTATCTCTTACTACTTTGAAAAATTTTCTCAACACTTTTAATTTTTTTTATTTTTGCACTTTTCCTAATATTATTTTTAATATCAATAACTATACTCAAATAATTAGTTTCTTTTTACAGAAAATTTCCAGCTCCTTATGTGTAATGAAGATTGATTTATTGCTGCCCATTTACTCGTAGTGGTTATTATTTGTTTTATTAAGTCTGCTTTTCTTCTTGATAAAATATTTTGACTTCTACATTTATTTATCTGTTGGTTTTAAATTCTTTTCACTTAATTTGCTGAATTGCTTTTTATATTATCTTCTGGCATTTTTATATTTCATTTTACATTTTGTTGAATTATCCTGATCATATTTTTAAGGAAGTATAGTAACTTGGAGCATAACAACAAACTTTGCTTTTAATAAGTGGTATATATGTATATACGTGAATTCCCACTTTCGAAATAAATTTTTATGTTTTCATAACTTATATTTTGGTTACAGCCAGTGCAATTGAATATATCAATACGTGATTCTACTTTTTTAATTAAATCTCCAACTGAAATTATAAAGAAAGGATAATAGTTCAAATCTTAGCCATGTAGAGATTTCTCAGGTCGTTTATTTAATAAAATATCATTGAAATCATTATTCACAAATCGATCATGATTAGCTTTAATGCAATTTTAAGTTTAAAAGTTACTCATCTTTCTTTTGGCTAGTAAATTTTTCTAATTGAATTTAAAAAGTTTTTTCCTTTATACACGTTTTTGTTGAGCTATTTAAATGAATCTAAGACTTAGTGTTAGTGTATAGAATTTTCTTTGGCATTGCTAACAAGATAAATTATTAAATATTTGCTTTGCTATTTCTTCATTAGTACAATAATAAAAAATAAAACTCCTATCATTATGGACCGGATTTAGAAATTGAAATAACTAATAATAAGATTTTGTAAAATTTACTCAAAAAAAGACACCAAAATATGTCCATTTAATTTTAATAAAAAACCAACATGATGTAACTTTATTACTTATGAGAAATTTATTAAATTTTAAGTAAACAACGAAAACACAAATTCTGAATATGAAATGTTAAGAATATAATTTAAATTTTAACAACAACAGAGTATATATACATATATATATATACATAATAAAAACTTAAATTAGAAAAATACAAATAGAATTTTTTGAAAAAAATTAACAAACTCAAATAAATTTTTATAATAAGTATTTATTACAAGAAGGCTATTTAGTTTATTTATTCACTAAAGTGTAACCTAAATATTGAGTATAAAATATTTCGAATGGTACACAAACAAATTATAACAAAAATTAAAAAAGTTCATAGCTTTAACCACTAAATTTACAATTACTAAATATAAAATAATAAAAGCAAAAAAAAATTAAAAGTATGCAAATAATAAATTTGATTTCAAAAATAAAAAAAAGTTAATATCATTTTTATTTTCGCAATTATGAAAATTCTATTCATTTAAAATTAAATTTAAATAATTCAATTTGAAGTTATTAATTTAGCTAAATGTCAATGCTAATTATATTTTTAATATGATTGATTCAAAATATTATTTAACGTTGTTAAAAGCTCTGCCCGAAAGTATGTAAAATGATTTAAATAATCCGTTATTAAGCAGTACATCAATTAGCTTATCCAGTAAGTATTACAAAAATGCGCTACTAGTAAAATTTTTCGTTTCTTAACAGTATCAGCGCTGATATCAATATATCAGTTTAAATTATTTGCATTTTTTAATAGGAACATATCTTTTTAATGTACCATGAAAAAATATTATTTAAATTGTTTATTGTTTAATTATATTTAATAAGACATAGTTTATTTAATATGATATTAATATACTAAAATTTCTAGATGCTTTTTAAAAAGAGTTTCAACTTTTTAAGATCATATGAATTTGATTAAATTGACAATGCCACCTATTGGTGTACAGCTAGATAATAACTTAAACTTTATTTTAGCTATGATTAGAGAAGGCATACATAATGCCACCTTTCATTTATGTGGAGCTATAAATTAGTATTATGTGTTTGGGTCTGATCGTGAAACCATGCCTGACAATTTGAATTAATTTAAGATACTTTTTTTTTTGGTAAAAAGATAACTTGTAAGCTTCATTTTTTATAATGTCAAAGTTTCATATTCTGCTTCGATCAAGTCTTATACATAATTGTAATCTTTGGGCTTAATTTACAGATTCTCTTCCCTGTAGAGAACTCATGACTTTTATCTACTCAATCATTAGTTTTCCTCTCCTTTTCTTCTTTTCAAATAAATTCAATCTATTTTAAAAGACAACTAATTTTGATATGTCTATAGACTCTTTGAAATTCTTCTATAAATGTATTTTAACTAGTGAGGTTTGATAGCATACAAAAATTGTAATGTTATTATCTACCTTTTGGTAAGATAGCTGAATCCAATTATATCTCTGACAGCGTATAAAAGAATTGCAAGCCATTTTATAAAGCCTCATTTTGTTACTAATTATCCGAATTATTGTACAGCAAATAACCGTAGGAACAGTTTCAGCATATATTACAAAATTTAGAAAAATACTTTTTTTTGATTGACTTTTTAAATTTCATAGAGCGTTAATATTCTATGAGACTTAATTTTTTAATTTTCAAAAACAAGTGAAATAATTTTATATTACAATTTTAAACAGTTTCAAAAACTGAAACAATTAATTTATAAAATATTTAGAGAAAATAAACTTCTGACTCAGGAAAAGATAAAAAATATTAACAACAGCCTCTTAAGCAATTGAAGAGTTTATTGAAAAAATTGCTAATAAAATATTATAAATATTAATATATAATATATGTACACAAATTTATATATATACATATATATATATATATATATGTATGTATATATACATGAAAAATATTGTAACAGGATGACAGTGCTTGATATATGCTATTGGCTTATTTCTAAAATTATTGATAAAAGCTAAGAGCGAAAAAATAGTTTAATTTCAAATACTTAGGTTAAAAACCAAAAACTCGTTATAAAAAGTGTTTTCTTAAAAAATAATAATAATAAAATATTAATTAAAGTTTAAGTAAAACTGTTTATTAAATAAAATTGTATTATTTAGTCAAACTATAAGTTAATTTTGTCTAATTAGAGTAAAAAAAAATACGATCCAAAAAATATTAAAATGATAAAAAAACCCTAAGAAAAATAATACTGTATAATGAAAATTCAAGTTTAGCTAGGTGCAAAATATTAGCTAGAAATATAAAAAATAAATATAAAAAACACTATTATCAAAGACTTTTTTTTTAATTTCTTTTCAAAATATACATATTGAGATTTAAAGAATATGAATACAAAACAGTTATTATTATTACTATTATTATTAACAAAAAAATCCCTATTATTATGAATTATTATAGGAATACAAAAATATCATGTTAAATTATATTTAAATATATAAAAACACAAAATAAATTTCTTTCTAATTTATTTCATTTCGGACTATTATATCAAATGTAGACAGTCCAATATATTGAATAAAATGAAAATTTTTTACATAATATTTCAAAAATCTACAATTTGTTTTATTTAAAATAAACTTTATTATCATTCAAAACTATATCCTTACAGGTGTCGACTGTAAGGATATAGTTTAGAGGTGAGCTAAAATGAAAGTTCTATCATTAATAATTGCATCAATAATAATTGACATTTCCTGAAAACATAGAAGCCTGAAAGATATTCACAAAAGAACAAAAACTGCACCTAATCCATTACATGACTTCTGACCTGTTATTATACAGCTTAACTTGAGTTAAATAAAATTTACAAACGCCAAAGCAGTAGCTGGATATTCAAATATTTTAGCTGCGAGAAGCAGGATCTATCAAAATCTGATAGAGAAATTATTTTTGGGAAAAGGTTGCTTATTTTTGTTTATTGTTGTTTTTAGTATATTTTAGTAAATTAATAGATTTCATAAAAATTAATTGTATATTTAATTAATTTACTTATTAAAAACTATAAATTCAGACAATATTTTTTTGTAGGATAGACAAAGATCGCATTTATTAAAAATACTTAAAATCATTAGAAATAATACCAAAAAATAATGTACGAAAGCCTTCTAAAAAAATACTTGAGTGCTCAATCATAGACTAACTCTGCTAGCTTAGTACAATCTAATCTTGGCAAAGATGTAGACAGAAGATCCCTCGGAGTCTGTTACGACACATGGTTATTTCACCGATTAATTCTGCAAAATAAAGAAATCAAAAATTTCAAAGAGCCGGTTCTGTCTAGAGATGGAAAAATAACCTACTTACTTTCTATTTAACTAGGAAAGGTTTATTTTTAAGAGAGCAAAGCATCTTCTCTTTTACCAAGTGCCACAGTTCAGAATAGCTTGAATAATATGATAGGTTTGAGATCTAGAAATGGTTTTTCCAAATTAACAGGCCTATCGTGATGCACAGACGATCCTGTCTGAGTCAGGATGCATCCAAACCCCAAACATAAAATACCACTAGTACTATTATTACTTTTGAATGTATGTATGTAAATGCAAATCATATCCCTTTTTGTATTTGAATAGAGTAAACTTTGTCTGAAATAGCAAATTAACTTTTTGCAAAGCTCTCCTTTGAGCTCTTTTTTCATCAATATATTCAATGATTACGTGTTATAAGAATATATATAAAATTTTTTTAAATATTTGAATACTGTGAGAAAATTTATAACTTTTGTTGTCCATTAAAGTAAAAGTTGCTTTCATTATTTTATAAAATTTAAAGACAAAAAAAAAACACATTTTGATATGTGTTTGATATGCCAAAATATTTTACAAAAATCGAGAAAAAATATCTGAATCAATTTGAAACATTGTATCAAAAATTTTAATATAAGAATTCAAGAACTGCACTTATGACAAAGAAAGTCATAAATATATGAAATATTAATATAAAATATTTTTTTATGTTCGAGTTTAATATAAATAATAAATAATATATCCTATAGATATATATATATATACATATATATATCAGACAACTAATTTAGTGCCGGTACAGTAGACATAAATAAAAATAAATCATCAGAATGGCTGTCTCTTGTAAGCAAAAACTTTCCCATGTCTTCTACAAAAGATAATCACCGTCCACACCAATTTTGGGCCATTATGAGATCAGAATTGATGATCAGAGTCTCTTCTGTGCGCGGATATTGTAATTTTTGTGAACGCGGTATTCTTTTACAAATTTTGATATTTTGTTTGTTTTTGTTTTTTTTTCTTGCTTTTATTTTTTTGTCCATAATCTCTTCTCTCCCTTCCTGTGTATTATTTTATATTCCTTTAATCAATGTTAAAGGCAAGATATCAACATTGTCTCTCCTTTTCAATTATCATGTTAAATGAATTTTTGATGATTACGCCTTTTGTTCGTATTAAATTGTTATTGTTTTCACTTTATAATATATTTATTCAAAAAAAACAAATTCAAACAAAAAAAAGCTTACAGCAATAAATCTAGAGACTAAAATATAGCAAAAAAATGAAATTTATATTATGAGCTATAATCCAGTGAATGAGAGTGAGCTATACTAGAGTGCATTGGTACATCGACCTGACGACCGCATCTTTTACTTTAATCATGATGCAGTTCACGATTTATTTTTATTTATTCTTAACCATGTCGGCTAACAAAAGTTTACTTGGACGGAGTCCCAAATTTTGCAAAATATATGACTTCATCCTTTTATATACTTAAATTCATTGATATATATACATATATATATATATCTACTATGATGGCAAGGAATTTTTTTATGTTAATGTTTACATGAAACAGATTCGACAATATAACAAATAAAAGCAAAACAAACCTTCAAATTTTTGTTGTTGATTTTTATCAATAATAACAACTTCAAATTATTGTCCTTGGAAAAGAAGTGCTTAATTAGGATCATAATTTAGAATTGATTGCTAAAACTTTTTACTTATTTATGACTCCTCTAATTAATTCAATTTATTGAGAAATTATAAATTGCTTTATTTATTTTGAATTATTTTAAAAATTCTTAAAATTTTCATTGCATTTAAAGATCCCGAATTTTTGTAAACTTATTAAAATAAAAATATTATGAGAATAATTTGTTAATATCCGATTGAATTGAAGTTTCATATTGTTCCCTTATAGTGCGTTGTCTACTTGTCTAGTATTCTGAAATTTCCGAATTTTGTATAGGAACTCTGTAGTATTGTTCTCAAATATACTAATCTAAGCTTAGTTTTCTTTTCTAGTCTTTGCAAAAACTACTAGATAACTCATCACATTACTAAAGGAAAATTTTAAGTAATTTTTCGAACTCTCTATTTAGGAAATAGTTTGACAGTGATTTAATGTGAAAGTTTGAGTTGGATCAGTGATAATTATTAAATAAGAGCTAAAAATTTTTTATTTAACACAATAACCCAATTTAATTATTTACATAAAGTAACACAATTACCACAAATAGTTTGTCAGTAACAAACAAATAAGAAATTTTTGACGGATTAAATATGAACAATATAAAAATACTAGGGCTCAGTATAAACCACTTCTTTTTCTATATGGAGTAAACGGTAGTATTCTTGGCCACTGTAAACGAGTGATAAACAAAAGTTTGACTAGTCTGATTTCTCCCTTTAATCAGGTAATTTTTTTTTGGTTAAATTTTGTAGGCATTTAGGTGTAATAGAACTGTAATATACTCCGGTACTCCGAGATATATTCTTGTCCTGGTCAGTGATTCTGCTGTCTCCGTTTAAAAATTTTAGTGACTTTTAGTAACTAACTTTCGCTCATATATTAGTCCAGTCAAAATAGACATTCAACTTCGAAATAATTCGCATAGAGCTGAAAATTGGCACAGACCTTATTTATGTTAATACAAATAAAGGGTCAAAAGTTCCCATCGATCCCGCTTGTGCAAAAAATTTTATTCAAGGTCAAAGGTCAAAAATTTCGGTCTTTTACAAATTTCTCAGAAACAGTAAATTTTATCGTAAAATAGTTATTACAAAAATTCTAGATCATAAAATTCTCTACAAAAAATACACCAACACCTTTTTCGTACGAATTACCATTCATGAGATATCGCAGTTTTAAAAGTTAAAAAATTTATATTATACATAATATGCACACATTTTCGCACCACCTACGAGGTAATATACTAGGCGCTTTCTTTTTTAACGTGCTTTCCCCAGTAGGCATAATCAACGGATTATTGCGATGAATAAAGGGATGAATAAAGAGACTTGGTGAAAAATAAAGTGGCAAGGGTTATTTTTTTTTTTAATGTTTTTATTGTAAATAAGTCGACTTCAACAACTATTTCTTCATCTTCACTTTCATTTTCTTCTCCTTGCAGAATTTCCATACACTGTTCTAAGAAAAGTGATGTATCAGTTTTATCTTCATTTATGTCAGAAGTATTGTCATCTGATGTAGTTGAATCAATATTGGTACAAGCCTGACCCTGACAAATGATACACACTGGCGAACAAAATAATCCCACTTCCTGACAACCACAATTCTTATTACAATCCGTCTTGCAGTTACAAAAAATAGTATTGAGTTATTTTTCTGGAGCAGGCGGGAGTAGGGTTTGAATTGGCTCCAATAAATAATCTTTCAATTTCCAACCCCATGCTTCTGTGTCCAGTTCATTGCCTAGCCATACTTGAACTTGACGGCGTTATTCTGCAGCTTTAATATTTTTCTTATGATCAGTATAACCATCAAATACAATCGTACTATTGGATATATTTTTCAAAAATATTATGAAAGGTTTCATTTCGATGCCATACATCACGGTGTAATAAATATTCTCCATCGATGATGTAGATAGCATTTGTGTTATCAATTTGAATGTTTACACATTCAAAGCAATTATAAAGAGCTGACTTCATAGTTTTACGCATTCCTATTGCGTCGAAAAGTGATAATGGGTAAGGAGCTAATTCATATTCGAAGAATTTTTCAAGTTCATCTTTAAATGTCTTGGTAATGCTCATACCTTGAAATTATAGTACAGAGTCTATAGTCACCTTTTCATTATGTACTTTTATGACGCTACTTGTACTCAAAATAGGGAGTACTTTATCAGCCCGTTTTAATTTAATATTATTAAATGTTAGACCAGTTATCGAAGCAAGTCCAACTGAACGAGCATTATGACCTTTGATTTTTGCCAATGTCCTTTAATTCTTCCAATGTAAATTGACAATCATCATTACTTTCAATGTATGTAAATATTTGCTCCATCGTCAAGGTAACGGAATCATTTTCAGGACGACCGACTTTATGCCCCGTAGCGAGCCTCAAAAACGTATTATAGCAGTTGCTGTGGTACTTAGCTCCAGCAGCAACTAAATCAAACACATACCCAATGCGGGACAAAACAGCTCTTGTTGCGTCATCAAAGCGAGTCCGAGCTACCTTAAGGATGGAATCCTTGAACTCAATTGTGGAAACATTATATATTTTACGACAAATATTATGCACTTTCTTTTTTTCAGCTGCTTCATCTGTTTCATCGCCACAAAATAAGCAATATTTCTTAAAATTGAAATCGGTTTCACTTTCTCGTATTCTAGTACTCGGTTGACTTGTCGTGGATGTACTAGCTTCTTCTGTCTCACGCGTTCTTTTAGCTGCAGCGATACTGCTCTTTCGAGTGTACATTTTACGACACTGAACGTGGACTGCTACAGAATTAATATCTTTCAAATATTCAAAATGATTTTCATTTCTTTCAACACTTGCATCAATTAAAGTCTTCATTCCACGATCAAACCAACAACTTGACTTTTACAAAGGTTTATTACAAATAAAGCAGTTGTCAGATATTTTGTTAAAATTATCAAACACCACAAATTAAAATTGAAAATATTATTTAACAAAAAAATGCGCCTAGTACATTACCTCGTAGGTGGTGCGGAAATGTGTGCATATTATGTATAATATAAATTTTTTAACTTTTAAAACTGCGATATCTCATGAATGGTAATTCGTACGAAAAAGGTGTTGGTGTATTTTTTGTAGAGAATTTTATGATCTAGAATTTTTGTAATAACTATTTTACGATAAAATTTACTGTTTCTGAGAAAATTGTAAAAAACTGAAATTTTTTACCTTTGACTTTGAATAAAATTTTTGCACAAGTGGGATCGATGGGGACTTTTGACCCTTTATTTGTATTGACATAAATAAGGTATGTGCCAATTTTCAGCTCTATGCGAATTATTCCGAAGTTTCGCCTTTTTTACGTCTATTTTGACTGGACTATATAGCAGCTTTCAATATTATTATTTTTACATATAAAAAATGTTGAAATACAGTTAAGAGTTACTATAATATGTGTATTAATTTTTACATTAATAACTCTTAAGGTCTTCTCAGGAAAAATTCACGAAAAACCCCTATTTTAGAGACTTATAAGTGTAAAAAGTAACTTGAAAAAAAGTGTGAAATGTGATAAAAAAATGATACTCAAGCCTAGAAAAATGAAATACTACTTTTTTCATAGATTTCGTTGATTTTTGGTACCTGATTTTAATTTCGATTTATATGTACGTAAAATTAAAAGCAAAATCTTCTAATCTTAGTTTAGGATGTAAGAATTTCGATTTAACTGATTTTTTTATTAAAATTTCTATCGTAAAATATTGAATGAATTCTCGAAATATGCTCATAATATACCTCTTGTTATTCCAAATTTTCCGGACGACTTTTTAACATTTATGGCCACCTTAACTTAGCACGCAATTGTAAAGTTTCGAAAATTTGAAAAAGAGAATTTATTCAACTCATCAAACAATGGTAATAATAATTATGAATTAAAAATATTTCTATTTACTACAAATAAAAAGATATTTATCTAAATGAATCAATGAATATGTTAGGTACATTAATTGTTTGTTTAAGTAGAATTTCCATGAATTACATTTACCTCGGTGATAAATAATAAATTTGTCTAAATTGAATTGTTTATAGTTTGAAGAAGTTAAAATGCACCTGATTGACTTTTTTAGTCAAGCTCAAAGTGAATTCAAAAAACTACCGAACTAAAAAAATAGTGAGAATTAAATGATATAGAAATATTATCAGGCAATATGATTAAAGGCAGTAATAGCAAAATTATGGTAATAAAATTATCAGTTTTAGATGTGTTTATATAAATATCTGAAGACATTGAAGTTTTTCCTATTTTAGCAATATTTTCATCTTTCTATACTATTCTTTATAATTTATTATTTTTAGAATTTAACATCCAGAAATGACTCCAGCTCAGTTTGAATGTTGTACAATTGTATTTAATTTATATTTTTCGTCAGTTGAATTATTACATCAAGATCATTGTTTGGGCTATCATGGCCAAATTAATATTTGTTTAAAAGAATGATACGTTCACAAATACAAATTTTTCATGCGCAATATATGCAGGGTGTCCCAAAAATGATGGATAATCCGTTGGGGTAAGAAAGAAGATAGAACTGCATCGACAAAAGACACGAAAAGTGGGGGTCTAACTTTTTTCGTCTTCGAGTTACAGGGGCTTGAAATTTTCAGATGTAATTTTCGCCCCCACGAAGTTAAATACTTATAACTTTTTTTATAAATATAATTATTACAAAAAAAATTTAGTTTAAAAGCTAAAATATTTTCTTTGTATTTAAAAAATTAATTTTGAAAAATATTAACAAGTTCTAAGGAAAAAAAATTAGTAGTTTGAACATTCGTAAAAAAAACTTTGACAGTTTTTCAGGTCTTTTGCTTTTTTCTAAAAAAACAGCCAACATAAGTTCATGTTTTTTCTTTTATTTTTACAATTTAAAATGATTGCAATCTATTATTAGTAGATTGATTGCAAGACCCTAACTCATTTCCATGAAGTAGTAAAAATTACTTAAAAGTTATGTTTTTAACCTATTATAGTATTATCCATATTGTTATGCAAATAATTTAACTAACTAATTATATTTAATATTTAAATAAAAGGTGCTGACTTTCAAGCTTCTAATATTTTAGTATAAGTTGAAAATATGTATATTTGAAAAAAGAACAGAGAGCTAAAATTCATGTCGCTTAAGGCTATTTCAAGGTTTTACACTTTAAGAGCTAAGCCAGTGGCTACAATGTAAAATGCCTAGATGATAGTATAAAGCCAAAGAGAGCAAAAATATTCAATACAATACACTTCAGAATCACTTCAGAAAATTACTTTTGGAAAATTTCGTTATTTTGTCACTTAAAATTTTAAGAATTAACTTGCAAATTGCTCTTAACTGGTTTGTAATGCAAAATATAACTCGAAAAATATTTTGCAGTTTTACGGACAGAAATATATGTTATAAAAAATATATTATAAATAATTTTCTTACTTCCCCCAATATTTTATGAGTATCATAGATATTAAGTAGCATAATTATGTAAAACTCAGTTTCAAAAAAAATTTAGAAAAGGTTTTTCAATCAGAAACTTTCTTTAGGAGTTTGTCGAACTATTTTTCAATAGCTTTATTTGTGATTAAATCGCTGTCAGTCACTCGAAATAATCATTTTTAAGCAAAACTATGCAAAAAATACTTTAATAAATAATTAAAAATTAAAAAATAAGGTTAGTATATGAGTTGCCGAGGAGTCAATGTGGTGTAGCCCATTTTTGTTGTCAATGTTTTAAATTTATTATAAAAATTTTAATTTTAAGCTGTTAACGGACCAGGACGTATAAATTCGTCAAGCGTATATAATATCGGGTACGGCTTATAGTGCGTTTACACTGAACCTAGCTCCTAGTATCTAGTAATATTTTTTTAGAATTTGTATGGGAAATCTCTAGTATATTTCTGAAATAACATATGTATACATCCTTTAAATACTAATACAAATAATTATTCATCAATACATGTCTCAACATGAATTTAAGCATAAATAAAAAAATAACAATATGAAATTCCATCTTCCGGGAGTGACGTATTTACACGTCCATGGAACGAGTCGCACCTGTTACATGCTACGTAATTAATACCTAGCTGAAAGGATAAATAACTCTTATAAAGCTGCTGTGATGAAGCAACTTTAAATTTATTTTACTTTACACAAAATAAATATCATAATTAATTATTTGGCTTTTTCTTTCTGAAACTACTTGAACTAGGTAAGTTATAATATTTTACTATATAAAGTTCTACCAACTTAATTGGATCCTCTTTCTGCTTTTGTTGATAGTTTCCAGATCATCACTACACATGGCTGTGTTTTACTATGATTTCTCTCACTGTATTGTAACTATATTCGTACTTTGCATTTTTTTTTTCTCATTTTAAATCTCTCTCAATATTTTTGAGAGACACTGCCACATACGTATAAGTTTAGTTTTGTTTTTTTTTTCTTTGAATTCATCACAGAATATTAGTATATTATCCTTTCTTTTTTGCTTAAATTTTAACCGAATAGATTAGTAAAAATATCATTTTAGTTATTAATTTTTTTTTGATACAAAAAGATGTACATGCATACTTCAGGATTCCCAGGTAACAAATCCTATAATAGGACCTCATAAATTTTCCTGCATAACATATAATTTGTTAAAATATAAGGCTTGATCATACCAAAGTCGTGTCATACCAATTTTAGGAGAGTTTGACAGGTAAGTACAACCCAGCGGGAAAAATTCTCTCTTTGCATTACATTTGTAAATAGGAAAGTAACCTGGGCAATGTTAAATTACCAGTATCGATGGATTTTAACACACTGATGTCATTGCAAAGTAACGGGTGCGTTTTTAGATTACCGTCGGAAACAAAGTGGTAACCGAAAACAAAAAGCTTTTCTGCATAGATTACCTTTTCGATTACTTTATGAAATTTAATTGTAATCTTATTGTGGTAAATTTTAATTTTTTTATTGAATTTTATAAGAAAGGGATTTATTATTAATTAAAACAAGTTTTAACAAAATTTATTTTTTATTTTCTACAAAGTATATTGATTACAAAGAAATTAATTAAAATAATTCTTTTCTGGTGAAGCCTTCTTTGTTTGATTTGATTTTATCGAATCTGTAAAGTTTTATAAAATCTTGTCAATAATTTTTTTAAATATTATAGGTTGATATTATGCTTACCCAAAATAATATCATTAATTTTACTTGTTTTACTGCACTAAACTTTTATAATTTATTGATTTTGGCTTCACACTTTTTTCGAACTAATTCACCGACTGACTGACAAAAACGCAAATTAAACTGTATAACATTGCTGAAAAGTTTGTTAATTCCATACGTGTATATGTCAAGTATGATATATACATATATGCTTCGCATTCTATATTTCCTTTAGTTTTAGTGTTCTTGGTTTTTGGCACATACAAACCTGTAGATTATCACTTCGATTACAAAATTCACTTATACGCAATTTCATGAGTAAAAAGAGAATTTTTCCCGCTGGGCATCCTTTGTGAAGTAAAATTTTATACAACCTAATTGATATTAGATATAAACAAGTGTTTTTATATTCTGTACAAAGGCATGCATGATGGCACTTTATAATTACCAATATACCCTGGGAGATTCATCAACATTCGTAGCTGATCAAAGGACCATTAGAAAAATTTAAGTGTTTTGTCTTTTTTTTAATACATATATAAGTCCTAAGGGGGTCTTCTAGTTTAGAAATTCGAAAAAATCAATTTTATTTTTTTACACATTTTCATAGCTTTTGCTATGTTTGCTATTTTTAATTATTTTCGGAGTTACAGCTTCTTTTGTGACGCACTTAGTGCTTAGTTAAGTTCACTTTTAAAAACTTTAAACGTGTTTTTATCGAAACTGCTTTTTTCGAAACGGTGTGCATGATATCTCAAGTTTTACTCAACCTATTCAATTAAAATTTGGCACAGAGATTCTTTATAAATCAGGCTATGACACAACGAAGAGTTTCTTTTTTATGGCGCTCGAAAGAACACCCAAAATTCAAGCATCTAAACTAGAAGACCCCCTTATAAGCCAAAAGAAAATGTATTGCTTTTAAAAAAGAAGATGCAAATACATAAGTAAAGAAACAAAAATTTATTATTCATATCAAGTATGTAATCTTCTTTAAAAATATATCAATGAAATATAACTAGTTTTTAGTTAAAATTCTGAAATTTTATGCTTACAAAAATTTTTATTTTATTTTTCATTTTAGTATAGAAAATTATATTGTTTTTGGACTGCTGAAGTATTTTTTACTAAAAGTTAATTAAAAACTATTACAAAAAGTCAATTGTAATTTTATCTTAAATTTACTAAAGTTCTATTAAATAAATAAATATACTTAAATTTGATGTAAAAACTTAACAGTTAACTTAACTTATACTATTGTTTAGATTATTTACACGATTTCAATATTTGTTGATTTTTCTATTTAAATCTTCTGTTGTTTTTTGTGTTTCAATATGGTTTTATAATTAAATAAAAAAGTCACTACAAAAAATAATAAACTAAATAATGGTTTTTAATGCAAAATTGCATTGAAAGTGATATTGTTTAAAAAAGATATATATATTTATTGTATATATTAATACAAAATTAAATTTTTCCTTTTGCAAATAATTTTATGATACAAAATATTTTTTTGGACTTAAAATAACTTTTCTGGTATAAAAATATATTGAATAATTTTTAATAAAACTAAACAGAAATAAAAAGAAAAATTTAATTTTTTGATGAAAAAAAAAGAGAAAAATAAAAGACAAAATATTGTAGTACGAAGCTTACTTTGCACCAACTAAAAATTATATGCTACCAAAAACAGGAAATTGATGTAAAGCCTTTTTATTAGGAATTTTTTAAATCAAGTATGAAAGACATCACAAATTTTCGCAGTAATAAATTCATATTATTTCTAAATAAAGTAAAAGTAAAAAAAGAAAATAAATATTTTGAATTTATTTGGAATAATTAATCTATTTAATTTTACATTTGAAAATTTTTAAAGTCCAAAAGCCAAACTTAAATGCACTGAAATAGTTTTTTGACTTAATAAATGAATAATAAAATCATAATGTTGAAGCAATCCTATTATTTTTTTCAAGAGCTCAAAACTTTGACTATGTTAAACGATATCGCTACAGAAACAAAAATGATACAAAACCAAAACTACTTTTAATAATTACCTTTGATAATCAGGTAATTATTTATTACATCCACATATTTCAATTTATTTTTGTTAATACTGGAGCCATTATATATGTATGTATATACATACATATATATGTTTATATTTTTTATTTAAACTAAATACTTTGTTAAGCCAAAAAAGAAAAAAAAGAGAAGAAAATACTCTTTCAAAATCCAACCATTTGCTTGTTGGCTAAATAAAAATGTTATTTTTTTGCTTATTAATTATTATTATAATAATTTTTTTTCAGGAGCTCAAATACTAGCTAACTAGAAATTTAGCTATTAATTATTTAGTCTATGTCTTTTCAGCCTTTCAATTATCTAAGTAAAGAAATGCATATCAGTAATTATTACTTAATATCAACTAAATTTGGTATTAGGCATAAGGTAAAAATGATTGATTAATAAACTTTGTACAAAATAAATATTATAATTAATATTTTGACTTATTAATATTTATACTAAAAAGTTACATTAAAAATTTTCTTATTAATTTATTTTTAAATCTTTTTATTATTTTTCCTTGTATTTATTTTCATAAACTATGAACAGCTACATTTGTCAACAGCCATGTTAGGTATAGTACTCATAACGAGATTATGTTCATTATTAAAATATAATAAACTAATAGGACTCATTTTTGTTGGTGAACAACAAGGCTGTGGTGCTGTACTCAATTGCATTATATGTGTATGCGGATATTTTGGTAAAAAACCCAATTTACATTCACCATTACAAAAATATGCATTGAATGAATGTGGTGCAACTATCCAATCCCAATTAAATTTTCTAAAATCAACTTCAAGTGGATAACGACAGCAACGTTCTTCATTGTCACTTTCAGAACAATTAAGTGATGTATTACGTTTAGTACGACGTTTACGATTATCCTTAGTTAAGACTTCTATGTATAATGCCTGTTAATTAAAAGGAAAAAGTAATGAAAAAATTATTTGTTATTTTATTTTTAAAATTGTTAAATAATATTTATAAAACTTTCTTAGAACTAGATTTAAATTCATTCTTCTGTGAATTTTTGTAGCTATATGTGTGAATCATCAGGTTTAAAAATTTTAAATATTTTTAAAATTATCGATTCAAAATTAAGAAAAAATGATTTAAAATTGTTTTACGCTTATCAAGAAGTATGAAACATCATTTGGAGTACCAATAAAGGATTATCTGGAACAAATATCCTACGTTAAGGGGATATTAAGGTATTTAAATTTTTTAATTGAATTGGGGAAAAATTTCCGGGACAATCTTATGAACATTTAAGTGTCCTTTGTTCCAGAGCGTTTCGAAAATATCTCCAAAGTCTGTAATATCTCTACAATTGGCAAGAAAAGGACAAGACAAGAACAAGAACAAAAAGTTGCTCTAAATCTCTTAATTGAAAGCTATTTGCTCTATAAACCTAGCATTGACGACTCTGTGCAAATATATATTATCAAGTTATATTTTAAATTTTTCTCTTGTTCTCTTTAAGCTTATTATTTTCGAGGTCGGTGTTCGCAATAACTCAAAATCTACTGGACCGATCATTGCACAGTACTTCTTTACAATACCGAGAGCTTTTTTTCTAATTAATTTTGCAAAAAATCCCTCGCTATTACCTCAAAAATCATCTCTTTTATAAACAAAAATTTTGATCTTTTTTCTTCAGATGATTCTGTTGCGACTAATAATAAACACCGCAAAACAACTTTTTTTTTAAAGCGCCTCCAGACATTCACTGTCACTTGTTCACTAATAAATTATTTGAAAATAAAAATTTAGAAAAATATTGATCAAATGTTATGCTATCATATAGAAATTAATAAAAATAAAACAGAACTAACTGTATTGCCAAAAAAAATTCTCGAAGACATGCTTTTTTTTCGCCGAATTAATTGAACACTTTCCTTGAGTTATCGAGGAAATGAATCTGTTTTATGTCAAGAAAAGAAGTTAAGGCACAAACACTAAGTTTTCAAAATATCAACATTAATACTAAAAAAGGGCAGAAGTACTTTTAAGTAGGCTGGTCAGAGTTAATAAAAGCTCAAATTTTTTAAAACTTCCCAAACTTTGAATAAAAACTTGTCACAGTTTGAAATAAAACGCTATTAATGGCTAAGATATTTGATAGTATAACACATAAAGAAATAGACAAATATAGTGGAATGAATATTCAGAAAAAAAGGATTCAAAGAGAATAAAAGTAAATTTAGGTATTTGAAAATTGTTGGCTGAAAAATTTTTGGTAAATGCACTTGATTCGATATATATTATTTTAACCTCCAACAAGTTTAAAACTTGAAATAATTATTTTACTAAAACTACATTCTAAAATATTGTGACAACCTAATATCAAGAAGTATTGCTCAAAAGGCCCAATGAAATTTATTTACTTCAATTCAAGCTTAAAGTGTTGATTTTTCTTGCGATCCATAATTTTTCATTTTTAAAAATAATTTCTCAACATTCATTTTTAGGCTTTTATTTTGGATTTTTGGATTGTAAAAACAAATAAAGAGCAATGAAGAAAAAAATAACCTTAGATTTTATTTAATATTCATCCTGAAAGTATGCAATCTCCATTTTGAGATTGCTTGTAATAGAAATAGACTCTTTTTCTAATTTCTAAACACTTGCTTATTTCTTGTTTAACAAGTTAAGAACGGCGAATTTTTTTCTATTTAACTTCACCCGACGGCAGAGAAAATCTCACTTTGCTTTATCTGATGGCACCTTGCACAAAATGTTATTTAGAAAAAAACTAAAAATGGATTTTACTAAAAAATATTTTTAACCACATAAAGTTTTTTTCATCTACAAAACTGAAGCTGGTGTGTATCACCGGTGATACACGCCACCAGATAAACCATTCACGTAGTTACATGCCGTCCTCAACGTGTTAATTGAAAATTTTCCTTTTCTATTTAAAATTGTATTCAAAAAATAAAAATTCCAATTAAAATTTATTACTTACAAAAGCTTTATTATTTGCTCCATCATCTGTTACAACAAATGGTTTCATCCATGGCTCTAACGTTTTTATCACAACACCATGATTTGTTGCACTATTACTTTGCCAACTGCTAGCCATATCAGTAACATCAATATCTACCCATGTTCCTTGGCCATTTGGTATTTGATGATGAAATTCTATCACTTTTTGTGTATGTGTTGTATTTGAATTATTTGATCTTCGTAATACACGATTAATTGTTAAAATTATTTCATGATGATTATTATAATTACTAAAAATATTTGGCTGAAATTCACGCATCCAATCCTTTCCACGCAAATAAATATGTAGGTTTGCTTGGATGACCGTAGAATGGCCGTTGTTAATAAATGAAAAATGTAATATATCTGACTTACGATTATGCCGCATTCGAGGTGCTGAAAAATAAAATAAAATCTAATTACATATTATTTTAAATAAAATTTTCAAAAACTATTATCAATTACAATTTAATTACTTTCAATACTGGGTGAAAGAACGACAAAAATTAGACTGAAATTCGTTAACTATTGGTATAGTTAACCGTGGTTTAGGTACTAGGATCAAATAAGAACCAAAAATAGAAGATTAAGGAAAAGCTTAATAAAATCGACCAAATGAAAAGTACATAGACTTCGATTCCTATTATTATTCTTTGCTGACATTTTTCTTTTACGTATATTATAAAATACTTAAACATTTCTCTATAAAAATGTTAAACAATTCAAAGGAAAAGAATTAGAAAAATTTCTTCTATGAGAAAATCACATAATTAGAAGGCGATTTAAGAAATGCATCTCTCACACGCTTTACCTTAATGAATTGATTACAAATGATACCAACTACTATTCAATTCACTTTAATCATTTTCCTTGTCTTGTTTTTGTTTGCTCTTTTAAAATTTTACCATTTATACTTCATTTAGTTTTTATACAGTTTTTATTTTTACTTAAATCAAAGTTTAACATGCTTACGACCATATTTGGCGTTGCTAAATGATTGAAACAATATTTTTTTAATAAACATTAAGATACAATGTTGTTTGAAATTCATTATATAAAGGACAGCTCTCTCTACTTTTTTACTGGAAATTTATAATAATTTTAATCTAGTAGCATTGTAACCTGTTTCTTTTTATTTATCTAGCTATATATATTTATATATATGTATATACCTGATATACTCTTTTATTCCAATAATTGGACCCTTCTTTTACCCCATCTTATATTTTTTTTAAACATTTCATGAGTAAATATTGATTTATGGCTGGAATAATAAGACAGTTATCAGGTTTTTTTCCTTTTGTTAAGTATGCAGGTTATTCATATATATCAACAACAATTTACCGTTAAATGAATAAAATGACATCATAAATTAATGTATAAATTAAATATTTGAAACACTGAGATAAATTTTTTTTTGTTATTACCAATAATTAAGTTTTTTATTTTACGCGGTATACTTTGAGCTACCGAAACTTGATTGCAAAAACAAAGAAAACCAAGAATTATATAAATTTTATTCAAAGATAATTATTATTACTGTTTTTATTTCTTTTTTTTTAATTTTAAATGCTATAGCTTCAGCTGTATATCGAAAAAAAGTTTAGAATAAAATTTTTAATGAAAGGGAAAAATACGTAGAATGCAAAAAATACAAGCGTAAAAAAATATCTTGGAAACTCACAATCAGTAGCTAACATTTTAAAAAGTAAAAAACTGTACAACTAAATCAAAATGGCACAAAAGTACTGATGAATCCAAAGCAAATAGTAACAAACAAAAAAATAAAGATTTACGCTTCATTGTTATAAAGTAAGGTCAGTACTTTCTTGAATCAGAAGAGAATCACTAAATATTGTTAAAGTTATGTACAAAAATAAGAGATGAATAAATCCAGTAATAGTTAGATAAAAAATCAAAGATTTAAGTAGAGTAAAAGAAGGTTAAATAGGATGCTACACCAAGGAGTTAAGAATGTAGACTCGTATTCTTTCTGGGAACTTTTTTTTCATAAGAAAATAAAGTACGATTATTTTGGCTTTTCATTAGTTAATTTATCAAAATAATTTTCGAACTTATTTTACTACATTACGGTAATTACAGGTGAAATTCCTTGAAGGCCAATTAATGTATATTAATTTATAATATGGTAGTTCTGGTGAGTGGAAGATTTATGAATTTTTCTTTAAAAATTAAAAAATAACGGATTTGTCAAAAAATTTTATTTTTTAAAATTAAAGAAAAAATTACGAAGTTATTACTTAAAACAAGTAATTCTACTACTTTTCAGAGCCATTTATTTGTTAAATTACATATCTTGATTTCAACCCAATCAGTTTGGTACAATTTTTTGCAAAGTTTTATAAGCCTTTACTTAATATAAAAACAATTAAATTAATTTTCAAGATATGAAACATCAAACAAGATGACTAGCAAAAAAGCAAAAAATTGTAAAGTTTGCATCAAATTCTATATTAATATGTAGATATTCAAAATGTGAAGAAAAAAATTAAAACAAAAAAAATATGTATGTCATATACCGAATTGTATTCATATTTTAAAAAAATGGGATGTTATCGCACTTTATATGACCCTGGTTCGACACATTTTACTCATCCAGAACTAAATTGCTATGACCTGAACTGTTTGGTGGAGTCAAACATTGTCGCGTCAATTAATATACATATATTTGGCACAAAATGAAGAAAAAAAAGGACAAGCAAGAAAAAAAAACTAAAGAATTTTTATACATACACTGTAACCAAATAAAAATATTCACAGCCATATCAAAATTTTATATGGCATTAGTTAGTGGCAATGATAATTAATAAGATTGAATACATTTTGTTACTTCATTAATTCAAGGCACTTGATAGCTTATTTTCTTCATTATCTTATTTGTAGATGTAGAAGGTGAAAGTGAAATTTTATTGTAATTATTCTATTTACAAAGTTCAAAAGAGTAAATTTGAACAAATGCATTACCAGTAAAAAATTGACATTATATTGCAACATATATTTAGAATTTTTAACAATATTTTCTCTTATTAATAAAAATAAAGATCATACTCGAATTTTGAACTCTTTTTTTCAAATAATTATTAACATATTACAGCATTTACGGGGCTAAGTAAAGCGCTCATTGCATAATATGAGGTGTTAATATAGGAAAATGTTTAAGAAGTTTTTCTTGTAATCAAAAAAAAAAAATAATAATTTCATCGTACATCGTACAAAGATTAATTATGAAAATTAAAATAAAAATAACGTAAATAATAGTTTTTCACACTGTAAAAAACACGAACCATTCTTGATTTCAATGAATGTTTATTAAATATGTCACGTTTTTACGCATGTAAAATGTTTTAAGAATTATAATAATTTCTGCTTTCTTCCTATATACACCACATGTGTAAATCATGTGCAACATACTAGGAAATATTATATTAATTATGTATTATGTATTGTTATGTATTATATTAATTGATATAGTTAAAGTTTACCAATGTTTTAAAATATTATTTTGCTAAAAATAAAGTCCATACCATTAAATCTGAAAAGTAAGGCAATACAATATTACAAAATAAAGGAAACAATAAGATTATAATTCTTTGATATTATTTAATTGATGTATATTCTCAATCTAATATTTCTACTTTTGAGTAAATTAACAATTAATAACCAAAAAAATGACAAAAAAACATTATAATTAAAAGTATATAAATGAAAAAAATAAAAAATGAATAAATTTTTTATACCCTAATGAAAGAGAAATTGTTTGATCTATTTCTGTTTTTGGCTAGACATTTTCTGCATTTAATGGTTATTTTTGCATTTATAAATGGACAGAAAAGATATATCTATCAACATATGTATGTACAATAATTACGACACACTGTGCATATAGTAGTTGTGCCTGCAATAATTATAAAACATTTGAAGCTTCTTTATCTACAGATCTCTCAAAAAATGCAGGACGCAAGTGTACCCAATTTAAGTTAAATTTTCTTCCGATGCGTTGAAATGAGTTCCCCTTTAGATTATTTTCAAAATTTTTTTTTTGTATTTTTATTTCTAAATTTTACAGTGGACTTATATATCTAATTTCAATTTTATAATTGCTGTAATTTTCTTATTTTGTACGGAGATCTGTGCAATGAATAAATATAAAAATTTTATGAATACAACAATATATATGTAAAATAATATTTTGTAAAGTTTTACTATTTTACTGTAAAGCTAATATCCATCCGTATTCAAAACATTCCATTCGGACGTATAAATTATCAAATTTATTTTATAATTATTCAGTGAAGTTACAATAAAAGATCATAGCCCTAACCTTTTTTCTGATTTTTTTCATTCATTTAAAAAAATCTCAAAACAGAAATATCTAGCATAGAATTCTGACTAATATTATTTTTGTCAAATATCCAGGAACACAAATTTCAGTTTTAGTTATATTAATCTTAGGAAGCTCTTATTTATAACAACCAAGAAAATTAGAATAAATCATAATTAATATTCCCTTAAAATGGTTATGCCTGACTTTGATTAAACTCAAATGTTCCCACAGATATAATATCACATGTAATTTCGAATTCGTTGAGTAATACTAATTTCCCCCAATTGAAATAACTTCAAATATGTTGATGTTTTACAGTCACTAAGAAAATAGCTAATAGAATCCGATAATATCTTTATTTTGTTGTTGTTAGCACTTTCTTTTAGGTTTTTAAGCTCCTTTTATCAGTGATTCTTTTTATGCTTAAAGGTACCTTTATAACTTCTTTTTGACTACCAAAACGTTAAAATGTCACCTAATGTTACTGGTTGGAGAGGCAGTAATCAATACAAATGCGATTTTGACTTTGGCAATGATTTAACAATAAGCTTACAACATAATGTGACAGTAGGGGAAAGCAAATCATCAAATTGATCATGACTCTTCTTGCACCACTAACATTACTATTACTACTACATTAATTAAAAAGTTAAAAGTAAACAAGGTACCGCAAACAAAAATTAAGACCACAAAATTTCAGGTGCTGTAAAAGAAAAACAACAAAATTTGATCCTTTTCCTGTTTTCATGTTCAGCCATGTTCAGATTTAATACCAGTCATGTGATTGTTAATAATCAAACAAAATTGTATTTAAAGTATAATAAAAATGCAATGCCCTTAACGCTGGACAGATAATTGCAAAGGTGAAATATTTGATCTTGTTTTCTTTGTTAAGTTTGTTAAGTCTTTCACTATTTACTTATTTTACGTCTTTTATTTTTATTAGACTGAATTTATCCTTTTCCCTCCCCTTCACACTAAGAATTTCTTAGTTTAGTTTTTCTCAAAAATATCTGGTTTTATTTTCCTATTTCTGCTTGAATGTGTTTTGAATTGAGCTTTCATTAAAACGCTTGAGAATTGTAAAAATTAAATTTTAAAATAATAATTGTAGCTCTTTCATCCAAGCAAAAATTTCCATTGTTTTGAGATAAAGGATAGAAATAGAAAAATATAAATTAAATTTCAAAAATAAAGCAACAAAACACTATTTTTGGAAAATAAAATGAAAGTAATTTTATTTTTATTTTTTAATGAGTTCTGAATTCAATTTATTAATTATTTTTACAATTCTTTACTATTTTTAAATTTAATTATAATTAATCTAAATTATCAAACAATAAAAATATCTAAAATATTTTATCTTTGCTTTTTTTTTTTCTTTATAGTTGTATAAACTTTTTTCTGTATTTTGTTTTTTTTGGTAAATCTATATGGTTGCTGTGGTCTCATTATTAATAACTCTAAAAATAGTTGAAAGAATTTGCGAATGGAAAAATGCGTGACTTTTCCAATGCTTCTTAACTTTGTTATGTGTATAAGGTGATAAAATCGATGAAAAAATCATAAAATTTTGCTGGGAATTTGGCTAAAATGTATGAATAATTTATTCAAACAATCAGAAAACTTTTGCTCGTAAATTTTTTTTGAAAATGATGAAATTTTTCTTAGTGAAAATTACTTAACATCTTTATATATCAACATATAGATGTATAGAAAGATATTTATATGTTTTTGCATGAATTATAAAAGAAAATTCATCTGAACATCAGCATAAATGTACTTTTGTCACTATATTATAGAGAAAAACTCAATTAAAATACATCCTCAAATATAACAAAGTTATTGGCTTTTATGTAGTAAAAATTTGATAGTAAGTGAATTTTCATGCTAAAAATAAAATTTAGTGTAGGAAAAATAATTTAATTAAACTATTAATGATCTTGTTTTCCAAATATTATTAATTTAAATGAATAGATAACATGACGATCCAACTTCATGAGTGGTACAGTCGAACACTTAGATGTTGGTTTATTCAAATTCAGACAATTATAGCTAATGTAACCTCAACTAAATGCTGATTCTACAATATACAATTTATACCTATGAATAATTATTTAGTAAATAGTTCATTTTCACAATATGAGAATAATCAAAAGAATAGATTAATTACTTTTTTAATAGTTATCAAAAATAAGCAATGTATCCAAATTTTACAAAATTTTCTAATCCAACATCCTTCTTTATTTAAATAGGTCACAAGAAGTATATTTTGTGATTCATCTGCAATAATTTATATAATTTACATTAAAAAATAAAAGAAATTACAAATAAACCAAAACTTAAATTTAGTTTATTATCAAAATTTATTGAGTCCGGAAAAAAAACAAAAAAAGAAAAATTTCATTAATTTAAATTAAACTACTTAATAACTCTTAAAGCAAAACCATATGAACATTTTTCGAGTTCTTGACCCAAAGCAAACTCAGCATACAATATGATTAATCGACAAAATTTCAAGCACCTCTGCCAAAAAATGTTCAAACCCCAAACTAAAGAAGACGGGTTATGATATCACAATGACCTATTGGCTAAAAAAGAATATGCGTTATCCACAATTTTACATCCTTAATGGACCAAGACAATTTCATTCCAAGTTAAATACATACATGATGTTTATATAAATTTTTATATCTAGATATATTTATAAATGTATGTACAATTGTATATATTGAAATGAATAATTTTGATGAGTTCATTGAACGAAATATTCTGCGAAAAAACTATCTACTAAATTCTTTGTATATATATCACTTATAGCTTTAGACTCTACTTGAAAAGAAAAGTTCATCGATCAATCAATCGAAGTAATGAATAACTTTGATTGAAAATCAGGAATAAATTTTACTCGAAAATTTTTTAGTAAATATGTTACTCTTTTTTATGTTGAAAAAAAAATTTCAGTTTATGTTAAACTGAATAGTTTAATGACATATGATAACATATTTCCCAGACATCGTTCACACTTCATCCAATAGTAGTAGTAGTAGTAAAAATTATTTCTTAAGAAATAGGAAAGGACAAAGCCTTCATTCAAATAATAAAAAAATATATCAAAATTACTTTATAGAAATTTATAAATCTGCCTCCTTTGGTAAATTATATTTTGTCTAAATTGATAAGAATTGTTTTCGTCTTGGCAACAGGTTAAGGACAAAGCTATATTGCAACAAACTCTTTTTTTGAACTAAAATTTAAAAACTTTGAAGATATTTATATTCAACAAAATTTTAACGTTATTATTAGCTATTATAACTAGTAATGGTTAAGTTATAGTTTATGAACTATACAAGATTTACAAGAAAATCATTTCAGTAAAAAACAAAAAATAAAATTAATGAAAAATACAGCTTAGTCTAAAATAAAATATAAAAAATCAATAAACACAATGAAAAGAAGATATTTGAAATTAAAGAAATAAAATAATGAAAACATTGAGTCAGATATTGAGAGGACTGAGAAAAAATGTTAAAATAATTCAATAAAAGAATAAGGTAATGAAAAAAAAAACAAAATAAAAGCACTAGAGGAAAGTGGAATTAGCAGATGGTTAAAATAGTTCACAGCCAAAATATAAATTTTAATTTTCAGATGTTAGAAATAGTTAAAATTTTTAAATTTAGCGAAATAACGAAAATTATTGAAGTAATCCCCGGGTAATACATAAAAGCCTAAAAAAATTCATGTAAATAAATATATTTTCTTAATTTTAAATTTTATTAGATATCTTCATTCCGACTTCAAAATAATAATATTTCAGCACTTTTTCGATTCACTTCTTATACTTTATCGCTAAAGATATAGCCATCAGATTCATTTTAAAATTTTTTTTCACGGGTTTATTCGAGTCAAAATGCTTTCTCTTAATAACATCAAATTAACAAATTAAAATTAAACAAAACCATGTCTAGTAAAAAACATTACTTGGCTAATCGTATTCATTGAATTTTTAGCCAAAAACTAAATGAAAATTGTTCATCCAAGCAGAAAATCATTGAACGATTTTTTAGTGCCAATGTAAATAGAACTGAAAAGTATATACTAATAATCGAATCGCATGCAACATTTTGAGTTAAAGTGTACAAAGGCAAAAATTGCTTTAAAAATTATGGAAACCTTTTTTATCACAGGGTAATGAAAGCCTCTAAAAAAGACTGATTGGATGAAATACTAAAAACCAAATACCATAAACCGTAAAGGAGATGTAAAATTTATCAAGTGAAATTGTAAAAATAGTTTTATCTAATAGGCGGTTTACATCGGTAACGAAACCACCAAACTTGATGGTTTCGAAGAGGGTTTATATCGGCATAGTACGGAAATTATGTTATTATGCTTATGTTTCTTTTCTATAGCCCAATGTAATGCAGTCATTTTTACTTTTTAATGAAATATATTTATTATACTTATAATTTATACATTATTTTGATAATGGCAATCCAATTATATTTTCATTTCATCATCATCTGTCACTTCAACAGCAAATAGCAATTGCGAAAACTGGCTTCAAAAATATTTTAGGCTTCGTTCATTACACAAATTTATGGAAACTACCTTTCAAAGGTGGAAAACACATTATAAAAGTAGTTTGGTCTGAAATTTTCATACAAAACATGCATTGGTGGTTTCGACAATATTATTTCGTTACCGGTGTAAACCGCAAATTAATGTGACTTATTGAAATCTCATGTTCGCATGATAAGTGCGGGTTAATCTAATAAAAATGGGCAAACTCGTAGCTTGATTGTATTCGGGCAAATGTATGAAGTAGTTGAAAATCATTTTCATAAGTACCATCAGAATTTTTACCAATAAATAATTACTAGGCAGAAAAAAGTAGGAATAACCTTCCACTGCTAAGAGTAACATAACTACCAAAGAACTTTATTGAACTTTTTCTCCATATTTTTTTATTACTTAAATTATTAAACTCTCACTTTTAGTACACTAAAAGTCTGAAGTTTTATTTAACCATTTTAAATATGTGCTGTATTTAGGCAAAAATCTTGATACTATTATGAAATTTCTCTATCAAGTGTATTTTAGTCAACAATTAGGCTTAACTCGCTTGGTTTCTAATAACTTATATCCTTTTTTTCTTTCAGTAATCGCCTACTAGATTTTGAGCATATGGTCCTTGGTTTGAAAACTATAAATATACAAATAGAAATGAATTGTTTTTTTTTGTATTTTTTTTTTGTCATTTATAAATTATATTAGTCAAAAAAAGAAATTTCCACGTAAAGAGTTAAATATATTCAAAAAATAAAACCATTTATACAAAACTAAATATAAATGTCGCTATATTTAGAACAAATTACCTAAATAGTATTGTAAAAAATAAAAAAAATAGTAAAATTTTTCATTATAAACTGACCACTTTTACCATCTTCATACGTTCAAAAATAATTATAAATTTATTATTTATAACTCAGCTAAAGGTCAAAAATGGACTAAAACCAAAAAATTTATTTTAGATATTTTTTAATTAACCAACAAACAAGCGCTTTCAAGATAATAATTCCAATAGAATTTTCATTTGATGACATCCAACATTTCAAAAATAAAATAAATAAGAAAAAATTAATACAACAGATACATATGAATATATAGCATAAATATTTTTTTGAAATTAAATTTTTGCAATCTCTTTCGCTTAAAATACGGCATTTAAGTTTTTTAAATCATCTTACCGTAAGTATGAGCACTGAAAGTGCAAATTTGCAATCAAAACAAAATCAGTAAAAACCAAAAATTGAATAAAAAAACAGCAACGAAACCAGGCAATAGAGAGTGAAAGCTGAACAAAAAAAAAACCAATGAAAAGACAAAAATAACAACAACAAAAATTAAATGCAACAAATCATAACAAAGTATCTTGGCCTTGGCATTAAGCCTTTATGGAAGCTATTTTTTAGTGCATTAATTTGCTATCAGCACTAAAAGGCATACGTTCTCCCCTGCCCGTTTTAAATTATATGCACAATAGGAATTGGAGCGCCAAAATATTAATTTAAGGCCTTGAAGTCAGACTAAACAGGCATTTAACACAATAATAATTTGCATGGAGTTTGACATTTGTTTTGCATCTTATCTTAAAAAAATTTTTTTAACTTGGGGTTCCTGTCATTATGAAGCCTTCTTTAACTAAGTGAGAGAAAAGCAACAAAACACTTAAGCAAGAAAAAAAAACTAAAAACAAAAATTGTCTTTAAGTTTGGATCATGAGACATTTTCAGAGCTTCCTAAAGCTAAAGAGAGAAATATTTGTTATTTTATTTTGTTAATTTTATTATTCTTCCTTTTTCTTCAAATTATAAATTATAAGTTTTTTGTATAGTTCAGGCTCCATTCATATGAAAATCTTTTATTTGAAATGCACTTAAGATGCTTTTATTATTTTTCAATTTCATTAAAAGATTTGAATTTGTTTAAATCAAAACAGTGATCTTTGGTTTTTTTGATTTACCTCAATGACGATGGTAACTTAATATTTATTTACTTTAAACCTAAAATTTATTTGGGAACATTGTTATTTTTCAATTTTCAGATTGGCCATATCTGTAGTGATCTGTAAATATTGCTCGCTATCGCTCTAAAACTTCAGGAGACTTTTCGAAACTTCATAAAATTAATAAATATTACTATTTAAGAAACTGTACATTTAAACTTTTTGTTTGTCGATGGTAGTTTTACAATACATATTGAGGTGAAAATTGGCTTAACCAAATATTGATTTCATTCTTTTTAGAAAGCCAAAGTTCATTTTTTAATGTACTGGCTAAAAAGTTTCAAGGCTTTCTCATACCAAAATTTGATTTTATGTATCAAAATATTCTGTTTAAAGACTGAAATGTTTATTTTGGTACTTATCCAATATTTTTGTACTGGCCGTAGGTTAATACAAATGTTGACCAACAGACTACATTGGACTCAAGTTAGGTAATTACTTTTTTATTCAATCTTTTTCTGAATAATTCTTTTAAAGAACTATGGAACTACCAAGTGTTAGGAAACGGACTTAGTAAATACAATGGATGCCAAAGCAGGCTCAATTTAATTCGGTAAACTAGAATTTTTTTCGTCTTGATATGGAGATGTTTTCTTCGAAATATTAACTTAAACGCCTCCCTAACGCAATGTCAAAGATTTATGATTATATTTATTAAACTTTATTAAGGGGGGGAGGGGGGTATGGTTTTGCACTTTTGAAGAATTGATTTTTTTTTTTCTTATAGTTTAATATTTCAGGAATATCATCCCAAAATGTGAAGTCGATCCAAGCCAAACTGTCAAAGTTCTAGTTTTAGGCTTTTAAAATTTTTAAACGTGTTTTTCTCAAAAATACTTTTTCAAACTTGGTACACATTTTCTACATAGAAATACCTCCCCTCAACGTTGAGTTTTAGAATTTTTTTTTACATTAAGAGTGTTTTCCACTTACAATATGGCAGAATTTTTCGTCAAAAATAGCAGTTTTCAGTTTTCAGTTTACAAAAGGTTTGATTAAATTTGCTTAATCCATATTTTTAAAAACAATTCATGAAATACATAAGTGTTTTTTTCTACGCTGAGACCTATTACTCCCCAACATTTACCACATAGAACTAATGATTTGGTTGAATGATGGTTATTCCATTGCACTTTTAATATGTTTCGATAGCAACATTAAACAATCGATTAAATACATACCCACCACTTTGTCACAGCGATAAAAGTAACGTCCAAGTAATGATTCCAAAGATAGATATCGAGAATTGAAATCAGTTAGCAAGGTTATAACAACCAGTTCTTTGTAAAACAGTCAAAAAGCATTATATATATTCTATCACTAAAATGTTAGTGTTTACTCTTATTCAGTTGTCTTTAACCACAAAGGTTTTAAAATGTTTGCTTGTTTTTGTTATTAACCATTAAGGAATCGTTAATCCACAAAAACAACCTATTTCTAACTAATGTTTTAGCATCGATTTAGATTCAAATTCAAAGTAATTATTATATGAATTTGGCTTACTTAAAAGCAAAAATATTTTTAACCCCTTGAGTGGCAATGATGGACTAAATTCGAATTTGACCTGTAGTATTACAAATCCTATAGTTTTCACTTTTATTTAAATACAATAATAAAAAGAAGCAAAAGTATTTAAGTTTTATTTTATGATAATTTCACGCATAAAATTATCTGAACGCGCACGAACCTTCGGAATTTAATCATAAGGCAAGGGGTTAAAAATTTAAAAAAAATTATTTATCCCTCTTTCATATATTTTCCATATTATTTAGTAAAAAACGGAATAAACAAAAACCAAGTTTGATATCAAATAAATTAGATCTGTCTTCTCAACTAAACTCTGATCATTTACAAAATGGAGCCAATGTTGTTTTTTGTCTAAGAAACTTTTTTTCGCTAGTACATTATTATATTTCTTATCTGTGTAATACAGACATTTATTCCTAGACTCAAAGTTTTTAAATAGGTTAGATCAAAAACAACAATTTATAACTTGTATTTTAATTTAAGGTGTAATATTCTACACATACAACAAAAAAAATTGGTTCCATACTGATTTAGTTATCTTAAGTTGCAAAATGCTATCTTATATCGAATATTCTAGAAATCTAACACATTTTTAACATTCATCATCTTAGTTTCAGTTGACTAAACGGAAATTATTAAGATCAAATTTTTGATAAACAGTTTTGTAGCATCAATAGAGTTGTAAATATTTATTATTTTATTTATTTTTTTCTGAATAAGAGCCATAAATTCATGATAGAACACATCAAATAAGAAAAATAGTTAAAATTTTTAATATATAAAACTATTACCATCGTAAGTCCGAATACTTTAACTTATCCTAAATAAATTAATTTCAATCAAAATTTTAGAATTTTACTCAAAAACAAGTAACATTAAAAATTACTTGAATGCTATCAATTAACTAAACCAAATTTATTTTTTCTAAAAAATTAATTTTTATGTGCATTTTATGACATATGAGAAAAAAATTGTTACAAGAATTAAATTTAAGTTAAAAGACCTCTTTTATTTGATTTTATATTTTTCAAAAAATATATAATAAATAAATATAATAAAACAGAAATATTTGTAGTAATATATAATAATACTAGCAAGGATAATATACTCAAAAATTTAATCAACTACAAGAGGGTTGAAAAATGTATACAAGTTTCATATGACAAAAACAAACGAATATTCATTTATAATTTTAACACAAAGTAAAAGGGTAAATTTGTAATCTAAAATTTGCCATTAGCTTGAATCCTTATAAGGACTTATGTTCGTTAAGGTGGGATAATTGGTTGCAAAAAAGAACAAAACTAAAAACAAAAATTGATACTATCGTATAGGGTAGGTGTGCTAAACCAAAATATTCTATCGCCTTTCTCAATTGATTATAATAAGCTTAGGTAAGTTTTTGTTGCTACACGTATTTTCTTTCAATAGTTTTTTTTTTTTAAATTTTATATTAATAAAAGAAAATAGCCATTCCTAAGAAAACTAAAATCTTAAAACTATCGGCGTATATTTTTATAGTACAAACATTTTCATTAAGAACATTATTGTGAAGTATGTATAGAATATTTCATTTGCTGCTTTTCTTTTTTAATTTAAATTAAACACATTTTGAGCAAGCAAAAGCTTTTGATCTTTATTAATAATAAAAGTTGTATCTATGGCAATTACAAATAAAAATAACATTGCTCATGGAACCATCTCTTTTCTTTCTGCAAAATTAGCGTATTAACGACCCTAATTTCATGCCGAAGATCTTGAAGTGTGCGTGGAGCAATAACTTACAATTTATTTTCTAGAAAACACAATTAAAACTGTTTAACAATGATAAATCACCAGATCTTGAAATTTTAGAACCAAGGAACATTCAAATCCAATTTTGCTACTAAATAGTTTGTTAAGATAATCAATGCTCAAAATTTATTATAACGGTCTTTTAAGTTAATCTTCGAAAAGAATTGTCCAATAATTATGATAGTTCATAATATCCACTAATCAGTAACATTTTTGCTAAGAAGTGATTTTTCCTGAATAATTTGTGTATTTTTTGAACCACAATTGCAACAGTTTAATTAATTGACATTTTCAATGCACTTCAATTGTAAATCAGAAATGCTAGTGTTTCTGTTTTAAGAATTTATTAATTGTTTTCTACCCAAAACTCAAGACTTATTAGTTGATTTTCATTTTTAATATTTAACACATATTTAACATATCAAAATTTTAAATTAAGATTGATGTAACTGAAATTTAAAAGGGTGCCTTTAGAATGGAGAAGAATGAATTTAGTGTTGAAAGGGGTTGTTCTAGTTTTAAAAATACTTTAGTTTTATTTTTTAATTTGATTAAAATTAACAAATACAAAAGCGAATTATATTTAACCATAGATAGTTTAGTAAAAATGATAAATAAAATGCTTAGCAAAAATAAAAACCAACTAAAAGCCTTCTAATAAAATTAAGAACAAATTGCACGCACCAAAGTATGGTTAAAATATTTAAATGGTTAAATGAATTTGACCGAAGTTAAAATTGCACATTTTTAATGGTATCTGAAGAAGCTATCACAAATTTATGGAAATATCGTGACAGAAATCAAATATAATTGATACAATTACGACGTAATACATTGTCATATGTTAAATAAGTTAGTTTGCAAATAAAATCAATTTTATTGCAATGAGGCTATTAGCAGCTTTCTTATCTTTTGACCTTTTTAAAAAAAAAATATTAGCTTAACTTGAAAATAATTTTTTTAATATAAACTAATTATGAGGTTTAAATTTTTTTTATTTTTAGCAAACGTAAATAAACTACTGAAGTATTTAGTAAAAAAAAATTTAATTAAAAGTTTTTAGTTTCCAGTTCAATAATTGCAGAGTTGAAGAAATTGTTTTAAATATTTCATGCTAAAGCACTTAAAAACTAAAATTTTTATGTTTCACAATAGTTTTCTCAAAAGAGAAAAGAAAATTTATTGTTTGCAATTATGATATTTGGCTACTTACTATGCTGTAATTAATGAAGAAGCTGATAAACATCATTAGTTATATTCAGAATTCCTTTGAGAAGGTTGAAAAGTTGATAAGGAATATTATTAGGGAATTTTACATTGATTGAGCCGATTTGTAAGAAAGGGCCGTGAAAGAAAAACATGGATTTGGTATCATAATAATGCGCTTTATTGAAAAAATGTGTATTACAAATCTCTTATCATTTATATTTTAAAATTTTCCTGATTCTTATCTTGCCAAATTTATTGTATAAAACGTGTTAAAAAAATTTAAATACATAAAAGTCTGTCGAAATTAAGATTCTTTGGATTTTTCCCTATAGTACTAAAACTTTTATTTCGTAGCTAAATTAAAGAAAATTTAAGTGCAGACAAATCTTAATCTATTTTAGCAAAATGTAACAACTGTACATCGCCCCATCTATTATGCCTTTCAGACCATCTAAATCCAATGCTTTAAGAGCTTCTACCTGTTATACCTAAGATCTCCTTACAGATTTTTCTTCTTTTTCGGTTTTTTTAAATATCATTCAGCTTTCCAATCTTTTAAAACTTTAGTTAATATTTGATTTTACCAGTGCTAAGATTTTTATGGCTATGGCTTAATCTTCTATTAAAAATTCAACTCCATTTATCGAATTTTATATCCAAATTTAAATGCTTTCCATACAAGAAATCTTTTTATGCCAATCAATGCTGTTTTAAAAACAGAAGTCCAGATATAATCTGACTACATGTTTTTTTACTATAAAAAAAGGTGAAAAATTGCATCCTACAGAAGTTTGTCTTTAATTAAACATCGTAAAACTTCCTACTTCATAAGTTTGTGTCAATTTACTGCTATATTCATAGTCTCAAATACTGGATATTGCTTAAATTTTCGTCAAATGACAGCACTATTATTTTCTCCTTGGACATTTTATATATGACCAATTGGGATTGGATAAAAAAAAGGCAAGCAAGTGAGATAGATAGCTAAAACTGTGAACTATTTAATTTATCGAATAAAGTCAATGAAAGACTGGTCTGGAAACTTGGTGAAAATGTGAGGAAACTTCAACAAAATTTTTAATGATTATCGAGATGCAACACAAAACACAATGGATTATTTGAGACTTAAAATTTTCAAAGAGATATTCCGCTGAAGACTGAGAGCATCAAGCCTTACCAAAAAAGTAGGGGAATGCTAAAGACATTAACGAACTGATGATTTGAAAATGCTTCAAAAGGATAATTGCTCTTGATTAGAAAAGATCATACAAGAGCTGATAAATTCAGCACAGCTTCATAGTCAGCGGTAAGATTATGGAAACAGTTTTTTGAAATGTATAAAGTATATTAGTTATTAACTAACTTAAAAAGTATAAAAATATTTAAGGCGAAAAATTATTGGAGCATTTGAAAGACAAAAATAGAAAAAGAAGAATTGCATATACAAACCTACATTAAAACTTAAAAATTGAAAAGTTTCATCTTACCCGCTGTTTTACCATAGATTGTTTTTCTTTTTTAATTACTACTTCAAGTAACTCAAACTAATTGTACTTTACATCGTATTAAGATACTAAGTAAATCAGGTCAATTTGTAGATAGCTCCTCAAGAATAGAAGTTTTTTCGACACAGTATCCAAAGTGCTAGGGATTATAGTTTGAATAAAATATAAAGCTCCATTCTATCACAATAAATACCCTAATTTGGTTTATTTATTTCGGTTCGTAATATTCTGAAGGGTTTTAGCTGTAAAAAACATATACCTTAAAAAATCTCGAAAAATAATTATTTTACACTAAACTATACTAATAACATCAACAAAAAATTTAAGGTTTAGGGAATAAATGATGATTTTGCTTTAAAAATTCAAAGGAGCTCAATTCTTAAGCCCTCTAACCCTAGTCATATATTTGCAAATTCCTAAAAGCTAACTTAATATGAAATGTTTTACAAAAAAAAAAAAAATGTGTCTTTATTTAGTGAGTGCTCCAAAAAACTGTGCTAAAACTTTGATTAAGACATTTTTGCTCAGTCTATTCTCAAATGTTTTTTATCTGAGACATGTCTAGAATGGTGAAATAAAACAAAATAAAATTCAACTTTAAAAACACTACAAACTAAATTTTGAAAATGGTTTACACTGAATTAATTTCGTGTTTAAATGTAGATTAAATGATAGAATATTGAGCTTAAAGACAAAAATATCTGAAGTATTAAATAATAACTTTAGGCTTGATGTTATACAAAATTTAACAAAATCTAAAACAAATAATCAAATTTTGTTAAATAATTTTAAAAATAATCTACAAAAAAAGCTCATATACATTAAATTCCACTCATATAAAAAACCACTTTTTTTGGTATAAAAGGACTAACAAAATAAAGCCTCAGCTAGTACACCAAATTTTATAACCCTATTTGTTTTTTCTTAATAAACAAAATATGAATCGGTGGTCAAAAATTAGTGAAGACATTTTAAAAAATGCCTTCTTGATGATGCCTTCTGTAACTTATTAGGTACAAAATTATTTATCCAATTTCTTTTAATTATTTGATCCGAAATATTAATTATATATTCAATGAACAATTATTTGGACAGCTAGAATCATATAAAAAATATCGAAAATAAATTTTCAAGGATAAACTCTTTGCTATGGTCGGTATACATGATATACCAAGGGATATCGAGCATTGATGCCTGTCATGCCACAATTTCTGTTTTGATTTGTAAAATCTCCTTTGCTATGAAAATTATATTTATGATCCTTATGAAAGTGATTTTTATGAATTTATCAACATATGAAGTCGATAAGTCACACTATCAAAACTCACTTCGTAAAGGATCACGGCCTAAAATATTTGTTTCTGACAAATGAAACTTAATCTATTTTTAAATTTGATTTTACTTGGTCCCAAATAACTTCAAAAGAATTCTAGTAGGAAAGTTGATATTAGCGGTGTAGATTTTAACAACTTTATAGCCGATGCCTAATTATTTTCCGGCTCGAAAAACCTTGAAAGCACCACTTTTTGCTTCGAAAGTTGTTACTTAAAGGCTAGCAAAGTTTTTGATATCCGTTCAAAAAAAAAGAAAAATAACAAATTAATTTTAATATAATTCTTTATTCATAAAGAAATCAAAGAAAATGTATATGGAACCATTTCCATATTAAAAAATTGTCTCCTCTCAGTCTACATTACAATATTAAATATCTGGGATTGAAGATTTATTACTAACTCATGGATCACTAAGGTCCTTGGCAGGCTTGAGTAACATGAGTCATAGCCTCATTTACAAAATACTCAAGGAGTAGTCAATTACAAAATATGAACTACAAAAGATGAAAGAAAACATATTTCTCAACCAGAGGAAATATTAATAAAATGAAAATCAATATTTATTTATAAGTAAAATAACAACTTACTTGTTGGAAATACATATATACTATTAGTAACTGAAAAGAATTCTTCTTCATTATCATCTGGATCGCTATCAATATTATCACCATAATCATTATATGATCTAGGATCATCTCCTTGCATATTATCATAAGCTGAACTACTATCACGATTATCATTTTCTTTACTATTTTTATTATTATATTCACGTTTATTAATATAACTATTATTATTATCATTACTACTACTATAACTAAATAAGCTGTGATTTTTATAAAATTTTTCAATTATTTCACTTGGAACAATCGGTGATGTTATATTTGGTAATGTTTTTAATTCTAAACGTAATAAAATATGTCTTTTAATTGATGCCAAATTATCAGCTTTAACTTGTTCTAATAATTGACAAGAATGGCATCCACCCATATTATTAAAATTTAAATTTGGTTCACGTCTTATATTATTATTATTATTACTATTATTCATATTATCCTTTTTATTATTATTATTATTATTATTATTATTACGATTTATAAAACTAGTAATACTTTCTAAATTATGTAAATTTTCAACATTATCCAATAATGTTGATGATGATGATTGTGTATGACCAGAACGTAATTTTAATAATGATTGTGTTAATTGTTGAGTAATAGCATGATTAACACTTAAATTTGAGCTTAATCCGGACACATGTGGTATTTTTAAAAATATTTGCAATAATAGCATTAGTATAATTAAGAAATTTATTTTATATTTATTAATTGATATATTATTTAGTTTAATATTTAAATTAATTAAATAATTCATCATTATTTTATTATTCAAAATATGATTTTCATTATTAAAAATAACTAAATTTTTATTAGTTTTATTATCTGTATGGAGATCATTATTAATATTTTTTTTTATTATATTTTTATTGGTGTTAATCATTTGTCCAGAAATTAATTGTGGTAATTTCTTTTTATAATGCTGATGATAATTGTAATCAATACAATTAACTGAAAATAATTTTGATATTATTATAATTTTTTTTAAACAAATAGTATAAATATTATTAAATATAATTAATAGTTTAGATTGTTTAAAAAATATAAATTTATTATTTGTTTGAATTATTTGCTTAAAATAATTAAATTTATCATAAATTTTATTTTTTAAATTGAATTTTTTTTGAAAAATTTGATAATTATTTAATCCATTTTGATTATTTTTATCATTATAAGTTTGAATGATTATTTGATTGAATTTAGTTTTCTTCATAATCATATTTTTTTATATTTGTTGTTGGTATCTGTTATTTATTTATTCATTATTTATTAGTTTAACTAAACTTGATCATTTTCCATTTAATTAATATATATATATATATCCTAAACTTAAAATGATCATTTAACAAAATCTACCCAGTATTATCATAAATTTTGTAATTTTTTCTACATTGAATTGTTCTTAAATCAGTTATCCCATTTATTTTTATTATTAAATTAAGTTTTTCCAATGATTTCTCTGAAATTTCTATAAATTTTACTTATTTAACAAATCAGTGATCACTTTTTATTGAAAATTTTGCATAAAACTGTTTAAAAAAAACGAAAAAAAAATTACTTATAGCACATAAATAAAAGTTTTGTCTTACATTACCCGTTTTGGTGTGTGTTTTTAATTTTTTTAGAAATAATTTTATTTTTTTATTTGAAATATCAAAAAGGTTTTATTTTATTTGATTTTATTGATGAACACTAGAAATTATTTTTATATATGTGCACTAAGTAAATAAAAAAACTAAATTTTCTACTTTTTATTTCCTTTTAAAAAAAAATCATAAAACACTCATCCGGTGAAACTTTTTTGTTTTGGAATTAAGTTTATCATAAATGTATTTAAAAGTTCAAAAATATTGAAATTAAATTAAATCAAACACAAATTTCTACCACTTGGTTGTTTTATTGCTTTAACTTCAAACTGTCTTAAAATTGAAAAATTAAAAAATTATTTTGTTTTCTAGACATATTTATTTGGGTAAAACAAAATGAAAATGGTTTGCATATATATATTTATATATTTATATATATATATATATAAATATATATAAATATATATAAAATTATTTGTTCAAATATAAAACTTGTTGTATTAAAACTATTTTTAGCAATTTAGTTCTTGCGACCATTCTCATCGAACAACCCGAGCCTACTGACAATAATAACAGATATACCCCCAGTATATACGCGAGGTATAATGTCTGGCTCGCGGGGATCTCTTCAGTTCTTGTCGTTTATATGGCGTATTTTTGATGTATTTGGTGGCGCTGATGCTGTCTATTCCAATTTGCTATTGATATTATACCGCCACTGTTGTGCGTAAGTCTTATAATACCAGCCAATCGCCAGGTTACTTTTAAAAGCCTTCTTGACTTACTGACTTAGTGAGGCATGAATATCGTTTTAATAATACCCTTTTTAATAATGAACACATACATGGACTTAATTTTTTAAAGGAAATTTTTTTTATTTTAAGGAAATTAATAATGAGTAAATTTTTCATTTATTTATTTTCAATTATAATAAAATTCTTTTTTGTTTTTATCGGATTTTATTGTTTCTTTGCTTTATTTGAAAAATAAATAAAATATTAAAAAACTTAAGTATGGTTTTCTTTACCAAATTCGGCTTTTTTACTCTTTGTTTTAGTTGTTTTCATTTTGTTAGTTATATTGTATTTTCTTAGGATCAAATTAAGATCATATTTATAAATTAATTTTGATCATATGTTTCAAGTGGTATACTAAAGTGCAAGGTTTGTTAAATTGTTTATTTTTTTTGCTTATAAAGTTTTTGTGCGAAAAATTTTTAAAGACTTTTTAATCTGATAATTAACTTGTAAGCCAATATCACTACTTTATTTTATTGACCAAATAATAGTGATAAATACCTAATAACTTTATGTTTAAACATTGTTTGATAGTTGCTGCTTTACTTAATTGCTACTGCAGTTACTAAATATTACCCAGTAGGGAAAATAGTTCTCCTTCATTAATGAAAGAGAGCTACTTTTGAGTCATAACACCTACTTTCTCGGGGACAGCATCAATGAATTTAGTTAACAAATTGCCGCAAAATTCACCGTCATAAAGAATTTCTGCATAAAAATATGACTGAAAAGTAGCTATGATGCTTAATTTCTGCATGCTGCACTAATGAATATTTTACAAGTGAGCTTTCCAACATGATTCACGCATGAATTCATTCATGAAAAACTCACTGATGAGTAATTTCCCTAGTGGGTTGTTGATTAAATACGTAAAGATCCAAAGCAAAAATCTAATTAGATCAAAAATTGCTAATGTGAAAAAAATTTAAATTTCAGCAGTTGAATATTACTATAATTAGGATTACTAAATCATTCCTAGTTATCAATTTAATTTCTGTGTATTTTATTACACTACATTAAAACTTTCTTGAGTATTTTTATATCTAGCGCATAATTTTTTTGATGTCAATTGCGGGTTGACTGTTAAAAAAAGTTGCATTTATAACAATAAATTTTTTAAACTATATAAATTATTTTATATAATTTTATTTATAAACTATGTGATAACGAAAGTATAGATTTCGCCGTATAATATTAATTACTGGCGCACTGCAGTTCAAAATGAAAATTTAAACTTTGTGACCACTGTCCCTCATAATTTACTAAAATTTTCAGTTTAAAAAAAAGAGAAAGGAACTTTCAATAATAAGATAAAACTAAGAAAATTTATTTTTCTCATCACCATTCTAATAAACTATTATAAATTTAGGATGGTTAAGAATTTGAAACAGTTGCAAAATGACAGCCTTAGCCCCAATTATTTTATCGGTTATTTTGTTTGGAAGCTTCAATAAAATTTAATGCAAACATCTGCTCATTTGTGATTTTTATGCAAAGCCATTGCATAAAATTCTTGAAAGAATATATTTTTTAACGCAGTTGATTAATCCAATAAGGCTCTGTTGGTACATTTTGTTACTTAAAAACTCTGTAGCGGATGTTATTTTTAGTTATTATTTATGTCTTTTTAAATTTTTTTTATTTTCTGACCAATCGATGCCATATAAAATGCAGTAGTTTAGAAAATATCTATTTCCTCTCTAAATCATATGTCAACATGTGCTATATGCTTATCTTTTCATGCTTATAAATAGTTATTAGCATTAAAGTAAAAGAAATTTATTTATAAAAAGGTTGGGGTGGTTTTATTTAAACTATGGCTCATTTTTATCTAAGTAGGCACCCTAAAAATATATCTATCACTATTATTTATTTTCATTTTATCTAAACTTGAAATTCTCCAATGCTCTATTATTCTTGATAATATTCATAATTCGAAAATAGATAGAACATACAAAAATCAATTCATATCGGAGAACTTAATAATTGTTGCGTTTTCTTCAACTATTGAAATTAAAAAATAATAAAAACTAAAGAATGTTTAGGCCATGGTCCTTATGAAAACAACTTTTGATCGTGAAGCTATCAACTTTCTACATTTAAGTGCTAAGTCTTGATAAATCCTATGCAAATGGGAAAAGTCATTGGTTGCTGAAAGTCACTTCCATAAGGACATGGCCGTAGGCGACTGAGCAAGATCTAAGAATTGAAAAATTCACAATGAAAAATTCAAAAAGGATTTTGTTTGAAAATTAACTTGAAAATAAACTAACAAAAGAATCAGGTGTCCGAATTGGAGTCAAAGTCAATTCAATTTTATTAGCTTCTACTTGAGCTGGAATTAAGCTTGAATCAAATTCTCTACATTTAGAAGCGATATCATGGTAGACACAATTCGCTCCCAATAGAGTTATTGTCAAATGAGAGGGTAGATTATGTATTAGAATATGTTCAAATCTTAGTAAATTAAAAATAGTAATAGTAAAACCAGAGTCAGAGTTTTTAATACTTTTGATTGTCAAAACAAAAGTCCAATTTGAAGCAAATATAAGTTTCTAAAAGAAAAATTGATGCAAGATCCATTATTGTCATCAAATTCAAGTTTTCAATTACTTTTAATGATTAAAATCAAAATAATAAATTAAGTCAAGCTAAGAATTGAAGAATTAGTGTTCAAAAAATTCTAAGCTAATAACGGCAAAATCAAAGTTGATAGCTAAATTAACTTTTTCCTAACTAATACAAAACTAAAAACCAGATTGTAAGTTAAATCAGATATGCTAAGTTCTAGCCTAAAATAGGCGGTAATTATGATTTTTCTCAGATCTGTAAGTAAAATTTTCTTTTGGAGTAAAAAAAATATATAAGGAAACTTTTGTTTGAATTTTTCACTTTAGTCTTAAATACCAAATATGTAGCCAAACGTAGCCAAAATTAACAACAAATTTTGGATGACAAAATAAAAAATTATTATTATACCCTTTAACTGGGTAAAAATAAAATATAATTCAATTTTGCTGCTTTATTCATTTTGTTATTAATTTGAAAGCAAAAGTGGAAATTCAACCGCTTTTACAATCATTTACATTTTTATTAAGCCAAAAGAAATGTATATTTCCGTTTTCTTGCATAAATTTTTTTCCTAGATATATATTTCGTTTCTTTTTGCTTAGTATTTATTCCTTTGCATATATTATTCTTTCCATTTTTCGGATTCTTAAATACACCTGTCATTTTCCGGTCATAGGTATAGCCCCTTAGTTGAAAGCATGCAGAAACTTGCATAAATAGTGCGAAAAAACAAGCCAAAATGAGAAATGCCAAATTGATTTTTGCAAATAAAACAATATGCTGTGGGGGGGGGGGGGGGGGTTATAGCTTTAAGAAACCAAAAAAAAAGCAAAATTAAAAAACAGCAAGGCCCTTCTTTTCGTTAGGAAGCTAATACTTTATCATTGGATAATGTTATATATGAGACAGGAACAGTTTCATGCAATTTGGTATCGGGTAACATCTAGAACGGAAGCCGGGTACAAAGCATACAAAGGAGGTTTGCTATAAAAAAAACAAAAAGTTAGTAAACGAAAAACTACTCATGCTAAAAAAACAAAGTAAATAAAAGGGTTTGAAGTTTAATTAGTACTAAAAGAAAGGAAAGGATATTTTAATATATGAATATAAATGTGCATAAATATATATATGTATGTAATATGCATACTTGAAACTATTTGGCCATTTTTTATTCAAATTTTTCAATTAAAGCTGACGAAGGTCTAAAACTAAAGCTCTAAAGCTAAAAATTCAACTTTTACTTCACGTATTTTCTATTTAGCACAAAACTGCTAGAGCAAACCGTCTCTAGAGAGCAGTTCCTTTGAAATTTACAAAATAAAAAAACACCCTTAAGCTGCCGGTACAAAGTACTTAAATTCGTGGGATTTATCAGCGTCAAACTTCACCATGAAAGTAAGTACTACGTTTCTCGCATCGTAAATGATATTTAGTTCTTTCTCTGCTGAAAATTTATGACGCATAAGTTCTCATTTCTCAGTATTGAATGTAAATAAATTTATCAATGATTTTTCTAATTTTAAAAATAGGAATCAATTTGAGCTAGTAAAACTCGTAGTGCCTGCTACTTACGAATGTTACTCTTACAAAAAAAAATAACACTAACTAAATATATTTTTTTTAAAAAACTTTGATACAAAAATATTTACAAGAAATTTACTGCCAGAAAGCATTTCTTTTCTTTAACAGAAGAAATTATTGTGTATTAAGATTTAAGGATTTCTTTAAGTTTCATGTTTTAACACTGGAGAATAGCGGCTCGTTTAAAACATATAAAGATGTTAAAAGTCTTAGAAATGAAAGCTGCGTCAAAATTTTTTGTATTAATTTCATTATGGTCAAACTGAAGACAAACCGAATTTAATCTGAGTGCACTGAACTAAAACTAATTTCATACTGAATGTTCTGAAAAAATTTTTTAATTTTGTTCTGCCTTCAAACTGACAGAAATTTTCTAGACTATTCAGTACAAATTTAAGTAAAACTTTCAACATTGGCATAATAGGAAGGGACTATACTAATTAGAGCCTGGTTAACCAAACAAATAGCATGCCAATCAATATGAACACAGTAGGAAAAAATTTTACTCAAGGTATTCAAGGAATAGCCGCTTTTTATAAATATTTAAGAGAGAATTTAAAAATTTTCAATTAAGGATTATATATTTCTATAGTTAAAATGTTTAAAAAATTATTACCAAATTAATATCAGCTTTGAAATTTTTTCAAAAATATTTACCTGCGTTCTGATAAATTCTCTTTTTAGGCAAAATTTGAAAATTTAAAAGAATTTCTAAAAAACAACTACCTTAAAGAGTTAGAAGCTAAAGAAAGAAAAAACTTTAAAAAACAAATTCTAAAAATGCTTTTAAGCTATATTTTCAAGGTTCCATTGTATGCTCTTCTATTTCAATTAAAAGTAAAAATTTATTTTACTTAATCTAAACAATTAATTAACTTTAATACAGCAATGGCTGGTTACGGTATTATTTCATATACGTTTGGTAGTTCATCAAGTTTTATAAATGTCAAATTTAGATCTCTACCGACAATTTCATGTATTTCTCCAGATTTCAATACATGTGGCCAAAAATAACAAGTGAACAAAAAACTCTTTCGTTGTTACTAAATAAAATAAAATTTAAACTTGGCAAAATGATAAACTCTTTTCCGCTAATAGCAAGAGTGTTCAGTAAGCTACTATTATAATTTATAAACCTAATATTTTATTATTGTGGCTGTTAAAAAAAGGAATAAAAGAATATTTATTTTCTTTCATAACTTTTCTCAGGATCTAGCTCGAATGATCATTTCCTTATATATATATATATATATATGTACAATTAAAATATAAAAAAAATGTGACAAACCTAACAGAGTGTTTTTGACCGCACCGGCCACACTGGTGTCATAATAAGATCTATGACAAGGCTATCCTAAATTATGAATTCAACACCTGTCGGTACATCTATCAGGTGAATTTATTTTTTTGTTTTGTTGTTATATTTTTTCTTCTTTAATAATTTAAAATAATTAACTTTATTGCCCGGTGTGTTTGGTTGGTTCCTGAAAATAATTATCCGATCACATAGCATAACATCCAAAAAAAATTTTAATTTAATTTATAATGAAAAACTCAAAAGGTGCTCTTCGATTAAAATAAAAAGGGGAATGAATATAAAAGTTTCCTTAATTTTTCTCTTGAATTCGTTAACCTTATTTTTTTTTATACATACTCCAAATTTTTGCTGAATATATTGTTTAATTTTCATTCCTATAAAAACAGGTGGATTTGACTTTGTAAATCAGATAAGAATCTTATTCTATCATTTCATAGTCTTTTGTTATTTGTTTTCATTCTTTTATCAATCAAAAATTTTAGTATTTCTACTTTTTTCAATAATTTTATTTGTAAAATAATTATTATACTAAAATTTTTGGCCTTTTTATTTACCGAATATTAAAAGGTTTTCTCAAACATACAAAAGAAGAATAAGAAAAATAAGTTTTTCATTAAAAAATGTTTGTTTCGGCAAACGTCTGTTAAAGCTAATCACACAAGCTTTCATCTAGAGGTAAATACTACATTATAGTAAATATATTATATTATGGTATAAATAGTTTACTTTAATTACTATAAATATAGATGTGTTCATAAATTCAATTAAAATTTGAATTCGATTTTCGGAGGTTACACCGAGTGTCACATTTGTATTATAAATAAAGGCATTTTGTACATGCACTTAAAACACGCATCTGCTTATAGTGGGTTTTCACTGAACCTAGTACCTACCCGGACAGCAATCGGAGAACTAAAATACATCTTAAAGATATCTGAATTTTTAGTAAATACTTTTTTCGCTTTGTCATTAAGTCAACCAAAAGACATCGAAAAGTTGTCTTACGTCCTGGTTTTAGTGCTCTTATAGAGAAGTCGAAAAGATACATCTGAATTCTGAGATCGAACGATATCTAAATTATGCCTGAGTTGAGGTCAAAAAGATGACTGTTATACCCAAATCAATGAAAATTGCCAAACATATAAACATCTAAAACTGCAAATACCTATCTACAATATTCAAAGATCCAAAAAGAAATATCTACATAGTAGTAAATGCCATGCTCTTATAGTCCGAGTTAAAAATAGAGAAAATCGCGAATTATATGAAGTTTAATTTTCTCAAGTAAAAAACAAAATGTCTTGGCTTCTTACGCAAGACAACTATTCGACGTCATTACGACATTTCAAAAAGATATCCTTAGAAAGAGCACTTTTAGGTATCCTTAAGACTTGTGTGCTGTCTGATATAGTACTATTTTTTTAGAATTTGTATGGGGAATCTCTAATTTACTTCTCAAATAAACTAATTTAAATATAGTTTGTTTTTCTAGTTGTACTAATGTTGCTTATGTTGCACCTGAAATACTTAGAGGAATTTGATTCATCATCTTTGATTTATCATAAATCTTGGACAACGCACTATTATGTGCATATGTGTTGAGCTCCTTAATGGCCCCTGATACGCTAGTATTCTTGCATCGAATTCTTTTGGGACCCGAGTCCCAAAGCATCAATTCAGCACAAAGCGTGCATCATTATTCACGTATAGGGCCCCTTTTTTGTATGCGTGAATTATTATTTGACAGTTCAATTTCACAGCCGATTTTTGCTTTGAAATTTTGGAGTTTTGAAATTTTTGGACCTAGCCTTGGTAAATAACTGTTTTACTATATACTGTATACTTCAAATTTTTTATAAAAGTGTTCTATTATATATAGAAGACAAGCATGACAAGCTTTAAATGTATTAACATCACAATCTGTCTCATGCATGTCCCAAATGACAACAGGTTTTACTTACGACACTAACCCCTTGCCTGTAATTCAGCATTTGGCCCGAAAGAATTCGATGCAAGAATACCAGTGTATCAGGGGCCAATAAGTGATTCCTCTTAATATTAAAATAAAGCAGAAAGTAATGGACAGTTGAAGTATACTTCTTATTTTAAGAAGCTAAAAAATGCATTTTCCTATTGCTTAAATTTCCTACTGGTATTATGAAATTAACATTTCCAAAATCTATTACGTTTATTATTTTTCAAATATTGATTTAATAACTTAGGAAGAATTATTTTAAATTTAGACAAAATTTATCTTTTTCTAGTGGACAACTCGTCGAATATTGAAAAATTGTGTTAGCCACCCTGTGTTATAAATTTTCTCCTTTCCATGTCAAAATGACATTTCTTGCAAACTTTCAACATTTTTAATATACATAAAATGGGTAAACAAACTTCAATACAAAGAACATAAAAACTTTAGCTAAATGTTTTTTAATTTTAGAAAATTTAAATAAAAAACCTAAAGGGAAACCTTTATTTCGAACTAATATAAGTACTTCTGGTCATATCAAAACAGATTATGGTACAAATGATTCAAGCAAATTATTAGAAACAATTCCAAATAAAATTATTGAAAAAAATTTGGATGAAGTACTTAATGCTGTCAAAGTTATTGATGCTACATGTGATTTTAAAAAATGTAAAACTAAAACTAATTTAATTGGAGAAAATTGTGGGTTTTGTAAAAAACGATATTGTTTTAAACATAATTTACCTGAAGTACATGGATGCGGTGAAGCAATTAAAACACAAGAACGTAAAATATTTTCAGCACCGAAGCCAATTAAATTAGTACGACATGAACAGGATTTATCAAAAGCTCGTAAAAGACTAGAAAATAAATTAAAGGATATGAATCAGGCACGAAAATCTCAACAGCCTGGAACTAAATCAAAGAAGTAAAATTAATTTGGAAGCACAAACATCATAATCATTTAAATTATAATTGTTACATAATGACTAATTTCAAAAAGGACTTTATCCCTGTAAATTAAATCATATTCATAAAAATTATTATTACTGCTATATATTAAAGTACTGCCATAAATTTTTACTGGTTCTTGTTATGAATACACATTAACAAAAATTAGATAATTGCTTTTTAAATTCTTTACGTAGTAAGCAGTGCAAGTTAAATTTAATTGTAATGGTTAAATAGCTATTGTGATTAAGACTGGCCGGCATTTAAATGAAGATATACTCCTTTGCTCCACAATACTTTTTAACAAGAAGTAAATACAAAGTACCGGTTAATAATTTATTTAAAAATTGATATATCTCATCCCATTATATGGAGTTTTACTCTGAATAATTGGCTGAAACATCTGCTCTCTCTCTGATATTCCTTTTATGATCAAACTTTTAAAAGGGACAAAATCAGGCAGGCTGAAAAGCATCTTCCAGTTAGTTTTAAAAAAATTTGCTCCCAAACTTTTAATATTTTTATGCATGAGGGTTTAAAGATAGAAAGAATTGCCCCTATTCTTAAAAATCTTGTGTCTCTTGACACTCTAATGGCCCTTTTCTTAGGTATCTTAAATGAATTACCTACTAGGACGGGACAAACTTTATACTTGTACTATATATATATCTAATTAGCTGGAATTTCATAAATTACAGACCGAAAGAACTAGAAAAACCAAAAAATTATATTTTTTCGAAAGCAAACAAAACGTAATCAACAATATATAGAAAAATTTCAAATTCGATTAGAAATTTAAAAAAAAAATGCTTAAAGAAAAACCGAACAATCATACAAAAATCCTGCAAACTGGTCATGTTCAATTATTTTGCTTTTGCATAATTATGACAGTCGTTCTTTTTTCTCTAAAATTTTTTTGAAATTTCAATTCGATTATATTTTATTTACATGTATTTTTATATTTTCATGTTACATGTATTTTATATTTTCAAATTTTTAAAAAATGCATATGCCTGTGACTTTTAGATTAATTTGTATGATTTAAGTTTTTAGTTTGTTCTAAGTTGATAATCTCCATTCTGTGTGATGTATCTAACCCATGGTAATGCTTGATAGCCACTTTTTTCAATGATTTTGAGGTACCTTACCTAAAAAACATAATTTTTTACTTATATTTTGATAAATAATATGATCAAATAGACGCAACATGTATTCCCCTGCCCTTTGAAATTTTTTAAGATCAAGACAAAAATCAAAACTACAATTCAAATAAAAAACATGTACAATAAAAATTAGATGGCTTCCGAAAATTTAAAAATAAAAAAATAATATAAGAAGTGTTTTTGTTCCCTTCAGTTGCTTTAAATTTTTACTATAAAACACATAATTTACGCAAATTAAATTATTTTGCTGGATATGTAATTAGAAGTACCTGAATTCCTGAAGTTGTAAAATATGGTATCTCAAATTTAACTTGAATAGGTGGCCGTCCTTCTGTATCTTCACATTCTACACTCGGTAACCCAAAGTGTGCTCTCATTAAGTATTCTTTACCACCCTACAAATTTTACTTAGTTATTACATGACTTTTTAATTAAACTTAATAGTACTAATAATAAATAAATTAATTTTATTAATACCGGGAATGATTTAATCGTCCATGTAATTGCATTTTGTTCTGGAGCATATTTAACACTACCAATTGTTGTTTTGAATTTTGGTGAATCAGCATCTCCTGGTACAGGTATAACTATTTCAACATTATTTGCAGTTGATCGTCTTTTAAATTGTGATTTTGCTTTAATCATATATTCAACTCTACTGTGCGCATGGCGCTCAATAACAGATTCAATCCATACTAATGGTTTTACCTAAAAGATTTTAAATTTTATTTTACATAAAAGTATTATCTAACTATATATTTTATTTACATGTGTATTCAAACGATACGACATTAATTCAAATTCGCCATCAGGTGGAATAAATGATATTGTTCGATCATTTTCAAATCTAGATAAACGAACACACTGATGAAACTTAACATCTTCTAATTCAACTGATTTAGATTTGCCTCTACCAGTACTTTCGAAGAGGACCTTATCATTAAGGCCTAATCTTAGCTCAGGCATACCAGATAGATATACACGCATTTTAATAGCACCAACTATTTCACTACGTAGTACATTTCCATTAGCGTTAGCAAGTAAATTGACTGATTCAATAACATCCAAAAATACTTCATTTTTTCGATATTTGATACCTTCAGAACGCCATGATACGGCATTTGTAACAGCCATTGGTATACGTGGCTGTATTTCTAATTTATGACCTTCTTGAGTTATATATTCTTGTAAAATCTTACTATCCGTTGTTTGTGGGTAACCAAAATCAATTAATTCATCTAAAAGTTCATATATAACAACAAAATTATCTCTAATACTTTCTTCTTCAAGCTCTTTGAAATATTCAACAAAAACTTGCACAATTTTATGTAAAAAAACAAAAACTAAAGCTATATTAGCATTTTTACGTGTTGTTGAAACAATATATAAGTTGTTTGTTTTAATATATGCAAATGTACATTCTGCTGTTTGTAAAATCGGAGTAATTAAACCTTCTTCCTCTTTTTCCATTAGTAAAGGCATGAATTTATCAATTATAGATAAATCTATATCTCCACGATAATTTCGAGAAATCAAAACCTTAAAAAGAAAACCCTTATAGCACAAATTATATCTTACTTTAGTTTACATACCTTTCCCTTAACATCCAAAATATATATAGCCGACGATGACATCTTTTATTTTTAGCTTTTTATAGTAGAATAAATAGGGATAAATATTTTTTAAAACTCAGCACTTTTTAATAAAAAAAATCTGAATTTTAATTTAGCTGCCTTTTAATACAAAATACTATTAAGTTGATGCATTTCTTTTAAAGATTTGCTTACACATTCATAAATGACCCTATTAAAAAAATATATTTGTCCCATTACAGTGGTTTTATAGAGATATTTACGAGATGTGTTTTTATAGCCTACAAAATGTATGAAAAAAATTCTTTATAAAATCAAAAATCTAAATATGTGGCACGGATTCCGTCGCCCTTCGAAGGATTGCGTCAATCCATATAATTTGAAATAATGCAACAAAGCTTGCTCCAAATCCTTAAATTTTAAGGATAAATTGAAGGATTTAGAACTAAATATACAAAAAGAACTAAAATAAAATAATTAAATTAATTACAACACGTCATCTGGGTGGCAGCTTCTTGAAGTTAGTATCGAGTTTAGTCAATTAAAGGGTTTGTTTCACAAATCTAACAAGTTGCTAAAATTCAAAAATTGTTAATAGGGCGCTTAGAGCAGTCAAAATTACTTTTTATTTTAAAATTAACTATTTTTTACTTTAGCACAACGGATCTAACATATACTTGTTGAGTATATAAACGAAATACCCTTTACTCTCAACTCTCTCACCTAAGTTAGCAGGAATCATTTTTTATACTAAATTTGTATGAAAGAAAATTTTATACGACTGTACTTATCTAACTTCATATAGTATTTCTTACCTGTCACATATTAAATTGATTGAATCTTTGAAGTATTTTTTTTCTTCATTTTAGATTTGTAATATTATTAAATTCTTAAAATTATAATAGGTGGAAATTAGTTCGATACTGTCATTTAATAAGTGTTGAATGAATAAAATGGATACTTTAGACGAACAATTAGCTCAACTAAAACTGATTAATACCAATGCTTTGTCACCAAAACAACCTTTATCTTCTAATAATCATAAAAAAATTGGGCCAGCAGTACCACCAAAACCATTGAAAAAAGTATTTCCTCAAGTAAAAAAAATATATATATTGACTTTATAAATATAAATATACCAAAAAATATCATAAACAGGTTCCTAGAAGCAGTGCAGTAAAACAGGCATGTGAGCCATTATATTCAAAACGATTACAAGCTGATGAAGATGATCTTAGTGAAACTTATGAAAAATCTTCCATTCCACTTCCTCATGTTTATAGTAATATGAAATTGACTTTGGATAATTCAGCAATATTAGATCAACAGCTTGAAGCGTTAGAATACCATAAAAAACAACTTGAACGGAAGGGAATACTTCCAGTTGTTTCGCAAAAAACAACGACATTATTAGATAATAGTAATAATATAAATGAAAGACCAGGCCATGTCTATTCTAATCCACTTACAGTTGAGATTAAGAAACCTAAAGTAAAAAATATTGTATACAGCAATATAATAAACCCAGGTATTGTTTAATATAATATAATTACATAAATTTCGATTGGAATTGTTAAAAAAATCCAAATTTCAATAAACGAACATTTCTTTTACTTTTAATTTATCACGAAAGATGTTCAACTAAAATAATTCTATCTAGACATAAAGAAAAAATTTTCTTTACACCTGACTATTTTTCAATTTATATTTTAGATGAGCTACCACCACCACCACTTGATATGTCAGCCCCTATAACACAAGATACAGGTTTTGATTATTTACAACAAAATTGTGAAGATGAACTACCACCTCCACCCAGCCCGGTTAGCTCATCCTACAGTGAATTACGAAGAGCTACAGATAATTTTCCACAAATGCCATCATATCCAATGCAAACAGTAGTAACAGATAATGGATTGAAAACATGTAATGATGAACAACAGACTTATGCTAATACTGGTTTTCAAAATGACTACAGTACATATGGTCTTAATTCACAGGTATTGCATTTTTTTCTTATTACTATTAAGTAGTGATAATTTTTTTTTTATCACTTTTTAGGGTTCATCATCTACATACGAATCTATATATGAACCTATAAATCCACGTCCACCAAGTCAACTGTCTTCCCATTCCAATTATTCGTTATATGCTCCCTATGTTAATGGTCCTCAAAAACCGATCACAGGCAGTTCAAACCCCGTAGTTCAAATAAACAATGATGCTGGAAAGCAAAAAAATAAAGAAACAGAAGTAGAAGCACTTACTGACCTTTTGATTCATTCTCTGGATAACGGAACAGATACTGATAATTATGGTAAAATAATAATTAATTATATCCTTTAAAAACTAATAATGATTTTTCAAATTTCCTTAAGGTGTATGTGTCAAATGTAATGAACGTATAGTAGGAGAAAACTCTGGCTGTACTGCCATGGAACGAATTTATCATATTACATGCTTCACTTGCTCACAGTGTCAAATTAACTTGCAAGGAAAACCATTTTATGCTCTTGAAGGAAAGCCATATTGCAAAGATGACTATTTAAATACATTCGAAAAATGTTCAGTTTGCATGAAACCGATTTTAGAAAGAATATTGCGTGCAACAGGTAAACCATATCATCCTGGATGCTTCTGTTGTGTTGTTTGTGGTAATAGTCTTGACGGAATACCATTTACAGTAGATGCAACAAATCAAAATTATTGCATAGAAGATTTTCATAAGTAATATTATATGTAATTTGAAAAACTTAGATATTTTTCAAAAAAATAATAATTTAGAAAATTTGCGCCAAGGTGTTGTGTTTGTCGACTACCTATTATGCCAGAACCAGGCCAAGAAGAAACTGTACGAGTTGTCGCACTTGATCGTAGTTTTCATTTCGAATGTTATCGATGCGAGGTAAGATTATTGCATTATCAAACTGTTTTAAACAAATATATTTTAGTAACTGTATTGAATTAATAGGATTGTGATTTACTTTTGTCATCTGAAGCAGAAGGAAGAGGTTGTTATCCTTTAGATGACCATGTATTGTGCAAGAGCTGCAATGCAAAACGTGTTCAAGCATTGACTAGTCGTATGACAACAGAACTTTAAACAAAAAATGTGATAATAACGAAAAAAAGTATTGTGGGAAAATTCAAAAATTCAAAATTTATCTTCGCTAATATTACCATATTATATTGAAATTCTTTCATTTCTATATATTTTTTATTTAAAACTAAATTAACAGTATATACAAATTTATAAAATAAACTTGTTTCACCTTAAATTTTCTAACTTCAATACAATAAAGTAAACAGGAGATACTTGTCATTCGCAATTTATTTCTAGAAGTAATTATGGCTATGCGTGAAAGATATTATTTTTGTAATTCCTCTTTATAGCTTTGAAAGTTACTACAGCTACTAAAAGTTATTTTCTGGCAGATTTTCTTTCTTATAATCATAACGAATGTTAAATTAGGGGTTATTTTTTCATCAAATCCAAATTTATAATAATATTACATATTATATTGCAAAATGGTTGTGTTCCAGAAAGTTAACGAACTTTAGTAATCTACTCCAAAAAATTCGTTAAATCAATTTTACTTGGGTTTTTATATACATGATATATATAGATTTAAAAACTACACAAAAGCTTTATATACAAAACAATTAAAATATTTAATTTCTACAATTTCTACTTAAAAACAAAATAAATAGCATTTAGTACAATGAAACAAACAGAAGTAAAATAGATATCATTTCAGACAAATAACGCAATGAATCATAACTTTTTAGAAAAAGTACGTCCTTTTTAGTGAAAGGTCGAATTTTCAAAAATAATGGTCAAAAATTACTTAACAGGGAAGTTAGATGGCATAATTTCTATTCATTACAATAAGTGATAAAATAAAGTAATAAAAATGAAAGTATTCATATATATTTGTATTTTTTATTTAAGATTAAAACAAAACTATTAAAGTTCCCTTGGATTTATAATTTTTAAGCGTTTTTCTTAGAGTTTTAACACAGCGTTTGACTTAATGCATAAAAACTTGTGTACGAATATTAAATATTAATAATAGATTTAAATTTTTCGATAATTTCAATAAATAGTAGTTGTTTTTTAAGAGTACATTAATAATTATTATTAAATATGTATTGAATTTATTTAACGATAACATTTCTCGACTTTATTTATACATATTTAAATATTTAACTTTATTTATTTTAAAACCTTTTAAATAAAATTTTGCATCTTTTTTGTTTCTAAAATTAATTCATTATTTTTTTTAAATTTTAAATTAAATATCTTGATGATATTTAATTAGCTGATTTATATCCACTACTATGTGGTGGAATACGTAATGCGATTTTTGAAGATGCTTCCTTCAATGCAATTTGATACGCTACTTCGAAAGCTTGTCCTAATGTTAAAATAATTTCTGTTGCTAAGTCCTAAAAATAATAGGTTTAGTTTAATTTGGCTCATTTTAACATGTAAATAACCTTGGGAAAAAGTAAGTTAATTAATAAACATCGTAAATATCCTCTTTAATATCTAGATAGCAAAAAAGTAGATAAAAACCGGATTTTAAAAAATAATCAGAAATTTGAACTTTTTGGCATGTTTGATAACCATGTTACATGTAATGCATTTATACAAAATAGATTAAAACAATATGGTCCTTTTAAAAACGGATGATCAATTTGGACCACAGATCATTAGAATTATGCTATATATTTAAAATTACTTACCATACTATCGACATTAAAAACATGACAGTAATGTATATTCATATCGGCATCCTTTGTTATGTAGGCGAAATGACTTAAGTCATCAGCGTCTTGGCAAGCACAATTAATATTGCGAATTTCGTGTTCACATATTGTAGTCTATAAAAAAAAACAAAGAAATCTTGTAATTTTGTAAAAGCTTACAACAAAGTTTAAGCCTGTAATTTAAACTCGATCAATGATTTTTAAATACACTTTCAAGAATTATGAGAATTTCAGCAGTTACATTTCAATTAAAATTGAAGTTCTCCGTATTTTGCTAATGAACTCAAACTTATAAATATGCAAATATTACTCTATCCAAATATAACATAAAATACAAAAGTAAAATTTTCGAAAGAAAAATTATTTTAACTTTATAAAAAATCACAAACCTGTGTTTCAATACCAATAAATTCAACACCACGATGAGATATTGATAAGCGTACTGGCTGTCTTCTAATTTGCTGTACATTACTACTTTGGCTATTAATTGGTTTTTGAGATTGTATTTGTCGAGAGTTATATACATTAAATGGTAATATACGATCACCACGTTTTAATTTTTGTATTGATTTTCTTGTTGATTCTGTCCCACGTAGTTCTTTAACTACTGTCGAACCCAAATACTATAATCATAATATTCATTAATTTTGTATTATTATATTGCATACTTATTAAACTACATAAGCATCATAGTTTACGGCTCCGAAAATTAGATTATTAGCTGAGTGACGCCATTGTGTTCGTAAATTGCTTGGTAAACCTAAAAGAAGTTCAGAAGGTGCACGAATTTCTAAGGATGAAGCTCTTATGGGTGGTTTTGGTGCAGGCCTTAATGTATATATATATATAACTATTAAATATCACAATATAATCAAACAATATTATTACCTAGTTTTTTTGTTACTTTGCTTAAGACTACACGATCCATTTCCATTACTTAAATTATTTTTATTAGTCTTTAATTCTTTTATACAATTTGAGCTTTGGCTTTCCTGTAGTTTTTCTATAAAATTATCATTAAGTTTGTATATATTTTCTTTAAGAGGATTAATATCAGTATTGACATCATCGATAGATTGTGTTGCTGGTATTCGATTACTCGAAACTGAATGCAAAATTCGTTTTCTATGTCCAATTTTATTAATTTCAAGTACCGTCTGTAATTCTACTTCCCAAATACGACAAACTCCTTCCATATTTGTTAATAAATGTCTTCTACAAATATTAAGAAATAATCAATGAACTATTTTACTTATTATTATTTTCTGTTTTAAAAGAAAATATAATTACTATTTAAACTATTTTAAAAATTAAATCCTAAATTTAATATACCTAAATATATTTAAATATTCACTTAGATGAATATCTTTTAACCATTGATCCAAACTTAAAACGGAATTATTGTTATTAATAAAAATCGGTAACGATGGTGGTTTTGATAAAGTTTTAATACATTCTAATAAATTTTTTCTGTCATTTACTGATATCCCTAAGCAATTCATATCAGACTCATCCATAATACCATTCTATAATTAGATTAAAATTAAATTTCATTTTTTTAATTATATTGAAACTCACCAAATAATCTAAATGATCAAAGCCATTATTGACAAGAGAATTTTCTAAATGTTTTAAATTATGTTTAGCCAAAAAAACACTTAATTCTTCCTGACTCTTTGACAAATTCTTTTTTGAAGTAATACGACTATCATCTGTAAATAAACCACTTCCAAATGATTTCATTATTTCAGAGATTTTAGCCCAAGCTTCTTGCTCATTAAAGGGACTTAGTACTTCTTCACTAATTTTATCGTATGCAAGTAGCTTTCGTCCAAATTTATTGCTGCAATCATCAACCGATATATTTCCTTCCATTGTTTTTATGCAACTATTTATATTATTTTGTATTTGCTTGCGGTGATATTTCTTCTTCTGTTCCGCTTGATTTTCTCCAATATCTTCACTGCTATTATCCGATTGACGACTACTACTATTATAAAATCCAGTAGATAAACTAATTGAATCATTAAATTTTGAAGATAAAGTTTTTCCAGGGATTTCACCATCATTTATATTAAATGAATAGATTTCATTTTTATTTAAATTCCATGAATTATGTTTTGTCTGTAAAGTCTTTGGTCTCTCATGATTAATAATGGAATTAATATTTGAAATATCATGAAATTGATTTTGAATAGTATTTGTATTATTCAGATTAATGGTGGATCCCTTAAACAAACCTATAAAGTATTTTGAGTTAATATTATATAAAAAGATATATTAGTTTGTAAAATTAATACCAGCAAATGGTACATCACCAATATACTCTTCAACGCAATCTGTTGATACACTTCGATCTGATATAGAGACACTTGAGCTTAAGGAGCCGCTTGATGTACAAAGTGATACTGGCTCAAGTAATTCAGGTGGTGAAGTTCCTGATTCCGTCATAATGTATTGCTGCAGTCCTGAACGACGCTTGTATTCCTAATTTGATCGAAGTATGGTTTCAAAACTTTTTTTTCTTTTCTTTAATTTCATTTTCTAATTAAAATCTAAGTAATGATTGTGCGGGTTGATGATTGTTGTTAATGATTTGGACTGCATATGTGTAACTTTATTAATAATTTGTACAAAGTGTTTTAGAGAAACAATTTGAAATAATAAAAAAAATTCATTAGATTATAATTAAAGGTAAACGAAAATATTTATTTATAAAGCAACATGCCGATGATTGTATGTATACAAAGCACTTAGATCTTTAGTTTGGGTAAGCAAAAAAATTCCATACAAAACAAATTTTAACTAAAAATTTGAGCAATTGTGATTTTCTTTTTTTTTCATTCATTCTCAAAATTTAGGATTTACGTCTCCTATTTTTTGGAATAATTGTTAAATAAAACAGCTAAATATTTTTAATTGTTGTTTTAAAAGTATAGTTTTATTGTTTTTAATTTAAATAAATAAATTTATGTATTTTTAGTTTCAGATGCTCTGTGTATTTTCTTTGTGCAAATAGTTACTCTACAATATTTTTAATACAGGAGATTTTTAAGAATTGAAACACAAAACTTAAACGATAATTAGAAATGTATTTAATTGTATTAAGAAAAAGGTATATTAACATTTGTTTTTCATGAGAATATCACAACACAATTATTTTAAATAAATTAAAATAAAAAAGTTAGTAATTTCTGTTAATACTATTACAATTTTTTCTTTTTTTTTTAACTTCTTTTAAGTTTAAAATTAATATTACTTTTGAAATTGTAGCTTTAAGTCTTTTCTTAAATATTTGATTGAGCTAAAAATTTCAAAATATAATTTTGCATTCGTTGCACTGACAAATTAACAACTATACAAATAATACCTATATGAATATACATAAAATTATAGCACAGTAACATTATTATTAATTGCACTAAAAACAATCTTAATTTAAACATAAAATATCTATATGAAAAACATTTTTGTACATTTTATTTCTCAAGAATTTGCACTTAGCTAATACTATTTTATAACATACTACTTTTTATAATTGTACAAAGAAAAGGAATTATTTATTTGAAATAATCTATTTAAAAACATGCAAGTTAAATACAGTCAAAAATATGTAATAAAAGAAAATATTCGATGTGATATTTTGGTAGCAGGACAAAAGAATTTCTTTTTTGTTTTTATAACATATCAAAATAAATTAATGAAGCATATAATATACTAAATAGACTTCCAATTTTATTATATTACATACAAACTAACCCAAATTATCCAAATCCAATTTTTAAACAACACTGACTAGTTTCAGCTGAGTAAAATCTTTTCATGCAAATCTAATGCCATGACCACTCGAGTATAAAAAAAAAAACAGAAGTAAACACCATAAGTCCATTCTTAGATTATAGATTGTAAAAATAATTTTAAAATAAAAAGATTACAAGATTTTTATTGCATTTCTTTTAAAAAAAAGGAGGCTTTAGAAATATTGTTAGGAAATAGTAATTTGTATTGAATAATATAATCAAATAGAATCAATTAAGTAGAATCGCTTATACAATTGGCAATAATATTTATATAAAATTTGTAAGCAAAATGATGAAGCAGTAACAATAACAAATTTTCAAGTATGACTAACATAAAACATTGATAAAACTATTTGATTAAATTAATGATATAAATCTATAAAACTTAAGCATACACATATATATAAATATATAATATATACATATTAACTTTAAATAATATTAATATTACACCAATTTAAAAATTTTCACATTAAAAAATATGTATGTATAAACGCATTTTCAGATTTTTTTGTGTATGTGTTTAATGAATGTTGTGAATTATATCGTTTTCATTTTTTGTTTATACAAAATGATAATGATAAGCTTTCTATATCAGCTTATTTTTAAAAAGAACATATCAAATTAACTAACATTACCATCGGAGTCAAAACCCACCTGACTTAAGGGACGTATACTTTCATGAATGAATTTTTCAGCTTGTGTTGCAGACGGTGGTGGATGTTCTGGTGTGGGAGGTTGCTGATAATTTGTAGGACTTTGTGGTGTTTCTGCTATATGTGATATCATAGTCTTTTCATTTACACTAGCACTATTATTAATTTTATCTTTGTTAAAGCTTGAAAATGAAATTAAAATGAAAGTTGATACATTTTGAAATGAAATAATTTGAGGTAATGCATTAACTTACTCAATATTAAATTGCTCATAATTGTCGCGATTTCTTTTAAGTTTACGATTTGGATTATATGATTTTAAAATAGTATTTTCATAAAAGGCAGTGTTAGGTTTTCTTGGAGCTGGCTTTGGTGCATACATTTCAACATATTGATCAACACTGAGAGTCCGGTTTAGTTTTTCTAGAAAAAAGAATAGTTTGCTATAAAATCATAGTACATTCTATTTTCTTATATTACCATTTTAGTTGAGTATTTAGACACTTGATTTTAAGCTATATTATAAGAAACTAACAGTACTGTGGAGATCAGACAATTAAAGAAATTTTAATCGATTGGAGGCGTATAACAGAAAAAATTTACTAGCTTATATTAAGGAATAGGATCTATCAGGGCAGTATAAAACTACCTCAAATGAATTTCAACAATTAAAAATAATAAAAAAAATTCTCCAAACATTCAATATTGATTCTATAACACTGAAATTTCTTTTAAAAAAACTATCAGGCTGATTCTTTAGGCATTTACAAAAAAAAAAAAAAAACACTTTAAGACATATTTACCATCATTTTTTTGTCCTGTATGCGCTAAGCAAATGTATTCGTAAGCACCTGGACTTAAATTTTTACTATCTATAGTGCAGCCATCAGTTAAAGTCGACTGTGGAATATTATGCGTTTTTAACAAAATTGGTGACACAGAAAGGTTTCTTCTAGGGGGTTTTTTCGGAGCTGTTGGTTTTCGGTGATTAATTGGTGCCATTGATATATACATATCTGGTATATCATCAGTTGAAACTCTTGGTCTTGGCGAAGGGCTTGGTAGTTCTAAGCTACCCATAGATGATGAAGGACTTGTTATAACATCACTAAAAATTTTTAAGAATCATATTTTAAAAAGGAGATGTAAATATATTATGACGTACTGTGGTGAATAGCAATAATTGTGGGTTGGTGAAATACGATTATTTTCATAGAAACTACCAAGCGAAATCGGTGTTATATGATGTTTAGGGTGCGTATAGTCCTCACGAACATCTTCAGATTCACTATCGTACATTATTGAGTTTCTGTGACCTGAATTATAATATTTTAAAATATGTGCTTAGTATTTTTAATAATCATAAAAACATTAAAATTACTATTAATGACTGAAACAATTCCTTTTGTGACATGTGGTGGGAATTCTTCAAGAATATCTAAGGCCGTCCGCCCTTCGCAATCTGTAGCATCGAGATTAGCGCCACTATCTAAAAGAGTTTTAACAACTCCATCTTTACCCCATAATGCTGCCTCATGTAAAGCTGTACCGGATGTTGTTAATAAATTAACATCTGTACCAGCTGCTAATAGAACTTGGACAACATTTTTATGACCATTTCGACTAGCTAAATGCAATGGTGAATGATTGATTCGAATTATTTTATTCATTTGATTTCCACTTGAATCACTACTTTGATTGTTTTGATTAGAATTTTCTGTTTTAAATGGCAATAAAAGTTCAGGATGTGCACGTATTAACATTTGTACAGCTTGTAATCGTCCATACTGAGCAGCTAAATCTAAAGGAGTTTCATTGCGACTATTAGTTACATTTGGATCAGCCCCATGTGCCAAAAGTGTCGTTAAGGCACCCGTATGTCCATGTTGTGCTGCACAATGCAATGGTGTTTCATTGTCTATTGTCTATAATTTAATAGATATTAATAATATAGCCCCAAAAAAGGAACAAATAAAAATTAACTACATTGATGTAATACCTGTAAATTGGGATTAGCTGGACGATTAGGATGTGTTAAAAATAACTTTAAAATATCTTGGTGACCAGCCCAAGCAGCTAAATGAAGCGGTGATGAGCCGCGTGTATCTGGTAAGTTTGGTGAAGCATCGTGCGATAGCAATAACATAACTACATCTCTACAAATCATAAATATATAATTTAAGCATTTATTATGTTAAACATTTGTTATATTTCTAAAATAGTGTACCATAAATACCATTTACTTTTAATCTGCTAAGAGTAAGCAGCTTATAGACAATTAACAATGAACGAATATTTCAAATTTAAGGAAGAATGTTAACAAAAACTTATACTTTTGTCTTGAAAATTATAATTTAGTCCAAACATTGGCTTTACAAAATAAAAAGTCATGAGCTCCTTTTCCAATTATTTTACAATAAAAAACCTCGGTCAACTTTTAAAACATATAAATAGGAGGATATCATCAATTTAATTCTTCTATAAACTAATATTTGCTCACATCGAAAAGGTTTTAACTGAGAGCTTCGTTATAGCTTTTCTCCACAAAAGTCTAATATACTATATTAGCCTCTCGTATTGCTTCTCCATTGCATTAGAAAATATGGTGGAATCGTCTAAATAAAAATTAGAAATTAACCAGTGAAAGAGTGCTTCTTTTGTTTACGGGAGGCTAATACAGTCTATTTGACGTCTGTGGAGAAAAGGTATAAGCAAAAATGGAAAACTTCATTCAACTGACTAATATTTAATTTACAAATCAAGTGCGTACATCTTTTTATTACGGAGTTTAATAAAAAAAAAAAAAAAAAAAAAAGTAAATAATTTTAATTCATCACAGAATATGATAAATAAAATATCATTGCATTATAGCGAAAAAATTGGATGCTTAACGAATTTTTTAGTTTTTTATTTCTAAGCACTAAATTCTCTTCAACCTTAAATATTATGATGCCATCTATACCGAGAGATAAACATTGCCTTATTTTATTATTTATTTTCTAGTTTACGACTTTTTGTTTTGAAGCTATACAGGAAAATTTACTTACTTATGGCCATTCAAGGCAGCATGATGCAATGGAGAATAGCCACTATTATCTTGAACATTAGCCCCAGGTCCACGACGTAGACTAAAATATTATATGTACATTCAGTAATTTTTGAAATTGTTTAATTAAAAAATATACAAAAATTTACCTCGCTAATGGACCACTTCGTTTAGCCTTCTGTCCTAGGATTTTTTCAACAACTGATATATTACCATTTCGTGCTGCTTCAATCAATTCATGATCTTTTCCCATGTTTGTTATTCTAAAAATTTCAAATGATGGATTGCATCTAGCAAAATGTTATATTTTTAATCCAAATAAAATGGCCTGTAACTGCTATGGATTAAGAATAATCGATCTTAAATAATTTTCTATCATCGTTTAGTTACCATTTTCCGAGTATAGTAATTTGTCCAATGGTTTGATCATTTTGTTATTGTTTTTATTTTGTATTACTAGAAAAAAAATTTGTTAAATATTTTTTGAGATTGGTTTCTTACATATTTTTTTAAATATTGTATATATATATTCTCCTCTAAATAATTTTTTTGCTTTACTATTTTTGAAAACAAATCCATGTAGAACGCTATAATATTAAAATAAACTACACACAAGAATTATTCACCTGTTTTTTTTTTGACATAAAATAATCAAAAGAAAACACCTTTTCCCAATCTAACATTTATATGCTTTTGTTAATCTCAACTACAAAGTATAACACACCTAAAAAAATAATTCAAAACAATTTCATATATAAAATTAATTTAAGTTATATATTTCATACTTAATACATAATGAAGGAATGTTAAAGAATATTGGAATTGTGTTTGATTATTTCAAACAATTTTCTTTAAATAACAATTGAAAAATAACTTGCTAAGTCCAGCAAAATGTGATTTATATATAACTCAAACTCGACTTACTAACACCAATATAACATAAACTATATATTTATATATATATGCTATCTGCAAGATAGTGAATATAACAAATTATATGCAAATAATATAACAAAATTTTCAGCTGTCAATGTCATGCGCACATACGTAAGGATGTGGTTGTGGCTAGATTAGCGTTTTCGACAGCGCTTTTAGAGGAGTTTTTAGGGCAAGCTTACACTCAATAGTATATTGACTGCAATAATTACATTATTTCGAAAAATATAATTTGAACCTTTTAACTAATTTTATTGTATTTAATATTTAAAAAGCATAAGATATTTATTTTCATTTAAAATATCAAACTTTAACACACTATTGAGTATAACCACGCCTTAAAACTCCTATAAAAACGCTGTCGAAATCTAGATCTAAATCTAATCTAGAACCCAAGTTGCTAAAAAGGATACAACTGCTAGCATAAAAAATGACTTTAAAATGTTGAGGATACAAAATTTTTTTACAATTTGTAAACTAAAGTGAGTTAGTCTGATGCCTAGGACTCACTAGCACTTAGTGGGACAAAATTTAGCGCTAAATGCTAATGAGTCCATTAGTCTCCACTGAATTGGTATATAGCCTGAATTAACGATTATAGTTATAGCGTTAGCTTGTCGGTTTTCTTAAAGAAGATCAAAGGATTCGGGAAGAATTGAGTCATTGAATATTAAGATTTTGTACTTAAAGCAAATAACAACACATAAATCACAAATAGAACTGTCACTTTAGCATTTTGCTTTCTGTCAATGAAAATAGTAATGCTAGTGAGTCCTCTCCGATTGGTATTTAGAAAAACTCTCTATTTTTACTGTACTAAGTCGTCTCCACACGGTAAGCACTATAAGTGAGTCCCAGGCATAAGAGGATATTTGAATTACTTTAGCCTAATATTTGTTACAATATTGCCGAGAAAACAAGATATAAGAAAGATAGTCTGTAGGGATTGGAACTTTTCAAAGAAATTATATTAAAAATTTATAATAATAATTCCATTATTTCTATAGAGCCCTCTAAGCTTCGTGAAATATATAAATTCAAATGTGTATCAAATATATATAAACTCTACATTTGTAATTTTAATGATTTTGTAAAAGATTTCCGAATGATAGATTTCTAATCGCATTCCAATACCTAATTACTAAAAACTATTTTCCAATCAACATCAATCGCTTTAAATATTTAAATATTACATGATTAAGACGCATACTGTGATTTATCTATTTTTTTTTTCAAATATAAATAAAATTACTTTCTTTTTTTTTTGTAAAATTTTCGTGAACGTTGCGCCATAAATTTTTTCTTTTACTTCTCAATGAAGTACTTTTCCCCTCTAAGAAACTTTGATTCTTCAGAAGCTCCCATCCTTTTGGAGTGGCCTTAAAGTTATAAAGGGCTTTAGGGGTAAATTTTGTATTTTCTAATAGTGAATGGTTTAAAAAATTTTAATCCCTATTTAAAAGAACTAAATAAACAAAATTTATTGAACTCAAAAATTTTAAAATGTTTGAGTTTATGATTTTTATAACATTAAGGAGAAAAAATTAACTGAATGTAAGTATTTAAAAAATGATTATTTTTCATAGACTTTATCATCATATAATCTCTTAGAAATAGAAAAGCCAGATGTAGTTAAATTCTTCTCCTTAGTACAGGTATGCGTTGGAGTCTAAAAGCTTTGGACTTTAATATTTTCTTTAAAGAAAAAAAAAAACAAAATAATAAATTTGCTAAATGTAGAAAGAATTATTAGTATTTTATTCAATGAACAAAATTTCAAATTATAAGCTTATTTAATTATAAAAATTTTTACTCTATGCTTTGAAAATATATTCTTGTATTCACTTAATGATGTTTCCCTCTACATTTTGGTAATAGTTTTAAAACGAATCATTAAATTTGTTCTGTTTAATATTTTATTATTATCGATAGAAGATAATTGTACTACAAAAATCAGTCGAAGATTTATAAATTAAAATTTTTAACTTTTAAATTTATGTACAAGTTAATTAGCAAACTTAAAATATTTTTTTTTTGTATTTCTATGCTTCAGAAATTTAAGTAATTATCATCATTTCTTAAAAACAAAATAATGACTAATATTACATTATAAATGTATAAAAACAAAACAAATTATAGCAAATAAGAAAAAATAATTTTGTAAAATGAATGCCAACAAAGTTTTATCTTCATTCAGAGCTCTTTTCAAACAAATTGTATCTTTGAATTTTGTATAAATAGCTCTACACAAAATACAACAATGAAATAAATAAGCAATGTGTACCATACGTATAAAATATTTAGTATCCGAATAGTTCTACAGATTGCTTAAGACTATCAGCTTGTGCTTGTTTTTTTACTTTAATAAATAACTTGCCTTGAATTCTAAAAAAATTATGTTTGAGTATTACAATAACATGACCATTTTTTGATATTGTTTGGTATAAATATGCTTTTTTTAAAAATATATACATAAATTATTAATAATTGTCTGAAAAAAGAAAACAAAGTTATTACTGGCACTGGATCAAACTGATTTAACCAATGAATTTCTATGTTTAAGTCAGCTAATTAGTTATTATTTATCAAATAAAATTTTAATGATTGACAAAATTTTAAAACTCTTAAAGTTTTATATCCCAAAAATTGCAAATAAATCTACAAAAGCACTTACAAAATATTGCTTACTAATTTTTTATGAAAACCAAAAACTTCCTTCTAGTTACCAAAATTCAATTCTAAAAAAATAAACTTTTTAGAATTATTAACAGTTTTTACATTTAAAAAAGAAAGAAATACAATTTTTGATTTGAATTTACAAATTCTTATGCTATTATATAAAATATTGATACTTAATATTATTTTTTATTATTTTCGATAAATAATCTAACAAAAGCTCATAATAATGACTGTGATTTCTCTGAAGTAAATGGTAAGGATGATGATTTAACTTCATATGCTACACCACCCCATGCAAGTTTATATTTTCGTGTTCTCCATTTAATTAAAGGATTCCATAAAGCATGTAAAAATAAATATGGGCCACTAATTTCACGAAATAACCATCCTACTACAAAATCAAATTTATTGAAAGGTAAAGATCCATTCTGCAAAATATAATACAATTACATATATATATAGCAAGTAATAATAATAAATTGTATACGACAAATAACTAAGGAATTTAATCGAAGTACTTCTACTCACTTGCACAATAGATAAAAGAATCCAATCAGACAAACACCACATTAGTATATGTATAAGATAAAATACTAAAGAGTCCCAGCCAAAAAGTATTGATACGGCCCAAGAAGTAAATGCTCCAACAACTAAGCATTCTGATAATGGCTCTAATAATATTATAGTTGGTACCATAGCAACACGTAATTTAGCCCAACGTGTTAATCTATCTTGAAAATTATTAATATCACATATTCCAGAATTTTGCCAAGCTGGTTGACTACTTATTTTAGTTTTCCAACCTTTGTCTTTAATTGCTTTAGCTATAAAAAAATCCTCAGCTAAATAACAACCGAATGCCCGTAATCCTCCTAATTCATCAATAATATGTTTACGTAAAAGACAAGACATTCCTGTATGACAAATTATTCTAAGAAAATCTGCTGATAAATATATTCTAGATTGTATAGTTCCAAAAAATATCTACAGCAAAAAAATGAATTTCATTAAATAGAAAATTTCAAATCATTTTTAACACCTTTTCAAAAGTTGCAGCAAAGCCTTCACGATCACATGTGAATGGCATTTGATGAACAAGTCCAACATTTTCAGTCATATTCTGTACCATATCTAGTAGTGTATCCTCTTTCACTTTTGAAAATATTAAATCAAAAATTAATGATTTGATATTATTGTTATATGTTTTTATACTTTTAATTCCACTATCTGATATCATAAATAAATCATATTTAGCAGCTTCATAGCCCGGATTCATATTATTGATTTTAGGATTAACACCAACATTTGAACCACCAATAAAAAGTTTACTATCAACATGAGGATATTTGTCAATAAGCATTTTAACTAGATCAATTGCAGGATCGTTTTCAATCTCAATGCAGAATAGTAACTCATACTAAAATAAAAGATATTTATTTAATTTTATTACAAAATTATATTTTAAATGTATACTTACTAAAGGATAATTCATTGTAAAAAATGTCTCTAAGTTATATGATAGATTAGGATCGACACCCATTAATGGTTTTATTACAGAAACTCCAGGAAATGGAGTTTCACGTGGTAAATTACATACTTTTTTATGTAATTTGTATTTTCTACAAAACAAACAAACAAATTTTATTATTTAATAGCATAATAATGCTTCCATTTAGATAAAAATGGAATAATTTTGAAATTTTTCTGTGTAAAAAAATAATTACAATTTTATAAAATTGTTAAAATCAAAATGTTCTCTACAATTAATAAAAATTGATTGTCATATTAACTCTAATAGCTAAAAGGTAAAAACTTTAGATTATTTTAGGTTAAAAATATTATTGCTTTAAGTAATAAAAACTCGTTTTCTTACTGTGAAAATTTTCACGTTCTTTTTTTAAATTTTAAATAACAAAGAAACGTAATCTTTTTATTTTACTACGATGGTTATACTTTACTTTTCAATTTGAACAATGAAAAAGAAAACTTATTTCTTAATCTTCTGCTTGAACTTGGAGTATAAGTTACAATTAAATAAAAAACAGTAACAATAAACCAACTCAGATAGAAAATATTTTTTTCTTTTTGTAATAAAGAACTAGAAAACTAATAATAATAGTCATTTTCAATAGCAAAAAAAAAGGCTGCCCTTAATTCTATGTCAAAGTTTTTAAATTTGTCAAATAAAGTGGCAGTTTGAAATACTACAAAAAATATATTGACATTTTTCATAAAAATCTTAAATTTGAGCCTCGATGAATTAAAAATTTATCCATAACTGCAAAATAAACGTTAATATATGTATATTTATATCTAAAAAGTAAAATCTAAGCATATTTTTAAAATAAAATTATTTCACACTTACGCATAACTGATAGCTAATAAATGCACAAGCCATTTACCACACCAAAATACGAGAAAAACTATTGCAAATCCGTATAGGGTATAAATCATAAGGAACATTTAAAAAATATCTTTAATTATATTTAATAGTCTTTCCTTTCGTTACCGCGTCTTCGATAACGATGTCTGTCAAAAAATTTGTGTAACATCCACATTAAATCGCTCATATGATATTATAAATTTGATTTTATCGATAATTATTAATAATAAAATTATGAAAATTTTTATATATTAAAAATAAGTTGTACTCAAACGTTTTTTATATATTCATAAGAAATAATTTTTTTATATAATAATTTATAATGGTAATAAATTTTTATCTTATGTTGTGATGTTTGTAATTATATTTGCATATAATACAATTTTGTAATAACACTTGATATTTATTACAACACAAATTTATTGTATATTTAAATGTAATTTTTTATTTGTTTAATTTTATTTTGTATAAGCCGCCGCATATTATAAGTCAATACGTTAATGAAGGCATTCTTAAGATTGCTAATATACCTAAAAATAATATAGATCAAACAATAATTTTCCTGATTAAAATAAATTTGACATATACTGAATGGTAATATTTGACATTGGAGATAGAGTGTGTTTCACAAATCAAGCAATTTGGTGAGAGCGTTGAGAGTAAAACAGGGTATTGGGGGTATTCACATTGAGTCCGGAGTCTTTCAAGCTTTTTCGAAATTTGCGAAACTCCGTCTTACTTTTCACCACCGCTTACCCTGAAATTAAATGTTACCGGACTCAATGTGAATACGCTGTGTATCTCTATCATCAAATTAGCACTTTTCTAGTTTATGAAACACACACATGAAAATAAAAACTTCCCCATAATAACTTGTCATGTTAAAAATATAAAAATATTCCTGCTTTGTTTGAAAGGCGTTTTTATTAATTAAAAATTTCAATTTACAATAATTTGTATTTGTAAATAAAATTTAACAGTGAAAATGGCAATAGCAATATCAAATGTAAAATTGTTAGCACAACTCTCTCTAAATAGAGCTTGCCGTAGTAATTTACTTCAAAATACAGCTACAGTATTATCATGGTTAGTATCTTTTAATTTATGAAATATTTTGTTTGGTTGTTAAATGCAGCAAATCCATTTAAAGAGAATAATAATTATTTTTTTAGTTGATAACTATTGATATGTGGACGGAAACATGAATAGTTGATACTTATATAACAATAAGGTTAATAAATTCCTTTTTCTTATAGGTCTATTAAATTTTCTTCAAGGAACTGATAATTCTTATTTATTAACTTGAACTGATTTTTTTCTTAATTCAATATATGGATTAGCACCAAATTAAATTTTAATTTGGCTGCTGTATAAGAAATTTTTTTAAGTAAATATTTGATCGACCATCAAATATTTAACGTTTTTGTTAGCAAATTAGATATATTTTGATTCAAGTGAACATCAAAAATTAGTCTTTAAAGTAATTTGCATACCATGTAAATTAGTAATCGATTTATCATTTTGCTAGTTTTTGTTTCTGATTTGCAAAAATTCGTGAAAAGAGTTAAAAGCCATACTAAAGTGTGTTTATATAAAGTTTTTTAATGATGGAAAGAAGCTTTAGCAGTGATGGTAATAAATATCGATTGATAGTTGTACTTCTGTTATGTAATTTACATTTTATAAAGTCTTTTTTTGACTGCATATGAGATGTCTTAAAGAATAAATATCTTAACAATACTCTTAAGATCTTCAGATTTTTTCTATTCTCAAAGCAAATTTGTAAATATTTATCCTTAATAAAATTCAATTATATTCCAAACTGTAGAAAATGTATGTTATAAAACGATAGAAATATTGATTAAAAAAATATATTTTTAGTTCAAATCGAAAGGCTAGTAAATGGTATCCAGATGTTGAATTTATAGAGAAATTTAACTCACCTGTCCTTTATGCAGATGATGGCACTTCAGTATGGAGGACACCTCAGTACAATAGTAAATTAAATATTATAGTTTCTACAAAAACTGACACATCCTTTTTTGTATTATATTGTAGATATATTAAAACCTACTGAGAAATCAGTAACAAATATGCTATTGAACTTTGGACCACAACATCCTGCAGCTCATGGCGTATTACGTCTTGTTCTTGAATTAGATGGAGAGGTGAATTTAAAAATTTTAAATATTAAATTTTAATCAATAATATTTTAGACGGTAGTCCGATGTGATCCTCATATTGGCTTATTACATCGAGCTACAGAGAAACTTATAGAATATAAAACTTATACTCAGGCCTTGCCGTATTTCGATAGATTGGATTATGTTTCGACCATGACTAATGAGCAATGCTATTCATTAGCTGTCGAAAAATTATTAAATATAGAAATCCCGCTACGTGCTAAATATATAAGAAGTAATAAATTAAATTTGTCATCTTATTTTGGAATTTATAGAAAATACAATTTATTTTTAGCACTTTTTGCTGAATTAACAAGAATTCTTAATGCTATAATGGCAATCGGTACTCATGCTTTGGATATTGGAGCATTAACTCCATTTTTTTGGCTGTTTGAGGAACGCGAAAAAATTATGGAATTTTATGAAAGAGTGTGTGGTGCACGTTTGCATGCTGCATATATTCGACCTGGTGGTGTTGCAATTGTATATTAAAAATTAATGAATATTTAAATCAATTTTATGAATATAACTGTATTATTTTAAGGACCTTCCATTGGGTCTTATGGATGACATTTATCAATTTTCTGCACAATTTGGTGCTAGAATTGATGAGTGTGAAGATTTACTTACTAATAATCCTATATGGCTTGCTCGTACAATCGATATTGGTGTTGTTTCAGCAGAAGATGCTCTGAATTATGGTTTTAGTGGTGTAATGCTCAGAGGTTCAGGAATCAAATGGGATCTACGTAAATCAAGGCCTTATGATGCTTATGATCTTGTAGAATTTGATATTCCTATCGGTAGTAAAGGTGATTGCTATGATAGGTTTGTAATTTTTGTTTTTATTCCAAACTTTTGTTAATTTTGCAAAATATTGTTTTTTTTCTTTTATTTTTTTAATGATTTTAGATATTTATGCCGTGTAGAAGAAATGCGTCAATCATTGCGTATAATTGAACAATGCTTAAATAAAATGCCTCCAGGTGAAATCAAAACTGATGACGCAAAAATAACTCCACCTTCAAGAACCGAAATGAAAAATTCAATGGAAGCATTGATTCATCATTTTAAATTATATACACAAGGCTATCAAGTACCGCCTGGTGCAACATACACAGCAATTGAAGCACCCAAAGGTGAATTTGGTGTATATTTAGTTTCAGACGGTTCAAGTCGTCCATATAGGTGTAAAATCAAGGCCCCAGGTTTTGCGCATTTAGCAGCATTAGATAAAATTGGACGTAGACATATGTTAGCTGATATTGTTGCAATTATTGGTACATTAGATATTGTTTTTGGTGAAGTTGATCGATAAGTTATTTATTAAAATCGTTTATTCAAAGCTGAAGTTTTGTTTTTTTATGTTAAAATTTCTTAAAGCTTAAGGAAAAGTTTTTGTTATTTAATAAGAAATTTATTATTCGGAATGTTTTGTAGTGCGTCCGTAACTAATTGTGAAACTTAGCGTATTCACTAAATTTTACTAATTATAAAAAAACTTGCCTATATGTTTAATGTAAATTATTTGGTTATGGATAAGATGATCACACTCCACTTATTCATTATTAATAGGTATTCGCTAAATATATAAAAAGTTATTTAGTATCATAAAACATATTCTTTGGTACTTGGCTAAGAAATAGGAATAGATTCTGGTTGATATTTATTTTCTGAAATAAAAAAAATTACTATCCGACCATCAACGTGTCTAAAGAAGTCAATTTGCTTACAGGTTTAAATTTCATTAATTTTGAAAAAGTTTATCGAAAGATGTGTACTGCGTTTGATGTAAAATAGTAAGGGTTTTTGTGATTTTAAACATTTTTCAACAATATTTAAGGACATAATGATTTTTGTGTTAATCATTGAGATATTAATTCATACATGCTTTTTTGATTCATTATCTATTATAGTAAAATAATTATAATTTATTTATTATTTCCTTAATATCTTAAAAATTAAGTAGCTTCAATCGCTCTCGGTGCTATCCTCACTAGATTGGCTGTCTAAATCTTTTCCGTCGTTTTTAGCATTAGTTCCATCATGCGTGATATCATGATTATTTTCATCTGAATCTTCGTCAGAATCGCGCAAAGCTTTCATCATTTTTGCTTTATCAATTTTTTTACTTTTTGTCTCAAAGTCAGAACCATCATCATCATCAGATGAATATATAGCTGCGCCTTGTTTAACTTGAGAATTTTTCTTAAATTTGTTTTTGATAGCAGCTATTGAAATACCACCCTCATCTTCACTACCCTCATCGTGTTCTCGATATAGTGCATTCGGTCCAGAATTAGAATCATTTGTTTCACCACCAGAACGATTGCGTTTAGGTTTTGTATGAGCTGGTTTTCGCATTGCCTGTCGTAATTTTTCTTCTTCTTTCTTTAAATGATACTGTCGATCTGCTGTTGGATCCGTTCCAACCTGGGTAAGAATTTTTATCCCACTTGTTTTTTGGGATCTGTCTGCTAATGACATTGTCATTTTTTTATGTGTGAATGATTCTGTTGAATGTGGACGGAATGTCAACTTCGTACGAAAAACTGCTTGTCCTTGTAAGCCTGTACCTTGTCTTATAAATAAGTGGTTGTGATCCCCTTGTAATGGTTGACGGTATACATCAAATATTTCATTTCCTAAATGAAGGCTCATACTACCATCGGACCATTTAACCATACGTGCATTTGATTCTTTTACCATTTCGCCTTTATCATTCATATATTCACGCCATCTTATAGTATTGCTTACTTTAAGTTTAATTCGTTGTCTACCTTCTTCATCCATTGTTTCTTCTTCATCAATTTCATCTTCGTATGTCTCAGTATCGAATGGTCTTGTTTCCACTGATAAAAAATTTGGAAGTTTCACAAAATGAATTTCTTTGCCTAAATCTGTCACTATACGAGGAATAATTGCGTCAATACGTGTTTCCGGGATTTGTTCGGGCTCATCAGGTTCATTATCATCAGCAAAATATGTTTCACCTGTTGCTATTTCTTCTCGATTTTTACTACTTTGCCCTATACTTTCGTTATCAGAATCCTTTTTATCAGCTTCATCAGTACTCGATTTTGAGTCAGAACGAGACCTTGAATGATGTGTTTTTCTATCAACACTAACTTTTTTTTCACCTTCTTCATCACTGCTTATATCATTTGCATCTCCAAAGAGTGCGTCAGCTGTAACACCTTCCTGGGTTTTATGCTAAAATATTAATTTAATTCGTTTAATTAAACATATCAAAAATTTAACAAATTTACATCATTGTTACTGTCTGAATCAATAACGTCTGATTTTTGGACTTTCCTGCTTTTCTTCGAAGAATTGTCGCTCTCGGAGTCACTAGACAAAATTTTACGCTTCTTTTTATCATTTGTTATACTAGAGGTCCTAGAAATGTCACTTCCAGATTTTGAACGGGACCTTGAACGACTCCTACTCTGAGACCTAAATTCAGATTGAGAGCGTGAGAATCGCTTTGATTTAGAATTTTTTGAAGATGATTTTGATTCAGACCCGGATCGATTATTTTGAGCTTCATCAATATGTAGATTCGGTGAGTTACTCCGGCTTTCATTTTTATGTACATTTTCTGAACTACAACTTCTACTTTTGGATAGTTTAGGTGTATTAGAACGAGAACGCTGTGACTTTGGTGTGCCTTCTATTGACTGAATAGGTTTGACTGCATTCAACTGTGAATCTATTACTGATTCATGATCATTCGATATTTCAGCAGGTGTTGCAGACCTAGACCTAGATAATCTAGAATCCTGACTGTGGGGACTCTCAGATTTTGTTTGATTTAAGGGTGATTTCGCAGAATCTGCACTACAAGATCTTGAACCTGAGCCATCATTACTGTCAGAAGTTCTATTTAAGCATTTTAAGATAATTTATAGGATGAACTTAATTTGTCTGTTACCTTTGCTGTGATCTGCTGCGACTACGGCTTCTTTCACCTGAACTACTTTCCGAATCTGACACTGAAATTATTTAAAAGTATAAAATACATATTACTTTCTCATCAAAGGCTTATAATTTTGTAATTATGAAAACATTATGTTTTAGGTTAGCAATTGGAAATCTTATGTAAATCACATGTTTGTATTATATTACGCGTATTATGATTTTTATTAAATGTAAAATTACCTGCTTTACTTTCCATTTTTACGATTACTCTTTATAAAATTGCTAGTTTAAAAGTAATATCCAAAATTTCCAACCAGTTAAAATGAAGTTTGTGCTTTCTGCATTTGCACAAAGTTTGCATTCAATACTTAAAAGATTAATATAAATAGAAGGAAATTGAAAAAACACCACAAAAAATTACAATTTTAATAGAAAAAATGCTATTTTTACACCAAAAAAAAAGCTTAAAACCTTTGGTTGCATTTGACAACCGTAAAAACCCTATAACCCAAGTGACATTTACGTGTCTATATATAAGGTTTTTTAATTCATATATATATATATATATTCAATATTAAAAACTGAACGTTGCTTTGACGTACACATATTTAGTTTTCAAGAAAATTGAATAATTAACTTTTATTTTTAGTAATTTATTATATATGAACTGGATACTAAATATTAATATAAATATTAAATTATTGAAATGATATATTTATTGAAAATCGATAATTATAAAAGCTGATATAATAAAAAATGTATTTATTTTAACTGATTTTAATAGTAAATAAAATTTTTTAATACAATGCCTGCTATCTCAATATTTGAAACTGAAGTAGCTTCATATGGAAATTAAAAATCTGTTATATCTTCTGGCTTTTGCATATGAGTCGCTCAGAAGCCAATGTGGATAAGTCCATTTTTTCATATTTTCTGATTTTTGCAAATTTTAATAGAATAAATAATATATTTTCTGGTCTTAAAAGGATTTACTCATACTTTCATTTTTTGTAGGTCAAAAAACCCTTCTTTTAATAGCCTCCGCATGTGTTATGTATTATGAGTGCATTAAGAAACATTAATTTTCTCAATTTCCATTTTTTCATATTTTCTGATTTTTGCAAATTTTAATAGAATAAATAATATAATTCTTAGTCTTAAAAGGATTTACTCATATTTTCATTTTTTGTTGGTCAAAAAACCCTTTTTTTAATAGCCTCCGCATGTGCTATGTATTATGAATGCATTAAGAAACATTAAATTTCTCAGTTTGGATTTTTTGGACTTATCCACATTGGCTTCTGAACGACTCATATCTCCATCTCAATTTTTTGGCATGACTTAATAGCATTCAGAGGAATAATAAACAGCGATTATTAATTATAATCATTTAAAGTTTTAATATATTAAACACTTCGATAAATAGTACCATAAATTATTGCACAAATTCTATAAACCATTTAAAATAACAAAAACTGTTTTTAAAATCACATGAAATAAGCTTTTAATTATTTGGAATATTTAGGAATTGAATAAAATTTTCGTTTTGCATGTATTGAAATTTAATTTTTTTACCTGAAATTTTATAGATTTAATCTTAAATACATCAATTTTAATATATATCTTTGTATTTTATTCTTCATTCTAAAACGCTTAAATTTAGATTTGCAGCTTTAGCTCTTCATTTTAGAGCATCAAATAAAAAATAAATCTGAAGTTCTGCTTTACCATGAATGTTAAATATAGTTAATGTAAAATTTGTTCGCCATATTTAAGTCTGCCTTAGTTTTCTAGGGTCATATGTTGCTTTTCGCAAATGATGATAGTTAGGTAGTATTTTTCTTAAGAATTCAATTTGTAGTGTTTGAGACTGTAAATCAAAAATAATAATTTAAAACTACATTATTTTTTATTTGAATGACCCCTTGTTTTTCTATTGTTTCTCTCTGTAAACATTTTTTGCCATATATAACGGCATTTTCATGTAGTTCTTGCTCAGCTATATGAAAGATTAATGAATTATTATATAATTACTTGTTTGATCATTTAATTATTTAATGATAATTAACATTTTTTCTGATTTTCAAAAACCAAATGCTTAAATATTATTTTTTCCGGTTTTATAATAAACAAATATATTATTAATATATTATTATAATTTTTGATGTAAAAATCATTTCAAAAGACCTTCTAGAAGCTGAGATCGGACAAATCGTAATCGTGCCGTTTTATTAATAGTTTCAGATATTTTTATCCCGATATTACCAAAGCCTATACATTCTGGACTTATATGATTAACGCTCGCAGTAAAAATGTTGGCTTGTACCGGTTAAAATATAGACAGTACAACGTATAATTGTACATTCTTAATAAAATGCCTTCAGGTTATATTAAAGCGGAAAACACAAAGACAAAATCATCTTTAAGAAAAGAAGTTTAAAATTCAATTGAAGCATAAACTCATTTCTATTAATGGGATATAATAGGTACCATATTTCTGCGTATTTGTATTTAAAATTTTATATTTTTCCTGGCTTAATTTAAACATGTACAAAAAACAGAATAAATCAATAATTCTATATATATTCATTTATTGATACTATGAATACAATTTCAATACTGGTTTTATACACATAGTTTTGCCCATAAAAAACTATAAATTTACTAAAGTTAAGTTTAAGCTTTCACAATTTTTTATTTATGTTAAATAAATTAAGTTGTTTTTATGTAAGTCTGTTATAACAGGAAACAAATTTTTTTAAGATTCTTTAATGGAAGACATGTCCTTCAAAAAATATTTCATTCTTTTTAAAAGCATATTTATAAAAATATTTTTCATGTACATCCACAAGACTCTACAACCATATTTGGTAGAGTACCGATTGTTCCTGTATTGTTACTATCTAAATAGACTAGCTGAAGAGATGAAAACTGCTTCCCTGTACAACATGGTGTTAATTCTAAAGGCTTCATGCCATTTGACTCCCTGTGATAGATTACTTTCTGAAATGATAAAAAAATATATAGCTTTGAGTTGAATTAAATTCTAGTTCATTGAACATATTTTTAAATTTAAATTTGATTTTAATAGATATTAAAGGTTAAAGGAATTATGGTGTTGAAATATTTTGAAATTAAGTCTTAGAAAAAAAAAGAGTTAAACGGCATTACGGCAACGTAAAAACACTTAAACAGAAGAAAAATTGACCACACGACTAACAAAATTTTTAAAATTTGGTGGGTAATCTAGACGGAATGATTTGTGAGATGTGGGATTTTGGCTCGATGAGAAGTTAGCGCGAGAATGAGAAAGTTGGATTTGGACATAAATTTGTCATAATTCGTCTTTCTCATTCTCACAATGGCTTCTCACCGAGACAGAATCTCACTTCTGCTGTTTATAGCTTTCTGACTTTGGTTTAAGTTTTTTGGTTAAACATTACCAAATTTAAAGTGTAAAGTTGTATGCACCTGTTAGCCTTATCCAAACGGAATAATTTCAATCTAATATAGAAATCTGATAATGAGTGTATACAAGCTAAGAAAGGGTTTGGATATACCAATAATGGGTTTTGCGGGGTTCACCAATTCCAAGTTATGATTAGCATTTTCCATGGTATTTTTCATATAAAAAATAAAATCTCTAAATGAGGCAAGAATATTTTATAAAATGATGACAAGATAAATCACAGATAGATTCTGCCATAAGGTAGAAGGATAGTTTACTCATTTACTTCTTTATTGTGGGAGGTTTTTGCTAGAAAGAGTGGGTCACCACTTTCTTGAGTTTATATTAATAATGCAATTAATGCAAAAGACAAAGTAAAAAAGATAAGGAAGCATCATTTCATGCTGAAATTTCTACTTTGAGCTTGCATATAAGAGAGATATCAAAACACACTTTTCCTTTTATGCAACAATATATGCGCTAAGTAGAAGCTTACCTTGAAATAATCAATAGTACCTCGACATTGATAGTGAAATAAAATAATATTTTTTCAATATTTCAAACGCAACAATACGAATACAAAACAGAAATAAAGAAAAACGTATTTACTCTTAAAGCGCTTGTATGATGAGAACTATTCATGGTAACACTTGCTGCTGAAGAGCATGAACCTCTACAAAAATAAGCATTGTATCCAGGTGGCTGAATTATCCAATCATCCCATCCAATATCTGCAAATGATATATATAATTTTTCCCTACAGCATTCTGTTATTCCTGCTGAACAATTGACACTACGACGATGTCGTCGACTTTTACGACGATTGTATGTATCAATAACAATGAATGGGCGATATTCTTTATCAGTTGATATAAGATCTTCGTTTGTATCCATTTCACATGATTGGCATGTTATGTGCAAAATATGATTTAATTGATGATTGCCAAACCATTTTTTTATAGCGAAAGCTATATCAATTTTTATCCATCCTTCTGGAACATATAAAAAAAATACATGTTTATATATTACATATAGGAGTATAAAAATTACGATACAATTATAAATTGGTTGATGAACAAGAAAAAATTTGGCTTGGTGTTAAATTAGATATAAAACACTTGAGGCGTTATTATTAACTATAAGAATTTCAAAAAGTAATAAATAAAAAAATTGTTAACAAAATATAAGAAGAAATAATAATTTAGGCTCTCTTGGTGGCAGCGTTTTCTATTATTCGTTTTCATTCATTAAGACGTAACGTTACGCTGTAGCTTCCCAACAGGAAATAAGGCAAGTATAAGCTGTTAATGAAATTTTTGAATATATTTTCTATATAGGAAATATAATATCGAATAAAGCATACGCGTATACTCTTGTATCTTCGCATGCCTCAATTAATACATGCACATTTAAGATTAGTATTCTTAGGTATTTTGTGTTATACCTTTTCTCCATATCCAATAATACGCTGTATTACAATACACTTAAAGTAATTTTGTACGAAGAATCGTGTATATAAATATAACCTTTATAAGCCTATAATCCAGATTCCCTGGGTCGTTTCGACAAACACTTTGGAAACCCCTGCTATAATTTATAATATTCCTAAATAGCGCTATTATTTACAAAATTTGGCTTTAATTGGTTTTATAGCTTTATTTTTGTATTGTGAATATTATTATGGCAGACTGGGTGAATAAGCAAAATAAAAATTATTCAGTAGTCTAATTTATTACTTGTTTTTTGTGTCCTTTCGTTATTTAATAATAATTAATATGTTATGATAAATTTGTTCTACTAAAAGAACAAAGCGAAATATAAGAATCTGAATAATCTGAATTTAATTAAAAAATAATCTGAATCTGAATTGTAGCAGTAAGGGCTTCTACACCAAAAAGCTCATCATAATATTTTACTTTTCAAAATAAATATTTTTTCAAAATATGTAACTATATCAATATATTTGTTTAAAAAAAATCCATTTGGTGCAATTTCAAGTGCATTTCATTTAAAAAATTGCACTTGAAAAGCATTTTTAATCGAATTTATGCATAAAATGAACATTCTTGACCAAAAAGCTAATTTTATAAAGCTTGGAGATTTCAAATCTCGTTGAAAAGTATATATATATATATGTATATATAATAATGTTTTTTGCAGTAGGTTTTTAATCTGCAAATATTTAACTAGCTAATATTTTTTTATAAAATTAAACGAGAGAACTCAGTCATCTCGAACGAAATGACTAATTGACTATTTTGTAATTCTCAATTTTCTCACTCTCTCCCTCTATTCTATTTAAGTTTTTTCTTTTCTTTTTTTAGTTAATCAAGAAGAAATTATAGAAGGATTTGAGAGAAACAAGATATCAAATTGATAATTTTTGTCAAGAACTTATTGCAAATAAAAATATAAGTTTTTTTTATTCTCTATTCTACAAAAGTTTTTATATTAGGTTTTAACAAAGATGATTAATGGCTATTTCGTTGATCAGCTCTCCCTATTTATTTTACTGAAGAATAATGTCTCAAAAATCTTTTCGTCTATCATACTAATGAAATTGGAAAAATTGTACCAGACACGATATTAATTTTTCATCTCGTTAACTTATTCATCTTATAGGTGTTCCGAAAATATATTGTATAAAGAATTCATTAGATTTCATGAATTAGCAGACTTGGGCGAAAATTTAAAGTAAGAGCTTCCTCTCCACCGATTTAAGATTTAAGTACTGATTTTTGCCACAGAGCCATAGCCATAAAACTTTTAACTTTCGTTTCAAAAGAAGTACTCAGCTACAACTCAAGATATTCCACATCTGAAATTGTATCTTTTGGTATTTCTCTGCTCAAAAACTCCAGTTTAGAAAGAAAGAAAAGGTCTTAAGAATATCCAGAGTTCCTGTTTTTCGTTGAAGATATATTGTAAAAACGTAAGTATGTTATAATGTAACTTTTTAACCACTTCTATATGCAAAAATATCCGTGTTAGCTGAGTGTCTTAATATCATTTAATTAAATTTTGTTTTTCTTAACCTCATTTATCTTTTGAAAAATATCCACTGAAAATATTTAGCTTTTTTATGTATTTTGAATTGTTTAAAATTACAATACAAATGAATTTTGCATAAAATCACAAATAAGTTGTTAATTTTTGCTTATTATAATTCAATATTAAATTTTTTTTTTCTAATTAAATTATCAGTTTCAATTGTAAACTTTATCACGGAAAAGTTTGCCTTACCTTTAGATACTGTCCGTGATAAAATTTATTCTTTTTATACATGACCAGTGTCATTGAAAACATCTTCAAAAGCTAATGCTCAGGCATGGCCAAAAATTAACTCATCAAAAAATTATTTTACATGTTTTACATGAATGACTGCACTGTTTTGCACAGCTTGCATTTATATAAAATGGATCATACAATCATTCATTTGATATATGCATACAAATGTACATATGTATGTATATGTATATTTAATTTATAGATAATATATATATATATATATAATATGTGCTGGCATATGTGACATTCTGACAGATTGCATCAGACTGTGTGGCAGGTCAATATCGGCCAAAGTCCAGCATGTTGGCGGGAAAATTTTTTCATTGCTTACCTTCTCTCAATCTATTTATTTTTTTCTATTTTTCTTTTTTTTTTAAATATTGTAACTAAAGTATATATTATACTAGTACAATTAGCAAATATGTGATGTTTAATGTTTGGGTAAAAAAATCAAAAACGAACAAATAAAAAAAAAAGGATGAAAAAAAGCATGACTAAAATACTTTCTCTTGTGTGTAAAACTATATGTTTCTTATGTTTAGCTTAGAAGCGGGCTACTATATCAAATGACGAAAAATCTTTTGAAAAAAAAATGAAAGAAAAGCAAAAACAAAAAGAAAAACCAATTAACTTACAAGACTATACACCTAACAACAAGAAATTCTGGATGAGAAAGGAACGGCCCAAAGAGATGATCATCATGACATCTTAGTAGGCTGGTAATAGAAATCATGTCTAGCCTTACTTGCGACCTATAATGATCTTTGGACCCAAAACATGATGGTATCACGGTAGTTCCACGTGATCATTGATTGATGATATAGTTCTCTGATAATTTTCGAGTTTTTGCGCCTGGTGAACACATATTTTACATTTTGGTATTCGTTATGTTATTTCCATCTGGTTGTTGTTTTATTTTTTTCGTTTTGTGTAATTTTAATGAAAAGATTTTTTTCCTAGCTTTTTTTTTTTTACTTGCTTCACATTTATACCAGAGAAAATACATAGTTTCCTTCATAATGGGTATTGGGTAATAGATCAAAATTCTAGATAGATTTGAGAGTATAAAGTTTTTCTGATGAAAAAAAAAAAATTGTATGTGTTATTTTGTCAATAGGCTTACATGACGCAATTTGATTACCAATTGAAATTTAAACTGATATTTTTAAAAGAGTTGAAAGTAATTAAATTTTTGTTAATTATGTTTCGTACTTACCCTCAACATCAGCTGATTGCATTGCAATAGGTTTTGCCTTTGGTAAATATTTTCTACTAAATCCTTGATCCAATTCAGAAACAACTAGAGTTTGTTTATGACGGTCATGTTGACTTGGTTTTTTATATACCCATAATTCGGCAATGTTAACATCAATATCATTTACATCATCATCGATTTTAAATGAAAAACACATTGATGGACTCTGGTTAACTCGATCGCATTGCTTGTATTCTAAAATATGGTTAGAAGATTATTAAAAAAAAGTTTAAAAAAAAATATTTTAATAGATTTTGTGATTTAAACTTAAACTTTCTTTTCTTATTAAATTCTTTTGCATAAGATCAAAATTTAAATTATTTTTTAAATAAAATTTCACTGACATTTTTAATGAAATCTTTTCAAAATTTACTAAATAAAAATTATTTATAGTTAAAATTGAGTAATAAATAAAACCAATATTTGAATGAAGGAAAAAGTTGCTACATGCATCGTTGTTTTTGTTTTATGAAGAAAGCAAATTATAATAAAATATAAATAGGTAAAATTAAAAATAAGTCAAAGAATATAAACAAAACTAAGCTAAAAGGGGAAAAAATGAAACCATAATAGTTTTTTGATATTAATTTGAGGCTAATATTGTCAATATGGGCCAATATGGGACATCTCATGGCTAGGCCATTATAAAAATACTACAATATTTAGAATATATTTTCTATGAAAAATAGATATTAACCAATACTAACATTAAGCAGAAAATATAAAAAATCAAGTTTTAATTCGAAGTTTAATTAATTTGACCTAATTATTAAAAAAAAAAAAATACAACAAAAAAATTAATCTTTTTAATATTAGTTTCGATGTCGTTAAAAATACTTAATATATAAAAATATATTAAAAACAAAAATTCAACAGAAAAAAAGTGATAAAAAAATTCTGTTAAACCAAATTCCAAAGGTCATCATGACAGCATTCTGCATGCAGAGAGAGATATCATATATTCGGGCACTGTTCATCCAAGATTCGCGTGCTAAATGTTTCCATAGGACAACAACCAAAAATTTTTTATAAACTGATTGAGTGAAAATTTAATTTATTTTTTGTTTATATGTATTTCATTTTATCATAATTATATTTTTTTTATTAATTAATTTAAATAAATATAAATGATGGGGAAAATAGTCAAAAATAATATATTTCTATATTTTCTGTTCCTAACACATTTTCTGCCCAGACATTGACTTTTTACAATAAGTATTTATGTTAAAATGTGCATATGCATAGAATTATGAGGAAAAAGTAAACTGCTTTATTAAGTAAACGTCTGTTTGTCATGGATAATTTTATGAATTTAAATATAACACTTTCAACAAGTTAAGATTTTTAAGTGAAAATATTTTCTTATGGGATGCAAAGGATCAAAATATGTATGTGTGTATGTGGTAGATTCAGCAAAATTTCTAACACACTGAAAATAAGGAATAATATGTTTTCAATGGACCAGTGGATAAGTTTAATTTAACTTCAAAATAAAATTTTGAATATGAAGCTTTCTTTTACTTAGAAAGCATTTATACATATTCTTCTTTTGAAGAACTCACTCTTTTATCGAGAATTTATTATTTTCTTCGAAAAAATTGTTACTTTGATCCTGCATAAATTGTGAATATATCACCAACACACCAACAATTTTTGTTTTAGCTCTCAGTTAACAGAATTTGCAGTGAAAATTCTCCCTTTATTATACGAGAAAGCCATTAGTTTCTGGCCACTTATTTCACCTGAATTTTTTCAACTACCCGCAATTGAAATGCTTTTATAATAGGTATGCTTGACTTTGAACAACCAGAAAGACCTTAATTGTACACGAAAGAAAAATGCCCGTAAAAAAATTTCTAAGGCTTAAATTCATACTAAAAGCAAATTATAAAAATTTAACCTTTTCACAATATTTTAAGTTTTTAAAGAGATATGCGAAGTGAAAACTGAAAATTGTTAGTTAAATTAAAAGTGGGTAATTTCAAGAAAAAACTATTCTTTTGTTTAATACTTATGCCTTTTTCCTTTTCTATTAATTTGAATTGTAATATAAGAAGATTGTTTTATTATTCCTTTGAATATGAACTGGAGTTTTATTTTTTTTTTACACTCTTAATTGTTTGCTTAAATTTTTGAATAGATTGCCCTACCCATACTCATGACGTCAATTTTCCTTCTCCTTACATTATCAGCAATAAAACTTATTACAAAATAAAAGAAGTTACTATTTTCCTTGCATATGAAATAAATTAAGTTTCAGTATATATTAAAATAATTTAACTTGAATCTAGCACCTAAAAAACTTTTTTATGTACAATGTTAAAAAAAAAATTGTTTAATTTTTGAATAAGTTTAAATAAATGAAATATATTTTTCCTAACCTTGATCTAAAAATATAAACTTTTGACTTGTGCGTGCATAGTAATCATCTAAGTCCTTTGACATAGTCTTTTCATCACGTTGCATTGTTGTACCTTCATAAATTGGTCTTGGTAAGCCACTAACAGAAATATTTGGACGTTCTTTTAATCTTAATTTTTGTAATATTTGGTTTTTAACAAATTCAATACGTAATTCAATTAATTCTTCTTCACTTACACGAACTTTATTTATACTCGAACATTTTGGACATTTAATACTTTTATCACTAATATCATTTATGTATTTTACTCGACCATGAATTTTTGTTGAATCAGTAAAATATAAATATTCATCCGTATTTCTTTTATTATTACTATGATTAAAATTTTCTATATTTTTATATGGTTTATAATTATGACTGTCTGATAGTATTCCACTTGGATTTTGATGATGTAGTTTTTCATTGCTTTTATAAAAATTATTATTCAATTTATTATGATTTTTATCTAACAAAGTCCATATATTTGGGGATAATTTATTATGTTGATGGCCATTATGACGGATATGATGCAGTTCAGATGTTACAAATAATTTTATATATCTATTATCACCAAATATTGAAAAAATAGTAATAAATATTATTATAGTAGTATATTTCTTCATTTTTTTGAAATTTTTTTAAAATTTAAATTAAGAAACGCAAATTTTTGTTATTTTTATTTATTTTTATAGTTATACTTTTATTAAAAATTCATTTAAATTATGTTTAGTTATTTCAGTAAAACAATTGTTTACTTATTCGAGTATTGAATTTGTTTAAACTAAATAATTTACTTAATATTTATTTTATTTTATTGAGAAATTGTTATTTTACTTTTATTTATTTATTTTATTTATGAGATATGCCTATCTTTTAGGCAGCATTAAAATTAAATTTGGTATTGTTGAAAGCATAGACATCAAACTCCACACACTTTTATTGAAATTTTTCAAAATAATTATATATGTACTTATTGTTAATTAAAGTTGTCAGAGATTTATCTGAAAAAAATAAACATATTAAATTTTAAATGTGATTTACTTAAATTTATAGTAAGTGTACCAAATATCAGACTAATAAGTACATATTTATTGCTGATTGATTTGAAAAAGTAATTTATCTTAATGCATACCTAAAAGGTATTCAGATATTTTAATTCTAAGGAAAACATACTTGAAGTACAAGTACAGCGAACAAATAGGTGTTGGTATTGCACCCCTTTTCAAACACCCCAGTGATTAACTTGTTATTGAAACAATACGTTTCACTTTATTAAAAGTCGATACTAGTGCTACTCAATTAAATAATCGAATTGAAATTTTTATTTTGTAGATTTATAATAAAAACAAAAAACACCTGAAGCAAAATGTGCTGTTTACTTGTTGAAAATTTGGCTTTCAGCTACTTTCTTATATCGTAGTCAAACAGACAAAAAACCTAGTTCTTTGAATCTAGTTTTTTGCTGTAGCCAATCAAATCTGGCAGCCATAATCCAGTTCAATATGAAGGAGATCTTTTGATATTTTTCTTTTGGTCTCACAATGCCAAAATACAGTGTTGAATACATAATATTGAAAGTCGAATATCATTTTCATAAACATAAAATAAATGTGTAGGTATTTTTAAATTATATTAATATGGTTTTTAATTAATGCTGATTTCTTCCATTTTTTTTTTGCAAAGTACTAGACTGTCTATGCCTTAAAAAAACTCGAGTTTTTGGAAGAAATTACATTTCAGAGAATTTGGTTCTTTTGCCTGTTTGACTAGGCTGTTATGAGTAAAAATTGAACACTGAGATCTTTGGATTTCAAGTAACATCATCAAAACTTGTTACCAAGAAGAACAAAAACTGTCACAATGGGGTTAAGTAGCAATAAATTATTGCAGAAAGGGAGCTATATGTTTTTTCTTAAAAAAATTAAATGAATTTTATTTTACAGAATTTCTCAAAAATTGATGAAATTGATCCCTTATGAGAGCTTGCACATTTAAACTCGACAATTTTATGGCAATATTGAATTGTTTCTTTTTTGCACGCTATTCTCTATTTAGTGTTGTGTTCAAATTTAGTAAATATAAATATAAAGAATTAAATTCAAAGAAAAAAAAAATTAAAAAATTGTAAGAACCTAAATTCCTTTGTTGGTTTGTTCTATAATCTATTTACGAATTTTGTTTTCATTTATTTTATTGATTTTGCTGATAATATGATTTGAAAAAGAAATATAAAATGGACTTATTAAGTTATTTGAGTTAAATTCTATTGATTGGTGATTAAATTAAGGTCAATTAAAATTCAGGCAATTAAAGGTACAGGTATGAAAAAAAGAAACGAAAAATTTGATTCTACGTATTTTTATTTTCTAAGTACTTTACTTTTTTGGCCTTTGAATTACTTACTTTAAAAATTAATATTAATTAATTAATGTGTAATTTTATACTTTTAATTTTTTTCAAATTTGCTTAAATATTGTTCAAAGTTCAGAGATTCAAGGTTGAATTATTCATGAATAGCGGTAATTAATTTTAAGGGTATCACACATATATTTACTATTTTTAAAAATAATTTCTTCATTTTTAATCATATTCTTCTAAAAAATAGAAAAAACTTTCTTTGAATATATTTTTTCCTATTTCTATGATTGAACTTTGCCCGCTGATTAACTTAATTATTAATTAAATATATATTACATTCTTATTTGTAGTAATTCTTTGATTTGTGTTATTTTTGTTTGTTTCGCGTTTAAATTGAATGAAGAAGAAAATGAAATGATGCAAGAATTACCTGTTGTTTAAAGATAATTTTCAACAAGTTTTTTATGTAGAATGCTTGCAAAAATACTTTTTAAAAATTTTCAATTTTTAATCACTAATTCATATCATGTTTGAGCACTTTTTACCAACAAAAAACCAAGTTGTAAATAAATATAGTTTTCTAAATATCTAGAACAAAATTTGTACAAAATTTCAAATCACTTGTATCTAGAAAACATTTCTTTTTATTACATTAAAATTTTTAAATTTTAAGTTAAGAAAGTAAACGAATAATTTATAATTTAAAGTAACGGTAAAAATTTCTTTTAAATTTCCCACAATTGCATTGGATGCGCTTTTAAGAAGCTTTACGCACTTCAAATTTAAATCGATCACCATCAAACTTCTCGGATGAAATGTACTGTGACAGAAGATCTTTCTCACTGCAATCGTACGTCATATTTTGTATGAAGACATCCATTCCATTCGCGGATATATATATATATATGAAGAGATATAAATGTTTGTATGTAATATTATATATATATATATATAATGATCACTTCCTGCAGAAGTATATGTAATGAGTAATTTTTTTTTAATATATATTTTCTTGGCTTACAAATTTTCTCTCATAAAACGATACAGTGGCTAACATAATTTGAATAAAATCTTTTTGAAATATACTAACAATAAGTGAAGGAATTTTTCTTGTATTTATATTATGGAAAGTAAATATGAAATAACGAAGTATACAGACTAAAATAAAGCTGGAATTTGTTTTGATTAAATTAAGAATTCTTAATTTCAAAACTGATTGTTACTAGTACAATTGAGTTTGCACGACCTTTATACTTTACCAAGTTGGCATGAAAAGTGACATTACTATAGGATAGATGTAACTTTTTTCACTAATTGACAAAAGTAAAAAATTCTTCTAAGTTTGGTTGTACTATGACGTCAACACAAAGAAAAACCCTAATTATACCCATTCAATGAGAATTACTATTACCCACTATAAACTTCGTAAAATTTGATTTAGGTTGACAACTCAATGAAGATGGGAAGTATGTCAAAATCCGACTTTCTCATTCTTAACACTGACAGATATACAAAATTAGTTGGTTTCTTCATCTATATCCTATCTACAATGAAAACGCATGTCATTTATACCCATGCACATTAGAGACTCTTTGGCATTTGATATTTATAAAAGCATTAACAAAAATTGAAATCAAAGTTAGGAATTGGGAAGATAGTTAATCACCCCACTAGTTCTTGAAAGTTAAACTAGTTTTAGGTTAGTGAATTGAAACTTGCTGTAGTTAGATTAAAATAGTTTTTTAGATATCTTTTAAAGAATAAAATTATTTAATTTATTCTCAAACATCCGAAAATTTTATCAATATTGATATATTTACATAATTTTAAATGTAATTTGGCTTACAATTAATGTGTACACAAGGGCATACGAAATGTAATTTAAAAACTAAACATTTGAAATGAAAGCTAAATAAATAAAATTTATAGTACATTTAATTTTGTTTGCCACTTCAAATTTTGTGCTAATCAAAACGCTTAAAGACTCTTTTACTATACCTTCTCCTTTCTTTCTCTATATTTTTCTCTCCTGCATTATTGCATGGTTCTCTGTTTACATCATATGAACTTTGAGCAAATTTTGTGATTTCTGCCATATGATGCTTGCCCTGCATTGTCTTAAGGATGTTAAAAATTGTTAATGAAGTTGTATAAATTAATGCATTAAATATCAAAATATAAAATATGCATACCGGCATTTACATTTCACTACTAAACATTCTCTAAAATATAATTCTATGATTTTCGCAAAAATCGAACTTTGGACGTCTTTTGATCAAATGAAATTATGGAGGACTTAAGCTATACTTACTGGCATAATCATTTAGGCTGCCACGTGCTGATTCTCAGGTCAACAACTTTATTATCATTTTCAAATTAAAATTTGTTTCGTTTTTTAATAAATATAAAACTCAAATAATCCTAGAAATATTAAATATTTAAAATTAAAAAATTGTTTGAGGAAAGAACTTCTGTTTTTTTAATTTAAAAACTGCTCTAGCTTTTTCCTTATATGTTTAAGTTGATTTTATAGAATTTAAATTTGCAGTTTTTTGGTTAAGGCTACGGTCCATATGGTAGCGAATTCCTGCGACTAGCGAATTTTCCCATATCGATGGGATTGATCGACATTTATCGCAGGTTGTCAAAATAATTTGTATCGTTTTTTTTCATGCGTTTACAAATAGAAATTTTTTTTATGAAAAATATAAATTAAGGTTTCTACCAATTTTTAAAATGAAAAACTTACTATACAATAGAGTATTTTTAATTACAAGTAAAATATTTAATATAAATATGCTTTTTAACAAATAATAGAAATAAGTAATACATGATTATTACCTAATAAATAAAAAAGCATATTTATATTAAATATTTTACTTATAATTGAAAATACTCTATTGTATGGTAAGTTTTTCATTTCAAAAATTGGTAAAAACCTTGATTCATATTTTTCATAAAAAATATATATTTTACCCGATAATTTGTAAACGCATGAAAAAAAACGATATAAATTACTTTGACAACCTGCGATAAATGTCGATCAATCGATCAAAATTCGCTAGTCGCAAGAATTCGCTACCATATGGACCGTAGCCTAAGGCTGTGGATTTTAAGAAAGTGGATTTTCTATTCGTATCGATATCATAAATTTTCGCTACAAGTGTCCATTGATCCCCCAGCGGTTAGTCTATCTTAAAGCCCATACATGCATGTTTTTAAGAATTTCAAAATAGAAGTGAATGAACACTTAAATTTTATACATTTTTAGAGGACTAAGAAAAATTTTAGTCAATTAATTTGCGTTTGCTGTTCCTTTTTGTTTTTTTTGCGCTAGTGTTTTCTCCTTCTACCGTTCCTTATTAAAATCAATATAATTCAATTTATATTTTCATGTACATGTGCATATGTAGATATTTGTATTACAGAAGATTTCAGAAAATAGAAACATAAGAATTAGAAAAAGAAAACAAGAATCCCCTACACAAACGTTCTCAGCTTATTTACTCCCCAAATAACTCTTAAAATTCACCCTATGTATGTTTTTTCTAATCTGATCTCAATGTTAAATACCCCACATGTTGGGAAGGCGAGTTTTGACATTTCTGCATGCGAGTTTGATATAATACAAAAACATGCAAAAATAGAACTTTGGTCGTAGGGCCCATAAAAATGAGAAAATTGGTTAATCTCTTGAGATGTGCAAATGTATGAAGTCACTTGCCTCCTGGTTAATAAGTTTTGACGAGCCTATTTCAGAATATTTTGACTTGATTTTTGTAAAAAAGTAAAGAATTGAATGTTTTCCTTAAATTAAATTTTAAAGTAATTAAATTTTTCAAACCTTAAGAATAACCTATAAAACTTTAAGGAAACCCAAAACAGTGGAAATCTTATTATGATTTTTATTTGGTTCCAGATATATTCTCGCCTCTCAAGTTAACTGTCTAATTTAATAGCCTATATTTATTGGAAAAAATTGAAAAATTTTTGCTTCGTGTAAAAACTTACACGGAGCACGCTTACACGGAAAGTTTAGGCTGAACTGATTTATTTGATAGTAAATTTAAATATCTTCAACTAAAGCTTTAGCTTAATAATCTATTTACCTAGAAAAACGATATTCCCCATTTATTGGACTTTATTCTTTGAAACTGTACCTGCTGGCTACGAAGTTTTCTTTTATTATTAATTTATTACCTTTTTAATTGAAAAGATTATAAAATATATCTTGATGGCTATCGATAGTAAAATTTTCGATAATTCTTTTAATTTCTAATACAAATACTGCTCTTGTTATTTTTCCTTATTATTCATCGCTTAAGATTTGATTTTATTAATCATCAAAAATTTTAAAGTTACTTTTCATTTTGCTTTGAACTTTGATCTGTGCATAATTTTTGTGTCGTGAAATCCGCAACTGATAGTATTTTTTTTTGTGTACACCTGGTGTCCAAGCATTGAAGAAAGAGAAATAATCAAATAGTACTTTGATTGTTTGTTTGGCTTTTACTTATGTTTTTTTTTCAATGTCAACTTCAATGTAAGTAAATGAAAATCTAGATTAGAAGGCTTAGAGTATTTAATATTTATGTATGAAATTTATGCATGGATTTATCATATATATTTTGTAAAGAGATATCGGCTCTTTTTTTAATACTTTTAAAATATTAGAGTAAAAAACTGTAGAAATTTTTATTTAATTTTCAAATGATTATTTGAAATAAAATCAAAATAATTACTGTTTTGTTTTTATGATATTGTCTTAAAATAAAATTTATAGAATTTTTCAAACGAATTTTTTCCTGATTTTGTAAGAATGAAAATAAAGGCTACGTAAAATACTTAAGGCAGTTTTTATAAATTTCAAATATATACTATATTTCCTAGAACTATTGAAAGATTGTATATTAATCCTTCTGCTTTAGCATTTCTCTTTAAAATAAAAACAAGATTGAACTCTAGCAAATTTTTTCTAATTATGTCCATTAAAAATTTATGAATCATAACGCTTTGATTTCAAAAATTCTTTGGCATCACCGTAAACTTTTATTAATTTAAAAATTTTATGGTACACTAACACTTAGAAAATCTCAAAAGAGTTTTATATAGTTCATAAAATGTGCAATAGAAAATTTCTTTGAATAAACCTATTTGCAGAATCAGCTATTTGTACAGAACATACCAAAAGTTAAGTGTGGAATGGATTGAAATATATAATATGTCCTTTTAAAAAAGGTGAGTATCGAGGTGATTGATGTGGTATGGAGAAATTAAGAATAATGCTTTTACTTATAGCCTGGATATTATATAATAGCAAGGAAACCTTATGAATCCGAGCTTAGATCAACTTTGTAGGAGTGAAAAACAAAATACATCAGTAGGTTTCTTGGTCGAGATGTAAAAGTAAAGTTATAATACATTGAGGCTGGGTGAAAAGATTATTTTGTTTCAAAAGTACTTGTAAAATAAAGAAATATTTTCTAAGAAGAAATAAAAATTTGTAAGGAAAAGAGGTTTAACTGCTATTTACCATTTGAAAATGTCTTCGTAAAATTTAATTTTCAAATTTTAATAGCCTTAGGAAGTATAGGAAAATTTAAATTTTCCCAACTTTGACGTAAACTTAGGCTGTTGTCGTTATGGAAGGATCTTTCAGTTACTTTATACATTTGCCTGACTTCAAGCGACAACCAATTTTTAATATTTGTATGGGATTCATCGGTATTTATCACATAAATGTGTAAAGTCAATAAGTTACAAAGTGAAATGTTTTCTTTAATTTAAAATTTATTATTTATTAGAAAGTTATGAAGGAAAGTTAATTTTTATTTGTCTCTCTTAATATTTTAAATTAAAGCTTGATTTAAACGTTGACTGCTTCTAGTTCTTACACATTTAACCTAACAAATCCATCTCGCATCAAATTCAAATTAAAAAATCCTATTTTGCAATTGTTGTACATAGTAATAACTAGCACTCAAATAATTTCACTCGCTTAAAAGTGTACATTTTTATTGGCACTGTATAGCTCAAAAAAAACTTAATTATTAACATAATTTATGCATAAGAATAGCTAGTTTTTTATTACTAAATCTATTCCAAATTCAGAATTCGTAAAATAGTATGAATAAATGTAAGCTATGTTGAAATATATTTAAAATATAAATATATAAATTTATATTTAAAATATGAATAAATATAATTTGGTTTACGCCATAGGTTATGCAACCGAAAACTAAAAACGACACTCACGGAACATAAGTGCATATTTACTATAACAATTAGAAAATTCAGATCATAAATAAATTTAATTTGAGGGTATCAACAAGAGATCCTTAAATTTAAGCTATTTTATTTGAACATGGGAATCAGCAATTACTGAATAACATTAAGGAAATCTTAAGTTTAAAAAGCCTTTTATAATATAATTCAAATCTAAATAGCAGAACTAACATCAATATCTTGTTTCTTGGCTATATTTGCTTTTTTCCAATTCAGGAAAATATGCTTTCTTGGTAATCATTAAATAACAAAAGACATATTTTTATAGTTAGATTCTTTTAAATGTTCAAAAATTAGTGTCATATTTTTTCTGTCTCCTCTACCTGTGAATATCAAACAGCAAAAAAGTAGTATTAAAAAAAATTACATAAATTCATTAATAAATAAGGTATTTATTTAACGGTAAAACAAAAAACAAAAACACAATATTTTCAAAAAGGAACTTATATTTTTTGAATATGATTAGTAAAACACGATATTTGCTTAATTTTTTTGTCGTATTTACACTTAGATGAACTTTACCAACTATAATACAAATATTTTCTATTATTTTTATAAAATATTATCTTAATTTAATTCTTTTTTAGTATTATGTATTTAATTTGTTGTTTGCATCATTCGATACTACCAACATTTCAGTTATGTACTGTAATCTACACATGTATTATATTAAATCACAGTCTTCAAGACAGGTCCTTCATTCTCAAAGAAGTTGAATTAAAAAAAAAAAACTAAATTAATAAAACCAAAAATCAAATAAATTTTAATAACAATTTTTTTTGGCAAATTTTTGTAGTTTTAAAAATTAAAAGTATGAAAAAAATTTAATTTTTAATTTTAGGTCATATTACTGTTTTTGGAGTCGTTCTATAGCATAACTTTTTGTTATTATTGATAATTTGGTTATTAATAAGACACAAAAAATTTTTGTTTAGTTTCTAAAATTTGTAAATAAATTGGATTTTTTTGTCTAACTTATGTACACAGTACCATTTTGAAAATATTTAATAAAACATCAAAAAGCGTTTGGCAAATTTTCCAAAAAGATTTTTCTTTTGAGAATAAAAGCACAATGTATTTTTTTGTTGTTGTCATAATTAACACTACTTTTGTAATAAACCTTTAAATGTTTATGCCGAAATTTTTTTAAAAATTATATTTTGCTGCCGGCAGCATATTGCTTGCTATTGATTTATAGGGATTTTTATTATATGATTATAAATTTGTTAAACTACTCTATCTAAAAAAGGAAAAATAAAAGAAATACAATAATTTTGTTTTGTTATTTAACAACCCTCTAATGAATGAGCCATTGCAAATATCCATTATTAAAAGTAAAAATTAAATGTGAGCATTTAATATGAGTATTGAACTTAAAACACAAAAACTTTTGAATAAATTCATCCCCAGAATTTTGAATAATTGAGGTAAATATTTTTAAAATTTGAAAAATAAAAAATTAAATTAAATTTATTTGCAATACATTTTTCAATTCATAAAAGAAATAAATGTACTTTTTGTTGCTATTAAAAATTAAAATTGCTCCTCTAGCTTTAAAAATTTTCTTTTATATGCTCAAAATTAAAAAGTTAAAATACATATAACAACTGTGCTTGCTCTAACGTGCATCTTAAAATAATATGCTGGATATTTCAGTAGAATTTAGAATTGTTCATAGTTTTATATTTTGAATATAACGAGATAATGTATTTAATTTTAAATTTGCTCCTAAATAAAATATTTAAATTTCACACTGTTAAAATCTGTATTTAAAAAACTGTGAATAATTTATTACAGACTTTTTGATCAATTTTCAATCATAGTTTAATTTGACATTTTTTTTTTAAATACATTTAAGCAGCATATTATTCTTTGATTTTTTAACATAAATTTTTAGGTTACAATTAAACAAAAAATTTACAGAAAAAAAACGAAAGCCTATAATCCTTTAGATTGCACCTAATTTAAACTAGAGCTATTCAACGAATACATATTTTAAATATTTTCTTAAAGTGACTTATTTCCATTATTTATTCTTGTTTTTTCATTTCGGTATCATCCTTATCTTTATTTTTGTATTTTTAAAACGATAATTTAAAAAAAAATAACAACGAAGAATTTAATTCTAAGTAGTTTCGTAGGTAGTTAATAATGCTGCATCAACCGGTTCCATACAGCTAGGACATGTTAAACTTCGCATTAACCAATCATCTATACAATTAACATGATATATGTGCATACATGGTAAATAACGTACAGCCTCTCCAACTGAAAATTCCACCATACATATTACACATTCACGCGACTTTTTACATCCATCATATGACCCTATTGGTAAATGTTGTATTAAACCAATACGTTTTGCTATTTTAACTTGTTCTTCTTCGGTTAAATGTGATGCTGGACGGCTAACAGATGGTGATGTATAGAAAACTGGTTGTAGTATTTCCTAAAATAAAGACTACCGTCTTATTTAAACTGGTATTTTCAATTTGTATAATATTAAAGCAAAAAAAAAAAATTAAAAGTATTATTTACTAGGGCAAAATTGCGATTTTATATTTAAACTATAAAAATTTCACATTATTTTTAGATCCTTTACTATAGGTATAATATGTTAGACAAGCTAGAACATATTTGATTTTGTGTAAGGTAACAAATAATTTCTTCTGTTTAAAACTAAATCGGATTTGCTTTCTAAGCCGAATTTGAAAAAGGGCAAATGAAACTAGCAAGAGACATAAAGTTTTTAGTAACTCTAAGCTTAGTTAAAATTGTTTACAAAATCGAAAATGGAGTTGATTAAGTTTTTCATACATTTTATAAGTATCTTTACAATATATTAAGACAAGTGTCGAAATAAAAGGGTGTTTTGTGTCTTTCATCCCTTCCATTATCTTTCAGTTGTATCAACAGACGGCCACTTTTTCTTCTGTTTTCTAACTAATTTCGGTAGAAATCCTGCCTGATAACTTAATATTAACTAAAAAAAAGGAAACTTAGAATTAAATGACTATCACCACAGTAGATCAAGAGTCGCCTTTGCAAGTACAAAAAACTAATTAAATAAATAATACCTAAAAATTTGAAAATACCATTTAACCAGGTAACATTTTTAAATGATTTTCCCAAAATTGAGAATTTCTTACAGGACTCGTTCTTCCAAAACTAAGCCTAATAAAAATAAATGTTGCTTAGGCAGTTTTAGCTACGAAACTATTTTAAAGAATAATTTAATTATTACTATAACTAATGATTCTTTTTCCAAATTCAAGATAATATAAAATCGATTAAACTAAGATTTTCTACAGGATTTTATCCAAATATTAAAGTTTTAGCTTATAATTTGTAAAAAATTTTTTTATTAAAGTCTTCTGACATAAATAATTACTAAAACGAATTTCTAATCTTAAAGGGAAAAGATTTCAAAAGTTTATATCATTTTGACGTTCAATAATTTCCAAATAATTTACTGAGCAAACGCAAAGAAAGTCATATTGATATTTACCAAGAAAAAAGAACTATTTGATTAAATACTATGAAATTTTTTATTTTTAACACAAAGAAAACTTTCTAAAATTTTATTTTATTTCAGAAAATAAATATTTGTTTTTTTTTTTGTTTTTTTTACTTCAGAATATTTAAAAAATAAGAAAAGAACAATAACAGTCAAATGAGCTATATATTTACATTCTGAAAATAATAAATAGAGATTAACTTTTACCGAATATAATTGTGGAACAGAACTAAGTTGCTCTGAGTTTGAAGAATCGCCTCGCAATAAAGAAATGTCATCAGCAGCAGATCTTTTTAGACAATTTCCCATGTTTTACAATTAGATATCTATTGTTTAAACTCACAAAATTGAAGTTAATAACAAAAGAAGTCTGAAAATAAAATATTTTTTTATATCAGCCTTTGTTCGCCAGCTGTTTTAATTTTGTTATGACATTAAACATTTCACTAGCACTTTCATATTTTTTTTCACTAACATTTAGTTATAATTTGACAGGTTTTCAAAGTTCATGCAAGAGATTATTGATCGCGTGCGAGTTAAATACTTTTCCTTTGTGGCTTGTCTAGAATAGCGTCTTTGACAGCGTTTTTAAAGGCACTTTTGTGCCGCGATTATACTCAATTAAATGCTTAAATGTTATAATTGTTTGATATTTTGATTGAAAATATATAATTTATGCATTCTAACTAGTTTTGTTATTTTAAATTGACTTACCATAAATAATATTGCATTATAAATGTAATAAAATTAAATGTAAAGTACAAATTATATTTTTCGAAAAGACTAGTCAATTTTTCGATAAGACTTGCAGTCAATTTTTTAAAACATTATAAAATGTAGTGGTCTTTCCGCAAGATTTCTTAACAATGTGCTGACGAATGTATTACATCAAAATTTAATAAACTTAATTTTGCCTTTAAAAGCAAATTTGTCCCAATTTGAAATACACAAAAATTATTTTGCATATTTTAGATTAAACACGAGTTACAACACGCCCTCTAATAGCATGTTTCCATCTGCCAACTTTACTACCAACTTTACCACCACTGACAATTTTTGTATGAAAAATTCAAGGCTGTAACAAAGTAAATTACTACAGGGATTCTCGTAGTAATTGAAAAAAACTGTGGCAGCACTGACGGGAATAATTAAAATATTGGAGTTTCGAAATTGGAAGGATGTGTTGTATGTAGATCTTCAATCTTCATATTTTCTCAATTTTTAAGATAAAAAAAAAGAAAAACAAAACAATTAATTCTAATTAAATATGCATGTATGCATATTATAAAACTTTGATTCATTTAATACAATGAACCATAATAAACTTTGAAAGTGCGGAATTCACAAATCGAAATATATTTTATCGATTTGCAGATTTCGCATAAATATTATTCAAGAAAAAAAAAGAAGAAAAGTTTTATATAGTAATATAGTTGAACCAAATCAAAGAACTTTTTAAATGCGAAATTTGCAAATCAAAATATATTTGATTGATTTGCAGATTTCGCAAAAAGTATTATGGAACATGAAAAAATTGTATTGAGGAGTGGGATGAAAAATTCCCTATAAAAGTAGAATAATTTAAATAGTCGAATCAGTTCTTGTTAAATTTTCTCAAAAGACAAACCAAAGCCCTACTCGGCAGGTAAGTCTATCTTTTAAAAATAAAGTAAACAAATTGCCCCAATTGGCAATTAATAAATTAAAATTATCTTGTGTTTTAATTCTACACCTCGGCTTTTTAGCCATCATTAGCTGCCCTATAAGGCAAATATTCTACACCTCGGCTTTTTAGCCATCATTAGCTGCCCTATAAGGCAAATATTCTACATCTCGGATTTTTAGCCATTATTAACAACAAAGATTGCAGCAATTCTTAAATCGCCCTGTGAGTTTGGTCCCGGACCCTGTTTTCTATATTTTGAAGCTGCGGTTTCTACAAAGAGTGATACATACCTTTAGGAGACTTCATAACAGATGCCATTTTGACAGTTCTATTTGTGCATGGTTAAGTGTATTATGTATATGCCCAATCAGGAATGTAATTAATATTTTGTTGTTAATAATTTATTTTTATTTATTGTTTAATTTAATTTGTTTTAGATAAAATTAGAACATAAACATAAAAAAAAATTATTATAATCTGTTTAAATGTTAAAATTAATTATCAGCCAAAACAAAAACAAAAAGATAAAGACTTTGAGGCTGTTTAATAAATAAAACTATTGACATTTTCATGCCAATATCCAACCTGTTCGCAAATAGACAATTTCTATTTTGAAAAAGATAACATGTCTAGAATATATTTATTGCTAAAAAAAACTTAATCCTAAAACGGATTTAAGATTTTCGTATTAAAAAGCATCTTTTCAAAGATCTTTTTCTTATCCATAATATTTTATTTAATACATTTAGTGGAATAGTTAATGAGCATTTAGCAAAAGCATTGAATTATGTTTTAAATCCCGGAGGTATGATTTGTAATAAAATGGCCATGAAAAATTTCAATCAATTGCCAATTTTTTATTTTTTTTGTTCGGATAGGCCGGTGATTTTTTATACTCATATGAAAATAATGAGCTTAAAAGAATTTCAAAAACATGAAAATTGATACAATTTACTTAAAGTGAAAAAAAAATTCTGCGAAGATGTAGCATAAAAGATAACGTAGGTAATGATTTCTTTGAGAAAAATTTATCCGATACAGAAACTGTAGATATGACTTTTATCTTATGCTTGCAATAAAATTCCATATAAAATTTTGTAATTGATTTAAAACCACACAAATATTTAGAAATTTATTTCCCAATTTTGTTTTTTGTAATATTTGTTATTAGAAGGACCTTTAAAGGCCCAAACACAATGAATGCGGTTCGCGGCGCGCAAGCGGTGACAGCTGTCACAACTATGGGATCTTATATAGCTGAATTTCGTAATTCTGAATGAAAACGCGTTCCACTTGCGCGCCGCGTACATTGTGTTTGGGCCTTTAGTATGAATTAACTGAAGGTGCATTTATTGAAATATATGATTTTATTAAAGGGATTCCAATCATAGTTATCCTTTTTTAGAGAATGATATAACAAAAAAACGAAAACAAAAATTTAAAATAATCCATCAGAAGATCAAGTATTATACTGATTTATGGCAAATCGGATCAAGGGTTATACTGATTTGTAGCATATCGGATAAAATCTATATTTATGTTTAATGTATTTAATAAATTAAAATTTTGTCACGCTTTAGAATATTTACACAATTGACATATCAAGCCAACACAGCTGTTGACATTTACCGCCATATTTTATTTGGTGGTAAAGTTGGTAGTAAAGTTGGCAGATGAAAACGCTATTTTTTTTATATGGGCTTATTTGGTGGTAAAGTTGGTAGTAAAGTGGCAGATGGGAACATGCTATAAGCGGAAAAATCCCATAACAAATTAAGAGCTGGACAAATCTAGCAGAAATTTGTAAAAACGAAAATTTTTATTTTTTACATCATCACTTAGATCTAAAATGAATTAAACAAAGCGCAGATGAATAAATAGAAATCATCCTTTTCATACCATTTTACAGTTTTTCTGAAAAAAGTATAATAGCTGAAATAGGCTCCCGCCCTTTATAGGGATGTTTACAGTTTTTCAGGTTTTATTATATTTTTAACATTGCAATTAATGTAGTAGTAATTATAATTACATTACTTTACACAGGACGAGAGCCATTTGACAATTTGGGAATTTATATCTACTGAGTAGTTAACTTTATAGACGCTGTCAAATGACATAAATCGTCACAATGATTTTTTGTTTGTTTTGGCTTTAAACCCAATTTAATTTAATAATTAAAAAGTTTTATTGTTTCCAGTCATGATGTTATATTAAAAGAAAACTTGATTTGCTTCATAACAAGCCATTTGTGTGCCATAAAAAATTCTTTAAAAAATCCAGATCCAGATTCATGTTTTTTTTTGCTTTCACCAATACAGTAATTAATTTATTATGTAGGAACTCTTTTCAAAGTATTTTTGCCAAAAATTGTGGCTAATTTTTATATGAAAAACTAAAACTGAAAAACATTACGAAAACGTGGACAAAAAGTAAAATGATAATTGTTGATGTAAAAATTATTTTAAAAGATCTAGTAGCTCAAATAGATTTTCAAAACCTTTCTTTTGGTATATCTTTCACTAAAATTCGGTACTTTTAAAGATATAAACATTTTTTAAATTTATTTTGTATAACATATTAGTTTTCTTTTTTTGACGTGCATATCTACTTATTTCACATTTAATAAAAAATATTATATTAATAAAATGATTTATCAAAATTTTATATGGGATTTTCCTCAAATTGGACTTGTTTTATGTCCAATTCGTAAGTCCAAATTCCATATAAAATCGCCCAAATTAGACTCAAAAATCGCAAAAAATCGCCGAAAATCGTCAAGAATTTGCTCAGACCGATTACAATCCCGACTCCTGACATCTATGTGTCAAATACCCGAAGCGCGTGTTCTTTTTATATTTTGATAGGCACGGAAAGTAATTACTTTCCACACGAGGAAACATCTTTTTTTTTCGAACAAGTTTTGATCGTCCACACGGGTAAACAAGTTTCCTGGAAACATTTCATGTGCAGATAGAGCAATATACTTAAATGTGTGTAGCCCTGAAAATATATATATTTTACTTCTTGTATGCCTTGGAATGTTTTTCGTGATACCCAAATTTTTCTGGAAACAAATTTAACAACGAATTTTCCGAATTTTACCTCTTACTTCTTGCCGCTCTATCCTAAAACAAAAATGTTTCCGGAAAGTTTACCCGGGTGGAAACAGCCAGAGATAGAAAATTAATTACTCTGCCATCTATAAGTTATATTTATCAACTAAATCAAAGTTAAGGCTGTCTCAGAAGTTAATAGATTTTTAGATCATAGATTAATTTTATATTAATCAGTAATTATAGAAAAGGAAAAAACAATTATATAATTATAACTTTATCATTAATTTGAATCTTAAATGTGTATGCATTAAATCTACGAATTAATTCTCGAAATTGCATGATATCTTTAATGCATTTATTCCAAAACATCCACAACCCATTCAAAGACATCGAGAATTTCATCGGTGACTCAAATTGTAAACGATGTAACGTTTTGTTGTTCCTTAAATTCATTCTGAAATCGTTTTCTGATTCATTTTCGAAATATTAGCTCGCCGGAATAATGTGTGAATCTAAATCTCGAACTAAAATATTTGCAGGGAATAGATAAACATTTGCTTGTGTGCTTGGCCATGGTGGGAAGTTTAAAAATAAAAATTATTCATAAATTTTTTATATATAATATTCGATTAGAATTCATAAGCCATAAATTTCACTTTATAAAATTGTTACTTTTTGAGCAAATACTTTAATTCGTTGTGAAATTATAATTTAAAGGTTATTCATATTATTAAAGAAAATGATGAAATTCTAATTTTCAGAATTTTTCAGATGTAATTAATCTTTAAAGGGTTTTTTTTTCTTTGAATAGGATAATAACTTTTCTCGCGTTGTTTAAATGAGTACTTTTTTTCGTGTCTTCTGCATTAGGAGAAGTATCCATGGGGTATTTAAAACAAGTGATTTGAAATAGCTTTTAGGAAAAAGCTTTAGGCTATTTACTTAATTATTTCGAAAATAGGACTTTCTAAAATTAAATTGAAATGTCTTTAGCCGAGAATATAATGGTGAACTATATGATTGCTATTATAATTTTAAAATTGCGCATGCTAAGTGTAATGAAAAAAGAATTAGATGAAGTAGCACTTTAGGTTAGAAAGAGAGGGAACATTGATTTTTGATCTTGAAACTGAATATAGATCATGAGACGAGTTCATATATGGATTGATCGTTCAATAGACGAGACTATCCAAAGTTGAACCAAGTATATAAAACTTTATATACATATTTAAAAATGCAAAAAGATAATAAACTAAAGATGAATTAATGTAGCTGTCTGTAATACGTATATTAAATTATTTTTTTTTTAAATTAAATATAAAAAGACTTATTGAAATACACACGATATTTTTTTTACTATGCTAACATAATTATTGTTTTTTGAACTACATTTTGGTAAATACTGAAGCATTCGGAGCACTGCAAAATATTCAGAATTATTTGAAATTGAATTTAACTTTAATTTATATATTCTAGCAAACTTTTAATTATAAAAATCTTTAAAGGTTCCTTAAAGCTTTACAATCTAAAATTTTGAAGTAGAAATTTTCATCAAAAACAGTAAATCTAGGTTTTGTCAGTTGAATTATTTCTTTAAAATATTTATTCAGTGTTGTTTTCTACTTTAGAGGTTGATTTTTATTATTTTTATAAAAATAGATAAAAACAAGTCAAAGCACCCAAAAAAAAGCAAAGTTTCTATCAAACAGGCACAGCCATAATTTTCAGGAATTCTTGTAGCTTTATAATGCCTATAAGTAACCTAAAAACGTGAAATGTGGATGTTGATGTAACATATTTCGTTAATAGTTTCAATATTTTTTTTGGCCTTAAATTAGTATAACATGTTTTTTGATATTTTGAATCAAGCGTGTACGCTGTTATTGGTTGATATAATGATGACAATTCTATATTTTCATATGGATTAAATTTCTTAAAGAATAGCTTAATTTAAAATGTTGATTTTTCATAAAAATTAGAAAAAATATTATGTATATTCAAGAAGATAGAAAATGTAAAATAGTTACATTGATTTAGAAAGCAGCATAGCATGTTAATATATTTTTGTGATTACTTTTCTTTTAATAAAAAAAATGATTAAAGAGACTATTTTTTTCTACTGAGTGTCTTTCGAATCCATATGTATCACCTTAGCAAGAATCTCTAATTTAAGAACATAAAATAGATCTCAATCCGCCTCCTCAATAATATTAAAATAACAAAGCGATTCATAGTAACGAATCTCAAAATATTTATTTTGGGATATAATACATAAAATACATAAAATCAAAAATTTGTTTCCTTTTTGTTTTTTTTGTAGTGAATTGGAGTTTACAATATTCCACATTTTGTTCATCCAAATACAGAGTAAACAGCTGCTAAGTACGTTTAGGAGAATCAAGCAAATTTTATGTATTTCATTTTGGTTAGTTTTTTTGTGTTTTTTGTTGATGCAATTCCATTTATTTTTTTATAACTAAAAGTTTTTTAATATGCGTGATATATAGTGACACTTTTTGAAAATTTAATTAGGAAAACTGCTGTCTTATTCTGTTGTTTTATTTTCTGCATATTAATTAAAAAAAATTTCCGAAGCCATAAACACATTTTTCTTTTTTTGACTTATACATAAGCATCAATTTTTGAGTCTTTTATTTAAAATACTGCAAATTATTTGTATTAAAATCTAAATTGTTGTGTATTCTACATAATGAGTTGCCCTTAACATTGTATAAATTTTCCCAGTAAAAGAAAGTAAAGTTCATTGCCAAAGCTTCAGTTTTTACTTTATTCTATAATTATGGTTAAGGTATTACATGTTTTTTTTAATAAAATCCCAAAGCTGAAAACATATCTTGAAAACTGAAGACAAAATAAATATGCTAATGAAGTAATATGCTGTATATCGAAAAATTTAAGTGTAATAATCAAGTAACTACCATATAGCTCTAAAAGAGGAGAGCGTGAAGTTTTTACGTTGATTTAATCGCACCAGGAGCCTTTTTTTTCACCTTTTAAGTTTTTCAGACTGTTTAAAATTTATCGTTTGCTGTACAATATGCTCTTTCCACATATTGATAAGAGTTTCACCAAACCTTTTATTTCTTTTAATAATTAAAAGTGCAAAAAATCAATATTTATAGGGCAAGGACAAATATACACGGTATAAGCTCTTGCTCTGATTTTCTAAATATATTATACCTGTATTTGTTTTTAAAATGTAATTAGAAATTTCATTTAAAAGAAAAGCTCTCTAAATTTTAATATATTTAAAAGAAATGATGTCAAGACTACATATCGAAAAAAATGTTATTTAATATGAAAAACTTAATTTTTGTAGAATTCTAAGCCCACGCATTTTTTCAAATCCAACAGTTATTTATAAATTGGAATAACATGTATCGTAAAATCTGCTAAAGCGCACATTGACTCAGCGACAACTGCTTAAGATAGATTTTTGTCTTAAGTGAATAATTTGTTTTTAAGATGATTTCAACTTTTCATTTATAGAGTTTTCTTTTCTTATTTTTCAAAGAAAATTTTCGTGGCTATTAGGATTTTTAGTTAAAATGGTTTTTTTAATGGTTAGAGAGTTTTTTGCTCTCTATTTTGCTTAGAATTAATCCAAAAAATTCATATATTGCATAATAGACATATAGTTTTTAGTAGAAAACTATAAACAAATACGATGAATATCTTTTGTCCTATTTATCTCGTACAGATCATATCTAGTGACAATTGGATTAGACATACATATATTCTACTTAGAATTTTATGGAGAGAAAAATTTTTAATTAAAATTATTTTTCAACTATGAATATTGAAATAAAGTAAAATTTTATGGTATTAAATGATAATTTATTCTAAATTACACTCGCAAAAATAGAGAGAACTAAAACAAATTTTGCTACCATTGAAATTAAAATTATATATTGAAAATATTAAGTAAGAACAAATTGAAGTCATTTTATTTTGATATTGTTAATTAACATCATTTTATGATTATTTCGTATAAAAATAGTCAAATACTTAATCCAAAAGAAGTAACAATAAAATGACATAATATGGCTTAGTTTAAAAGCATGAATGAACTTTATTGTAAAGTCTTCTGTTATTTATAATTTTAGAATATTCGAATGAACTGTGTAAGCATAAAACTATTTAATAAGTTCCCTAAATAGCTCAGCTGTTTTATTGGATAGTTGAATCATTTGGTCTGATATATGTTTTTAAATATAATATAAATATTTTTATTTAACTTATTTTTATTATAAAACGTAAACTATTATAAACGACTGACAAAAATGAGCTTTGATTGTTTTGTCGATCACCATCGTTTCTTAATATTAGTTCAATGAATAAACAATTAATATAAAAAGGGTATGTGTGAAAACAGCAGACTTTAATTAAGCATTATTGCTTAAAGACAGTGATTTTGCTCAAAAAATAAAATAAAAGATTAAGTAAGAGTTACAAGGGGTAGATTTTTAAAATTTGAAGCTAAACGTAAAAATGAAATTATTTATATACTGTTTTATTAGTAAGAAAATAACAATGCGCTTCTTTTTATTTCTACTAACTAAAACTAATTCAAGGGTCATATTTTCTAAATATTAGAATGTCTGAATTTTGAAAAGAGGGGATAGGAAGCAGAATTTTTAATTGTTGATTTCACAAACATTTTAAGAGAATGAGCAAAAGATCAGTGTAGAAGTTAACCCATTGGTAGTTGTCTTTAAGCAAAATTATAGGAATTCTTTACTAGAGTTGTGTCTCTATAATATTATTTTGAAATTTTCTATCTAGTATCTGTTTGAACATTTATCTGATTTTAACAGTCAATGAAAAATTCTAGAAATGAGATTTAAACAGTAATAGTTCCCAAATAGTATAATGTCCCCAATATTCGGCTTGAGGTATCAGAAACAAAATGTAGTTTTGATAAAGATTCGGCTCTAGATGGAAGTAGTATGCTAATAATGTATTTTTGGTTAATAAAGACCTTCTATTTTAGTCGCAGTTCAGGTATTTTCTTGAATTTATTTTCTAGGGCAAACAATTTTTATTGATTCAAAAGATTGTCCTACATTTTCTAGAGAACGGATGCATAGATTAAATTTTAAACATTTTCGGGGTACATAAATGAAGAACACTTTTACAGAGGAATATTTTTTATCCTTTTTAAGCCTTGTACAGACCAATGCGTTTTTCATTCGCACGACGGACAAGGTTGTAAAACGGGTGATGTATTTGCTCTAACCATAGCTAGAAAAAAATTGTTTTGTTTTTGTTTTTTGTCAGTAAAAGGACACTTTATGGCCTTCAAAATTTTTGTTGCATTTTAAATTTTAGTCCTAATGGGAATTTTTGTTGTATTTGAAATTTTTGTTGTATTTATATTAAAAGGGATAGGAAATAATGATTTTATTACTTTTAGAGGTACACCAAAAGTTTTGAAGGCCACAAAATGCTTCTCTAAAAGTAATAAAATCATTTCTTATCCCTTTTAGAATAAGCACAACAAAAATTTAAAGTAAAAGAAAAATTTTGAAGGCCATAAAATGATCTTTATGGAACAAAAATTTTTGTTCATAGCTAGAGCAAATGCATCACCCGTTTTACAACCTTGTCCGTCGTGCGAATGAAAAACGCATTGGTCTGTACAAGGCTTTAGTTAAATTTTCCATCACTTATTCATAATAAAGACACACATACACATATATATGAAATTATGCACCCGGAAATGTTAAGCAATTTCCCCTTTAATTAATTTTAAAGTTGTTGAAATAAGAGAAATTTAATTTTTTTCAACATAATTTATTTTGATAATTGGATTTAAGTAAAACTGTGGTGAAAAGATAATACAACACTTAATATTTCACAGAACATAAACTAGCATACATCTTAAAAAGGAAAACAAACAAAAATTTTCTTTGTCACTCCAAAATATAGAAAATTCTAGTATTCTAGAAATTATAGTATTCTTTAACTTCCTTAAAGGTATGTATACATATTTTTAGAGAGATTAACTGCTGGGTCGATGTCTGTCCACAGGATTAGCGTAGCTATGCTTTTATAAAACAATGCTTTTTTATATTAAAAGTTGTGTATATGTGATTCTAAAATATTAAGTTCGTGTTTTCATACCCTTTCTTTTAGGTGATGAACAGCTTTTATGTAGTTGCGGATGATTTTACCCAGTAATTTAACTGTTTGTAGTGCTGCATCAAATAAACAATTGCGTAATTGACTGTATTTTTAAGTTAAGGGTTTTTGTGGATCATCGTTAGCTTGTTTATTGAAAGTGCATAAGGAATTCGGAAAGTTAGAGCATTTTCCAAAAAATCACTTGCATTGTAATTAATTTACCGAAGCTGTATTCTTTAATTCTATTTAAAAAATTATTAAAATGATGATCCATATGATAAGGCCCGCTGAATTGAGGACTTGATACCACATGTTTTATATGAAACGTACAAAAAGAATTTCTGATTCTGAAAGTATGTCTAAATATAAAATGCCTAATATCACTACTTTCAAATCTTTGTTTTAAGGATATCATAATAAGCAAGTAATTGTTTGAAATATATTAATACCTTTGAATCTAATAAAAAACTTTAATACCAAGAAAATATAATAACTTATTCAGAAGAATTATTTCGTAAAATTAACAATTCAAACTGTAATCAAAAAAACTTTTATTCAAAACAACTGAGAAATTACATTTCAATTGAATCTGACCCAAATTCTTCTCTACATTCATGTTAAAATTGTTGCAAATAGCATGTCTATTGCATCGTCATACACAAATATATTTTCTAAATTTAAAGAAGAATCCTTATTTGTATCGAATTGAAACGGAGTTTGGAATTCTTCTTAATAATTACTTCTTATTCCTTTATAAAATTCTTTAATTAATTATATTTTAGGCATTAGGATATTGATAAAGTCATTATCTAATATAATATTATTTACAACATATATTATTTACTTATTTTTATCCTCCAAAGGTAATATGGTAAAACCTGAATCCAAAACTTAATAAACAAATGAAATTTTAAATGTCTTGAATGAATTTAGTTGAAGCAATTTGCCTTAAATTAAATAAGAAAAGTAGGTGGTGGCATCGACGACAAAAATAGAATTGATAAAAAAAGACTAAAATTATCTCCTATGTAAAAATTTAAATATAAATGAAATATATAGATTTGTATTTATTAAATAAAAATATATATCTGAAATTGAAATGCATTTGTACATTCCGTAAAGTAATTTAATTAATGATTCCTAATTTTTGTAAACATAAGTTTGAAATTGTTAAATCATTTATTTTGCAGTTATTATTTTAAATTTTTCTCATTAGTAGATCGAATGGAAATGTAGTAATAATTTTAATTTTTTTCAAATATACTAATTGAAAGTTTTATCCTTGATAATGTATCGCTGGTGTTACAATTACAAGAAATAAGTAAAAAATTAAATTTAGCCATGAAAGCTGGAAGGCTTGGAACCTTCTATTTTGTAGGCTTTGAGAATTACCAGAAGAGACTAAAGCTAGGACATTCTTGCTCGTGTTAGGATGCAGTTCTCAAAATTTTTAAAGATTTGAATCTAAATGTCATTGAAAAAATAGTAATGTGAATCTGAGGATAATTATCTTAAATTTTTTAAATGATTTTTCATTATATTATGTTAGCTAAGCACTTATGTATTGCTCAATAAATACAAGTAGTATATAAACACTCAAAATTTACCACTGGAGAGCGTTTAGATTTTAATCTGAAGAATTCTATTTTGGTCATCGATACCACCCACTTTTCTTGTTTGTTTCAAAGAAATTTGCTCTATCTAAGCTTCATTTAAGATATTCTATAATTTTTTGTTAATTTAATTTTTAATTCAAACTATACCATGATACCATTAGAGTATTATGATAAGTAACATAAAATGATATTCATAATATTACGTTAGATAATGATATTATCTATATCCTAATGCCTAATGCCTCTAAATTAACTAAGGAATTTTATAAAGAGTTCCAAATTATGTTGTAATTTGATACAAATAAGGATTATTTTTTAAATTTAGAAAATATATTTGAATATGACGATGCAGCAGAAATGCTATTTGCAACAATTTCAACAGGAAAATAGAGAAGAATTTGGGTCAGATGCAATTGAAATGTAAATTATCAGTTTTTTTGAATAAAAGTTTATTTGATTACAATTTGAATTCTTAATTTTATAAAATAATTCTTAATTTAATTGTTATATTCTCATAGTATCAAGTATTTCTTATTTCACTCAAAGGTAACGTTTTATTTTGAATAATTACTTACTTTGAATAAAACCAAAATTTCTTTGCCATTTACATCTCGATGTAAAAAATAAGAAGAATAAAATAACTGAATGTGAATATTTGTTAAATTTTAGGATGTTAGAGACAAAAACAAGGTTACTATTGAAAATAGACAATATTGTAGAAGATATTGTATTTCTTAAAATTGAAATCAGACTAGACAAGCTAACTATGTTGGTTTAATACCCAATTTATAAAGAAGGTTGATTTAGTTTAGTCATATCAATATCAGGGAAAGTTAAGATTATTAAACCTACCTCAGAATTTAAAACTATTTATACAGTTGTATATATATCAACAAATAAATTGTAGTGTATTATTATTATGTCTTTTTGACGATAGCCCCGACTGCATACCCGAGTAGAATTTTCCATCTAGATCGGATCAGGCCTAATCCAAATCTTATCTGCCTTGGATATAAGTAACCAAATCAGGCAGGCATCGATCATGTAACACTGTGATCTCTGTTCTTTTTTAGGGGTCTTAAATTTTTTAATGAAAAATTGCTATATACATTTATATCACTTATACCCATAGAAAATAATTTTCAGGCTGTATAAATAAATTGTTCACGTCAAAAAATTGACTTTTATTCAAATTGCAGGAGTGTTTGTGCTATTTGGGCCATTCAGGTATGCAGTTATGGAATTAAAGACTATTAAATCCTTATTATGAGTGTAATCTGGCTTAAGCGCTATTATTGAACTCCTTCTTAGCAAAAACTATCTCTTTTGTAAGACGATCTTAATACAGTGGAATGGACATTTATGGTATTTACCATAAATATAACAAGATAAAAACACAAAATTGTTCAATAAATAGTATAGAAATATTCTAAAATTTTTGGAAAAAATCAAATTTTCCGACAGTATGTACTACTAAAAACTAAAAAAATGTTTATTTTCCTTAGGAATATAAACTATAATATATATATGAAAGTAGTATTTGAAATGCATCAAAATTTCACCTTGAAGTTAATGCTTTCCACTTGGCTAAAATATTTTCAGTATGAAGTATTTCGGTATTATTGACTTTTTATTCTCACCATCTTGTAAATATCATTTATCAATTCAAGTTAGATCTATTTCAGTATGCGTAAGAAATTAAAGAAAAATTTTAATGAAATTTTTTATCATTACTCAAGGGGATATTTTTCCACACGTAACAAAAGAATTAGAGATCAAATTTTTTTTTGGTTTAAATGTAATTCAATACAATTTTAGCAATTTAATGTACGAATACATTTCTTTTGAATAAATTTCATTAGTATAGGGTTTTTATATATAGATCGATTAAATGTATGCATATATATATACATTTATAATTTTAAAGAGGCATTAAAGCTTTTTTTGATTTTCTATCCAGTTGTAGTTCGCGTTTCGTCGCGAGTGAAGAAAATAATTTGAGTAGTTAGGGATTTTCAGTGCGAAATTTTTCAGCTGATATTAAGCAAAAAGTGAGAATAATAAACATATAAATTAAAATTAATTTAAAATTTATAAGATTATATATGTATATATATATATATATATATATATATATATATATAAATAAACAAAATGTGTTAATTAACAAATTGTCCTTATCAAAGTTTATATAGATCTATTTCGCTTTCTTTTAAATGTAAAGAAACTTATTTTTTATTTGTTTTTCGTTTTTATATGCAAATATATATTAATTCTTTAAGTCGTTATACAACTTAACAAATATAGTGAAATTCAAAAATTATGAAAAAGCTTTATAATGAAGTAAAGAAATTTATTCTTTAAATGAATTTTGAAAATCAAACGTATATTTACATATATTAAACGGAAATCTAAAAAATATAGAATTTTGTGCTTAAGAATCAACATATTTTTTATTTTAAAAATGAGTTTTTCTTTGGTTTAATTTATATTAAAAATTTGAGTAATTAGCTGAGTGAATATCTATTAATATTCAGTTATGAATATATTTAATGGTGATAAATTTTACGAAAAATTTAAAACAATTTTTTGATGTTTTTGAAAGGCAAAAACACTTAAAATGAATAATATAAAATTATTGTGCTTAAACGGGTGTAAAATTAGACTAAATTAAAAACCAAAGAAAAAAAAAACAAGGATTTTTTTACATTATGTTGCATAAGTCAAAATATTTATGAAAAAATTTTTGTAAGAAAGACATCTACAATAGTACAAAAAGTTAATAATTGATGAATATAATTTTTTTAACCATTTTTTTGCTTAATTCAAAAAACTAAGGATATTTTATTCAAAATAATTATTTGTTTGCTTAGTGTCAATATTTTATTCTAAATTTTAAATGAGTTTTGCAGAATGTAAACTAAGACTATGATTCTGAAAATATCTATTTCAATTAGTAATCGAAATTATTTGCTCAATTTCATTCTTATTTTTCTAAAGCATTAAAAGTCAATGAATCTGTTGACTATATTTAATATGTCCTCTTATATTTAAAGTTGATATATAGAGCATTTGTGCAGTCTATTAACGCATGCGTCTCTTTTAAGCTTATACACCTTTTTGTAGTTTTTTTATTATAGCTTTTTGTTCTTTTCAACGAAAACTTTGTGAATATCTTGCAATAGAATTATAAATAGAATTAATATTTTATTTCCTGACTTATAAACAGTGTGCTTAAAAATTCTTAGGTAATATGAAACCCATGGATTTATTTTTTTTTATATCAGTTTCAATATTAATGGGTTTCAAAGGAATTTAGATTATTGCAAATAAAAATGGAGTTTTAGAAATTATAAAATGTAATAAAACAATCAATATTGAAATAATTTAGTTAAGTATTTCATAGTCAGAAAAAGAAAAGCTTTTATAAGTTTATTACTACTTATTAAAGTAGTAATTTAAGTTTTTTATCCTAACCTTGGATCTATAAAGCTAAATTTCTCAAGAGGAATAAAAGTCATTTTTAAACAAGTTTTCTAAAATCCTTAGAAGGTTCGGAAAATTTTAATAAGCCCGAACTAAGGCAATTTTTTACTCTAGTTTAATTTAAAAAATTTTGGTTTTTACTTAAAATTGAACAACTTATTATTTTGCGTTATGAGACTAAAAAAAACAAAATTTCCGTCTATCCAGTAAGAGTAAAAACAAAAATATATATACACATATATATATATACATATCTATAAAGATGTATAAATATATATTTAGCTGAATATAATTCTTAGCTTTTGGTTCTTTTCACAAAAATTAATGTAACATGTGCATATAAAATTATTCAATATTTATATATAAGATTTGTATATTCAGTAACTGAAACTTAAATTATTTACATTGATAACAATTTTAGTTTTAAATTTTGCTTAAAAGCTTAAAAGAACCCAACCAAAATTTTACTCGCTGAGCTTAGGATAATTTTACGAAAAAATATTCAATTTTTCATATCAAAAATATTTTGATATTGTTTCGAAGAGAAAGATGGAACAAGATTTTTTTGTATTAATTTAACAAATTTTAGCTTAGACTATTTTTACTTTTGCAAATGAGAAATTTTATTATTTAAGATTTTGATATATATTTCAAATATTTTTGTTTGTTTGTTTTATAAGTAGTTTTAGGCTGGATTTGCCTTTATTTCAAGTCATATATTTTAAAAACAGATCTTTTAAAAATAGCTTGAAATGCATTTGATACTAAGGTTAAATATTGCATCAGATTATTTTTATGTATATATGAAATCACATTAAACAGCTTCAATTTACTTATTGTTAGTTTCTGGGAGTAAATTTTCGAAAAAATTCTGTAAAATCAAAACTTGTGCATTGCTTAATTGGCTGAATATCTGCAAGAATATGTTGAAATTTGAGCAAAGGATTCTATGATTTTTGTAAATAAAGGAAAAACCAGTTTGATAAAATCTAAAAAAATAATTTAATAAGCTTTAAACAAATTTCAATTTGAAAAAATTAATTAATTAGTCCACAAAACTTGTGTGTTGGAGCTAAGGCTTTCAAGAATATTTGAATTTTAGAAAATCAATCAAAAATTTAGTTTATATTAATTAAAGGGAATGCAAGTTTATTCTATTTTATCCAAATATTTAAGTTAATAAACTATTAAATTAAGTTTGTTGATCCATGAAACCGTGGATAAAACTCAACAGCATACACTGAAAAAATAAATACGGATGGCAAGAAAATATTTTTTAAAAATGGTGGCAATGAATTCACTTGAATTTACTAAAATTGAGTATTTAAATTATTGACTCAAGAATTATTTACTTGATTTCAGTACATGAAAAATCAAGTATCATAAAGGCGCTTACTTGAAAACCAAACTTTTTCTTTTTATTGTAGTAAAATAACACTAATAATTTTACCCATAATATTTTTTTCAAATAATTTATACCTGGCTTATGTTTACTCTTTTACCGAAAATCCATTTCTTATAGTTCTTAGATTGAAGAAGTAAGGCAGCAATAAGTAATTACCTCATTAATAGAAGATTAAGTGTTTGAGAACTTCATATATTATTTTTTATTAAAATAATTTTGTTTTTTATTTCCAGGAAGTTTTTTTGTGTTGATTGCTCTTACCATAAACAACAAAAGTGAATGTCTAATCGAAATTTTTAAAAAAATTAAACAATAGTAATAGTTAAAACCAAGAAGAATAAATTAAAGCAATACAAATGTAATCAATTATGGGAGTAGCAGAAGATTTTGCTCCTAGCTTCTTACAGAAACCACAATTAAGGCAGGATGATGATGGTAATCGTCTTATCTTTGAATGCCAGCTATTGTCATCCCCCAAACCAAATATTGAATGGTTTCGTAGTGATGTATTACTAAAAGAAGATGGACGAACTAAAATTAAAATACAGCCATTAGGTGATAACAAATATACCGTTATATTAGATTTGGATGATGTTGTCGAAACTGATGCTGGCCTTTATAAAGTTAAGGCACAAAATAAAATGGGTGAAGTAGCTGCATCGATAAATTTAAATTTTAGTCGTAAGTATTACTATTTCAATTATTTTTTAATATTTTAATTGAAAGATAAAATTTCAATATATCTTCCAAACAAATATTGCAAATGCTAAACTTGTGAAAAAATCTTGAGGAATTTAAATAGATAAATAAAGTTTAATTTGAGTATAAGTCTAAAAACAACTTTGTAACACTTTAAGATGTCGTTTATTCATAAAATTAATATTCGTTTACCTTTATTCTTCGAGCTAAATTTTATACACGTTAACTTGTATACAGCCGAAAAACATGTAATACATCGTCACATTATATGCGATATAGTAGAACTATTACAATTATGTCTTTTTAGACATTTAGTACCACTTTTATAATTTTCTTGCACGTAACATTTACATTGTTATCAAATATGTCTCTCAATGCTTAAAAAAGGAATTTAGAAGTCTTAGAAAGAGTATTTGATATTATGAATTAAAGCTTTTTTGCTGTTTGAAAAATCTGAAAAGTCTTTTATAAAATCTGGAGTAAGATTTTTATATTATAAAATTTTCTAAAAACGTTTCACTTATTAATTATGAAATAATTACAGCGGCTGATGAACCAAAGGAGAGGTGAGAATAACTCAAAATAATAATAATTATGCAAAAAATCCTGTAACTTTTATAATTTATTTCCAATAGCTTTTAACTAAAAAATTATTTTTCAAAAATTTAATTTTTGCATATTTTCTATTTTCATTTCTATATAATAATTTGCTTCAAAAATTAAACAAGCAACGATGCAAATAATCCAACGGTAAGCTTGTGTATTGTGTAAATTGTATAAAAGAATTAACACAAAAATACTTTTATGAAAAATTAATCGTGTTTGAAAAAAGTTGTTACTAAAACTTATAAAAATAAATATTTTATAAAGATAATATAGAAAATAAAAATATTTGTAATTAACAGACAAATTGATGGATTTGCTCCAACATTTGCTAAGAAACCTTCAATTAGACAAGAGGATGACGGTAAACGACTTCTTTTTGAATGCCGTATTAACGCAGATCCAAAACCCACTGTTATGTGGTTTCATAATGGTAACCAGGTCAAGGATTTATTAAGGCACAAAGTGAGTGTAGTTTTTAATTTTATAAATTTTGCATTAAATAATTCCTTATTGTTTATTAATTATTTAATTAATTAATATCAAAATCAATGGAGGCTAGTTAATTTTATCTTAGAAGACTCCAAGTTGAAACCATTACAAAAAAAAAAATTAAAAATACAAATTTATAACAATAATTTTTATTGTTTGAGTAAGGTTAATGTTACTCAAAATTTAAAACAGAGAAAAACCAGGTAGCATAGCAGTAGTCTCCAAAGAAATTATTTTTTTGGTTAATTTTGTGTCAATGAATCCAAAAATGATAATCGTTTCTTTTCTTTCTTCAAAGAAATGTTTTCGACACTTTTCTGAAAAACATGTTTTTGGTTCTTTGTTTTTTTGTTGATCTTTATCCTAAATTGTAGTTATTCGACTGGATTTAGCCGGATATTTTAACAAAGATGTTATTTTTTTGAATGTAGTACAGCGTACTATTAAATCATTAGAAATTTGGCGGCATTGATTTGTTTAAAAAAAATATAGAAACTATGTTTTAAAATTTTATCTTTTATTGCTCAAAATATAACAGAAAAATATTCAGCTGATATAAGAAAACAATACTATAGTTAACTAAAATTTTATTATTATTTCCTCAAAACAAAAACTGTTCTTTAGCTTATGGTAGACAAAGATGGCCATTCATATTTTGCATCACTTGAAATTAAAAATGTAACTGTTGAGGATGCCGGAAAATATAAGGTGACAGCAAAAAATGAGCTTGGCGAAAGCACCGCCACAATTAGTCTAAACTTCGATAGTAAGTGAAAGAACTGTTTTTTTTTTTTCATTTTTATAACATAATTTAATGCATGTGAAATTGTTATAGACTTTTTAATCCTTTAATAAATATCTAAATTAGATATTTTCGTATATATATATATACTTTGATTTTTACGATTTGAATATTTTTGGTTTATTTTTACACAAGTTTTTTTTCATTAGACATTAAAAATTCATGCTGCTCATTTGTTTTGAAAAATATTTTCGGTAATTTACGTATTATATACATATATGTTAAAATTGTGCATTTATAAACATTTCTATTTTTTAAAAATAACACACAAGCTTATGAAATGTTAATTAATTTACTATTTAGCTTACGGATGCTATACATAATATTTTTGTGAAAAAAATATCAAAATCCTTGAAAAGGTTCAAGTAGTTATTAATAATTAGCCATTAATAAGCTCTCCATAATTTGGTCTTAAGTATATCTAAAATATACATATATGCAAGCAGTGAAAGAAAGAAACACACTAATATAATTTATTTTCAAAAACAAAAAAGATCATGTAAGAATAATTCAAAATTTGCAGAAAATTTTCTGATTTTTTCTCCACTTATTAATATACGTTAAATATTTTACGTAATTAAATTTAAATAAATAGTTAAGATTTTTTTCAAGAACAGTCTAGTGTTAATTCTATAACTATGAAACAATAGAAAATCATATCCCTGTTGTTTTCAACTTTCCAATGAATAGCTCAATAGCTGCATTAGTCCAATTTTAATATAGGGAATAAAGATACGTGAATTTTTCTTTATACAAATTTACGTATTGATACCTTCTGCTTTTTACGTAACTCAAAAGATATATCCAGTAACAATGTTTCTCTCATGGAAATACACTTCAAGCAACGAATCTATTTATATTCATTTAATACAATAGAACATATCTTAGAAAAGGTATCCTTTAATAAAGTAAAATTTTATTCACATACATATCTGCATTTATGAATTCGATATTGTTGAAAAATCTCTAAAACTACAGTAAATGTTAAAAGTAATGTGAATTGCTTGTCCATAATTTTCTAACCTCTGAATTGTTCTATTCACCATTGCTTATCAATATCATGAATTTTCTATTATTTCGAAGGATAAGCTTTTCCAGCAATCTCTTTCTGTTAAGTTGAAGGTTTTATATAAAATAGGAAGTAAAGGTATAATTTTTTGTAATATTAGTAATAATAACTTACAACTAATGATTCCGTTTTAAATATTTTCAAAGAAAATTAAAAATTCTGTACTACTGTTTCTTAAAAAATTACCAATTATAATATTTTCATGAGAAATTACATTGGAAAATAGAAAAAATATTAAAATAATTTCAGTAATCATTGGTCAAAATGCTGTTGAGAGTTTTTTATAGAAAATAAACAAAAAATTCCATATTTGCAACTAAAAACATTTTCATTACACTTTTACTAAAACTTTCGCTACAATTGTTCAAAAATGAAATAAAATTGTATATAGTTAACATTCCATTATAGTCCGGTTATTACTCCCAATATTATTTATTTTGATAAACAAAATAAAAAAGAAATGTTCAAATTTGAGATATATTTTTCAAAATAAAAACAGCTGACTGAAAATTTTATTAAGAAAAAAGAAGCATAATAACGCATGCGACAAACAAATACCGTTATATTCAACGAAATATATTTAAAAAAAGCAAAAAAAAAAAAAACGAAGTTAAATATACATACAGATTCGTTATATTGAAATTAGGCGATGAAGCTCCTGTACCCGAAGATGGAATAAGACCAACATTTACCGAACGACCAGTAATACGACAAAGCGAAGATGGTGGAAGTATAACATTTGAATGCCGTTGTGTTGGTGATCCTAAGCCAACTGTTATTTGGTATAAAATGGCAATAAAACTTTTGAAAAACAATATATATAACAAAATTTAAAATTTCTTTTTATAATTTCTTTCATTTGAATTATGATACAAAAACTAAAAGGTATCATGGTAATAAACAACTAAATGAAGGAGGACGTTATCGAATGTCCTTAGAATTAGATCAAAAATTATATCACATGGCAAAACTAGAAATAACCAATGTTACAAATAATGATAAGGGTGAATATCGAGCTAAGGCAAAAAATAAACATGGTGAAGGTGTTGCTACAATCAATTTAAATTTTGAAGGTGGATCAAAGCCAAAGTAAGTAAATCTGTTTTTGTTTTTTTATTAAAATTTTTGAATTTGATTATTTTAATTATCTTCTACTTTATCTTTTCAATACAAAAAGGGATTACTTATACCTCAGTAAAGAACTTATTTCTTTAAATAAAATCATTACAGCAATCGGTTTAGAAGATACTAGACTAGGTCTATAGATTTAATAAGCTTCAATTCATTTAATTTCCTAATTTGAAGGAGCGTATTAAGTTCATATATATGTTTGATCTTCTTGCATACTTATTAATACGGATGTATTACTAAGTTTCTTTGTTCTTTCCACTAGGCATTGCAGGTTTTTATGTATTCAATTTTATCTAATTGTAAGTAATAGAAGTTGTTGTAAATAAGGCATTAAAGCCCGAATTCACAGTTCATACTATCCACAGTTTTTCTTAGTGCATCTGTCAACTTAAGAATGTACTTTACCAGATTTTGCATTTCACAGTTCATACTTAACACTTAATTAGACTTAACTTCGTACCTAAGTTAAATCTCCAATTCTCACGACTTAAATTTGATTCGACTGACAGCAAAGCAGAATTTGTGTCTATTTTGCTAAATTTTATGTCAAATTTATTTATGGACGGATCGAGAATTCTATGCAAGATTTAGAATAACCAAGCAAACGGCACAAATTATTTTAGAAGAGATTGCTGAAAAAATTTCTAACAAAAAAGACTGTTGAATGTCAAATTTTGTTAAAAAATGACAGTTCGTGCTTTAGAAATAGTTTTCTATCAGTAGAATCCAAAAACGGCATATTTTGGGAGGGATAGATCACTCTGTCTGGCTCAATCACCCTAGTAGTCTTATACAAACTACGGTTAACTTGGAATATTTTCAGCTTGGGGAAAAAATAGATCAAGTGCTAAAAAGAAATGAAATTCCTTATTTGGACTAATAATAATATTTTATTCGATTTTCTAACTACACATCCAATTTCGAGTTTGGTTGTAATGAATTGAAAATTTAACTACATTTTACAGTTAACATGTATTATAGCTTGCAATATTAATTCTGATTTTGATTAAAGTATTAATTCACTTGGCTTCACTCAATTTCATTTTTTTTTCTATTCTTATGAAGCCAATTACTATTTAGAAATAGGTTAGCTTTGTTCGGATTTTGTAGTAAATTATGTTACTTCAGTGTATTAGATTTCATGATTATTACATTCAAAGGAGCTTTCCATGTTTTAAAGATCTATTTTCTTTTATAATTATAGTCTTTAAATTTTTAACTGTTCAAAACTTTAAAAATTCACTCCATTTACTCAAATCAAAATTTTCAATTGATATTAATTCAAATATTATTAAAAAATATTACAGAATTCCCGATGGTAAATCACCTCGTTTTCCTAAAAAGCCGACAATACGCCAAGAAGAAGATATTTTAATAATGGAATGCATACTTGAAGCTCACCCAGTTCCTGAAATAACATGGTATCAAAGTGATAAGCCAATTACAGATACAACAAGGATAAAAATGTCTCGAAAAGCTATATCTAAAGATATATATATTTTAACATTGCAAATAGCAAATCCTACGAGGGAAGATGGAGGGCATTATAGATGTAACGCATTTAATGTATATGGTGAAAGTAATGCAAATATCGCATTAAATTTTCAAGGTATTTAAAAAGACCGAAATGATAAAATAAACAAGAGATAAAATTTTTGTGTATATTCAATAAATGCGATTGATTATTATAATGTATATATATTAACGCATATATGTTTGTAGTATACATATGTATATATTTAATACTGGGAGTAAAAATCAGGTCAACGTTTTAGCGAATATTATATATTAGCTTCATTCAGAAATTATTTGTTATTTATTTATATTAAGTTTCATGATAATTTTTTTGAAATTTATTAGGTGGTGATGATATTAATGGTTTTGCTCCATCATTTACTGAAAAACCACGTATACAACCAAATAAATCAGGGACATTAATTACTATGACATGTAAATGTAAGGCCAAGCCAGAGCCAACAGCGACTTGGTATAAAGGACAAGAAATTATTAAGGAAACTAAAAAAATCAAAATCAAATCAAAAACAATAGCTGAAAATGTTTATGAGCTTGTATTGGAAATAAAGGTGAAAAAAGTTAAATTTGTTAACAAAAGTAAAAATAAATAATCAATTATATATCAGTAAGTTTTAACAATCTATAAATACTGATCTGTCAATGACCTAAATACTGAATTTGTTTGAAAATATTTTTATCTGATCAAAACTCAAGTGATCATTTTTGCATTTAGGATCCTGGTGCTTCAGACGGTGGAACCTATCGGTGTCATGTTAAAAATGAATTTGGTGAAAGTAACGCAAACCTAAATTTAAATATTGAAGCTGAACCTGAACAAGAAGGGGAGGGTCCAATATTTATTGAGAAACCAAGAATTGTTTCCGAACACAATGATAAACTTGTTATAATGGAATGTAAGGTAAAAGCTGATCCTAAACCACAAATAACATGGACACGAAACGGTAATATTGTTAAAGACAGTAATAAAATAAAAATATCAATGGAAGAAAGAGGCGATATATTCTATATTAAGCTTGAATTACATGATCCACAACTTGATGATTCTGGTTTATATAAATGTAACATTAAAAATAATTTGGGTGAATTAAATGCAAATTTAACACTTAATATTGAAAGTAAGTACAATTGAGTAGTTCAAATTTGATATAAAAATATCTAATATACAATATATATATTTTTTATATTTTGTTGTTTGAAATAGTTGTTCCTGTTATAAAAGATAAGCCTAAAATAATAAAAATAATAAAAAAAAGAACAGTAATTATTGAATGCACTGTTGCATCAAAATTCCAGCCAGAATGTACTTGGTATAAGGAAACAACAGCAATTAAAGATAGTAAACGACATAATGTTAATATACAACAAACACGTGAAGGAGAGTATTCGGTTAAATTAGAAATAAATGAAGTACAAGATAATGATAAAGGATCATATAAATTAATAGCTAGTAATCAAAAAGGTGAAGCTATATCACAAATAGTTCAATTAATTGATATACCAGAGGAAGAACGTAAACCAACAAAGCCTGAAATATTACGTAAATTGACTGAAAAAACTATTCAAGAAGGCAAAACATTTGAGTTATTAACACAATTAAAACAAAGTGACAAAAAATGTAAGGTTGTATGGTATAAAAATACAACTGTTATTACAGAGACAAAAGATATAACAACTACATTTGATGGTATGACAGCAAGACTAACATTTAGTTCAGCAAAATTAGAATATAGTGGTACATATCGTGTTGTTATTAGTAATGAAAAAGGCCAAGATGAGTCTTCAGCTAAAATTGTTATTGAGAAACTTGATGAGAAGAAGAAAAAGCAGCTACAACAAGAAGAAAAATTAGAGGAAGAAAAATTAAGAAAAGAAGAAGAAATCAAACGGATGCTCAAAGTAAGCTTAAAATATTTAAAAAAATATACTATATACAGTTTTTTGATACACTAAAAAATTTTAAATGACGTCTTCCATGTTAATTTGTGGTAAGGTTTTTTTAAGATAATAATTGCAAAAGTTGGAAATTATAGGAAGACATTTTTTGCTAAAGTATTAATACTGCAATATGAGATTAAAAGTATATCGGTTTCCAAATATTTAACAATTGGTACTAATCTTAATCTCATATTCTTTAGTGCAATCTATTCATGGCTTCAAACGGAATCTAAAATTTTTATAACTAAATTTATATTCAAGTCAATATATAGATCATATTCTGATTCAATTTAGTCGCGAATAAAACTTTCATGTTGAAACCAACTTTCTCTTCTGTTAGATTTCGATTCGGAATATTTACCCTTACCTCAGTAATGATATGAATTCCAACATTGACTTCGAATTTAAGTTTTGACTCTAAAAACATTTTTTTGCTTTGTTGCAAATAACTAAACAACTGAAAATGATTGCACTACTAGATTTCCGATATGCATTTCATAAATCAATAAATTAATAAGTCTTTAATTTAAGTATACCAAGAATATTAACTTATTAAACATATTTAGCTCATTATAATCGATTTAGAAACAAGGAGTAAAAAGGAGTAAAAAGGAGTATAAGATTTGACTTTTTTTTACATTTTCACATTATGGTGTGTAGCCCTATTTTTTTAGTCTATTAATTAATTATTTTTAATCCGAAAACCAAATATACTATAAATGTTGTCTCTAATTACGATTCAAATTGATCATTTTACATATACTTTGAAAAAGAAGAGGAACAAACAACTGACAAAAAATCATTTTAATGGGCTTAAATATTTGTAAATAATTTATTTTGTTATATGTTTTTTTGTGTATGTTGTGTTTTTTATTTGTCCATAGGAAAAGGATGCATCAGTTGAAGAGAATACTGAAAAATCAATAGAAGTCGACAAGGTAAGATTATTTCTTTGTTATTAAAACTAAATCACCAATAAATTTTTACGAAACAATAAACTCAAAACTTTTGATTGTGTTAAAATTCACTTTAGAGTGAAGAATATAAGGAGAGCAAAACATATCTTATTGATAATGAACAGGATTTAGTATATAATTCAAAAGATTCATTGATGGTAACTAAAAAATTTAAAATATTAGAAAATATACAAACATAAATATAATTTGTATGCATATATTTAAAACAAAGAAACTAAGAATAGGGATTAATGCGACGAAAGATTATATTGAGTTTAAGTCTTGCTATTGAATTGTCGGCATTATACAAAGATTACACTCAACAAGACATTTCAACGTTTTTTCTTTGCAAGTATATAACAAAACTTAAGGCACAAGTTTGTAAGGAAAGTTTTGAGCTCTTAGGTAATAGTCAGGTGAATTTTATCTTAAAATAAATTCTTTTAATTATCATTCGTATTGCAAATTAGTTTAGGTATTAAGTCGAAATCTTTTAACACTCTTAAATGTTATTATTATTCAATAATGTTGTATCAAAGGGGACTTGGATTTTCATTAAAAAGAAAACAACATATACACTGACCTTCATAAATAGACCGTTTTTTTCATTTTTCAACTTAAACGCCTAAAAAACTTTTAATATTTAATAACATTTAAAAAAGTTCTTAGTGCTTATTCTATGTGAGGTTTTTCTTATGATAACATAAATTACAAGGCGAATTAAAGCAGGCCTTTCAAACTGCTGGTTTGATAACCAGTTTTGTATTGTATTTTCTTATATATTCTTGGACTTTATTAAAAGTTTTTAAAATCTATTCAAAATTATACTTAATATTTTTCATTTTTGAAAGACTAAACGAAAAAAATCCCTCGAGAAAAATAAAGTTAAAAATATTACATCTGAGGAAGACCAAGAAGATAAGCCACTAGATAAAAAACGACGAAAAAGTTCATCAACAGATGAAAAACAAAAGGTACATGACAAATACTTTGTGATATTAAACACAAAAATAATTCTTTTGATATCCATTTTTAAAAACACTCATAGGTTGAAAAATTGAAAGAAAAGACCCAAAAACTTAAGGTAAAATGAATAAATTAAACAAGATACAAAACTATACACAAATAAAAACAATATTTACAACAGGACAAAGAAAAAGACTTACAACCAAATGAGCCAATAGTACATGATCTGCAAAATGGCAAAGATAAGGATAAAGAAACTGACATTCAGGTATTCATGAAAGTATTGAGCTTAATAGTATGAAGTTGCATATTAATTTAGTTTTTAATATGTTTTATTTTCTACGCCAAAAATACCATTCACATTTTTTACATAATTAGCATTTCTGTTATTTTTCTTTAAGGCTATTTTGTAATTATAAAAAGATTATTAAAAAATTATTAAATAAATGTACTACCATCAAAGCTAGACGAAAATCACTGTTGGAATTTTAGTCATTTTCTTTCGATTTAATACTTTTTTGTATTTTAATATTATTGCGATGAAGTGATTTGCCAATACCATCAAAAACACACCTGTTCCAAATCCTACTCTCTTTTTGATGGAATATCTTTCTCCCAAGCCATTTCTTCTGATTTTTTTCTGTTTTGTGTGCCAAAAAAGATACCGGCATGTTAGGGCAAGGATCTTAAAACTTCTCTGTTTTTTATTCTAAAAACCCAAAAACTAAGAAACTAAGCCACGAAAAACAATTCTTAAACATTTGTAGACAAAATATTGATTAGTAAGGTGAATAGGAAGCAGTTTTGAATGATTTTTTTGAAGGGAAATGTATTTTTTCAATTTTGATATTATCGTTTGATCTCGATATAAATATTAAATTTAATCAAAAGTAATACCTTTTCCAGGATATTATGATTTCTAGTAATTTTTCTAAATGTTTTACCCAATGATTTTAAAGCTACTAAATAGAGCAAACAAATTAAAAGCAAGGCCCTAGCCGTAGTAATTGGCATTTATTTTGAACTCTTTCTCTAACTTAAAATTTCCAAAAATTTTCATAAAATTCAATTTTTTGTATATAAAAGCTTTGTCAACTTTTATATAAAATTTCATTATAATCAACTTTTAGTAAAGTTATAAAATATCTTAATTTTTTTAGAAACGATTTGAGTATTGCTTACTTTTATTTTTAAAATCTTAACCAACTTTTAATTCAAAAGTAAAAAAATAACTACTCAGGAATTGTTTTTACATATTTTTATCTTGATTTAAGGAGGAACAGAAAAAACTTGAACAAAAATCTAATGAAAAGTTTGAAGATGAAATAAAAAAGCCTATAAAACGGCTGAGCCAAAAGAGTAAAGAAAAAAAACCAAAGGTACACATAAACAAATTTTAAATAAGTATACAATAATATTTCATTAAAATAGGATAAAGAAATAAATACACTAGAAGATGAGATACCAAACGAGGAGCTTCGAATTTCTAATGATAAAATAAAAGAAGTGACAATTGAGGTAGAATAAATTTTAGTAGAGAAAATTGCTTTATTTTATTATATGCTCATAATTTTTCAAAAATATTAGGATAATGTATTTCATAACTTTAATCGCTTTGATTATTAGGTTTTTTGTTACACAAATAAGAGCAGACTAAGCGCAAAGTTATTTGATCTAAAATTTTTTTTTGCTAATATTTCTGATAATGCTCAGATTAGGAATTCTTTTTTATTTTTTCTTCAATATAAAATATAATTTGATAGCTAGACTCAAATTTTTCTATTTCAAAAGGAGGAAAAGAAAATTCCTAAGAGAAAAGCTGAAGAGGAAATTAAAAAGCCTGTTCATCGCCTTAGTAAAAAAGGCATCGAAAATATACAAAAGGTACGAAAAAATTATACACACTAAAATTTAATTATTGAAATTGGCATACACGAAAACCAATAATTTATTAAAAAGGTTTTGCTTAGTCTTTTAAAATTTATGAAAGTAAAATGCATTATAAAAAGCTCTAAATTCTGATTTTATTAAGATTTATGTAAGGATACTCGTATTAATTAGTGTTATTATTTTCTACTCTTTTCTTTTATAGATTGAATCACTTGAACTAGTTGAGGTAAACTATTCAAATATTGATTATATATAACTCTTTATTTATTCTGTTCTTTTTTTTAAATAACTAAAATAAAATCATACATAAAAATACTAGGAAGAAGGAAAAAAACCTAAATTGAAACATGAAAATGAAAAACAACCTAAAAAAGGAACATATAATATTCCATTAGAGGTAAAATACTATAGTTAAATATAAAACAAACATAAACAACATATAAACGAAAATAACTTTTTTTTTTTTTGGTTTTATCAAAACTTTTTCATTAGGAAGCAGAAGAAATACAGAAAAATAAAGCTGATCTAAAGCAGGTAAAGTATTTGACACTTTTGACTAATTGTATTGTAAAAATGTGTAATACTCAAATTAAATTAATTAAAATGAAAATTAGTGAAACATTTGTTATTAAAGGCAATTTGGTTTTATGGTACAAATAAACAATAGATTGCTTAAGTGAAAGTAGTAACATTCTATATTCCTTATTCTCATTTTCTTATTACCTTTTATTATCTCTTGCCTACTTTAACTATTAACCTTGTTTTTGAGATCTAAGTGGACAAATTTTATTATATTAAAATAACTTTTAGGGAAAGCGAATTGGATTAGAAAATGGAGCACTTGAAAATATTGATACAGAGGTAACATATACATACATAATTATAGTTATATACATTAATTTAAAATTTTTTACTGCAATCATTTTACTTTTGAATTTACACTAAAAGAATATAAACCTTTAAAAATTAAAAAAAATAATTTTAATAAAAAATCTTTTATTTCTTCTTTATCAACAGAAAACTGATTTTGATATCGGAGTACGGAAATTCGATCGAAAGGTAAGCATTGCATTTTTTTCAAATTTTAGCATATTAAACTTTAAAAAAATTATAAATATTATGTGAAAATTTTTAACTATTATTTTTTTAATAATATATATAATGAATTTGTAATTTTTTCTTAAACTATTAAAAATATCGAAAAAAAATTATTTACTTATTTTATTCAATTGGCTTGGAGAGATGGAAGTTGTTAAATAAAATTTTATTTAATAAAAAATGAGAATTTATTTAATTACCACCAGAGATAAACATTATTTTTTTAATATAAATATTTCGCCAAATACGTTTTACGCCAAATAAAGTAAAAAATAGGCTCCTTAGAGTGTATACTATGTTTATTTTATTATTCATTGATAAAAATCAGTTTTACGGCCAAATATTCCGACTGAAAAAATAAGTAGAATTTATTGCTTTCTAATGTTTAAAAACATTTATGTACCTTAAAGATAGTGGTCATGCCTACAGATTGTACATAATTGCTGTCGTAGCATTTTTGATGCAAGCGTTTTCCTTTAGAGAAGTAAAATAATGAAATTTACGGCAAAAGTATATTTTACTTTTTAAACTTATCCACAAAGTAAAACTAAAAAAAGAAAAATAGAAACAATGGAACTGCAAAGTTTTGTACAATAAAATTAAAATTATAATCTACCAAAGGCACAGCAATAAACTTGATACAAATAGTATTTAAAATTTGACTTAAAATGATGTTTACAAAATACGTCTTGCATCGATATCAAAGACTAATTGATTTTAAGTTTTAAAGTAATTGTTAAAATTACGCACTTATTGTTAACTAAAATTTCACACATGTAAATTGTTCTATGTTATTTGTAAATGACAATTTGTTGTTTTTGTTTTTCTTTTTGTTTAAAATTTAGGACTCTAAGGAAATACGAAAAGAATCAATCTCGCAACAAGGTGAAACTATTATGGAAGATGGGAAAGTATCTCGAAAGTCATCAGTTCAGGTATGATTCCCTTTTATGCTGTAATAATTTTAATAAAAGCAATCGAATGTTTTCATTTAACAATAATATTAACAAATTATGTTTTTTTTCATAAGAAACTTTAACAAAATGAAATAGTAAAAAATTTCAATTGTTTTTATATAAAATTGATTCAACTTCAAATTCAACTTACATATATTACCAAATAAAAAATCCAATGAAATCAATTATTGAGCACAATATTTTTAGGATATTCCATTTTTAATTTTAAGCACTACCCTTTTTCAAAGCTTAAATGTAATTTTTTGTACTTTTTAAATGTTGTTCTTTGCAAATTTGATCAAAATTTTCACCTGGTAATTTTTTTAAACTCGGAAGAATAAAGTCGAAAATTTAAGGAGTTCTTATGCCAGAAGGCATAACATTTGTTGAATGTATTAGCTTCAATTAATTCTTACCTTTGGATTGAAAGTTTTTAAATTGTTTTCACTTAGGTGTAAGTAGCTAGAATTTTTTCACCCTCTGCAAAAGATTTAATTCTAAATGGTAGTCCTTGGTCATGTGTTTTTCTAATTCTAAGTAAAGTAAAAAAATTTTGATGCCAATTTTTTAAAAAAAACTTGTAATTTACTATTTGTAATTTTATTATTTCTACATTAAATTTTGTAAACAGATTGAAGAAGAATCAAATAGTGAATCCAGAAGATCATCTATAGTTGAAAAGAAAGCACTCAAGGTATGAAAATATTATTAAAAAATTTTATTTTGCATGTTTTTGCAAGCAATACACAAATGAACATATTTCACAGAATCAAAAGTTTTTTTCTTAAAAAATTTTTAAATTTTTTAAACAACTAAATATTACATACTACAATTTATTGCACAAAATATTTACAATTTTTGTTATATCTATAATTAAAAATTTTTTTGCAATATTTTGAAATATTCAATTCGATACACACATTATATACACAATCAGCCAAATGTTATTGAAGAACAGACACTTGAAGCTAGAAAAAATCCAATTGAAATTCGGGAAGAGTTACCAAAGTTGAAATCAGCTGAACGTCGTCAGATAAAGGTGAGAAAATTAGTAAAACAAACAAAAAATAGAAAACTGCAAAATGTCGTCAGTCTTTCGTCTTTCGTCTATCACTTTCTATACTCTGTACTAATTTCTTTTTTATACTTTATACAAAATCCTAAAACGAAAAATGAATTTATAATAAATATTAATTATATGTTAAAACTAACTTTTTTTAAATCAGAACTAAAGTAGTTCTACACTATACACAATACAATAACATTACCAAAATTATGAAAACAAAGTTTTAAGCATCTGCGGAAGTATTTATTGTAGTCAAATAAAATTACTTTTAGCTGAATAAAGTATTGCGCATGATCCTTTAATTTTGGTAATGTTGCTTGAAATTTTTTGCTTCAATTAAATTGTATCTATATAAAAAAAATAATTTAAAAATAACGTGTTTTTTTTATATGTATCCATTTGTGTTTTGTGGTATCTAAATATGTGTACGAATTAAAAACAAATAAAAATAAACGACAAAAAATAGAAAATTGAAGAAAATAAACCACAGGAAATTATTCCAAAATTACGAAAAGTGCCAGAAAAGCCAAAAGAAGATCCCCCAAAAGTTGAACCTAAGAAAACTAAAGTTAAAATACCAAAAGCCAAAAAATATGAAGAATTACCAGAAATTCCTGATTATGAAAGACCAGAATTAGAGAAATATGAAAAATCTGATTTCGATCCTAGTAATTTTGAGAGAATATTAGATATACCAGAAAAACTTGGTAAACAACCAATTGAAATCGATAAAAAGCATCCACAACAAGCCATTTTAAACAATGGTATACCAAGGGTATGTATTATCATTCTAATTATTATGATTTAAATAATATCACAAATTACATAACCATTTTTTATGTTTACGTGTTACATATTCTTTATCGAATCCCCATTTTAGAAAGAATCATTTCAATCAGATGATCAAGATATTGTAAAAGGCTTACAAATTGGAAAAGGTAAACTACCTGATGATAAATTAAATGAAACAGCTCCAGTTTTAAAGCCAGTAATAATAGAACCACTAGAGGTAAGATTAATTTTGGTTTTTCTTATTTCAGAACTAAGTATTGTATAAAATTGTATATAAATTGTAAATTTTATTCTATTTTTTCTGTAAATACTTGTTTTGTTTTGTTTTGTCATTATCAATTAACTTCTTGGAATGCATTTTCGATTATAATGAAACCATTTTCACATTTTTCCAAAATTTACATAGGATGACAATCAATCTGAAAACAAGGCAAGTATTTATTTCTTAATTGATTTGATGAATATTTTTTTTAATAATTTGTAAATATATATTTTAAAATAAAACTAACACAATTATATTCTTAATTTTGTTTCTATAGTATGACTTAGGGGTGCCTTGTGTATAAATTTTATTTAAAAAAAAATAAAATGTTTTAAATTTTAAATTTTATCATAATATTTAATACAAAGTTTATTCATTATAATAAAACTGGGGGCAAAATGGGATCCTTTCAGTTCCAAATACATAAATGCAAGTTGAATAAGATGTTGGCACTGGTAACAGTGCACATAAATTAATAAGGGAAATTATCTTTAAAGAAAAAAGCAAGATGGCATTGAAAAATTTTTCTCGTGTATGTATCATGTAAAGGAATATTATATACATATTTCCAATGACTCTCCATTAAAGCAGTCATTATTTCATCTTTCTTTCTATTGTACTTACATCAGTTATGACGTTTATATAGAAGCTCCTATAAACAATATTCTAATGCTATGTAGAATATCTCTGCTAATAAATTAAAAATAATTAATTACAAAAATTTACATGTTTCTTATTCCCACTAAGCATTTCAAATACGTCATACTATGCTCATATGCCTGGACATTGAAACCTTATTAGTATTCCCTAGTCAAATATGAAACATTTTTAAGATTTGTAAATATTTTTAATCAGAAATTTTAATTATTTTTGTATAATTTTTATGTTATTGACTGTTCATAACTTTGTAAATATTTTATATGTGTGACATGCTGATCATTACAAAACAAAAAATAAAATATACATATAAAAAATTAAATAAAATAAAAAAATAAATAAAAGGATAACACAATATCAACGCAACGCTTAAATCAAAGACGTAGGCTATCATTTTTATATGTTAAGCCAATTGAAAATGAAAGTTTTCTTTCAATACAATTGAAACCGGTCACTCGAAAACTAGTACAGCCGGTAAAAGCACAACAAGGGGAAATATTATTAAAGGTAACAATCGTAAGCAGTAAGCAATTCAAATAATTTCATTTAGCGATGAGACACTATATTCTTTCATTATATATATACATACATACATTATTCATGCAATTGCAGTATTTCATGATTTTTCTGCATTTATAAAACAATTCTAATTATAAAACTCATAAAAAGCTTACATAATAAAATTTCATCTATAAGAAACTATAATTTTAGCTTTATCTGCTTTTCTTCTGGATTTTTTCTTATACTTGGCAAAATATCAAAATTAAAGAAGAAAAATTTAGGTGATTGCTATTAATGCAAATAACACTAACACTTATTAACACTAAACACACTAATATAAAAATAAGATTTTTAAAACATGAAATTCTTTGTAACAAAAGATTACTAAAGAGATCCTGCCAAAAATTTTTGAATACATCAAAGCTTTTAAAGTGGGGTCATTAACAATTTATTTTAAAATTATATACGTAAAATTCTTTTCTATAGTTTTTTATAAATAAAAGTTTTGAATATAATTGAATAAATAATAGATTTAAAAATTGAATATTTTGTAAATATTGCTAGTTAAAATTTTTATATTTAACAATTAGAAATAGAAACAATATGTATTTTTTTGGTAATTGCATACTAAAGAAAATCAACATCACCCTAATTCCCTATTTAGGAAATTTATGGTATTTTTAATTAGTTTTTAGCTTGTTTCAAATACCATACTGAAGTTACTAGTTTATAAAATTTAATTCAACTAAACTATATGAAGAATATACATTTCATCGTGGATTATAATTGTTACTATTATTAAATTTTGGATAAATGTGCAATATTTAAGTATTTTAAAGCTTTTCAATACATATATCTTCAAAAATATTAAAAAAATTTTCGAGGCTAAAATAAGTTTAATTTGGGTTTTCCTTCGATCGTTTGCCAAATATTTGTTAGGAAAAAAATATAACTTTCAAGATACAAAAAAATTTTTCCATTTATTTTAGTTAAATTTCTTATATATATATATATATATATGATTTATTTATTTTTTTATTATTTTCCATTTATTCAAACAACAAAACAACATCACAAAAAAAAACTGAAAAACAGCATAATGATAAGCTTAAAAAGGTTAATACAAGTGTTGCTAAATATCCTGAATTATCTGATGGACTAAGAAGTTCTGAAATGCCAAATATATATGATTATGAACAACCAAAATTAGAAACATATGAAGGTTTTGAAATTGATACACCCATAAAAAAAACAAAGGTAAACGAACGCTGAAAACAAAAGATATCAATTAAATTGCTTTCATTTTAATCATATGAAGAATATATAATTATATAGATGCACAACAAATTTAATATATGGTTGATTCCATTCGTATAGGTAGTTCAATTTGATTGAGAAAAAGCAACTAACCATGACACTTGAAATAACTAAACGCTCCTAATTATAGCATTAAACAAAATGCTAAAATTTAAGCATCAGTTGTAAAAAATGTATTACACAAAATAATCGGAATTCATTATGATTTGGTCATACTAATCAAATAAGTACAAGTATATGTAATAAATTTAGGCTAAATTATTGACTAAAAATAACTTTTAATATAAATATATCGTCTATGCGTACAAACATATATCAAAATATTGTGGGGATTTAAAGATATTAAAATTTGTGTAATGCTATTAATGTTAGCTAAATTTATTTTTAATATAATCTAAATCATTCCCTTTCTATAATTCAAAAGAATACAAAACAATAATTCTCGTACTTTAAAATAATATCGAAAATAAAATATCAATATGAGAAAGCATTTATATGATTCATCTTTTCGTAGATAGTTCAAATAAAAATTAAATTAATAATCAAATAATTAAACTTAAATAATATATAATTAGCTTAGTTGATCTACAGTAATCAGTGAATGATGATTTTTAAATTAAGTATTTTTTGGAATAACGAAAAATAACAGAAATCTTTACAATACAGCCAAAATTCAACTTAAATAATAATATTTCAATAAAAATAACCAAAAACGTGAAGGTGCAAGTGTTTATTTTTACAATTTTAACTGATTCTATTTAATTTTAGTTTACAAAATGTAATAAATACAGCGAAATTTTTTGTGTAAAATGTTTCTTTGAGTAAAGAAATAGCTTGAAATAAACTGAACATAAAATGGTTCGATATTACTTGATTTTTATAAATTAACTTAACGTTTTCTTTTTTGAATTTACCAAAGCCAAAGCCAACTGCTTTTGTATATTTTTGTAGAAATTTCAAATTTTCAAATACAAAGCATTTGAATTATTTTATTACTTTGGAATTTGAAAACCAAAAACGAAAAAATCTTTCAAATATTCAGAAGAATAATTAGTGTATTATTTTTGATTAAAGGATGAAAAACCTAAGGTTCCATCGATTAAAACACCAATGCCAACTCTTGAAGCACCCAAGATTGAAGTTATACGTAGACGTGGTTCACTTATACCCCCCGAAGATGCTGGTAGACGTCCGAGTCTTATTATTAATGACGAGGTATGTAGATATTATTTATTCATATATATAAATATAAAGTTACATTACATAAATATTATATCAATTTATTCAACTGTTTAGCTGAGAAATACTATCTACTTTGAAAAGGATTATTATTATTTTTTTTTTGATTACAATTATAGTTTTCATAGTAATTCTATTAAGATAGTATATCAAGAGTCTAAATATTTTATAAATAAAAATAAGAAAGAGTAGGGATTTTAAATTAACTAAAAAGACAATATATAGCAGAAATAAGAAAGTTCCAAATTAATATTTAACATAAATTTAATACAAAATAGATCAAAAGTAGCTTATTATATTTTAGAAACATTTTATATATATGACGTTTTCAAAATTTTTTCACATATTTTCATTTTATTAAAATTTGGAAAACAAATGAATAATAGGAAAACCGTAAACTTCGTCCTGGTGAAGTTGTGGAAGAGAAGAAGGTAAAAAAATTATCTAAAATGGAAACAAAAACAAAAAAGTTTTGTCTAAATTTATTTTTTATATTTTTTTTTTTTTGAAATTTTGGTTTTTTAACTTTTACAATTGGCATAATGCATTTTAAAGTCTCACACACTTACACTTGTTTTAATATAAATATCAATTGAATGAGAAGGCCTTTATTTCTTCTTTTATTTGCAAAAACTTAGAACGAAGAAAATAAGAAAAACAACAAAATACTAAAAAAAATTATTGCATCAGCTTACGAAAAAAAAAATCAATTTTTGAAGAAATTCATTCAAGTATCAGAATAAGTACTATCTTTTAGTATTAGTACTATACTATCAATTTAATTATAATTATTTTAAAATATTTGACATTGAAAATAGCAAAATGAAAGTGAAATTTAAGGCTTAAAACTAAACATTTATTTTTTCTTATCTAAGTTTCATAAGTTTCGCCTTATTCATTTTTTTATACTTTCTCAACACATTTTTTCTAGATTAAATACTTCGTTTCTTTTTATTTAGAATATAAGTAAGAAAATTAATGTAAAAAAAGTGTTTATCCAAGAAATAATTTTGTTTTTATTAGAATTTTGATTATAGTTTTTGGTTTAAAAAATTTCTAATACAAGTAGTTACCTTTTCAAATTTTCAGCATATGGAAAAAAATTTAAAAGCATTTTTTTATGTTGTATACTTGCAACTTAAGACAATTGAATTGATAAAATATTTTTGAAATAAACAAATTTTTTTTTTTTAATCTTTTGAAAATATTTTTTTAAATAATTACACACAATAGAATTTTACGAAAAACACTCCTATATATTTATATATAAATATAACAAAAATACTTTTGAAATTCTATATAACATTACAGTTATTGAGACCAGGAGAAGTTTTAGATGATAAGGTGAGGTGTATTTTTTATTATGATATATAGGCAAACATTAAAAATATAATATATGTTTAATGTTATAAACCAAAATATGGGTGAATTAAATAATTTGTTTTTAAAAATATTAATTTGTTAAAAAAATGACGAATTAACCTTGCTAGAGTTATATTAATTTAATTTACATTAGTTCTTAGCTTCTAACAAAAAAACACTTTTGAATCCCAGAACAGACCAAACTCAACTACGATTAAATATTCAATAAATATTTTAAAAAATTCAGATGAAAATTATTGATTATTTTTTCTTTAGTATTACTTAATTAACTTAGTTTTAGTTTTTTAAAAAACCAAATCAAAAATACAATAATTAGAAGTTATCTAAATCATAATTCTTGAATAACAATAATTTTTTATAGAAAAAGGGAGTACGACCCGGCGAATTGGAGTCTCAAAAACAGGTCTTAGTAACAATCATTTGTAGTTCTTTAAGCAATTTTTTTTGGTGTTTTATCTTCTAAATATACATAGATAATTGTTGCTATTGCTCCTTTTATATATCTTTGGATATATTTATTGATGTTAACATATGTATATATATATATGTTTGCCCATGTAGATTTTTCATTTTATTTCCTATTTATTAGATGTGGCAGTATTGTCACAGAATTTCATTAGCTTATCTAGTTAATTAAAATTAATAGATTTTGTCTATTAGTTTTTTAAATTTATATTTTTTAAATAAGCAATGTTTCTAATCCAAAATCTATTTTATAAATGTAAATAATATTTTCTTGTACAAAATTGTATTATAATCTTCTATTCAATCAAAACCTATATACAACCCATGGAAGGTAAATAATCAATTGTCAATTTGTAAATATTTTTTTTGAATTTTAAAATTAAATAAAATAAAATTGGCTAAAATTTTATTGTGTAAATATTTGCCAAAAATATTTAAAAAATTATTAATAATTTCACTTTTTCTTTCACTTATCTTCATCTTATTAAACTTGTTTCACTCCAGGAAAGAAATTTCATAGCTTATTTGGCTTATCAATAGTCGTTATTTAGTTTCTAAATATGATATTTATCAATAAGAAACTAAAATATCTAAAAGGATGTTAAGTTTTTTCAAAAATTTTTGAATTTTTGCCGAAATAATCCATTTTTTACAAAAATTTTCAACTAAAGTTTTTACAAAAAAGATAAATTGTAGAATTGGGGGTATCTTTGTCATTATTTTGAAAGGGTAATATAGTACAGTTGGCAAAGTTAGTCGAAGAATTTTTTAGAGATGGCTGCCTACACTAATTAGTTAGCGTATTAAGTAGAGAAACTGAAGTCAAAACTAGCAAAATTTTTGTTACTTTGCTTCAGCGCTTCAGTGCCAACTAATTTACAGATTTGCTGTCACCACAAGTGTTTAATAACAAAGCAAGAGAATATCAGCAAATGTGTAATACATAATTGCTGACAGGGTCAACTCTTATTCTCTATCAAATCTCCAACGAATATTTAAATATATTTTTAAGATCAGTACAGCCAGTAGTTAATAAATCTATCGAATAAAATTGATGCAAGACCAAATCGAAACTTAATTTATGTATGACTTTTTAAACACTTGTGACATTGTGTATTGTAATTGTAACTTTTTCACAATTTTTCCCTTAATTTGATTTATAGAGCTAACTGACATATAATTGTACAAATTTTTATTTGCTTGACTTAAATAGCTCTAAAAGTACTGCTCGAAATCATCAAAAAACAAAATCACTGCTTTTTGATGTCTTTAAGAAATATATGTATATCTCTTACGATAAATAGCAGTCATTTTGTAGATTTTTTAAAAATGTTTTTCGGTGTAAAGCCTTTATTCAATTATGGAATTATTGAAAATACGTCAAGAAAACATATAGGTTTTAAATAGCAAATATCTCTATAATAGTCTGTTTATATTCCCTGTAATCTTTTGCAATGATTTTGTTATTTTACATCAAATTCAAGAATCTTTTCTTTTGATTAAGTTCTTTCTAACATAAACTGAACCAAAAGATTTATGTAACAAAAAACAGTTTCACAAACTTTTTTTTAATTTATTTTCTATTATTTAAGTTGAGTTCTATCTCATTAACTTCATCAATATTATTGAGTTTTTCTTAGCAAACAATTTTTATTTTCTTCGTACTTTCTTAGAGTTTATTTATGTAAATTTGTTTTTATTTATTTATTTTTTTGAATGTATAAATTTTCACAAAAGCAAACCTTATGTATCAATAATTTTTAATAAGCAAATAAGTGAAAAATTTAGTAATTATATAAAGGAATACATATTTTTGGAGTTTGTTTTTGCTAAATTAATAAAAATGAGAGTTGTTGTTAGAGCTATATATATATTAACAGATGTTTTCAAATTTCAATTATTATAAATAAAACAACAATAACAATAATATGGTTGGCTATTGCCTTTAATATAAATTTTTTTAATTATATTAACTAGCTTGCCACAAATGTGTATAATATCAAATAAACCATTTTATATATATAATAATATAAATAATTTTTAAATATATTATTTTTCTAAGTTACAATAAAGTTAAATTATACTTTTTCTATCTCTACTTTTATCTCCACAATTTACAAAAAATCATCACACGTTCTACTATGTATTTTCTACAAAATGTCATCAAATTTCGGCAAATAATAAAATTGATTTTGTTGTAATTGAATGGAATTTTCATTAAACAAAATAAAAAAATAAATGAAATGAAATAATAAATAGAGGAGACGCCCTTCAATTGATTTAAGACGACCCAGTATTCAAGATCTTGAGGATAAAATTAATCAGCCATCAACACCATTACGTGAGATTGGTGAAGTTGGCCCACCAGCTATTGTTGATGTGCAGGAAAGCTATTCGGCTGTTGAAGGTAAAACCAATAAAACAAGCAGCGCAAAAGAGCATAATTAGCTTTACATATTTTGCTTTATATTGCAAAACATAACTGCTGGGCTAGCAACGCTTTTATTGAAAATTAAACAAAAACTTTTTTAGAAATTCTTGGTATTTATTTGGTTGTAACCTCAAAGCTTTGGTAGCTTTAAGAGGAAAATCAAAAAAAGCTGGGTTTTTAGAGACTTAAAACAAGATCAAATATTTCCTCAACTCTGTTAAAATTTAATGCATATTAAAAAATGTTTACTTGCATAGCCTGCTTAGTATTCAATTTAACTTTAATTATTGAAAAATTTGTAGGATATATTTTATCTTGTATGAACTTAGACTCTTTTTAATTATAGCTTTATGAAATTTACTGCTACTTTCTTTATCATTACTGCAAAAATTTTAAATGAAGTCAATTGCTTACAAAATAATTTTTTGTTGCTAAAATAACAACAAAAATTGTTTTTTTTTAAAATGTTCGTTTTTATTTTTAGTAAGTTTCTTAGATCGGAGTACAAGGCAAAAATATTTTTTTTGGTATTAAAGTTCTTACAACAATCAACATGTAAATTTTTTCGAAATACTTTTAAGAGGTTTTTTGTGAGCCTACATAGAATATACATATGTAGTTTTTTGATATAGTTTGGATTATATAAGTTTTATGTATAAAAACTGTCAAACACAACTTTATTTTCATAATCTTGTCCCTGTATAATTTTTAAATTCAAAGCTCAAAGTGAAATGAAGTCATGGTTGCTCCTTTTGTTGAAAATTTCTTTACAGTTTTAAGACTTGGGACATCTTCAAACTTAAATTTCGTTATTGTTACATAACAAGTGAAATAAGCAACAACAATACATATATAATACCTGATCTACAAATATTGGGTTCATTTAGTTATCTGTATTGTGATGTATACATACATCATTAGAATACTACACATATGTCGTATTTTAATTAAAAATAGGGCAGCCAAATATATAGGGAGCCCAAAATATTGAGCTGCTCCAAAAATTCAATTTCATTTTGGTGGGCTCACAAAACTCTATTAACAAAATTTTAGTAAATTTAAAGCTGTAAAATACTTTAATACCAAAATCAAGTATTCTTTTCCTTTTTCATTCTGTTTTTGAAACCATTACTTTTTCTGTTTCAAAATGTAAATTTAAATCTTTAAATTTATTTATCAAAGCCTGTTACTTGCTTATTGTTTTGCTGTATTTTTTAATCACAAAAACGTTATCAAAAAATGCCAAAAAATATTTCCAGACCAAACAGGCTATATTACTGTCCAAGTTGAGGGTATACCAACTCCAACATTTAGATTTTATAAGGGTGTAAGTGAAATAATAGAAGGGGGAAGATTTAAATTTTTAACTGATGGTGAAACAAATTCAATCACTTTATGTATGCGCAAAGTTAAGCCAAATGATGAAGGCAAATATAAAATTGTTGTATCTAATATACACGGTGAAGATTCAGCTGAAATGCAACTATATGTATCTGATTCAAGTGGTATGGATTTCCGTGCTATGCTTAAAAAACGAAAATATGCTAAATGGGGTAGAGACAAAGAGGATCCAGATTGGGGTGAATTAAAAGAAACTGAAATACCAAAACCTGCACTTAAAAAAGTTGAAAAGGTATGTTCTGCTGTAATAAGATTACTTTATTATTTTGTTTTGTCTACTCAAAATTTTGCCAGTTAATTATAAATAGCACAATTTTTTGCTGTAAATATTTAAATCAGAAATGAAGTGCAAAAATAATCCATTGTATATAAAAGCAGAATTTTTTAGAATAATGCTTTGTAAAAATTTTGTTCATAGAATTTTTTTGTTGAAAATAACTTTTTAAATTTTTTATATATTATATAGTTTTACGCAAAGTGTAAAAGCGTAAAGTAAATGCTTCAATTATTTAAAAAATTAATTTTTTTGTGTACATATATATACATAAATATGGACTAAAATGCTAAAAGGAAATAAAAAAGTGTTTACCTGTGAATAAACCAAGAAAGAATTTCTAATTTATTATGAAAATATAAAATTTTATTATAATTTACAAAATTAAAGCTGTCATCAAACAACTTAATTCATGTAGAAATTTGATACATGATTCTGTTTTTCATACCTTCATCAATTTAATTCATAAATAAATTCAATTTCAAAGTTAAATAAAATTGTTTAGTTGAAATAGTTGAAGTAGTTGAAGAAAAATTAGAAAAATTATATAACCTAAAGGACAATTTACCTATTTCTAATTAAAGTATATTGCTTGGAAATTGTTAAATATGTACATGTCATATGAAGTAATCGAAAACTACGTTGGATGCCTTTTTAAGATTGCGTATCGCTAGTTATTGGCTGAATTAAATTGAGTATTTTTTTTAAATGATCGTTTTATAAAAGTTTCTCAGTTAAATGAGTTCTTTTAGATGGTTTGAAATTTGTATATGGTATTTACAATCTAAAAATTAAACATGAAAAATTTTTAATTAAAATTTTCTTTTAATTTTATATTCCTTATGCTTAAGTACCATAACAAAAAATTAAAAAAAATTTTTTTATATTGTATAAAATGGTTTTAATCAAGAGGTAATGAATATGTTTTAAATGGAATAGAATTTGATTCAATTCAAGGCTAGCTTCAATTTCGACATTTTATGATATAAAAATCAAATGGAAATAAATTTGATAGATGGCTGATATTCTTATAAGCTTTATGGAATTAAAAATCCTGAATACTACAAATAAAGAAAATTTTAATCTACTATTCATAGAAATAAAAAACAGTATGATTATTATTGTTATTAATAACTTTTATAGGGTGCTGGAAATCGTAGACCATCATTAGCTGAGCTGATACCGGATTGGCCTAAATTACACCCGTTTCATCGTGCGGAGGTTCGACCATTCAAAAGTAGACGTACTTAACTTTATTAATGAAAACAAAAAAATCTTTTAAACCTATTTTGTCTATTCTTATAAAATTTCTCTAAGTAAACCAAAAAGCACCATATCGTTCTACTTTCTTTTGATTTTCTTATCTAATAACAAAGTTTAAATCAATATCAAAAATTCAATTCTAGTTTCTGCATTTTGTTTTATCTCTTTTGCTTTAACTATACTTCGCTTGCTTGGTACATAGACAAAAGAAGATAAATAGCATTTTCAGTACATGATATTTTTTAAAAAGGATTTCTACTATATCCATCAAAAATATAAATGACATTAAAACAAATCAAAATATTTCATTAAAAATGTTTGTTTTTCTGTCATTTTAATAATATTTGTATTGAAATATTTTATTGCCTATGTATTGATTGATTTCATAAATCACTTCATATATATAAATTATATATTTACTAATGATATTTCATTATTATCAACTTTTTGTAATTCATTGGGAATATTTTTGAGAAATTTTATCCCATTAGGAGTTTTTTCTTTTTTTGAACCCAAAAAATATGAAATTATCTTGAAAATATGCAATATTAAGTCTTGATTTTTGATTATTTTTCCATTTCCTATTTTAATTTTGTCTATGGGGAGAATTATTATCAATTTTTATCAATGCATTTATGATAATATTTATATGTTTTTTTCTTCAATTTTTCAGCTATCTTTTTTAATAAAAAATATAATAATTTTAATATATGCCACCTAACAGGTAGCTAATATAAGACAATACTTCGCTTAAAGTCCAAAATTCTTCAAAAGGATGTAACAATAACAAGATGTATTTCAAATGTTTCAGTTAAACCTTGAGATCATCTTTTATTTTTTTTGTACATTTTTAAAGTTGTATAAAAAATTATGCTTATATTTAGTGCTTAAAGCTAAGTAGTGCAAAAGCTAAGTGGTTAAGTTTTGCTATTAACAAAAATCAAAAGCTGCTGGAAGGTTTATGCTATAAGCTTTAAGCAAAGAAAAAAAACTTTAGACAAGTAGCATTTTAAATATTTAAAAAAGACTCATTTCAAACTTGAGAATCATAACTTAAATTATTATAAAAATTTTATTCTAATTATTTTTATTTTTAACTGAGTTTTTTATATTTACACAGAAACCAGAATCATTCTTACGGCCGTTAATTGATCAATTTGCAAAAGAAGGTAAAGATAAAAAGGTAGTCTTTGAGGCAGGATTTAGTAAGCCAAATTGTAAACCAAAATGGTTATTTAGAAAAGATGTGAGTAAAATCATACTAAAAGCTAAAATTCAATTATACATGTATTTTGATTAATTTATTTTAACCAGATAAAAATAAAGTATTGAATCTTTTTAAGTATGAAAGATGACAACGAACACTGACAACATAAATCATGAAAACGCTCATATTGGTTGTTAATTGGTTATTAATTATAAAACTTTTATGTTATCTCTTGCATTAAGTTATAAGAAATAATTTTATTTTTGCCAGAAAGCAGCTTATCTGCGTTTAGAAATGTTTATTAATTTAATTAGCAATAAAAAATATCCTTTTACTTTTATCTAGCTCTCAAATAATAATTGGAACCTAATTAAGAACAAAAACATATCTGTGATTACTACAATTTGGGGGATTATTTTTTTAACTTAATTTATATAATAAGGAAAAGGAATACGTCTTAATTAAAGGCTACTAACATAGTAACATAATTAAATAAATTTATAGTTCTAAAAAGCTTCTTTAAACAAATAAAAATTTTTTTTGAAAAGCAGAGTTTTGCTTCAGAATATTTTTTGGAAGCCTGATAAAAGCAATTACCTGAAATTTTTTGATATTCAAAGCGAAAGTAAATTTTTATATAGGAAATCTATAAATTATAAGATATGCTTGGGAATTTCATAGTACTTGCTCTGTACAAATGTACTTTAATAGGTCTCTGAAGTGTTAAAAACTCTGCTTTATATCACATTTAGTTAATAATTTAAAAAAACTTTATTTGAAAAATTAGAAATGATAGGAATGGAAATTAAAGCAAGATAAAAATTTTTGTCTCAATTAAAAACGGTCAATGATTACATTTAGAAGCATAAATCGAGAACAGTGAAAAAAACATTGAGGAAAATGTCAGATTTGAAATCAGAGCTAGAATTGAAATCGAAGTAAAAGCAAAAATCAAAATTAATTTCAAATATATAGTGATTATAATTATAACTTTGCACTAACTTTCCTTTTTAATTTGACTAATTAATTAAAATGGTATTCTGACTGTTCTATTGTCACCAATTTCAGGAAATTTTTACTGGAAGTAAATATAAATTCAAAAATGAAAATGATGTTTATCAATTGATTATAATCACACCAAAGGTGGAAGATAGTGGAAAATATACAGTCGAAATAGCTGGTGTATCGTCGACTGCTTTTCTAAAAGTTGAAGAAGCAGATCCAGTCTATAATTTTACAAAACCATTAAAAAAGAAATATGAAGGTTTCACTAAACATGAAACTACACTAGAATGTAGTGTAAGTAATTCCATGGCAATCGTATCATGGTATAAAGGGACTACAAAACTTGAAAATAATGATCGATATACCATTTCAAAAGATTTATCTGGTGAACTAAAATTAATTATTAAAGACTGCATACTTGAAGATACCGGAAATTATTCTTGTCATATTGAAAAACAAACAGACAAAACTGAAACAAAATTAAAAATTATAGGTAAGTTTTTTTTAAAATAATATTAATAATAATTTTTACTTTGAATCAAATTTTTATAGAATATCCTTATAAATTTGTCAAAGTATTAAAATCACAGCAGCTTGTTGAAAAAGATACAGTAACATTAGCTTGTGAAATTGATGATGAAACTGGTGATGTACAATGGTTTAAAAGTGATGAAGAAATTAAGCCAGATAAAAGAATACAAGTTATTAAAGAAGGAAGAAAAAGAAAATTAGTTATTAAAGATGCTAAGGTAACAGATGCAGGGAATTATAAATGTACAACAAATGCTGATAAAACTGAAGCTGAAATAATTATTAATTGTAATATTCAAAATTATATAGAATTCAATAAATAAAATTTAATTAATTACTAGATCAAAATCGATTTAATAAAAAATTAAAGGACACAGTTGCTGTTGAACGTGAAAAACTAATTCTTGATATTGAATTACAAGATCAAACAGCACCAGCTGATTGGAAATTTAATGGTGAACCTATTGTACCAAATGAACGTATTGAAGTAAAAAATTTAGGTGGTGGAAAACATCAATTAATTTTTAATGCATTAAAAAAAAGCGATGATGGGGAAATTACATGTGATTCAGGCAAATTATCATCATCTTGTAAGTTAACTGTGCAAGAGGGTGAAAGTAAACCAAAAATTAACTGTCCAGATAATATAGAGGGTCCAGCTAGTCAGCCATTGGTATTTGAAGTACCATTCAAAGGTAAAAGTTTTTACAAAAAGAAAAAATTTCAATTTTCAACAAGTTTCTTAGAAACTTTAAAATATTGTGTAATATCGACGTCTTTCAATGTATGTTTTAATTTTAATCCTTTATAGAAAACAAAATTAATTGTCATCATTGTTTTTTTGTCATCATTTTTTACTTTATCATTATATCGTATTTTGTTCAGGAACTAAGTTACTTCATTTAAATTGAAGCCTTTAATAAGAAATTTGAAATTTAATGGAGGTTTGATCAATTCTAAATAAGTTTGTTTAACTTATTTGACATATATAAAATTACTTGCGCAAAAGAGTAACTGTAAATAGAGAATGAAAAAACTTCAATTACATATAACACAGACTTATATTATGAAATATAAAAAATATTTAATCAAAACGAAGAATAATATGGAATCTACCCCAAAATGATTTTAAGGTATTAAATAACAAGTAATTTGGGATTTATTTCTAATTCCTAGATCAAGTAAATTTGACTGCTAAGGGTTAAGCTATATGAGCTGATTTTTCTTAAATTTCACCAAGTATCTTTGATAAAGTATACTTAATGTTTAATGCTGACCTTAGAAGTTTTTTTCAATATTTTCCGAAATATCTATTGTGCCCTTTGGCACAATAATAAAATGTTACAATTTCCTTAAAGGAAAATGTTAAGGCTAAATCCCTACTTTTACTATAGTTTTTAGTTTCTATAACTGAGCAATATTCAATTTTTTCAAAAAGTATATCCCTTGTAAACAAATCATAATAATGCGGCTCTTACGCTACTTGTACAAGGCAGGGTTTATAAAATGTTTTAAATCATTAAAATTAAACTAAATCCAAATTAAAAAAAGTAGAAAATATAAATAAAATTTTTTGTTTTAAAAAACTGCCAATTACAATTAAAAAGACTCTTTATATGAATTTTTTTATTAATTCAATAGTATCCGGTACTAAACAGACACCAATTGAAGCAAAACTCATTAAAAATGGTAAACAATTACCAGTAAAAGAAGTAGAAGTTGCAGTTAGTGATGATAAAATTGTATTTAAAATTAAAAAGCCTTCAAGAGAATTATCTGGATTGTATCAAATAAAGTTATCCAATGGACAAGGTGAAGATACTAAAGATATTAACATTATTATGCAAGATGTACCAACAGTACCCTTAAATATTGATGTAACTGATGTATATCAGACATCTTGTACTGTTAGCTGGAAACCACCAGCAGATGACGGTGGTTCACCTATAATTAAATATATAATTGAACGTCAAGATTTAAGTTTAAAGAATAAATGGGAAACTGTTCAAGAGGTGCCATCCACAGAACAAAATAAATTTAAAGTTGAAGATTTGATACCCAAGAAACAATACAAATTTCGTATACGTGCTGTTAATAAACTAGGATCAAGTGAGCCAGCAACATTTGGTAATACAATTTTAGCAAAAGATCCATGGGATGAACCAGGCAAACCGAAAGATGTTGAAGTTGTTGATTGGGATAAGGATCATGCTGATCTTAAATGGAATAAGCCAGATAATGATGGTGGTGCACCAATCACTGGATATCTTATTGAATATAAAGATAAATTTAATAATGAATGGATATTGGGTGTTGAAGTCACTTCAGACACCTTGGAAGGTAGAGTTGAAAACCTAAAAGAAGGTAGTCAGTATGAATTTCGTGTACGTGCCATAAATAAAGCAGGTCCTGGTGAACCAAGTGGAAATACAAAACCAATTATAGCGAAATGCCGTTTTGTTAAACCATTTATAATTGGTGATGAATTAAAAAATATTGTTATTAAAAAAGGTCAATCGCTAAGATATGATATAAAATATGATGGTGAACCAGAACCAAGTTGTAAATGGGAAAAGAATGGAAAACAATTAGAAGTAGATAAAGAACAAAGAATAACAATTGATTTATATGAACGCAATACAATACTAAATGTACGCAAAGCAGTACGTGCTGATAGTGGAGTTTATAAGTTAATTTTAAATAATAGTTCTGGTACATGCGAATCAAAAGCTGATGTAACAGTACTGGATCGTCCAAGTGCACCACAAGGGCCATTAGAACTTGAAGAGGTACGTTCTGATCATGTTACAGTCAAATGGAAAATTCCAGAAGATAATGGCGGTACAGATATAACTAGTTATGCATTAGAAAGAATGGATGAAGAAACTGGACGATGGATACCGGCTGGTGAAGTTGGTCCAAATGATACAAAATTTACATTCAAAGGTTTAACACCGAAAAAGAAATACAAATTTCGAGTTAAAGCAATTAATAAGGAAGGAGAATCAGAGCCATTGGAGACGAGTGAATCAATTATTGCTAAAAATCCATACGACGAACCAAGTAAACCCAATCAGCCAAAAATTGATGATTATGATAATACTAGCGTTACATTAAAATGGGAACGCCCTGATAATGACGGCGGAAGACCCATAACACATTATATAATTGAAATAAAAGATAAATTTTCACCAGATTGGATTGAGGTATGTAAAACTGAGAGTCCAATATGTGAACAAAAAGTTGACGGATTAAAAGAAAAAATGATATATCAATTTCGAGTTAAGGCTTGTAATAAAGCTGGCCCATCATTGCCGTCAGAACCAACTGATAGTCATTTATGTAAACATAGAAACCGTAAGTATAGATTTATGTTTCCAATATTACTTTAAGGCTGATTAAATTTGCTGCATACTAAGATAAAAGCTTGAAACTTAAATTTACTGCTTTAGTAATTTTTGAGCTACAATCTCAAAGAAGTTTTGCTTTTTATTATATTTTTAATACTGAATATCTAACAAAGGTAATTGAAAATACAATATCTTAAATTTATTTATTCAAAGCTAAGTAAAATTTTAATATTTCTAATAGATCAAAAAAGAAATAATGTGTCTGAAAAGAAAATGCAATGAGGTAGGCATCAACATAAATTATTTTAATGTAAAGAATTTAAAATATTGAAAAAGTTGCTATCTTCTATTTTAGGAATGGAATGAAATCAAATTGAATATTAGCATATTTAATTATTAATTTGGATAATATTAAAACTTTTTTGATATGTCCCCATATTTGACTTGAAGTTCTAATATCATAACATTTTGATTTGCTGGAGAGGATTTAATTTTAAGCTAGAAAATTGGCATAGAAAAATTTGACTATAATTAAAAAAAATTTCCAGAATTAGCTTCAACTGTTTTTAAAAACGTTTTCAACAACTTTTGATTTTTGTTTAAAATTGTTATTTTTTCAAGTAAAGTAATGATATGGAAAATGTCAGTTTCAAAAGTTATATTTTTAGCTATATTCTTATTATAGGAAAGATGGAGTGTAATCTTGTATTGATTGAACTTATGAAAACCTTTCGCCTCAAAAGTATTGATTAATAAATAGTTTTAAAAGTTAATTTTTAAATTGCTGACTTCTAACTACAATGCTACTAATACTGGCTTCAGCTAAAGTATCAAATGTATAAGAACTGATGTTAGATAATTGAATTTTTTAATTAATCAATTTACAGTTAAGCCACAAATTGATCGGACAACATTTAAGTCAGTTACAATCAAGTCTGGTCGTACCCATAAATGGTCTGTTGATGTAATTGGTGAGCCTCCTCCAACATTAGTATGGAGTTGGCGTGATGACATTCCATTAACAACAACAGATCGTCTTAAAATCACAAATATTGACTATCATACAGAGTTTTTGATCAAAAATGTAGTTCGCAAAGATTCAGGAAAATATAAACTCAAAGCAGAAAATTGTAATGGTATTGATACAGAAATAGTTGAATTAATTGTACTTGGGAAACCAAGCCCACCACAAGGTCCATTAAAAGTAAGTGATGTTCATTCAACTGGTTGTAAATTAAAATGGCAAAAACCAGAAGACGATGGTGGTGTACCAATTAAAGAATATGAAATAGAAAAATTAGATACATCTACTGGTAAATGGATACGTGTGGGTAGATTACCTGGTGATAAGGAACTACCAGAATTTGATGTGACTGGTTTAAATCCTGGTGCCGAATACAAATTCCGTGTTACAGCCGTTAATGCTGAAGGTGATTCAGAACCTTTAGAAACATTGATTGGAGTTATTGCTAAAAATCCATATGAGGAACCTTTAAAGCCTGGTACGCCAGATATTGTTGATTATGACAATCATTTTGTTGATCTTAAATGGGAGCCACCTAAATCAGATGGTGGTGCACCAATTGAAAAATATATTGTTGAGAAAAAAGATAAAAATAAGCCAGAATGGGAAAAAGTATGTGAAGTTAATGGTAATCAAAATGATGCTAAAATCACTGATCTTAAAGAAAATGGCGAATATCAATTTCGTATTATTGCTGTTAATAAAGCAGGACCATCACCACCTTCAAATGCAAGTAAAATGCAAAAAGTTAAACATAAGAAATGTAAGTAAGAACATTTATTATTAGTTACTTAACAAAAAACAAAAAATTAACATTTGCCGCTGGACCACTTTTTATCTGTTTTGTACTTTATTTGATTTTTAATGTTTAACTCAAATCAGTAGCGTATCTAGATGGGAAGATGGGGACAGTTAAAAAGCTTTTGAGAAAAAAGTTAGTAAGAGCTGGTGTCATGGCAGAATAGCTAAAATGAAAATTTATGATAAATCGAAATGCAAAATTGGTGGCAAGAGCTAATGATTCTTTCATCTTGACATGTATGTTATATACGTTTTCTATTTCTTGAAATTTTTTTCAAATTATTGAACGGTTACTTTAGTTTTTTTTTTATTTCCATCTATTGAACGTTGAGTAGTTTTTGGCTTTAGCAAACAACATTTTAATATTTGGAATATGTTTTAAAACTTTTCATCTGCACCTGCATAATAAGTGTTTTGAGATTATGAGACTTAGTCATTGTCATATAATCATAATTTTGCAAAGTATGTAAAGAAGTAGTGTGCAAAATTTCAAAACAATCGGTGCCGTCGATTTTAAGTTATCAACTTTGAAAATAACAAGTTTCAGAAGAACGCTTTCAAGTTTTGCTTACTCACTCCTTGCCCTAGAGCAAAGTACTTTTAAATGCTCATAATTTTAGTAATTTTACTCTAATTTTACTCTAATGGACTTCTTTTGTCAAAATTTTATACATTAATTTAAACAAATGAAAAATTAAATAACGAACCACCTCCTTAAGCTTTTTGCAAATGAAAAAGTGAAATATAAAAAGTAAATCACAATTAGATATCACATTAGGTGAACAAAAATCTAGGTACGCTACAGATCTAAGCATCTTATTCATTTTTTATTGCATAAGAAGTGAATAAAAAGTATTAAATAAATCAAAAGAAATTTTTGTCTTTCAGTGAAACCAAGAATTGATCGCACTAATTTAAAACCAATTACTGTACGTGTTGGCAAACCAATTAAATTTGATATTGATATCCAAGGTGAACCAGCGCCAACAGTTGAATGGTATTTGAAAGATACACAAATTAAAACTAACGATAATTTAGAAATAACGAATATTGATTATAATACAAAACTTATTATAACAAATTCAAAGCGTAAAGATACAGGCGTATATAGAGTGAAAGCCGTAAATGAACACGGATTTGACGAAGCTGATGTAGAAATAATTGTAATTGGATCACCCGGCAAACCAAAAGGACCCATTAAAGTTCAAGATATAACTAAAAATGGTTGCAAATTAAAGTGGGATAAGCCAGATGATGATGGTGGTAAGCCAATAACAGCGTACCAAATTGAGAAATTTGACAAAAAACAAGGCAGATGGATACCAGTTGGACGTGCATCTGGAGATGATACAGAATTTGATGTTAAAGGCTTACAAGAAGGGCATGAGTATCAATTTCGCATTAAAGCGATTAATGAAGAAGGTGAATCTGAACCATTGGAAACTGAAAGTGGTATTTTAGCCAAGAATCCATATGATGTACCTGGTAAGCCTAGTAAGCCAGAAATTCATGATTGGGATGTTGATAAAGTTGATCTTGTATGGTGTTCACCTAAAACTGATGGTGGTGCCCCAATAACTGGTTATGCAATTGAAAAGAAAGAAAAATTCTCAACAGTTTGGGAAGAAATTCTAACAACTGATGTAAGAATTTTTTTTTCAACCTTTTAAAAAAAAATATATATATATATATATTTATTGAAAACTGTTATTGTCATAAACTTTTTGTATTATAGACGCCAGAACCAAAAGCGTGTGTAACTGGACTAAAAGAAGGAAATATATATCAATTTCGTATAAAGGCTATCAATAAAGCTGGTTTGGGACAACCAAGTGAAGCTACCGAGCCACATATATCTAAAGCTCGGTTCTGTAAGTTATAATAAAAAGAAACTTTATTTAAATAAAAATACTTGATATCAGCTTTTTATATTAATTACATTTTTATTTATAGTTTTACAGTTTCAAGAGGTTTATTTTAGTATGCCCAGCAATATTTCAGCTACTATTAAATAATTTGCTTGTCTTTGAGAATTTTACTTTCTTGTATTTATGAAATTTGTTCTAATAGTTTCTGTTAAGTTTTAACTAATCACAAAATATAAGGATTTTATTGTAATTATATTTTAAAAACTAACAAATACTTGTATATCAAATTGATAGTTTTAGATAAAATCGATATTTTATTTAAGTCAGTAAATTGATCTAATTACATTAAAATTACTTACATTATATAATTTCAATAATACTGCAAAATTTTTATTTTGAATTTTATGTTTGATAGTAAGATTTGAGTACTAACTTTGAAATATCTCTAAACTATTAACAGTGCTAAATATAAAATTTTACTTACAACTTTTATTTTGTGAACTAAAAGTAGTATTAACTAAAGTGAACACTCTAAAATTAGACAAAAATTTAAGTAATTTTATCTTTTGAAAAATAATTTTAGTGAAGCCTTATATAAATCGAGATAAATTACAACCAGTTAAAGTACGAGCTGGACAAACGGTTAAATTTGATGTTGATATTAAAGGAGAACCACCGCCAAAAATAACATGGAGTTTCGGCCACAAAATTCTTGAATCAAATTTAAACTGTCGTATTGAAAATGAAGATTATAACACAAAAATATCCTTATTAGATACATCACGTAAAAATAGTGGTGAATATAAAATCCATGCTGAAAATGCATCTGGTTCTGATGAAGCATTTGTTGATGTCACTATACTTGATAAGCCATCGAAGCCAGAAGGACCATTGGAAGTATCTGATATACATAAAGAAGGTTGTAAGTTAAAATGGAAAAAACCAAAAGATGATGGAGGCTTACCATTAACTGGCTATTTAATTGAAAAAATGGATACAGCAACTGGCCGTTGGATTCCAGCAGGCCACGTTGATCCAACTAAAACTGAACAAGATATTAAAGGACTTGAACCAAATCATCGTTATCAATTTCGTATTAAAGCGATTAATGAAGAGGGAGAATCAGAATCATTGGACACTGAAAAAATGATTATTGCTAAAAATCCCTATGAACCCCCAGCACCACCCGGCTTGCCAGAATTTGACGATTGGGATGAGCATATGGTTAAATTGAAATGGGAGCCACCAATACGTGATGGTGGTGCACCAATAACTGGTTATATAATTGAAATTATGGACAAAGATACTGGAACTTTTATTAAAGCTCTCGAGACTAATAGTCCAGCATGTAATGGCACTGTTTCTAAGGTAGAAGAAGGTCAACAATACAAATTTAGGGTACGTGCTGTTAATAAAGCTGGACCATCAGAACCTTCAGAACAAACTCATTGGCATACGATTAAGCCCAGATTTTGTAAGTTTTTTATTTAACTATATCAGTATAACAAATAATTTCTAATAAAAGAAAGTCTGGTTTTAAATTCTGGTAGTTTTTACTTAAATTTGAAATTAAATTGATAAAGTACCTAACAAAATAATTGGACTTTCATAGCAAATCTAAAAACTGATTTTGTAAAGCATAAAACAAAACGAAAATGGATCTTAGTCGTAGAATTAATATTTATATTTTTTTCTTTTATTTCATTTCAGTAAAACCACATATTGATAGAACAAATTTAAATTCAGTTACAATAAAAGCTGGACTTTCATTGGCACTTGATATTAATATTATTGGTGAGCCTCCACCGAAAGTTGAATGGTTCTTCAAAGAGAAACCATTAAATACTGATGATAATACACATGTTGATAACGTTGATTATAATACAAAATTCTTTATTATGCGTGCAAAACGCAATCAAGCAGGAAAATACTTGATTATTGCTAAAAATGATGTTGGTGAAGACAAAGCGGAATTAGATTTAACTGTTTTGAGCAAACCATCTAAGCCTAAGGGGCCGTTAGAGGCAATTGATATTCATAAACATGGGTGTAAGCTAAAATGGCAAAAACCAGAAGATGATGGTGGATCACCAATTGAATATTATGAAATTGAAAAATTAGATCCACATACAGGACAATGGATACCCTGTGGAAAATCTAATGAACCAGAAGCTAATATTTCTGGATTACAAGAAGGTAAACCATATAAATTTCGTGTACGTGCTGTTAATAAAGAAGGTGAATCTGATGAACTTGAAATGGACTTACCAATCATTGCAAAGAATCCATTTGATGAACCAGATAAACCTGGAAGACCAGAACCAACAAATTGGGATAAAGATTTTGTTGATTTATCATGGTCACCGCCTAAAACCGATGGTGGTGCACCAATACAAAAATATATAATACAAATGCGCGATAAATCAGGACGTAGTTGGACTGATGCAGCTGTCATTCCAGGCGATCGTACAACAGGTACTGTTAATAATGTTGATGAAGGACATGAGTACGAATTTCGAATCGTTGCTGTTAACAAAGCTGGTCCAAGTGAACCAAGTGATGTATCTAAATCAATAATTGCTAAACCGAGATTTTTAGCACCACGAATTGATAGAAAAAATTTACAAAAAAAAATTCTACGCAATGGACAAATGTTGCATATGGAAGCCAATATCAAAGGTGAACCACCACCTAAAATTGTATGGACATATAAAAATGAAGTGTTACGGACAGCTGATCGTCTTAAAATTGAAAACGAAGATTATAAGACAACATTTATTTTGCAAAAAACTAAACGCTTGGATAAGGGTATTTATACAGTAACAGCAAAAAATGAATCAGGTATAGATACAGTTGATGTTGAATTAGAAGTATTATGTAAGCCAAGCAAACCAAAAGGTCCATTAGAAGTTTCTAATGTAACAGCAAATGGTGTTCATTTGAAATGGGATAAACCTGATGATGATGGTGGTGAACCAATTGATCATTATGTAATTGAACGTATGGATACTGAAACTGGACGTTGGGTACCAGTATGTACAACAAAATTACCAGAAGCTGATGTTACCGGCTTAACTGAAGGTAGAGATTATCATTTCCGTGTTCGAGCAGTAAATTCAGAGGGTGATTCAGAGCCCTTAGTAACAGATATACCAACAATAGCTAAAGATCCATATACGGTACCAGATGAACCTGGTAAACCAGTGTTCAAAGATTGGTCCAAAAACTATGTTGATTTAAAATGGAAACAACCAGATAATGATGGTGGTACACCAATATTAGGTTATATTATTGAAAAAAAAGACATTAACACTGGTAAGTGGCAAAAAGTATTAGAAACAAATTCACCAAAAACTGAAGGACGCGTAAATGACTTAGTTGAAGGACAAAAATATCAATTTCGTGTTAAAGCAATTAATAAAGGTGGACAAAGTAAACCATCACAAGTATCTGATAATTTACTAGCTAAAGATAGATTTGCTGCACCCAAAATTGATCGTACAAATTTAAAAGATATCACTGTTAAGGCTGGACAGCACATACGTTTAGATATTAAAATAAAAGGTGAACCACCACCAAAAAAAATTTGGTTTCATAATAAAGCACGTATTGATGATGATAATGACTTGATACAAATTGAATATGAAGATTATCGGACCAAATTTTACATACCAATTACTAAGCGTAGGCTAACAGGCAAATATACAATCAAAGCGGAAAATGATTCTGGTCATGATGAAGCTAATATTGAAATTAGAATATTAGATAAACCCGGTAAACCTGAAGGACCATTGAAAATTCATGATATACATAAGGAAGGCTGTAGCCTTAAATGGAATATGCCTCTAGATGATGGTGGTGTGCCAATTGATAATTATTTAATTGAAAAAATGGATATAGATACTGGCCGTTGGGTACCTGCTGGTCGTACAAAAGATACTTATATAGACTTAACTAATTTAGTACCTGGACAAGAATATAAATTTCGGGTATCGGCTGTTAACTCTGAAGGTGAATCGGAGCCACTAGAAATGGAACAAACAATTATTGCTAAAAATCCATTTGGTAAATAATCTATATATTTTTAAAAATAATTTAAATTTGGTTAAACTATTTTTCTCAGTTTGTATGTTTTTTCTGCTAATAGTATTATTTAGTACCACAAATTGAATGACAGAAAATATTTAATGATCTCATACAGTTTAATTTTGGTTCATTGTTTTATTCAAAATGCCAGTAAAAAAATTTTTGATTATTCCTAGCCATAGATAAAATTTTAAACCTTTGCGAATGAGTAAAACACAGGAAACTGTAAACTGTCTATAGTTTTGTGGGTTAACGTAAAGAAACTATAAAAAAAGTAAGGCATCGATAATCCTTAAATTGGTTAGAGTATAAATTGGTTAGTTATAATATATAATATTATAAAAAAGTCTCCTTTTCCTAATCCGATGGAAACAATACTTTTTTACCTTAATATTAATATAAATAAGAAAAGAAATAGATGTATTCAAAGATATTGTACGTTATGGGTTGATTTATATTTATTATTATTAATATTTTCTTATTACCGATTTTCATTGTTATTATTGCTTATAATTGTTTATCATTGTTTATAACTATTCATAATTGCTGTAAACAATAAAATATAACTTTCAACAAAAATAAACAACCTTTATTGGAGAAACTTGTTAGTCAGATTTTGGTTATTTCTCGCAAAAAAAGTACCTACATTGGCATCGGTATGTGCAGGGCTGGTACAGCTGTTTGAAATTAAGTTTAGTTTTCTGGGTGCATTTTATCTATTTTATTTTTAATGTTCATTTTTGTTTTTTACTTCTTTCAATTGAGTATGAAAATTTTTAATTACAGATGCACCAGGAGCTCCTGGAATTCCAGAAGCAACAGATTGGGATAAAGATCATGTCAGTCTTAAATGGACAAAACCAGTTTCAGATGGTGGTTCACCTATTACAGGCTATGTTATTGAAAAACGTGAAAAGGGTTCTGGAAAATGGATTAAAGGTACTGAGGTATCACCGCTTGAGTGCCGTGGTACTGTATCAAATTTAGATGAATCTGTTGAATATGAATTCCGTGTAAAGGCAATTAATGCTGCTGGACCAGGCAATCCAAGTGAAGCTAGTAAACCAATAGTTACAAAACCAAGAAAATGTAATCATTATTTTTGCATTTATTTGTCTTCTTTTTGATAAAAGTTTTAATAATTTATTTATAGTGGCCCCTAAAATTGACCGTAGATCCCTTAAGAGTATTACAGTCAAAGAGGGTGAACCTATATATTTAGATATAAAAATTGCCGGTGAACCTCCACCAGATGTTACATGGCAGCAAAGTGGGAAAACGATGCAACAGTCAAACCATAAACGTGTTGAAAATATTCCATATAATTCGAAATTTTTCATTGATAATCCGGAACGAAAAGATACAGGTGTTTATAAAATAACAGCAGTCAATAATTATGGACAGGACTCAGAAGAATTTCAAATAAATGTTATAAGTAAGCTAAGCAGTTGTTTTGCATATAGTAAATTATTTAAATATGTTTTGTTTTACAATATAAACCAATAGGTAAACCTGGTAAGCCAGAAGGACCCTTAGAAGTGTCTGAGATACATAAAGAAGGCTGCAAATTGAAATGGAAGAAACCGAAAGATGATGGTGGTGAACCTATTGAAGGTTATTTGATTGAAAAATTCGATCCAGATACTGGTATATGGCTACCACTTAAAAAATCTGATATACCTGAAGTGAATGTAGACGGATTAATACCTGGACATGAATACAAATTTCGTGTTAAAGCTATTAACAAAGAGGGTGAATCTGAGCCACTTGAAACATTTGGTACAATTGTAGCTAAGGATCCTTTCAGTAAGTTAAGAAGCAAGCATGCCTTACTTTTAATATGAACTTTTATTTTTTTATAAATATATAGCAACACCTTCAAAACCAAGTGTGCCCGAACCAGCTGATTGGTCAGCTAATCATATTGAATTAATATGGCAGGAGCCATTGACGGATGGTGGTACACCAATAATTGGCTACATAATTGAAAAAAAGGATAAATATAGTCCAATATGGGAGAAAGCAAGTGAAACTACAACATCAACCCCAGCAGCTATTTTAAATGGTTTAATTGAGGGCAATGAATATCAATTCCGTGTTATAGCTATAAATAAAGCTGGTCACTCAGAGCCATCTGATTCGAGTAAACCATTTATAGCTAAGCCAAGGTATTTAGCTCCAAAAATTGATCGTCGTAATTTACGTGATATAACAATATCAGCTGGTAACCCAATTAAATTTGATGCTAATATAATTGGTGAGCCACCACCAATTTGTGAATGGCGTTTTTGTAATTGTCCATTAAATAATGGTAATAATTTAACCATTGAAAATATTGATTACTATACAAAACTAGTTATAAGGCCATCAAAGCGTAATAATTCTGGTGAATATACAGTAACAGCTGTAAATAGTTCTGGTAAAGATACAGTCAATATTAATGTTATTGTTACTGATAAGCCAGGTAAACCAGAAGGTCCATTAATAATTAGTGATATACATAAAGAAGGTTGTAAATTAAAATGGAAAAGACCTAAGGATGACGGTGGTACACCAATTGAATATTTCCAAATTGATAAAATGGACCCAGAGACTGGATGCTGGATACCAGTTACACGTTCAACAGAACCACAAGCTGATATTAACTGCTTAACTCCTGGTAATACATATAAATTTCGTATAACTGCTGTTAACGCTGAAGGTGAATCAGAACCATTGATGGCTGATGATAGCATTATATCGAAAAATCCATTTGATGAACCAGATAAGCCAACTAATGTTCTACCAACTGACTGGGATAAAGATCATGTTGATTTAATATGGAAGGAGCCATTAAATGATGGTGGATCACCCATATTAGGTTATATTATTGAAAAAAAAGATAAATATGGACAATGGGAAAAAGCAACTGATATAAATGGTAATATATGTAAAGGTACAGTAAATGATTTAATTGAAGGACAATCATATGAATTCCGGGTACGTGCCATCAATAAAGCTGGCCAGAGTGAACCAAGTGATATGACCAAATCAATTATAGCCAAGCCAAGAAATATGGCACCACATATTGATCGTACCAATCTAGTTGATATACGTATTAAAGCTGGACAAAATTTAAATTTCGATATTAAAGTTGCTGGTGAACCAACACCTGAAGTACGCTGGCAATTAAATAAACACGATATTAAAACAAATGATAAATTAAAAATACAAAATATACCATATAATACTAAATTAAATTGTCGGCAAGCAACACGTTCTGAATCTGGTATATATACAATAATTGCAGAGAATTCAAATGGTATCGATACAGCTGATGTTAAAGTAACTGTATTAGATAAGCCATCACCACCCCAAGGACCAATTAAATATGATAAAATATTTGCTGATAATATAACATTAAGTTGGAATCCACCTAAAGATGATGGTGGTAGTCCAATTGATAGTTATATTATAGAAAAAATGGATGATGCCAGTGGACGTTGGTTACAAGGTGGTGAAACAGATGGACTGTCAACAACTATAAAAATTGATAATTTAATACCTGGACACAAATATAAGTTTCGTATACGTGCATGTAATAAATATGGTAAATCTGAACCATTATCATCAAATAAAAGTATTGAAGCGAAAAATCCATTTAATATACCAAATAAACCAGGTTTACCAAATATAATTGATTATGATAAAGATTTTGTTAAATTAGAATGGCAAAAGCCAGAAAATGATGGTGGATCACCAATATTAGGATATATAATTGAAAAAAAAGATAAATATAGTCCAGATTGGGAAAAATGTGCTGATATTGATGGTGATGTAACAAATGGTATAGTGCCTAATTTAATTGAAGGTAATCGTTATGAGTTTCGTATTAAAGCTATAAATAAAGCTGGTTATAGTGAACCAAGTGATTCAACTAAACCTCATATAGCACGATATAAAAATTTACCACCGAAAATTGATCGTACATATATGATCAATTTAAAAATACGTGCCGGACAAAACTTTGATTTTGATGTACCAATTTCAGGTGAACCACCACCAACAAAAGATTGGCAACATAATAATAATATGATAATCAATACGGATCGTATTAAAATTATAAATGAGGATTATCATAGTAAGTTACGTATTATCGATGCAAAGCGCTCAGACACAGGTGATTACCAATTAATTGTACGTAATATAAATGGCATGGATAAAGCGAATGTTAACGTTACTGTATTAGATGTACCATTGCCACCAGAAGGACCAATATGTGATGATGAAATTACTAAAAATAGTATTCAATTAAGATGGCGTCCACCAAAAGATAATGGCGGTAGTGATATAACACATTATGTTGTGGAAAAGATGGATACAGAAACTATGCGTTGGGTACCAGTTGGTGATACAATAGTACCAAATATACGTGCCGATAATTTAATTGAAGGGCATGACTATAATTTTCGTGTACGTGCAGTTAATAAAATTGGTGAATCAATACCATTGGGTACACAACAAGCAATAACTGCAAAAAATCCATATGGAAGGCCAGATAAGCCAGGACAACCACAACCAGTTGACTGGGATAAACATTATATTGATATTGAATGGTTAGCACCAAAACGTGATGGTGGTACACCAATTATTGATTATATAATTGAAAAACGTCGTAAATTTGGTACATGGGAAAAAATGTTAAATACTAAAAATAATAATACAAAAGCCCATCTAACTGATTTAATTGAAGGTGAAGAATATGAGTTTCGTGTTATTGCATTAAATAAAGGTAATCAAAGTGAACCAAGTGATCCATCAATACCAATAATAGCTAAATCACGTTATATAAAACCATATTTTGATAAACTTTTATTAAATGATTTGATTGTACATGCTGGAAAGCGTATATATTGGAAAATACCAATTGATGCATCGCCAACACCAACATATCAATGGCTATTTGAAAACAAACCAATTGAACAAAGTCAAAGAGTTGACATTAGCTTAAATCAAAATCAATTAATATTTGATATACCATATTCATTACGTACCGATACTGGACGCTATACATTATTATTAAAAAATAATTTAGGTGAATTTATGGCAAATGCTAATGTTATTGTATTAGATAAGCCAAGCAAGCCAGAGCCACCATTTAATATAACTAATATAACTAAAGATGGCTGTCATTTAACATGGAATAAGCCATTAAATGATGGAGGTTCACCAATATTACATTATATTATTGAAAAAATGGATATAACACGTGGTACATGGACAGATGCTGGTATGAGTACAATATTATCTCATGATGTATTACGTTTAATACATCGTAAAGAGTATTTATTTCGTATAAAAGCAGTTAATGCTATTGGTGAATCAGAACCTTTGGAAACATTAAATAGTATAATAGCTAAAAATGAATATGATGAACCAAATCCACCAAATAAACCTGATATAATTGATTGGAATAAAGATCATATTGATCTACAGTGGTTACCACCAACATATGATGGCGGTACACCAATTATCAATTATATTGTACAAAAAAAAGAAAAAGGTAGTCCATACTGGATAAATGCTGTACATGTACCATCAGTATTAAATGATGGTAACCATATAACAGCAACAGTACCTGATTTAACTGAAGGACAAGAATATGAATTTCGTGTAATAGCTGTTAATAAAATTGGCCAATCGGAACCTTCAGAATCATCTGAATCAAAAATAGCACAATCACGTTATGTACCACCAAAAATACTTACTAAATTAAATGATATACGTATTAAAGCTGGTTTAATATTTCATATTGATATTCATTTCATTGGTTCACCACAACCAGAGGTTATATGGGATTTCAAAACAATACCATTAGAAACAAATGAACGTATAACTATAACATCAATTGGATATCATACTATTTTACATATAGTTAATTGTAAACGCTCTGATTCTGGTTTATATCATTTATTATTACGTAATAATTGTGGCATTGATGAAGGCTCATTTCAACTAAACATATTAGATCGTCCAGGACCACCATTAGGACCATTAATATATGAAGAAATAACAGCAAATAGTGTTACATTATCATGGAAAACACCACTTGATAATGGCGGTTCAGAAATAACATCATATATAATTGAAAAGCGTGATTTAACACATGGTGGTGGCTGGGTCCCTGCTGTTACATATGTTAATGCCAAATATAATCATGCACTTGTACCGCGTCTATTGGAAGGTACACGTTATGAATTTCGGGTATTTGCTGAAAATTTACAGGGACGTTCAGAGCCATTAGTGTCAGATGATTCAATAATAGCCAAAAATCAATATGATGTACCTGGTAAACCAAATAAGCCTGAATTAGTTGATAGTGATACAGATCATATACAAATTAAATGGCAACCACCAATTAGTAATGGTGGTTCTTCAATAATTGGATATGATGTTGAAAGACGTGATAAATTAACTGGCCGTTGGATTAAATTAAATAAAGAGCCTGTACCATCAAATAATTATATTGATGAGCGTGTACAAAGTAACCATCAATATGAGTATCGAATATCAGCTATAAATGCAGCTGGTAACGGTAAACATTCTGAACCATCAAATTTATTATTAGCTAAGCCAATGAAAGAAGCACCCAAATTATGGTTAGACAATTTATTAGGTCGCAAAATTAAAGTTCGTGCTGGTGAACCAATTATAATAAATATACCAATATCTGGTGCACCAATTCCAGAAATTAATTGGTATAAATCAAACATAAGTTTGAATGAAACAAATCGTATATCAATTGATAATAATTCAGAAAAAACAATATTACGAATCGATAATTCAACTAGAAATGATACCGATTTATATACAATTAAAGCATCGAATGAGTATGGAAAAGCATCGGCTGATATAAATGTTATAGTTGTTGACAAGCCAGGTATACCAGAAGGTCCATTAATATATACAGCGACAACACAAGAATCAATATCATTATCATGGAATCCACCTAAAGATAACGGTGGAGGAGATATATCTGGTTATATAATTGAAATGTGTGAATATGATACTGATAATTGGCGTCCAATACCTGCTTACTCTCCAAAATGTGCATATACAGTCAAAAATTTACAAGAAGGTAAAAAATATCAATTCCGTATACGTGCTGAAAATATATATGGCGTATCTGAACCTCTTACTGGCAAACCAGTTATAGCCAAATGTCCATTTGATCCACCAGATGCACCTAGCCAACCAGAAATAATTAATTACAGTCCAAATTCATGTAATTTACAATGGCATCCTCCTGACTATTGTGGTGGTAAACCAATAATTGGTTATATTATTGAAAAACGGGAGCGTGGTGGTGAATGGATTAAATACAATAATTATCCAACTCCAAATACCAATTATACTATACAAGATTTACATGAGGGACAACGTTATGAATTTCGTGTTATTGGAGTAAATGAAGCTGGCCCTGGTAAGCCATCGAAACCGTCTGAACCAATTGTAGCACAGTTACAAAGGACACATCCAGATCCACCAGATCCACCAAAACCAGATCGTATAACTAAAAATAGTGTTATGTTATCATGGCGTCCACCTCGTAACGATGGCAAATCTAAAATTAAAGGATATTACTTACAATCTAAAAATAAAAATGATAAAAATTGGTTAGATATAAATGATATACCAATAACAAATACATTTTATACCATACCAAAATTAAATGAGGGTGACGAATATAATTTTCGTGTTATAGCTGTTAATGACGTTGGTAAGTCTGAACCATCGAAACCTTCAAGTACAATCAAAATTGAGGAACAACCAAACAAACCACATATGGACTTGGGTAATGTACGCGATATTACAGTAAGAGCTGGAGAAGACTTTAGTATACATGTACCATTTATTGGTTTTCCTAAGCCAATATCAACATGGTTTAAATCTGACATAACATTGGATGATAAAAATTTACGTTTACATCAAAATTTAACTGATACTGCTGCCAGTATTGTTGTTAAAAATTCAAATCGTAATGATAGCGGACAATATCGCTTGCAATTAAAAAATCCATCTGGATTTGATACAGCTACTATAAATGTCAAAGTGCTAGACTGCCCAAAACCACCAATCAATTTACATGCTGATGAATTTGCTGGTGATTCATTAACTCTTTACTGGAATCCACCTAAAGATGATGGTGGTTCACCAATAACTAATTATATTGTAGAAAAAAGAGAAATACGTGGTAGCACATGGAATAAAATAAGTAGTTATGTTACCACACCATTTATACGTGTGCGTAATTTAATAATTGGACATGATTATGAATTTCGTGTTATAGCTGAAAACCAATATGGTCAATCAGAACCAGCAATAACTGAACAGCCAATACGTGCTAGACATCCGTTTGATGTACCTGGTGCACCTGGAATACCAAGATCTATTGACACTACAAATGATTCAATAACAATTACATGGCTTAAGCCAAGACATGATGGCGGTTCACCAATAACTGGTTATATTATTGAAAAACATCTTATATCTGATGATAAATGGGTAAAAGCAACACATGCGCATATACCGGATTTGACATGCAAGTAAGTATAAATGTCTAAAAACTATTTTTCTCCATAGGCCTAATTTTTTTTTGGTATACAAATAAATTTTTTGGCATTATTTACAAAAATACAAAATATGTACATGATTAGTTTGATTTTAAAATTACAAGACATCAGGAAAACAGTAAACTATGCCGGAGATGCCTTAATTCACATTTATGTGTACATTTATAGACTATATATCTTTCCATAAAAAATCAACAGAGGGATATTTGTATGTAGTAGTAGTAGTCCAATAGATAGTATGTATGTATAATGTGACCATTTTATTTTATTGTCAGAGTGGGACGTTGTAGGAAATTTCCAAAAATTAAAGGCTATTTTTCAAAAAAATAATAATGCTTTAGCGTGAGTCTATGACGTCATAAAAGTTACCCGTTGAGATATACGCACTAAGTGGGTGCCCACCTTTAGATTGCAGTTTTAGACGTATTTGTTTTATACTTGTCGGCGGAGCAAATCAGTTTCAAAATATCGGGTCTAGTTTCAAATAATTATGGAACCATTGCATGAGCCTTGGAAGTTAAAATTGCTTTCAAAAATACAAGGATCAGCTGTGTTTTTTCACTTGTCCATACTGTATTGATTAGAGAAAAACCTCTTCCTGGCAGACATAAAGCGTATTGAAATGAGTGGCGCTTATTTATTGACGGGTCAAAAACAAGTTTAAAGGCTGTTCTTTTACATATCGGTAATGAACTTCCCTCAGTACCAATAGTTGTAGCTGTTAACATGAAAGAGTCCTATGAAACCATTAAATTTATATTGGAAAAGATCCAATACAACGAACATAAGTGGAAAATTTGTGGGGATTTAAAGATCATTGCCCTTACTTTAGGATTGCAAACAGGATATACAAAATTCTGTTGTTTTATTTGTGAATGGGACAGCAGAGACCACAAAAATCATTATGTTAAAAGAGACTGGCCAATAAGAGAATCTCTTACCCCAGGACAAAAAAATATTAAAAATACTCCATTAGTACAGCCTAATGATGTCTTTTTACCACCTTTACATATAAAATTAGGCCTTATGAAAAACTTCGTGAAAGCAATGGATCGAGCTGGTGTTGGATTTTCATATTTAAAAGAAAAATTTCCTAAAATGAGTGACGCGAAGATTAAAGAAGGCATTTTTATAGGCCCTCAAATAAGAAAATTGATAAAAGACGATATATTTAAAGAAAAACTTAATAATCTGGAAAAATTAGCTTGGGAGTCTTTTATAAAAGTAACTTCAAATTTTCTTGGGAATCACCGATCAAATGACTATGAAAGTATTGTTGAAGAACTTTTAATAGCTTATAAGAATTTAGGCTGCAACATGTCTTTGAAAATACACTTCCTACATTCACATTTGGACTTCTTTCCTGAAAATTTGGGTTCCGTCAGCGATGAACATGGTGAGAGGTTCCATCAGGAAATTTCTACAATGGAAAAACGATATCAGGGGAAGTTGAGTCCACGCATGCTGGCGGATTACTGTTGGACATTACAACGGGACACACTAGAAGCAAAATACAGAAGAAAATCTTAAGATAGCATTTAAATAAATACTGTAATACTATTTATTAGCTTCATATTGTCGTTAAAATCTGTATTTTTTAAAAAAACAAACAAACACATATTTCAACAAAACTATTCGTGTATCAAATATTCTAATATCAATTCTATTATCCTTAACCTTGTTCTAAGCATAATTAGTTAAAAGTTTTCATGTTACAAAAAAAAAGTGTTTTTTTGTAGACTAGTGTAATTACACAAAAATTTCCTAAGTTCAGATTTTTATCACAGAAATATGTGAACAACCCAACGGTCTTCGGCAACACATTTTTAGTGTTCCAGCTTATTAACTTTTCATTTGTAACCTAGTTGGAAATGAGTGAATACTCGTCTAACACTTCCGTCTCTTGATGGCTGCTAAGAAATCTTTTTATAATGAATAAATCCGTTACATTCTGTACTTCTTTCCACGTAGGTACTTTTGTCAAACTTGCCCATTCAAATACATCTAATTCTGCATTGAATTGACACCACTGTTCCAAGTATTCTTTTTTGATTTTATATAATTCAGCCATTTCAGTTTTTACAAGCTGTACAATAGCAGGGTCAGTTCTCTGTAACTTCTTTAACAGACAACTAACAGCATAAGGAAGGAAAAGCGGGATCTCTTTCTGTGCCAAGTTGTCTCGAAGACGATTTATTTCTTTAACAGATTGTATTGAAGACACGTGTTGTCCTTCAATTTTAAGCACAACTTGATAAAAAGTCGCTGTTTACAATAACCCTCTCCAATCAAGTAAATTAGAAGAAAAATACTAAATAGTACCGCGTCTTTATTCCTAGTCGAAAGTCTAACAGACATGCACATATCATTTCAGACACGTGCTGTATTAAAATGATTGCAAAAACTTCTAAAAATGTATAAATAGAAATTTTTTGTGCGAATTTTTTATTACATTTTCTTTGGGCAGTAGGTATGATGGTTACACTGTCATTCTTTGCAATCATTTCTAGTGCGCGTGTCAGTTAAATAAGTTTAAAATAAAAGAGATCTATAAATAACGATAAAATGAGCATTCCTAATTGTTTTGTTAGTATATTTGCAAAAAAGGGACATTTTGGCTTTCACAGGGGACAACGGGACAGACAATCTGCAAGCGGCACGTCTGGTCACGTTAAGTATGTATATACTACTGTTTCACTTTAAAGCTAGATGCATATGAAATAGAAACATAATTTTGGGAGTGAAAACTTCTTTAGCCACAAAAAGCGAAACTAAGCTCAAATTTTTTTTTTACAAGATAAGATTTATTAAATAAAAACTGCAGCAAAGTTTTGGCCCAACTTTTGGCATCTGCCCTTATTGCAAATTTTTTTTTTATCGCTTCAACGAACAACGGCCTAAAGTAACAACATGCAAGTATTGCATTTTTATACTAATTTTATATCACAATTTGTTTCTCTTTATAGAAAAAATATTTTTTGTCTATGCCCTTGATAATCTACATTTAGAATAACAAACTACTTCTCAATTCATTTTTTTTTGTGAGGTATAATTTTAAATTATAGTAAGAATTAGTTTCATTAGAGGTATTTATACCGTTTTGTACAATGATTCAATTATACATACTATATTATCAAACTTGTACCTAAGAAAAAGTAGGCCGTTTTATCTCTTTTTTAGCAAAAAACTAAAAAAAAAGAAACACGGGAATTTTACTATGCTCAAAAAATTCATATTTATTTAAATTGATACAATATTAATGATTATTTAACAAGGAATTATATTTTCAATTTCTAGAATTCCAAATTTGATTGAAAACCACGAATATGAGTTTAGAGTAGCGGCAATAAATGCAGCAGGACAAGGACCATGGAGTTCATCATCTGACGGTATTGTATGCCGTGCACCACCAAGTGCGCCGAAAATAACTTCAGATTTAAGTATACGTGATATGACTGTTATAGCAGGAGAAGAATTTAAAATTACAGTACCATTTCATGGTAGTCCAAAACCGAAAACATCGTGGACTATAAATGGTAATGATGTTATAACAGACGATCGCATTAAATTTGAAACATCTGATCATAATACAATTTATTTGAATAAATCGGCTAAACGTTCAGAAACTGGTACATATACAATACATTTAACAAACACACAGGGCTCAGATTCAGCATCATGCTATGTAACTGTAGTTGATCGTCCAAATCCGCCACAGGGTCCACTTATGGCATACGACATAACACCAGATACATGTACATTAACATGGCGACAGCCATTAGATGATGGTGGCTCTCCAATAACTAATTATATTGTTGAAAAAATGGATAATGATGGCTTATGGGTAAAAGTTAGTAGTTTTGTACGTAGCTGTCATTACGATGTTATGGGATTGGAAGCTAATCGGAAATATCATTTTCGTGTTAGAGCTGAAAATCAATATGGCTTAAGTAATCCATTAGAAATGGATGAACCAGTATTAGCTAAATATCCATTTAGTGTTCCAGATCCACCTGGACAACCAAAAGTTATTGATTGGGATTCTGGTAACGTAACATTATTATGGAGTCGTCCACATTCAGATGGTGGCTCCCGTATACAAGGTTATCAAATTGAATATCGTGATATAGCTAATGATACATCATGGAATATTAATGATTATTTAATTAAAGATACAACATATCAAGTTTATAATTTAGTTAATGGTCATGAATATGAATTTCGCATTAAAGCCAAAAATGCGGCTGGCTTTAGTAAGCCATCACCACCATCAATTAAATTTAAGCTGAAAGGTAAATTCACAGTACCCTCTCCCCCGGGTACACCCCAAGTAATTAAAGTTGGGAAAAGTTATGTTGATTTAAAATGGGAACCACCACAACATGATGGTGGATCTCGTTTAACTGGCTATGTAATTGAAAGAAGAGATATTGGTGGAGCTATATGGGTAAAATGTAATGATTATAATGTATTAGATACATCATATTCCGTTATTAATTTAATTGAATTAGGAAATTATGAATTTCGTATATATGCTGTTAATGCAGCAGGACGATCAGAACCAAGCTCATGTACAATGCCAATTAAAATATGTGAAATATTAGGTGGTGAAAAACCAGAATGGATTAAAAAGTTAACAAATCAAATAGCACCATTAGGTAAATATTTTACATTAGAATGTGAAGCTAAAGGTAAACCACAACCAGCATCTCGATGGTTACGAAATGGTAAAGAAATAATTATGGGTAATAGATTTATCTCAGAAACAACTGAAAATGGTATATTTAAACTACATATTAATGAAATTATGTCACAAGATGAAGGTAATTATACATGTGAAGCTATCAATTCATTAGGTTTTGTACATACAACTTGTCATTTGAAAATTGGAACACCACCACACATTGATCGCATACCAAATGACTTATATTTACCAGAAAATGATAATACAAAAATCAAAATATATTATTCTGGTGATCAACCAGTTAGTGTATTATTAACTAAAAATGGGAATATTATAGATGATATTGACCGTATTAAAAATACAATATTTGATGATTATATAGCTATATTTGTAAAAGATATATGTAAAAATGATGCTGGTGAATATAATATTGAATTAAGCAATAATAGTGGTATAGCAAAAGGTACATTTAATATATATATTACTGGTTTACCAGGACCTCCACAAGGTCCATTAAATATTACTGAAATAACTAAAAATTCATGCAAATTATACTGGAAGCCACCAATATATGATGGCGGTTTAAAAGTAACACATTATATTGTTGAACGTAAGGATATAACATTATCACATTGGATAACTGTTGCTAGTTATGTCAAAGATCTACAATATACTGTACAAGGATTAAGTGAAAATCAAGAATATATATTTCGTGTTATGGCTGTTAATGATAATGGTATAAGTATACCATTAGAAGGCTTAAATCCAATACAAATTAAGGCACCATATAATAGACCATCACCACCAGGTATACCAAATATAACCGAAATTGGTGATAATTTTGTACACTTAGAATGGGATAAACCAACTAATGATGGCGGAAGTAGAATACAAGGCTATTGGATTGATAAGCGAGAATTAAATAGTAATACATGGCAGCGTTGTAATTTAACTATATGTCAAGCAACACAAATTAATTGTAGTAATTTAATTGAAGGCAGACAATATGAATTTCGTATATTTGCACAAAATGCAGCTGGACTATCAAATGAATCAATGGCATCTCAGACTATTAAAATAATTGATCCAAAAGCTGCTAAATCACCACAAGTAATTAAACCATTAAATGATATCAATTGTATACAAAATCATAATGCACAATTCTCCTGTAATATAATTGGTATACCAAAACCAATTATTACCTGGTATAAAGGAGCCAGAGAAATAACAAATGGTGCCAGATATCATATTTATTCAGAGGGTGATACACATTACTTAACTATTAATGATGTATTTGGTGAAGATTCTGATGAGTATGTTTGTCGTGCAGCTAATAAAGCTGGAGTTAAATCAACTAAAGGAACGTTATCAATAATGAGTAAGTATTAATAATATGCTTCTATTTATTTCAATGAGTATTTTAATCATTTTATGAACTATTCACTCAAAGCATACATTAAAACTAAATCTATTCATATTTTTTATATTTCAATATAGTAGTACAAAAATAATCTTATGTTCATAACATTTTTCACTATACTTAAAATTACGTACATTACTTAGCTTTTGCCCTTAGCAAATATATTTATTCTAAAAAACACATCTGACTTTTCCCTTTGTTTCGAAATTTGTCTTTTTTACTACTTTTTAAGTTAAGTTTAATATTTTCCTTTTTAAATGATGATTTGAGTATAGTTAACAATTAGAAATAAAATATATGTTAAGTAAAGTTTCTATCATTAATAAATTAATCAATATCATTACAGCTGAACCAAAATTGAATATTCCTCCACGTTTCCGTGATACTGCATTCTTTGATAAAGGTGAAAATGTTGTTATTAAAATACCATTTACTGGTTTCCCTAAACCTCATATATCATGGGTACGTGAAGGTGAGACTATTGAATCGGGTGGTCATTATCATGTTGAAGTTAAAGAGCGCCATGCTATTTTAACGATACGTGATGGTTCAAAACTAGATTCTGGTCCATATCGGATAACAGCTGAAAATGAACTGGGTTCTGATACAGCAATAATCAAAATACAAATAAGTGATCGACCAGATCCACCACGTTTTCCTTCAGTTGATAATATTGGTATAGATTCATTATCACTTAGCTGGAAGGCCCCAATGTGGGATGGAGGTTCAAATATAACAAATTATATGGTAGAAAAACGTGAACATCCAATGTCAACATGGATAAGGGTTGGTAATACTAGATTTACATCGATGGCAATAACTGGCTTAGTATCTGGACATCAATATGAATTTCGTATTTATGCTGAAAATGTTTATGGTCGTTCAGATGCATCAGAGATAAGTACATTAATAACAACTCGTGATAGTGGTAAAAGACAAATAAAGCAAAAGAAATATGAAATTGATGAGAATGGTAGAAAAGTGCGTGGTAAAGCTGATGGACAAATCAAAGATTACGATTCTTATGTGTTTGATATATATTCAAAATATGTACCACAACCAGTTGATATATCAAATGATAGTGTTTATGATCGTTATGATATACTTGAAGAAATCGGTACTGGTGCATTTGGTGTTGTACACAGATGCCGTGAACGTAAGACTGGTAATATATTTGCAGCCAAATTTATCCCTGTATCACATATAATGGAAAAGGAATTAATACGTAAAGAAATTGATATAATGAACCAATTACATCATCAAAAATTAATTAATTTGCATGATGCCTTTGAAGATGATGATGAAATAGTTTTAATTTTTGAATTGTAAGTATTTATTTTGTACTTTAATTAATTATATAAAATTCATATGATTTTTGCTTTTTAAGTTTATCTGGTGGTGAGCTATTTGAAAGAATTACATCAGACGGTTATATTATGTCAGAAGCTGAAGTTATTAATTATATGAGACAAGTTTGTGAGGGTGTTAAGCATATGCATGAAAAAAATATAATACATTTAGATATTAAACCAGAAAATATAATGTGTCAGACAAGAAGAAGTAATAATGTTAAATTAATTGATTTTGGTTTAGCAACTAAATTAGATCCAAATGAAGTTGTTAAAATATCCACTGGTACTGCTGAATTTGCAGCACCTGAAATTGTACAAAGAGAACCAGTTGGATTTTATACAGATATGTGGGCAGTTGGTGTTTTGGGATATGTTTTGTAAGTATTATTTATTTTTTATACATATAGTTTTTCAAATTGGCATTGATGATTATATAAAAACTAAATACATATATATTTGGTAATAATGTTCAAATGGCTGGTTCCATTGTTGAAGATTAGTTAATCATCAGTTGGTTAAAATGTTAGATTAGTTGATAAACCAATTAGAAAGACTTGAAAATCGCATTTTTTTTACAATGCTTTAAAATATGTGGGTAAATTATTATCTATCTTCGAGTCAGATTCATTTTTATGTAACTGTGCGTACACTAGAGCCAACTAGCAATTAATTAATCTTCAAGTTAACTGAGAACTATGAAATCAGCTGAATGTGTTTCCAATCATTTTACATGAAATTAAAAACTAAATCCTAAAGAAAAATGGAATTTTTTTCTTTTTTTTTTTTTGATTAAAAATTATTTAGTTAAGCTGATGAAAAATATATCATTGATATTTATTTATTTTTTATACTTGCTTAGATTAAGTGGCCTCTCACCATTTGCCGGCGATACTGATGTCGATACATTAAAAAATGTTAAAGCATGTGATTGGGACTTTGATGAAGAAGCTTTCCGATATATATCCGAAGAAGGAAAAGATTTTATAAGACGTTTACTTATTAAAAATAAAGATAAACGTATGACAGCACATGAATGTTTATTACATCCCTGGTTAACAGGTGATCATAGTGATCGTACACGTACAATAGCAAGAGATCGTTATATATCAATGCGTGACAAATTACGTAGAAAATATGATGATTTTAATAAATACTTGTTACCAATAGGACGCTTATCTGAATATTCATCGTTACGTAAATTACTTATTGAAAAATATAAAATATATGATACATCATTTGATAGAAGACAGGCAGCACCTAGATTTGTTATACGTCCACAAAGCCAATTTTGTTATGAAGGACAAAGTGTTAAGTTTTATTGTCGCGTTATAGCGATAGCAACACCAACACTTACATGGTCACATAACAATCAAGAATTACGACAAAGTGTTAAATTTATGAAACGTTACACTGGTGATGATTTTTATTTCATAATAAATCGTGTTAAATTAGAAGATCGCGGTGAATACATAATAAGGGCAGAAAATCATTATGGTTCACGTGAGGAAGTTGTATTTTTAAATGTGCATCCATTACCAAAACAACAACCAATATATAAGCATGAGATGCAACCAGTACGTCGGCGTGAACCATTACCATATATGTTCTGGCAAGAAGAATCTGAATCAGCACCAAGTTTTACATTCTTATTACGTCCACGTGTTATGCAAGCACGTGATACTTGCAAACTATTGTGCTGTTTAAGTGGCAAGCCAACACCTACAGTTAAATGGTATAAGGACAATCGAGAATTAAATAAATACGAATATGCAATGACAACATCAGATGGTGTAGTGACAATGGAAATAATTGATTGTAAACCAGAAGATTCAGGAAAATACACATGTGTAGCAACTAATTGTCATGGTAGTGATGAAACAAGTTGTGTCGTTATAGTTGAAGGTAATCAAACATTATTTATTATTATTTTATTAAATATATGAGTGACTCAGGAGGTGCATAGTGAAAAACAAGAAACAGACAAATATCATGTAATGAAGCAAAATAGTATATGGGAAATACTACATAAATCATTAGCTTAAACATTTCTGAACTAATTCCTTTAATCAACTTCGTTAAAATTAAAAAGCATTTTCATTGCATGTTTGACGTTTTATGGTCAATAAATTTCGAGTCTGATATATAATAATAAAATTCTTTCGTTGGTTCATCTTTAATCATCAACCAAACCTCCTTCAATAGTAATCAATCTTCTCAAGTTTTTTGTACTATACGAGTAAAAGATTCATTTTTCACTAAAAGTAGTAAATCAGTATTTGCGATTAATTTTTTGCCTAAGCTAAGTTTCTAAGACCTTCTAAACATTGACAAGTTATCATGCAAAATACTACTTATACTGCCTTATGATGACTTTAGGTAGCCAATTATCTTTTATAATTTCATTCTATGATTAGCAATAACAAATTTCCAAAATTTTTGAATATCTTGGCATCATCTTTATTTGAACTTTAACATCTTAAGTCAGCAAATCAAAATGTAATTTGTTTAAACTGCATTAATTGAGCCAAAATTTGGTTACGGCAGTATTTTTAGGTCGAAAGAGTTATTATAAATCAATACACGAAAGTACTCTTAATTCATTGTCTTAAAATAATAAAAAAGACTTTAGTATAAGCAGTTCTCAACAAGAATAAAGTTACGTAATAAATGCTTTGATAGTCTTTACATTAAAAAAATTGTTTAGATTTTTCAACTGTGCGACTTTAAGTGTGTCAGCCTTGTTTTACATTGAATCAATTTGAGTTAAAAATGCATTCAAGATTTAATTTAGTGCTAGGTTTAATTAGGGAAAAAGTTACAACCGTTTCAGGATGTTTTAGGCTAAGGTGTTGACTATACAATTCAAAAATTTTCAGTTTTATACAAAAAATCAATTGAGTAAATAGATTAAAAGGAATAAAATGCAATCTAAATGCTGAGCAATCTTAAAATATGACGTATGACTACATTTATTAATTTAAGGCTTCTTATTTTATTATCAAATTTTAAGTTTTTTTAAATACACTTCGAACACAAAAAATATGTTAACGTATACATATATATATATTACAGAATTCTACTCAAACACATATATTGAATGAGAAAATAATTTAAAGTCATTTACTACTAACACAATAACTTTTCATCTATTTAGGTGAATGGGTAACGCCCGAACAAGCTGAGCTAGCACATAATTTTCTTTATTCAGGAGGTATGAATATTTAAAATCTATTTCATTTTGTTTTAATTTTTAAATGGCAAATTAAAAATTGGAATTACAAAGAAATAACTTTATTTAAAAATTTTAGATCGTAAATATATTGAACAACCAATCAAACCAGCACCACCACCGATTATCACAGTTAGGCAGATTACATCAAACAATTTGCAAACAAATTCAACTTCATCATCATATCCAAATTATTCAAAATATTCTTCAGTTAATATCCAATCAACAAATAAGGTAAATTTTATAAAAACTTCATACCAAGCAAGTTGATTTTTTAAATTAAAATAATAAACAATTTTTTTTTTTTTTTTTGGTTTTTAGACTGTCAGTAATAATAATAGTTCTTTAACAGCGTCAAATACTACATCAGCAAATGAAACAACAAATACCAAAAAAAAATATGGAAAACAGAGTTCTAGCCCATCTCGATCAAGAAGTGCCACAAAAGAATTAATACGTTAGTATTATCACAACAGATTGTATTATATTATTCTGACATTTTTTCTAAAAGTTTTTGAAATAACATAAAATACCAGGAATAAGTACTAACTAGTTACATCAGTACCATTTCAATTTTAGAAGATATAATTAGAAAATTTAAATGATTTTTTCAATATAAATTTTACCCCTATAGTTCCACCAGATGATTCATTGATGTGCAAACCAGAATTTATAACTCCTCTAGAAGACTTGACTATAAATGATGGAAATCAATTAATATTATCATGTGCAGTTAAAGGTGATCCAGAACCTCAAATTACCTGGGCAAAGAATGGAAAAATAATTTCGTCATCTGAAATTATGGATTTAAAATATAAAAATGGAATTGCTACTTTAACAATAAACGAAATATTTCCGGAAGACGAAGGAGTTTTTACATGTACAGCAACTAATTCTATTGGTTCTATTGACACAAAATGCAATTTAACTGTGAATCGTAAGTGGAAAACAATATATTTCCGTAAATGGATTGGTTTTTGATTAAATTTAGGATAAAAAAAATAATATTTTAAAGTTATTTTTTCTAATAAGATTAAATATAAATAATATTATATTTTCAGCAATGTCTAATGAAGATACTAAGCGTATTATATCAAGTGATGAGCCACCAAAAATTGTTAGCCATCTTGAATCACGTTTTGTAAAAGATGGTGATTCCGTAACATTAGCATGTCGTATAATTGGTGCTAAGCATTTTGATGTCGTTTGGCTGCATAATAATAAAGAAATAAAACCATCTAAAGATTTCCAATATAAGAATGAAGCTAATATTTACAAATTACAAATTGCTGAAATATTTCCAGAAGATTCTGGTACATATACTTGTGAAGCATTTAATGATGCTGGTGAAAGTTTTAGCACATGTACGATAAATGTACTTGTACCTGGTGAAGAAACAAAACAACCATTATTTATTAAGTTTCCATCATCAGTTACTGTACAAGAAAAGGAAACAATTAAATTTGATTGTGAATTAGAACAAGAACCATTGCAATTAAATTGGCTTAAAGATGGCAAATCAATTGATGAATCAAGTCCTAGATATAAATTTTTAAAGGATAAAAATCTTTATAATTGCGAAATTGTTAATTGTACAATCGACGATATCGGACAATATCAAGCACAAGCAATTGGTAAACGTGGGACAACTTTCGCGGCGTTTTCGGTCAATGTTTTTACAGCTGATATATAAAACAAGCAGAACACAAAAAGTGAATATATTTATCAAAAAAATAATAAAAACGAAATTTTTTAGCAAAAACAAACTTATAACATTCAAATATCATTTGTTTTATTTAGACTTTGTAGTCTTTTATTATTCAATTATATAATGCCAGGTGAAAATTTCAATTTGAACTCAGCTCAAATATTGAATTTACGGCTTTTGTATATAATAATGTTATTTAAAATGTTTAATTATTTGTGGTAAAAAAATTAAACGAAGTTAAAATATGAAACCAAAATCATTAATAAAATCAACTTTATAAAAACAACGACGGAAAAAAATTAATTTATAACGTAAAATAATCATAATTTATTAATTTGGGATAACAAGCATCCTCAACAGTTATACCATCAAAAAATCAAAATATCCTCAATTAATATGATTTTTTTCAATTTTTAATTGTTAATTTTGTTCTTGGAATATGTAAACCAAATATATGTATACAGAATATTACAAAATAATAATAATAATAGGATATATATATATATATATATGATAATAAATGCTTCCTTTAATGAAATTTTTAGTATTTGGGTTTGATTATTATATGAAATAAAATGTTATTGCAATTAAATACAAAAATACAAGTTTTTTATATTAAATCTGAGCCAAGAACAATTCCAAATGATGAATGAGAAGCACAGAACTTTTTTGGCCCGCAAAAATGGTAAAATGAAAGCTGTAGATTACTAGATGATAAAATAAGAGCAAATGTTTTATTACAAAAATACAATCAACTATAATGGTTGTTGTTGTTATCCTTCTCTTTTATTTTACTGAATAGTATACCTCAAAAATACTCATTCTTACGGCCAAAGGCTCCCCCATCTCTATTGCAGTTTTTTGGGCTCTATAATGTAAGACTTTATTGACTTGGAAGCCTTTGCTGAAACTGAAAAAGACCATTTTTTGGAGTCTGTTTTATGCAGCCTAGGTTTAATAAGAGGTAGGGCATGGGAAGTTAACAGGTGAACCAGGTCAAATATTTTAAAATATAAATTTCATTTTTAACATGTATTGAATATATGGCCTAATATATTGAAGTATGAATGTGTATAAATTACATTCAAGAAAGAGATTTTAACTAATGATTTAATTATAAAATTCCTTTTCTATTAATTAAGCTTAATATATAAATTTTTTCTGAAGCTGATTTTCTAAATAAATGTAGAAACCTGGTATAAATTTCATTAGAATCTGAGTTTTTAAAAATCTTTGCGAAAAGTTTCAAGAAAATTGCAGAGTTTAGGCTGGAGCTCATACCTTTTAAGTTAATAATTACAAATATTTGTATAAGTAAGCTTAATGCTATATAATTGCCATTAGAACGATCTTATATTTTATGTGTCATTTGTGAAATTTTCAAAACACTTCATTAATTTTTTATCAGCTTTATTAATTTTTCAAATATTTTTGGTTTTTTGTTGTTTGTTTTTTTCTTTTAAATATTTATATTTTGTTTTTATTTATTTCTATTCATATAATAAGAGAATTGTATGTTATTATTTTTCATTTGAATCCTTCTAAGCAATTGCAATACATAACATGTGTGCACTAATTACCTTTTTTTTTTTTGATTTTATTTTTTTTTTATTCAATTTCTTTATTACTGCGAGCAATAATCATTTACAATTTATATTATTATATTATGTATATAATCAACAAAATAACAATAGCTAGCATATGTACATATGTAAAAAATTATTATATATATATATATATATATATATAGTTTAAAGCGGGGGAATAAATTTTATTATTTGATTCTCTTTAACTTCTTACAGCTCTTTTTTATTATTTACAAATTTTGATTACTTTATATAAATAAATATCTAAGCAATTGAAGTATTATTTACAAGATTTGTGATTTTTCTTAAAAAATTTTAATTAGTAATTCTAACATAGGCAATTTTTATAAATTAATGTATTGAGGTGATCATTTCGTTTTAGCTTATTATTTACATTTCTGTAGAATGATTTAATTTTAATTGCTTTTATTTTTCAATTAATAAACTTTTACTTGATTCAAAAGCGATTTTTTAATATAAATAAAATTTATAATTGAGTATCTTATTCTTGTTTCTTTTTCACCAAAATATATTCATTATAATTTTTAAATAAAAAAGCAAAATAAAAGCGAATTATTAAAAGGAATATATAAAACACAAATACCTTATTTTGGCAAAATATTACAAAATTAAAATTTTTTTGCACGATGAATTAAATTAAAATTAATTATCAACGAATAAAATAAAATTATTTTTCGACAATTTAACTTTTTCTTTGATTTTTGTTTATACTAGGGTGTTTTTAGATTAAATAGGAAAAATATAGGCATTGAAAATAAGGAACAGCAGATGAGAAATATTAAATATACTTTAGGTATTGACAGACTACCCAAAAAAGGATTCTCCAAGGGATTTAATTGGTAAAAATTACAATTTCAAAAAAAAAGGAAAATAGTTTAGATTTTATTTAATTATGGGTATGGAAATCATATTTTTCCCAATTTCAGCCATACATACATACGCTTCAGATATATGTTTTACCCCATAGGCAAATAGCAAAATTTTTTTGAGTTTCTCAACGACTTATTCTAAAAATAGAGTCGTTGAAAATTGGTTTTTAATTAATCCGATAAACTCTATACCAAATTCATTGAAAAGTGTTGAAAGTCTGTTTCTTTTCTTAAAAGAATAATTCATAATGAGTACGTTACTTTATTAAATATTGTTCTATGGAAAAACTGCCATAAAATCTGACTTTTATGAAGATCTAATGGAATAAATTTTAGTTATTTGATTTATCCTTTAACTATACTAAGAAGGATATCAAAAATCAATATTATGAAAATTTACGAGTACTTATATTGTTTTAATATATTTAACTTTTTTTTTTAAGCAAAAAAATATTATCCAATAGGTGGCTTAATAAACCTAAAATTTGATGTTGTGTAGAACTGTATAGACTTTCATATACCACCTGGATATGTTATACCCAGGTTAACAAACTGGGTTATTTCTGTCCTGTTGTACTATGCTTTAATAACTTCTAGTTTAATTTATAACTTTAAATTTTTTCATCTGAAGTAAGTAATGAGCTTAATGGATCAATATAAGAGCATAGCTGTCCTATTAGAACGTCTATGAGACTTGTTTCTGATTAAATCTTATAAAACAAGCAGAAGACCAACAAAAAATAGGCCATTTTATTTGCATTCGTAAATAAAGAATTTACAGAACAGAATTGATTTCGATTTGACAATTTTTTCAAGTAATTAAAATTTAATTTTTATCACTAAGTGGTATTTTTTAACAAGTATGAGATGATAATAATTTAGGACTAATGGGGTATGGCACACGATTATTCTTCACAGTCACAACTTTTTAAAATTACAGACAAGATTTAGGACAAAGTTGAAAGGAAAGCTGACAAAAATGCTTGAAAATTGTTTTTATATCTATGCTTCTAAATATATGTGTATTATCTTGTCTGATTATCTGATTATCTTCGCTGGTTTTTCTTACCGAATTTTTTTTTTTAAATTCAGATTCTAATGGAATTTCTGCCAGTGATTCTATAGACATTTTGAAGCATAATAATTCAAAATTCAACGTCATAAAAATCTAAAATAATCTTTTCAATCAAAAACTATTTTTGAAAATTCAAAAATTATTGAAAATTTTAATTTAGATTTAACCACTCCCAGTAACCCTAAATAATCATTTATGACCATAGTTATGCGAAAAATAACTAACAAATAATTGAGAATAAGTCCTTTAGATGACAATCTCACTTGGAAAATTCATTGTTTTATTCATATTTATTTTATATATCCCCCTTAACTGCACTATGAAACCAGCCGTAAGTGAAATTGAACAAAGAAGCAAACAGAAAAGCTGCAACCGAATAATTAGTAAGGTGAGCAATACTCGTGTGACATGATCCAATCAATTAGGGAATGGCTGATATAGAAGCATTTTTTATTTATACTTATTAGCCATATTTTGGTTTTCTATTTATTACATTTATTAAAGATCATTAATAAATTTTAATTTTTAGTTAAATAACTTATGATAATTTTAAACAATATAAATGATCTTAATTAATTTAATTTATAAATAAGAAAAATTATTTTCAAATAAGTAATATAAAATAAAATAATAATTTCATTATTAACGGCGTTATTTAATTTTTAGAAACGCTTTTGTATATCAGTACTTGAATATAATAGCCTGAGCCTTTTATTTAATTATATCATTATTATATATATATATATATATATACATATATATATATATATTCTTATAATTTTAAACTAAGCTGTGCAGTATTACTAATTTATTTTTAATATAAACACTATTTTAAATTTTAATGCAGGCTCCTTTTGTAAATGTTTATATTTACTTATGTTTATATACATATATATATATATATTTATATATATTTATATATATATAGCATCACATTTAATTATTAATAAGTAAAATTGAAAAATAAAACAAACTATTTACAGAATACTCTTTAAGCACATATACAAATAGTTTGTTTAAATTTGTCAACAACTTAAAAAATAATTAAAAACTAATCAAAATTTTTAAAAATTAAAACCATTTGTAGTGCTTAATATAAATAAAACTAAAAATATGCTCAATTTAAAGTAATTATTTAAAACTAATTGTTAGAGATTTTAAGACTATAAAATAAATTTTTAATTTAAGCACATTACAGTCCGTAAGTCTTATACAGAATTTTTTTCAAAAATTTAGGCAAGTCTCAATAAAATACTACATTTAAACTATGAAATCATCTCAACTCTTTTCTTTTAAAAAGTATAAAAATGTCCTTGTCTTTGAATAAATATAAAAATTTATGAAAAATTGATATTGTGGATGAATTTCATTTGTAAATAAATCAAATTAGTCTGTAACGTGTTAAATAAGTTAAGTGAACTTTTTTAATTTTTTTTTGGAATCTCTGTATTTGTCAATCAAAACTGAAAGTGAAATATGGTTATTTTTTTTTTGTTCATTTTTGTACGAAATATTTTTATTAGTTAAAGAAAAATATTTCTTTTGAGCATATAACATAGCAAAGAATAAATAAAATAAATTTAAGCTTTTATCTTATACTAAAGGTTATGATTCTGCCCTGCCAGCTATTAAAGTTATTTTCTCCTATTTTTGTTTCTTTTTTTTTAATTTTTCTTGCAATGAAATTTAAAAATAATAACAAATCAAAATTACTAGTTAACTTTTCAATAGCAATATTATATTTTTTTTTGTTTTGCTATTTCAATTTAACTACAAATTTTAATTTATCTAATTTTTGCATCATACACACTCTCACATATGTTTATTTTAGTGTTTTTTTTTTACTTAAATTATTGAGACTTTTAAACTAATTTCTAATTAATTTGTCAACTTTTCGATATTTTTGTTTGTGACAACCTAAATAGGAATGTGTATAATACTTTTGTATTTGTTGTTTGTTTTTTACAATATTAAATTAAGATGTTTGCATTTCTTATAAAAAAATTTAGAATATTTAAAAAATATTTCTCATTTCTATTGTAACCAGTGTATTTGTAAGAGTTTTGTTTTGTTTTTCTTTTTTAATATATGTTTCCCTGTTTCAACACTATTTAAGTAGTTTTACAGGGTATTTATAGTTTAAAAATTTGAGTATTTATACAAACAAATTTCTTCCATTTAAGCATTACAATTGCTTTGACAAAAATATAAATTTTTAATTAATTCAAAAGTTAAGTTAAAAAAATTGTTAAGATTTTTATTTAATATTGACATAATCAATGCATTACTTTTTAAATAAGACAACATAGCTAACAGGTTAAAATTACAACATTTTTTTTTTGTCAATAGACATTAACTTAAGCTATAGGCATCGCAATTCAAACAAATATTGGAAGAAAATAAAAATGCTTGTAGATTTTTTACGTAGTTAAAAAATTTATCTTACATATACAGTGGTAATAAGATGAATGTTTCATAAAAGGAAAAAAAATTAATTTCAATTTTTTTCAAAATATTAAGAAATATTTATCCCTTTTTTGTGTTAAATTAAAAACTCATCGGCAGTTTCAATAGCATTAATTTAATTTGTATAGATATTTAGAATTTAAAAAAATCTTTTCTTCATTTTTAAATATCATTAAGTAAAAATAATTATTTATTGTTAAATTAATTTAGCAAAAAATGCATGATTTTAGCATAAAAGTAATTTGAACAAATCTTCTTCGAATCTCTAAATAAAATGTGTTTTATTTCAAATAGCTAAGGGAAAAGTTAACTGGATAATGCCCATATGTACTTGGGTTACAAAATTCCATTATTCCAGCCGATATGATTGTAGAGGATGTAAAATTAGGGATGTACACATTTATTGATTCATAAATTCATAAAAATGATTTTTATTATGACAAGCAAAGAAATAAGACTATTAGCACAAAGAAAAGATTTGGAATCAGTCATGGCTCAGCAGAGGGTTTTGTATATATAATTGTGGTCGTTTAGAAAGACTACGATTGCATCTGTCAGAAAAATATTCCCATGAAATTTATAAATTTTAGATTTATTCCAAAAATAATATTTATTTATTACATAACTCCGTTGCATTATCAATTATTTGATGAATTATTAGGCTTTCATATATTAGGAAATATTAAAAAGATTTTTTTTCCTTAAAAATAATAAAGCAACACAGGTATTAGATATCGAGATCAGTGAGAACCATACAAATCAATTATTCAATTGAAATAGAAAATAAACACTGTCAGATAAATACTATGATCCAAAATACTAATAAATTTAAATAATCAACAAATCAAAATATCAAATGAGAGAATAGTACAGTGGAAGTCATGTTGCACGAAAGAATAATTATATTTTTTACTTTGACACATAAAGTGATATTAAAAGTAGCAACTTTTAAGCCAAGCAAGCTTTCTTGACAATTTGACATTTAGTTAACTGTTATATTTTGTTAAGTCGAGACTAATATGGATTCTTTTTTACTTATATAAATATATTTTAAAAAAAGTTAAAATAATTTTTGATTTTAAAAGTAAATAAATAAAAAATTTAATATATAATAAAGAATATGTTTTGTCGATTCACAGTCTGCTTGACCTAAAACCAACAACAATTTATATCATTTTTCATATTTCATATTTGACAGTAAAATTACTTTTCTGCGCAACATCAATACCGCCTAACCTTGAAATGCTACAATTACTTAAATATTAAAAATAGTAAATAATAATTTCTTATGTGTTTTTTTTTAAATAGATTCGAAGTAAGTATTTTGATTAAAACTTGGAAAAAATAGGAAAGATTAACTAAAAGTTTAGAATTTTTTGTTTTCGCTTAATTTTTATAACTAATAAGGGATAATCTATTTCTTATCATCTTTTTAAGAAGAAGTAAAATAATAAAATTTCATCTATGTGAACGGCAATATCTTAAATCGATCCCTTCCTTAGGCGGCTGATCTGTTGGATAGGGATCACTAGCTGGCAGGGCAAGCAAATGTTAGGCTTCAAGAAATATTAGTGCAGTTGGTTTAGGTTCTAGATTTGATTTTTTTGCCTCAATAACTAAAAATGTAATATCAGATTTATCACGATGTGCATATCTTTCGGCTATCAAACGGGCTATATCCTTAAATATAAATAAAAAAAACACTTGTAATAAATTTGTTTTTTTTTAGTAAAATTTTAAATTTTTTAATTATTACTTGATGATGCATTCCTTCTACTTTATAGCCATCTACTTCTAAAATTAGCTGTCCAACTTCTAAGCCACCAGCTTCATATGCTGCACCATGCTCCTAGAAAAAACATACTTAATTATTATTATTTCTCTAGTTTTTTTTTCGTTTGAAAAATATATAAGTGTGTGTCACTTTATATTTAATTTTTTTAATACTTCACATAATCAAGGAAGATTTAAAAATAATAATTTCATAATTCAATATTATTTTTTATTTTAGGAGTTTTACATAAAGGACTAGAAATATTTTCATTAAATTAACAAGTATAAAGAAACATTAACATACTTACATGAATATTAATTATCCTAGGGAGCGGATGTTTAGTATTTGCACCACCTTCAATAGCAATACCAAGAATAGGTTTAGTCTTTTTAACAGTTACATGTAAGTTTCCTTTATGATCAGGTACAACGTTTGGATTATGTTCATGAGATTGATCAGTTATGGAACCATTTTGCTCTCCTGATAGACGTTGCATTGACTAAAATACATATTCAAATAAAATTAATGAAATTTTTTAATCAAATATGCTTGAAGTAATCCATTTTTATAACTAAAAAATGATTTACATAAATATAATTTTACTAGTGGAATAATTTTACACACCTGATTTTAATGTCTTACTAGAAATTACGAAGGATATTTCATGAGGGTGAGATATTTGATTAAAAAGAAAATTAAGAAAAAACAAGAAAATATCTAGTGAGTGAAATTAAATTAATACTAGAGTAAAAAATGATGAGAATTTCAAGAGCAGATATTATCTTTTCAATTCAGAAAGATTTATTATTTAGATGAATATTTTATCATGGTAAAGTAGCTACATGGTAATTTTTTTATCAATAATAGTGTCTGTGTATGTATCCCTACCGTTATGCTATGACTTCACTAACATTAAATGTCACGTTAAACATCAATAAGGCCACGAAAGAAAATGTTTGATATAATAATGGAAAGGTAAATGACCAAAACCATTTTCATTTCGTCAAAATACGATATTTGTCGAAGCAATTTCGAAATTTCATAAAGTGCCTAAACTAATTTTTCTATATTTGTGTTTTTTATTTTGATTTACTAAATTTTTGACTGATTACAATGAATGCAATTAGGCTTGTTTCTACTATAGTCAATTAAATACAAAACCTAAGCTTGAATCCAGACGTTAATTTTGTTCATCCTTATTAGAAATCAGTGAAGTTATAGTATAGAAAGACAAGAAAATTATTATTAATAGTCCAAAACAATTATTTACCACAATTAACAATAATTAATTAAAAATTAACAACAAAAAACAGAAAAAGTAACAGGAAATAATAATATTAGAAAAAACTAAAAATATAAAAGCTTAAAGGCTGTTTCCACACGAGGAAACAAGTTTCCGGTAACATTTCGTTCCAAACTGGTTTTTTTTCGAACAAATTATGATCGTCCACACGGGGAAACAAGTTTTCTGGAAACATTTCATGTACAGATAGAGCAATATAAATGTGTGTGTGTATAAATTACATCTTGTATGTGTTAGAATGTTACTCGTGATACCCAAATTTTTCTGTAAACAAATTTAACTTCGAATTTTCCGAATTTTACCCCTTACTTCTTGCCGCTCTATCCTAAAAACAAAAATGTTACCGGAAACTTGTTTCCTTGTGTGGAAACAGCCAATTAGCAAAAAAATAACAAAAATAAACAGCCTTTATTTAGCCAAAAATAGCCTTGCTTGTTTTTTGTAACAAAAGTAGTTTCATAAGCCGCAGCTACTGCTAGGACCGATGTTGCGACGGCAGTGTATGCTTTTATCTGCACTAGGCTCAGAGTATCCCTAAGGCTTAAGTTAAAACTAATAAACACTTCGTTTATCTAGTAAAAGTTTACCGAATTCTATAAATTCTTACTACCTTGATCAAAAAATTCTCAGAATGATGTGTTGCCCGTGTGGGATTCCTAGCACTCGGCTGTCAATTTTTATATTGTACTCAACTAGACGTAACTTTCACAACTGATAATGAAATAATGCCAAATTTTGGTGGGGATGTCAGTGACAGTTGAGCAACATAAAAAAAGAATTGATAGCTGACCACACAGCGATCACTCCGATAACTTTTTGTTGAAGGCAGTATTTCAAATTTGCCCTCATAAAAAAACACAAGTATGGCTAATTGAATTTATCCATTGTAGCAAACATGGCCTAACAGTAATATGGTGACATCAAATTCTATTTACAACAGTGATTCATATCAAATTGATTTTTATCGGAAACAGCATCATGTTTTGTTTACGCCTCGTCGTTTAGTAAAACTATTTTGTTGTTGTAATTTTTTTTTTGTGAAAAATTTGTGAGAGTAAAATTTATAATAATATTTCAATATTGTAAGGAATTTTGTTATTACTGAGCATCTCTCTAGTAGCATACGTATGCCTTTCCAATCACTTTGGAGTATTTGATCTTAATATGGAACATATGGAAACGACTCCTTCCCTATAGTGAAGAGAAAGAAAGAGAGAAGAGAGAGAAGCTAGAATTTTAAAATATATTAAGAATCTCAAACCAATTTTTTAATTTGATCAAAGCCAGCCATCTAATTAGTATTAAACTGAAGTTAAATATTTCAGTTGAAAATTTGTCGTTTATGGAAATTCAGCATAAATATAATTTTGCAAATTATCTTTGGTATTTTTGAATTATTAATAAGACTTTTTTAAGTAATAGAAAAGTAATTTTTTTGGTTTGTAATACGTTAATTAATTAGAAATTAGTTTTCAGTTAAAACAAAAAAACTTTCTTGGCCAGGTCGGATTAAAGCGAGAAATATAGAATTTTTTATTAAAAGTCAATAATTCTATATTGTCATAAAATGTAGAATAATTACGTAGATGAAAATTAATTTTTGTAATATTAGTAAAAGAGACATAGACGAACCAACAATTTCTACTAACCTGATGTCTTCGAACTCCTTTTTCCCCAAGTAATGTCCCACCTTCCTCCTTCATATCAAAGCTTCGTGAAAGTTTTGTCGCGAGCTCCTAAAAGTAAAATTGAAATGTTTTCATCGTTTTGAAATCATATCACATTCTTAAGGAGCAATCAGTGCAAGAAATATAAAAGCAAGAATTTATTAATACTGAAAAAACACCTCATTAAAAAGGAGGACTAGAACACAAGGGGAAGAAGGACAAAAGTTTAAAATGAAAAAATTTGTTTTTTTATATACATAATTTAGATAAATAGGCAGTAAAAAGAGAATTAATAAAATTTCCAAGCATATTTTCAGAAAGAGAAAAAAATCTCAAGGAAAGAATTGTCGGCTATGTGTTCGAAAAAATTTTGTATATCAAAGGTGTGCAATAAAATAAATTTGGAAAATTTTGTCTATCAAATTTTATTACAATAATTTTATTTTGAAACTTTGGAGTATAAAAAAAAGAAGTAGAAAGTTCAACTATAAAATCCGTGGAAAAAAATACCGTTTATATACATATATTGACTGTACATCTTGATTGAAATTATATAATTTATGCTTTCTAACTTATTTCATTATATTAAATTAATAAAATTAGTTCAAAATTATAAATTATATTTTTCTAAAAGACTTGTAGTGTAACTACTGTTAACAGTATATTATTGAGTGTGAACGTCTCTCAAGAAGACCTATAAAAACGCTGTTTAGTACACTAATGGATACACTAAGTAAATACCGTTTAATTTTTACATTAACCATTCATCAAACAATCCATTCCTATAGCTGTCCTAGCTTTTATTTATGAAATAAGTTTATATATATTTTTGAGCACTTATATTTGCTCAAAATACAATTATATGTGTGAAATTACCTTGATCAAAAAATGATTAGGTGATCAGGCGATTTTGGTGGTTGTTGGATAATGATAAAAGAAATTCTTAAAAATCATGAACATGCTCAGAGGTACATATACATAACAACAGCAAAAATTGACAGCCAAGTGCTAGGGACGCAACACGGTGATAATTTCGGGAACTTCTTGATCAAGGTAGTATATAAAAACTAAAAAAATAGAGCATCCTTAAACAAGTAGATTTTCACCTTTGTAGGTGATATTTAGTTCAAATACTATTTTATGTATACTTTAACTTCTTTTTTTAAAGTTATATTCATTTATTTTTAAGTATTTTCATATTTGGGTTATAATATTGTCATCATAATAATTCCTTACATTTTTAAAAGTAATCCAAACAATTATTTAGATTTAGTAATTTTACTTTGAAATAGAAAAATAATTAATTAGTCAGGCATATGAAAGTTTCTTCAGTGTGGTATTTAAAAATTATATTCCAAAGATAATATACTCAAGTTGTAATAAGAATTTGGGGTACGGTTAATCAAACTTATAAGAAGAACAAGAGGATCTTTATGAAGATTATAATTTTTGTATAAATAAAACTACAAGAATTAATATCCGTAAAGAAAGAAAATTTCATTGAAGCAATTTTAACTCAAAGACCTCAACCACATTACAAACAATATTCAGTTCCTACAACACTTTCCGATAACTCTGAATATGAAACGGATTGGGATTATTTTTAAATATATTAAACTTTTTTCGCAAGATATTTTTCAAATATTGTTTAATTAAAAACATAATATCATTTTGTCCTTCTAAAGCCTCTATAAAAGCATAAAAGCATAATTTTAATTTATATTTTTATTAATAGATGGAATTAATTAATTCTGCTTCAATTAAGGTGATGGTTTGGTATTTAATTTTATTTTATTATTAGGTATATAATATCTTTAAAATATTATGTCAAAATTTCAAGCCAATCAGAGTAAAAGCTCCGAAGTTATGAGCATTTTAATCGTCCTTTGCTCTAAAGAAGGAAGTGAGTGAGCTAAACTTAAACTTGTTCTTTTCGAAGGGGGTCTGCAAATTTTGCACACTACTTTTTCACATATTTCACCAAGTAATGACGAGTTTATTTTGTTTATTTTATAATAACAAACAAGTCGATTTTTTAGGTGAAAATCGGTATTTTGCCTTCTAAAGGCTACTAAAAATTGAAATATCAAAATAAAACAAAATTCCCTTGTCATTACTTTAAAAAATATCTATTTTAATAAATAAATATTGATTTTGTGGTTTCGAATGAATCCCCTGCGAATTATGATGCACACCGTAAAACAGTTTTTTTCTTTAAGGCACTTCTAGACATTCACTACCACTTGCTCACTTATTATTGTTTTGAAATAAAAATTTTGAAAAATATTGTTGAAATATTGTTTTATTATATAAAAGTTAATTAAATAAACCAGAACTACTTGTTATGCAAAAACAAATTTAAGGTGACAAAGTTTCATAGAAAAACAAAGTTTAAGGTGACAGAGGATGGTCAACGAATTTTAAACTCTTACTGGGAAACCGATTGATAAAGGTAATTTCAAACCTTTGCCTTAAGTCCATTGTTCCATTAATAATTAAATTTACTATTCTTTTTTTAAGTGCATACAAAAATTTAACAAATTATTTCAAAGATATTAAGGAAGAAATATTTTTTGAGTGTATCACTCTATTATTTACTTTATAAATACTATAATAGTTAAGAATTATTTAAAAACTACACTAATATAAGTAATAAATATTTCAATTTAATTGAAACTTCTTTACAATTTTGGTCTAGATAGTTAAAACTATTTACACAAGAGTCATAACCAATTCAAAATACCAATAAGTGACAAAATACAATTCATTTATTTTATGATTTTCACATATGGAAAATGTCATTGAAAAAATATCTTTCTTTTCAACCTAGGTTAGAAAACCAATGAAAATTTAAGTAAATTGACATTTATGTAGAAAAATATGTTTTACAGCAATTCACAGACTAACACCTTGGCCTCATTTGCGTATAATGCTATAAAATTAAACCAATCATTACCGATTGTGATTAAATACAATATTATTGGCTATATCAGTATTTTATTGAGCACTAGTAAAATGTTATTGTTTTCATTTAACATTATTGTAATTAAAGTACTTATTACTAATTTCTGGATTTGACTTTGTTTAAATTAAATATACAAATCTATGAAAATTTACATTAGTTAAATTTCCTTTAATCTTTTCCAAAAACCAAACACTCATAATTGATTGGGTGTAAATTGTTTCAATATTTTTTCCTAAGTAATTTTTAGTGTAAAAGGCTGTAGCTTATATTTTTAGAATATTAGAAATTTTCTCTCTTATTTACTATTTATAGCTGTTGAAAAAAATTCTGTAATGTCTGTCATTAGTGAATTAGGTTTGGTAATAGAATTTGGGAAGTTAATTCATGACTTTCAAAAACCTTTATGAATGGTTAAAAACCTAAAATTATACAGTGTAGATGAGTTTTGTGTATTTAATTGACAATCCTTTCATTTGCATTTGAGTTTAACCAGGCGCTAAGTAAACCTGGGAAATCTAAAATATTTTCTACTAACCGGTTGTACTTAACTATTTGTTATAAGTTCGGCTCAAAACCAAATAAAAAAAATTTTCCTTCTGACATCTATCAAGAATCTTATTAAAACCTTACAAAGCTTGTTGCCGACAGCAACTTACTCCAGGACAATGGTAGTTGTTTTTTTTTTTGGACGCGTTCAAGGCTTAGCTTTGTTCCTTGAAATTCCTTTCTTATTTGAAATTCACATTGATTGTTTTTTGAAATTAGAAACCTAAGATTATGGAAAAAAAAGATGAAATTATTGAAATAGAATAGAATAATAGATGTCATAAAGATGTGTAAATGCCAAACTGTCTTCATTGCACGAAAAATAAGAGATCTGCTTATTAGCTCTGAAACCTCCTAATTGCGCTTAGAAAACTTGACGTCAATTCTAATTTGTTTGGCTATATTTTCTTAAATGTATGGGTCCCTTATGCAAGTAACTGCTTGAAGACTTTTTCTTTTATAATAGAAGCAATTGTTCTATTGGCATTTAGAGGACAGAAAAGTATCTTGTTGGCCCCACAGTACAACTATTACTTCAATTACTTGAATTTTCTAATGAAACTTACTATTATTTACTGAAGTAGATTTTACATAAATATTTCTTTTAGAGTTATTATTTTGCGATTAAGTATTTGCTGAAAATAATAATCATTACTTTATGTTTTTCATCCTATTCTAAAACTTTAATAACATTATACGGGATGTCCTTCTTATGAATATTTAATTAATTTTCAATATATTACATAAAAATGTACTAATTATTATAAATAAATAATAAAATTTATTGAAAGATTAAGAATTTTTCATATCATAAGATAATTTCAGTGTTTAAATGTTTAGAAAATGATCTAGTATATAAGGAGCCAATAGTAAAAGGTAAAATGTGCACTAAACGTAATCAACTATTTTATTTGTGCTCGGTGGATATTTTTCAACTAACAATAAGTGCATTTATCTAAAAGATATAAATATCTACGCTAAGCTAATGAAAATACAACAACTACATAATTACAGCTAAAAGCAAATTAAATTTAATTAACAACAAAAACTAATGTTTAAAAGGAAACCATAAATTAATAAATCAAAACAAAAAATAATATTTGTATTTAAAGCTTTTTTTTAATGAAAAAAAAAAACAATAATAAAATAAAAATCTAAGAAAATAAAAACGAAAATTAATAGAAAAAGAAAAACTAAAATCTTTCACACTTACAAGAGGTCGTCCCCAATACCACGATTTGACACGCTGTGTTAAACCACCTAAATGTGAACGTAATCCATCAAGGTAGCCACCCTGTAAGACAAAACACAAAAAAATAGGAGCCAAATGGTTGGCTCATATGAATTTGATGGGTTTTTTTTTCTAATCTCTACTATGCTTAGCACTACTTTACTAAATAAAAAAACGATTTTTAATTAAGAAAATTTGAACGCTTAAAATACTACAAATTTACTAATAATTAAATTAAAATAAAATAAAAATTCAAAATAAATACAATATTTAATTATTTAACTAATTTCTTGTCTTTGTTTTGTTATTGCTGGAAGTTTCTGTTTTTTGTTTTATGTATGGAACTAGCATTCAAATATAACAAACATTAATATGTATTACTATTAAAATATAATAATTTAATTCTAGAATTAATTATTTTAAATGATGCTACTCTATATAAGGTGAAATACTGCTACTGAAAGATATAGCTACTGTGTAGACAGGGTATTTTTTTTTTTCATATTCATTAAAGAAAATTTTTTGATTTATTAAGGTAGTTCAGAGTAAATTGATACACAAAGATTGAAATTTTGTTGTTGTTCTTTTTCTGCTTTCCAAAAAAATTTTTTCACTAAACTCTGTATACAAATTTAATATAATATAAATACTTAATTATCCTACCCCAATCGTAATTATTTAGAAAAATTGATACAAGCTTACCTGGTCCTTTTTTGTTTGAAACAGATATGAAAAAAAAGCAAAAAAAAATGCATAATATTAAAAAATTAATACTTTAAGTTAAATGTTAAACTTAAACTTATCTAAGATTGTTATGACAATATAAAATTATTTTTTATGATACTGTATAAAACAGTAATTAAAATATTATGATGTAAATATAAAAGGCTAGAAAAGAAACCGGCAATAAGCTAAGTATATAAAAAGTAGGGCTGTCGAACTGTTTCGCTCTGTAAATTACAGTATTTTCCTCTACTCTATTGAAAACACAATAATATATATATAAATTTAACGAAAGAAGATATAATAATATCTCAAACCCCTACCATTAGTTTTTCCCAATTTACGTTTGTAAAAAAAAGCTATACATTTTAATTATAAATTCAATTACACTGGTTAAAATAATGCGAGTATGTGCATCTCAACATGTACTATTCAAAATATTAATCATTATCCGCGGGCACAAATTTCGCTGACAAGTGTCAGTTTAACGTATTAAAAAAAGAAAGTTGTTAAAGTCTTAGGGTAAACTTAATACTTTAAAAATAAAATTCATAGTAAAATGATATGTAACAATAAGTTTTATTTGATGAGTTAAACACAATGCCAAAAGGCCAAATAGAAACCCCCCCCCCCCCCCCCTACCCTGGAGCTACGCCCTTGGGCGTGATGTTGTGTTTGCTACAATGAATGGCCGTCTTTGGAAAACATTAAATTCTAAGGGACCTGTATTTTTGTTTATTTACTGAAATTAATTTAAACTATGTGGAAATCATTCAAAAAGTGTAACCCAAAAAATCAATATTCCTTTATACCTCAAATTTTGATAATTTGTTTTTAAGAAAAACTAAAAATTAATTATTGGTTTTTATTAATTCGATAATATTGGTTTGATTCGATATATCATGTATTTCTAGTACAAGCCTAGTACAAGCAATTACAAAAATTACATAAATAAATTTATATGTTTTTTAATAAAAATTAAACAAATGCCTGCCTCGTACTTATTTGCATACGTCACGACTTATCTAGATAATATATTCTAAAATCGCGCCAGAATTTTTTGAATTATTAACGTAGATTATTATTTAAAAGAATAAAATTTAATTATGTTAAATATTTAGTTTATAATTTTCAGATTTCAAATAGTTTTTCTGAGAAAAATATGTTTCTTGGTGTATGTAATATTTCTAAAACTTGTTTTTAACACAATATTATTGATATTAATTGTTATTCAAGCAATAGTTCGAACTAATATAAAATAAAATAAAAAAATAAATAACGGACTGTAATGGTTTTGCTTTTTTATGGTTGAAAAATTTTCTTAAAAAGTTATATGTGAACAATTCATTGATCCATTGATTCTAGGTATGATAATGGGCGTCAATACAATAATTCCTAATTGAAATAGCATATATATATTTATACCATCTGAATTATGGATAGCATTTCCAAAACTATCCATAACATGAGTATATGACTTGTAATAGACTTACAATTAGATGTATTTTATCTCAATATTAAAGAACAACTACAATGATTTCTTTTAAATTCATGATGTTTACAAAAACTTTAGTTTTATTTCTTATTTATTATCTTAGGGTCATTATAATATTTAAAAAGCAACTAAAAAGGATCTAATTTCCAGTCTGGTATGCTCATATTCAAAATGCCTTGGAATCGTCTCTCTCAAAATCATCATACAGATTTTCCAAGTGCAGGCAGTTAATTTATATTGTTTATCTACGGAAGTCTAAAGCCTAGCGCAGACCAAGGCGTCTGTAGCCGCTACAGTAGCGGCGTTTGTAGCTGCTACAGTAGCAGCTTCAGCTGCCAATTTAATCATATTTAATGGGTGTATCAAAATCTGGTTGACAAGTTTTTCTTAATGTAGGTTGCTTTTTTTAGTGGAATATTGTCTATTATTATTGATTATTAGTTTTGTTTGATTATTATTGTGAGTTAAACTTAAATATTGCTAATTTTTGTTATTACTGTTTAAAGTTGATTTTTTAGTGTTTATTTATGCCTCTTGCTATTCAGTTTTTTTTATTTTTGCTAATAATTGCTATGATTTGTAGCAATTGTTGAATTTAATTTTTTTTTTATAGATCTTTTCTTTTTTTAAATAAACAATTAATTATCTAACACTTTCTGAAATGTATAATGAAAGTATCGAAAATATAGATAAATTCAATTATGATAAAGAAAAGTAAATTTTTATTATCTTTTTATCATATTTGTAGCCAAATAAATTCTTATTTGTTTAACCGCTTGAAATGCTATTATTTTATTGAATTATGTAAACGGGATGCTACACTTCAACGTAAAAGTAATTTGCAGTTTGTTTCTATTACACGACTGAATAAATAATTGAAAATTAAAATAAATCAAACACATTTATTAGAAAAATTATGAAAAGATTTTGATTGGACCTATCAAGATGTTCTTGTTTGTCAGGTAAGTTATGTATTTTTAAAAAAAGCCCTGCAACAAATAATCCTTAATTATTTTATTATTCATAGCTTGCAAGAAAGTGCAAAGGAAAAAATTTTTTGGATTTGGGTCAGATTTTTTAGCAAAATTTTAGCCTTTCTTTCCAATATCCGCTATTTTGTTACATTTTAATTTTTTCTCACAATACAGACAATACTTCCCAGTTAAACAATCTTTCTGGGTTTTTGGATTTCGGGCATTCTAAAGGCTGGAATCATTGCAACAGTGGGAAAACTTTTTTACTAAAACTCAGGAGATGGTCGACAACTTGATGAAAAGCCAAAATTTTTATTTCAAAAATTACATTGTATTTTTCATTTATGCAAAAAGATATCTTCTAAATTTTAAAACATTCCCTACAATGCTTTTTTTTAAAAAAAATTCACAAAAATCAAGCTTATTTTTATATTATCACACTAGTTATGCCCTTTAAAATATCTCAGCGTTTATTATCCTAAAGAGTAAGATGTGTGACGTTTTCACTTCATTAATTTTATCTAACCGATATTAAGAGGCTACAAGTTAAATGTATTTTCAACAAAAAAAAATTCAAATAAGTATGAAAAATAATTTTAGGTCTTTACTAAGAAAATTGAATAACATACAAAACGCTCAATTATAGGAACTTCCTTCCGTTTTTTTTTTTTCACAACTGCAATCTCAATTTTATTATAAAATTATTGACAATACATTTGTAAATCTATTCAAAAAGAAAAGAATATTTGAAAAAAAAAAAAACAAAAAACAATTTTTAATTAACTAAATTAAGAGAAAACTTTTGTGAATTTTTTTTATAGGCCCCATGAAATAAAAATTTAAAACTAGACTTTGGCAGGCTTTCATTTAACATAGACAATCAATAACTAACATTATGATTTATTCTCATTAATAACTTTTTGAAGAAAAATGAAAAAAAAAAAATTTAGTGAAAGACAAAAATGATAGCAAAAGAAAAACCTAAAAACTTAGTTACCTAATTCATTTTATTACTTTCAGCTTAACTTTAAGTTGAATTCAACTGAATTCAACTGATCAAAATATCATAAATTTGATATTTGTGTGAATATATATTTCTTAGAAAGAGAGAGATAGGGAATTGAAATTACAAAAATAAGAAAAAACAAAAATTAAAATAATCTACTCTCAAAAAATGATAGAAATGACTCATATAGATAAAAATAAACAAAAATAATTAAATGTTTGTTGATTTTGGTACCAGTTATCCACTTTAGTTACTCTTACGTACCACTGTTTGTTTGGTTTACTTCGATATTCATGAATAAGAAATTTTCACTTATTTACACTGTTTGATTTATGTAATAACGGTAATATAAAATATTTATATGTATGAGTAGTATATATATTAAGGTAGAGTTGATCTTTTGTCTGGCTATATAGCTCCACAGTATTAGCAAAGTCAATACGGTTAACAACGAAGCATCTTTCCCTTAAAAATTTCTTCAAGTTTCAGGTGGGCGCTGCACTGAGCTGACTGACAACTAGTTCAGTTTTAGCAGCTGTCTATGATAAACATTTATTCTTTTGGTTTATTACCAGTTTTTTTTTTTTTGTTTTTATTTTGGTTTTAATATACTAATAATATTATGTTTTATTCAAAGTGTGTTTGAAATTGAAATTAAAGCAAAATAATAAAAAAAAGAATAGAATAGTTTGCATATTAATTTTTTATTATATAAATTTGGAAAATGAATTTTTGAGATAATTTTTGTTTTTTGATTTATAAAAGTTTTAATTTTGTTATGCAAGTCATTTATTTAATTTTTTTTGTGGTTTCAAATTTTAAAATAAAACAAAAATAAAAATTTTTAATTAATTTTATCAGTGAAAAAAAAAAAATTATCGGTAAATATTTAATAATGTATATAAAAATAATTTAGTTTTCTTGATTAATAAAATAATTCTATAATTATTTTGATTTTAAGTTAGAAAATATATCCGAAGATTGCTAAGTTATAAAGTTGTGAATTAGTTAACAAGTGGTTTTTGGTTTTTCAAATTCTAATCCTAAAACAAAAATTAAAAATAAAACTATAATGTTTGGATTCTATTTATCATCAAAACAAAAGATACTAAAAACGTTTCTAGTTGTGGTTTTTATATTAGTATTAAATGTTTTTAAGAGCAAAATCAAGTTCTGTTTTTTTGTTTTTTAAATGGAATTCTTTTTTCTAAATATTTAATTTATTCTCAATCAATTTGGCTTTTCTTAGGGAAAATTTATACAATTTTATTTTTTGTATATATGCTTTTGTGACATTTAGTCCTAAGGAAATATCAGGGTCTTACATTTATTATTTATTATAATTCATTCATATTGTCTGATGATATTTAAATCAATTTTATTATAGAATTTTTGAAGGTAAACTATAAAATAATTCATGTCAAATATTATTTATCTTACAAATTATTTATTTTGTTTTTAAATTAAATTTATTTTAATTGTTAATGGAAGCTTTTTTAGTAAATATATAACTGGTTAATAATAATCAATTTATCAACTATGTATATTAATTAATTACCTACTTAAATTTGTACCAGTTGAAGTTTTAGATTAAAAGAATTTCTATTTATTTGAAACAAAACTTAAATTAAAGTTTTTTAAATAAAACTTGGTAATAAACTTACTTTTAAAATAATATACCCAGATTTGTTAAACTAAAAAGTAATTTATTGTTACCATAAAAGTCAAAAAAAAAACTATCGCATAAAATTTCTATGTCGTAAGTTTATACTTTACTAAAAACAAAAACTATGCTTGACATTTCAATTTAGTTATAATTTTAAATTTTTTTAACGATGGAAAGCAAAATCTAAGATTTTTTAATTAGCAAATTAATTTTTGGCTAGTTTTTTAAGGGCAAAAATTGATTGCTTTGAAAGTTCCCTGTAATGAGGGCATTTTACAATATGACCTGGCTCTACTTTTACCGCATTTGAAAAATAAACACTTTTTTTTTCTTCTTTAAGTACAAATTTATTTAATTTAATTGATGAAAATATTTTTTCAATAGAATTTTAAACAGTGGTGATGTTGTAAATAATTTTTTCAAACTTTTAATTGTTTCGGTCTGTATTCACCATTGCTTTAAGATTGTGTTTACCAAACTATTTATAGTCGTAGGGTTGCCTTAAGGTGCTTATTTATTCTAGCTCAAACGAACAAATTTCGAAATGACTAAACATTCGCCAAACGTAATGAGTTATGACTAATCTAACGAAGAGCTCTTGTATTTTTAGTTTTATTTTGCCAGATATTATTTTCATTTTACATATAAAAAACAGATAATTCTTTTTGAAGTAAACAGAACACTGTTTGGCAATGTTTACTACAATCAATGAGCACCTGTTAGTCTGCTTGATATCCTTAGCTTATTGACTTCTAAGTACCTATGCAGAAAATTTAAATAAGGTAAAGATGAAGGTCAAACAAAATCAGCTTCTGGTTAGATTAAATGACCACAGGCAAGTAGCCAGGGGGGGGGGCTCGAGGGGCGCGATACAAGGATACGATGGCGCCGCAAATATGGCAGGTCATGTAAGTGGAGTTCAGAAGAGAATAAAAAATAAATATAATAACGCAAGATATTATCATTGTGCAAGTAACCGTTTGAACGTTGCGGTTTCGAATGCGATGTCAATCCCCGTAATTCGTAACTGTCACGGGGTTGTTTTCAAATTATTTAATGTTAAAAGTAACTCAAAATAAAGACTAAAAGAGACAAATGTTACTTCTATAAGATTATGCTTTTTATGTTGAAATATATTCAATCTCGTCTTATAGTGGTCTATTATTAATTGCTGTTAAAAAATTTTGATAAAAAGAAAATAAAAAAACGAAAACAAAATACTACAAAGTTGCAGCTTATGAAATTGCTGCAACTGTAACACAAAATAGTCACCTAATTAAACCGTATCCAAGGAATTAAGTAAAATATATTACAGTTAAATTACTATAGTTGCTGCACTTTTTCGATGAAATATTTTATGTCAAGACATTCTTTTATTGAAACTAATTCATTATCAATACTTTAACATAAGTTTTGAAATAGCATAAAATCAAATAAATGACACTTTTTATATGCAATTACTTAAGGATTTTTGAAATCATACATGTAGTAGTTTTCATCTTTTTAATATATTCAGAGGTGATCATAATTTATGAAATTTTCATCGTTTTTCTATATTTTACCAAAAAAAGTCAAATTTTTTATAACATCTTTAATAGTATGGGAATAATGATATCAATTAACCATAAATATTATTTTTATAATATGAGATTAATAAAAAAATTCGGTGATTTAAAATATTTTATACTTTCTTTAAATGAAAACAACTTGTTTTTTATTTGTTAAAATTTAAATCACAATCTAGATGGTTGCCTTTTTTACAAATTTAAGTTCGCAATTTTAATTTTAATTCAAGTTAACTGAAAAGTCACTAGACACAATAATATGTCAAGCAAGAAAACTTTTATGGCCTTCTTGACGTATTACTTTAAGGTAAATCCACATATATTAAATACATTAAAATATAAAATTAAGTAAATTAATAATTCCGTCAATCTACACTACAGAGATAGACATAGAGATACACATATTGTTTAAGCATATTTGTGAAAAATTTTTGGTTTTGAAAAAAGGTAAGGTGAGCCTAAATGAGGGAGTAATAATAACGAAACAGACATTTAAATAGAGGAAATATTCCAGGAAATTTGCTTCTATAGCTTTGACTATCATTTCCATCCCATTACAAAATAATATTGAAATTTGCAGTGTATAAAAGTCAGTTAAAGCAATCAACGACGCACTTGTCAGTTAGCATATTTTGACATCTGTATTTCAGAGCTCTTACGGTATTCTGCTCTTCAATTACCTTGAAAATAGGTAAAATTATCAGAGACAATTTTTTTATTGGGTCATTAATGCACTTGGGTGAATAATTTACAAAAATTCGTCTACAACATAGTAAAGAAAAAAGTATTTTTAATTAAATAATGCAACATATCATAAATCATTTAGAATTAGAGATAAAATACACGAATCGAGCTTCAATTTGCCTTTGTATCCAAAGTGTACATCATATTATGCCTGGGACTCACTAGCGCTTAGCGGCACAAAATTTAGTGCTAAATGCTAATGAGTCCATTAGTCTCCACTGATGTTCCACTCCACTGGTATACAAAAACAACTCTCCATTTTTACTGTGTGCTAAGTCGTCTCCACACGCTAAGCGCTAGTGAGTCCCAGGCATTAGAATAACGAATTGTTCCCCTTACAAAGATGCTCCAAAGAAAAAGATCTATTGGAATTTGTCCACGTTGTAATATAAATATTAAAATACTAAATTTTCATTTTTTGAATCAGGTTTTTCTAATTTTGTCTTAAAATTAAAAATTGTAGATTTTTGTTTTGCCAAATTCAAACGAAATTTATTTTGCAGCATGCTTCTGTATAAAAAACTTTATTTCAATTAAATCAAAGAAAAATATTATAGAATAATATAATAGAAAAATGTTAAGCCTCCCTGAGCCAGTTTTTATTTCGCCCCTAGACAATAGATTCGTAGGTTTTTGATAAAAAAATCATAAAATGGTATAGTTTTTATTAATTTCCAATGAATCCGTCATAAGTTATCATGGTAACGCCAAAAGGACTTCTTTCAAAAGCATTACAGAAAATAACTTGGAAGTGGTTGAATTTTTAAATGAAAATATGACAAGATTTTTTTCACGTTAAAAAATTTAAATAAAATATTGTGTTTATTATACTGAAAAAATCCATTTTTTTGAAACCCAGTTAACCACATAAGAAATTCTCCTGTACAGAAACAAAATTGAATAATATAATACTATTCATTTTTTTGGTTGAGACTTTTTGATAAATAATTGGAAAAATATTTTGGAATATGCTACAAAAAGGTTGATAAAAAATACTTTTTTTAAAAGTATAAAAATAATTTTTAGTTCTATCTCTTATTGTTTTCGTTTTTGACATCTGAAAAAATACCTAAAAAAAAATTAAGCAACAACTAAAATAAAAGAAAAACGTAGCAAATTAAATTAAATATGCAGCAGTTTTGTTATTGATAAATTAACAATCAAATCATATATTAAGATTTTTTCAATTCAATATAATTATAAAATATTTTAACTAATAACTACAGAAAGACAAAACCTTTAGAACTTATTTAATAAAAGTAATTCAAAAAGCAATTGAAACAAGCCTTATTGTTACTATTTCTAATAAATTTATAACAATTAATAATATTTTACTACAAAGCTTTTAATACATTTACTAAAATATAAATTTCAAATGAATTTGTTAGCTATATTAATCCAGTGAAAATTTCTTGATTCATTATTAAATGAGGTCAAACGCTTTATAACCACAACATAATATTGAAATAGAAAGAATAAAAAGGAAGGGATATTAATCTTTTATGCATATAAATTTCTGTTTAATTAACTTATATCAAATCTATATGTATATACATATGTATAAAGTAACTTCACATGATGAAAGATGGAATTTTTTTATATTTACTTTTCAGTTTATCTTATAAATTGTGGTTAGTGGCCATAACAAATTAGTCCCTATGTCAGTGTTCATTTCGACTTGTTGCTAAAAATCACGCATGAACTGTTTATTATGTTAGTAGTACATTGGTGTCACAATGATTTTGTTTCTGACACCAAAAATATTCAATTCTTTGTATAGGATTTGTAGGTTTATATGATCAAGAGAAATTTGACTTATAATAATAATAAAATTAATCAAAAATTTTCTCTAATCTCCTTAAACAATTTTTTTAGTTTTTGGCCTGAGTTATTCAAATACTTTTTCATTGATATGTGTTTGATTCAACATTCTTTTTTTGAATATTTTTTAAAAGTAACATTGTAGTCAAATCAGTAGATTTTTATGAAAGTCAACTTTAACTTCAGTTCTTCATATTCTTAGACTGAGTATAAATTCGGCGTTTTAGTATTCTTTCCTAAAATTCCAAGGCTTTGAATCCATTAAGTATAAAATTTTGCTTTCTAAACTCTTTCTTGAAGTGAAATTCTTCTTATTTTCAGAACATTAAACCACGTGGTATAAAATTTTGTTTTTAAATACTGTTTCCCTTAAAATTAAAGTCTTTTTATTTTAAGATCATTAAACCATTGGATATTTAAGATTCAACCTTTTCATAATTCTTTAACTTAAACTAAAGTGGGTACATAGTCACGCCGGTGCCTAAGATCATGTTTTGCCTTTAATTTTTTTGTTTTTAAATGACATCCTTTATTGGATATGTGTAGTAAAATCTTAACTTTTGCCTTCAATGATAATACTTTTGATCATAAAATTCCGGAGGCACCCAGGCGCAATCATTATATTTTCAAAGCCGATGATTTATCGGTCAATAATATCATTTGAGTTTTGACAGTACTTTCTTTCGCAGATTTTGATTTTTAAATTTAAAAAAAAGCTCTAATTTTATTTAAAAATTAGTTTTTTGGCTACTAACAAATAAATTATAATAATTTATAAAATGAGGAAGGAAAATTATCGTAAAATGTTAGCACTATATTCATCGAACCAAACTAAAACTTTTTTTTACTAAAAAAAAAAGTAAAGTTTATGTTAGAAAGCTGGTTTTCACTTTCGGAAGTTTTCAGCGAAGAGTCCTAAATTTGTATTTTAGATATTTACTGAACAAAAAAAAAACAGGAATGGTCATGTGTGTGTAAGAACATTATGATGCAAAAAATATTTAAAACTAATTTTCATCAATTACAAGCAATTATTTTTAATAAAAAACGAAAATAATTACTGCCATTTTTGCTTTGTTGATCTTATAGTTTTACCATTGTCAGTTTTTCTTTGCATATACATATATATTTTTCAACCATTTGCAAATCAGTGTAAAACAAGTCGTATAAGATGATAGAAAATCACAACAAAAAAAGTAATTTAAATTTAAATCATTACGACCAATATCAACAAAGTCAAAGTACATATTTAATTATAAAAAAACTCTATTCAACAAATAAATGCAGAATTACTTTTAGTTTTTTGCAGTAATAGAAAACAAATGCAATTTTTCATAAATAAAAATCCATGAATCCTATTTTTGAATGAATTTCTTCTTTTTTCTTTAAGCTAATTTTAGCTGTGGAATTACTCATTAAAATGGAAGTTGATTAGTTAGTATTTAACTTCCTGAAACAATTTAATCTTTATGAATTGATAAATTTTTTCATGATATAAAATGTCACGTACTGTTTCCTTACATCGATTTACCTGAGTAAATTAAAAAAAATAGAAACACTTTTATATTATAATTATTAACATTAAAACAATTTATGTTTAAAGAAAAATATATGTACGGATTTCGTATTATATCTAAAGATATTTTTAATAGCAAATTTATCGCGTATTTTTGGTTAAATAACAGAAACCAGAGTTGAAAGCAGTGAATAGTAAATCCTTATAAATGAAGTAAGAATCAACCACAAGTGAACGAAAACTACGTTCCAATAGTAAAAATGACTATTATTTAATAATAATTGCCAAAAGAAAAATGGACATGCTGGCAACTAGCTACGATGACTTCCATCTTCCATCATAATCACTCATTCCTACTAGGATAACCACAAAAAATTTCTGTGAATCCATTATTTCGTAAATAAGCAAATTTTCCTCACGAAGATCATAATGTAACTTCTTGCCGCCATAAAATTTCACAAGGAGGGCTTGTACTTCTGTAAAGTCATATACATTTTTCTAATAGTGGTGCCATCTATGCTGAGAGATTCGATATTTATTAATTAATGGGCTAAAAAGTAAATAGTTCAGGATAAAATAGTTAAAAATTTACTCTGCAACTTAAGACTAGTAACAAAACCAAACTCAAAAGAAGTTAATTTTTTGATTTTCAAAATTTTTCATTTCATTTCATCCCATCATTAGTTTATATGGGTATGATTTGAAACCAAAAGTACAATCAAAGTATTTTAAATACCGATTGAAAGTGTCTACTGAAAAAAAAACTAAGTAAATTAATGTATAGCAGAAGATGTTTTCGTTTTTGAAAATATTCTAGTAATAGTATCACTATAAATTTTTTAAATTATATCCTAATATGTATTAATCTCTTCTTTTACATTTAAATCATAAACAGACCAAATAATTCACTTATGGTAGCTGAATAAAACTTTTACTCTCGTACAATAGTTGTTAAATTATCATATTATCAGATAAAATTCAGTAATTTAGATTCAGTTGTTTTAATAAAAGTAGTTTTAAGCTTTGAATATTAAATAGAGCTGAAAACTTAGTTAAATTATTTATAATTATAATTTCTTAATATATTAACTAAAAATGTAATTTAATTTAACTGAGCAATAACAAATCACCTTTTTTTTTTATTATAGAATAGTAAATATGGAAACTTGGCTAACAGATGTTAAGCAACTTCGTATACCTAGACCGAAATTTGGTTCAAATAATGATAATTCATCAATTCATCGCCATAAACAGTATCCTTATGAACCACCAAGAGATTACACTATGACATCTGGTGATGAATTAAATTCAACAAGGAAATCGGGTGGAAGAAATATGAAACTTCAAGTAGCTACAGAAGATCTACGTCAGGCACTTCAAGATAAACTATGAAAATTGGTTTTACCATCTAATATACATCTAATAGTTAATTGGTTTTTGTTTAATATAGTTCTATGTAGTTTACTAAGAATATTTAAATATGTTTTAGTTTTCAGTAAAAATAGTTGTGTTTATGTTTTTTATTATTTTAAATAATAGATGAGAAAAGTACAAAAAAAAATGCTTATTAGTGTTTTATAAAATATTTAAAGGGATATGCTATGCACATATTCCAGAAAACAAAAAACAAGAAAAACAAAATTATTTCTTTGTATTTATTGATAGTAGGGTAAAGTAGCTAGTAGTTGTGGGACATGTACAGTTGTGGGATAGGACAATATTAAAGAACCCATACTATAAATGTCAAATTTGCTATATGTCATTGATTTCTATTGACATAAGGGAGATAGTTTTAAATCGAACAAAAAAGTTAATAGATGCGCGTCTTATTGTTGTTACAGAGTTGATCTTAAATTTTTACCAAAAATACATTTACTTCTTTTTTTCATTAAATATAAAATTGATCAAAAATTATTTAAAAAGGTAAGTAAAAAGTTTAATTCAATAGTATTTCATTTCTAATTTATAATATAAAAATGTTTCAAAATGATATTCGACGGTAAAAATATTTTTATTTGCCTCGAAAAAATGGCGTCGAAATCTAGTTTTGGGACATAGAAGTAGCTAGTTATGGGACACTGTTATTTGACATTTTATCATTTATTTTTCATTTCAATTAATTAATAATTTTTTCGATCGGCGTCAGTGATGACAAACACAACTAATTTTTCATCGATTTTGAACGAAGTTGGACCATTGAAAAGAAGATCACGAAAAAATGCATCGAAACGTGGTCAATTGCTGCTTTGAAACAAAAGTCATCAACACAGATAGCAGGACAAACAAAAAAACAGCAGCAAGATCGAAAAATTCGCAACATTAAAGCGATTAAAAACAGAGTCATCACCACTATCGGATGAAAATGTGGATTTTTGCATAATTTGTGTGACATCGCTACCAAAAAGATTGACCAAAAACAATTCAATCATATGCAACGAATGTAAACGGCCTGTTCATTTGAAATGCGCAAGCATGCGTGCAGATTTTTTCACTTGCAAAAATTGCGACAGTGATGAGGATTGTTAAATTATATAAATTTTCTTATTTGTGTTTATTTTTGAATGAATTTAGTAATTTTTTATAAATAATATGGAGTTTTACTTAAAGATTTAGCATTAACAGTAGTCTTATAACAGTGTCCCATAACTGGGCAAAATTTTTTTTTGTAATTTGAACATCTTTACTAATGTGACCATAACTTTTTTTTTACGAACCCAATCAAGCTAATTTTTTACAGGAATAAAGGTCTGAATAATAACTTTTCAATGGTGTAGTTGTTACTCAATAATATTGATTGAGTGCAAAACTGGGCATGAAAATCAAAACATGTCCCACAACTAGCTACTTTACCGTACAATTTATTTATTTAAAATGCCCCAAAACTTTTATTCGAATGTTTGCAAAAATTAAACAAAGAATTAAACTTGCAAGTTTTTACATAAGATTAAAATAAAATATTTGTCTTAATTAAATCAACTTTATATAAGTTGGGATAAAAAAGAACAAGAAAGCATTAGTGAGAAATATAAAAAGAAAAGTAGGGTGGGGAAATGAAATGCGCTCGTCAGTGGCGAATTTTGTTATTCGCTAGCGTATATTTACGTCTTGGGCATAGTGTTACTAAAAATAAAATAGTATATCATATTTATCATATTTATTAAGATACTATGTTAACAAAAGTAATATTTGTGACATATTTTTAACATATTTTGTCAATCTGTAATGCATATGTTGCTGACGTATATATCCATCATAGCCACTTAAGAGGTTAAAAATGTAAAACGAATTCCCCTTCAATGAGTTTTGAAGCTTTTAGATAAAATTTAAATTGAAATTTTTGCAGCATATTATTTCAACTAAAATATTTAATAAAGACATGTATTAAACTAGAAATTATTTTAAGTCTAGTCCAGGGGTCGGCAACTGTCAGTAAGTCGTCAAAAACGAAAAAAAGTACTACCGTTTGATATTACAGCGAAAGTGTTTTTATTAATATAGATATGTGTATATATTTAATAAATTACCTATTTTGCTATTTATCTATTTTATAGCTTTTATTATGTAAAAATTAACGGTAAAATTATAAGTGTAAGTACCCGACTGGAAATTAGTTAGGAGAAGCCTGAACTTGATCCGGATTGGAGCAGGCTGTACCTAATCAGATGTTTTGGATCAATCCTTGTTCAAGAACTGATCCAGAAATATTTTCTATAGAGTCCTCCTCAGGAAAAAATTTCGATAGCCTAATGATTGCCTTAAAAAGTTTTGAATATTTCACCTGGATCCGTACTGGGTCAAGATCGCTTATTAACGCCTTAATGCAGTATAAATTTTTTTCGCTGATCTAATCCTGATCCTAATTGTATGAAGCCGATATTGTTGCAATACATTTGATTTCACTTGATCAGGGACACATCAAGATGCCGCAATGGAGCCTTAAGGGGGTCTTCTCGTTTAGACGCTTGAAATTTGGTTGTTCTTTCGGAGGCCATGAAAAAGAACCAATAAATATTTTCAACTGAATTTATTTTATTTTTTGTTTATTAATGTATTGAGAATATAAAAAATTAATAAAATTAAAAGAAAAGTCAAAATTGGAAATACTACAGGCCGGCAAAGTGTGGGCTCTTGAAAAAAGGTGGTGTCCTGGTGTACACGATTCCAGCCTTTTTAGTAATCTGTAGAAAAAAATCTTTCTTTATTCTTCAACAAAAGGAATATTGCTAGAGCACTACGAAGAGTTTTAAAGAAAAGGTCTTTTTGCACAAAATGGCAGCAGTTTGAAAAAAAAGTTACGTCTCTTTCCTGTTTTTTTTACCTTTCGGAATTTAAAAAAAAAAACAAAATAGAAAATTAGAAAAAACTCTTCGTTTTGTCCTAGCTTTATTTATAAAAAAGCTCTTTGCCAAATATCAAGTAGATCGGTTGAGTAAAATTGGAGATATCGTGCACACCGTTTCGCAAAAACTAGTTTCGAGAAAAACACGTTTAAAATTTTAAAGACTGAACTAAACTAAGCACTAAGTGTGTCACGAAATGACTATTACTCTGAAAATAGTTTCAAAAAATCCTTCTGAGAACATATTTGTAAGGACTTAAGCTAGGACAATATGCAGAAAAAAAAATTGATTTTTTCGAATTTCTAAACGAGAAGACCCCCTTAATAGAGAATCACAAATATATTTTGTGTATATACGCAGTCCCGACTAATATACATATGTGTATATTGTAATATATCTTGTGTGTTTGATTATTTGTCTATTTATTGAGCTAATTTCTTTGTCACATTTTTCTGATAATTTCTTCTGTGTACCCATATATTTCCCCGACATGTTTTTGGCGCAATCGTATGACTGAAAAACGATGTTTTTAATAGAGATTCCTAGAGACTGAAGAGCTGTAACAATTTCACCAGCCAATTCTTCTCCCGTTTTCTTAGTTAAAACGACACCCATTTTAAAGAGACGTTCAACAGGAAAAATTCCATCATTGGTTTGAAGTACATACCGAATGTTGATAGCAAGTCGATCTCTATATGATGAGTTCAGAGTTGTATTAGCCATGACAAAAAAAAACACCAGCTTTATTCACTTCATCGACAATAGCCTCTTGGGTTTTGGTACCTAATAGATCGATACATTTATTTTGGGTAACTGGACTAAGGTATGTCACACAACGTGGTCTTTGGGAAGTTTCATCCAACCATTTCTTTAATAAAGGAGAATGACGTGAAATAAGTTGAATAATTTGTCGAAAATTCCCATCACTATTCTCTAATTCATCATGACCGCGAAAAGCCAATCATTGCCTTCCCAATGTTCTTGCGATACCTATTAAAACTTCCAAGACTTTTAAATTATACTCTTTTTCTTGTTGTTCTTGAATTTTTTGTGCCCTGATGGATTTATCCAGTAAAATGTATATATGACAAAATTACAATAATCACGTATAACTTTCTTATGAAATTCAAATGGATTCAAATGGATTCAACGGAGCTCCAACGTGTTTAACTTTTACAACACATTGTGTTTGGATGATTCATGTCTTGTCTTGTAATCATGGTCGAATTGACTTCCACATTCTTCGCATTCTATTTTAATTATTTTCCGTGTCAATTTCGACATTTTACTAGGACGTCTTAAGATGGATATTTGATGAAAAGTAAAAGGTTTTGGCATGAATACCAGAAATTTATTGTTATTTTTTTGCTGCTTCTATTTACTTTGAAACTAATTTTTTGGTACAGTCGTAGCGATCTAATGCAGTATTTCAAATAATTAATTTTATTTTCAATAACTAAAAATATTTAGACTCTTAGTCTACTCTTGACTAACTAAATTACGGTGGTCTACTAAATACTAAAGGAAAAGCAATAGATCATGCAGTAATTTAATTTTTCGCTTTTGAATTCACATTTACTTTGCCGATTTGCCGACTGCCGACTTTGTTTGAGGGCTGTAACACCCCCCCCACCTCGAAATGCCCCTGGGCCTAGTACACCTTTTGATTTTTACTTGGACATATTAAACTTTACATAATTCGCGATTTCTTAATGGAAAAAAGATATAAATACTTTTGAACTTTTTCAAAAACTTTAACTTATATCACGGACATAAGTAGGGTAAGTGTATAAATTTTATATATTTTATTTAGTTTGGGAATCCGACAAAAGTTCTCGTCGAGAAATATCTGGGGAGGTTTTTTCCTCTTCTCTACTTTTTACTCGGACTACAAGAGCATGGCATTTACTGCTACATATGTAGATATTTCTTTTCGGATCTTTGGATATTGTAGATAGGGATTTGCAGTTTTAGATGTTTATATGTTTGGAAATTTTGATTGATTTTGACAAAGCTGGGCATAACACATTTACTCGTAAGCTAAGTATCTAATATTTGCCAAAATTAAAAAAAATTTAGAAAATTATTTACTTTATTTAGGTAAGTATTTTTAATTGGGGAATATCGTTGTAAAATATTTTTTGATAGGTTATATTTTATTATGCGCAGCTTCTTGTAAGCATTCGTTGACATAGTAAATAATTGCAAAACTTGTCATCTGCTGATTTGGATAACTAAATAATAATTTTAAAAATTCTTTATTACAGCGTCACCGTAAGCATGGCATCTACAAGAAAAAGAGAAGAACTGAAGAAGAGCATTGAGAATTCAAACGGGATTGGACGGAGTCGTTTGCTTTCTTATGCAACTCAGATGGCCTTCCGACTTGTCTCATTTGCCACGAAAAACTCGCACACAATAAGAAATCAAACTTAGAGAAACACTTCACTATGTTATGTATTTAGGTCAAAATTAAATAAAAATCTATTTACTTCTTTTAGTATATTTATTATTTAATTAATAAATATTTTTCAAATTTTTTATATTATTTAATTTTACTGTTCCAATTTACTTATTATATTATTTAATTATAATTTAACAATTCAACCTTTTAATGAAATCTAATGTGTTAGATCCAATTTACTATACGGCTCACACTAGACTGAGTATTAATTTTCGCAGTGATTAATTAACTCATTTAAATAACTGTTTTTTCTTCACCTTCTCCTCATTACTGAAGGGCATTCAGTGAATAATTTTTGTTTGGGGTGAGTTCAATATTTTTATTATAAATTTAAGAAAAAGATCATTGATAATAGGAAAAGAAAAAATAATAATAAAAGTTAATAATTATTCTTAGGGGGTTACATAACAACTACAAAACATACTCATTTTGCTAGTAAATATCCAGCCGGCAAAAAACGAAAAAAAAGTTGTCGACGAGCTCCAAAAACAAAAACAGCAATCAAGTACCATGTTAAGTAACTGGACGCAATCCACAAGTAATGTTAATCCGGCAAGCTTCGTGGTATCACTAGAAATTGCAAAAAAGGCAAACCATTCACAGATGGTGAGTGTGTCAAAGATTGCTTCATATGTGCATCTGAGGAACTGTTTCGTGATTTTAAAAACAAACCAGAAATCTTGAAAAAAATCAAAGATTTGCCACTATCCACTAAAACAGTACAAGATAGAATAGCTAAAATGTTTTCAAATGTATTATATTTGCAGGTGGAAGACATTCAACTGGCTTCTGCCTTATCACTTGCTATAGATGAGTCTTGCGACATAAGAGACACTGCACAAGTTGGCCTTTTTGTCAGGTATATGTCTTCCCAAGGTCCAAAAGAAGAACTTCTAGGTTTGCTATCGCTCTTGGAACAAACTAGAGGGGAAGATATAGCGATGCCTTGCAAAAATTCTTTGAAGATAATAAGATTTAGAGAACGGCAAATGGTTGCAAAAATTTTAGTTTCTGGTGGATACCACAGCGAAATTAAATGAGCTGAATCTGAAACTGCAAGGAAAGGGAAACCCAGCCTATGCTTTGGTAGAAGAATTGGTTTGCTTCGAAGAAAAATTAATTATTTTTGCAGAAGATATACAGAGCGGTAAATTACTTCATTTTCAATTTTTAAAACAATATCGCGATAAAACCCGTGCAACTGTTGACAAGAATTACTTCAGCACAGTTATAAAAAAAATTAAAGATGAATTTGCTGACAGATTTAAGCAATTCAAAACCAACAAAACCACCCTAGCATTCATAGTAAATCCTCTCAACACAAATAGTAAGGAATTTCACATTGAGCCATTTGGAGTTGATACTGGATCTCTAAAAATGCAATTGATCGATTTAAAAAGTAAAGCTTTGTGGAGTGGAAAAGTTGAAAAGCAAGTTGGAGGTCCAGAAATGTATGTACGTAACGCAACAAAAGTGGACAACTTTAAAAGAAATGCCGCGAGTTGAGGCACTTATATTCGAGACATGGAATAGTCTTCCAGATTGCTACAGTGAGGTGAAGAAGTTGGCATTTGGAGTGCTGACTATCTTTGGATCGACATATTCCTCTGAGCAAGCGTTCTCTTGCATGAATATAATTAAAAGTAAAGGAAGAAGCCAACTGACAAATGAAAATTTAGAGTCGTGTTTGAAACTTAAAACAACAAGTTATGGGCCAAATTTATCTAAACTTTCTAAAAGCAGGCAAAGCCAACGCTGCCATTGTATTTGTTTGCTCAAATGTTTGTTAATGAAGCACAAGCTAGTGTTGTAATTAAATGTTTAATTTTTTACTTAAATAATAAGTGACTATCTAATAATAACATATAGTATATATTATCAAATTTGTTATGAAAAAACACTACTTATATATGAATAAAAAGATATTTTTCTTATGAATAAATGGATTAGTTTTTTTTATCAAAAAACTTTATTAATGCAAGTACTATTTATTGTTGGCAAGAAAAACTTTTGTGGCTCTTTAAAAACTTTGAAATTTTGTAAATTGTAATTTTTGACTCTTCCGACTCAAAAGGTTGCTGACCCCTTGTCTAGTCTAAGGACTAAAATGTTGATAATATAATCGCATAAATTTATAATATTTGCGACTAAAATATCAATACGGACTTTAAAATTTAATACAATAATATTTAATTATTATTAATTCAAGATTTTGATATATTACTATTTAAAATATTAAATAGTTAATAATAATAACAAAAAAATAAACAATGATTAAGAAAAAGGCAATTTTGCCTTTTTAGAATTTATACAAGTACAAATTGAACTTCTTGTCACCCTTTCCTTAAATTCAAGCCTTCTCAATTTAAAAGACATTAACCGCTGGGCAATTCTGCTCTAGTGCACAGTAAATAATTTTCTCTCATAGTTTACAAATTTCAAAGAGAAAATTATTCACTTAAATGAAAATTCTTTTTTAAATTTTTTACTTCTTACTTACTTTTGCTGCTTTTCTTCTATATACTTTCAAAATAGGAAGGTTAAAAAAGAAAATTAACCACTTGGGACTTAAGCCAGGAAATTTTCACCAATATTATGTTTACGAAAGAGAAAACTTCAAACATACTATATCTTTCAAGCCATTTCTGATTAATTTAAACATAATGAGATTATTTTTTTAGTCTCAAAACAAGATAAATATCTAAACAAAAGTTAGCCTATACTTTATTTAATAATAATAATGATAAGAAAAACAAGACTTACCGAATCCTGCTCGTAATCTGTTCGTAGAATTTGAGTTTCACTTCCTCTTCTTGATCGATGTTCATCACAGTTAAATTCCTATTTCATAGAAATTTATTAAAAAAGTAAAATTTATGTTTCTAAAATCAATCAAAAAATTCTTTCAATTCCAAACTCAAAGTCACAATTGACATCAACAATTAACAAATATATAAAAACATATTTTTTCACAACATCAATATTGTCGAATGTCAATTTTCGTTGATAATAATGAATGAATGAAATGATTTAATTTACCTGCTTCATTTTAAAACCTGATAATTCATCAGTTTGTTTTTCACTAGATGTAAGTCCATAATTTGATGTTTCAATACTTATCAATTTTGTAGGTGTTAAACGTCTCTGAGATCCTCTATTATGACGATATGGTGAATAATGATATTGGTGACGATGTAAAACTGGACCAGCTGATAATGGCCGATATGGTAGCGGATAAGCAGAGCTATATAGTTTACAATACAATAAGGATTTACCAATAAATTATAAGGAGCACAAAAAAAAAATTAATAGATTAAATATAACCAAAATTAAATATAAAATAAAATCTAGTCTACCAATTTCTTATATCAGGAGCTGTTAGTCCAATAGCTGAATCCGATTGTGGAATACGTCCAGTTGTTTCAACTACTTCCAGATCAATTTCATTTCCCTATGTGGACAAAGGATGTTTATCAAGGTAGTGGAATAAATGGTTTCACATTAATTTAAAACAAAATTGATTCAGTGTGGCATTTAGATGAATATCAATTAAATAGTGTATAATGTCTTTGCTTTATAAGAAATAATAATAACAAAAATAAATAAAAAATGTGCTTTGTGCATTTTATTTGCTTATGTGATATTGCTTCTTATTAGGATATAAATAATCATATCTATTGAAATTTTCAGTTATTTTCTTAAAACAAACAGACATTCAAAAAAAAACCTGCTATGGTATACTGAGAAAAGAAACGGCTTGAGTTAATTTCTTGAGTTAAAGTTAATATGGCCCTCATTACGTTAGTGATTGAAAGGAGCCCTCATTACTAAGAATTTGTGCTTCAGTGTAGGCTGATAAGCACAGATATTATACTAAATATTTAGCTCGAGCTGAAAATGTTGATTTTTGTTTGCTAGAGTAGAAACTGAATCGCCCTGACAATACTTCAAATTTGTAATGGAATATCCTATTTTATTAATTTACTAGCAACTGACCCAGCAAACGTTGTTTTGCCAAATTTAAATTATTCCTAGGATTATTTTAGTAGAAAAAAATGACAACTTATTGTGTGAGGATGTGGCATATATGAGTGAATGGAGCACTGTGAACGATGAACAAAAATAAAAATCATTAGTGGGAGTTCGTGTCACGTGTCCAGTACTTTTGAGGTTAAATTAAATCACTGAATTAACTGAACGTGAGAACTACACTCAATATTAATGACTTTATATATTGGAATAAATAATTACAGCCCTGCAAATTCATGAAAAATTTATTTCAAAATAACACTAAAATAGTAAAATGGTAATTGTAAACGTCACTATTACGATTGATGCACAAACAATCCTAATAATGGCTGAAAACTGTAGGGATTGAGAAACGGCTGATTGTGTGACTGAGATCTCATCCCTACTCCCTGCTGTTTACTGGGCCAGAAGTGAAACCTGGCAGCGATAACTGATAATTGATCAGATAACGCCTGGGGTTGAACATTATTGAATTACTGATATCGCTATTTAAAAATAGGGGTTAATGGTAGAAGGGTGAAAATTTAAGGTTGTATGTATTTTTTAATGCTGCATTATATAAAAATAAAAAACAAAAAAATTTGTCCAAAAACTAAAAGGGTGGGGGTAAAAATTTGGGGTGGACCACCCTTATGACTTAGGGGTATAAAAAATAGATAACAACCTATTCTCAGACCTACTGAATATACATATAAAATTTCATCAAAATCGGTCAAGCCCTTTTGGAGGAATATGGTAACTAAAACGCCACTAAATTTTTATATATTTCGCTATTAAAAAATAGGGGTTGATGGTAAAAGGGTGAAAATTTAGGGTTGTATGTATTTTTTGATTCCACATCATACAAAAATAAAAAAAAAAAATTTTGTCCAAAAAATAAAAAAACTAATTTGTAGTGGGGGGTTGGGGGTGGGTATAAAAAGTAGACAAAAACCTTCCCGGGGATATCACCAAAAATTCCCCAAATTTTTGGCGATTGGATGTATGGTTTTTGAATCTATCGAGTACAAATAGACAGACAGACAGACACACATTCAATTTTATATATATAGATTTTCAGACTAACCCCAGGATAGATAAGCAAAAGTACTTAACGTTGGCCGTTGGTCTTAATCCCTTTATTGTTTGATTCAGTTCTATCTATCTTAGCCTGTCACTTTTGACTTTGAACTCTAGTTTTAAGCTTTGTACTCCTTCTCTTAAACTTCTTATCTTCAATAAGGAAATTTAAGTATCTTTCATCAAAGGCAAGAAACACCATTTAACTCTACCTCAAAAGTACAAAATGACAATTAAGTGAATTCTAACTTTGTTCTGTTCTTTAAAGGTATGAAATCAAGTAACAGCATGAAATCTTGTAAAAAATAAGCTTTTTATTATATTAAAAGTCAATTGACTAAACTAACAAAAGCATTTGTATATATTTATGAGTTGAGAAAGTGTTTTCTTCTCACTATAAACACATGTATCATTATGGAAAGATTTTTTAGCTGAATGTTAGCAGTAGTAGTCCAATAGATTTATAAGATCTAAGTTTTTTATTCCTTTCAGAAATGCAATCGAGCTGAGTTAACCCAAAAAAAATTCAAACAAGTTAATTAAGTATAAGTGAAAGAAGTTGAATTTTATCAAAATTTTTCACTTGAAGCTAAATTAAGGTTTATTACAGTTGCTTATGTAAGGATATATTTAGGATGTTAAAGTTGTATCATCCTAATTGATTTCAACCAGATTCTAATAAAAAAACTTGCAAATTAAATAAACTGTAGTAACTGGTCAGATTGAACAACAGGCCTTGACCCTTAAAGCAAAAAAAGGATAATCTGACTTAAAAAAAAAAAGAAGAATAGTAGGTTTGAATGACTGAAAAAACTGAAAAAAACGTACAACGAGAAATTAACAATTTCAGGTATTGGGTATTCATCCTCACAGCCTATAGTTCTTAAAATAAATACTGTAAACAGTGTGAATTTTAAGAAAATATATTTCGTTTTTATATACTAAATGGAGTTCTATATTATAATAAAATATTAACGAATCTAGCTAATAAAAATTTGGACGAACCACATAAAAAAAGTAATAATTAATTTATTATAAAAGCAAATTAAATTTTTTTAATTAGCTTTTAAATATTTTCACTAAAGTAAAATTGAACTTTATGCAAACTTTAGTTTTTGTTAAACTTTCAAACATAGCACTGTCATTTTTACAAGTTTTATATAATTCTATGTGAAATGAAATTCTTTACGGATAGGTATAACCATTTCACTATTAGTCAATATTTAAGTCTAAATACTAAAAAGAAGAACTAAAAACTAAAATACTTTATATATTTCTTAATGCAACAATCTTTTATGCAAAGGAATTATGGTAAAATTTCTGTAATCTTCATATGCTTTGCTTTCTCTTCTCTCTTATAATTTTTAGTTATTATAAGCTTTTTATTTGACCTAAACCCACGATTCCTTGTTTTAAATGACTTTCTGTGGCTCTAAACGACAGAGAGTTTCATCCAATTTGTATAGGATTTATTGATATTAATCACTCATATATCGATAAATGGACCGATTGAAAGTCATTTAAAATCGCTTCCATATGAACTATAGCCTAAAAAACTATTGGCATGTTTTTTACGTCGAATTACATATCTTATATTATTTTTTATAAAAACAAAAAAGTGCAATAACAATTTTAAAAGACTCTAAAACTTCTTTCTTTATTTTTTGTTTCAAGTGTAAAGAGTCATAATAGCTAAATATTATTTAATATGCATTAGTATCATAGAAAAATATTTAAAAAATGTGCAAAAATTGACATTCGATGTTATACTAACGAAGATATTTGTATACTACTCTAAAAGTAGACTTTAAAAATATTTTCATGCATTTAAATACAATAATCACAGTGAAATAATATGCAAAAAAGTTTAACTATTTATCTTACCGGCACATCGTGACTATGCAAATGATCATCTTTTCTCTGGAAAATATAAAATATTTCTTAAGTTCATAATAAATTTATATATTGAAACATATGTATTTATATTGACAAAATCAAAAGGGACTCACCCTATGTCTTTCAATATTGTATACATCTCTATCTCTTCTATATACAAGTTCATCATATCGTGTACGATCCTCAGGAAAAATTAATTCCCTAATTTCTGTTACTAATGTATGCTATAAAATATTAAAAAAAAAATAATATTTAAAAAGTTATGAACCAGTTTTTTTTTTCTTTTTTATCAACTTTACCTTTTCATATGAATCTAACATTTCTAATAAAATAGAAACAAAGGCATCTACGGTCATTGCTTTCGCACCATATTCAGCTATATAATATGAAAGACTAGCAAAATGATGTCTAGGCAGTAAAGAACGTGCTTTTTCTTCAACCATTGCAGAAATAGGACATTTTTTTCTAACTCTAAAAAATTGATTTAAATTATTTTTACAAATGATTCCAAAAAAAAATATTAAATTAAATTCTACTAACCCTACTCCTGTTGGACTATATGCATCCCATGGTTCCAATTCAATTGATGTACATGAATGTGGTACTTTTCCTACATCTCTAACTAATAATGACATTCTTTTATGATATTTAAGTTGACCAACAGCTTCATCATGTGTCACTTCAAGAAAAGATTGACCATTAACTTCTAAGATTTCATCACCAATCATAAGACCAGCTCGATCAGCTACACTTTCTTTATCAACACCAGTTATAAATATACCCAAACCATATTCGACACCACCACGTATCATTAGACCAAGAGATTGTCCAGGTTCTATTACTAATTCAACACGTCTTAATCTTCAATAATAAAGCAAAAGGACATAGTAATAACAACAACAGTAATATTATAATAAATAAATTACAACATTGTAAAACTTTAAAAAAGTAAAGTTTGTTTTTTATTAATCAATGATGTAATAAAATATTTTTATTCATTTCTAATTCGAAAATCCCGGGTTGATTTTTGAGTTTAAAGATTTGAAATTGCTGATAATTGACAAATTGGACAAATTTTAAAAATTGCTTTGACTTTGAATAAATTGATTGCTATTTTAGAAAAATAGGAATTATAAAGTAATAGTTTTCCTTGTTGATTCATATTGTAATTTCATATTCCGTAATAAAGTTCTTACTACTGCTAATCTCTGGATATTTCTAAATTAAAGATTGATTAACTTGATCCTACTGTTCACAATTCATAAAACTCTGCATTTACTGTTTCTCCAATTTTAACTAATTTAAAATAAACGATTTTAAGCATACTGCACCAAACATACAAAAACTACTTCATGGATGTTAATTTGGCTTTTAAATGAATTTTCGGTAAGAAGTTATAAATAATTTCTGAGCAGCCCAACCAAATTTAATATTTTTAGTTTTATCATTAAGCAAGATATTTAAGGTTTTTTTTTATACATTTTCTTAGAATAAAACACGTATCAACCCAATGGAATAATAAATTTAGGGCCAAAAAATCCATCTCAAAGTCTTGTATAGTTGTCACAGTCTCCCTGAGCTCAAAAAAATAAATAGAAGTTTATATATCTGAAAACTAAAAACAATGGAAGATTTTTTATAACAAAACCTTTCTTTGTCGTATAAGTCATAACTTTAGTAAAACTTAACATTAAAATATTAATATTACCTATCTCGTCGATCACTACGTCTTCCACCATATTCCATTGGGGGTGATGCTGGTCGACCTTGTTTATCTATCCAGGAACAAGTTTGTCGAAATGGTGGTGATCCAATTCCACCAATACCAAGATTTGCTGTTTGTGATATAGATGATGTTTGCGGTGGTTGTAAATGTGATGATCCTATTTGAGGTATTCCTGCTGTTGTTGCATATGTTGAATCACGTGAAGGTGGACCAAAACCATGTAATGGAGCAGTCGAATTTAAAGTTGGTGGAGCACGTACCGTCATACTGATTTGACGTGATGATTTCAATATCTGCACACATCTCTGCGTAAGAAAAAAATGTGGCAATAGAAGAAAAAGGAGAGAGAGAAAGATAAAAATAAATACATATATAACAAAACAAAAGAAAAAAAACAACAAAGTAAAAAGAAAATTGGTTTTTGGTAAATTAGAAAAACAAATTTAAATGAGCCTTGGATTACAGTAATTCTGAACTAGCTATTTAAGTGCATTTATTGAATAAGTTTGACAAATGTGCAGTGTGCAAATATATTGATTTAAAAATTTTTAGCTGGCATGCAATTTGCTTTTGTCTTTTTTTTTTAAATTTTTTAAAATTTCATTTATTGGCAATATTGAAAGTCGGCAAAAATTTTAGTATAAAATATCAACTTTTAGTGATCAGATTTACAAAATCTGAAATTGATTTTATTAAAAAGGAAAAAAAATTTATCTTGAAATTATTTAAAATTAAATTTTGGAGCTAATCAAGTGGGTCTGGTTTTCGATTAAAGAAATAATAAGAATAAATTGTATAAAATTTTTTCTAAATTAAGAAAGAAAGTTTTATATTTTCCTAAGTTTGTGTAAGAAAAGAAGAAACAAAAAATACTTTTCTTTTGTATAACAGAACAATAAGCTTTGATGAGAAATATTAGAAGAATTTTCTTTTTAATTTATTTAAAAATACGGTTGTTATAAATAAATTTTTGAATAACATCCTGAGTAGCTTTTATTATTCGAAGAATTCTTTTGAGTATTACTAAATTAGAAAGTACACCTGACATTGGATTTGAAACTGAAATAACTTGAAATAACTTCTCGACTATAATAGAAATTTTGTATTAGAACGTAATTAAGAATTAGAAAAAAATCATTTCAAATAAAATTAAAGCAAAAAGTACTTCCTAAATTGAAATAATAAAAATTAATAGCAAATAGAGCAAAACAAAATATAGAAATGAATACGTTAATAAAAAAAATACAAATAAAAATATTTTCTATTGCCAATTTTTTCCTAACGTTCGTTTATGATGGGTCTTTTTCAAGCCCAATATTTTATTGGAATATTTATATATTTAAAAAATATTAATTATATATCAATACCAAAATAAAAAAATTTTTAATTCAATTTTTTTTATTAAGGAATTTATGCTCAAGCAGTCATGCGCTTTTAAAGTTAAGAAAAAAAATTTAATTGAAAGTCTGTGATATTGTGTATTACTAATTTTTTTTTTGTTTTTGTTTTTTAAATGAAATTTGAATTAACCTTAATAAATTACAGCCTATTGACATGTTTTTGCATGATATCAAAGCACCATGATTATTTATTTCATTTATGCGTTTGCATAAGCTCATGCCATTTAACGAAAAAGATTATAGCATGAATTGTGGCATTATTCACAAATTCTGCTAAATGTAAACAATTTTTTTTAACATAAATAAAGCGATTAAACGGCAAAACATCAAAAAAGTCTAGAAAATGATTATTGCGGATCTCTAATGGAAGCTGTTAGGGTGTTTGCTTAGGTAAAGGCTTCATCTTAACTTTTAGTGAATCTTCCAATGCAATCTTGCAATCTCGGTTCACTTCTATATTTCGAGTGAAGACAATAGATTAAGCTAAGGAGAAATCTTATCAGATATTCCTGTTTGGCAGGCCAAAATCATCTAGTATATTAATGAGAGAATTTCACCCGGCTTCACAGTAGAATCTTAAATATGGTTTAACATTTCAATCTCTTTAAGCTTTAAATTAAGAAAATTGTGTATTTTACAGTTCTTTTATTTTTTTAACTATTCACTTGTTCGATTGTTTTGTTGAGCTCCACCAGAAATTAATGATTTACCTAATAAAATTGGTAGTATATTTAGTAGTTCCTTCTTCGAAAAGATAATGTAAACAAGGCATATTCTTATTTTTAAATAATTATTACTTAAATATGGTCTTTAAAATAATTATTCATAGTTTATCGCTACTTCACTTTACTATAATATATCTCTATGATAATGGATACCAATAAATGTGTAAGATTATGATCATCTGACTTAAAACTGGCTTATAAAATGCACCACCAATAGCTGAGTTAAGTCAATTAGAAAAATGCACTGTGAAACACTTTCAGTAAGACTTAAATTTTCAAAGAAACTTAACTGAGTTGAAGCTTAAGTATGTATTGTGTAACTGGGAGTTAGGTAAAGCAGAGCTTTGGTGATTTGTGGTCGGACCTGATGGTTATAGTTATAGTTAATATATAATACGCTATGAAAAATCGAATAGCAAGAAGGTATTTAGATAACTCTAAAAGGATAAAAAAATTTTAATTAATAATCAATTCATTTTAAAAAATTTTTTTCCAATTTGAGTGTTTTAAGTTTTACTTTAAACATAAAATAGGACATTTTTTAAATAAAATAAGAAACCACCGTCACTAAAAAATTGCTAGATTTAAATTATATTTTTTTATCAAATTAATAAAGATATTAAAACCAATAAATATCATTTTTATGTATTAAATCCTTTATAAGTCCTTAAGTTAAATTACTAATAGTATGAAAAGTGTGGTATTTTTCAAAGCAAATATGTAAATGCAGTGACACTTTCAATTTTTTGCTTGTGACAAACATTTCAATTTCAGGATCACTAAAAAATTCTTCTTCAAATTTCTCAGAGTCATTTTCATTAAAATTTTCGTTACAACTATCATAAAATATATTTCATATTTCTAACATAATGGGGCAGTGTATCGCAAATAATGTTCACCCACCCAAATAATATAATTGCATCTTCAGTTATAACTGATTCAAGCTACGATGCAATGAACAGAATTGCACGCGTTAAATATTGCCTCAACTCGAATGACGACTTAGACTCGTCATCCACTCCTAAGGCTGCCCACAGAGTGCCGGCTTACAGACGAGCTTACAACCGAGCTGACATTGATTCCCATTGTGATTGGTAGGCTTGCACTCTTAATACTTTGAGCATATTCGTATTGATTTACCCATAACGACTTTATAATCTTCGGTATCGGAATCGGCGTCAGCTCGGCTGTAAGCCGGCACTCTGTGGGCAGCCTAAGGCAAGAAAGCTCATGACGAATCTCAGTTGCCAAATGTACCCAAGGGGTTAAAAAGGTATTTTATTGAAGCTAGAAACAAAGCTCTTGGCTGCAATGATGAGAATCAATGAAGCTCTAGACACTTTAATAGTGCCTTTCGAGCACTTTTTCCCGCCAGGTACAGAAAGCATTTAATTAAAAATGTAGTTTAATAAATCATTCAAATTACTTAAATCTAATCAAATAAGCTTGCAATTATTCTATATAATATTCTTTAAAACAACAAAAATTATACATTTTGCATTTATATTTATGAAATTTATAAAATTTACCGATAACAATGTTAATTATTTGAGTTTAAAAAAAAAGCAGATAATATTTAATATAAATAAAACTAAAAGACATGACTGCAAGAATTTTTCAAATGAATAAAAATAGATAGAAAAATAAATATATATCAAAACTTTATCAAAAGGGCATGCAACAAAATTACCTTAAGAGCTTCATCATGACTAACTGAAGTAAATGGTGTACCATTTACTTCTAGGATTGTATCACCTGGTCTAAGACCAGCTCTTTCAGCTACAGAACCTTCTTCTACCCTTGAAATATATACACCAACACCTAAAATTATATACTCTGATTAATAATTTTTTTATTTTTATGATAATTAGGCTGTGATTCTTATGGAAGTGACTTCAAGACATTTTCAGAAACGACATAACTTTTATACGACTTAAAGTGATTAGCAACCTTTTCCATTTGTATAGAATAGTAAAATAGACAATTATCGCTTAAATTTATAGCATCCATAATTCATACCATAAAAATTTGATTTAAGTCGCTACCATAAGGATCACAACTTTAATTTGTTTAAAATATTAAACTGTTGTCAACCTGCATCTTTGCCACCTTTAACGCATATACCAAACCCATGACTGGCATCAGATTGTTGATCTCTGGACATTGTTACCGTTCTAGTAGATAACTCATGTATACTAGGTATACTTCGATCTCGATCACGGTCCCTATAAATCTAAAATGTAATAATTACAATAAAATTATTTTTATAATTCAACTATTAAATTATTATATATAATTTCGATGTATATAATTGAACTAACATATCTTTGAAATAGTAACAATTTAGTTAACTTCAAAATTCAAAAATTAAATATATTTTAGATATATTTTTCAGCTTAATACAAATATTTAAGTATCATAATTTATTTTACCAAAAAGAAGAAGAGAAAAAAACAAACCTGATGCGTTGTAGAAGGTGGACTACTAGCCGGACTCCTTCGACCTCTATCGCGTGTCCCATTACTATAATGAAAACTTGTAGGAACTGAAGAAGAAGTAGTTGTACCAAACATTCGTAGTACTTGTTCAGGAGATATTGGTCGAGATTTCTCATTGTGTCGATTTGAATTCGACAAACCACCGGAAGTTCCAGTACCGCCACCACCAGTACCAATACCAAATGATCCAGGTATATGGCTTGATGAAGATGAACTTAAATAGCTTCCACGTCCTGGTAATGAACCAGTTTTCGATTGGACACCAGCTGTATTGTAATAATAATGTGGTGAATGTGGTCTTTCGACAATTGTATATGATGTACCCGGTGGTGAATAATATAAGCCGGATCGGCCACGAAGTGAACTTGTACTGTTTCCAATACGTGAATTTACTCCATATGGACCAGTTGTACCACTCCCGATTATACCAGCTGAAGTAATACCAGGATTTCCAGTACCAGTTATTCCAATATCTTCTGCTTCGAAACTGTTTGAATGTAAATGACTTCCAACAGTAATACCACCACCACCAGATATTGATGAACCTGAGACACTTGGCGCATGTGGCTGTAATAAATTGTGTGGTGGATGATAGCCACGTGAACTCCATCTTGATGGTCCTAAATCGCATAATTCTGCATAATCGTTGCCTGCTGCGCTCATTGTTAGGGGGTCTCCGCCACTGGAGGCGCCCCCTAAGCGCATTACCACACACCTGAAAAATTAAAAAAATTAATTAATTTTAATATTTGCAGTTATGAAAAAAATATAGATTTAAGCTGTTTACAAAATTTTTTTCTTTGAAAAATGTTTTCAATGTTGAGATTTTCTCAGATTCAAACCCTTTCAACTTCAATCTATTCAATCTATTCCTATTATAAAAAGTTTTTGCTCAAACTGATGATGTGATAAAGATCGTAAAAGATTATTTTACAGAGCTTTCAACACATCTTCACAGAAAGGATTCCATTTATTAGAGCAGTGTTAAAAAAACATGAAAACTTTGCAGACGAATAAATTGAAATTAAGAAAAAATTGTCTTTCACTTCAATGAAAAAAAATGTTCTTATTGCCTTTAACAATTTGTAAAAAAAATCATTTTGCAATATTTGATATTATCGAAATACTCGCTTTAGGTGCAATCGCAAAATATCCGATATACCAATTCGAAGCAGTATCGTAAATAATACATTTTTCCGGCCAAATGTAACATATTCTGAACGGAAACGATTATCGCGTCAGTATTAGGCATTGGTTTGAAGATGTTGGGTTTTATATTAATATTAATATTTTTGCTATTCTTTTTGAAACACTTAAATTTTACCACCAATTTTCACTACAATTATTAATTTAAGCTATTTTGATGATTTCTAGCATCCCTTTTGTAATTATTACTTAAGAAACTGTTTAATGTTTTCAAAGCAAACTTCCAACAATTTAGGTCAAAAGCTTGTTAATTACTTATTAAAATTTTATAAGCATTATTAATGGAAATAGAAAAATAAAATGTAAAATTTCTATAACAGTCATGAAATATTTTCAGAGTGAGTATAATTGAGCTAAATTTATAATATAATTTTTCCCTTTTTGAATAATTTTTATTATTTTTAATTCATTGCAAAAAAATTAGCTTACTTGGCTAATAAATAATTTTCCATGCGATTTGGGCCATTTACTTTTAATGTATCTACCCTATTTGGACTTTTTTAAATAAACAAAAACAGAAAAAATTTGGCAAAAGCTACTACAAGGACACTTCAAATTAAAAATTGCTCAAAGATTGAGTTTAGTATTAATAAGACCATAAATTATCCAAAGCTGGCCATGATATAAAAATTATCCAAAATTAAAAATTGCTTTTTTTCTGGAGGGTTATTAAGTACTAATTTGACTTGATTCGTAAATTAAAAAACAAGATAAAATGTTTCCTCAAGGATATTCAGTGTAATTTTTTTATGTAAGTACTTAAATGTTATAATTCTTTTTGTTGTTGCTTTTTTGAAAACTTTTATAGTAAGTTTAAGAAATTTTTTGTAAAGTTTTCTTTATATCATTTCATATCAAAAGTTAATCCACATCCTTTTTCTTAATGAAACCTTAAATTTAATACCAAATTTTCATTTAGCTAATTCTATTTCAAGTGAAAGAATACAAAAAAAGTTCTCGAGCTTTTGACATGTTTTTTTTTATTGCTTTTCTTTGCATTAATTAAATTAGCAAATATTTTGACAAAGTAAGCTAAAATTAAAATTTAGTCGACATTTTTATTCGTTTTTTTAAAAAAAATCATTTTTATAGCCAGCACAATTTTATTATTCCTATAGAATGGAATAATGGTTTTTTTTATTCATTTACATTTGGTACAAGGGAAAAATCAAAAACGTAATGCAATAATTTAAATATAAATTCAAGAAATGGAATACATTTTAAGTTAAGCTTTTTAGTCTAAACCGTATGACAGAAAATCGAATTCAATTTAAAAAAAAGCAAGCTTTTTAGTTTAGTTCTTAGATAAAAAAAACCAACAAAATACAAATATAAATATGTATGGGCATTAAAAATAAACTTTATTCGTTTTATATTGAAATCCTTCAGTTCAGTTTTTTGCCGTGGAAAAGAATTTTAATTGAAAAAATTCTACCATTGGCTAGAAATGAAAGACAAATTAAGGAGAAATTAAATTTTATTAAAAAATTTTATTTTACTCTAATTCTTTTGTAAATTAATTTAGAATTCTTATATAACAGTTATAATTTTAGTCCAAAGTATTTAACACACTTTTTTAGCATTTCCTTAAAATCCAAAATTAAATCACATACTTTGGTGGTCCAATTAAAACAAAAACTACAAAATCCTCGTCAAAATGGGAAATTAAAGTAATAAGAAGAGGAAGTAGCTGACATGAAGCTTATCTAACGAGAAACAAGCAATAATCGCCCAACATTGCTTCATTCCCAAATCCTAGGTTTTTTCTCTTAAAACACGTATGCATGTTTTTAAGAATGTAAAAATAGAAGTTAAATAACACTTTTTGTTAGTCGGATTTCACAACATCTTTAAAGCACAAAGAAAGATTTTTCTAACGCCATTTGCCTTTTATATTCGTTTTTTTCTGTGTGTGAGTTTTCTCCTTTTACCATTCCTTTTTAAATTAAATATATATAATTTTCCTCAATACTCAAGTGATGCATTTTTGAAATTTATTATTAGATATCATTTATACATTTTATATATGTGTAAACAACAAATTTAAATGCAAATGCTCGGTTTTAAAACAATAAGAAAGACGAAAAATTTTAATTTGATTTCCATTTTTTTACAAATCATTTCAAAAGAAATCGCTTCATATTGATATTAATTTGATATGGCTGAAATTTTTGCACGTAGTTATCAATGCATGCTCTGCTGTCCTATTTAAATAAAAAAACAGGAGTATTTTGTTTATTCTTATAGTAAACCATTTGGCATGGCAATAACCTTGAATTCAATGAAAATTTAACGTTCATGATCGTTGTATTTGATGAAATGAAGTAATCGAGCTATAGGACTCTTTAATACAGGAATGAATAGTCTCTTGTTTTCTTAGTGTAGCAAAATAGCTTTAAGGCTCAATTTGCTACTGTCAATGTACAAAGGCCATTTATTTGGATCATATTTATCACCAAATTCTATGAACAATCCATCCTTTGTTATGGTACCAACAAAAAATATTCTTTCTTTGAATAGTATTAAGAAAAACTATTGTTACGATGTAATGATTTATCAGCCATCAATTTTGATATACGACCATTCATTTTGTTTGTAATTAATTAAACTTTGATATCAAAAAATAAAAATTAAGTCATTCCTCGTAGTGTAAACTTTATCGAAAAATTTGTTTAAATTGACGATAAAAGTTCGATAAATGTATAAATCGAGCCTGTAAGTTTCACTTATCTTATTTTGTAAAATCTATATAGTATATATATATTAATAAAACAGGATTGATTCATGTTGGGTAATGGTACACTACGAATTTCTATATCCTATTCAGCTGAAATTCAGACATAAAATATATTTTAGGGAGAAGAAAATTTAGCAATAAGCAAATGCAAAGTTAATCTAATTTTTTTTCCTTTTGATTTTTGTTTAATATGCAGTTTTATACATAGCCAAATTTTTTTCAGCTGAAAATTTAATATAATATATGTTTTAGGAAGAAGAAGGCCTAAAATACAAAATATGAAATTAAAGCTAAAAAGTATTTTTCATTTGTTTTTAAATTATTTCCAGTCTTATGCATGAAGTAATTTTTTTGGTATAAAAGACCTAATAAAATTCCCAGAAAAAGACGTTACAGATCTATTTTTATTAATTAAAACTGCAATAATAATTGTATTGCCTAATATGCCTACCAACTGCATATTGTAATATTTTTAATGTTTTCATAAAATTGTTAAGCTTGCCATTGTTTAAGATTCCATAAACTTTTTATAAACAGATACGTGAGCAATCAGGAAGTACACAAAGATATAAATACTATTAAATGGGTCAACCACAAATAACACGCTAAAAACGCTTATTTAGACACAGCAATGTTAAAGCTATTCAACTCCTGGATATTACTTACAAGATCAGAAGGCTTACACAGATTAAACCACTGACGTAAAAAAAAAAAAACAAATATAAAAAACATAAAAAATTGGGTGTTGAGCATTGGTCCAGACAAACTTGATAAGCACATTTTAATACTAGTAATAAATTAAGTAAGTTAATATTGTACTATACATATCCAATAAAGGATGTTACCAAAACTTCTCTTTCAGATGACAATTTTAAATTTTTATAAATTTACTTTATAAAAAAACAACCATCATTGTAAAATCGATCTTGGAAAAAAACTAAAAAATATTTCTGAGCCATAAATGTTTTGCTGTTTACACAAGATTTGCACATATTTGCAGCGTATTTGGACTAATCCTAATTTTTAAGCTAAACATGATAATCATATTATATTTGCACCATATTTAGCCTCATTTTTAGTTTCACGGCCTCATTTTATATAAAAAATGATTACAAAAATGTCAGTGATACAAACATTTCCTGAAATTCGTGAAATAGTATTAATATTATTAAATTCTATAAAATATGACGTTTATTAATTCAATAACCTAATTATTAAAGGTCTCTTTTAAAACCAAACAGCAAATAAAATTAAAAATCTTTTAGTATACTTGAAATATTGATTTTCATACTTCTATTATTACACAATTTACCTACGACACTTATAAACTTAAGTAAAATAGTTTTCTTTTATTTTCAAGCATTATCACATTCAATGCTTGTTGAAAAATATAAAAGTGCAAAAAATTAGTAATATAAATTGATGGCCGTATAACATCAAGTATAGTTCTATCACTTTTCGACACATTGAAGTTTTATCCACTTAGCCCATGTTAGGCTTTAAATAGGACATTCTGCTTTTGTTATTTTGTTGGTTTTTTTTATAATTAAAAAAAATTGTAACTAAGCAGTTATATATACTTAGGTAGGCGATTGCATGTTATTAAACTATATATGTATGTACAAAGCATAAGTCGTACTAGGTAAACATCTTTAAAGATTTAGAAAATGCAATACTCAAAAGAGGTTATCCTCAAACCATAAAGACTACAAATAGAACTATATTGGCAATTATCCAAAAAACTTGACAAACGAAGGTAATTTAGTGTTTATAAAAGTGGAATTTGGTTTCGATAATCCAAAAGAAATTATCTTAAAAAAAACTTAAGCTCGTTTTAACTTAACCATTTCTTCTCTTTCTTTTTTAATGTTTTATTAAACATTTTTACCACATGAATCGAAAACATTCTATTCCTAGGCTATTTTCTTTTATGTATATTTTTTATTTTTTATAGAAAACACTAGTCGACAAATTTTGGGTCATTTTCGTGTGCCTCAAAAGAAAAGTGCTTTTTAGACTAATTTGAGGTCGCTGAATTCGAAAATTCGAAAATTAAAGAACGGTTTTTGATATGTCGCCAAAAAACCTGTTTTTAGCTTGTCATTTCATTATTGGTTCGTATCTTCAAAACGTATTATTAAATCCGTACAAATTTTTTTTCGTTAAAATGGTAAATTCCCATTCTTTTTAACAAAATATATGGTTTTGCAAAACCAAAAAAAATTGGCGGAGTTACAGGTGATCAAAGTTGAAAAAAAGGTATTTTTTTCACCTTTTTTCAAAATCACACATTTTCATTTGTTTTTTTTCGCCTCAAAAAACCTTATTACTAAAAATTATAAAATTTTTTGTAGATGATAAATTTGTTACAAAAATTTTAAAGGTAAAATCTTTACGATCGAAAGAAAAATAAAAAAGTTATAGATCCTTAAGTAGGGACGTAATTTTTTTAATAAAAGTTCTTATTTGTATTTGAAGTTAAGTGTTCTTCTAATTTTGTCACTTGGTAGAATCATTTCAGCAAGAATTAAGGTACTTTAAATTTATTAGTTGTCGGGTAATATTAGAAAACATATACTCCTTAATGTTCGTAATCTCATTTCAAAATATACTTTCGTGTTAACAGCTGAGAGTTTGTATTTTGTGTTAAAAATTCGAAAAGATTTTTTATAAATAAAGTATAAAAGCTCAATATAATTAGTTCGTAGTTTTTGATAGTATAAGAACTTTTATTGAATTTACACTTTTTTGTGTAATAAAAGAATAATTAAGAATAATTTTTTAACAATTTAATTATAACTTTAAAGAACTAATTGAAATTGAATAAATTTCATTTAACTAATACCAAACATTATTCATCTGAAAAGCACTTTTTCTTTGAGTCACATTTTTCGTGTAAACTAAAGCAATATATTTCATATTAGGTTGAAGGATAATATTAATAAAGAGTTCAGGTCAGCTAGAAAATAGAAGAAAAAAAATTTTGTACTCTCATACATAGTTCGAACCGGGCAAGGTCTGGGCTAGATAAGACTTAACTTTATCCAATTTCTAAAGATTTTATAATAAATTTCAAAAATTTATATGCTAGTTAATGAAGTTTATTAATCTAAATCCAGGTAATCCGACTAGAAATTAGTTAAGGGAAACCTGAACTTGATCCGGATTGGATCAGATTATACTTAATTAAATGCTTTGGATCAATCCTTGATCAGGAACTGATCCAGAAATATTTACAATTGCAGAAAAGACTTCGATAGATTGATAATTGCCTTAATAAGGTTTTGACTATTTCCCCTGGATCCATACTGGGTCAAGATCTCTTATCAACGTCTTAATACAGACTGAATTCTTTCCGCTGATCCAATCCTGATCAGAATTGTATAAAGTCGATCTTATTGCGATATATTTGGTTTCACTTGATCAGGGACAAATCAAGATGCCGCAATGGAGCCTTAATAGAGAATCGCAAGTATATGTTGTGTTTTTTACTTGGGAAAATTAAACTTCATATAATTCGCACTTTTGCAATGAAAGGAGGATATAAATACTTTTGAATTAATTCAAAAGCTTTAACCTATATCACGGACATAGGTGAAAGGTAAGTATATAAATCTTATGTATTTTAGGAATTGGAATTTCGGGAATTTTAGGAATTTTAGGAATTTTGGGAATGGTTGGAGTGGTTGGAGTGGTTGGAGTATGTATTTTTTCTTTTGTTTACTTCATTGCTTGTTGTTTATTGTCTGTTTGTTTGGTAGTATGTATGTATAAATATATCAATTAATATTGTTTGATCATTTAAAAATACTAATCTGAACTAGATCATAAAATTTGATCTATCTTGGATTTATATATTCGATCCAGACTGGATCAGAAAATTTAGTTCAGGTTGGATCAGGTAACCTGATCCGGCTAGGATCCATTGAGGCGTTACATCCCTGATGCTTCATGGATCAATAAGCTTGATCCAGAACGGAATACAGATAAGGGAAACTGGATCCATTCCTGATCCTATCCTTAACAATTTTCTAGTCGGGTAAAACATGCATAACTAAAATCCACATCGCCTTATAGTGCGTTTTCACTGACGTTAGTATTTAGTATTTAGTACTTTTTATTGGATATCTCTAGCTTAGTTTTTAAATATGTCAATAATAATTATTGAGTAGGTACTAGGCACTAGGTTCAGTGAACACGCACTAATATATGAGTAATAAACTAGAGATTTTCCCTAAAAATACTTTTAAAAAGTACTGAATACTAAGTACTAACGTCAGTGAAAACGCACTATTAGTAAATTTTGTATAAATAGTAAAAAAAAAGGTCAATAAATAATTTTAAGTTATTTGAAATTGCCAAAGTACTAACAAAAAGACTACAAAAATGTCAAATGTTTAAAAATAAATAAGTTCTGGTCTTGGTAACTATTAATTAAGTGATGGTGATTCTAGCAAAGACTTTCCACCAGAATTCTCCGATTTCCTAGAAACTCAATTATGTTAAAATACATCATAAACTAAATTGGCTTACACTCCTTAACTTCATGAATTTACATATAAAAATAAGCGTACAATATCATTTATATGACTAAAAGTAGGAATTCAGTGATTTTTTGGAAGTCATTAGGGATTTTTTGGGGGTAGTTTTTAAGGGTGTTTCATACTCTCAAATTGAGGAATGAGGAAAAGTTAAGTATGTATAACTTTAAAGATAAAAAACAGTACTTTGCATAAAAACATTTCAAATGCATACATGAATTGTAATTAATGATTTCTTTGAATAAGGGTTAGTTTACCCCTAATGATTTGTTACGTGAAAATCTAAAGTTATGTTAATTTTAGTTTTTAGTTTAATCTTTTAAGCTAGCTTAACTTCATTCTTAAGTTAAATCCTTAATTTTATCAGCTTAAAATCAGATTATTTGTTAGCTTAGAGAAATATATATTAAATTAGTGAAAATTGAAAATAACTGGAATCGATTTTTTACTGGTCGACCACCTATTTTTCAAGTAGACTTGTTTCAAATCAGTATAATCTTTTATATTTTGACTTATGTTAAAACATGAATCCATATCGAATACAATTTAAAAAATTCCCAAGCTTTAACAAGCAGAGATGAGATTCTATTATTATGAGAAGTGAACGTAAACAGAGTCTTAGCTTTTGTACGATCAAAAGGATCTGTCGGAACTCTGACATTTATCACCAATGCCAGTTTTACCAATTTCAAAAGATTTGAAGTTGGTGTGAAATTTTGACAACAGCTTTTTTCAAATAAAAGAGGTTTAGGAAAGTTAATATATCCCCCCCCCCCCCCCTCCCCCTTTCTCTCTCCAAGAGAAGTAGTGATGTAAATAGAATATCCAAAAATATGCTTCTTCTAAATAAATATTTTTTTAAGGATATTGAATTATTCCTTCTTTTATATTAAATTAAGAAAATCAATTTTTTAAATAAAAGAAAAACATTCAAAAAATGTAAAAAAAATCTAAAATTCTTTTTGGGTATTTTTAATACCTTCATTGCATTAAAAAAAATAATAGCTTAAAAATGTCCTTCATGTTTATGATTTAAGTTTATGTAAACCAGAAAACACGTTAAAGGAAACCCCAAAGTAAGAGGAAAAGTATAAAAAAGGACTAAAAGCAATAAAACTTAAAGGTTAGAATTACCATGACTAATATTTGTTAGTATGTTTAAATGTGTATAATATCTAATGAAAGGGATAATAATATTGCCGCCACAATGGCACCGAGTGGTAAATAAAAATATTAACAAACAAAAAAGCGGCCTTCAACTTTATGATTAATTTTTATATTATTTTGATATATCGAAAATATAATAAACCAATAACAAAATGAAAATCAATAAAAACTTGAAGAAAAATATTTGATAGTTATGAATGAATTCAAATATTTCCTAACAATTCATCCTTCAATTTCCAGCAACAAAAGGTATACATTCCATTCTCTTTTCTTGATCACAACCAAAAAACCTAAGAATAATTTTTTAAATTTTGTTGAACTATTTTATATGATTTCTATCTTTTTCCAATGGATAAAAAATTACGTTTTTATTATCTGGTTTGCTACTTTTCTAGTCTCCTTTTTTTAATTTTACTTCGAAAAAATTATTGCTTTACTTTTTCTTTTATTTTCTTGTTTTTTTCGAGCTCACTATTTCTCACTTCACAAAAATTTGTCTCAAAAAGCCAATGTAACTGATTCTGTTTTGGCCAAGAAGTCCTGATGCTAACATTTTTAACGCATTTTTCTATGCTATTTATTTTAATTAGAAATACAAAGGATGTGGGTACTGGGGGCTGTTTTCAGAGTTCTACATTAAACACAAGCAATATAGCCTTTGAATCCTTTATAGCGATAATAGTGTAGATTATTTAATTAAAACCACCAAATAACTATTCCATAAGTAAGTTATAGTCTCGACACAATTTGGTACAGCCACTACACCAGATCCTTCCTAGCACCTCTTATTTTAAATGAGCTTTTCCGGATAGCTAATTACTAATTACTTGATTCCATAATTTTTCTACCTTTAGAAGTAATAAAGTGCTAACTGACATTTAAAAAAATACTTCCAAAAACTATAACTCATATCCATATTCTGTATTCAACAATTTTGTTATTTATTGAATATAAAATTTTATATTTATTGCATGACATTTAAATAATAAGGACATGTTAGTACTTAAGAGTAGTTTAAATTTATGTTATACCTCCTAAATTAATTTTCATAAACTGCAGTATCAGCACTTTGTTTTGATAATATCAATCCATACGGTTGCACTATTTTACAAATGCCAACAAATACAAGGATATAGCAAAGAAGGAAATTTATTTGCCGTTACTTGAATTTTATTTTTGTCATATTCTGTCATACGCTCTTTAATAATAATTGTAAGGCAGATAAGGCAATATATTAAAATTTATACTAATAAAATATGTTTAATTGGTGTTTTAAGGTAATTCCAAATTCCATAGAAAAGGAACAACTCTACTTTATATTTAGGAAAGCTTATAATTTCGGAAATACATATACCTATATCTTTATGTATTTGGCATAAAAGAACCTTTTGAATTTACCCTTAACCTTGAAAATTTCAAATTATATATTACAAAAAAGTGCAAGGACATTTTTAGAGTATAAATAAGGCCAAAAAGAATCTTAAATTAAATGAGAGTATTTAACCGAATGTCCTTTAGAATACTAAAATAGTTCGTTATTGGATACGATCCTTTTAATAAATACTTTTGAAAAATAAAAAATCAACAACAACAAATATTAGATTTTTTCATAATCATTTATCTTGCCATCTATCTGCAATTCAAGAGATTTCCAATAATAAAATTATCCGACTTTCACTTAAATACTTTATATATACACTGACGTCTAGAAAGGAAGGGGGGAAGGTGAAGAAAAGCTATAAATTTTAGTTAGAAATTTAATTACACTGCTTAACAAAATTCGATTGCATTGACTAGTGTAGCCAAGCTAAGTGAACTTTGATTTAATATGATGAGTCAAACAAAATGCCAAAAGGATGAATAGTATGCTTACCCCACACCCCCTCCCGCCATGTGAGATTCAATATAGAAGCATATTGCTTATTCCAATGGACAATCCAATCCTTATTCTAGGATGTAACGTTGTTAGAAATAAACGAATTTCCATCAAATAATTTTTACATCATGACTACCCTTATAATGTCTCTTTTCAATCAAGATATTTAGCACTTTTTGAACATCTTCCCACTAAGGTACTATTATTAAATTTTTCCAATACCATTTATCGAATTCTTTTGTGCTATCGATCCACTGCTCCAAATATACTCAACCAGTTTGAAAGAATTCAGGAGTTTGAGCTTTAATAAAATTCTCAATAATATCTATACAACCCTTTTCTTGCAGCTTTCTTAGTAAACCATGGACTCTTAATGGAAAAAACTGAGCTGAGAAAAATTGTCTTCTAGTTTATTTATTTCAATTCAAACTTCAATTCTTGAAATATTTTGACCTCAACAAATGGGATAAAATAATTTATTTGTTTTATTTATTTACTCGAAATAAAATTAAAACTTTTTCATTTATGGAAAGTTTTAGAGTTGTGAAATGGAAGCAAATGGGAAAATACACAGAGAGGTTGTTTAGATGTAGGGTGGGATATCTTTTGGGTTAGTTTTCTTTATATTGTGAGGTAAATTCATTGCACATATACTCTACTATAGTACGTCTTCAATTATTATCTATTAATGCCGACTCTTCGGTGAATCATATTATCTAATAATTTTTATAAAAAAAATTCATCTCAATGCGAGTTTCTATGCATCTAATTAAGCACTTAATCACCTGAAAAATCATTGAAAACTTAAGCCCTAATTGATATTTAAACTACAGTTAATAAAAAAATATTTCTTTCAGTCTTTTATGAAAATTTTTGTTAAATTAATTAATAAATAGTCCTACAATAATATTTTAATCAAAAATTCTAGATATCTCACAATTTAAGCAAAACAAACGCAAATGAAGATCTCATTCCGGTGCCTAAACGGCTTTTACACATATTTTTCTATTCCTTTCTACTCTTAAATACTGGCTGAAGGTAAATGCTTGCTTGTGATCATAAATCCTAAGATGGAATTTAACTTAAGATGTGCTAAGAGCAGCACCCTGCTTCACAGGAAATGCAGTTAGGTGTCATTATCAAGATCATGAAGGCTCGGTGTGTACGATTCTTAAACATCAAAAAGTCAGCATGCACACTACGGGGAAGATTGCGTTGAAAGATTTACATTAAATGAGTAGTTTACGATTTTTTTGGATAATAGACAATGTTCATTAAAAATTTTCTAAAAACAAGACATTTTCACATCTAAGAGTTGGGCTCTGGGGAACCAGAATAGAGAAACGGAAAACGTGACAGTCCCGTTCAAAATATATGATCACATTAGGTTTCTTTTAGAACTACTAATTTTACAGCAAATATTATGAAAGTCTGTTTTGTTTTCTTTTAACTTGATAATAAAAATTAAATAAAAACTTTTGAAAAATTTTTCAACTCACCGTTTCCTTAAACGTTATCCAGTCTGATTTGGTTTTTCCTTATATTCCATAATGTTTTGAATTATTTTTTTAACTATTACCACTCAATACACAATTAATACTTAATAATTTACACAAAATTTCAATATCCATATTTTTTTGTTATTGTTAAGTTTTAAAATAATTATTAATTCTTCAATTTATCACAAGTTGATTAAAAACAATTCGTTAATCTAGGGATGAAAAAAAAATGTATAATTTTAGAAAATCATGATTATTTTTTAGCAAATTCGGTTCTAAAAAGCAGCGACGACTTTCAGGCAAATATTATCATTTCATCTTCATTTTCGCTATTTGCAAGGTATTATTAATAGCTTGCGAGAAATAAAGAAAAAACCAAGAAATAATTAAATCAAAGAAGCTACATTTATATGAGGGAAGTTGGAAACCGAACCAGTACTCAGAAATAAATTAATTTTTAAAAAGAAAAGACAACATGACAAAATCTGCAAAGACGAATCAAGAACACTAAGCCTAACTCAGCCCCACTTTCAATAAATTCTAGATCCATGACTATTTTTTCGTCAAATGTCATATTAAACGTAGCCACAACAAAAATTTCAATAGTTCTATAAGAATAAAATCAATTAATAATTTTCACAAAGTAATTAAGCTTTATGACTGGTCTATTAGAATTATATTCTTATCTACCATCCGACAATTTGAAGGGATGTACTTACAAAACAATTTTTTTCTTTTCTTTTTTGATTAAAGGTCACACACAAGGGACCTATGGCTGTATATAGTCAACAGCCTTGATGAATTATATTCTAAAAATCAATTTTCATAACATATTGTGGGCAATAAAATGAAAAAATAGAACTTGTAAATGTTTTATACCAGCTACAATCGTTAGCCTTTATTAACAAAACAACAACAAAAATGGCATACAAATTTGTTCTTGTTTAGAAACAAATTTATTAAATTAAACTCGTTAGATATTACATGCATGTCCTTCAAAATATGATTTCTTTGGAAAATTATCTTTTAAATAATCAATTTCATAATTTTATTTGCTTTCATTATATATAAATAATAATGAGTGATATCTAATTACGAGGTTATTAGTACTTGATATTTTTGGTTAAGGTAATTGAAATGAATACGAAAGATCTCAAGTTTTATATCCTGGCTTACAAAAAATTTAAATTAAATTAAGTGACTTGATAGCCTTAACAAGTTAATTGGCTCATTAGCGATTAATGAAAACAAAGAACAAATTTAATAGCAAATTTCAAAAATAAATACCATTCAACATAACTAAATTTCATCTTTTACATTGTTCTATATTGCTTCAAATAGTCAAACATTAGTAAAAGAACTGGCAGCAAATACTTTTACACTAAAATATAGCGTGAAGATACTATAAAACCTCCAGCTCTTGGCTGAAATAAATAAAATAATCCAGGTATGGGCCCCTGGTAGCGAAGGAATAGAGATAAACGAGATGTCAAATAAACCCAAACAAAATTGGAGTCTATATGTAGAACCCAACCAAAGTCTACCCAGCTCAACTATTGCACTAATAACAAGGTCAATAATCGAAAGATCAAAACTATTAAAATTTGGTATTTATGCCCTTTTCTCTTTGAAAGAGGAACATAAATTAAGGAAACCCACCAGATGTCAATTAGGAAATGTTACGTAATATAATTAGGATAAACCCTTTATTAAATTCTTTTGATATTGCACTCAAGCCTGGAAGTGTGCATAGAACTTAAATTTGAGGTTGGGTCATGATAGTTTTGAAAAAAAAATTAAGTATAAAAAACTTTGATATCGTTTTTTTGAATTTTTGGCATACAAGAAGAAGACAATTTTCGACAATTTCATAATTAGAGTCGAAGTATTGATAGCGCACAAAAAAATAATTCCTAACACTTCATCTTTTATTTATAAAAGTCCGCACAAAATTTAACCAAAAAAATGCAAACAGCTCTGAATTAATTTTCTGGTACAAAGAAATTTAAGTTAGCTAATATTAACTTTAGTGATTAAAAAACTGGACTACAATAAATCTTCATAAATAGAGTACCCAAGTATCTTTCGCTAATACAACATAATATCTTTGTATGTTTCCTGATATCATGCTAAGGTAGAAGAAAAAGAGGGTAAGGTGAAGCTTTTTAGCCTGGCAGTGAAAAATAGTTCTTTTTAATTTAATAATACATTTGTTTTTTTACATAATCCTCACTTACTCTTTGCCAAACAGCTCTCCAATAAATGAATGCCATTCTTTAAATTGGTTTATTGGAAGCTCTACAAAAGTTTACCATTTTGAAAAGAATAAAATTTCTATTAGAGCAACAACATCATCGTTATGCCAGGTTGAGAAATTTTTACCTTTCCCTCATATCAAGAAAAAGAAGAATAAACTTAAAATCAAATTCAAGAAAATATATTTATTATTCATTCTCGAATAGACCATGTAATTAACTTAGTTATGTTTAAAAAAATACTTAGCTCGGCATGAACTTAGTTTTCATTTTTAATCTACATGAAAATAATTTTTAAGAAGCAAAATATAAATTTTGTACCTTAAGCACTTTAATTAAATCAATGAACTATCAAACTACTTCATAAAAAATTCATAAATATTAATTGCTAAGGGTAGCACACTTTTGGCTATATTTATATTTTCAGAAGTGTCCCAAAGCTAGAATAGAAAAACACATTTAAAACCGATGTCAATATATACAATTTGACAGTAAAAAGTTTTTGTTACCACAGCTTTTAAATGAAAATATTTCTTTCAATATTTCCTAGTTATGTTTTAAAAATATCTAATATGCCTGGGAAAATCTATATTATTTCCCATACACTAAATATTAAACTGAAACAATAGCTAACCCACCTCGAAATCAAAACCTTTCACAGCCTATCTACCTCTGTTTTGAGTTATAGATATTAGCACAAAGTTCTGAACTATTACGTTCACCAATAGCGCCTAGATTTCTTCCCCAGTGGCTTTTGGCTGTTCGCAGACCTTAAAAAGATGCTCCAAAGGAGAGAATTGTTCAAATCACCAAAAACTGAGGGCTATTATAAGGTCAAAATTGAATCATTCTACAGAAATAGTACAGAAGAGTAAGAAAAGCAATGGAATAAATAAACTTCTATTGAAGAAACCACCGAGTGTTCGAGTGATTACAGATTGCGTTGATTCACTTTTAAGAAATTTTATTCTAGTGCTTAGTAAATTTTCTTGTTTCCAAATAAAAACTCGATCATTGATATCCCGAAGATATTGCTTACAGTTCTGTTTGACTAATGTACATTTTTAGTTACTGTCGTAAAGGCAAACATTGAACAAAAAATATTATCTAAACCTTTTGAGGAATTCGTGAAAAAATACCTGAAATAAGAAGCCAGATTTATGGAAATATAGTTCTTGGTTATATTATATACTATATTGTGCCTCTTCGGAGAGAACTACTCCTAACCAATTAAAGCTCAATTAATACCATCAACCACCTACCAACCTTTTGCTCTTTACCAGACAGAAATTTCCGCTTTATGGAACCCATTTTGAATTAATTGAAGGCATTAAAACGAATTCACAAGTGAAAATCGAAAGATGGCGATGACGTTATCATGATTGCACAGAATAGAGACAACTTTGAAGAAAATAACAGAAATTAGAATGATTAAAATTAAATTTATGGTTTTTTGAATGATTCCGGACAAATAATTTTTGTGCTAGAAGCTCATTACACTTTTGCTGCCGTTCGTAGAAAATTAAATTTATATAGCGGCATTTCTACTAAGGACTAATTAGACTGTTGCTTGCTTTATATTTCGGTTTCTTTTTTAAGTCCTCCAAAATTATATAAATCCCAATTGATCTGATGGTAAATAAAAATTCTGTATCTAATTTATATGCACTTTGATTAATTTAAATTTGATTTCTAAAAATATTAATTTTAATATAAGGTTAATTTGCTTCATTTCTTTTGATATTCAACAATACATATGTTTTAAGCTAATGCTTAAGGATTTACTAGCACTTATGGAGACAATACTAACTAACAATTAGGCTCCTCTACTAAATTTTATATATAGCCTGAATTAGCAGTCAGTTAACGATAGCTTGTCGGTTTTTGCTTTTTTTTATTTAGAGAAGATCAAAAGAAGTTTTCCTTGCATTAAATCTGAAATAAATGATGAAGTGTAGTTACATAAAATACAAAAAAAAGTATTTGATAATTGTAATTTTTATAATTTGCTTTCTCTTAGCGAATATATTCTTATTTTTTTTTTTTAGTAAAATTCTCTATTTTGTAATAAGTTATTTCATACGTGAAGCGTACGTGAACTAAGCATCAATGCATACATTTATTGTGCATCATTTGTAAAGCTTAAGGTCATTTCTGCTGTACATTGACCACATAATGATGAATTCTATTCCCCGAAACCAGATAATCATAGTTGATCTAATCTAATTTTAAGGAATTATTTACTGTCTGGTGATTCAATAAAAAAAATTTAATTACCTAAAATAAATAAAAAAAACTTTTCATTCAATCTAGAACAAAATTTTTCAATAGATAGATCTCATGTTAAAAATACTTTAAGGATTAATATTTCGTTTTACTTTAATTTTGAAAAAACCTACAAACCAATTAAACTAAGTTTGAATAAAATAACTTTAGAGGTGAATATCATAGATGGAACAAACATTAAATATAAACAGTAATCAATGAGGGTGACTTAAAAAACTATTTAAAAGTTATTATATTAAAGCTATAGAAAAAAACGAAAAGAAATTTCATAATAAGAAGAAACTTATTCTCACTATTCTTATAATATAATATTTAACACTCGAAATGGCTGAGTATTATATTCATATAATTATATATATTATAACTGAAGGAATTTAATTGTATTAAAAAAATGACAGTTCTCATTTAAAAAACTACACAAACTGCAAAAATGCATTTTACTTTAATTTAAATCATGAATTTCACTTTATCACTACTTTTACGATATTATCACAGGCTCCTATTGCAAGAAACTAGGAGGATATCAATAATAAGCACACACTCACATATATTTTCTATCTCATACTTTTACTCTTTCTCTCTAACCAAAAAGTGTCCACTTTGATTCACCTGAGAAGGTCGACACACTGCTAAGTTGTCAAAAAAAATTATTTATACTTGTTAGTATTTTGGGTATATTGTTGTCTTCTCTTTCTCTAAAGTAACAGTTATCAACCACATATTATAATTCATATATATAATATTTTAATAAAAAGAAGGAAAAAAAAACAAGATAAAAAAAATCTTTGTTTTTGATATCAATTACTTTTATTATAAAAATTAATGATTCTTAAATCTTATCACCACGTTCAACCTTTGTTTTGAAAATATAACTTGGCACGCAAACTTTATCTGTGGTATAACTGTTTATTAGTATTAAATTTTTCAAATTTATTTCTTTTACATTATCACTATTTATTTTAAATATATATATTTCTATATATATATATATATATATATATATATATATATATATATATATATATATATATATATAAGTATATATGTATATATATATAAATATTAAGTTTAAATTAAAGACTTTATTTTACCATTTTTTAATATTTTATACAAGTTACAAATTTGAATTAAAATCAAATATAATTATTTTAATATTAATATGATAATCTTACTTAGGCACATCTTCTCGAAATGACTATGTAGCCTCAACTATCAAAAAACATGGCGGATTTTGCCTTGGAGTATCGAAAACACATGTATAAGGGGGTGGATTTGGAGAGTTTTTTGTTGTTGTTGTTTTCTTTTTCTTTCTATTTTATATTTTTTTCATCAAATTTTAGCATTTTGTTTTTTTGTTCTGCCTGTTTGTGTCACAAATACAAGAATATATTACACCAACTATAAAAATTTTACTAAATTATATTTAATTAAAAATGTCAAATTTAAACTTAAAATATGTGTAAACACGAACCCTGTAGAATTTTATCAGACGGGATATAGTTTGCTATATATATATACATATACTATATATATAAATATATATATATATATATATATATATATATATATATATATATATATATATATATATATATATATATATATGCATATATTCTATGAATGGTGTCAGCTTAAGCGCGGGTGGTTATTTTATTTGTATTATATATTTCAAATAAATAAAAGTTTATAATTTTTGGTATGGATGACTTGCGCATTAAACAGATTTTGACTTTCGTTAAGGGGAATATAATATATTATTTCAATAATTTTAATATATTCTACGGTATTTTTGTGCTATAAAATTTATTAAATAGTTAAATTTTCTAAATGAAAATACAAAAATTAGAAATTATTATATGAATGTATTGGAGAAACAAACAAAAATATAAATTAATCTTTAGTTTCTTATTTAACTAACTGAAATTAAGTGAAATTATTTTATTTGAATTTTTTGTGATTATTTTTTTTGTAACTAGCACATCCGTTACTGTAGAAGTTTGTTTATTAGCCATATTATTGAACAATAGTTGGATAGTTTCCTTTTTCTTATTATTAATACTATTCTTAAGATTTCTTATTTATGTATGAAAAGTTTGAGATTTTTCTAAAAGTTATTAAATCTATTGTGAAGAATTTAATTTAAAGCTCCTAAGTCAAAGTAAAATCCTTCTACAAATTAATTACAAATTAACTTTCTTTTAAGGTATTTGAATAAAAAACTGGAAATTTCAAAAGCGTTTTTTTTTCCTATTAGAATTGTACTATTTTTAATTGAACTAATTGAAAAAAAAACTCTAATAAATTTAGAGATTTAGTAATTCCTTAGAATCTGACAGGCTTTAAAGGTTTTGTTGTCTACATAATACAATAGAAACGATGGAAAATCTTTTCAAAAACTACTCTTTCTCTAAGTAATTTAGTTTTTCTCAAACATATATTAGCAGCGCTGGTTCAATTAATAGGATTCTCTGTAACTGATTTTAGACGTATTATGATAAAAAACCTAGCGCTAGACAATTTTCTAAATCTTAAATGAATTAATAAATTGAAAGCCAGTTTTTTTATATATTCTCGATAAGTCTCAATTTAATATAGAAACTTCATCAAATTAAAAGCGATGCAATACATTTGCATTTAGAGAATTGAATGCGTAAGTAAATATAAATTAAATAGAACTTTTGTGTGTGAAATGAAATAATAATATTAATCTATATGAAAACTAATATACTGGCATTCCTAAAGTCTGAGTCTCCTTTTTAGTGCTACATTCTACATCCACATAGAAAAAATTTCCTTTACCTCATAAAAAAATATGATGATCGATCTGATCAATTTTTATTTTTTGATAGAATTAATTTATTTCTTAAAAGTATGAGACCCGTTAAAATTTGTCATTTTATATTTGACTTTAGTACTGTCAGTAGATCCAGCCTATAACTTTTAGCTAAAGCTTGTTGACTAGTTATATAAATACTATGTTTTGTGAATCGCGAAGAAATTTCGTATTAATTTGAGATTTGCTTATAATTCAAAGATATTTGAGAATATGCAATTGTTTTGAAACCAAAATAAAATTTGAAATCAAAAAGCTTCCCAGCGGGAAAATCGGAATGTCCTTCCAAGGTGAGTGATAAAAAGAGCATTCCAAAGTATCCCGTGTGAATGCCAAGTGGAATGCGCTAGCACACGTATTCACGTAGCTTTTCATGCATAGAATATATTTATATACATGTGTGGGTTCTCGTGAGTATTTTTCGCATGTATTAGTCACGGCATACGGATTTTTAAGTCAAATGTCATTTTAGGACTTAGAAAAAGTCTGAAGTGATGAGTTATTTTTAAGTGTTATATTATTTTAATCAATATAATAAATAAAGTAAAACATAATATTAAAACAACTTTAATTGTAATTAATAAATTTTAAATCTATTATGTATGCTAGTTTAAATGTTATTGTAAAGTGAAGTGAAATTAAATAAAAGTAAAAATTATAATATAACCTAACAACTAGGAACTAAAATTGTTTATATTTTGTTTATATACAATAATTTAAAACTTAGTAATGATTGTGTAGTGATATGAGAAATTAAATAAAACTTAATAATAGTTGAAAATTAATAATTGCTCTTTTTATATAACCTAACAACTAAGAATTTTTATTATTATTATATATGATAGTATTTATAAGCAGTTGAATTGCATTATTGTGATTTATTTTATAATTATTGTATAATTTTTATTAAAAAAACGAATAAATATTTAAATTAAAAAATAAATTCCTCTTATTTTTATATTGCCCTTTCCTTTAATTTATTTTACAGAAAATTTGACAGTGTACCAGATGATATTGGTATACACAAATATTAAAGTTCCACACACACATGTATACCCTATTACACTATGTATTTCGGCCTTCCCTCTAATGAAGTCGTAATGTTAAATGAAGGCCAAATGGAAGGTGGTTTGCACTAGGGATGGAAGGCCCGCTGACAAGACATACCAGTATATTTGAAGGCCTTCAGTCAGTACCAAATTTCCCGCTGGGTTTCCACTCAAATAATTGGCTTAATTCATAATTATGCAGTTAAGCTATAAAACAATAAATAAAGTACTGAACACTTTACCATATTAATAGAAAGACAGATAGAACGAGAGTAGCAAATGAGTCTATAACCTACCAGAAGATTGACTGTTCTACATTTTGACTATATGGAGAGAAGATAAAAGAAACTATCATCTTCTTTACCAGTTGCCACTAAGAAAGAAATAAAATATGCGCCTTAGGAACACTGTGGCAATGATACAGGATCATGGGACAAATTTTTCATTCTAGATATATATCTATTGGAGAGCATCCGCATATTAAATATCATTGATACATGGAAGTTATTAATTAACATTCATCGCTTACATCTTCTTCGATATATATTCTTGCGACCGAGATGTCAGCTGCATGCAAAATCATAATAGATTACTAAATTCCATTTTCCAGCTATTTATAAAGCAATAATGTATGAAAAAATCAAATTAATCAGAAAATTTTTTAAAACAATAGATAAATTACATAGAGAACTAAAAATGCTTCGAAGCAAAAAATCATTTGTATTGAATTAACAAAAAAAAAACACACACACGCAAAACATTTGAAGTATTGAAGTTTAATTTGATTGACACAATTTTATCATCACCTGTGTAATTCAATCAATAAGGCTAGACCTTAATAACTAATTAATGAATAAAATCAATAGAAATAATTCCTTGAAAATTTTGGCTTAAAAATGACATGTTTAATCCAGAATATAGAAATTTACATACACAAAGATAAGCTAAGAAGAAATTTCCAATATTAAATATTAAATTTTATAGACACCATTAAAAGCAGTTTCAATAAAATCAATTTGATTCTTATTAACAGTTTGACTTGCAATTCTAATCACAAAGGGATAACAACCTTATTTCAACTTATTTAAACCAGACGTTAGATAAGAAGTAAAATAATTTCTATTTGAATTCATTTTGGAAATACATTTAAAGTTTTAACATTTTCAATTTACCTTGCAAGAATTACGCCAATAATTAATTTTATTTAAAATTGTAATACAGTGTATAAGTCAACCAAGTTATAAATAAATGTCGGTATTATTTGTAAATTACCTTAATATTTTATTTTAAATATTCAGAATGAAATAGTTCAGAATTCGTTACCTAAAGTTTTATCAATTTTTTGAAATCCTGAAATTATGTGGTAAATAAAATTCATAAATAATTTTAATATGAAAAAAGTTTCCAAGTTATTAATATAAAAATGATTATGGAAAGTAATAAAATAAAAACTGTGCAACAATAGAAAGAAGTAAAAATTGAAAAAAGATGAAAAAATTGTTTTAATTATAGGGTAAAAGCATAAAGATGAGAACATCTTTCTGATTTATAAAGTAAAAGTAAGAAGATGAGAACATTTTTTACATTTTTTTATATTTTTCCAAGTTATTTATATAAATATTCTAAAGTAACAGAACTTGAACAGCATCCAGAAATGAATAGACATTATATATAGAATACTCAACTCCAACTCGAAATAAATATTAGAAAAATTACTGCTACCTATTGACCATGTTGTTTTTTTAATAGTTGTAAAGAAATATTTAACATCATTTATCACCACCCCTGACCTAGTTTCAATTTTTCTATAAAAATTTTAATTTTATAAACCACTGATCAAATTTATATGAGAAACATTTTTAAATTATATTTCATTTGGTTTCCTTTAACATTTATTTGATCATTTTCAAAGAGATCCCAAAAAATTTTGTTTTTCCTTGTTTTCCTTTGTTTATTATTTATCTACATAATCTTAAATAATATAGCTACGATAGATTGTGATCTAATTCAATGTCCATGTTTTAAGAAAATGTTTAAAGAGAAGTTCATTATCCAGAGTAAGTCCTGCATTAATAACCAACTCACAATCCATTATTTTTTAGAAATCTTTCTATTTTCCATTATTTTCGAAGCTAGAAATATTCCCTTTTTTCGAATATAATCCTGTCTTTTATGAATACAAAGACGAAGTATCTTTTTCTTTTATATCTAGTTGATCAGCACTCAATTATTTAGTTTTCAATACAATCTGAGCACAATTTATTTCCCCTAATATATCATTGTAGAAAATTAAAAGTAAAAACATATTACATCAACTGCGGAAAGACTACCACCTTTTAAAATGTTTTAACAATATCTCAGAATTGTAACTTTTAAAATCGTAAAATAAAACGTGATAATCCATTAATATTTACAAATATAACAGAAGAAGGAAGTGAAAATATTATTTTAATAGAAATTATTAAACCTCGTACAATTAATCGTTCAAATCAATAAAAGAACACAAAGTGGCTTTCGCGAACATAAATTATCCTTTATAAAATTAAATTAAAAATTTTTAGAATTTTTGTTTTATTCTGATTTACAAACCATTTTATAACTTAAGCTCAACCGATTTTAAATAAAACAAAATATTTTAGTTTGAATTCCCTTCGAATGCCTTATTTTTAATAAAAGCATTAAATGATTTTGCTTCTATTTACTATCGAATTTTTAAAATCAAAATTTGTACACTTTATTAATGTAGTTATTACATTACATAAAATACATTACCGTAAACACTAGTCGCCTTTTTCTCATTTTTCAATTTAAACAATTTTTTATTCAACAATAGATATGCCATCTATAATTATTTCTATTAAATTTTTAAATTAAACTTTCGTAATTTATTTATTTTATTTATTTTCTGGAAAAAAAATTTCGCGCTTTAAAAAATTTTTTTATTACTTAAAACTAACTTCAGTTTCTTAAATATGAAAATCTTGTTTCCCTCCAAAAGTTAAAACATAGTACGAGATAGAAGAAAAATTTTAATATTATAATTTAAAATCAAAAAAAAAAACAAATAAGCTGTCATATTTATTTTTTTTTATATCCTTGAATATCCTTATGAAAAAACTTATCTTTATCAAATCTAGTCATATATATTATTTTTTTCAAAGTCCCCAAAGAAGCTTTTAGTGAATTATTTGTTTTGAGATTAGATTTTTACCCCCAACATTCTATCCAATTCTTTGTTTCCTTCCATTACGTCGTAATAGTGTATATTTTATAGCTAATCAATATCTTGTAGACAAAATGACGGTATATATTATAAAAAAACTTTTCTAAAGCAACAGAACTTGAACAGCATTCAGAAATGAAGAAACATTATATATAGAATACTCAACTCCAACTCGAAATAAATATTAGAAAAATTACTGCTACCTATTGACCATGTTGTTTTTTTAATAGTTGTAAACAAATATTTAACATCATTTATCACCATCCCTGACCTAGTTTAAATTTTTCTATAAAAATTTTATAAACCGTTTAAAAAAAAAAGAAAGTTTTTGTTTTTCATAAGAATCTAAGTTAGTTTTTTAAACTTATGATCATGGTACACGGTTTCAAAACACAAAAATTTTGATTTTGATGACAGGAAATGGATTACTGAGCAGAAACTTTGGAAAAACGATGCACACCTGGAATAGTTGTATTTATTTTATTTATGTAGAATAAGGAAAAATAGTTCTGAATTTTTTAAAATTTTTAATTTTCTAATTAATTTCTTACTTTTATTATTTAATTATTTATTAAAAATATTTGTTTAAAAGTAAATTTACTAACAATAAGTACAAACATTGAGCATATGTGACGCCGCCAATTAATGATATTAATAAGAAATTATTCACAACTAAAAAACAACTGTAAACATATTTAAAACTTTTCCTAGTTTTAATTTATAAAATCCTACTTTTCAAAGCATTACTCGTAAACCCGTATTCCTAATAACAAGGATTTTTAACGACTTTCAGCATTTACCTAGCAATAATTCTAGCAATTCGTGACTTTTTTTATTTTCACTTATCGATGAAATGTATGGCATCAATAAATCACATATGTGATATGTAGGTGGGTAGGATTTACTTTAAACTAATTACGGAATCTATTCATTATTGTTAATTTTTTTATTTCATTGAATCAGTGGCGTAGATAGAAGTATGATCAGGGCGGTTAATCCCCTCCCTTGGCTAATAATTTTAAGTGGCAGTTAAATTAAACTTAGAATGTTAAATGTCCACAAATCATATCCCTCCCTCATCGCAAAATAATATTTGTGCTACCGTTGTGGAGATACATTTCAAAGAGGCAATATTCCGCAATTAACGACGTTAATTTGTTAAATTATATTCTGCCTGATTTTCTTGGCTTCCTAAGGTTCTTGATCTTTTAGTTAAAGAATTTCTTAGATTGGTCTTTTATGGTTTACCATGAATTAGGTACCTTTTACTCAGTATATATATAGGACAGGAAAGTCAACCAATAATTATAGATTCTGCCTGGAAGTTTAAGTAAAACTTACCAAATCTCTCTTTGATTGCGAGAGGGTTGCCACCAAAAAAATTGAGGCACCTGTAATATGCTATCAGCTGTAATCAGACTCAAAATTTTAAACTTAAATTCCCATTTTCGGAAGCACATCTGATTTACACAATTCCCATCCCAATTAAGTAAAAAGTACCATTTTAATTTAACTCAAAAGTGCAAATCTGTCTTGCTGAGTGAAAAAATCAGTATTGAATTGCTAAGATTTAAAGATTTTATAATTACTCCTTTTCAAACAGATCATCTGAAAGTAATTCAAATTTTCACTTCAATACTTTATTCTAATTGAACAATCATATCAAGTCTATATTTAGTATTAACAGGAAATAATAAACAAAAAAATTAAGTTAAGTTAAGTAACCATTTAAACTATTTGCAAATCAAAAATAAAAGCTAACGTCATTTAAATATTTCAATCAATAATGTTGCTTTCGTTCTTACGTCAAAGCGATAAAATTAACATACGAGTATTCAGAAATATAAGTAACAATTTTTTAAATTGCAATTTTTGAGTATGCAAAATAGGCTACGTTTATAAATTTTTGTTAGTGTGGTTGTCATTATAAATATTTATATTAAATTTCTTGTACTTCATAAATACATTTATAAAAAAGATTGAAAATTAAAGACTCCAAGAAAACCTGACTCCTTAAAAAGTAGAAATTTTTTTGCTTGTAATAAAATCTTAGAAGCCTCGAATTTAAACATATTGTATATGAATAGAAAAATAATGAATCTTCTTATAACATATTTTTTTATTAAAAAAATTTATTCAATTAATAATATTTCTTTTAAAAATTTTGCTATGTGGTTTTCGAAAATATATTTGTAGTAAATTAGTATTTTATGTTTGTTTGTTTGTTGTTTAGGAATTTTTTTTTTCTGCATTACTCGCTTCAATACGAAATAGCTGCTCTTTTTTAAACTTGGAGACTAAAGTAAAGCTTATAGAACATTATCCATACAAAGTTATCAAATGTAGATTAACTAAATATTGGGTATTTGTATCTCTGGTACATATAACATAAAGGCGCGCTTACATTTAAGAGAACGAGGACAAAACATTTTAGGAATGAGATAACAACAAATTCAAATAATTTTTTAAAAAGTTCACTACTGTCATTTCTATTAAATTCACTGCTATAGTGTTGGCTAGCCAAAAGTATGCTTTTTTTTTTTTTTTGATTCTTTTTTACTTTTATTCATTCTTAATTAAATTCATGGTTGTCATTTTTATCACTCAAAAAAATTGACGTAGCTTCTGAGTTATTCAAATCTGAAATCGTTTCATTTTAATTTTAAAAACCGAATAGATATGCAGAATGTGCATACTATGATAAATAAAATAAATAAAAATCATATTTTTTACTAATCACAATAACAAAAATTAAAAAGAATAGCAAAAGAGCTGTTTCTTAGCTCTGACACCACTCATTACGTTCAAAGGAAGTGATATCTTTTAAAATTTGCTCCCCGCTATTCCTTACAATATATGAACACCATAACACATCCCAATTATTTAGTTTAAAATATATAAAATATAATTTATAAACTACAGAAGGCTTATGACACAGAAGCTATGAGAGAAAATATCAAAAATTTAAGTAAACTCAGAAAATTATACATACATCAGTTTAAAATGATTTACGCCATTTCAAAGTAATACAAAAATTTTGTTAATAAGTTAAATATAATAAATTTTATTGAATATAATTAGTCCTTATGTACCCTAGTATCCTTTTTTGGTCTTAAAATAAAATTAAGATTGTATGCAGTATTAACGGCATAATAGACATTAGCATTTGGTGGCATCACTAATTCTTTATCTGGTAACACTTGTGCCAGTGTATATTTATCAGGATCACCATCTAATCCTAATTTCATCATAGCATTTCGAATAACTTGTGGAGTTCTTTCATTATTGCCTAACATTATACTTTTATAAAGAACTATACCATCAATTTCAATATTTTCAGTTTCATACGTAACTCTAATAATATAAAAATCTGGTATTGAATTCTTGACAGCAATTCCTGAATTTGAATTTTTAACTAATTGAGCATTTATTATTGGTATACCATCATTTATGTATTTACCATTTGTTATTGCTGTCTTAATATTATTTGATTTTTGGCCATTTGAAGAATTTGAATCCATTGATAAATTTGATACACTACTTGATGCTGACATCAATGATACATTTGGTGGTGTAGCATCACGATCTAATGAATTATGTCGAGAGCTATGACGTGATGTATTACTAAGATTAATATCACAGTAAAATTGTGATCCTGTACCACTACTTGAATTTGATGTAATTGAATCTGTTTTTTTATGTCCTGTACTACTTGATCTTCGTGGTTCTGATGGTTGTTCTAATTGGCATGAAAGTCTATGAGCTTCTCGTTCATCTAATACTAGTACTGAAGCAAACCAACGATCAAATAAATGATCATCTGGTAAATTATATGAATTTGCTGCACCCTGTAGTAATTTTATTTGAGCCAAAACTTCAAATTCTTTACGTTTTTTATCAAAATTAATTAAACCATCACCGACAAAATCAGGAATAGCTGCATGTATCATAGTTAAATCTGTTAAAAATGTTCCTAAATATGGTATTGTTCCGTACGATGTTTGTGTATTCTAAAATTAAAAATTAAATATTATGTTAGTAAATGATTGTATTCTATATTTTTAATTATTATTTTAAATTCGTTAAGATTTTTATTACTGTTTAATATCAGTATTGAAGGATCTAAAGAAAATTTACTTTAATAGAAGTAGAATTTAATGTACTTGGTTTTAAGAAATGGCACTAGATTTTGACTGGGCTAGAAATTAGAAAGAGAGTGAAAAAAGTTAGTTATCATAATTGTAACTTCTTACAAAAGTAGAATTCAGCACCTGTTACATTCGAATTTATACGAATTATTCATCAGCTTTTTATATTATATGTATTTAATAAAAATTTATGTTACATATAAAACAAAATTCGTTCAATGAGTAATAAATTCATGTCATGAACTCTAGTGAGGAAATTCTTTTCATGGTAGAATCATGGTGCTTTATATCCGTTTACTCAAATTAAAATCTGTCATTTACGACATTGGGTGTTTTTCTAAGATCAAACCTACTGGTGATTTAATAGCTTAATGATCGAGTTCAGTTAAATAAGTAATCCCACGGATTGGTAAGGAATATAAGAGTTTAATTCTAACTTAATTCAAAACCAAACATTCAGATAAACTAATAAGTTTAAAATTGAGTTAAGAAAAGCACCTATTAAATCATAAATATGATTTTGTTTTCTTAAACTGCTAAATATCTTGCAAAATGGTTTAAATTAATCACTGAAAAATGAAAGCTATTTTAATGCATAAAATTAATATATAGATATTTATCTATCTAAGCTGATCTATGTTGGACGAGTAATTCCATAAATTTTACTAGAATATGTTTGAAATATAGCTACATTTCGTAAAACTAGTCCCCTATTACATTGAAGAAAAAAACTCATTTTAAATACAAACCAAAAAATTATATTTTTGTCTCTATTTGAATACCTGTTTTTGGAAAACTTTTTGTAAATGTCTATCGTTTTCACCAACGGTATCAGCAAATTTTGCTGTTCCTTCTCTCATTAAAACTTCCCTTTGTGTCCAAGCATTATTATCTTCAGAAAATATTCGTGCTAATTCCGTAAAAATTTCTAGCTATAAATTTAATAAATTAAATTAATAATAAATTGCAATATTTTATATATAAAATTTACCTTTTCTCTTGATAATGCAGCCCAAGTTTTTGTTAATCTATATATTGAGTTCGATTGTAATCCAGAAATGATAGCCTTAAGAGATGAAAAATTTTTAAGTAATCTAAGTTCCTGTCCTATTTCTATCCAAACAGCAATAATTAAAGCTCTTTCCTATATATATGAAATTTTAAAAAATTCTTAAATGTTAATTTTCAATAATCAAAAACTATGATTATTATTTCTAATTTACCTGAGGTTTTAATTTTGGTTCAATTAATATACTTGATATAACACGAAATGATACAGCATTAAATTGATTAACTGTTGCTACAATAGATGGTGCCTCATTTTTATCACGTTTGGCCCATGTAGCACCAAGACATTGATGTGGAATTAATTGTTTAAATAAATCCATATCCATTCGTGTTAATTGTTCAGCAAAATGTTTAACAGGAATATGAGGGAAACGATATGCTTGTAATAAATGTGATGGTGGTCCACGTAAACCAGGTGCTAAACATAATCCACTAAATTGTTCAACATAATCAGAATATGGTTGATCCCATGTTGAATATTGTTGATTAATATTTATTTGATTTGATATACGATCTAAACGATGTAAAATTTTTGTATGTAAATCTGAATATGGCAACCATTTAGATGTGAAGGACAACATTAATCTTAATGTTATATCAGTCCAATCCTCTGGAAATCCATCAAGCCATACATGTACAGCTGATATAAGTGTCTTTTTATGTTGTTCTGATATTGAATTACTTTCATGATTATTTTGTAATTCATGGACTGATAGATCATGTAAAGTCTCATAGCGTTTGATAAGTAAAACTAAAACCTCTTTTGCATTTGAAAATGTTCTATATGTTGATAAAAAGACATTAATAAATGTACTTTCAAGTTCACCATCATCGGTAGCTAGAGCCTCAACAAGACGTGCTAATGTTGCTGCCTTCACAAAGCGTACCCTCACCGTTTCCCATTCAAGGTGTGATATTTCATCGTCTGAGTCCTTAAATTGAAACAAAAAAAAATAAAAAGAAGAACAATTTTAATTATATTTTATTTTATTTATTCCTTTAATATTTCAGAAAATCAAAAGGAATTAATTGTATACAATAATTACCCTAAAAAACACAAAAAAAGATTTAAAAGTTCTTTTTTTGATAACGAAAAAATACTTAAATTTAATGAAATATTTATTTGAAACTTACATTGTTAACATTTGGTATAGGTCGATGATATCGCACCTTTTTAAGATAAACAGTAAAAATAGCATCCTTTTCACGCTCCTCGCCCCAAAGTCGCCACGTGGGCTGCTGGTAAAAATTAATTTCATTAGTTTAAATTAAAATAAAATAAAAAATATTTCATATTTTGATTCTTAAACAAGGAAATAAATTAGTTGAAAAATCTTCGAATATAATAAATTATAGATGTTGGAAAACCTCTTGAAACAATCAATAGAGAATTCCTGTTATAAAAATAGCCTAAGGGTAAGAGTTCGTTTATACTATAACTGTAACTTTATAGTGTCAGCTGAAAGATTATTTAAACAGGTATTAATAAAACACAGCATGATTTCAATGGATATTATATTCATGTATGCTACCAGATGAGCTTTTGGTGCATTATTCTTCTTTAAAAATGACGATCCAAGAAGATGTAAAGGTGGCAATACATTGTAACAAAAAATTGCAAAAAGATTTCAGAATGATATCAGAGACATATCAAATCAAAAATTAAACATTTCAATTGCTCTTCAAATCCCCTAAGAAGGTTTTTGATTGAAAACCCTCTTAAAAATTTTTTTCTAACTAAGTTTAGCATAGTTATGCTTCTGAGTATCGATAAATGGCATGAATGTCATTAGAATTTGAATTTTTAAAAAATTTTCGCGAAAACAAAACATCAGCAATTTTTTTAAATTTTTCTTTGAGATCATTTATTAGTTCATAAACCTCATTTACACCCAGTTGGCACTTAGTACATTTTAGCCTCGTTTTAGATTTAAATATTGATTGTACTTTTATTTTTTATAGCTTATAAGTTATGCGAAATAATTTCATTTCCATTCAAAAAAGAAAAAAAGAACCAAAAATCAAAGAAGGTAAAATCAAAATCAAAACATTATTAAAAACTAAGAACACCATTAAGGAAGCATAAAGGCAAGAGCTATTCGTTAGCTTTGATATCACTAAATAGTATTTGGAAAATTTCGCACTTTGTTCGCCACTATTCGTTATAAATTCATGTGTATTTAAATATTTTCCTTTAGGTAAGAAATAAATCACTTTCTATGTATTAATAAGCCACTAAAAAATTATAGTTTATGTGAAATACATATTTGCAGTTCTACCCTTGCCTAAACACTCGCTGGTCTTACAATTAATAGTTTTCGGGTAAAAATTCAAATGAAAAGTCTCCCCGGACACTTAAATCGAAAATTTATAAATACTTTAAACACTAAGTTCGTCGTGTTTTCTATTTATGTTTTTTTGTTTTTCTTTTGTTGTTTTTAATTTTTTTCGGTTATCATCTGTGTCTCAAACAAAGAAAAATTTACAAAAAAAAAATAAAACTCAAAGACAATAGTATTCTTTTCTTCAAGCATATAATTTGACATTGACGCTTGGATAACTTAAATAATTGGCATACAGATCATATGTTTAATGAGTTGATCATCATTTTTATATTACTTTGGAAACAAATATTTTCACTGTAGCTATTTTAGCTCATGGATGAACAAAATTTACATAATTATTCTTCAAAAAAGAAAAAAATTATGATTATACTTTCTGAAAAAAAATTACATTTTCTATGGGCAATTAGATTTTTTTTAAATTGTATGGCCCGCAACAAGCTACAATTATACAAAACAAAACAAATCAATAACTTAAGGTGTGATGTGCTATTCCCACGCACTCAGCTATTTGTTTAATATGAGTTTTAGGTTTAACTAAAAGCTCTACAGTAGTCAAAATTCTATCAATAAAATTAATTCATTAATCATTTAACTAAAATCGAAATAGTACAAAAAAGTCTTTAACAAATAAAATATGGTCATATTATCTTTTTTTTATATTTTATTCGTATGAACAAAAAAGAAACTGGTCCGCGTCCAATTTAATGACGTGTTGGATTACGGCAGTCCATACTTTAGGCAAACATGCTTATAAATAAATAAATAAATAAATAAAACATATACAAAAGATTTTATATTTAAACCAAAATTCAATATAATTAACATTACATTCTTTTAATAATGAGATATTTGTTTTTCTTCTTTTCATATAATTTTTTTTAAATCTTTACATCTTAACTGATTTATTAAATTGTCAGTAAATTTCCTACTGGGATTATAAAAATAAAAAATATAAATTTTTAGTTAATATGTATTACTTTTTTGTCTTTTTAAATACAAATAATGAAAAATTAAATTTTTAATAAATATATAAAATCGATCGGAGCAGACTACAAGAAAAATATTATTTTAATTTAATCTCTTAAAGCCTAATGATATTAAAAAATAACAAAAAAATAATACTATTATTTATAAATAGTTACCTTTACATACCACTTGGCTGTTGGATTTTTTTCTTTAATTTTTTTCAAAGAATTTCGAAGATTTCCGCCCGTACATGGACAGAAATATTGTAAGCTTGTTTTCCTATCATAAAATGTCGATTCAAATACTTTTAATGTTGATGTTTCAATTTGTTGTTTAGGGAGTACTGCTCGTATTTGATTTGTACACTTTTGGGCAATTAATTTTGTTTTTTCCGTTATACTAAGCAATTTATTATCATCATTTGATGCACAAATCATTTAATATATTTAAACACTAATTTAACAAATGTTCAAAATTAATTTTATTATTATAAAAATCATGTGATTAAAAAAATTTGGTATATAAAATTTGATTGATTCCATTTAAAACTAGTAAAAAACAACTACATTACACAAAATACTAAAATTATTTGAATTCTATTTAGAAGTGAACAAAAGATTTGAAGAAACCAAAAAAAAAAAAGAAAACCCCCTAACAAAAAACGCTGACTAAGATAGAAATCGATAATAGCGGAAGGAACACACCTGAAAATTAGTGCAAACTGGAGTCAACTAAAATAAACTATTGTTAATCTTGTTCTTAACATTAAATGAGTCATTTCCATGTGAGGCTTCTATTTTAGGTACTACATAAAGAAATTAGTTTTTTTTTTTTTGTAACATGAAGGTCGAAATTGATTCTATGGTAATAACAACAAAAGTATATGTTGATATGTTTCATTTTATTCTAAAAAAGGGAAATAGCTTTTAAGTCATCATTTGTAGAATTCAATTTAAGAACAGCCAAAGGAAATTCTTTTAAATTAATTATTTTATACTATTACAATTATTTTTTACAATTCATTTTATTGCTAAAATTCTTTGTTAACAAAAATAAAAAAAAATAAAAATAAAAATCAAACACACACATACACACAGACAAACATAGTTCATAATTATTATATTTTTTATGCATTTTCATTGTTTTTAATAATCTAACAAAAATTAAAAAGTGGAAGACTAATAATGTAAAATTAAAAGGATGTCTGATCCCAAAAAAAAGAAGATATCTTGATTAAAGGATTTTTTCCCGTTCCTTTTAATGGGTAATAAGACAACTTAAGTTGAAAAATCATAAAAAGGTTGTCTTAATTTACCAATGGTTCAGTGTTCTTAAAATACAAAGATGTGGACCAGAAGGTTGAAAAACATAATTTTTTACTCAGTTTTAGAATATGAAGAACTGAAGTTGAAGTTGACTTTTTTAAAAATCTACTGATTTTTACCAAATCCACATTTAAATAAAACAAAATTTATGAACCTATAGAGTTTGATTGTTGTGTCACAATGACCTAACAAAATTTCTAAAAAACAACAAAGAAATTTCCCTAAGGAATGATTATAAGTGATTTTGTAGAGTATATTTTTCTAGATGCAGAAGTGCTGTTGTTTTGTTTTTTTTTTTTGGACAAAATTCCTAATGACGGGTTCCTACATGAGGGCTAGACTATAATTTTTAATGAGGAATGCTAATATAAGATTCTAACACAAAAATGTAATTGTTTGTTATTATTGTTAATTGATCTTTTTTTTTAATAATATTTTCTTTTGCTAATTTTTTTTCTCTTGGTTAATTGCTGTTTTTATTTGTAAAATGTTTGTATTTATTTAATATTTGTAAATATAAAATATAAAAATAAATATTTGTAAAATTGTTGTTTTTAATTGTTGTTAAAAATAGCTTTTTTGTTAATTTTTTTTGTTTTTTGTATTTCTCTAATTGTTGTTTTTAGTTGTTAATTCAAATCACGTTGCTATAACATAAGATTGAAGGAGCTTCGTACCTTCCAGGTATCCCTAGATATCTCCTTTGAGTTGTGTTTGGAATAAAGTGTTAATTTTCACATCTTCACAACAAAAACGCGACCACTAACATAGTGTAAAAAAAAACGTTTGGACAACATCTTGAAATATTTATGCCAAGTATTGATAAAGGAGAAAGTCATTAATTGGGAAAAATAATAGCTAAAACTTTCAATTAAATGTTTTTAATAGACAGGAAATTAAGAACCTTTTGCTGATTATTTGGCTTCGTGTTGTCTTGTTAGGAGCTAATTTTTTGAAAAAAACAAAACTCAAAATACTTTACGGTATGATAGAAATTAACATATTATTAACATTAAAATTTGTTCTCAATGGTCAAAGTTCAAATGAATTTTAATGAATTATAAGTATGCGATAACAGCAAATTAATTTTTATAAGTAAAATTCAAATGAATTCTGTTGCATTATTACCACTGTAAAGAAAATAAATATTCATAGACTTCCAACAAAAGACCTATCAAGGTAAATTATAAGAAGTTTTTTACAATTAAATAAAATCTAATTAACATTAATCAACTAAAATTTTGTACTCAATTTTATTGCCATTAGAAATTTATAATTAAATGAATACTTTTTGATTATTTTATTATATTAAATAAAATTATTTATAAAAACCCAAAAAAAACAGGAATACTTAAACGTTGATATGAAACTTTTATTAATATTATATTTTGAATATATTTAATTATAGAAAAATGAAAACATGCTATGAAAAATCATTTTAAATTCACTTTCACAAAAACAAAAAAAATAAGTTTAATTGAAAAATCAATAAATTTTCGTATGTATTTTTGTCTTTTTTTTTTTGGTACAACACTTAAAATTTTGGTAAAAATAACTCAAATGTTTTTAATTTCATTTAAAAATAATATAAATCTCTTAACATCAAGTAAACAAAATTATGTGATATATATATATATATATATATATAAAAACGGCAAAATTATAAAATTTACCAAATACCACGAACAGTTTTAAACTCAGAAACCGGTACGAAACTAATTGAAGAGAAATCCAATGAGTACGCTAGAAGCTCCAGTAAAATTTTTTTACCTAATCGAAGTAAACAGCAGAGATAAACTTTTGCAGCTCCCTAGTTGAAGTCCAATTAAACACTCATATAGGAAAATTTATATATATGTATATGCCTGCAACTAACTTAATTATTAAAACGTAAATTATACGTATAAAAATAGCAAAAAAGCTTTTTTTTTAATAAAGCCCAGACGTACATATATATTTAACCATGTGGAGTGGATTATATGAATCAGAATTCCATAAAGCAAAAGCTTTAGTGGGGTATATAAACAAGAAAAAAAGCTTTTAAGTAAGTTTTTTAACCCCTCTAGAATACCTTTTCCAACCACAAAAGCCTTATTAAATACTTATATATATATATTCTATTGATGCATATTTAAAGCTAACTTTTTGAATTTTGTAAATGTCCTTGATTTACCTATTAACACGTGACTACTACCTAAGCCAAAGGACTTACTGGTAGCATTTATGTTGATTAGGCCTTTTAAAATTCCGTTCTTCTTTTTTCTTTTCTTTTAATACTCTCACATAATTACAACGAATCATAAATATTCATTGATTTCATATTTTATTCAAAGTTTATTAACAAGAAGAATTATCAAAATAAATTCGTTCCACTTCAGTCAAAATTGAAAAGAAAAAAAGTACAGAAAATAATTTGCTTAAATTTTAGCTTAAAGGGCACCCTTGACCAATCCAATCATAGCGGGTGAGTTCTGAAATGCAGGGATACATTGCAGAGTAATTTTCTAGATACTTTTTACATTGTTTCAACCAGGGGCGGATTTATGTATAGGCTAAGTAGGCTGCAGCCTAGGGCGCCAGATGCAACCTAGGGCGCCAAATATTAGAATTTTCAATTTTTTATCACGGTGAAAATTATAGAATTGATATATTTCATTGATCAAGTCTTTTTGATCGTAACTTTTTTAAACATGAAAACACGATTTTTGAACAGAAAAACACCGGATTTTTTAGCTGGCTGCTAAGAATTGCCTTTTTTCCCAGAAAGAATAAAATAATTATCCGATAAATTAGGCTAATTCGATGAACTGACGATTCTGAAGATTGGAAATTTTTCTGCATCAACGCATCGCTGGGAAATTCTTCAGACTCATCTCTCTCAAAAAAAGGAATCTAACGGTACAGTAAAGGGTCTATCAACGACTCGTTGGTCAGCTCGTGCAGATGCAGGCCAAAGTTTACATGAATCTTGGGAACAAATTCTAATTGCACTGCACGCGATAGGAGATGACAAGCAGCAGAAACAAAGTGTTATATGTGAAGCTAAAGGCATGCAATTAAAACTCTTAAGATTGGAAACGTCTTTTATAACTGTTTTTTGGGGGTTTTTGTTACATCGGATAAATTCTGTAAACAAAAAATTACCTGGACTTAACAACGATATATTTACCTTCATTCAATTATATAACTCACTTATATCACCAGTGGCGTAACTATAGGGTGGCAGAGCGAGCAAAATGCCACGTGCCCCCGACCGAAAGGGGCCCCGGCCCAAAAGGGCCATGAGCAAAATTTAGTAAAATATAGTTTTGTGTTCAATTACTTTAAGTTTCCAAACCACATAAAAATTCTTACCATAGATTATTCGACCTGAGGTAGCTATATAGACATATATGCTGAAGTACATATATCCTCTACATATATACTGAGGAGTATATACATGGACAGACAGAGTGTGGTCTGTGGTAGTTCTTCGGCTACTTCCCTGTCATTTATATTAACAATGGCAGTTACATGGCACATAAGATGAGGAGCAAGAATTCATAATCAAGAAAGAAAAATCTTTCTGGCGACAAGTACTCACTATTACTCTAACACTTTCAACTTGTAATTTAGCTTTTCGTGGTCATAGACAAAACTCATACAGCAATGATCCAAGTCCAAGAGGAAATTTTTTGAGTATTGTTCAGCTGTTAGCAAAATACGATCCTCTTTTACAAGAATTGTTAAATAAACCAAAGTGTCAGATAAAATACTTAAGTCTAAAAATACAAAATGAGCTAATTGCTGTCCTAGTTAAAAAAGTGGAAAACGCGCTGATAAATCAAATAATAACCGCACCATTTTACTCCATTATATTTGATACGACTCTAGATATTTCAAAAAAAGATCAAATGTGTGAACATGTGTGAACAATGTGAACAGGATCCTGAAAGCTTGTTCGAAGTGACCGTATTCTATCGTGTATTAGAAATCATTAATCAATTGAAAGCACGTTTTCTTGGAATGAATGGAACTGTTTCGAATTATAGTGTTTTGCAACCTGCAACTTTGCAAAATTTAAATGACTCTGATTTATTAGAAAAAGCATTACAGTTTGTTGATCTATATAAGATAGACATATCTGTATCATTTGTTAAGGAGATTCTTAGTTTTCGTTCCACTTTTAGACATGAAATAGAAAAATCATCTTCTATAAGACAACTTGCTGATATATTAATCATAAAAAATCGTTTTATGTCCTCAAGCTTTCCTGAAGTGTGCACTGCGTATCTATTGTTTGTAACTATTCCTGTGACTACGGCTAGTGCCGAGCGATCGTTTTCAAATTTAAAATTGATAAAAAATTACTTGAGAAATTCTATGGGACAAGAAAGATTACGCAATTTAGCTATTTTATCTATCGAGCATTCCATGGCCAGAATCCATTTGAATTTTGATGATGCCATTAACACTTTTGCGCAATCCAATACACTCTTGCGTAATCCAATACACTCTTTAAAATCAATGAAAAATACATACAATAATTATATCGTTTTATACATATTTTCCTGATTTACTGAAAAAAACTGCATACTTTTATTTGAGCTTCTATACATTGCAGGAGGGCCTCATCTGAAGAATTTGCCACGGGCCTCAGCAGTATTAGTTACGCCACTGTATATCACGTATTGTTGAAACTCGAGGAACTTTTGATTATTTCGAAAAAAAAGCAATGAATTTGTCCGAAGTAAAAGAATATGAAAGAGATGTGAAGCGAAAAAGAAAGCAAAAACTCTATGCCGATGAGACTGCAGGAGGGGTAGAAATGACTGGTCAAGAAAATTTGAGAGTCAATACTTTTTTAATTATTATTGACAATCTTTACTGCGAGCTTTGTAAACGACGGTAGGCCTACAAACGATTTCATAAAAATTTTCTTTCCTTGTCAACTTAACCACTATGACCTTATCTGAAATTGAAGAAAAAGCTAAAGCTTTGAGGCTCAATTATCTTAACGATCTCGAAAAATCGTTTGCCGATGAGTATATACATTTTCGTTCACACTGCTCTTCAAGTGAAAATAAATGGAAGACGACTTTGGAATTATTAAAATGGATTCAAAAAGAAGATCTTAAAACTATCTATCCGAACGTTGAAATCGCACTTCGGATGTGTGCATGTACTCCGATCTCCAACTGTTCAGGTGAACGTAGTTTTTCATGTTTGCGAAGAGTTAAAAATTATTTGCGTTCAAAAATGAAAGAGGAGAGATTAAACGCTCTAGCTTTACTGAATATTGAATCAGATTTGTTGAGATCATTATAATAAATGAAAAATCGTTTCTATAATTTCCTAAGTATTCTTGATTCTTACGTCAGTTTTATTTTATGTTAAAGGCGGTATGAGCTCTAAAGCCTAGGGCACCAAAATCCTAAATCCGCCCCTGGTTTCAACAAAAAATTTGATACACTTATTGCGTGATTCATGTGAATCTAATACAATCGTAAAAGTTTTCGAACTCATGACATTGTATAACATGTGCAGTTTGACATTTATGAACTCATGACAATGCATTTCTGCGGTAGTACTGCATTTCAGAACTCATCCAGTGTCAAAGTTACTTGATGGAAGTTAAGCAAATTTTGCTTATATATTCACTCAATATGAGACCCTTAACTGATCGAATAGATTTGATCAAAGTATAATATCTGAATTTCACATTTATATTTATATTTATACTAAGAAAATGATCATTTTTAACTGAATAAAAATAAAAAATACCCAATTTTCAATTGTTATGTAAAAATAAAAGAAAATTAAATGAGTAATAGTAAAATATACAATAAGTATCAACAACAAAGGTCTTGTTTTTCTTATAAAATACATACCTAAATAACAAAATCATATATATAGTTACTTTTTAAACATATTTCTTATACATGCCAGATTATTCTTATATACAAGCATTAGCATATATTATATAATTATCTATGGATCTTTGAAAAATTCTGTTTTTTCCTTAATTTATCAGTTTTCCATGAATTGTTTGTACTCCTTATACCCATTATCCACCGAAGCTTATACTCATTATTAAAATGCAACGACGGTAATTTTGTATGGATTCTCCATAGAAAATTCCCGTCGTTGTATTGTAATAATGAGTATTAGTTTCGGTGGAGAATGGGTATTACCGGTAATCCCATGTAGTATGTATCTTTGCTAATAAAGTTTGTGTATAAGAATAGCATAAAACTGTACAAAATGTTAGTTGCAATAAAAAAAAATTAAATTTTGTACAATTTTATACAGAAATGCGAAATGTGGGAGGTGACAAAACAGTCCTAATTTTAACATATAAATATATTGATCGATTCATGTATGCACTTGCATGCTTAAAAAATTAATTAATGTTATTAAAATTCCCCTAAAACAACTTAAAAATCAAAGCAATAGAAAGTTCAAAAACTTATTTTAATATATATTCTATTACTATGATAATATGACATATAAATTTGATGAGTATTCACCAAATTTTCTCAAAATGACAGATATATTTGACCTGAACATCTCTAAACTCATCAAATTACTATGATCAAAGTGCTTTGACAGTTTGATTGGATTGGTCGAGGGTGCCCTTAAGATTTATGAAATTAGCCGTTTGATTCATAATTGTTTGTATTAAAAATTAAGGTCATGGTCCTAATGGAAGTAACTTTAAATGACTATTTATATGGACCTACCAGTTAAGTAATATTACCCATCTACGCAAGTTCTTAAGATTTTTGGACAACCGATTTCAATTTTAGTACCCAAATTATGATTTATTAAACTACATTGCGACATTCTTGGGATTCATAGTGTCTTCATACAAATGTCGTGTACATAGATTAGTGTTTTTTTAGGCGGTTTTCAGGCTCGGTTTTACTAAATAGTATAATAACTACAATAATTATTTGTCATTTTGATTGGAAATATACAATTGATTATGTTTTATAAATATAATAAAGTTATTTGAAATGTACTAATTATACTTTTCTTAAAGGTTTGTAGTGTAAATGTTGTAGTCAATATACTACTGAGTATAAACACGCTTTAAAAACGCCTATAAAAACGCTGTCGAAAACTTTAAGCTAGACAACAGCCAAAACTTCACTTTTTAAATTAAAAACAAGAAAAATTACATAAAATTGTTTTGTCTTTGTGCTTTAAAATTTTGTTTAGTTATTTAGACAAATGCAACAAAACTCTATGATCTGAATATAAAGAATTTTGTAGTACGGTGGCGACCAAACCGCAAGACTAGTAAACTTGCCGTTATAGTTCCTGTGATTGATTGAATCTGTCACACAGATTAAATAGACACAATTCAAAGTTTTGTTTTAAGATAAAAATATCATTTTTTATTTTTTGTAATTCATATTAAATATATATAACAATTTAATTTTTCTTAAAATTAGGCATCTATTTCTAAGTTTTCTTTTAATTTCATTGATTATACATGTTTCTAATACCATTTTTATTAAGTACTATTTACGTTTATTTAAAAAAAATATTTTTTAATTCAATGATAACCTACTATTAAAAACATTTCATTTATTATTTTTCATATAAACCTGCTTTTAATTTAACATTTTATTTAATATTCAACTAATTTAACTTTGAACGTTGTCTTCTTTTAATTTCACTAGTTTGACAACTGTGGAAAAACGGATCTACTGTGCCAACTATTTTATAAAAATCTTATGACAAAGAATTCATTAAAATCTGACTACAAGAAATCTCACAAAGTTTTATGCCTACAGCGTTAATAATCTCATTTTTCTTCACACACAACAAATAGCTAAATATAATGTCAAATCAAGCCGTACCAATTTCTGAACCTAAAAACCATGAAAGTTTTTCCCATAAAAAAAAAAAACAACTTTTTCATTCAGTCGTTCGACAACTAACAGGATTTGAAATACAAACCGCATCATTGTGTTTGCACCTTTAAACTTGGCCATTGTGGTACGAAATTTGAAAATGTAGCATATTGATGACCGGATACATAATTGAAACAATTACGAATGCGCAGTAAAGTATATTGAACATAGATAGCAGCCTAAAGCAGGGTATTCATAAGGTGACCATAAGTCCCGCTTTCAGGTGGTCTGTCCCGCTGTCCCATGCGAAAGCCAAAATGTCTCGCTTTTGCAAGTAGACTAACAAAAGAATTAGGAATACTCAATTTATCATTATTTATAGATCTCTTTTATTTTACTGCGGAAATTTTTGTGTAATTATTGAATAAGCTTTATGTCTGCCAGGAAGTAATGCACTTGTTGAAAGAGTTTTTTCTCTAATGAATAAAGTATGGACAAGTGAAAAATCACAGCTAAGTGTTGTAGCTTTGAAAGCAATTTCAACTGTCAAAACTAACATCAACACATCATGCAATGAGTTCCATTCTTATTTGAAAACTAGACCCGATATTTTGAAACTGATTTGCTCCGCCGACAAGTATAAAACAAATACGTCTAAAACTGCAATCTAAGACCCATTCTACACAGGCCAACTCACAGCAGAAACTCACAGCAATTCTGGGAGTTTTGTATGAAAATAACCGGTTTCGTTGTGAGTTTTCTGCTGTGAGTCGGCCAATGTAGAATGGGTCTAACGTGTAGGATTATATCAAGTAACATATTAATGAAATTCAGTTAACTTGTCTTTGTAATTGAATAAATAGCATTATTATTTTTTTGAAAAATAGCCATTAATTTTTGGAATTTCCTAGTGTCCCGTTGTGACAAAAAAATAAAATGGTCAAGTTAGGTATTCACTATGTTGCGGAATAAATGACTCGGCTCTCACTTCCCATATATTTCATATGAAACCACGCTTTATGTATTTTAGAATATTTTTTATTTAGAATTTTTTTCACTTCTTTGATTTTCAGAATTTCATAAATAAATATTTTATTCCTGATAACATCATATTTCATGGCTAAAAGAAATCAAAATTAAAGGTGCAAGCACAATGATGCAGTTTGCGGAACTGAAGCGAATTCATTCAGAATTCCGAAATTGAGCAATATAAATTCCTATAGCTGTGACAGCAGTCACCGCTTCCGCTCCACAAACCGCGTCATTGCGTTTGCACCTTAAGAAAGCAACAACAACAACAACAAACTAAAAAAATAACGTTATTTTTTTAAGCGGTATAATACAGGGTGTTCCGAGATCGGCTGGTCAAACGTTAAGAGTGGAAAGTAGATAAAATTTCATCGACAAAAAACACAAAAAGTGGGGGTCTAACTTTTTTCGTTTCCGAGTTCCAGCCTTTTGTATTTTTCAGGCTTCGTTTTGACCCCCACGCACTCGATCACTTCTAACTTTTGAATCTATGTAATAATGAGTAAAAAAAAATACTTTTTCATAGCTTACAAAATTGTTTTATTATTAAAAAAACAAAAATTTAAAAATAATAGCAATCAGTTGATCATCTATCATAGCTGCCCGTCCATTGATGGATAATTGGTGCTGAAATCTTGAAGGCCGAATAGCATGTGGGTTCTCTCTAGCCCATTTATGTAAAAGAAGCCTCATCCGTCCTGATTGCTTTTTTGAACTACCTCAGGTTATGATTTCATTAGATTTTGTAAAATTTCTTCGAAATAATTTTGTAGATTTATTAGAAGAGCTGACGATTCCTACAAGTCTCCGGTTACACGGTTTTCTGGTTCATTTTCGCCTCATTTCTTCAGTATCTGGACAAACACTTTCATCAATGGATAGGTGGAGGTAGACCTGTAGTTTGGCCTCAGAAATCTCCAGATCTAACACCTTTGGACTTTTTTCTAGGGAAAAAATAAAGAAAATTCTTATTAAGTTATCGGGAAAGGCTCACTTTGTAAGATTTTTATTGCACTTTGGAAAAAAGTTAAGCCATTACAATGTACAAACTTTTTATTGGAAAACATTTGTAGTTTAAGAAAATAAAATAAAAAACAAAAATTATTAGGGTAACGCAAAAAAACGCAAAAAACCTCAGACCGAGATTTTTACGAACGGTTTTACTTAAAAATTTTTTTCTCCACCATTTGTTATTATTTTTAAATTTTTGTTTTTTTAATAATAAAACAATTTTTTAAGCTATGAAAAAGTATTTTTTTTTTACTCATTATTACATAGATTCAAAAGTTAGAAGTGATCGAGTGCGTGGGGGTCAAAACGAAGCCTGAAAAATACAAAAGGCTGTAACTCGAAAACGAAAAAAGTTAGACCCCCACTTTTTGTGTTTTTTGTCGATGAAATTTCATCTACTTTCCACTCTTAACGTTTGACCAGCCGATCTCGGAACACCCTGTATAAACAGATAATTTAGTACCAACAAAACTCTCAAATTTTATTAAAAATGATAAAAATTTTGATATATGTAGTGATTTCATGACGTTTGTTTTGAAAAATAATAATAATACTAAATATTGAAAATTAAATTTAAAAATTTAACATTCATCATTTATTCGAGTTCTTAGCTTTAATTTTACCAAATAAATTTTATGAAAAACAATAAAAGAAATTATATTTTTAAATTAATACAATTGACATACCAAACTTTCAGCAGCATTTTGATTCATTATATCTCCATAAGTCGATTAATATATTCCATTTTTCGTTTGAATAAATAAAAAATAAATTTCGATTACTTGACACCATTATATATATATATATTGTTAATTTGTATATGTATTTGCGTTAAAAAATATACATATATATACTTGTGAAGTTGACAACCTACAATTAAATCCATAGGGCTACACAACTTTTTAAATATTTTCCCAAAATAATTATGTTGTACACTAATTTATTAATTTTTCTTTCTCGTTTAATAAATAAATTTGACTGAAATCATTTTTTCAAATATATTAAGTTAGAAATCATCTTAAATATCAGTTTTGGCAACAAATACTACTTTTAATTTGACGACACACATAACCGGCAAATATTATATATATATACATATTATATATCTTTACAATAGCTGAAATCATTTGATTTGGGTACACAAACAGGTGGGTTACGCCTACACATTCAAACAAGTTGCTTTAACATTTTAAAGCCATACATATATAAAACAAAAAAACTATTGGGAACAAAAAATTTCATCACGATCGTCAAATCTATAGTTTGCCACACAATCACCTTTCACAAATTTTTATTTTTATCACGAGATATTTTTATTTTAATCATTATTCTGTGTGTTTAATTTAATCGCATTCTGTTTTTTGTTTTTAAAATTTAAATAGAGAAAATTATTTTAACAATTGTTTCTAAAATGTAGGCGACTTTTCCCTTCCGTTTTGTACAAGAAAACAATAATCTCAACACATACACCTGACTACGCGAATAGGACTGGCTTATATGTAGCAAATGTACCAAAGATATTAGTAGTAAAATGCATATTTTATATTACATGAAGTTGAAGATCTTTCTTGGTGTCTAGAATAGCGTTTTCCACAGTGCTTTTATAGGAGATTTCGAGTCAAGTTTAGCTCAGACAGACAGATTGACTGCAATAATTATTTGACATTTTGATTGAAAATATACAACTTATGCTTTCTAACTAGTTGTATTATATTAAATTGACTTACCGTAAATAAAAATGGAATAAAACTAGTTGAAAGGTACAAATTATATATTTCGAAGAGACTTCTAATTATTATGTAATTATTGCAGTCAATATACTATTGAGTTTAAACTTGCCTTAAAAACTACTATAAAAGTTTTATTAAATTGCACGCTAATGTAGCCACCATGTTAAAAACCGCGTTGATTATATGCATTTGCTTCGGTTCTAATTGTAGCGGAGTTTTGCGCTTGCAACAACGACAATCTTGAAAGCGCAAAACTCCGCACCAATTAAACCCCTAGCAAATGCATATAATCAGCATGGATCTTAATTTGGTGGCTAAATAAGCCTATTTCCATAGCAATTTTATGGGAGTTTTTGAAGCAAGTTTATACTCAATCAATTGACCAATTAATACCAAAGAAAAAGGAAGCTAATTAAATGGTAATAGAATTTCATGGTGTGCTTCACTCAAAATGTTAACAGGTCCAAAGTTCAGGAAATAGAATTTTATTGCAATGTTCTTATAATAATTAAGCTTCTCAAAATGACAAATAGATGTCAACAACATAACATAATGTCTTTTTTTTATAAATAAGACATTCACAACTAATGCGTTCAATGACTCAACTAAAATGTGTCAATTGTAAAATAGCTGCAATTCATCTATATTTGAAAGCGCCTCTAGAAACTGCCTCACTTTTGTTTTTAGCCTAGGGAAAGTTCGGAATATTCGGAGTTAATTATGAGTCTAAAAATATAATAGACTCACGAGTACATTTACCAATACACAGAACACAAGTTTTATTTTGAAATTTATACATCAGCTGGCCGAAAGCCGATGGAGTCTTTTAATTTAATAACTTTTAAAGTAGTTTTCAAAGATAATCAAAATTTTTTTCTATTAATTTTTTAAAATATTATTATGTGGACTCCAAAAAACTGTGAATTAATAAATAATAAATAAAAATGTATTTATTTTACAATATGAGGTCTTTTATTTATAAAATATCTAGAAGGCGTTGTTTTTATATAATTCTTATTTATTTCGTTAGGCTTTCTCATTTTTTCTTACCCTGAATCATGGTTAAATTCTTTATAATTAATTATAAAATTATTTTTCGTTAATAAAATTTATACACTTTTGACACCAGGCAAAAATATAAAAAATAACTAATACATATGAAACCCTATATGTATACATAATGAATCGAAAACTCAAGAAGCGACGTAAAATACCGTTTCTCAAGCTTTGACAGTTTTGAGTCGGAGAATTGGGGCACTGTCACGTCAAATATAGCTTCGTTTCGATCAAAAATTATTTAACAAATTTAGTAATATATTTATTAATTTTGATTTTCTTTAATATACCATATAGTATCATTGTATCATTTTTCACTAAATATATAATTTATAGTAATAGTAACATGAAGTTGAACTTTTAATAAAAAATGATTAATTATGAAAACTTTAAACTTTTGATATCAAATAGCAAATGTTATTTTGTGCTGTAATCTTTCGTTGCTACCTTCATGCTATTAAAAATGTATGAAGCTGTCATCAGACGAGTTAAATTACCCTGGACACGGACACTGTTGCGGACAATGTCCGACGTCTACTAGGGCCTTAATATACTAACATGAAATTTGACATAATTTGGTTGATTTTCTGAACGCACACTTTTACTCTTATCTCTCACCGAATGAACACTTCCTTCATCCAACTTGAAATTCCGTGAGTCATTGACAATATATGTTTGAAAATATTTTAATTATAAGATAAGTGTATGAATAAAGTGTATGTGTTTGTGTACTTATCAATAAAGTGTCAAATTACAAGAATTCGCATAGTTAGCTATTTCATTTTCAACGCATGCTGACTTTTCCAGCGGCTTTCGTTCATTTGAATTCTTATGGTGGTTCAGTTTTTAAAACATTTTAAAACGAGGTGTAATACTTTTATCTAAGTAAACATTTTTAATGTGAAAAATGACGACAACCAATCAAGGTATTTTTTCTATTAATATGTATTAATTACTTAAATCTTTTTAAATCTAGAATTGTTAAAATGGTTAAAAAATCCAAAAAAACCACTTGAGGATAGACTTGAGTTTGCAGTCAAAGCTTGGAATTCATCTGAATTAATTTCATCTAATAAATATAATACAATATTTGAATGGTTAAATGAATTTTTTTGTACGGAAAATATAAAAGAGGATGGATTTTGTATAAACATTTTAGGCAAATTGATGAAAATGCAATGCCGGTCTGGATTATTAGCGGCTAAAACCAAAGAAGAATTATACAAAAGTATACTAAAATTATATACCGATCGTGAAACGGCATTTACAAATAGAAATCAATTAGAATTGTTTTTTAATATCATTGAACATTCTGCCTTCGAAATATATTTATTAAACTCCGCTGAATTATTTACAACGCATATTAAAGTATTTGCAACAAATTATAATTCATATTTCGATAATCTTTTAGAGCTAACAACAGGAAACGAGAATGCTTTCATTGTAACAATTTTTAAAAAAATAAAAAATTGTATAGATAAAATATCGAAATTTAATGAATACAAAATACCTTTCATTAAAAATACATTATATCCACTTATACAAATGATATTAAAATTTAAAAAGGAGAAAATTGAACTTTGGCCAGAATTATTTGAAATCGAAGAAGAATTATTTTACGACATGGAAGTAGAACAATTTATAAATTTATCAACAACACTTTCAGACTTTATGTTTGCTCAAATTGTTGAAGTATACATCAAAATTAATCAATACGAACCACAAAAATTTGGTAAATTATTTCAATATAGTTTTGCAGGCAGGAAATTTTTAAATACTTCTGATTATACAAAGACTATTGGATTTATAATAAAATTATTAAAAAAATATGATGTAAAAGCGAAATTTAATATTTCTGATCAGGAATTTAAGATTTACATGCAAAAAGAAATACTAAAATTAATTAATAATTACAGTCAAATATATCCAGAACAAATTATTTTAATATGCTGTAATATTATAGAACTTGATCCTATGATTTTAGAACCATTTATTTTTAAAATAACACCAAAATTTATTTTTCTATCAAAATCAACAGCAGTTTGTCAAATATATGAAAAATATATGATTTTGGTACTTAAAATGTATCAAAAATTAGGTCGTGGTGAAAAATTTGTTAATAATTTATTGAAATCAGTTAAAGATGAGCTTAACACAGTCGATTTGTCAAAAACTCCTAAGCGTACACTAGAAATGATTGAAGAAAGACCAAATAAATTGCGAAAAAATAATGATGGTGACATTGAGGAAATATTTCAAAATAATAATCAAAGTTGTATCTATCTAGATATTTTAATTACTGATATACCAAATGAAATTGATGATATTGTAGAAATTAAAGAAAGTAGACAATGGGAGGATATGCGTTTAGTCTGGCCTCATTCAACTGTTGGACTAGAATTTTCAAAATTTATGTCATCTTTAATGGCGAAACCATCTTTAGTTGTTTGGCAAACTTTAATATATTCGATAACTGATTGTATTAATAATTTAAATGAAACTATATCAGATGCTAATACACAATTTCTGCTAAGTTTCAATACAATATTATTATGTGAATATTTATCTTCGACACGCCTTTTGCAGCAGACCGATAAATTTTGTGCTTATATAATAAAAAATCATGATATTACATACGATATGCTCAAAAAATTTGGACATAAATTGTTAAATATGGAACATAATATAAAAATCATGAATAACTTTTTGGAAATATGTTATAACGTCGGCAATTTCGATATTACATTAGGATGCTATCATTCTGATGAAATGACTGCTGAAACTAAAAATTTTTTAAAAACAGTTCAAACATTGCATAATTATATGACAAAAGAGGAATGGTTATTATTTGAACAAAGAATTTTAAATTTTGGTAAAAAATATTGTAAAGCTAATATGAATCGCTTGAATTTGCAAAAATTAAAAATTGAAATGTTAAATAATGAAAAATCTAACTTTTATATTGATATAAAAACTAATTTTTTATCATCAACATATAAAGATAAAACTCAATTAAAATTCATTTTTTTTGATAATAATAATACATGGCTATTGAATTATATAAATCGTGATGATAAACTTTATATTTTCAAAAAATTGAAAAAAACTTTTTGCTCTGATCCACATTTAATTCGATTCTTTACAGAAAATAATGATTTCTTTGAGATTATACTAATTGGTTTTTTTAAAAATATTTCTAAATGTATTCATTCAAAAAAATCATTATATAAATCAATTGATTTTAATGATATAATTCGTTCTATAAATAATGAACACATAACTGAATTAATGAATATTTTAACACAAAAAAGTTCAAAACTTGCAAAGAGAAAATATTGCCATGAAGAAATAAATAAGGTTATGAAATATACACAAGCGTCACCAATTGGTTATATCCGATCTAATACAAAACTAACCATTATCTTATTAATTTTAATACTTTATAAAGATCTTGAAGCAGTAGAAGATGATAAACTCCAAGAAACTTGTTTCGATATACTTCAAAGTAAGTAATTTATACATATTTAAATATAATAGTATTCTTTTTTTTAGATCTTTGGCTAATCTATCCGTTTTTGTTTTTTAGAAATTATCGTTCCCGGGGAAGAACTGAATATATTCAAATTTTTAAGCATTGATTTTTTACTAAAAACATTTCCACCGACATCTACAATACAACTTTATAAATTGATTTTTAATAACTTAAATCAAGTTAATAGACATGTAGTGCAATGTTTAGAAAATATTGCTGATCTTTTGGATAATAATGGGATATACTCAGAAGAAGATATAGTTGAATTATCAATAGTAATTATTGAAACTGTTGGGCATCAACATTCATTTAATACAGTCAAAATGATTATAACTAAAATTATAAAAGGTGTCATGAAGTACATCAACATCAATTTACCACTCATTCTTAGTAGTGGGGATATGAAAAATGAATTTCTTGTTAAAACTATTTCAGTGCTTACATCATACTTAAATAAAATTTTTATAAGAGATGATTCTAATCAAAAACTAAACGAAAAATTGATAAATGTTTACAAAACTTTTATCACTAGAACTGTATTATTTTTTAATTTAATCAATATTATATATATTTAAACAATTTTATATTTTTTAGGTGAATATCAGTTCTATGGCTGCAATAAAACTATTAAATATTTCTATAATTTATCGTGATGCTTTAGGTCTCACTAGTAATGAAATTCAAATGATTTCTGACAATTATTTAACTCAACTTAAAGAAGATTTACACAATGAATCAGATAATCAAAACAATTTTGATTTAATTTTAAAAATTATAATAAATAACAAAAGTAATAATGAATTTGAAGAATTATTAATGGATCTTTTACAGGTAAAAATTAACTAATTAATTTAAATTATTTTTGTCTAAAAAAATTTTTTTTATATTGCTTTTAGAACATAGAAAGACTTAAATATGATTATGTGTGTAAACTACTCTACTACATTTCAAGAATACAATTAAATGCTACAAAAGGAATGGTGAGATTACTGAAATTATAAATGACTATTTTTTTTATTGTTTTTTAAAAAATATAACAACTGACGGATTGTAAAATAATCTTCAGAGTTGTATGTGTAATATTTATATTTATTATTGTCAAATCAATTCTAATTTTAAAAAGATTTTTGTTGTGCATCAAATTTTTCATATATTTTTAATAAATTTAAATATATTAAATAAAATATTTTTGCTTTTTAGATATTTAGTAACTACTTCAAATGTATCATTTTTAATATAACAACGCAAATAAAACGTAAAAGTTCAAAAGATCTTTTAGATTACTCAACAATATTACGTGTGTTGGAAACTCAGCATGCAATTTGTAGAAATAAACAGGTAATCATATCACATAAAGGTAATTTTATTTTAATTACTTCACTTTCATTTTAGATGCCAATATCATCTTACATAATAGATGATATATTGTCATTTTTAACTGAGATAAATATTAAAATATTTTCATTGAGTAACAATAGATCTACAGTATTCTTTGATTTACACACTTCAATGTCAGATATTTGTTCGACATTAATAAAATATAGATCAGAATTTATATCTGATCGTATGCCACAATTTATACATATATTTAAAGATCTATTAATAGCTTTATGCTGGTATAAATGTGATAGGGAAGCTAGAGAAGTTTTAAACAAAAGAGAATTGGAAAATTTAGAAGAGTTGGGTTATAATATGGAAAAGTAAAAATATTAAATAAATGAAATATAAAATATCTAATACTTTTCTTATTTTTAAAATAGATTGATGCGGTTAATTGCAACTAAGAGCTTAGATATGAAAAAAGTTGCTCCATATCTTCTTGTATACACAATAAGTTTAATGGTTAAAACCCGGAGACCAACAACTTTGTATCCTAAGGTATTGAATTTTATTATATTAAATTATATTAATTGATTTTGTATTATTTATTTTAATTTTTAGATAAAACGAAATTTTGAAAATATATGTTTTGAGATAATATCAGTTCAAGACTATCGTGTAAAAAATTACATTCTAAGAGTATCGGATGATGCTACAAAGCAAATTTATAAATCACTTTGTGAAGAATATAAAAAACATCATAAATTCAGAGGGAAAGTTTAAAAAATATATATCAAAGTTTGTTTTCTTTATTAATTTAGTTTTTAGGCTTAGATTTAATTTTATCATTCTTAAATCACGTTACTTATTGAAAAAGAATATTATTTTAAATTATTTTTGTGCAAAATAGACTTTCTTGAGCTCTGCTATGCTATTAAATATTTAAACAATATTAATTAAACAACTGTTGAAATTTCAACAAATATGCTAAATATATTTAGCAATAGCACAAGAAAGATATGATGTTAAATATATATCTATGTTAGTTATTTAAATTTTTGGTTGAAACAACATATTTAAAATATGTGTTTTAAAATAATATCAATTTTACACTCTTATATCTTATGTCTTATCTTTTACACTAAATATATTTTGAAAGTATTCGACAGAAACTATTTATAAATCAGTTTGTGAGGCTATGAAAAATTTCGTAAATTCATAAAAGACATTAATTAATTTATTAAATATTTCACATTAAATTTTAAGTTTGGGGTTTAGATATAATTTTATTATTCTTATTATGTTAATGTTAAAAAGAATTTTGTCTCAAAATATTTTTGTGTAAATTGAGCTATGCCACTACATATTGATTGGATTTTTTTTTTTTTTTTTTTGTAAACTAACAACATACATATATAAAAAAATACAACAGCTAAAATTCTATAAAATTAATTAATTTTTAAATTTCGTTAAGCTCTAAATCAATATGTTTAGCAACAACACAAAGATGTAATGATACCAAAATATATTTGAATTTTTGGACAAAATAACATGTTAAAAATTTTTTATATTGAGATAACAATTTCTTAATCTCATTTAGTTAATAATATTTTTATATTATCTTTTGATTCCAGAAGAAATAAGCTTTTCTTAATTCAGAAAATGTAAAAAAAAAGAAACAGTAAATAAAGAAGAAAAGCTTAAAATTATAATCAAGAGTATTTATTCATTTAAATTTTATTTTATTATACTTATTTGCTATTAGTTTGTTTTTTCAGAATTTCATCTCAAATTATTTCTATGTAAAATAAAATCCCATGTATCTTTCCATCTAAGTGCAGTAATTTCAGCAAAATTTAGCTCACCTATACCATAACATATTGATAAGAATTTTTCATAAACTAACAATACACATACTAACCATATAACTATTAAAAATCTATAAAAATAATTAACTATTGAGATTTTAACAAACTTTTTGATTACTAAATCAATATGCTCAATAACATAACAAAGAAGTAATGATTTAAATAAAAAAGCAGGTAAATAATTGTGTAAGAATAAAGTTCTTTCGATAAAAAAATATGGTAAATAATGTAATAAATATCCAATAAAAAAAAGCTCTCCTACTAATTGAAATATATTCCACTCTTTTAAAGAAAGATCATAGCAAAATCGTCTTCTTCGTAATATATAAAATATTAAAAATCCAATATAAATAAATATTGCAAAAGTCCCAGTATACCAAATTAAAATATTTCCTAATAAATGGATTTGAGCATTGGAATTTTTATCCACCCAATATGCGATACCTTTATTTAGTAAAGGCCAATCTAATGGTTCAGAACTATACATATGACTTTGAATTGGATCTGAATACCATAACATTTTTGTTTGTAACTCTATAAATTTATCCCAAAATGTTAAAAATGTTTTACGTGTTGGTATCATTTCGGCAACTAAAAGTTGACGTTCTCTTTCCTTTTGATCTTCAGCTTAAAAAAATAATTTCATTGTTAAGTATTTTATTTTTTATGTAATAAAATTTTTTTATTAAATTACCTTTCGTATAACGATGTTCTTCAACATTCCAAATTGTATCTTGTTGTTCTATATTCCGATCAGCAACTATTTCATGTTGATTAAATCCCCATTCTGGTAATTGTCGACCAGTAAAACGTAAACTATATCCTGTTGTTACATGTATTAATCGTACTTCAGATTTTATAGCATGCCAGATCGATCCTTCCTAATAATTAAAACAAAAAATCAATATAATCTCAATATGTGATATTAAAGATACTTACGGTATCTTTATTAACAATTTGTAATTTCCATAACAATTGACCAGGCATTGATACATTGTAATCTATATAACACGATACTTCCTTTAAGTTAATAATTAAATTGTTATAGATTTATAATAAATAAACTATTTTACTTGACATTGTGGAGTTATTGGTGCAGCAACATCATGTGTATTCAAAGCTCTACTTGTTATTCCGTGCACTAATTGTATAATATCACCATGTTGAATAACATCAGGTTCATTTCCTACAACTAAATCGTCTTGTTCAGGACGTTTAACTATCCACCAATTGTTAACATCTTTAAAACTATAGCATGTAACTTGTTGTTGATGGCTTGAACCACGTTTATCTGGATATCGTACAGGATATACATGAGCATGAGAATGTAACCAACAAGTTCTTCCATATGTATGCCTTAAAGTTATTTGTGAACCGTGTGCAACATTTAATGGCTGACCTTTAGTAATTGAAGCCAAACCTCCTTCAAGTGAAGCTTGAAATGCGCTTGTCATGGCACTATCATGTGGTCCAGCTTTATAAAGTAGACTCAAATGAATATAAAAAACACTTAAATAAATTATTATTGGAATTAATCCGAAAATAATCCAGCGGCCAGCTACTTCAATTATAAAACGTTTATCTAAAATCAAATTTAAAATTATTAGTTTCATAATTTCTTTTTTTAATGAAAAAATATCACACTACCAGATATATCCTTATGTGGTAAAAGCTTCCATAGATGTCGAAATTGGATAAAACACGCAAGAAAATATGAATAAAAACCAACATATTTTACAGTAACAGCTAAAGTTAAAAAATTTGTTGATAAAAGCGCATAAAAAATTTTCTGGATATTCAATAAATCAGACTTTTGAAATTTAATCAAAAAAAATAGTCCCAGATTTGTGAATAATAGTAGCATAGGCTCCATAAGAACAAAACGTGATTGCGTTAGAAGTGAATTATCTTTAAATACAAAAAAATAAATTTAATTAATAAAAGAAATATTTAACCCTAGTTTTTTATCTTTTTTTTAAAGGTAAGTTTATTTAAGCTAAACTTTAAAAATTTCTGAATAGTTAATAAAAGCTAATACTAGTTATCTTTGATTTAATAAACCTTTACCTAAGATAACTAACATTCCTCCAAGTAAAGCAGTCCAACGGCTCATTCCAATTTCTAGTAAAGTATTGTATGCTACAGGTGATAGACAACTTCCACATAGTGCTGGAATAAAACGTAACCAAAAAACAGGTACATTTTGATCGTATTCAGCACCAATTCGGGAAAAGGTAAAATTTCCATTGTAACCAACAAGATGGGCAACAGCAGCAATTATTTGTTTTCCAAGTGGGGGATGTTGATCAAAAAAGAAAATGCTACGCATATATAGTGAAACATATCGTCCATAATGCAATTCATCAAAACTGAAAAATGTTAACAAAATTTTACTTAAACATTTCGATTATTAATTTTCTTTTATGCTTTACTACGTCATTTAGGAAGAATGTCATCGTGATTAATAACAAAAACAAATTATAATTGATGTGTTTACATTGAAAACTCAATTTGGTATTTGGTCTATTATCCAAACAAAAGATTTAGTAAACCAAAATAAAAATTGTAACAAACATTGTTCTTGTTGTAAATTTTAGCTATTTAATTTTTCTTCTTTTTTTTTTTTGTCATAAAAAGTCAGACAGATATAATGTGGTTTTGAATTCCTTTAAGATTTATTCTCAACAGGTTCGTCGCTTACAAAAAAGAACAAAGTTTTTTTATTTTTTACCACAAAAATGTTGGTTGATTTATATAAAACTTTATAACCTTTTTCTTTTATTTAATATTATAAATATTTTTATTTATATTAACTATAAATAAAGTTCTTACAAATATATATGAGAGAGAAATTAAACACAAACTCTTTTATTTATAAAATTTTTTAACTTTTTGCTAAGAGAATTAAAATGAATGAATTTTGTGTGTATTTGAATTAGTATAACTATAAAATCAAAAACATAATTTTTAAATAACTTACACAATATTATTTGGAATTGATAATTTATATACACGACTGATAAATGCGATACCAAATAAAAGCCACGCAACCAAATCTATTTTCACATTTACAACAAAATTTTCTGTTTGGTATTCTTTGCTGATTGAAGAATTAGCACGACTTTCTCTTTTATCTTTTAAAAAGTTACCGTTTTTCTCTTCATTATTAACTATTCGAAGAATTTTATTGGAATCGTTTGTACTACACGTTTGGTAACTTTCTTCTTTAAGATCTTCTGAAACTTCATTTTTAATGATTGAATTAAATTTATAACTGTTTGTTGTTAGATTTTTAGTGTCATTTCTATTATGATTTGTTAAATTTTGTGTTGTTGTTCTTTTTATGCAATTATTTTTTGCCATTTTCAAATGTAAGAAAAAGAAAAAGAAGAAATTACATTTCTAAAATCTTGTTTATTCCCGCCCGTATTACCTTTATACAAAGCACACACAACACAACTAATCCACTACACGACGTATTCTTTTTTACTAAATCTGGCTGCTTTAACACTACTGTGGTTTTAGAAAGTTTTTTCTAGAAACTTTAGGGCTCCTATAATCCGCAGGTTTCTCTTAAATTGAGTATAAGAATTCTTTTTTTCAAGCTTGACTTATTAGAGAAAAGAAAAATTACAATTTAATTATATTACCTGTAAGTGATATACATATATGAGATATATGTATATATTTTTTTTTAATTATTTATTGAATATAATCCTGAAATTTGTCGAATTCAACAGTTTATTAGTTAAAAAGCGCTTCTAAACGTTTAAGTTTTCATTTCTTCTTAAAAAAGTCAAATGTATTAATTCATTTAACAATTTAGATAAAAATGATTTCCATATTTTTTAGTGGAGTTTCTTAATTTAATCAAAAAAAATTTGGTATTTGATCTATTATCTAAACAAAAGATTCAGTAAACCAAAATATAAATTGTAACAAACATTATTCTTGTTGTAAATTTTAGCTACTATTTAATTTTTCCTCTTTTTTTGTCAAACATAAAAAGTCAGACAGATATAATATGGTTTTGAATTCCTTTGAGTTTTATTCTCAACAGGTTCGTCGCTTACAAAAAAGAACAAAATTTTGGTAGTTTCTTGTAATATCAATTTACAGCCATTTGTTTTAATTTAATTTACTTTCATTATTGTTTTAACTATTTACTTTCCGTTTACATGTCGTAATCTGGTATTAAAGTACTGCTATTTAATTCGGTCAAGTATTTATGTAAATGTGCTGAAGTATATTTAGGAAATTCGTCTTACTAGTTAACATTAAATTGAGTAGTTAAATCCTGAATTTAGACCCAATGAAATGAATATAAAAAAAACTCCAGTAATTCAAGACATTTTTTATACCTTGATAAAAGAATAGTATCTATAAAAGGATAGGAAAGGATGGGAAAGGCGAGAGACACACATTCCTCGTAAAATATATTTCTTTAATGTGCATTTGATAATTTTATTGTTTGCAAGTAAATAAATAAGTTATGCACATTACATAATGCATTAAATCTGCTAATGGGGTGTGTTTTTCCGGCATAAATAAGCTGACAGTTTTTTTCTCTAGGGTAATGATTAAAATGGCAAAAGTAAATTCAATTTTTTGTAACTTGGTATAAAGAAATAAGGATATTACTAACGACTCTATAGGAGAAATAATCTTTTCTAGAATTCTTGAAAAATAAAACAAACATACGCAGATATAGAAGAAAAACCTATAAAACAAAACCGATGTCAAGGAATTACTTATGGAAATACAGAACTGTAGAATTTTTTTGTTTTTCCTTATCATTGCATTAATTAAGAGTTCATATTCCCAGATCCATTAATTTAAAAACGAAAGAAATCAGTGATTTCTATTTATGGTTTTTTCTATCTAAAAATGTCAAATACCTTTTACTTGTAATTAGAATAATTTTCTTATGTATTTGCAGTAAATATATGGTTCAATGTCATTGTCACCAATTTTAACAAAATATTTTCAGAAAAGAATTTGATTTAAAAAAAATAAAACATTTGATTTTTGTTTTAAATTTTATTCATATAAAATTAATTTTTTTTTTTTTTTCAATCCTTTACATTTGCATGTTAAAATACCGTGCCCTTGAAAAGTATTCAGACTATACTCGTCCCCTTTTTTACATTCATATAAAAAAAGCATCATTCTAAAATATTAGCCGCAAGCGCGTAGTAGTATGAGATTGGAGAAGTACAATTTTCTATCCATGCGTCTGACTTTTCTAGCATATAATAGTACACATATGTAAATGGTATATATGTATATATAAAGTGAATTGATAGATTTGATGCATAAACGAATGCCGAATAAATCCTATTGTAATTGTGTTGCTATTTTGTGCATCATATGAGACGCAGACGTCACAGAAATAAAAAAAATATATATCAATTAATTGATTAAAAAAAAGCCAGGGATCTATAAATTAAATAAATTGTGTTGCCAGACATAAATTATATGAAGTCAGAAAGGAAATTCCTTTAAAGTTATATATCTAGAGTTATAAATTTTACTAGTAGAAAAGGCGAAAGCAGAAACCGGTTTTGGTATGAGCCAAAAAGACAGAAGATAACAAAATATAAAAAAGATAACAGTCTTTTGAGATTTTGTGTGGATTTTATTGATTAGAAAATACAAATTAAGATTTCTAACTTTTTGTTAAATTTATATTATGAAAATATAATAAAAAATATTAAACTATCCTATAAAATTTCATTATTTAAATCATAGAAAAACTATTTTTATTCTATAATTGTTTACACTAAAATTACTTTAAAATCGATAAAACAAAAATACAACCGAGTCACTGTTTCTCTAAACCAGGCCTTCTTAAACTATGGGTCGCGAATGGGGTCGCGAGAAATTTTAATGTCAAATATTTAAATACAAGATTTTATAATATCTAGATGTGTGTTCGTGCAGAGTCAGACTCATACACCTATTTTATTTTCTAATATATTTCAAAAAATATATTTCAAGACTTTTCTATTTTTTTATTTTCTTTTTACTTTTTTTCGAGCTTTCGAGTGACTCGAACTTAAAACTACAATTTCCAAAAAAGCCCTTGACTGAATTCTGGATAGGAACTAGAACTGAATTTCCCACAATCACTGATATGGCGTTAAATGTTCTTTTGCCATTCATTTTATGTGAAGTTATACTTTCTCAGCTTTAACACATATTAAATCCCAACATCGTTCATCGCTAAAAAAAAGTTGAAGAGGTGCTACATACAGCAGTGTCAAACATTCCACCAAGATTTAATTTATTATGCAATAAAAAACAGGCACATCCATCCATAAAGTTTTTCCTTTAATATTAATTTAATACTTTCCACTCAACGGCTACGTTCGAGTATATTCGCGCGAACTAAGACGGTCAGAATCCCCTTTTATTTATATTATTGCAAAAAATGCAATTTTTATGAAAATAGTGCATATAATTTTTGTAACTATAATAAATACAATTTTACAACCTTTTGTTCAATTTGTAATTTTTAATTTTTATATGTTTCTAAACGAATTCTGACGCCGATTCCGATACCCCAAACTATAAAGTCGTTATGGGTAAATCAATAGGAATAAGCTCAAAGTGTTCAGAGTGCAAGCCTATCAATCACAATGGGAATCGGTGTCAGCTCGGCTGTAAGCCGGCACTCTGTGGGCAGCCTAAAACTATATATTTTCATATGTTTATGTAAATTGTTACCTAATAAATATATCATCAAAAAATATTAATTTATCTTTCTTTGATATTTATATGGGGTCGCCAAGAAACTCGCAATCTTAAATAGGGTCGTGAATGAAAAAAGTTTAAGAAGCCCTGCTCTAAACCAAATTCTCAAGCCGGTTAAGAGTTTATGCATGGTCAAATAATTTTAGACAACAGAAAAATTCTTTAGCATGCTGCCGATACTAAGTAAGCAATGAATTTTTTTAATCGAAATTATATTTATTTTTTACAAAATAGAAGAAGGCTTAAAGTAAAAATTGTTTGACTCTGAAATTAGAAGATAAGCAAAAACTTATGAAATAGGGTGAAAAGGTTGAAATTGACTTGAATAGAAAATTTGCCACAATTGAATAGTTTCCAAATTTATAACTGTTTCGTATTTGTTTTGGTGGGAACAAAACAACTAATATTATGGATATCCCGTTAATCATGTTTATTGTAATCTTCAACTAATAATTTTTCACTTTACATTTAACAAAAATTTTCTTTTTACTATTGATACTTTTAAAATAGAAATGCTACAGATATCCGCATCCATAATCAACCGAACTTTTGTATTATTGTTAAAATAACTGCCCATATAAATCGAATAACATAAGAAGAAAAATAACATCATATTGGTCATAAAGGCCATATAATTATATAAATTGAAATGATTATAAAAAAGTTATGCGACATTTAATCATAACCAACTATGTAAGACCATATCAGAGAGCCTAGTATTTATTTAGCTTTTTGCTATTTGTACTTAAGCACTTAATCTTGTGGTGGATTTATTGTATCCATTTTGAAAACGTTCAAAAACAAAAGGTCTCATAATATGTTTTTTGTTGTTGTTGGAATGCTTACGTTAAATTCCGGCCAGGTACTTATACCACTCTTAGGTGATAAGTAAAGTTTTTCAAAGGTGTACAGCAGTTATTAAAAATACAAAATTTTGAAATTAAAGATTTGGTTAAAAATTTTAAACTGATTTAAAAGTTGGTTTATCAAATTTTTTTTTAAATTTTATCCATTTAAACCATTTAAAGTGGTAACATTCAATTGAAATATTCTTAATAATGATAATAATCTTGAATAAAATTACTAAAAAGTTTCTTTTTAATTTAAAATATAAATTTAGTTAAATTAAATATTATTAATATTTTTGACTAATTATTATTAAAATTATGTGCAGCTAGTAATTTTTACAACCGATTATCCGAGAATTCACTCACAAGAGATCAGTGACGATGAGTATAATAGACAAAAATTTCCTCTCCTCTGGCCTTTAAGTTGATGTTTAAATTAGAGTTTTGAACAGCATTTTTGTCGGAGCCAAAAACTTAGTAATATAAATACATTGAAATTCTTTTTCTAAATAATTACAGGCATAAATATTTATTTCAAATTAATTAAATATAATAAAATTAATTAGAAAGCATAAATTATATTTTTTCAATAAAAATGTCAAATAATTATCGCAGTTAGTAAAAGGCAGCTTAAAAATGCATTTTTAAAACACTGTCCAAAATCTCAAGCTTATTATTCAAAATTATTAATACAAAAAAAAACTATATTTACAATACTTCAATTTCTTTTAATCTGGTAATACTATTTTTTACAAAGCTAATATGCATAACGTTAATTTTGTTCAATTTATATAAAAATTGTTTATGAAAAATGAGCTTTATAGCTTTCCTTTTTCTTTTTATCAAGTATAAAGTCAGTAATTGAACTATAAAAAAGCTTATTTCATTAAATTTTTTATATTTCATTGTTCATATATCGCTTTTAAGTTAATTTTTATTTCATTATTTATATAAAAAGAGAGAAAAATTTTTGAAAAGGGAAGGATACTTTTGACAGTGGGGTAGTATCCTGATTATGCTCCCCTCTCCATAAAATTCCCTATACCCCCATTATTGGGTTTAAATGGAATATACACAACCCACAGTTCTATTTAGGAAATTGTAGTGTGGAGTTAATGTGTTATTTACATATTACAAGGACAATTATTTATTATTTTTATTTTCAATTTTTCTCTTTTTCGTTTAAGATTTAGTGATTAAATTAAACGTGATTTATTTATGAAAAATTGAAAATTTTATATAAATATTCTTCTAAATTTTTTGTAAGTAATTTTATAAGAAAAAAATTTATAGTTAAATGAATTTGTAAAAAACAAATATTTTAATTGTAATTTTTAAAGTTTTTTTTTAAATTAGATATTTAAGTGAAACAAAAAAAAAAGGTCTAAAATAATTCACAGTTAATAAACTTTTACACAACTTGAGTACGATACACAAGTTCGTTTCTTATCGTCCTATATTTTCTGGGGGCCATGTTGGGTGAAAGAAAAACTTTTAAACTATTGTATATAAAACTTAAACAAAAAGGATAACTTAAAATATAGTAAAATTTTAACAATGAAAATAGACTTTCTTCTGGGTTAAATCCCCAAAGATTAAGAACAAGAAAGTAAAATGGCATCCCTTTTATATACTTCTATAAAGATTAAAGATAGTATAATACTAAACATGAAAATAAGAAGCAAAGTAACAAATTGAATAATGATATCTCACCCTAGCTACCACTAATACTTCTTTATATATATATATATATATATATATATGCGTTTATATATATATGAATGTGTAAGAAATTTTCGAGGATAAAGTTTTGCATGGGGGGTGTAGATATACAAGATTAATTCGGTTATTTAGATTGTTGTTATAAAATTTTGTAAAGAAAAGCTTCTCTCTGATATCAGGATACTTTGTTATAATATTATAATACTTTGTATATTGCATTTAAAAAAAGGAAAAGTGAACATAGAATTTGATCTTAATAATAAAAAGTTGTTGTTAAATAAATGTTTACAAAATTTACCGGCTTAATTGCTTTAGTTTAAAAAAATTGCTTAAAACAATAAAATAAATTAAACTATAATGAATAAGTTTGTGATAAAAATTAAAGTTTATACTTGTTAGTTTAGTAAATTAAATTTAATTGAAAGTTCTTAGTGTTAACAATTTAATTCTTGAAAAAAAATAAAGAATGTTAATAAAAATATTGTAGTTATTTATAAATTTACCTTTTTAAAATAACTAAAGTAAAATATGTTAAGGTCTGAAAAACTTAATTTTAAAAAAAATTTTTAAAACACGGATAAATAATATTTATCTATAAAAACATATATTTATTTAGTTTTTCTTATTTCTAATTAACAGATGCTGTATAAAACAAATTCATTATGAATTTTACACCATTTGGTGGTCCTTTTCATGGAACTATTCCTGGTATTCATCAATTTACAACATCTGGAGTATTAATGTCAACAGCATCAACACTTCAAGTAGTTTTATAATATTTTAATAATAATAATAATTTAAAATAAAAAAAAAAAATTAAAATATTATCTAGGATAATCCTCGATTTAATAATTCAACAGTTAATATGACTAATTTTAATCAACCGACTACACCTGTAACTACAATTGCTACAAAATTTCGACCCGAGCCAAATAATTTAAATGAAACAAAATATAATGGTAATTTGATTGGTGGTCAACAACAGTATTCAACTATTTCATATAGTCAATCATCAGAAGATAAACGTTTGGTAGCAACTACAATTACATATCCGCAAACAAGTGTTACAACTACAACATCAACACCAACACAACAAAATCAAACACAAGAAATATCCCATGATATATGTAATGCATTACTTCAGCAACAATGTGTTGATACTAAAAGAGGTATATTTATTAATAGAATTTTTAAAATTATTATTATTTTATTATTATCATAAATATCTTTAAAATAGTTTTACAAAATACAACTTGGCAGTCACTTACACCGAGCTCAACAGTAGCTGACTATTTATCACATCTTCCTGCGAGCACATTACCACTGTCTCTTCATCATTTTTTAAAATATTCAGCTGAAAATATAAAAAAAGAAGCACTAAATCCTGTAAGTCATTAACACAATATTATTTATTTGAGATTATATTTTTATATAGGTTAACTAAACCGAATTGGTAAAAATTGTATAATAGGATCATACACGGCAGAAATACATTTATTTAACTCAATCATTGATAAAAATGGAATTTGATGTCAGAACTTGACCCGCTTGGGATTAATAAATAGTATTTCTATTTTAAAGATTTGTTTTGAAATAAAGTCTAAATTTTTTCCTCTCAGACCTATAAAATCGGTATCTGCAGATTGTTTGTGCATTCACTGAATTGAATTAATGATAATCAGCATTCTATATGTATCCTCGTTGTTAGAACATAATTTTCTTTTTTTATTTATTTATATTAAAATTAAATTTTTAATTCTATTTATAACTGTAACAAATCTGATCTTTGTCCACTTTTTCTATGAATTTTATTCACAAAATTCTAAACAAAGTATGGATACAATTTGCTTACAGCCTTCCAATAAATTGCTTAAAAAAAATATATTCTTAAGTAAATGATTCTGGTATCTGAAAAAAAATTTGCAATAATTAATTTACACAAATTGCCTGTGAAATATTGACTTATTTGGATATAATCTCTAGCCAGATTCAAATTTCTGTAGTCAACATATTGCGTCGATATTATCCTTTTTTGTAGAATGGGAATATACAATTTTTTTAATCAATCGCGATTTGATACAGTTTCACGTCTAGCTAAAGAGAAAGTGACTTCAAGACTTCCATAAGAACTAAGTGTAAGTTTAACAAACTAAAATAGAAAAAAATCTTTGAGTATAGACCCAAAACGGGCTTTGAGTCCTTTTTTGTTTTGTATTAGTTATCGGCATCGGCTCCTTTTTTTTTTTTAGGAAGGTCATATGAGAAAAAAGTTTATATTTGCGCAGATCATTTTTATTCTGAAGAATATGAGGACTTTTTTAATTATTTTGGTTTCTCCAAAAACGACCGTATAGCAAAAATATAAAATATAACTAAATTTTTTTCTTATTTTAAAATATTATTTATAGATAATTGATATACCACAAACAACAACACAAGCTGTAACGTTAAATACCATTAATGGAGGACTTACACTTTCTCAAAATCAACAAGGACAATTACAACAATCATCTGCTCAAGTTCCATCACAATCCAATTCAAACACTTGTAACTCAAATACAAATGTAAATACAAATACTACATTAACAATGGCAGTTAAAAAAAAGAAACGAAAAAAACCACCAAAGGAAAAAAAACCCAAACCAAAACCTGGAGAAATAAGACTAACAACTGCATTGGATGGTAGTCCATTATACTGTTGTCCTGAATGTCAAGTGGCTTATCCTGAACGAGGTCTATTGGAATTACATTTGGTTGGACATAATTTAGAACGTAGATTTATATGTGATATTTGTAATGCAGCACTTAAACGCAAGGATCATTTAACTAGACATAAGCAATCACATAATCCAGAAAGGCCATTTATATGTTCAGTTTGTTTGAAAGCTTTTAAAAGAAAAGAACAACTTAGTTTACATTTTGTAATACATTCAGGTGAAAAACGACATATTTGTAATGAATGTGGAAAGGGATTTTATCGGAAAGATCATTTACGAAAGCATACTAGATCACATATAGCTAGACGAGTTAAGGCTGAACTAAGTTTACAAAATCAAAACGGACCAGCCAGCATCATTCAGCCTCAGATACAAATTGAACAGCATCAAACTCAACAGCAGCAGCAACAACAGCAACAGCAACAGCAACAGCGACAGCAAACACAACATGGTCAGCACCAACAAATGCAACAATCTCAGACACAACATCTACATCAACAAATTCATCAACAGCATCATAATCCACAACAAAGCCAAATGATATAATAAGAAAAAAATTTATATATATTTTTTTTTAAATTCTATCAAAGTATACTTAACTATGTAAAAATTAGTTTTTTTATTCTCCTTCCTAGTTAGGAATCTTTTTTTCTAAATGATTAGTTTAGTTTTATATGCTTTAATTTTTTGTAGTAGGTATGTAAAATGAATTTTGTATTCGAATTTAATGTCTTCCAGTTTATAAATTTCATTTGATTTAACTAAGATTTTCTAAAGGCTCTTTTTACTTTGTGATATAAGATGAATATACATAGTTTTCGATTTGTATAAAACAAGAATGTACATAAATAGTTAATAAATGAATATTTTTTATAATTATTGCTTAATAATGCAGCTTAACAGCTTCAAAAGTGATTTGCCAAAATATTATAAAAAGGGTATACATAAACATAAAAATACTTATGCATCTTATCTGCAAAAAAATAAACATATATTTTTTATTATACAGAAAAAATTATGTAAAGATGAGAGTAACAAAATTTTTTTAAATTAAAATCATTTAGGATGCTTGCATGTTTCCTTTATTATTTTGATGTACCAGGTTCATTATCTTCTTTCTTATCATAAATAGTTACTGAAGAAATGAAAGCTGTAGTGCCAATTGGTATGAAAAAGTCTCCCTAATAAAATATATATTTAATGAAACAAGAACATAAAATATGTTAATTTATATACAGAAAGCTCGCCCTTTTCACAAACAATTTCGTAATTTCTGAGGAGCTTCGTAGAATTTTTACGTATAACACATATATCTATGTTTGATCCAGAACCTAAATCATTCAAAATACCAGCTTCAATTGAATCTCTCACCAATTTAATTCCTTCTTCCTCAGATAAATCAGGTTTCCAACCCCTTTCAAAAAACGCCATAGCTGCTAAACTTCCACTTCCCATCGTTGCATATGGAAGTTTACTAGACGAACCATGTGGATGAATACTATATAAATGAGCTCCTATTAAATAGAAAACAAAAATTAATATATGTATATTTTAAAAATAATAATAATTTAATAAACCATATTTATCTACTCCTCCAAGAACTAGAGCAGCGCTCACTTTACCCTGATATCTGAACAAATGTTTCATTAAAATACTGTTAGCTGCACAGACTGGTACTTGACGTTCAGTACTAAGACGGTGTAATTCTAGCTGAGATGCTACTAAATCGGTTGTCCTTTCGGTGTCTGCAGCTGTACCAGCTCCACAGCAGCTTCAAGTGTAAAATTTGTTAAATTCAATTCAAACTTTAATTATAATTTAATATTCGTTTTCTTCCCGATTTTTATAGCATAAAAAACAAAATGAAACGATTTACTTATTCTTTATAATTATAAAAAATATATACAAAGAAACGTGTTCATCGATAAAGATTTTAATTCACCTTTTAGTTTTTAGTATTTGGGTAAATGTCAAAATAATGTTATAAATATATTTTAAAATCAGGCTTACTATATATTATCGGCCAGGTAATGAATTTTTTCACAGTTTTTATCGGCAATAATGGAACCTTCCGTTGCTCTAGTATCAGCACCCAAAATAACTCCATCCTTAAATAGTATACCAGTAATAGTAGTACCAGTTTTTATAGCTTTTGGTGGAATAAATCCTTGTTCAATCAATAAATTATTTCTGTATGTAAAATTTTTTGAGGTTATAATTGTAATGATTCGACAAATTTTGTTTTACTTACCTAGAACAGTTTTCAAAACTGAATCCTGGAAAATGTGGTTTTTGAAAGATATCTGTCGACATTTTTAATATTAATTTGATTTACACAAAGTAAAATATTAATTTAAAAAGAAGTTCTTATGAATGAATACGTTTAGATACAACTAGACCGATCTAAAGTTTTTCATAAGTGACATATCAGCGCGTTATAAGTGAAATGAAATATATTAGGCCCCAGCCACATCGGGGCAATAATTAATGCTATTTAGAAAGAAGTCAGAAGTGATATAGAATTTCGAAAATTCGAAATAAGTACAAGATAGCTGTAAATGTGTTTATTATAAAATAATTATTGAATTTAAGCGGTTCGAATTTCGACTTGCTATAATTTCGTATGATTTTGCTATGTTGGAAGTATTTATATCTGTCCCCTTTGGGTAATTTTGGGTGCTGTCAGCTGTGGCGTTTGTCGGTATGAGAGGTGTGAGAGGTTTGAACTCTCAGCAGCATGTGTATTTTATACTCATACGTTATAAATAGTACAGCCTTCATATATTTGATGGTGTATCACGAGACAACATCAAAACTGCCAAAATTTTGTATACATGTAGGTTTTCACATGTAATATTTTAAAGTGGTGCCTAGTGTCAAAGGTGTATAAATTTTATATAAGAAAAATAATATTATAATTTATTATAAAAACTTAACCTAATTCATAATTAAAACAACACTGAACACTGAAAAAAACTTTATCGGCTTTCACCCGGCTGATTTATAAATGTCAAAATAAAACTTGCTTTCTGTGGATTGGTAAATCCATCCGTGAGTCAACCATACTTTCTGTCTCAAAATTAACTTCAAAAATTCCGAATTTTCCCCTTACCTGGTGTCTCGCTAGCCTAAAAACCAAAATGAGGATGGGGGTATTTACATTAGGCCAGCATCTGTCAAATCTGATTCGGAAATTTTCCCCTATAAATCTCACTCCACTAAAATATGTGAATATGTGTTGGTAAAATATTACAGATAACGTGTTTATAAAAATGTGGATTGGTAAGACCCATTCTACACAGGCCAACTCACAGCAATTCTGTGAGTTTTGTATGAAAATAACCGGTTCCGCTGTAAGTTGGCCTGGGTAGAATGGGTCTAAGATGCAAAGCAAAGAAGCAGAAATATTTCTGCCTCAGGAAGGGGTAAAAATTTTGAAACTCCGTCTTACCTTTCAACTCCGTTTACCATAGAAATTGACAGATGCCACCTAATGTAAATACCCCCGATGTCTCATGATGCGCCGTCAAATATAGTTGATTTGCTTATATATACCTATGAGTCTCATGAATAAAGGCAGGCCCATTTGTAGGGGGGGGGGGGCAATTGGGGGTGCCTGCCCCAGGCGACAAGTTTAGAGGGCGCCAAATTCATATTTTTAAGAGAAAAAAATATTTCCCAATGTACTATTTTGCAGCTTTATTAAAAGTAAAAACCAGTGATTTAAAATAATGAAAATAAATGGTCAGCAGGAATAACAAGTAAAAAAGAATTCACGTTATTTTATTGATCTAGACAAATAATACCAAAATTACATGAATATATAAATTTTGGCAGAAAATTTTAACTCTCTAAAATATAAAAATCAAGTATAGGCGGGTGAAAGCGTGATAGCAATATAAATCAAAAATATTCTAAATATAGAATTGTTCAATTTCCAGAAAATATTATTTAAGTTCAAACTATATTGGCCTTGCCTATTTTGCCAAAGGGAAGACTATAAAGCATATTAAGTTCTTTAGCGTAGAGTAATAGAGTTGTAAATGTCGTGTCGATTCATGATCGGTTTTCCACGCGTTGTGAGGAATCCTGCAGAATCTAAGTATGAAGCTAGTCATCTATTGCATACAATGATGGATTTTAAATTTATTCTTAACTTGACAATTTGGGCTAATATTCTTCGACAGATTGATAGAGTTAACGTCGAAATACAAAAAGAGGATATCATTATTTCGCGTTCTGTGGCGCTAATGCAAGGTCTTCTTAAAATCTTACAGGAAATGAGAGAAAAACCAACAGAACATTGGATCGAAGAAGCTACGCCTTTATCAGAAAAGTTGGGAGTTGACCCGGTCCTCAGAAACAAACGAATTTCTAGGAAGAAAAAACAATATGATGAACTCTGCGAGGACAAGTCCAGAACACTTGACCCAGTTCAACTATTTTCCAAAGATTTAAAAGTTGTTGTTGACAAGATTTTAAAAGAAATTGAAATACGGATAGAGAGCACGAAAAGTTTAAATGAAAATTTTGCTTTTCTATGTGGTCATACATTTTTGAACAGTTCAACTGAAGATCTCCAGAAATATGGTGCTAATCTAGCACGAAAATATTCAAGAGATTTGAATACCGTTGATTTTTGTGAGGAACTCACTATATTCAAAAGTTTAGTGACAGGAATTAAAGAAAAATCAAGTGCTTTAGACCTCTTACAGCTTCTGTGCAAGCACGACTTGCAAGAAGCATTTCCTAATGTTAGAATAGATCTAAGGATATACTGCACATTACCAACGACATCTGCAAGCTGTGAACGAAGTTTTAGCAAACTCAAAATAATTAAGAGCTATCTACGTCCAACCATGAGTCAGGAACGTCTATCTGGCCTCGCAATATTAACTATTGAAAATAAAACTGCCTATGAGGCCAACTTTGATCAGCTAATAGACTCTTTCGCAGAAAGGAAAGCACGTCGTGTAAGTTTGTAGCAAGATAAACCAGAAAAAAATGCTGGAGCCTATAAATTTAAGATGTGTATACTGTTTTTCTTGTATAATACGTAATTTTTATAATGAGTTAAAATTTATTATAGGGTTCGTATTTTCCGATCATAAAAACCCTACCCAGTATTTTCGGCTTTGAACTTTTGAAGACATGCATTTCCACACTTGAGGGGCGCCACTACAAATATCTGCCCGGTCAAAAAAATCGTAGATCGGGCCTGAATAAAGGGATGTATATATGTACTTATGGCGTCATTTGTTTTTTTATTTTAACAAGTTTGAACCTTACTCAGGTTGGTATGATTACTTCTTTTACATAAATGATTTCTTGACGAAGAGATAAATCTTCTATTATTTGAATGAAATCATTACCAAAGGATTATTGTTTGCGTTACGAATACTGCCAAGTTTTATTACTTTATTTACATTTAAATTTTTTTCTGCTTGTTATTTATTTGTATGTCGTTATTTACGACATACGATCACAAAAATGCAGTATCTTGATATATTCAGAAAGCTAGGACCTAAATTCATAATTGGAGGAGATTTTAATGTTAAACATACTGCATGGGGATCAAGACTTATTACCCCAGGTAAAGGAAAGGAACTTTTAACAGCAATTAATGAAGCAAAATGTGAATTTCATTCATCGCGTGCTCCAACTTACTGGCCTACTGACAATAATAAAATTCCTGATTTAATTGACTTTTTTATTTCGAAAGGAGTAACACCAAATTGTACGGAAACAAAGGGAATAATTGATTTATCATCGGACCATATCCCAATTCTACTGAAGCTAAATGCAACAGTAATAAAAAAGAAACGAAAAAAAAATCTCACGAATAAAAAGACTAACTGGGAGATATTCAGAAAAGAACTTGATAATTTAATTGATTTGAACGTGAGATTAAAGAATAACATCGAGTTAGAACAGCAAGCGCAAAGTTTCATCAAAAACATTCGCCTAGCGGCTAACAAAGCAACCCCTATACTAAGTGACAAACCAGAAGTAGAAATCAACTATCCAATTGAGATAAGAGAACTAATAAAGGACAGACGTAAAGCAAGGCGCTTATGGCCCAGAACAAGAAATCCTGCGGACAAAACAAAATTCAACCAAATGAGCAATCAAGTCAATAAGCAAATCAAAAGGTTCAAGCAGGACTGCATTGACAATTATTTATGTGAATTGGGTCCTAATGCAAACAAAGAATATTCACTTTGGAAGGCAACTCGTAGAGTCAAAAGACCTCTTTCTCAAATACCACCTATTAAAAATGCTTAAGGACAGTGGATAAGAAGGAATGAAGAAAAGGCTGAAGTATTTGCCCAACACCTGATGAATACATTCAAAGACCATAACATCCAATCTAATATTGATCCAATACTAACGCACCAACCAGAAATGCAAATCAAATGTTTCACCTCTTATGAGGTAGCACAGGAAATCAGTAACAACTTGCACCTCAAGAAAGCACCTGGAATAGATGAATTATCACCTGGGCTATTCAAGGAACTACCGAGGAAAGCAATTATCATGATTACGTATCTGTACAATGCTTGTCTTAGATTGAAGTACATTCCTAATTGCTTCAAATTGACACAAATAATTATGCTCAAAAAACCTGAAAAGCCAGCAGAGCAAATAACGTCGTACAGGCCAATAGCACTAATACCTACAATATCAAAACTATTTGAGAAACTTCTGCTTAAAAGACTTAAACCCCTCATTCATATTCCAGACTTTCAATTTGGTTTTAGGGGTAAACACTCCACTATTGATCAGATCCACCGTGTCACAAATGTAATTGAGGAAGCATTCGAAGGAAAAAAATATTGTCCAGCGATATTTCTTGACATATCACAAGCTTTTGATAAAGTATGGCACAAGGGCCTTATTCACAAAATGAGTAAACTGCTTCCTGGAAACTACAGGGAACTACTTGAATCTTACCTATTAAATAGAAAGTTTAGAGTACTGCACGAAGAAGCGTACTCAAGGTTTTACTCTATTCAAGCGGGCATACCACAGGGAAGTGTGTTAGGCCCCTTCTTATTTCTTATGTATACTGCAGATATACCTACAACCGACAAAACGATTATGGGGACTTTTGCTGATGATACAGTAATAATGGCTACAGCTGATACACAGAGAGCAGCCGTTGAAACATTACAGCAATCATTAGATAAAGTAAACCAATGGACCAAGAATTGGAAAATTAAGTTAAATGAAACTAAATCGACATATATAATATTTACCCTGCGTCGAATAGACAAAGATAGCAAAATCTATCTGGACGGCAGACCTATTTTACCAACAAAGACAGTTAAATACCTAGGTATGTACCTAGATAATAGACTAAATTGGAAACATCACGTCAGGCAGAAAGCGAAGCAAATCAAACTTCAGCGACGCAAATTGTATTGGCTAGTAGGACATCATTCCGAGCTTAGCCTATACTGCAAAAAAATTATCTACCTTTCAATCATTAAGCCGATATGGATGTATGGTATACAGCTATGGGGTTGCACAAAAAAATCAAATAGAGATATAATTCAACGTAGTCAAAATAAATTTCTGCGTATGATCACGAACGCGTACAGGTACGTGACTAACCAGGAAATACATAATGATCTAGGCATTAAATGGGTAAACGAAGTTATCCAGGAATGTGCGGCTGGTCACGAAAAACGCTTACTTCATCACACAAACGTGGAGGCTATCCAACTGTTGGATATCACCAATGAAGTTAGGAGACTCAAGCGTGTCAAACCACATGATCTGACATAAATATAAACATATATCATACTATATAACATAAAAAAGTTGGAAGCTGAACATTGGTTCAGTCAATCCGTACACGTTACAACATTTCCAAAAATAGTAATAAATTAACTATGTTAAGATCGTACTAGGCATATCCGATTAGGGATGTTTAAAAAAAAAAAAAAATTTACCCTTTATCAGACAACTATTAACATATTTTGGATAAATTCAAATCAAAATCATTAAAACTTTATTATTTAGATAATTAATTTTTTAAATTGCAGAGAAACTCAACATTTTGGAATAGTTTTTTTTTAGTCTTTCAAAATTTTAGCTATTGAAATTTCAATATCAAGAATTTAGGAAAATATCAAAGGGCCAACTAATCTTTTAGGAAAATGTATTATCTCTGTTGTACATGGAAGATAGGTGATATGAAGAAAAAAATAGTTTAGATCATTTTCAAAGTGGTATATTACCAACAGATATTAATATTAATCATTTTGCATATAATTTCCTAGGGGATATATTTAACAAACTGATAAATTGTTTTGGTTTTTTAACTACTGAAAAATTCTAATATTCTTTTTTTTAAATTGAATAGAATCCTGCAATGAACCTTACGAGGAAACCACATCAGAATCTGCAATAGCATAGGGTAATAGTTAACTTAAAGAGAGGAATTGTATAAACAAATATTTTTTTATTTAATTTAACCATAAGAATGTATTTATATATTAACAGTTAGAGCCATTAGCCTCATTACTTTTATGACAATTGATAACCTTTTAAGATTTCATAAATATTATCACAATGCCTTCTTTTTTGTTTTTGATACAAGTTTTATAGTAATGTTATCATTGGTAGTCTTGTTATGGTGTCTCATTTTATTTTTTCAACAAGAAATATTTTAAGTTTTTATTAAAAACTAAATATTAAAAAATATTTGTAATGATAGAAAGATGCCATCAAATATAGAAAAAAAAGGGTTGAAAAAGTTAAAGGTTATATTTTTAGCCTTTAATTAAACTACAAAGTTTACTTAAGTGACCAAAATATTTGACTTTTTAATTAAAAACTAATAAATATAATTATCTAAATGAACTAAATTCTAAATTATAAAACATATATTGTTTTAAGACACAAAATTTAAATTCATTATTATGATAATAGATTTTTGTCCAACAACGATTCCTTAAATAAATTTTTATATAAAAGGATATACTTCAAAATTTGACGCATTCAATTAAGTTTCTTATTAATAATATTAAGAAAAATAATTAATGTATTGTTTGACTCTTTTAATTTATATTATTAAAAAGTTTTAGTCTGTTGTATATTTTCATATTTCTTAATACAAAATATTTTAATTAAAATTGACGCATTAGATTTTACAAAGTGACATATTTTTGTTATTATTAGTAATATTTGCCTATAGTAGAAAAATGTGGTATGAAAAATTGAATATTTTCTAATTATTTTACTAAACATTTTTTAAAAAGTCAATATTTTTATAAAGAGAAAGCAAAATTTTTTCAGAAAAATTCAATTTACAATTAGTCATTTTCTCAATCGTTTTGTGTATAATAGATTATTTTTTTAAATATATCTCTTAAATCCTTTTGAAAACAAAAAAATGAGCATATACATATGTATTTTAGATTTAGTTATAAGATTAAAAGATCGTTTGCGAGCCCAATTGGGTTTTATTTTTAATTATGTTCATAAAGAGATGAAAATTCTTCATATTTTTCAAAAATTTTCTTTTTATGATAACAAAAAATATTATTTTTATGCAAGTGATGTTTATTCGCCTTCTACCTCTATAAATTCTAAATATGAACATCCTTCAAGATGAAACCATACTTATATCATATAAGTATATGTACTTAAAAGTATAGGTGCTGACTCTGATGTAGCTAATTCATTTTCGATTTTAGCCAGTATTGGTTTTAGTCAAAAATTTGCAGAAAATCTCGTCATCGTGTTCATTGTATGTGGTTGTCAGATTTCATTGGCTGAAACACTTGTGTTGAATGTTTTCCTCACGTATAAATAATAAAGGTAAATGCTGGTTTTCGATTTTGCTTTGTCGATTTAATTTTCAACTGAAAGTCCTGTTTGGGTCAGTTAAACTATAGCTCACTGGTTAAAAGCAAAAAGAGTATTTGATTCTACCAAAACGAGTTCTTGAAAAAGAACTTTTGAAAATTTAATTTTTACTTATTTTTAAGGAAAATTTTTTTCTATATTTGAAATTCAAAATTAATTATTCTAATGATATGAACAATTTTTCTTTCACCACTCACTAAGGATTGAGGATTTTTTGAACTTTTAAATATTTTTGTCATAAATCTTTTTATCCTGTGATAGTTAACAAGAACTAAATAAGTACATTTCGATAAATTTTTAACTAATAATAAAACTTAAATTTTATAATAAAAATATGCATAGATCTTTACACAGTTACCCAATTTGAAGGCATAATTTGTGTAATATATGCTTTCAATTTAATTATAGCTAAGAATTTAAATTGCAAAACTGCTTAATTAAAAAAATTCATATATTTTTTTAGTAATTGTTTGCTTAATCAACACAAAAATCATCTGTTTTACAATACTATTAAATTATATAGAAAAATATTACAAACTATATCTAACTCTAATGTTAGAAAAGGATAAATTATTCCCTATATATGTATATTTCATACTACCAAACGCAAGAAATGCGTTCTTTTTCTTCTTTTGAAATTTCACATAATAAAAATTGCTTACGCTATTCGTAAAATATAAATTTTAGTATTGTTCATTTAGTTCGTTTCAGTTGTATTTTAAACTCGAGTGAGATAAGTCAGGCTTGAAATCAAAATTTAGTTGTTATATAATTTTAGTGTTTTCCATGTTCTAAATCTCGACATTTTGTGATTTTTAGAAAATTTTTTAAGGAACATAATACAATGCTATTAACGGTCTCATCCTGTTTATTTTGGTTGTGTATAGTCCTAGTGTCAGGTAATTATTTTTACTAAAACCAGTTTCATCCCGCTCCCCCTCACCAAAAAAAAAAAACACGAAAAAAACATTATCCTACACAATTCTTTTAGAAATCTTTAGAATATAAATCTTTCTTTTATGATTGTTAATATATTCCTTTGAATTGATTTCATTGTGCTAGCACTGTGTTATTGACAGATAATTGAAATCAATTTATTTAATAAAAATGAATTAAGTCTTTTTTCTTTAATCAACACAATAAATGAAATTTGATTTTTTTAAAAAGTTTTTTAAATTTTTTCATATATTAAAAAACTTATTATTCTCTAAAAAATTTACAGTACATAAAACTTTTATCCTGAACTTTCGTTTAATATTTTCCAAAGCGTTAACTGAATTTAAAAAATTTGTTATTTAAGCTATATTGATATTAGAAATTTACTTGGAAAAATTTATAATTCGTATATAAAGTGAAATTTAACTAAAACTAGAAAAACATGTATTTATTTGATTATTATTGATCGATAAAAAGTATCAATGAAGAATAATCCTTAGTTCAACAGGATTAAAAAAAAGGAAAGGTACACTCAACAAGCGATCAATTTACAATCTCACAATAAATACTGAATTTATTTATTTGTCATTTTATAAAACTCCGTTTACTTTTAGTTAATTCAACAAGTCCTCCACGATGGGAAAAAACATATTGGGTTAAAGGAACCTTATACATTCCTTATGCAGAAATCGAAGAACCATTTTTGGCTTGGTACGATGAACTTACACAACGATCTCGTATAGATTACTATGGAGGAATGGTAAAAACTTATCAATTGGCTAATGAAGGTAGTTATGGGACATCATTAAAAATTGCACCCGTAACAACAATGGAGGTATTAAATCAAGATACATGTTTACAAGTTAATGGAACTGATAATTATAAAATTGAAATACAATCAATTTTACCGGACACAAGAGAATTCAAGCTAATTGATAAAGAAACATGTTTAGGTGTTCCTTGTGATAAATTTATGTTAACCGAAGTCAATGGTTTAAAAAAAAATGTTTATACACTATGGGTTGCATATGTGAAATCTGAAAAATATCCTGCAAGAAAACCAGTTCCAGTCAGATATGAAATGAAGGGCTATAATAGCTTATTAGGATCACATTATGATCATTACTATTTAGAATATGATAGTTATAGTACCGATGAGATACCAAATTCAGTTTTTGAAATTGATTCAGGTATTTGAAATTTTTATTAAAATTTTTATTTAAATAAATCTAATTATTGCTTGAATTTTTATATTATTAGATATGTCATGTATTGGATTTCCTGGGCCAGGTGATTCTCATCTAGCAACATTTAATCCAATGAAAGAATTTATTCATCCAATAAAAAATGATCACATCGAACATGAATTTTTAAGATTTATAGGAAAACATAATAAAATCTATCAAAATGAAACAGAGCAAACATATAGAAAAAATATATTTCAGCAAAATTTGCGTTTTATTCATTCAAAAAATCGTCAAACACTTGGATATTCTTTAGCTGTTAATCATCTTGCCGATAGAACAAATGATGAATTAAAGGCCTTACGTGGTTTTCGTTCATCAGGAATACGTAATGGAACTGATGAATTTCCATATAATTTAAATAATATAACATCATCTCTCCCTGAACAATATGATTGGAGAATACAAGGTGCTGTAACACCTGTCAAAGGTTAAAAAATTTCTTAATCATATTAATTTGACTATTTATATATTATTAATTTAAATTTTAAAGATCAATCTGTTTGTGGTTCGTGCTGGTCATTTGGAACTGTTGGTGCTATTGAAGGTGCATATTTTTTGAAAAATGGTGAAAATTTAGTTAGACTATCACAACAAGCATTAATTGATTGTTCATGGGGTTTTGGTAATAATGGATGTGATGGAGGTGAAGATTTTCGTGCATATGATTGGATGATGAAAGTTGGTGGTATACCTACAGAAGAAGAATATGGGCCATATTTGGGACAGGATGGATTTTGTCATATTGAAAATATTTCAATGGTAGCAACAATTAGAGGATATGTAGATGTACCTCAAAATAGTTCTAATTCGTTTAAATTAGCTTTAATTCGTCATGGACCATTATCTGTTGCTATAGATGCATCTCAGAAAACTTTTACATTTTATTCTCATGGTTTATATTATGATAATAAATGTAAAAATAATTTAGATGGTTTAGATCATGCTGTACTTGCTGTTGGTTATGGTATGATCAAAAATGAACCTTATTGGCTAGTTAAAAATTCTTGGTCAACATATTGGGGAAATGATGGATATGTATTAATGTCAGCAAGAGATAATAACTGTGGAGTAATGACAAGTCCAACTTACGTTTTAATGAAATAAGCTAACTAATTACAAAAAATAACATTTTAAAATGAATAATTTTGTAGTGGTTGGCAGTAATATAAAAACAACAACACATCATTTATTTTATAATCTAGTTTCTTTTATTAAGGAATTATCATAAAATCTGGTATCCTTTGTTTCAAATTACGTAAATTAAATTCTTTTTTGATATATAAATAAATAACTTCGAAACTTGGTTGTTTGGCTTATAATATAATTTCCATTAGTAAAATTTTCATTGTGGATATCGAGATACTATTACGAGAGACTGTTGTGACAGCAAATTCAATTTTTTAAACTTCACTTCCAATTTCATTTTCTTTATTAAAGTATATATGTAATTCAATTTTAAATGCTTTTAATATTTACTGTCGGATTTAGTTCTTAATAATCACCCTTTAAAAGAGGATTCAATTAACTAATCACATTATGCTGGCAGTATTTGGTGCAGCTTACTTGCTAATTCCAAATGCTTGTAGCCGCGGGCAAAACAGCAGTTGAATCACTTATTTCAAAAAAATTGAAAATGTTCAAAATTGGAGAAGCATAACCAATGAGAGATACAAATTATCACTAATTATTGAGCTTATGTAAGCTTTTAAACTAAGAGCTCGTGAATATTTTAAGTAGCGATTGTTCTGTACGACTCTAAATGAGGCATAACATGTTAAGTATGGAAACCCCAATCTGGCAGGCATTAGCCTTGAACATTCATGGACTTTCAGGGAGTCAAAAGATGCGAAGTAAAAATAAAATTTGTTTTGTTAATGCAAAAATTGACGCCGCGACAAGAGGAACCGGAAACGAAATTAAAAGAATATCCACCAACTTTAAAAAAAAACCGACATCACACAGAACATCGGAAAATCTCAAAGCACGACTAAAAGCTCTGGATACATTGTGGCAAGATTTTGAAAAAGTGGACTACCAAATCCGACAGAACTATGGTGAGGAAACTAATCATGTATACTTTATAAAGGAATATTACCAAGCCATAAAATCCGGTTATGAAAGTATTCGGAAAACAATAGCCGCCAAATTAGAAGAAGGAGGTTCGGCTACTATTTCAACACAATCAATAGATCCTCCACCGATCAAGCCACGTGACCTAACCGATCACACTATCAAAAGTACAATTCAACAAATTCCTCTCCACATCACTGGAAAGAGAGAAACACATGATCATATTACAGCCTTGATGCAACAATTACGACAAAAGATTCAGGCCTTGAACTTAGATATTCTGGTTCAGACTGCTGCTTATTATGATATCAAATGCCAATCTGTGTCTCAACATTGGGATGCAATTCAACAATTATTCAACAAAATATCAACTGAAACAAATGACAACTACATAGAAATCATGGAAAATTATTTTAATTTAGAAGAAATAGTGCATCAAACCATACTTGACTTGCAACAACGGTTCAATACCTGCGCAGCTCAACAACAGCAGTCTAGATCTTCATCTATAACCAAACCCTCCATGAGGCTACCAACAATAGAGCTACCAAAATTCGACGGAGATTACAGTAAATGGATCCAGTTTCGAGATTTGTTTTTGGAACTCGTCCATAACTAACCCATAGCTGGTTGTGAGAAAATGTGGTATCTAGAGGGCAGCCTTCTTGGAGAGGCACAACAACTCATAAAACATCTGACAACAGCAGATGCGAATTACACTACAGCATGGACAATGGTAAACGAGCGTTACGAAAACAAAAAACTGCTTGTAAACGGCTTGTGGCTTAATATTTAAAATAAGTTCATAAAACTGCTCAACTCACTAACTGAATTTGTGTACGTAATATGTCAAACACGTGAATTTTCAACGTCTGCTTGACATATTACGTACATGTCTAAAACTACTACGCTAAAAAAAATAATTTAAATAATTTAATAAAATTTAAATTAAATATTTCCGCCACAGCCTTATTAAACAAATTAATCAATCAAGTATCGATTACAACAGAAAACTCTGCATCAATTAAAGCATTGCATGACACCACACAAGAATGCTTGCTTGCACTGCAGAATCTGGAGCTCAATATCAAAGGTTGGGATCCAATCATGCTGCACATTTTAATAAAAAGGATAGATCGTACAACTCACACTTTATGGGAGCAATCATTAAGCAGACATAAGGAACTACCATCCTTAGATGAATTTTTAAGATTTTTGGAATTTCGTTTCCAATCGCTAGAAGCAATCAACAGCAGCTACAAGACAAAGCAAAAACAAGTTAACATATGAAAATCTCTCACCGTGGCCGTCAAAAATTCTTGTCCATTATGCCACACAGATCATCCATTATTTATGTGCCCAAGGTTTCTTCAAATGCAAACATCTCAGCGCATTTCAATCGTCAAAAGGTACAATATCTGTTTTAACTGTTTGAAGCATGGGCATAATGTAGGATCCTGTCCAAGCAGAGGATGCGTAAAGTATGGAAAGAAGCACAATACTCTCTTGCACCTACCACCCTTACCAGCTAGCAATAAATGTAATTTATCACCCTAAAAAACAAATGAACCAAGCCATGCATCACTTACAACTAATGGTAAGAAGGAATCAAACGACAACTATGCCCTACTCGGCACAGCGTTGGTTGAGATAATAGCAAAGAATGGTACGGCTATCAGATGCAGAGCAATTTTGGACTCTGGATCGCAATTAAACTTCATTACTGAAGGGATTGTTAAAAAACTTGGCCTAGAAATAAATCGAACTGTGGTTAGAATAGGAAAACAAAGGCAAACAACCCAGAGACGGGTAAACATCGTTTTGAAATCATGCATCAACGGATTTCAAACAGCATTAGAGACTTTCATCCTTCCAAATATCATTTCCCCATAGCAACCATTAACACAACGGCCTGGAGAATTCCAGCTAATATACCCCTGGCTGATTCAACTTTTAATCAACCAGATAAGATTGATGTACTTATAGGTGCCGAAATTTACTATAGCATTCTATTATTTGGACAGATATGATTAAACAATTCCTGGCCGATATTGCGAAATACTGTATTTGGTTGGATAGCCGCAGGGAAGGTACCTGATTCATCGAATCATTCAAAGGCAGTTTGTGGAATCAACATAAGTGATCTAAACTTTGAAAAGCAAATTGAAAGGACATGGATACTTGAGGAATCAAACCCTCAAGAACGGCAGTTCACAGCAATTGAAAATCAGTGTGAAACTCATTTTGATCAAACAACTAAACAAAATCCAGATGGTCGATTTATTGTAAAGCATATGTTTCTCAAGGAACCACAAGAGTTAGGCGAATCTAAGGAAATTGCATGTTAGCGCTTCATATCACTCGAACGTAAACTCGTGAAAAATCAAAAGCTCAACGCTTAATACAAGGAATGAATACCTACAACTTAATCACATGATAGAAGTTCAACTTAGTGAAATAGCAAAACCATACTATTTTCTGCCACATCATTGCGTGTTTAAACCAGACAGTACCACAACTAAAAATCGAGTGGCGTTTGATGCCTCAGCCAAAACAACGACAAACATTTTCTTAAATGAAATATTGGCTACAGGGCCTACTATACAGGATGACATATTTTCCTTTCTTATAAGATTTCGAACGCACCGATTTGTTTTTATCGCAGATATTGAGAAAATGTATCGACAAGTGCTGCTCGACAAAGATCAACAAAAATATCAGCTCATATGGTGGAGAGATAACCCGAATAGTGGTCTAAAAACTTACCAACTTCAAACCATTACGTATGGTACCACATCTGCACCATATCTAGCGACAAAACATTGCAAGCATTAGCAAGGCAGCATAAAAGGGATCTTAAGGAGAGAGCCATAGTATTATAAAAGGACTTTTATGTGGATGATGTTCTCACAGGGGCTGACACACTGTCCACCGCTTTTGAAAGGCAATCACAATTACAATCAATCCTCCACTCTGCAGGATTTAAATTGAGGAAATGGTGTGCAAATCATCCACAGCTTTTACAAAAAATTCCACCACAGGATCAAGAAATTGAGCTTGATTTTCATAATAAATGGGAAGACCACATAAAAACCGTGAGCCTCACTTGGTTACCCAAAGAAGACAACTTTTGCATCAATACCAGATCAAATCAAGGTAACAAAACGAACAGCGTATTCGGATATTGCCAGACTTTTTGACCCTTTGGGAATCATGGGTCCAGTCATAGTTACAGCAAAAATATTCCTTCAAAGGCTATGGGCGGAGAAGTGTGATTGGGATGCCGCTCTAACTCAAGAACTGCCCCATTCAAAAGCGAAAGACGATCAGCCACAACAACACTAGTAGCTGTAAGTCACGAGGATATTTTGCAAAACATAACGCCATCAAACTCCTTCTGGAAAATTCAACGAATTATAGCCTATGTAACACGTTTTATTAACCGCACTCGAAGCAAAATACCAGCCACAAGGGCCAAAAAGAAGAACACTACGTCAATTTCTCTATTGACAGTCCTTGAGCTAAATCATTTATTCAAGATCATTGTAAAAATCATGCAACAAGAAAAATTAAGGGAAGATTTCAAGGAGCTCAGAAAAAGTGGTGAAATTGCAAAAACTAGCAACATCATCAGCCTTACACTGTTTATAGACACAGACAACATCATTAGAGTAGGCGGACGTTTACAAGAATCTGCCTTGTCATATGAAGCAAAACACCCAATACTCTTGCCATATGATCATCAATTAACCAAGTGCCTACTTTACGATATTCACTTAGATTCGAACGATCTACTGTGACAATGCAACGAATTTCGTGGGTGCCAAAAACCCACTAGAGCTTCGAGACATTTTAACTTCTGTCAAGGAAATGGACAAAATAACGAAAACTTGCAGCGCAACAGGAATAGAATTCAAATTCATTGCTCCGAGATCCCCACGGCCTATGGGAAGCAGCCGTCAAATCAGCCAAATAACTACTACAGCGAATCATATCTAAAGCATCGCTTACGTACGAGGAACTGGAAACTGCCATAACCCAAATAGAGGCAATATTGAATTCTCGCTTGTTAACACCCATGTCAGATGATCCCAATGATCTAGCAGCACTAACCCCAGGTCACTTCCTGATTGGTGAGCCCATAACTAGCTCCATCGATGTCGTTGCATCACCTATAAAAACAAGCTTAATTGGTCGATGGAAGTATGTAACTCACATCAAAAATGTGTTTTGGAATCGTTGGAGTTGTGAATACTTACACCAATTGCAGCATCGATATAAATGGAAGCAACGACGCCAAAACATTCAAACTAACGACATGGTGCTGATCCGCGAGGACAACATACCATCGCTAAAGTGGCCATTGGATCGAATCATCAATACTGTAAGAGGAAAGGATAGACTCGTTCGTGTAGCTGATATTCGCACCTCAAATGGCATCATTAGGCGTCCTGTACACAAACTCGCTCCATTACCAATCGAAGATTCTGAGAAGGGAGAAATGGAAGGCCCTAGTACAAGCAAACAATCGGAAAATGATCCAAGCTCCCCAAGTAATGAGAGCAGTATTCCAACAAAACTAAAAAAATTGACATCAGCCTCAACTCTCATGTCAGTGATGTTAGCGTGCTTAATTGTTCCATTCAGCGAAACAGCTTCAGTAAAAATCAACCCATTTGTAGATCAACCAGGAATCTACTTTGAAAACTTAGGATTAGCAAATATTGTTGATAATGAATGGCACCTCATTGCCTTCTACGAAATGGGCCCATATTGGGCAGAATACAACTTTTTGCAAAATTGTACTTAAGATATCATAAAAATTTGACAACAGCTTCAGCAAAGGAACCTTTGCACGTTAGTTGGCCAGCATTTGACTCAGTATCAAAAATAGGTATCCTCCAATCACGTTCTTCTATCAGGTGGGATGCAACGAGCACGGAAGACCAGAGGAGCAATTAACATAGTCGGAAATGTGGCAAATTCGCTTTTTGGAATCTTGGATTCAGATTATGCTAGAGAAATGTCTCAGACTATAAACGAGATATATGATGATGAGGATCACCTATTCGAACTATTTAAAAATCAGACCTCAATTTTAGATGCGACGTTAAACATCATGAAAAAGGAATAAGATTCGATCAATCACCAATTCGTTGAACTAGATTCACTCATTCATCAAGTTAACCAACACATTAATATCCTTAGCACGGAACTTCAACAAGAAAAACTTGCTCAAAAGTTAAATTCCATAAGTATACTGGCGTCTTTGAGAGTTTCTAGCTTATTTCAAATACAAGCGGATCTACTAAATGTATTGACGGATATTAATCAAGGGCGCATCAGTCCACATTTGATAACCCCATCTCAACTACAGGAGGAAATAGCCAACATAAAGCAAGAACTGCCTCACTCTCTGCGTCTACCAATTCCTACCGAAGATACGTTAAATTTCTTTAAAATAATGAGCATTCAAGGCAGAATACTTAGCGAACGCATACTATTCAAATTAATTATACCGTTAACATCATTAGAAGACTTTGAACTATTCAAAACTACCTCGATCCCTGTACTCATCAATGGCTCATTCTTCGCCATACAACCATCTACACAATTTTTAATTGTGAACTTACTTCGTGATCAATATTACCCGATCAATACGTCGGAGTTGCGTGACTGTCAAATTGTGGCTAAGGACAAACATATTTGCAATAAAAAACATGCGGTTTTTCGGCGCAACTCAAACATAGCAAGATGTGAAATGGACTTCATAAATCACATGCCTCACCCAGCCTCTTGTCAGATAATCAATATGACTGAAGTACCTCACTGGATTCAGCTGTACAGTCCAAATAAATGGATTTATGCGATGAAAACACCAACTACAATCGATGTTTTTTGTGGAAACAATGTAACTCACAAAACATTGATGAATACCGGAATCTTGGAGATACTTAACAATTGTCTAATCAAACAATCAATGATGATCATTCAAGAACATAATACTTATCCTTCAAACAGCCGGCTATCGTTCAACCCATCAAGCAATTTAACGCTTCCAGTAATACTGAATTCAACTCAGCCTATATCGCTAACAAATTTGGCAATAAAACCCAAAGTAACCTACTGTTATATTTTTTATAACAAGGGTTGTCTTTTGTCAGTTGATGGAAATGATAGTATACGTTACTGGACTTTTTGATTAAATTATACGATGATTTCTGTTTTTAACTGAGAATAGCTATTAAAGTTTTGGCCAGTTTCGGCCGGTCTTAATTGCTTTCGTAGTATGTCAGCTCTTATGGTCCAACAGTTAAAGTTTTGGCCAGTATCGGCCGGTCTTAACGTAGTAACTCTTTTCGCCTCTTCGTAGTAACTCATAAGATAATAGAACACAGAAGAAAAATTGTAAGTATTTTTTGTTACACCAAATTTCATGTAGAGATCCACAATTAATCTTAATTTAAAGGTTATTCTGAGTTTTTCTTTTTTTTGTTTATTTAAAAATAATTCTAAATTTTTATTGTTTTTATTTGTCCCCGAATTTTTATTTCAAATTACACAATTAAAGTCTTTTTCGTTATTGGTTTAACAAGTCTTTATAAATTTTTAAATTGAAATTATTAAATTATTCTAAGTTTCTTTTTTCACTATTGGTTTAACAAATCTTTATATGTTTTTAGTTGAAGAATTAAAATTATTCTAAGTCCCAAATAAGAATAAACAAAATGGTCAAAATCTTTTCAAGTTCAGTTTTGGCCAGTATCGGCCGGTCGCACTTGAAAAGATTTTTTATTTCTAAGTCTTGTTTTTGCGGAAAAGTTAAATTTTTGGCCAGCTTCGAAAAATATTTCTGCCTCAGGAAGGGGTAAAAGCTTTTTCGAAATTTGCGAAACTCCGTCTTACCTTTCACCTCCGCTTACCGAGGAATTAAATGTTACCGGACTCAATGTGAATACCCTGAATAGATCTTAAGTCTAGACAAAATCCTAATTATATAATTTACGAATTTATTATTTTTATGTAGGCACATGTAACAATTCTAAGTTTTAGTTTTATAAATAAATATTTATTTATTTATTCGACTTAATATAGAAAATGTCCCATTATTTACTATTTAATATATACTTTTCCCTTTTTAATTATTCATTATCATTATTATTATTATTTTAAACAATTACAATCAAACTTAAGCTATTTATTTATACAAAAAAGACTATTTTTATTTAAATAGTTTTGCATCTTTTAAAGAAACATATAAGATGTGGGAATTGGTACGAATAAAGACAGATTAGTAATTATTGGGTAAATGGTAGTAAAATTGTTTTAAATCAGGACACGCCAATCGTTTACATAACACTACAACATGTCACATGCTGCTGAGCTAAAACGTTTAACCGAACAATTAGATCAACTTAGGCGGCAATCAAAAGGTGAATACACCATACATGACACCCACCAGTATGCAGTGGGATATGGAGCATTAACACTCACAATAATCATGGCCATCATCTTGAGTTGGAGATTCCGTCAATGTCTTTGTCCAGAAATAATAAAAGGAAGAAGTACAAAAACAATTCAACAACAACATATTGGTACTGAAAACGAGTCATCCCGTTTTAACACAGAATTCGTCGTTTAATAATAACTGAATCTTCAATCAGCGCGGGGGAGGATATGTTTATATTAAGTATAAAATATAAAAGCATAGTGTCGACGAATGTTGTTTATATTAAATCTAAATTCATAATACATTGTAACAAAAAATGGTAACATTTAACACATGAGAATGTTTGTTCTATCCCAAAGAATTACCATCTTCAATAGGTCAAGGTATAGTACCTTGATCCTAATCATATTATAATAGATATAATTTAAATAATTTCATATTGGGGAGCAAACATTTAATACATTTTAGCATTAATTTTTTATTGGAAGTGTATAATTTGTACTTTTTATTAATGTTATTGTAATAAAGTTAATATTTTAAACTAAAGGTGCATTTCAATAAAGGTGATATAAATTAAGATAAAAGAACCTTAACACTAACTTTTATTAGTGAAGCTCTATATTTTACTAAGATACACATCAAATTGATGGATCATGCACCGTACAGTTCCGATTTGCCACCTAATGATTTCTTTTTGTTCCCGTATATCAAGGACAAACTGCGTGGAAAACGATTTTCATTGTCAGAAGAAACAATTGAAGCGTTAAAAAAACATGTTTCCGAGGTATCGTGTTTACTGTAGGAAAAATTCTTCACCAGTTGGTTTCAGCGCATGCAAATGTATATAGATCATGTTGTACTTGAGTACCCTTGGACATCTTATCCTCTGCGTATGTTGACTTTTTATAGATCTGCTGTAATATTAGAATTTAAATTATCTGTGTTTGTTTTATTTCTATCAGGTATATCATGCGGCCTCCAAAAAAACTATTTGAATTATATTACTATTGAGTATGACAGAATCTCAAAAGCACCGTAAAAACGCTGTCAAAAACGGTAATGTAGACCCGAGTATATTCATCGAGGGTATTTACATTGAGGCCAGTATCGGTCAAATCTGATTCGAAAATTTTCCCCTATAAATCTCTCTCCACTAAAATATGTGAATATGTGTTGGTAAAATATTACAGAAACGTCAGTTATTCATTCAAGATTCAAATTTCAAAACTCCATCTTACCTTTCACCTCCGCTTACCATAGAAATTGACAGATGCCGGCCTCAATGTAAATACCCTCATCTTAATCATGTCATCTAACCAGTAATACATATAAGGACCCTAGTAGACGACGGACTTTGTCCGGGTGAATGCACTGTAGACGTCGGACATTCATTTGCCCGGACCTACTTTTAAGTGAAGTAAAATTTTTGTTTGCATATTAAATCAACAATATAAATTAAGTTTAAATAACTTAAAATGAAACTAAAGATAAAATGCAAATTATTTAATAAAAAATGATTAATTATAAAAATTTTAAATTTTTGATATCATAATGAATAGCAGTGTAATTTTGTGCTGTAATCTTTCGTTGCTATCTTCATGCTATTAAAAATGTATGAAGCTGTCATTAATTTCCGTGTAAACACATATTTACTCGACATTGCAGGGGTGCAACATCGGATATAAAGAATTACAGATCCATCTCTTTCTTATCTAATTTACTCCGAAGCGGACGTACTGGAAATGGTGGCAGCTGCACTCCGAATTGTTTCCCATTTTAATCACTCTGGTATAGCACAAGGAAAGCTGAAATCTATTCGCCAAGAACTTAATATGCCAAACCACCACTAGTACAAGATGTTAGCACACGCTGGAACTCTACGTATTATTTAATGGTGCGATTATTAGAACAAAAATGAGCTGTCTTTCTGTACCTAACGGATTACGGATCTATAAATAATTTGACTCCGACTCAGTGGATATTAATGGAGCAATGCATCAAACTCCTGAAACCATTTGAAGAGATAACTAAACTAACAAGCTCAAATTTTTCTTGCATCTCTGAAGTAGTTCCACATGTTGTCACATTGTTGAAATGCCTGGGAAAGACAGAGCCAGTAAACGCACAACAATTTCCGTGCTTAGTCAAATTTGCTAAGATTTACCTATCATCTCCTGCAACTACTGTTTATAGTGAGAGACTATTTTCAGAAGCTGGAATTATATACGAGGAAAAGCGCAATCGTTTGCTGCCAACAAATGCAGAAAAAATAGTTTTCATTCACCATAATTTGCCACTTGTAAATTTTAAGTATTAAAACAGCTTATAATTTATTATTTAAATACATATATACAATTTTGAGTAACATGTGTTATTTTTTCATATATACTGGAATGTAATATGTGCTTTTTATTTGGTATTCGGCCGAATACAACATACTATTCGGTCGAATACCGAATGTTAGAAAAAGAGGCCGAATACGCCGAATACCGAATAGTTGCCGCATATTCGTTGCATCTCTAGTTTAGAGAACTGCATTCCACCACTCACTCTATAGTTGCCCTAAGTAACACCATTATTCATAACTTGAGAATTAATAACTGCACAATAGCTTTCGAGTTAGACTTTGAGAAAGCATTTGACAAGATATGGAGGGAAGGAATTGTTCTAAAGCTACAGAACGCCAACTTCCCTAAGGCTATTCTCAGATTAATTAATAGTTTTTTATCTAATAGATACTTCAGAATAGGTATAAATAACCTTCTTTCTGACCTGGTGATGGTTAACTCCAGGGTACCGCAGGGCTCAGTTTTGGGCCCCATTTTATTTACTTTTGCATTACATGATTTCCCCTTCAATGCATCTGATGTGAATAGAATACAAGCCTTTCTAAACGCTAATGAAATTGTAATTACTGTTGGTGCTCCCCGACCATTTCTTGCTTTAGAAACGATCAATAATAATAAACTTATATTAGAGAACTACCACAGTAATTGAGGTCTTAAGTTAAACCCTTCTAAATGTAAAATAGTTATTATTCGCAACGCTAGTGGGCGATGTTACAAACTCTGTATAAAGGAATCTAAATTGATCAGTTTCTACTTGTTTAATAATAAAATTAATATCCACAAGGCTACCACTGTATTAGGTGTTCACTTCACAGAGAAATTTGGATTTAATAAACATGCTTCATGCACTTTAAACAAAGCCAAAACGGCTGCTAGCTTGATCTACAGTGCGTTTTCTTCCCCCTATTGGTCAGCCAAAACTAAGCTGCTCTTGTATAAGGCAATAATAATACCCATAATCTGTTATGCTTTTCCGATTTGGTTTGCTATGTCACCAACATTTGCAAAAAAACTGGATTATTTGAGAGATCGTTACTTAGAAATATCACTGGACTCAAACGTAGATCCAATAAGAAATATTTTACTAACCGCAAGATCTATGAAACAGCTAAATTAACCCCAAGATATATATCAATCTTGGTATGAAAATGCTCAACAAATTATCGTGGCACCCCAACCTGACATTGAAAAGCATTTGTCTGCGTAACGCGGAGACTTCCATACATGACAATTTCTACCTCTTGCACCTCAACATGCTACATGAGAACTCCAAGAGATACTTTGTTCTCACCGAGGAATCAGATGATCTTACACAGTAACTCCCCCTTCTACGACAAGGCAAGCCAAGCTAACTACAGGGCCTAAGCATTCTGTTTGATTTGCTTTTCATTACAACTTATGCTGATCTAGGGTACATACTGCTAGCCATTTATTTATTCATACATATAATCAGTAGTTTAAGATGAAATCCTCCTAATTAGCATTAAGGGCTGTGTATACAACAAATTAACGCAAATAAGACACTGTAAATATATTTCTTACTAAATAGCAGTAAGTGCAGACTGAAATTAAAATAAGGCAACATACTTGAAGTCACTTAATTATTTCTGTAAATATTGTCAGTATTGTTAAACAAATACTTCAGTAGTTTAAGATAAATAACTTTATAGTTAAATCTAAATTTATAATTAATATAACAAAAAAAAAAAATCTAGAAATCAGTTGCTAAGGTAAGCTTTGTACATATCGAACTAGTCATACACTTATAATATAAATCAAAACACTTACTCTAGTCAACAAATGTACATATGGTTTAAATCATATTATAAAAATTTAATACCCTTTAGCAACTGGGAGCATGCTGCGTTCGGTATAACACACAGTTAATACTCATACTAAGCTCACCTACTCACATTTTGTAGTAAATGGTAATTTTGTCGTACCAGAATAGGCTTAAACACTCATTATTGGACCAATATTACTTTGCACTATTAGATCGCGTAATAGTGCGTTTTCACTGACGTTAGTACTTAGTATTTAGTACTTTTTTAAAAGTATTTTTATTGGATACCTCTAGTTTAGTTTTTGAATATGTCAATAATAATTATTGAGTAGGTACTAGGCACTAAGTTCAGTGAACACGCACTATTATTTGAGAAATAAACTAGAGATTTTCCGCAAAAATACTTTTAAAAAAGTACTAAATACTAAGTACTAACGTCAGTGAAAACGCACTATAAGACTATACAGTTATGTATATGTTTTGTAATCAAAGACTCAGTAAAAGAATGATTTATTGAGATTGAGATTGCAGGGGACCTTCTTATTGCTCAGCCGACAACGCTGTAGAGAAGTTAAATAACCCCGGACACGGACAAGGTTCTAGAAAATGTCCGTCGTCTACTACGGCCTTAAAATATGCATTATACTTTCAGATTTACTAATAAACTATTGCATATATGTTAATTTACATCCATTAGAAAATTTTTTTGGGAAGGGAGGCCCAAGAATCAATTATACAAAGTTTTTGAGATTTTATTAAATGAAATTTTTTAATTACATTAAGAAATGTTAGATTACAACTAAGCCCTTAGGCATATTATTTTGATGATGTGTTACTACAAGTTTTTAAATTTAACAGATCAAAAGTCTCACCCAATAAATTGATTTTCGATTGAATATCTTTTTTGATTTTATTATTTGATTCAACAATCTTTAGTATATTATTTTGCATTGCTTCCTGTTCCGTTTTAATTTCAGCAGCTAGCTTTAATAGCTGAAATAAGTTTGTTTTCTCAGAATCGTCGTTTTGCGCCTCGATTTCACTTAAATGATCCGATATAGATTTAAGCTGATAACAAATCGATTTAGCCTGTTTATTAAATTAAATTAAATTCTTATATTATTCTAAAGAAAACCATACCCATGTCTCTAAAGCGTTTAAGCTATTATTTGCCTCCATTACACACAACTGTCAAATTTATAACAACATCGTTTTACAGTAAAGGCTTATGACAACTGCAGCTCAAACTCTCCTGCATTTACTTGAAGCGTGGTTTTATATTAAAGCCTTGACACAATGAACGCGATGCGATAGCGAATTTTTGACAGCTAAGTGCAATGTGCGTATATATCAACGAAAATCGCTTTGCGCTACTTTGGCTACTTTCTATCTTTCAGCGCGATGACACGATTTTTTGAGTGAAGAAGATAGGTTGGCCTATGATACACTATATAAGATTTTCCTGTGTGTCTACCATGTAGACCATGTACCATATGATGTAGCTTTTGGATTAGTTATTGATATTATCTGTTACTTTGGTATTATAATATGTGGCACCGGGCATATTATTAATATTACTATTATTTAATATTATTAATATTACTTATTAATACTAGCATATTAGCTAATATTACTAATATCTAAATGAATACTAGTATATTTGACTCATGCTTAAAGGTAAGTCAATTTAATATAATAAAACTAGTTAGAAACCATATACATATTTTCAATCAAAATGTCCAACTCAGAAAAACTGTTCAGTATAACCGCGCCTCAGAACTCCTATAATATCACGTATAATTCCGCTGTCCTAATCGCTAGACAGGACAGACAGCCTAAAACGTATTTCAGTTGTCAAAATATTATTGTTATTTTATAGGCAATTAAAAAATTTTATGCAATTGTTTTTTTAGATTTTATTTATATTAAACTAATTCGATACTAATAAATTAATGAATGTTTTATACATACTTTAACATAAATAAAATAGTTTTATACATAAAAAGTATTTTTTTGGTTATTTAACTCATATTCATATGTAAAAAAAACAGAATTGCCCTTAAAAGTGACACTTAATTTATCAATTGTAGAAATTGTGATTCTTTAATTTTGTATTTCGTAAAATTAACAACAAAATTTTTATTAATTTTTACAATTTAATTCAAAAGGAAACTTTTTATTATGAAAATATAACATATTTTTTAATAATATTTATAAAGGAGAATGTTTTGATGAATTACAATAATCGAAACAGAATTCAAAACTATAAAAGTCAAAAAGAAAATGTCACATTCAACTTCAAGTTCCTTTAAAATAAATAATAAATCAATTTCGTCTGGTAGCAGCTTAAGTTGTAATGCATTAAATGTTGATTTTTCATCATATACTGCTACACATCAATGGACAAAAACACTTGAATGTGATGAATTTGTTGGTGCTAAGTTAGTTTAAAAATTTCAATTATAGCTAATTATTTTAATTTCATTTTATTTATTTGTTTATTTGTTTTCTAGACGTAGTAAACATACGATAGTTGCATATGAAGATGCATTATTCGTTTTTGGTGGCGATAATGGAAAAACAATGCTTAATGATTTAATACGTTTTGGTGTTAGAGATAAATCTTGGAGTAGAGCTTCACCAACAGGTACAATACCGGCACCACGATATCACCATTCGGCTGTAGTTTATGAAAATTCAATGTTTTTATTTGGAGGCTATACAGGCGATATTCATTCCAATTCAAATTTAATGAATAAAAAAGATCTTTTTGAATATAGATTTAGATCAAGACAATGGATGGAATGGAAATTTATTGGAAAGTAAAAAAAAACAAAAGTTTATTATATTATTTTTTTAATAAATTTTTTAAATTTCATCATAAAAATTTAGAACACCAGTTCCAAGATCAGCTCATGGTGCGGCTGTTTTTGATCATAAACTTTGGATATATGCAGGCTATGACGGAAATGCTAGATTAAATGATATGTGGACAATATCATTAACAGTATTAACACTATTATTTAATATATAAAAGTATTTCTCAATTAGAATTATATAAATAATTAGGGTGAAACACGAAAATGGGAAGAAATTGAACAAAATGGTGATAGACCACCGACATGCTGTAATTTTCCTTTAGCTGTTGCTAGAGACTGTATGTATGTATTTTCTGGTCAAAGTGGATTACAAATAACAAATGATCTCTTTGAATTCCATTTTAAAACAAAAACGTATGTATACTTAAGATAATAAAATAATAAAGTATTAGATTGGTTTAAAAATTAAATATTTGTTCTTTTTATTTTGTTGTTTTTTTTTTGTTCAGATGGAGAAAAATATCTAGTGAACATATATTACGAGGCGCTTCACCGCCACCTTCTAGAAGATTTGGTCATACAATGGTTCAGCATGATAGATTTTTATATGTTTTTGGTGGTTCAGCTGATTCTACATTACCAAACGATTTACATTGTTATGATTTAGATTCACAAGTATGGTCAATTATAACGCCCGAACCAAAGTCGCAGGTACCATCTGGAAGAGTATTTCATGCAGCTGCTGTTATTGGTGATGCTATGTATATATTTGGTGGAACTATAGATAATAGCGTTAGACGTGGGGATATATATCGTTTTCAGTTTTCAAGCTATCCCCGGTGTACCTTACGTGATGATTTTGGAAAATTATTTAATGAAAAACAATTTTGTGACATCCAGTTTATAGTTGGGCCAGAAGAAACTAAAATACAAGCACATATAGCTTTAATATCAGCACGTTCCAAATTTTTACGTACAAAAATTTTGTAAAAAGAAGTTAAATAGAATTACTTATTAAAGTTTACTTATTCTATTTTAATTTTTCAGAGCGGCTAAAGATGCAAGAAATCTGCATCTTGAAAAACTAGTTGGAAAAATTGATGTTCCTTTTTCTGATAGACCAATGCTAGAATTAAGACTACCAACAGCAGTACCCGAAGCTTTTGAAATCGTTCTTAATTATATTTATACAGATCGAATTAAATGTAATTTTTTTTTATAATTAATATAATTTGAAATTAATATTTACATTCTTTTAGTAAAGGATTCTTATAATAAGAATATTGTAATTTTAATAACGGATATTTACCAACTGGCTAATCAATTTTTAATGCCTCGTCTTGTACAAGGATGTCTACAGTATTTAGAATTCAAAATTTTAAAAACAAATGTCTTAGAAGCACTTTATAATGCTGATAAAATGAAGTACGTTATTCCAAAAGTGAATATTTATTTTTATTAAGAATTATTTTAGGCTGCAAGATATTAAAGATTATTGTATGGCTTTCATTGTTAAAGACGAAAATTTTGCCGATGTTGTTATGTCAAACGAATTTAGTGACTTAAATAAAAATCAATTAGTTGAAATTATTCGTAAAAAATTAAATCCAGGAAAATTAACTGTCGATGCAAGTCATGAAAAAACGGTTGGTAAGCATTAAAAAAATAAGAATTGATTATTTTTAAGACAAATACTTAAGATTTGTGGTGTAATAATAAGTTTTTCTTATTTAGGTACTACTTTAGAAAGTGACATGGCTGTATTTTTGGAAATAACAGGAAAAGACTTTTGTGATATTAATCTAGTCTGGGATAGCTATGTTATCCCGGCTCATAAATCAATTTTATTAGCACGTTGTACATATTTTCAAGCAATGTTTCGCTCCTTCATGCCACCAGATAATACTGTTAAGGTAATATAGATTTTTATAATTAGTTTATTAGATTCATTTAATTATTAGATTAATTATTTAGATTCAAATTGGAGATATATCACCTTCATTAGAAGCCTTTAATTCACTATTACGTTATATATACTATGGGGAGACTAAGCTTCCACCCCAGGATTCATTATATTTATTTCAAGCTCCCTGTTTTTATGGATTATCTAATAATCGTTTACATGCATTTTGCAAATACTCTTTAGAGCATAATATTACATATGATAATGTTTTACAAACTTTAGAAGCATCAGATATAACAAAAGTTCATGATATAAAAGAATATGCATTAAAGCTTATTGTTAAATACTTTTCATCGGTTTGTATTTTCATTAAAATGATATATATTTTCAGCTGCAATTTAACAATATTATATAAATAAATTAAAGAATTTTATATTAACTAAAAAACTGAAAATATTTTTAGGTTGCACGCTTACCGAAAATGGCAACACTAAGTAGAGATTTATTGCTAGAAATAATAAGAGCCGTAGCAGATGCTCATGGGGAACTTTCTGAAAGTAAAGATTTAACATTGATAAGCATTCATGCTGATGTTTGAGAATTAGCGTAACTTCAACACTCACTAAATGCGCTTTTTCATTGATTTAAAAAACATGATCTATCATCAACTTTTGCTGATGATACAATTTACTCGAAATATACAAAATAATAGTTATAAAAAGTTTTATTTAATGAAATATCTATTAATAAGAATGTTATAAATAAATTCCTAAAATAATATTACTAATTTCATAATAAATTTAATTCAAAAACATTTAATTTTTTATTAGAGCCATTGTCAAATATAACTTGAAGAATATGAATAATTTTTAAATCTTTTAACTGAAAATAAATTAAAAGAAATAGATAATATGCCTGAACCTTTTTGGTCAGCTATTTTACAGGTGATTTTGAGAGGTGGTTATAGTACCCTTTTACACTTATAAAACAGCGTATTAGCGCCTGTCTGAAAAAAATATTTTTTTTAAATTATAATCTTTATTTTCTAGCTAATTTTGTTATATTTATAAAGTATAATTGTTAATGTCAAATCAATTAATATTATAAAATTTACTAGAAAGCATAGATTATATTTTTCCAATAAAAATTCCTAGTGATTTTCACCATTAAAAAATTTCATTTAATAAAATCTCAAAAAGTTTAAATTGTTATAAAAAGTATTGTAAATATTGTCAAATATTGTATAATTACATGCAAGTTTACAACTCTTATTATTAATTATAATAGTAACAAAAATACAGATATTTCTTTGCAGACTGTAATTATTTACACACTAATTATAATTAGGATTAGTATTAAGTCTTGGGTTTGTATAAAGTAAATCTAACCAACAAATTTTTTTAAATATTTATATAGTCAATTAGCTCTATTTAACCTATCTGTTATTTTATTAAATAATTTTTCTAAATAGATGTTTATGCAATAAAATTAGTTGAAAGGTACAGATTATACTATTCTAAAATATTTGTAATGTTATTATTGCAATTAATATACTTCTGACTGTAATCTTGCCTCGAAATTCCTATAAAACCTCCTATAAAACCGCTATCCAAAATGCTAACCTAGGCACCAATATTATATCATAGAATATACATGCTAAATTAATTAATTTCTAATTGAAAACAGGTTTTCAAACCTTTTAATAGGTATACAAAAGTCTAAGGTCACCGAAAGTAGTCATTTTTAAGATAGATGGATAGATAGATAGATATTGTATTTCGTGGAAGGGTACATATCTTGTATTACTCATTTAATATCCTTTTATAGTCAAGAAATTCAAGAATTATCGAAAATTAAAATTTAAAATTTTACAGTCCCAAATGTGTTTAATTCAAAGTGAAACGCAGATGAGAAAGGTTCGTTTTATTTCAAATTTTATAGTGTATAGTAAAGTTTGAGTCTTTCACTTCAAAATAATTAAAAAGTGACAATAAATCTAAAACATTTTTTTCTTTGAAAGGAACTGCATACTATTTAACAGATAAGTTTTTTACTTTACTGTTACATTGTTTATTTATAACTAAAAGTATTAGCAATTATTTAAAAATCGAGGAAGACTTTAAGCACTTTATAATTATGAGGAATTACACATTTGATGTTTGGACACAGTAGGCCGTGGAATTTAAAAACGATATCAGTTACTTGACAATCGTATTGAAATTTGATTGTTGGGCCCCCTACGATGTGTTAGGTATACGTGGTCTGTGAAAATTGATATATCTCTCGATTCTATGACCTAAGTTTTTTATTTTGAAAAATATACAAATTACACAAAAAAAAATTTTGGCCCCGTGGTGAACATTTGCAATTTTTGCTGGGCAGTCAACGTGTTAAAGGAAGATGGACATCTATTGCCCTATGATACACTGGTAGTCTTGACAACGTTGTCTTTTGGGACATGGGTCCCAATGCATGAATTAAGCAAAGGCATGCGCATTATTCACCGTATAGAGCACCTTTTTTGTATGCGTGAATTATTATTTGACAGTTCAATTTCACAGCCGGTTTTTGCTTTGAAATTTTGGAGTTTTGGAATTTTTGGACCTATTATAAATAATTTAAATAAAATGGTAAATAACTGTTTTACGGTATACTTTAATTTTTTATAAAATTGTTCTATTATATATAGAAGAATAAATTTCTTTTAATCTATCTTTAGGTACATATAATATAGTAAAATTCTGTTATTAAAAAAATGAACAATATTAAAGCTGCAGCGGAACTGCAAATATCTGCAGGCTTATTACTTTTAGCGGCTCCCATTGTGAAGAAAAAAAAGAAGAAAAGATCTTGCTGGGTTAAAGAGTGGCGTAAGAATTAATCTAAAGAAATTACGATATTTTTGAAATTTCATCATCTGCACTTGAAACTTATGACCCAGGTAATAGTTTGCAAATTTAATTTCTCAAGATCAAAAGTATGGGAAATTTTTAAAAGGTAAGGGGCCATCCATAAATTACGTCACACGTTAAGGGGGGGGGGGGGGTCGGCGCAGTGTGACAAGGGGTGATTTGATATGATATTCATGTAGTAAAAAATAAATGAAAGTGTGACAAGGGGGTAGGGGGGGGTCAAAAAATCATTAAATTCGTGTGACGTAATTTATGGATGGCCCCTAACATCCATGACTATGTACCGAAAATAGAATTTTATGACGATAATCCGTCATAAAAAGGAATAAATTTTGGGAAAAGAGGAGTGCCAAGGACAAAAACATGCAACTCTATGACAGTTAGAGCATAAACTAGTAAAGAAAGGCTGAATAAAAGGAATCATTTTATAAATACAACGGTTTACAGAAAGAAATATACAAAAGAATTTGAATTAAAAATAAGAAAGTGTTTCGTTTATATTTTGTCGGAATGTTTTGAATTTTGTGTTAAAAATAGGAATTCTTGGAAAATTCGCTCGAATGTTGTAAAGCAGATTTCAACATCCCTAAAAAAATTAGCTTTTCTTCTGCTTTGAAAAAATAATAGATTAAATCTCCAATGCATATTTAAATTGAAAATTGCAGTTATTGCAAACTAAGTTACAAGTTTGTTACCTAGTCCAAGTTTTATAGGAAAGAAGGTTAAAGTAAATTAAAATGAGTGAGGGTAGCATTTAAAAATCTGAAGTTCAAAGAAGTTTTCGTTTTTTTAGGATAGTGATTGAATAATATCTGTAATAGATTAATAATATAATAAGTAAAAGCAGATAAGGATTTGGTTAGCGTGTAAAAGCTACTTTATCCTACCTAATATTATTTAAAATAATATAATCTTGAAGCGTTTGATTAAAAATAAAAGTGACATTAACTTTTTGCACGTAACAGTTCCAAAATATGTAGGACAGTTTTTGTTCAGCGTGATTCTAAAATTTTACTTAACGCAGTCATATTTTCTAAGTACGAACTAATGGACCATGTTGATATGCTCTGTTACTGGATAATATTGAATATGTACAAATTTGTGGGGTAGTTTTAGACATTACCTACAATTTAATTATGTTCTGCTATATGAATAGGAGTAATTCTGATATGAGTCGAGCTGATGAACCCCCAAAACTCTCCCATTTCCTTTGGCATCACAAAAAATCATGAATAAATGAAGAGAAAAAAGCGGTGTATATTATTTGGTATTAACACTTCGTCAAATGGTAGCCTAATAGGTGGTTTTCACTTCCAAATATGGAATTGAATTTAAACTAACAATGAATCATTTTCTGAGTATCAAGGTCCCTAACTTTTTTTATAAATAAATCATATAAAACAACAACAAAATTAGTAAAAAATAACTGACAAATATTTCAATTATGCTAAGTTTATTTATTAAGTTTTGATTTAGCTACTAACTGAATAATTTAATGAAAGAATGCAGAGAAGTAGAAAATCCAAGACACGTACATATATATATAAAAGTAAGCAATCTATAACAATTTTTTAAGTGCTGTTATTTTAAATTAGAAAACGATTTCAGTCAGGAGTTCTGCTAATATTTGTTAGTTAATCTAAGTTAAGGAATAAGATGCACTATGAACAATAACAAATTTATTGCTCTCTTCTACTGAAGAGCTATTTCGGTATTATTTGCAATAGCTGAAAGGATAATTCTGTGTTTCGAAGCAGAAATTGTCAAATTCTCTTCGATTGGAACATAGCGCAGCCAAACAGTAGGATAAATGCTTCTCCTAATCTATAGCAGAGTGTAATCTGTGGTGGTAATACGGCAATAAAGTAAAATATTATAAAAAAACTAAATCTTGAAGGATGATCCTTTTGCTAAGCTTTAGTTTACCAAGCATCTTTACGATTCTTTTGACAAATAGAAATTTTTTAACCTGTTTATTAAATTTTATTGATGTACTAAAAAACGACAAGAGTTTAGCAAAATTTTAAGTAGGATATTTAGCAACTGCTTCCTTTTTTTCACTGATATGCAGAGAATCGTATAGCTGAAAGTCAATGTTTAAAGAACTACCCAAAATATACTATATTTTTAATTTGACCAAGCTTAATGCATTCTTTTTACGGTACGGTAATACATATGTAAATCCTTAATTGGTGGTAGCTCCTCAAGTAATAGTTCACCATTTGCACGAATATGACTAAGTTTCTTTTATTTTTTGTTTCTTTCTGTATCCTCATCTTCTAGTTCATCACTTGAACCTGCATGATCAAGCATATTTACTAATTCTACTGTTCTCTTTACAATATCTGAATGTAGGGAATTTTCTGATTTTAAAATTATTATAAAAAAAATTTTTATTTTTATAAACGCAATGTAGTTTATTTAAATTTAATAAAGCGTTTTTAAAATCATTAAAAACTATTAGCTAAATCATTTGCAATACAATTTTAATATGTATTTAATTTTTTCTTATATACTTAAATAAATGAATTTTAGGAATATAGTTTATATCATTGGCAGTTTAGAATATTAAATTAAATTTAAAAAAACTAGATAAAATCGTGAAAATATTTAAATGTTAACAATTGGATGTGGCATTTCTTTAGGTGCTTTGCCATTTGAGAGCAACCAAATTGTTCCACTATTTGCTTTTTTGATGGACATCATTATTTTAGCGATATTGTCCATTCTAAAAATAAAAATTTTGCTCTTTTTTGTGAATATTATTTATCTTTGTGGAACTAATCCTTTCATATCTAATGGCCATGCTGTCTCGTGTAATGGTGATTTGAATCTGTTTCCCGAGGTCCAACACAAACAGCAATTACTTTTACAGCCGTATTTTTAAAATGATATGCATCCTATACATAAATTAAAAACTTTTAGCTTTTTAAATCAATTTTACTTTTTTATAAGTAGTTTTACTAAAGTTTTACAATACAAACTTTTTTTAAAACTTTTGTGAGATATCTTAGTTTGAAAATTTAATTGTCAAATCAAAGAAATATACAACTATATCGATTTTATAAAAATAGCAATATGTTCTTTTGCACACAAGAATTTAACCTAACCTAACTTAATCCAAATAATAAAATGACAGATACGACAAGCTTTAATTGTATTAGTATCACAATCTGTCTCATGCTTGTCCCAAATGACAGCACGTTTTACTTACTGCACCTACCCTTTGCCTGTAATTCAGCACTTGGCCCAAAAGACAACGTTGTCAAGACTACTAGTGTATAGTGCTAATAGCGTCAAAATTGCACGCAAATTTTTTGCACAAAATTTAGAATCAGGCCATACAAATTATTTATATATTTAATTGTTTTTTTAGCATACAATTTACTTAAAATTAATTATTATATCAAATTTGATGATGGTTAAATCTGTACTATTCCATAACCATACACTTCTTGTGGAGTGAGCTTTAGTCATATGTCATATGATATTTTATATTTGTTACGTGGATTGACGTAATTGTCAATTTGGTTTCAAGTTTTTTCATAAAGCAATAATTAATTGTCTGAGAGCTGTCGGTTTTGTTAGCATTTTAGTTAGTGATTTTTTGTTTAAAATTTATTCTTTCTTTCATCTTCATTAATTAAAGTTATAAAGTTTTATCAGTAAATGTGGTTTTAAAATAGTGCAATTTATAAAGATTTTGAATACATCCAACTAAAATACTTTGTTTAAACTATAAAATTGTGTACATTTTTGTTTGTTTGTTTTACTTGAATTGTTGTGTTTAAATAATGTCAATAAATTTATATAATTGATATTTTGAAAGTATTATTTATTGTTTAAATTAAGTTTAATTTAGTTCTTATTTGTTGTATAAAAAAATGCAATAAAATAAAATTTTATTAGTGCTGTCATTTAGAGTTTTCACTGTAATTTGACGTTGATTTTCGTCCATTATATTAAACAATATTTAATAAATTTCATTGTATTAGTTAAATTATAATTTATTTAAATTTAAAAATTATTTATTAGTGCAATTGATTTTCCTACAATAAATTTATAATCTTTCTGTGTTGTCAGCAAATTATCAAAACAACCATTTGGTAGAGAAAGAGAAAAAAACATCAAATAAAATAAAACTTAAAGTTATAAAAAATTGACAAATATTAAATTATAATTTTTATTTAATTTATTTATTTAATATTTATGTATATATATATATATATATATATATTTATGTATATATGCATATATATTAAATCATATATGATTTTGCCGTTAGCAATATAATAATTTTGATTAATTAAATACTATTGAAATTTTAATGAGACTTTTAATATAATTATATATTTTATTGGGCAATTAGAATTCTTATAAAATAACTTGTGATCAATTTAAATTATATTAAAATATGAGTGGTGATGTAGCTAAATCTCTATCGGGACAATCAGATCCTGAAATGAAAGGATGGCTACTAAAATGGACTAATTATTTAAAAGGTTATCAAAGACGTTGGTTTGTTTTATCAAATGGAGTTTTATTTTATTACAGGTAATACTTAAATAACTGTGTAAATATCATAATTAATCATTGCTGGAAATTTCTTTATTTTTTTTTTTGCTAAATTTTCACATTAATCTATTATGTGGGTAATAGTTTTAATTAAAATGCATCAACAAATACTTTAAAAAATATTAATTTTTATTTTTTTTTTCGCTCAAATTTTTAGCTTATTTTTTTGAAATAAAAATTCTTTAGACAACATACATAGAAATGTGTCCGTTATCAGAACATTGGGAGTAGGCATTATAATTTTTTTGTGTTTTGTTAAAAATTTATTTTTATTAATGTAAAATATAGCTACTTAATTCTTTTTTTTATAGGGTTTCAGGTACTTATAAAAATTTTTTTTAGTAGACTAGTTTTTTTTTTTTTAAATTCTGTTATCAGCTAGAGAAGTACAATCATATTTGATACTAAATTAATATTAAAATGTTTAAATTGATGTCTAATATTTCAACAACTTTTTTTTAAACAAAAAATTAAATCCTATCCTAATAGGGGAATTGTGTATCAGTGATGCGTTTTTATGATGGAAAAATATATCTGTTAAAAACTAACTAATAGATCCTATAGAAAATACGTAAAAAATTTCCAATACAAAAAGAAGCTAGGGAGGCTATTCTAGAGCAAAATTTATTGATATTTTCTCCGAGGAATAATATCTTTATGATTGAAAAGTAGCTTTATTTAATTAATAATAACATTTTAAGTATTATCAAAATGTGAATATTATTAATTTTTGTTAAAATTGCTTTACGTTAAGGCATACACACATACTTATGTACGTAAAAACCATATGAATAACATACCATACCATAAATACTAGACAACAAAACAATGTAAACATTACTTTTTTGCAGGCCATTTTCTGATCTTGCATTTTTAATTAGGCCAAAGTCACAAAAGGGAAAACTTTATATATTCGAGTTAAAAGTGGAATTGAAATCTTATTAAATAAATATGTAAAATTACCAAAGTCACTGTGTATATCTTTTTCAATTAAATTTATCAAGCATTTCATTACATTTGTCTCAACTAATATTACGAGAAAATACTTATAAGATTCCAGAATAAAGAAAAATATCACAATAAACTTATTCTCATATCTTACAAAAAAAAAAAAAAAAAATTAGAATGAGACAAAACCTCATTCAAGTGTTTTTATTTAAAAAGAAAAACCATTAAAACTTGACTGTCTAGCAGTAAACTAAAAAAGTGTCGTTTAGATATCCGGATAGTAATTCTGAAAATATATACTAAAGGCTGGTGGTGAAATACATAAATTTAACTAGGTGAAAGAAAATAAAAATGATTAGTGTGAATTATTTAAATAATAAAAGGGAAACAAATATAAATGTTCGATGACACGAAATTTGAAAACTTCAATAAACAGGTAATACTACCTCAGCGGTGGTTAATGTAAATTTTCGAATCCGGTAATATTACTAGATTCAAAAGCATAAATTAAACTAAGCATCTTCCTAAAAAAAATGTTAAAAATTACCCATATTAAAAATGTAAAAGACATTAAACTTAATCATAATATTCTAACATTAAAGTAAAAAAATTTAAGAATTTTATTCATAAAATTTATTGCCCCTATAGCAAAAAATAAACATACTAAAACTAAACTATTATCCCAAATGTATAACTGCAGTTCTTTTTTCAATGTTGCTTTTTTTCTTTTATCAAGGTCAAAATTTATTTTTGGCAACAATTCATAATAATTTTACCAATTTACTAATTTAAACACTATTTAAAGTTATTTGTGTTATATTAATAAAATTTCCTTAAATAATTTTAAGGGAACTAAATTTTTTCTTATTTTATAAAACGTGTTTTTCTTTTCATCGAGAAATATAAAAAAAAAACAAATAAATATGTTTAATTTCAAATTTAATAATTAAGTTTAAACTAATGCATGCGAAGAAAAGTAATGTAAACAAAATATAATTGAAAATTTTTTTATGTATATACATATATTAAGAATTGAAGAGTAATCTCCCCTCTCTAAATTTTCTGCAAAAATTTTGGTCTGTTTTTAATAAAACACACTCAACAATGTGATGACCTGCTGGGTCCAATTTATAATTTTCCAACTACTAAAAATAATTTTACTTAATTTGTTGTTGTGTATAAAAAATATATATACATCATATTAATGTATAGAATATATAGGTATTTATTAATTATCTTTCGGTATTGAGACCATGCCCGGATCTACGATTTTTTGACCGGGGCAGATACTTGTAGTGGCGCCCCTCAAGTGTGGAAATACATGTCTTCAAAAGTTCAAAGCCGAAAATACTGGGTAGGGTTTTTATGATCGGAAAATACGAACCCTATAATAAATTTTAACTCATTATAAAAATTACGTATTAGACAAGAAAAACAGTATACACATCTTAAATTTATAGGCTCCAGCATTTTTTTCTGGTTTATCTTGCTACAAACTTACACGACGTGCTTTCCTTTCTGCGAAAGAGTCTATTAGCTGATCAAAGTTGGCCTCATAGGCAGTTTTATTTTTAATAGCTAATATTGCGAGGCCAGATAGACGTTCCTGACTTATGGTTGAACGTAGATAGCTCTTAATTATTTTGGGTTTGCTAAAACTTCGTTCACAACTTGCAGATGTCGTTGGTAATGTGCAGTATATCCTTAGAGCTATTCTAACATTAGGAAATGCTTCTTGCAAGTCGTGCTTGCACAGAAGCTGTAAGAGGTCCAAAGCACTTGATTTTTCTTTAATTCCTGTCACTAAACTTTTGAATATAGTGAGTTCCTCACAAAAATCAACGGTATTCAAATTTCTTGAATATTTTTGCGCTAGATTAGCACCATATTTCTGGAGATCTTCAGTTGAACTGTTCAAAAATGTATGACCACATAAAAAAGCAAAATTTTCATTTAAACTTTTCGCGCTCTCTATCCGTATTTCAATTTCTTTTAAAATCTTGTCAAAAACAACTTTTAAATCTTTGCAAAATAGTTGAACTGGGTCAAGTGTTCTGGACTCGTCCTCGCAGAGTTCATCATATTGTCTTTTCTTCGTAGAAATTCGTTTGTTTCTGAGGACCGGGTCAAATCCCAACTTTTCAGTTTAAGGCGTAGCTTCTTCGATTCAATGTTCTGTTGGTTTTTCTCTCATTTCCTGTAAGATTTTAAGAAGACCTTGCATTAGCGCCACAGAACGCGAAATAATGATATCCTTTTTTTGTATTTCAACGTTAACTCTATCAATCTGTCAAAGAATATTAGCCCAAATTGTCAAGTTAAGAATAAATTTAAAATCCATCATTGCATGCAATAGATGACCAGCTTCATACTTAGATTCTGCAGTAAAAGAGGATTCCTCAATTTCTTTCAGAGCTTCGACAACTTCCTGTAAATTATTTAATAGAGCTTTTACAGCTAGGTGTTTTGCGGACCATCTTGTTTGGCTGCTTCCTTTTAAATTGGTTTTTGTACACTTTTGCATTACTTTCCACCGTGCCGTGGATCCAACAAAGAAACAAAAAAGCCTTTGTACAAGTCCAAATAGGCCAACTGCTTCTGAACATGAAGACACTGAATTTGCACCCACCAGATTTAAAGAGTTTGCAAGGCATGGCACAAACTCTGCCAGCTCGTTTATTTTGATGACTCTGGATTGGACGCCGGCCATATTAGAACCGTTGTCGTAAGATTGTCCACGGCATTTTTGCACATCTAAACCATCAGCTTCCAACTTTTGTAGAACTTGCTATGTAATATATTCTCCAGTTTTTCCATCAACTTCTATGAAATCAATAAAATTTTCTTTTATTTCACATTTATAGTCTGTTATTTTAATGTATCGAATCACTTGGCTCATCTGTTCGGTGTGAGATACATCTGGAGTGCAATCAAGCATGATGGTGAAGTAATTGGCCTTCATAATCTCATTTATAATGGTTTTTCGAACTTTTTCTGCCATTACATCGATTAATTCATTTTGAATTGTCTTTGACAAATAGGATACCTGTCCCTTTTTAACGTGTTCTAACTGATATTTGAGAGTTTAATTATATTTGGCGAGCAGGGTAATCAAATTCAGAAAATTTCCTTGACTTGGTTGAGGGAAGTTTACAGTGAAATCACTAAGTGTTTCCTTGGAACCTCTTAAAGAAAGACAGTTTGTAGCAAGAAAGAGGATAGCGTCCATTATAGCATGTAGAATTTGCCTCCATTTTTCTTTTTCGGTGTGAATTAGCTGCTCCATGTCACGATCGATGCCCTGACAGGATTTCATTTGCTGCAGACGTGTCTTCCATTTAATAATGCATTCCTTATGCATATGCGATGTTTCATGAACATGTAATATTTCAGTAGCTTTTTTCCAATTAATTAGATCCGTTTTACCCAAGGCTGAAGCAGAATTACTGGCGTACAGTTTGCAGGCGATACAGTAGATTGCATTTTTTGTTTTGGAATAAAGAAGCCAAGATCGTTTAATATATTCCATATTAGCCAATGCTCTGGACCACATTAAATGTGTCAAACGCCTACCATTTCGCTCGGTGGATCTGAAGTCTATGTTGCCAGGTTGTTTATCGCTTAGCAATACAGCTTCTTTGCTGAATAACGACCTTTGTTGATCTGTAATTTTTTCATGGTCGGGCCATGTACCTGGATCCGTTGCATCCAACTTTGTCTTTGTAATTTGACTGTAATAAATCACTAGATGTTAGCTCAATGTCGTCTTGCTGCTGAGATATTGCCAACAATGAATACTTTCTTCCTTCATCTAAGCCTTGGAGCTCTGAGTGTTCAACGGGACCAGTCGAATTATGTTGGGGCCAAATTCCAGTCATTTGAGCTACCTGGAATCGCAGTATCGGAAGTAAAGCCTAAAATTTCGTCTGCTATCTGAAGCCATATTTTCATTTTCGAAGCCGATTTATTTACTTTTTCATTTTTATCCTTAGCTATTTTTCTGTTTTCAGCACCAGACAGCTTTTTTCTAGATGCGTTCATCATTTGCTTTTTACCATCTAACAATGTAATTAAATATACTTTAACTCTAATAAATACTCAAGTTGCGTTGTTAAATACAAGTCAGTATATAAAAAATATAAGACTCAAAGGAGTCAAAAAACTTAAACCTTAACCTTTAAACTTAACTTATACAACATGAAAATAAATGTATATACCTGATAATGATGAAATAATATATGTATGAGGATGCAAACTTTACACAGCAATCACTTAAAAAAAATATAAATCCGTAGCGCCAGCAATCACATAAAGACACACTTGAATATTAACAAATACACACAATAGTTACAAAATATATAGTCACTTATTGTTAGTTGCCAACAGAAATTGGCGTAAACACAACACGTGGAAAACTGATCATGAATTGACACGACATTTACAACTCTATTACTATACGCTAAAGAACTTAATATGCTTTATAGTCTTCCCTTTGGCAAAATAGGTAAGGCTAATATAGTTTGAACTTAAATAATATTTTCTGGAAATTGAATAATTCTATATTTAGAACATTTTTGATTTATATTGCTATCACTCTTTATTATATTAAATTTACTTTTCGTAAATAATAATGCATTATAAATGCAAGTAAACTAGTTTAAAGGTACAAATTGTATTTTTTGAATGACTTGTAAAGTAATTATTGCGGTGAATATACTTCTGAATGTAACCACGGCTCAGATCGCTTTCCAATTCGCTTTCCAGTTCGTTGTCCAAATCGCTAATCTAGACACAGCCATACGTTTTACACATGCTTTATGCATGATATATGGAACGCATACGTGATTGAGATTTCCTGCTGGATATGTTCGTATGAACATATGTTAATTTTGACATTCGCCCTATCTCAAATTCGTTCTATTTGTCACATTTGTATATCCATCCATCCACACATTCGTGTATTTGATCCGAATCACAATATTATTTATAATTATATTATAGAAAATTTTTACAAAAATGCCTTAAACTATTAATAAGCCCGAAAAGAACACTTTTGCATTTGAATTTGGTATTTTTAATGTTTGTGTTTCATGAATTTGCGAACTTTGTACATACTTCACATAGTCGCCGGACAATATATTAAGGCAAATGCACCCGCTCTACACATTTATGTATTTGTTAGAATTGCATAGTTTACCGAATGTCTGGAGGCGGCATTAGCTATAATGATGATAAAAAAAAATTTTTGCTAATCTAAAAACTGACAAATTTAATAATCAAATGTTTGATGAAAATTTAAAAATGATTAGTTAAGGATATAGAGATATAGGATATTTAAATAAAGTACTAAGAAACGCAAAAATTTCAATTCAAAATTTTTTCTTATTCTAATAGTAGGTACATTTAAGTTAAAACAAAAACAAAGTTGAGAATCACTGACGTAAGCAAACAAAGTGCGAATGCCATCTATTAGAATATAGGCAACAAAATATGTTTTAAATAAAGCACTGATATAAATGATATTGCTCAGTTATTATTATTTATTAGAGGTGTTAATGAAAACTTTTAAATAACCGAGGAACTGGCCTGCATGCGTTCTTTAAAGGAAACTACAACGGGGTATGATATTTTTCGTGAATTTCAGGAAAGGCTTTCAACTTTGAAAGTGCCTATAACAAATACATGTAATATTACGACCGATGGAGTACCAAATATGACAGGAAAAATATTTGGATTTCTTGGACCCTTTAATCAAAACTACCCCGGGAACAATGTTGTTTTTCTACATTGTGTTTTACATCAAGATGCTCTGTGTAAATCTGCATTGAATATGAAACCCGTGCTTAATGCAAAACTTGTAAATATTAATCGGTCTCGTGGGCTTACTCAAGGCAATTTCGGGATTTTCTTCAGTCCGTGCAAATCTGAATAGTCTGATGTACTGTATTACATGAAAGTAAGGTGAAGTAAGGTAAGGTGGCAGCTAAAAGACATGAGTAAAAAAGGTTTTGCGGAGTGCGAAATGTTAGAAGATACAGAATGGCTTTCGGACTTTGCATCTTTCACAGATCTTCTTTGTCATATGAAAAACTTGAATGTCAAGATGCAAGAAAAAATCAATTTATCGACGATATCTGGGCCCATAGCAAAGCTTTTAAATTAAAACTTAATCTCCATGAAATCCATGAGAAACAATGTTTTGCGGAGTGCGAAATGTTAGAAGATACAGAATGGCTTTCGGACTTTGCATCTTCCACAGATCTTCTTTGTCATATGAAAAACTTGAATGTCAAGATGCAAGAAAAAAATCAATTTATCGACGATATCTGGGCCCATATCAAAGCTTTTAAATTAAAACTTAATCTTAATCTTAAACTTAATCTGTTTGCTGCGCTAAGAATGACTTTTCTCATTTCTCAAGGTTAAATTGAATAACCTCAGTAAATGAAGGGAAACTTAAGAATTCTGAAGATGGCTTGAAAAACCTGAATTTTGAGTTTGAACGCAGATTTCAAGATTTCAGTGCCATTCAAACAGAATTGGATATTTTTACCATGCCTTTCAACGTAAATTGTAAAGTAGTGAGTTCAGATTTGCAGCTTGAATTAATTGAGTTCCCATCTAACAATCATTTCAAGCAGCTGTTTCTAATTATGCCAAAGTTAGAGTTTTACAAATCACTATCGAAAGTAATTTTCCCAAATTTACTATCTCATGCCCAGAAAATCAGTGTTATGTTTGCTTCATCTTATATATGTGAACAAGTGTTTTCAACTACAAACTTTAGAAAGAATAATTTCAGAAGTAGACTGACAGATGAGCATTTAGCCTCGTTCCTTAGAATCAGTACATCCCACTTCGAACCTCAATATAAGTAACTTTTAAAAATGAAATGGCAATTTCATTCATCTAATCAACATATTTAAATTTTAATAGTTGTATATTGTTTTTAAAATTTTAGAAAAACTTTTGGCCCGCCAACTTTTTTCTTCGATTTTTGGTCCGCGACCGAAAAAGTTTGCCCATCCCTGGACTAACTGTTTTGAATTATTATATGTATTGCGTATATTTTCACTTCTACCGAGTGTGAATTGTACACATGTGTTTTTTTTTCTGTTTTTTTTTTCAATTAGTGAAATATTTATTACGTGGTCTGGGATATGTTAGGGCAGGTCTAATGAACTTCTCTCAACATATATATATGTACATATTTTTTTAGTAGAAGAACCTCATACCTTTTAATTTTCTTGGAAGTGATAAAAAATAAATTTTGTACATTAATTATTATTTTAATATCTTACAAAAACTGCTGGAAAGTACCTAAAACCCAAATACTTTGGCAATCTCCTGTTAATATTCTAAAAAATATGACATAAAAAAATTTATGAGAAAAAGAAAATTAGTGATGACTAATGAATATTTTAAAATCCATGCAGCAAAAAAAAGAAGAAAAATAAAACCTGTGTACGCATAAAAACTCTCAACTTGTTAAATTTATCAAGAACGATCTGAAACACAAATTTAATACAATCAAAATGATTAAATTTAATTTAGGTAATATTCTACTCAAATAATCGATTCTAATCATAAATATGATAAATATCTGAAATTATTGAAATGACCAAATTGAGTTTTAAAGTTATTTAAAATTTTAAAGATTATTTAAATCTCTTTTATATGCGTGGAAGCATACAAAACTACAAAACTTCATAACAAACAGAAAATGCGTTATACACAAAAAAGAAAAGAGGAAGATCAATAAAATATTGATATTTTCTTGCGTTCAACATCTCAGTCAGACTCAATCTCAGAACACGTGATTACATATAAATTTCTAATATGGTATTTACACCGACGCCAACAAAGTAGTTTCCATAACACCAATGCATGCTTTGTTAGAAAGTTTCATTCGAAACTACTTTTGGTTTCCATACTATCTAGCGAATATAGTACTACTATATTTGTTTCAGTTTCCGCATATTTAATTTACTCTATGACCCTTCCCCAAATATTTTCGGAGTGAGCTTCCGGAACTATTAAAGGAACAAATTGAAAGAGAAATAAAATAAATAAGGTTATGTTTCCATCTACATTAATAAAATAATTTTAATATAATAACAAACAGCGGTTTTTTGAATAAAGTTATTTCATTTAAATACTCCAAATTTCCCTAAGAGTTTTGTTAGATACATTTCATTTTGTTTCACTAATAATATAATTTCAAAACCCGGTGTAAACACCCATTATCTGTTTGCAGGTCTTAAGACTAAAATCTTGAAAAATTGACTGCTGAGAATAATTCAGTTTATTTAGTAATAGCGTCAACCGATTCAAAATTTGATAATATTTTTTTTTACTAAACTGTTTAGAATTAAATAAACATAAGTAAATGGTTCAATAATATAAAAGAAAAACAGAAAAGAAGAAGGAGAAAAATTAGCACTATAATTTTTAGGTAAAGGAATCAAAATCGATGTAAATTTTGGCTGAGAATTGAAATTATGGCCTCCGCAACTGAGAACAATCACATAGGCTTATTTACAGCTGTATTTTTTTTGTTTATATTATGTTGTGCCTTACACCCTAGTCAAACAGACGAAGATTCTAGTTTTCTGAATCTATTTTTTTGTCTCAGCCAGCCAGAAGTCGCGATGTACGTGGTTTATTAAATTAGAATCTAATCAAATTTAACCTAATTTAACTAGCAACATGAACGTGGTTTTTGTATTCTGACATTTGGTAGTGCTGAAAGGTGAAAATTTTGCCTTTTCACTACGGCTATTTGACACTTAATGTCAAATATTGTTTTTTTTTTGTTTTTCCGATGATTGTATATTTTTCTTTTAATATAATTGAAGCATCTACTATTTTCCCTAAATTTGTTATTTATTTGCAAGTTAAAATATTTCATGTTCGTATCTGTTTTCCTGCTATTTATTTTATTTACAAAGGTACAATAGTAAAAAATTGTGGCAGAAAAACAAGATTATGTTTTTCAAAAGTAAATTTTTATACTATAATATTTTATTTTTTAAACAAAATTAGCTACCAAACAGTCTAAAATCAGCTGATTAGTTTTTGGCAGCTCAAGTCAAAAAAATAGATTGTCTCTCTTTGATATGGGGTCAAAAGGACTCGGGGTTTTGAAAAGATTAAATTTCAGAAAACGAGATTCTTTCCTCTGTTTGAGTTAGCATTGTATCCGTTTTATTTATTGTGTCTAATTTTGCTTTTACTTTTTGTAAGCTGTTCATAAGAAAAGTTTTAAATGGAAATCTAACTAAAAAAAATAAAAATTTAGAAAACAACAAAAGAATTACTTAATAAAGCATTTTTCACATTGCCTAATATAAATTTAAAGATAAAGAACAGAAAATAAAACAATGATTGCTGCCTTAATTTGCTGATTTTAGAGTTGCTTAATGTATTTAACAACTAGTTAAAAAATTAATTTTATAAATTATTTTTCCTATTTATTTGAATAATTATTATCATTTTATTGATTGATAATTTTCATTTGATATAAATTATAAAAATGAAGACAATGATTTTTATCAATATAGCTTTGTTAAAAGTAAAAGGATCAAAATATAAAGAAACATAAATCTTATTTATTGTTTTTAAATTTTCCTTTGATTTTATTCATTATTAACTATCAAATATTTCATTTGAAAATTTTAACAAAAAAGGATGGTTCAATAAGTCCATAGGTCAAAATGAAAATGTGCAAAAAGAAGAAGATTAAGTCAGTAAAGATAATTGGTTAAATATCAAGGATGGTGCGGAAATTATTGCAATGTAATATTCAAGTTTTTTTAGTCTCATATCTAAAATTATTTTCACATAAAATTTTTAAGGAATTGTTTTTAAGTAGATTAAGCTACCGAATAAATTTCTTATACTTAAATAGAAGATATTTGAGATAAACTGGTTTTCGTGATCTGAATGGAAAAGAGAACATTTTAAAGAAACTATTTGATTAATAAATGAGACCTATAAATTTATAATACACTAAAGAATAATTGGCTTTTTTTAAATACGACATTTCTGTGTCATTTTTCAAGTAATATATTCATGCTATCTTATCTGAAATGTGTATTTATTGAACTATTCTTTTCACTATTATTTCAAACAATATTATAAATAATTTTTTCATAATTTAATTAACTATTTATTTTTGCAAATTAAAATAATATTCATCATATTAATATTTTAAAAAGCCTAAAAATATAAAAAATCTAATCATGGCATTTTGATTTTTGTACATTTTCTCATTATTAAAAGTATTATTTAAATAAACTACTTCTGCTATTGTTGGAAATTTAATTTAAATATCATTAGAAATATCAAAAAATAAAACAACCCAAAATATATACATGCAAAAACATATTTGAATTTAAAACTACTAAAAATAAAACAAAATTTCGATGCCATTTTGCAACATATATTCATACATTCATATGAGCACAAAAAAAATTCAATATTCAAAACTCTAATTGTACTTAACAAGAGCTGAGCATGGAAGTGGATCAATGAATGCTGGGGGGAAGCTATCAATACATCGACGAAGGAAAGGCTCCCGACAGGAGTGAGTAGAATTAGTTAAGAAAATATCATTTTAAAGCAAAAAAAAAAAAAACAAAAAAAATGAAATAATAATAAAATTTCATTTTATTTCATTTTTTTGAATTCGGCAAAGAAAACTTTTATATTTATTTTTTAAATTTATTTTTGGTTTGGTTAAATAATAGTTTGCTTTTAATGATTTCTTTTTGGCATGAAAAATATTTTTAATAAATAAATATTTATGTTAAATAATTAAAAAATTATTTTGCACATCAAAAAAAACCGATCTTTAAATATTTTTATATTTTATATTTAAGATTTTTTTCAAATAAATAAATCTAGTAATAATTAAAAAGTCCCAAAAAATTAAAATTTTTAAACTAAAAATATTTTATGAATAATTTTTTGTTTTATTTCAATTGTATTTAAATGTAAAATCATAAGCAAAAAACTTAATTTAAACGTCAGACGTCATATAATTTGATCCAAAAGAAATCTTTCCATGCTACAAAGTGGAAAAATATTTTAATATGTTTCAATTATTGTGCATGGGTAAATTTCTTGTGTCAAATGTGCAAAAAGCAGTAATCGTATAACTGTATATTATATCATCTTTCTAATTTTATATAAAATATAAACAATTTGTAAGCTTAGAAGTTTAACTCACATATGATTATCACAATACTCATAATATAATTTTTCAATATCTAAATTTTGGAGCTAGATAGTATAGCTCCTGCATGCCTAAAATGCTTTAAAGTATTCAATTTTTGTTTTCGCACTTAGTAGGTATTATAATAAGTTCTTATCTTCTAAAGAATAAGCAATCTACATTACCTAATAGTAAAACTAAAAATCCATCATTAGTTATATAGAGAAACTTTGTAGATAGAACGACTAAAAATAATAGAATATCGTTTTAAATGCCCACACAAGTTGCTCTACTGGCCACTTCTTATTAGCTTTAGTAATGAATTTTTCTCTAGGGCACTTTCAATGCATGATTATTTTCATGAAAAATTCACTGATATACATTTTCTTCAAATTGGTCAAGTTCGAAGTAAAGAGCTTGATATGCTTGCCTGTTTTTATATCAGGAAAATCTAAAGAATGATAGCAGTAGTAGTAATAGTAGTAGTAGTAGTTTTTGTTTTTGTGGTTTTTTAATTGGTCTGACGCTAGCATTTTTCCTTATTTCCAGAAGAAATTGATATAAGATTTCTCTTTGATATCCCTGACAGATATTTATACCAACATCTCCTTAGATAATTTCCTCTCTTTAACATATCCCTCATCCCCACAATAGTAGGTGTATTCTCTAAAGCTCGTTGTAATTGATTTCCCTATTTTACAGACCTTTTTGTTTATTTTTTTGGACTTTCCTCTAAGATATGATATAATAAATTCTATTTTTCCGAAATTGTAGGTACTTATTCATAGTTTATACGTATTAAATATTATTAAAAATATTTCTGCTTAATATCTTGACCAGAACTTACTCACAGGCTCACTTTTTTTACAGGCATGCCACATTTTAAACAAGCCTGCAAACGTCAAACGCTTACCGATTTAAATTTATTTAAGTCATTAAAAAATAAAAAATAATTCAAAACATCTAATTTTTTAAAAGTTAAAAAAAACAAAAAACTCTGTTAATCTTGTTGTTTTGATGTGTTGAATAATTTAATAAAAATTAAATTTAAAATAATTTTTTATTTTAATTATTTTTCCTTAGGCCAGTCGTTATTATATTTTTTAAAAGATTTCAATTTTTTTGTTTCCTTTTTGTTTTTTTAAAAAAAAACTTTTTTTCTAGATTGCGTTTTTTGAAACGACTCCTTCAGAAATTTGGGTAATCTTTTTTTTAATTTAAAAATTATACACAAAAACTACTAACTCATCAATTCATTTCTGATATATTCCATTAATTTTTATTTTGTTTTATATAAAGTATAAATACAATTATTAAATTATTTAGTTACGTTATTTAGTGTTTTCTTTTTGGTGTGTCAAACTAAAAAGAACTTAAAATTATTAAAACTACTTTTTTTTTTTGACGGATTTTTTAAACGCTGAAAAATGAAATAATAGTTTTTTTTTATATTATAAAGTTTATATATTCAGTTCTATGAGGTTCATTTAAAATTTTTATTAATTATAAAAAATTATAAATACTTTTCTTCTGTATGAAAATGTGCACGGAGCCATTGAATTGTTAGTATCATCATATCTTCTTTAATCTAATTTGTTTTTAAATAATAGCATAATATATCTAATTAATTTATCTAATTTGACGTAAAACAGTTAATTTATCTGACAGTAAAAAATTTAAAAACGTGATTTATGATACAAATGTATTATGTAAATTTCTTATGTGAAATTAACAAACATTTATTAATAAATTTGTAATATAGAATTATGTTATAACAGCATTAACTGTTAATCAAACTTGTATATAGATTTTTAGACGTGATTGTACCTTAAATCTCGAATAGAGAAAATAACTAAGCATTTAATCTCTTCAGAAATGTTGAAAATTGTCTATTTAATTTTTCTTTATTATTATTCTCTAAAATAAAAGTAATTTATCATTAAAAAAAAGTGTTGAATATGCACATATATGGTCATTTAGTGTTATTAGGAATAACTAGCGTAGATAAGGATGAGATCAGGGGAAATAATTCTTTACTTTCGCTAATAATATTAGTGGTAATCAAAGAATAAAAGCCAAGACGCCTAAGAAAGTTGAATATCAGCATATCATATCCCCCTCCTCTTCTCTCCAATCGCAAGAAGCTTACTATGCTACTATTATAAATGAAAAAAAATTTTATAATCAGAGAAATCAAGTGCGTGAGGGTTAAAAATTTCAAGCTTTTACTTCGGATCAAAACAAAAAAAAATAGTGTGCTCCTAAATTTTGTTTTTTATGATGCAATTTTATATAATTTATATCCTTAACGTTTTATCCTATTTTATTGGACACTATGTATTAGTTATATTTTCATTGATTCTTAAAAATTTTAAAAGTTTTTTTTCAGCTTGCACATTCTCAAATCTAATTAAGTGCCAGTAGCTTTTATTTTCTTTTTCGTTTCATTTTTAATAAAACTCTTTTTTTATCATCTTAAGCTTTAAATAAATAAATATTTCTTGCGTACTTTAAAATTTACAAAATATTTAAATATTCTTAAAATTCGCTTCTGTGATGTAGTTAAAATAGTTTAAAAACAAAAGGAAATTTCTAAATTTTTAATTTATTTAATTTCAAAATTTTACTTTTATATGAATAAAAAATAAAATTGTAAATTTGAATGGTTTTAAAAAAATGTTGATACAGGGACTTAATTATTATCACATCTAATTTTGATTAAATTTTAGTATTTTTTATTTATTTAGATTCATTTCTTTACTTAAAATTTCGAAAATATTATTAAATAAATATTAAATATAATATGAATTAAAAACTGATAATATTTGATAGAAATCAAGCTGAAATGGCACACACGTGTCGTGGTACGATATCTTTACATGGAGCACTTATTCACACTGTAGACTCGTGTACTTTTGTTATATCAAATGGTGGTACCCAAACTTTTCATATAAAGGCAGCTAATGAGGTTGAACGTCAATCATGGGTAACAGCACTTGAATTAGCCAAAGCCAAAGCAATGTAAGTGATGTATATATATATATATATATATATATTTTCACTTTACTTTTATTGAAATTAAATTTAAAATATTTATATATATACATTTACATATATATATGCTTTTATTGTCCAAATATTTAGACGAGCTATGGAAAGTGAAGAAGATGAAGAAGAAACACAATCACAGGCAATACCTAGCGAAGAATTAAATGTTGTTATTAGAGATTTGTCTGGCCGGTTAGTTTTTAAAATATTTTTATTCTTGAATTTTTAAAATATATAAAACAAATTTATATATATATATATATATATATATATATATATATATTTCTTCTAAATAGATTGGAAAATTTACGAACATGCTATGATTTAATATCAAAACATGGTAAAGCATTACAAAAAGCTCTTGGTGAATTAGAAACTGGAGATGATTATGCTGGTAAAAGTAAAATAGTTAATGAACGTGCAACACTATTTAGAATTACTTCAAATGCAATGCTGAATGTAAGTAACATAATTTTATTGAAAAATAAAAAACACAAGAAATGATGTTCTTTATATAAAACTCACGTGTGAGATAAATTTTTTTTTCTTTATCCTTCTAAATGTTATGGAATTGAACATTAAAACATTTCTTTCACTTCTTTCCTCTTCGAGGAATCTTGCGTGCTTAATAATGGAGAAGTGCATAAGTGAGAAATTCACAGATAGAGCATGCCGAAAGTAGCTCTCATAGCTACTTTTCATGGAGAAAGTAGCTATAATTGTTTTTATATGTAAAGCTTAAAATATCATATCAGACGTTACACGCTATATTTACAGGACGTTGATATGTGTCGTGAGTAATTTTTACATGTTATATGATCAGAGCATTACCAAGCAAAGTGAAATGTCATTTTTGGACTTAGAAAAAATGTAAAGTGAAGGAAAATTACCAGGTGTGTCGGTAAGTCTTTTCCGGTTTTTGTAACAGATGCCCTAATCACAAATATGCAATGTCTTGATCTTAATCGTATGCTATTTTATTCTACTGACTACCTAAAAACTACACGGGCTACGTTCCTTTAAAATAATAGCATTAGAGATTTGTAATTTTTTTAAAATGTCGAGTTTTGTGCCTGAAAACGTGCATTTACGGCACGCATTACTCTTCTTGTTTCATCAAAAGAAAAAAGCCGCGGAAAATCATCGTTTGCTGGTAGAGACTTACGGTGAGCATGCATTGTGTCTGGTGGAACCAAGCTGATGTCATATACTATGAACTGATCGATACCGACAACAAATGATGAATTTGAAGCTTGCATTGATCGAAAAACGTCCACAATACGGTGAAAGACATGATCAGGTGATTTTGCAGCATGACAACGCACCGTCTCATACAGCAAAACTAGTAAAGGAAGTGTTAAAATCATTTAGATGGGAAGTTTTAACACACCCACTGTACTCTTCAGACCTAGCCCCATCTGACTACCACATGTTCGCATCGATGGGGCGCGCGAATTAAATAAGTTCTCTCAGTTAATTATAAAAAATAATAAAGCAAATAATTTTTTATACTATTTATTATACTAACTTATTAGCAACTAAATTCTACTTTCACAATTGTATTACTATTTAGCAACTTAACTTCAACTAACTTTCATAATTAATATTTTCTTCTTATATACTAGTTTTTATCATGAATGGACTTTATAATAATTGTTATTGAATATTTAATTATGTATCAAGAATGGACTCATGATTGTTGATATCAAATACATAATTAAGTATCATGAATGGACTCATGATCGTTGATTATTAATTTATGTTTTAACAATGATAGGAATGGGTATTGACTTAACTTCTCCTCCCTTAAATTTAAGATTATCCTGAATCTTTTCTTTTTGTATTTTTATTACTATTATTATTATAATTGTTAAAGTACCTATTCCAAGATTATAATACAAATAATTTCTTTTAATAAATTTAATTTCTTCAATGTGTTTTATATTTTCAACCTGTTGTAAAATTATTTCATCAAAAGCTATTTTATTTTCTGTTTTTTCAATATTTATTTTATCTTTTATAAATCTTTCTTGAAATATTGTTGCTTTGTTTTTAAATGTTTTATTATCAATAGAAATTTTACAACTATTAAAGGATATTAAATAATTTCCTTTTAGTTTTATGATTCTTTCATCACAATTACTTATTATTGTATTATTATAATGGTTTATTAATAACATAAGTCCTGATTCTATTTGAATTGTTTGTTTTCTTATATTTCTAACTTTTTCACATATTTTCATATTCATAATTTTTTTTTTTTAATTTAATTTTATTGAGACTTTTTAATTACAATTGTATACAAAACTTTAGTCTTACGATCTAATAGTACTGAGAAATATTGGCCCAATAATAAGTGTATAAGCCTATTCTGGTGTGACAGTAACACCTACGTTCACAAAGTGAGTAGGTAGTGCTAAATATTAATAAGGTCTAAGTATTCTATAAACGCAGCTTGCTCCCGGCTGTCTTTCATATTCATACATTAATTAAATTCTTAAAATCTAAGTTATCAGATATTTCATAGGTTTTATTATTAATGTGAACAATTCGTCTTTTGCTTAATTTTAATTCTTCAAAATCTACATTTGGTATGGGAACAATCATATAGGATGGTATGTTTAATGTTTCTTTTGGGATTTCGATTGCGAAAACTATTTTGTTCTGTTGGAATACTGCTGTATTCATTTTAATATTGGGTAATTTTTCTATATCAATATCATATTTTGTAATTTCTTCATTTGTTAGTATATTGTTACTCTTATAACCGAATTTACTTGAGACGAGATTATTTTGTATTCGTTCGATATTATCTTTCATAATTTTTATTTTTAACAGTAATTCTAAATAAAATAACCTGTGGGATATTTCGTTGTTTATATCGTTAATCCGCTTTTGAATTTTTATTCTATCTGTGTCTATTGTTTTTCTTAACATCACAAAAGTTTCATTAAAGTGTGTATTAATATAAATTTACGTATTACTTTGTTCAATAAGATTGCGGTTATTTTCGTCAATAATTTTTAGGTGTTCTTCTATGTTTTGTCTATCATCGTCATACCTATGATATTGAATAATCCTCTTTTTTGTCTATGAAGGGTAATTGTATGAAATTTACCCTTTAGTGATCTTAATTCTATAAATATCGTTTCCATTCCATGTATTTTTAATAGTTTTGAATTTTCTTCTAGAGTATTAATAATATGACTTATTTATATTGGGTGAATTATATGTAGTATTATATTATATTACAATTCGTGTGAATTTGTACATTATTTTGTACATTATTTAACTTAACCTCTGTAAATCCTTTATTGCTTTCAATTTTTTCCATTACCAGGGTTGATTCAATTAGTTGAAATATCATTATTGAAATGTTCAATATCCATTTCACCTGAAAATTTAGTAGGTCTTTTAATATTTATAGGGTGTACATTGTGAAATTTTAACTTTTTATGTTTCGGTACATGTTTGTGTCTTAAACTTTTATAGTTTTTCACGTATCTCTCATTTGTATTTGGCTGAAATTCCTCCCTATTTTTATTAAGTTTAGTAATTATCTTAGTTTTTAATTCCTTAATCCTTGATGTAATTTTCGTTTTATCTACTTTTCCTTCCATCACATCGATAGGCTTACTTTTTGTAACTGAATGATATGACTTGTTGTACCATTCGATACATTTAAACATTCTTTCTTGTGTTGATAATTCTGATTTTTAATAGAGTGCCGTAAGGTTTTAACCTCGGAATCCAGTTCCACAGAACGGATTTTCCTGAAATCTTTCTTATTACATTGTTAAAAGCCTAAATAAAAAAGTTTACCCATCAAAATTTGCCGCTTCCGATTTTTTAATTATATATGGTGGGAGGGTGTGGTTTAGCACTTTTGAAAATCCGAACTTTTTTTTTCGCTTTTCTTATAGCTTGATATTTCAGAAATATAATTCTAAAACCTAAAGTGGATCTAAGCAAGACTGTCAAAGTTATCAGATAAATAAAGCCAGGCAACTAAGGCAATTAATAAGCTTTTAAAATTTTTAAACGCGTTTTTCTCGAAACTACTTTTTTAAAATCGGTGATCACCGCCATTCAAAGACTACATTACCGATTCACTTCAAACTTGCTACACACTTTCTACATAAAAATTATCTCCCCCTAAGGTTGGGTTTTAAAACTTTTTTTCACATTAAGGGGTTTTTTCAGTAAATAAAAAGCAGATGAGATTTCTATAAAAAATTAATATTTATTGTTTTGTTTTATAAATATTTTCATAAAAATATTTTATAAAAATAATATGCTGCAGCTTGTTGTAAGTCTGGCTGTTTCTCGAAAATTTTGGCAAAAACATTTTTTCCCCTCTTGAAAAAAGCGGACGTCGTGTCACATCCAGTAAAAGAATGTAAAATGGGGATATGATGTTTACATTTTAGTAATATTGTTTCCAAGCTTTTTGAAGAATACACTTTTTTAGATACTTTACCTTTTGCTGGTTTTCGAAAATAAATATCTTCTGCTATTTGGCGAGCGCGTGACTAATCGATGGAAAGGGGCCAGGTCTGGTGAATCAGTGAGATGAGATGGCATCTCCCAGTTGAGTGTCTCCAAGTAGTCTTGGACCCTTCTTGACGTGTGCGATGGGGCATTGTTATTAAAAAAAAATATTCCCATGTCTTTGTTTATAATCCGGCCTTTTTTCACGCATAGCATGGCGCAATTTGATTAGTTGTTGGTGGTAGTGGTGAGCATTGACAGTTCCACCAGGTTTCCAAAGCTCCTAGTACATGACACCCTGCTGATCCCACCAAACGCACTCAAGTCGAAATAGCCGTTTTTAAACCGATGAAGCCAGTCTCTGTAAACTGTTTCCGATAATGCACTGTTACCATAGCCATCCACATTCTATGTGATTCGACAGCCGGTTTCTTCAAATTAAAGCAAAAAAGCAGAGCTTTCTGCATATGCTCTTTTTTTGGTACAAAACTAGACATAATTACGCAAGGAAAAATGTATGTTGTATAAAATCACTGATGATATGCACTGATTGATGAAAACAGGTGTCAAACTCATACAAAAAAAGTATAACGTTTCTGTGGTAGCTTAGTATGCTCACTAGCGCCATCCACGAGCAAACAGCGGATTTAAGCATAAGCTTAAGTGTATTAACACCTAGTATATTTGGTTTTTGATATTTAAAAGTAAATAAAACTTAATAATATTTGAAACTTAATAACATCTTAAACGTAACCCGATAACTAGGAATTTTAATTGTTTTTATTTTGTTTTTGTATGGAATTGTTTTTATATATTACATTAAAAATTAATAAACATTTAAATTAAAAAAGAAATTCTTTTTATTCTGAAACTGCCCTTTCTTCATTTAAAATTTATTTCACAGCAATTTATAATGCCGGATTATTCAAAGGGGAACTCACGGAGAAAACATCAGTCCCAAATTCTTGCAATAATTCTTCGAAAAGTTTTTTCAGTAGAAAGTAGCCATAGCGGCTACTTTTCTTCCGCTTTTCTAACAAAATTCATTGATGTTTTCCACGGAAGAAGTTGAAGTTATGTCTGAAAAGTAGGTCTCTTTCATTAATAAAGTAGCTCTACTTTCCCTACTGGGATATTATTTTATGCTAGCCTAAATTTGCTGAGCAGGCGAAAGTATTACCCTCTTATAGTATGTACTTATTTGGGGCTTTCTTTTACAAATCGTACAAAAATTGACCGACACATTTTTGGTTTGGCTGAATTTTTTTTACGGTTTTAGCAATGAAAAAAAAAATATACGTGTTTGAGGGTTTTTTTTTTTTATTTTGGAAAATGGAGGGGGTCAAAGTTTTGAAAATTTCGTGATTTGAAGAGTAGTTTTAAAAAATTCATAACATCGGTTTTATTGGGGCTAGGAGCCTTTTGTTTTTTTTGTTTTACAGTTAAAGGGTTGAATTTTTTTAAAAAAAATATTTAAAAAAAAATAATTAAAAAATTTTTATTGTTATAAACAAATGAATTGTTTATATCGATTTTTAACTGTCATACCCACCTTGTAGCGAGTTCTTTTTATTACCATTGTGCTCACCGTCTAATTTTAAATAAAAAACAATTTTTTAATTGATGGAGAAACTATTCCTACTATTAAAACAAAATTATTTTTCAAGCGCCCCACCCCATATTGCACTCCACTGTGTGCGCATTTTCTTATTAAATATTGTTTTCCTTCGTTATACATATGTTTATCTTAATTTTTTATTTTTTATTTATATATTTTTTGTTTTTTATTTATATAAAGAAATTATTAATAACATTAGTTATTAACAAAAAAACCATGATGGAAAATGAAAGGAAATAAAAAAAAAATTTATTTAAGGGGGTCTTCTGGTTTAGGTGTTCGAATTTTGGGTGTTTTTTCGGACGCCATAAAATAGAACCAATAAACATTTTTAACTAAATTTTTTTTATTTTTGGTTTACTAATGCGTTAAAAATATATAAAATTAATAATATTGAAAAAAAAATCACAATTGAAAAAACCACAGGCCTGCAAAGTGGGGGCTCTTAAAAAGAAAGTTGTTCCTGGTGTGCACGACTCCAACCCTTCCAGTAGTCTGAAGAACAAAATCTTTCTTAATTCTTGAACAAGAGGAATGTAGCTCTGGCATTACGAAGAGTTTTTATTAAAAAAAAGTCTTTTTGCACGAAATGGCGGCAGTTTGAGAAAAAAGTTTTTTTTCTGTTTTTTTACTCTTTTTTATTTTCCATTAAACTTTTTTTGTTAATAACTAATGTTATAAATAATTGTTTTCAATTTCTTTATATAAATAAAAAATAAAAAATTAAGATAAACATATGTATAACGAAGAAAAACAATATTTAATAAGAAAATGCGCACACAGTGGAGTGCAATATGGGGTGGGGCGTTTGAAAAATAGTTTTTTTTTAATAGTAGGAATAGTTTCTCCATCAATTAAAAAATTGTTTTTTATTTAAAATTAGACGGTGAGCACAATGGTAATAAAAAGAACTCGCTACAAGGTGGGTATGACAGTTAAAAATCGATATAAACAATTCATTTGTTTATAACAATAAAAATTTTTTAATTATTTTTTTTGAAATATTTTTTTTTAAAAAATTCATTTTTTTAACTGTAAAACAAAAAAAACAAAAAGCTCCTAGCCCCAATAAAACCGATGTTATGAATTTTTTTAAACTACTCTTCAAGCAAAAATCACGAAATTCTCAAAATTTTGACCCCCTCCATTTTCCAAAATAAATTTAAAAAAAAAATCCTCAAACACGTATACCTTTTTTTTATTGCTAAAACCGTCAAAAAAAATTCAGTCAAATCAAAAATGTGTCGGTCAATTTTTGTACGATTTGTAAAAGAATGCCCTATTTGCAAGTTTACTACCAAATAAGCTCATATAATAAAAAAAAGCGTTCGTACCTACTAACTTTTCGACTTTAGTTTACACATTCGACACATTCATTTAACTGGTTGAAACAATTGAAAATATTAACTCGTGTCAGCAAGAAATAATTCAAAGACTTAAAATCTCTTTAATTCTAGATAGAAAATATATCAATTATTTTAATTATTTAAATCTTAAATATCTCAAAAAAGAAATAAAAATATGCTATAAAATATTTTCTATTTAATTAGGCTTGCAAAGATTATTTAGACACAGCACAAAGTCAAGGATATAAATGGTCTAAAATGCTACAACATGAACGTGATCAGCGACAACATTTAGAGGAAATGGTTGAACAGTTAGCCAGACAGCATTCTCATTTAGAACAAGCTGCACATCGTCATATTCCAAGTGAGTAAAAAAATGGATTTGTTTTTCTTCTCTTGTTTTTTAAATTTTTCATAAACTATAAAAACAGAAGCAATATTTTGTTTGTTTTTTTAGTAAATTTGAACATTGTGTTTATTTTACTGTAGTGTTCAATATCTGTTGCATGCATGAGAAACTAACTGATGAGTAATTTTCCTACTTGTTTTTACTTTATATGTTTTATGGAGATTTAAATCCTTTTTTGACATTTTTGTATTAAAATTAATATCCACAAAAAATAAACTCCGATTATTATTATGACCTTCTGAAACAGTTGGGTACGAATAGAATCTAATAGGTGCAAATTGGTACCAGCTTACCTTTAGAAAACGTACACAGATCAAAAAATCGGCGTTAAAATTTGTCAATCATAGTCCACCATATTCAACACAATAACTTTTCTTTAACTTCTGGGTTTTTGTTCTATCAAAAAAGCCAAATATTTGGTTAATCGAATGAAGAGGTAATAGCGGCATTGAAGCTCTCAGTTTTTTAAATCAGAAATTTAATCTGTAACATAAAATAAAAATTCATTAAAATTAAGAACGAGTATCTTGAATAGATAAAATGTATTCATAACTATAAAATCGTATTTTTCTTGTTAAACAAAAATTTATTAAACAATCTAATAAATTTTTGTCAAAATATAAGTATTTATTTATTTTATCATTTTTATTTCGATTTTATTCTAATGTCATAGCTAAAAATTTGATTATAAACAATAGTTTTAATTAATTCATGCAATATTCGAAATAAAAGCAAAATTTTAAAGTTTGACAAAAAAAGATACATAAAAATCTCATGAATAATTACAAATTTACAAAAAATTTTAACTAAATTAATCATAGCATACACTATACAACAACAGAATTCAAGGTGGAATTGAAATTTCAAGGTAGTTAGACGAAATGTATACTCTAACTTTTAAATCGTGTTTTTTTCTGTTTTGCTTTTTTCATATTTATTTCCGTTATTATTAATTATAGAAAAACACGAAACAAAATTCTAGTGAAAATCTTAGAAATTCTTTATTTAGCTGGGTCATGGTTAGTTTTGTTATTTATTAAATCTAATTGATATATATATACATATATATTAAATATACATATTTATTTTATATATAAAGATATAAAGACAGTCAAATTATATCTTTTTATATAAAAAATATAAAAACTATAAACTTTAATTATCAAATCATGCAATTTGTTTATCATTAGAGAACAACAAAAAACAAACAAAATTAATAATAATTATTGAATTAAACGTGAGTATTTTATTAAAGATTAAATCACGTGTTAAATATACGCTTCTTGGCAATAAAATAAAGTTTTATGAAATATAAAAAATTTATGCATGAGTTAATTAATGTAGAAAAAATAACACATAAATATTTTATCTTGTTTGGTAGAGTAGTTTTATTTCAAGTTTTTTACCATTTATGGAAGTAAAATTTGAAATTCTTTCAGTCTTTAAAAAGTTTGTTTTTTATTTTTTTCATTTATTTGATAAATTAAACCAATAAATAAACAATCCATTTTTGTTTATTTTTTGTCAAAAAAAATAAACAAAATTAAAATAAATTCACAAAATTTTTATTAATTCTCCTAACACTTGATCGGCTTAAATTTTTTTATACTTTTAAATTGTCTGATATTATAGTTGGAAAGCTATTGAACTTTTCAGTAAAATTATGAAAAAATTACGATTAAATTTTTGGTATATTATATTTCGTATTAGCTAATTAAGAAGAATTTATATCATGTTTGACAGATGCAATAGTGGTATCCAAACTAACGAACAGTACATACATACTTGTGTTTTTATTTTTATGACTTTTTAAATGTTTGTTGTTGCTAATTCTTTTTATGTCTTTGCTAGTGTAATGAATAAAGATAGTTTGATGTCTTGTCGTAAATTTATTTTCTATTTTGTACAGTATATTTTCTTTAATCTGTTTTTAAAGTAAATTTTACAAACTACGAAAAATAAAAATAAGATCTCCTAAGGACTTAACTATTGCAAAATTTTTGACTTAAAATAAAATGCTGTGACAATAACATTATTCTTTAATATATTCGGTCATGTTTGCTAAAATCATCATTTATGCGCTTTAAGATTGATTCTAAACTACAAAAAGTTTAGAAAAGAATTTAATTCTATTTGCTTTCATGTATATTTCATCAATTTATATAAAAAAAAACTAAAACTTGTACTAAAAAAAATTCATTTATTAATCTTTGTTGTTTGTGTTTTGGATAGGCTGTTGTAATATTATTTGTAATGTCAATTAATGATGAAAGATCGTAATACACGAGTATTTTTGCGTACAAGTATTGTTTTATTTCGGATTCTGGCAGTTTTCTCAATTATAAGCAAGAGGTTGGTATCATAAGCAAAATTTTTTGTCTTTTATGATAGATTTTGCTTTTTCCTTTTGCTACATCCGTCTATTAGGATGCATGTCTTAAATTAATATGATGCAAAAATACTTTTCTATCCGATTCCTATCAATATTTTTTGAATAATAAAAAATTAAAGTTTAATTTATTTCCTTTTTTTTCAAATTTTAAGATCGATTTTATTAATAATACAATATTTATATAAATCTAAGTTGACTAGAATATTTCTGTATAAATATTAAACCTTTTTTTTAAATAAAAATAACCTTGTTTGATTCAACAATTTGATCTGAAATGTGTTGATTTTGTGTAGATTAGACAGTAATAGCATTTCTTACAAAAAAGAAGGTCTCTTGCTTTTGGAAGTTTATTATTTTTTTTCGTTTTCAAGTTTACTATTTATTTTTCTTACTTTTTTATATTATATAGTTAATGTAGCAATTATATCATGTAAAGGAAAAACAAAACTAAATTCATTATAACTTATTTTCATAAATATTTTGCATTTATTTAATTTACTTTCTTAAACTAAAAATTAGAGCAATGATTACTTTTCTTGTTATAAATATCTGGTTTTGAATAATATAAGAAAAAGCTATCATTTTCTTTATTAATGTTAAAGATTGGTATTTAACTGAATCAGAAAATTAAGTTAAATACTTGTTAAGTTTAGAAATTTTTAAAAAAAAACCGTTTCAAGTGCTAAATTAAGATTTCATTGGAAACAAAAACGATATAAGGCAGTGCTATAGTTTCTTGGGCGCCACATGTGGTGATAGAATGATAGATTGAATGATAGAAGTCTTCATAGAGATTCAGTATTGTATTCAGCAGAAAGAAGAAGATTTAAATGTTACTTGTGAATTTTTATAATTTTTTTGTAAATCAAGTAGAAATTTCTAAAAAAAAAGGTGTAAGCGCTAATATTTGGTGGTTTTAATTTGTAATAGGGTATTTACAGTGGCCCTAGTACCCAGTACTACCATTTGTCCATATATAAAAATAAGTGTTTATACTGGAACCTAGTTACCTTTTGATTAGTACATATTTCATCTGTCAAAAATTTGTTCGTTTTTTGATGTTGTATTTGTGTTAATTGTGTTAGTTCTTATGTTAAATAAACAAATAATTCAAAATCATATACAATTAAAAACCTTTTGCTCAATAATTATTATTGACATAATCTAACTTCCACAATTATTCACTGTCAATCAATCACGCTCAATTAAGTTTTGTTATCTAAAATAAAAAAAACAAAAGTTTAGCTAATCTAGATATTATACTGAACTCTATAGTAGTCTGTAATTATTACCTTAACACATTACGTACCAAATTTTTTTTCTGTAAATCTTAAATGTAGTCTTCAAGGTTATACTTATGAGACATGGAAAAAAATAAAAAAACTTTTTTTTATATAAAACAACACCCATTTTATTTGTTAAAACTTAGTTGTACCCACGACTTCATTTTTTTTTATTGAAAGGAGCATTTTTGAGATATTCTTACAAAACCTGTTTTTTGGGTGTATTTTCTTTTATTGGTTTGTATCTACGAATTGACTTGAATTGAATTGATTGACTAAAAATAGCCAGTTTTAAAAAGCTATTATTTTGTTGTCTTAAATAATATATAAAACGTGCAAATCAATAAATATTTGAAAAAGTTACAAGAGATCAAATTTGGAAGAAAGTGATTTTTTTTTCACCTTTTTTAAAGATGAACCGTTTTTATTTGCTTTTTTTTGAAAAAAACCTAAGACTGATAATGCTACAGTTAAAATGAAGAATGCAGTTGTAAGCTAATAATGCGCACAATTTTTACTGTCATTCAATATTTTATTTTTGCATTAAACTAATTAGTTATTTTAGAAAAAAGGAATGTTCCCAAATGGGAACATTGGTACTTAACCGGTTAAGGGGGTAGTCAGGTTAGTTCGGTACAAAAAAAGGCTATTTTCCATAATTTTCTTTTACGATACAGTTAATATTTGTTAATTTTTTTAATTACTACGTTATAAAGTATAATGTTAACAATATTTTGTACAATATATTTTTTTCTTTTTTATTGATGTATGAGCCGTTGGCAGCTAATCTCCGCAGGTGCTTTAGAAAAAAGTTTGTTTGCGGTGTCCCTCAGAACTAAATACCGAATTATCTGAAATACGAAATGCAAAATGATTTTATTAGTTAATAAGTGTCTGCAGGTAGCAACGTCGAGTTTTTTGTTTTTAATTGATTTTCTAACTTTTTACAGCTGTCAGAACTCAAAATACCGATTTTTCATTAAAAAAATCGAAATTTTTATTATTATAAAAAGTGTTAAAATAAAAAAATAAAAAAAACTCGACGTTGCTACCGCGTCATTTATGTATAGGAAAAGTATATAAAATTTGAAAAGCATCGGTCCAGTAGTTTTCGAGCTACGGTGGACACCGACTTTGAAAAAACTAAGTGTGGGAAAAACGCGCTTGAAAGTTTAAAAAATAATAAAAAGTGTTAAAACAAAAAAAAAACGACGTGGTTACCTCGTCATTTATGTATAGAAAAAGTATGTAAAATTTAAAAAGCATCAGTCTAGTAATTTTTTAATTTAAAGGCATAATTGTATCAAAAACTTCAATTTCAAATACAAATTTGCTTGAAATAAAATAACAATTCCCTAGTAAGGTAGAATGAAGTGGAGACTTAGAACTTCATATCTTCATTAGTTTTACTGTTTTACATTAATATAAAAAAATTAAAAAAATACCTTACTATTTCCTTAAATTAAAAATAAATACTTCTTTATTTTTCTCAAATCGATATATATACATACAATAATTACATATCTGTGATTATATGATGACACCTAAGTATTTAATTAGCTTAATTGAAAATTGACACTGAATTTTAATATTAACTGAATATTTACTTTATCAATTGTGATTGATTAATGTTAAACTTATGCAAAATGAGTTTATACAATCTAACAGCTATAAAAAAAAGATTCTATTTTCAAATTATTTTTCCTCTATTATTTAATTTGAAAAGCAAATAATTTAATAATTTTGGTAATTATAGTATTAATTAACATTCATTGTGAATATACAATGAGTGTGTTTCACAAATCAAGCAAATTAATTGCTTACCCAGTGGTTAATATCTCTTAAAACGCATAAAATATTTCGCAAAATTTAAATTTCCAAGTTCATTTTCTTTTATGTACGTTTATAGGCACTACATGCCTATCAAGCAATAAAGTTTTGGTTCTCATGAGTTGACGTAGAGCCAGTGGTATTAAAATTGTGTAATCTCTTTATAAAAAAAAAAATAGCTAGTAAATATCTTTTTAAATTAACTAATCCACCTAATTAATAAAAATATTATTGAATAATTGTGAAGTAGTTTTTTATCGAAACTAAAAATGGTATCTAACTTGACATTCGACATAATTTTCGTTTAATTTATGAATGAATTAATTCTCATCTCACCCTTGGCGTCTAGATAAGCGTTTTGGACAGCAGAAATATAGCCGGAACACTAAACTAGATTCAGCCACCAAATTAGCACTTTAGGGGCCTATTCACTATAAATTTCTAAGTCTTCAAATTGCTTTCTCGACCCAATTAGCTTAAATTTTTACTCATCATATACTTTATAAATAAATAAAATAAATTTATTCGCCTTAGTCAAACTTGCCTTCAATGCTTTGATATTGCGGTGAGGTTTGGAACAGGCCATGTCCTCTAAAATATTCTAGCGCTTTAAGGTCTGGACTACCGTAAGGCCAATCTTGGGCTGCAATGAACTCTGGAATATTTTCTTTGAGCCATTTTTGGGATCTTTTTGCTTTTTGAGCCGGTGCTTAGTCTTGTTGAAACATCCAATGATCATTATTGTTCGTGGTCGAATTCAGCGGCTTAACAACTTCTTCCAAAATGTTCTCTTGATAGTTCTTGGCGATAGTTTTCACACCCTGCTGGCGAAAATGTAGCTCAGTTGTTCCGCAGTATTGGACTCCCTACCAAACCATCACTGAAGCCTGATGATGACCTCTCTCCCGGTGACTCTCGACCCGGGGAACCCTGTCAGCCGCTTCTTTGGAGCTGTCGTTTTGTCGGTTAGATTTTTCTTCAATAGTAAAATTTTTAATCTGTAAAGAGAATTTTTGGGTATTTTTTTCCCGCTTGCGTCTTTAAGAGCTGTTGAGAACGAGTGAGCCGTATTTCTCGAAGCTTGTCATTAAGCCGGTGACCTATTGACCTTCGATCATCCACAGTAGAAGATTCAATGTATCTATTAATAGCACGATACACGAATTTCATCGTGATTTGCAGAGGCTGGGGAAGCTCAAATATCTCCTTCGGTTCTTTGTTGCGCTTTTGTAGCGTAATCATTGCGGTCCTGTTCTCTTTGACGCCCTACTAATTTATTTTGGTAAATTGTTTTATAAAGTTAAGCAATGAATATTAGTGAAGTAAACCGAGCTAGAGATACACAAAACTCAATTTTCTGTGTCTAAAGACTTTAAAAGGTTGTAATACTACACATTTCCAACCACCTAATGTACACAGTTCTCCATACAAAAGTGGCTTTCTGTGTAGTTAGAAAGTGTGTACATCCGCCTGTTAAGAAAGGGTATTAGCTTGTTTGTACGTATAAAATTCACGTAGCGGAAAAAAATGTCAAGAAACAGAACTTATAGCACGACTATGATGCATAGTAAATATTCGCCTTTAAGCACTTTGCTTGATTTGTAAAACAGATTCTATACAGAGTGCTTAAAAGTGCTAATTTGGTGAGAGAGATGAGATGAGACGTTCAGAAACCCAACAGAAATTATGTCAAATATCAAATTATGTGAATGTCAAGATAGCAAGAAATTAAGTGTTATAACTTGAAATAACTCCCTTTTATCAATGTTTTATTTACAACTTCCCTATGATAAAGGAAAAATATAATCTAGCTAATTAACAAAATATGTTTTCCCATTTCAATCTTCATTTTTAGTGTAGTATGTTTCTGTATTTAGTCTTACCAATTAAAAATATGAATCATTTATTTTGTAGTATAATTGTTTTTATGTGTATTGATTTTTGTAAATACCTCTTTTTAAAATAATCAAACGTTTTGAATAGAAGAAAATAAAAAAAAAATTATAAGATATGCAGTAGCATTAAGCTAATGTTATCGAGATTTTATTTTAAACGTTTTATACAAACATTTTTTGTCCGTTTTTTTTTTTTTAAATTTAGTTATTTCTTTAAACGTGTTTAAATTTTACTCAAAAATTGTCATTTCCATATAATTTATATGGGATGCGAGAGCCATTTGGCGACTTGAAAAATTATAGTGCATAGTCCCTTAACTTAAATACAATGGCGATCAAACTGACATCGTGCGGCGATTGAGCAAGACGTAATATTTTGTGTCATTGTTAGCTGTCATTTTAAGATTTTGACAGCTATAATTCAGTTTTATTTTATAGCTGATATTAAATGTAATTTAAAATATTTTTAAATTAATTAATAATTTAATTTTTATAATATACTGTTATATTTTTAAAAACAAAATAGAAATTTTTAATTAAAATAATATATATTAATATGTACACATTTTTTTACTGTTTCTTAAAAATATTCCAATAAGTTAAATGCTGAAATATATTAATAATGACAGTTTATTGCATAATATAAGGTAATCAAAACAACAAAAACAAAACAAATTGCATATAATTAAAATTTATAGTGTTGGCGTATTTTAATCTGCGTGCGCACTTTGGTAACAAATAATTTTAATTTTTTTAAAATTTAATTATTGAGGTTGCCATGATTTTAATAAAATAATAAATACGGTTTTTATTATTATAGTAAAAGAGACTATTTCAAATGTGATAATTTGACATTATCTTCAAATATATTAAATATTTTATAATTAAATGTGCCAAATTGTTTAATGAAAAAAATTTTCAAAAAATAAAAATTTGCGGTATAATCGGTATAATATTTTTGAAAACAGTTTTCCCAAATAGCGAATTATGTCATAGTAACAAAATCGAAGCAATCAAACATTAAATAATTGCATGAGTGAAAAATACAGTGCCAGTGATATCGAACTTAGTAAGTGATAGATTAAATAATTATATGACGAAGCTTAAGCCCTTCAAAAGTATGGAATTAGTAAATGTTGAAAGTGAGGCGAGAAACCTGGTTGCTTAACAGATCTGTTTCAAATTTTTAAAACTGTTTCTTCTGCGAGAATACATCTAAACTGGGGAAAAATTTGTTTATTTAATTATTTTTATTACCTTTAAAAAAATATTTCTCTGTGTACTTTTTTTTTTTGTTTTTTATGCCATCACAAAACAATTTTATATACTTTGAATTATCTAAGAGCTAAAGTTAGAATATGAGACCAATTTTAACTTAATATTTTTTAGACGCTACAAACTCAACAACTTCAGATGATGAAGATAATGAATTCTATGATGCTCAAGAAGAAAGTGGTTCAATTGCATCACAAGAAGATAGTTCATTCATATTAAAAATACCTTTAGCTACAAGACGTGATTCTAGAGACGCTGCAGGAAGTTCTTCAGAAAGTGAAGAACAAAAAAGTGAAACAAAGCAGGTAAATAATAATAACATGATAGATCGAATCGCATAGTTTTTTATTTTTAAAATAATTTGTTTTCTTTTAATTTTTCTTTAATTTTTTTTTTAATTTAAAATATTTCATGCATAGTAAAATATATGAAATTTTCATAATTCATTTTATATAGGTATTAGTTGTAGCACAAGAAGAAACGTTAAATTCAATGGATACAACGGATAAAATTACAAACATGCGTCATAATGCTATTACAAAATTGCCAACACCAAAGGCTGTGCGAAAAAGACGATCTAGAGTGCCTGAAAAACCAAATTATCCATTAAATCTTTGGTCTATCATGAAAAATTGTATAGGCAAAGAATTATCAAAAATTCCAATGCCTGTAAATTTTAATGAACCATTATCTATGTTACAAAGGTAAGAAAAGAATTTTAATTTGGTTTAGTTATATTTTTTTAAATTTAATTTTAAAATTAAATTCTTAAAAATTATAGGCTTACCGAAGATTATGAATATGCTGAGCTATTAGATAAAGCGGCTGAATGTAAAGATCCTTGTGAACAATTAGCTTATGTAGCAGCTTTTACAATATCTAGTTATTCTACTACTGCTAATCGTACTGGAAAACCATTTAATCCATTATTAGGTGAAACATATGAATGTGATCGTACTGATGATTTAGGCTGGCGTTGTATAGCTGAACAAGTTTCTCATCATCCTCCAATGGCGGCAATGTATTGTGAAGGTCTAAAATGGACATGTTGGCAAGAATTTACTATGACAAGCAAATTTAGGGGTAAATATTTACAAGTAATACCATTAGGTAGTGCAAATGTGGAATTTATCGAAAGTAAAAACAAATATTTATGGAGAAAAGTAAGTAGTAGTCTTTTTGTTTAGGATCATAACTTTATTAAAACTTAATGAAATTAATAGGTTACCACAACTGTTCACAATATAATTGTGGGAAAATTATGGGTAGATCATCATGGTGATATGGAAATAATAGGACAAAATGGAGCCAAAGGAATTAAGTGTCATATTAAATATGTTCCTTATTCATATTTTACACGTGACACTCAGCGAAGAGTTAAAGGTGTAGTTATGAATCAAAATAATGAAGTCAAATGGGTTATAAATGGTACTTGGGATAATAAAATTGAAGCAGCTCCAGTTATATCTACCTCAGGTACTGCTGATAGCCCTGTATATAAAACTGGTAATTATAAAACTATTTGGGCTAGAAGATTACCACCACAGGATAGTGAGAAGTATTTAAAAATTTATATAATAATTTTTTTTCTAATTTTTAATTTATTTTATTAACTTATTAGATATTATAATTTCACGATACTGGCAAGCCAATTAAATGAACCAGAAGAAAATGTTGCACCAACTGATACAAGGTTACGACCTGATCAACGTTTAATGGAAAATGGAAACTGGGAAGATAGTAACCGAGAAAAAATGAGGTAAGTTTTTATATTTATAGACACAACAATGTATTTAAAGATTTATCTCTTTTAAAAGAGATTATTTGGAAAAATCGCTTTTTTTGGCCTTAGAATGCAAATTTAACTCCTTAAATTAAATAGTTTCTCTTGTTAATTCAAGATAATGATTAAATTTTTGATACTGTCAAATGTTTTTAATAGTTGTAACACTATTTTTGTTTTTAAATTTTAGTAATTATATTTTAAATAATTTTGAAATAAAAATTTTTAATGAATGATTTAGACTTGAAGAAAAACAACGAGCTAATCGAAGAAAAAGAGAAGCTGAAGCAGAACAGGCCGCTTCTGAAGGTAGACCATATCCACCATATGAACCAATTTGGTTTAGAAAAGAAAGAGATGAGGATACCGACAGCGTTATACATGTATACAGAGGGCAATATTGGGAAGCTAAAAATGCTCAAGAATGGTCAAAATGCCCAGATATATTTTAGTATAATATATAGTAAATTTCGAATTATCGCTTTTTCAAAAATATATTTTCGATTAATTTTAAAATTGATGGCAAATTGAAGGTATATATATATGCTACTGTAGATATAATAATTAATTTAAAAATTCGTTAAAATAACCAAAAGCAGCGAAATAAAAACGCGTTTAATGATAATATCTTACATTTGACTTCATTTGTGTTTAGAACAACAAATACAAAAACAGAACAATACACGTTTCTATAAGTGTCCATAAAATTTGGGTGTTTTTATTAGTGGATTCGGCTGTGAGATAGATATGAAACCAATTATTTGATATGTTTTTGATCATGAACGCCTAATTAAAAGTTATATTTTTATTATTATTTCTTTTTTATTTTTGATTATTGTTATATGAATATATTAGACGGTATTCAATCAATTGCAAAAATAAAACATGGTCCAAAAATTACTTTATTAAGTTTAGTTAACATATAGTTAAAAGATTGAATTATTTATGATGATAAAGAAGGTTAGTCAGTTTCTTATGCTTTATTCATATGTGTGATTGAACAATAGTTTATACCAATGATAAAATTGGAATTAAAATATGAATATTTTCTCTAATTAAAATCACTTTCATTAATTATTGCTTTTTTTTTATAAATAAAAATATATGCATTAAAATTAATTTTCCCTAAATGCAGTTTCCATATACCGTGAGGTGAAACATGTGATATTCTCCCATATCTTGGTTTTTTTACACAGCGTTTTATGTACAAGAACATTCCAATGACACAAATGCTGGTGTATGTAATTTGAATAAATTTTTCTCCATATCAGGGCCACAAATAGAAGAAACTTACTTGTTAACTAATTATATAATTATTGTTATTGGTATATTCTTTCTATACTCATTAAATAAAACTGGGTTGTATTTAGTCGTTATTATGAGTGATTTTCATCCTTTAAGTTAATAATAAATTTTTAAAAATAAAAGTAATTCAAATTATAATCCAATTTCAAAATATATCGAAAATGGAATTAAACAATCTTACCACATTTAGTCTGGAAAGATATTATTATAAATACAATGAGTTTATCCATACTTCAATTATCTTATTATTTTTTAAGTAACTAAAAATCGAGTTGTAAAATTTTGCTGCGAATTAAATATTTATTATCAGATTATTTTTGTAATGGTATTATGAATTTTTCTGATATAACAGAATATTTATTACGTAATAGAAAACTTTATTTTAAATAAAAAACTCATTTCAATATTTAACGAAAATATTCTAGTTAATAATTTTAAGAAACTATATATTATATATTTCTTTTATGTGAATTATTTTTAAAACTTTAGGTTTCACAAAATTTTAATAAAGTGCAACTGTATCTAAAAACTATTTAGATAACTAATCAAGAATTTTTGTTTTGTATTAATTTTGTAAAAACTTTGCCATGTAGAATTCTTAAAAGTACTAAATAATTCAACAATAATTTTAATCATTTTTTTTTTTAAATGTATATTATATATGTCAATTTTTGTCTATTCTTTTTGTTTTATATCTAACTATAACTATATAAAAAAAGAACCTAATTAATGACTATAATTTATAAAATAACTAATATTTATACAGTCAATCCTATAATATTTTTATTCTTTGTCACTTACATATTAAATATCTATATAAGGTAAAAATATTTTCAGTTACAGTTTCAGTACATACCTTAGTTTTGGTAATATTTTAAGTTATTAAAAGGAAAAGAATTATTCGCTACCTCTACAGCGGCTTTCTAAAGAACTACACTGTTTTTTTGTATTCAAAATAAGTAATTTTGACTTGCTGTAAATTTTCATAACTAGAATAGTGGCAGAAAAAAGGAGTTCTAACGATTTTAAACCAATATTATATTTTTAAAAATTTTGATTTCTCATTCACCACACATCTTATAACTGGATCTTTTTTTACCTTGCCAGATGGATATTTTTATTTAAATTAAGCTTCTAATAATATTAGGATTTCCCATAACTTTTTTCGCCGCAAAATTTAAAATATATTAATGCATTATTTCGTTTATAGTCTTTTTAAACTTATTATTATTATTTTTTTCAAAATATTTATTTAAAGGAGGAAGTGCAAGTCTATAACACCATAAATTTCTCATGATCATTGTTTTATAAATAATTCCAACGTTTTTGTTTTGAAATATTAAATAATAAAACAACTATCAAGTTTTGACTAAAATACACAAAATAAGAAGTTTTGATAATAATTGTTAAAGTTATTTTAAATTTAAATCAATAAAAAATAAAATAAAGTTTAATAAATATATACAATGGTAAATTAGAGTTTTATAATTCTTATAAAGATAAAAATATGAAAATATTAAAACTAGATTAGCTTAAAAAAATATAAAACCAAAATTATGTTAATTATGTTTTCATTAAGAAGTGCTTTATATATAGCGCAAACGGAACACTATTAACAATACGTAAATATTTAAAATATCAATAAGAAAATAAATTGCAAAAAATTTAGTAATGGATAAATACCGTCTTCCAAAAACACTTCAATCAAATTAGTTATTTATATTTCATAAATTTTTCAATGCTAAAAAACTAACTACAAAAATTTAAATAATTGCTTTTCTTTGTTTCTACATAAAAATGGTATTTGCTTTTGTAATTTTACTTTAAACCTTAAATAATCTATATAGAAAGCTTTTTTTAATTTTAATGAAGCATTGCCAAAAATTTTTGCTTCTTTTTGATTTTGATTATCAATGTGTATAAAAATTCCTGTAAAATTGTATAACAATATATGTATATATATATATATATATATATAAATATATTAAATCCATTTACATAATATACTTGTGCATATAGTTATGCTATATTCAAAAATGTTTGTAATAAAACTTTTTAATAAATGTAAGTTTAATACTATATTAAAAAATTGCATTTTGGTAACTTAAAACTTGACTAGAACTTTTATCTTTGCAGTCCGATATTAGAATATAGTCAGAAATCAGGTTGCTTTATTATTATCTTTGAAATATCACAAGTATCGCTAAGGAATTGCAGGTGCTTTGTCTTTTCCCTTTTTGTAATCTAATTTCTGCTTAGCAATAACAATAAAACTATTGTTTGCTATTAACTATTTTATGGTGCAGAGCTATAGGCTTCTCTCAAAATATAATATAATATAATAATATAAGTTCCAGTAATATGATCAAGAAATGTTTTTGAAGTGAGGCATAATTTCAATTAAGATTTAACAATTTTTATTTTAAAAAGTCAAAAATAAGTTTTCTAACACAACATCCTAAAAGTTATGGAATTATATAACTATAAATAAAACTTTTAATAATCTAAAGCAAAATAAATATAATAATTTTTATAAAAACTTTAAAATTTATATCAGTTTAGGGCAATTGGGAAAATTTTTAAAATTTTTTTTTAAATATCAATATAGGGCTTGTTTCACAAATCTAGCAGATTTGTGCACAATAAAGAAAATAAATTTGCTAAACAAATCTAGCATATTTATTTTTTTTATTTTTAATATGGAAAATTTATAAGGTAATTTAAAATTTATTACTTTAACACAACATATCTGACATAATTTTTGTTAAGTCTATGAAAGATATATTCTTATTCTCAACTTTTTATTAAGGTTAGCAGATTTTAGCAACGCTAGATTTGTGAAACAAACCCATATATAACAGGAAAATGACAAATAAGTTGATTTCCATTTAAACATATTATTTCATTAAAGCATGTACAACAGCTTTTGCATTAATTGCTTTTAAATCAGTATATGTTTGTCCTGTACCTACAAATACAATTGGTTTCCCTGTAATATATGTCATTGATATTGCGGCACCAACTTTATCATCAATAGTATCAAATTTAGTAAGTACAATACCATCAATTAAGTGCGGAGATATATTTGAAGAGAAATCAGCTAATGCTTGATTAAATTTAACTAATTGATCAACAGCTTCATTTCCAACTAAAGCTTCACCAACAAACAATACTAAATCAGGTTCATTGCATTTAATTAATTTAGCTAATGCACGCATTAAAGGTTCATTACCTTGCATACGTCCAGCTGTATCAATTAATACAACATCAATTCCAAATTCTTTAGAAAAACGTATTGCTTCAAGTGCAATACTAGCAGCATCTTTCCCATAACCTTTCTCATATAATTGTACCATTTTTCTACCATTATGATTTTCAGGTGGATGTAATGCATTTAAATGTTTTGTATGTGTTCTCAATTGTTCAACAGCTCCAGCACGAAATGTATCACATGCAGCAATTAATACATTAAAATTATTTTCAATTAACCAAAAACATATTTTAGCTAAATTAGTTGATTTACCAACACCATTAACACCACAAAACGTTATTACAAATGGACGATTATATTTTTTAGCTTCCATGCAATCGCGTAATATATCAACACGTTTTTTTGGTGATAAAATTTGAACAAGAGCATCATTTAATGTAGTTTTAACAATTGATGATATTGAATCGAATGTACCAAGAATTTTTCCCTCTAATTTAGTAGCAACTGAATCACATAATTTATATGCAATATCTGATGCTACATTTTTTGCAATTAAATGATCACGAAGTTTATTTAAAACTAGTTCCATGTCATTTTTTGTTAAATTTTTATTACCAACAAGACCTTTAAATAATGAAAACATGTTTGATGTTTTCTTTTTTACTGGTATCGATTTAGTATTAAAGTTACGAATATTTTTTTCTTCTTTTTCTTCAAATTTTTCATCAATTGATTCATCATCAGTTTCTACTTCTAGATTTTTGATGCCACCTTTCATTGTTCCAATCATCTAAAATAAAATACAATGAGTTTTTAAAGAATTTATAATTTTCTGTATAAGATTTAAATTTAAAAATTTTTGTTTACAAAATGTTTACCTTATTTTCAGAATTAAAATCGCTTTGAATATCTTCTGGTTTATCTTTAGAACGATCTAAGGTTACGATATCCTTTGTATTTCCTCCAAGATCCCAAATTCTAGGTGCTTTACCACCTTTTTTGTTATCATTAGGTGATTTTGATGTTTTCTTTTGATCATTTTTCTTTTTTGAATTGAATTTTTCAATCATCTTTTTGCGATTCATTGAAATCATATCATCTTCATTTATTGACAAAATATCTTCATTATTTGTTTCAATCACTTTAACACTTTTTTTTGAGTTTTTATTTTTTTCTTCATCCTTTCTTTCGATCATAGATGATATAGTTTTCTTTGATTTATCAGATTCTTCATAAGATCTCATTAATTTTGGTGCTTTTGATTGTATTCGTCCCCATTCCTCGGCTGATTTAGCTATTTTTTTAAATTCTTTCTCAAAATCATAATCCGTAGAATTTTTACCAGGTCCTTTAAGAACATTCTTATATTTATCTCGAAATTCTAAATGAATATCATTTAAAAATTTATCAACATATGCTAATTTTAATATTTTCTGATAAGCGACAACATATATTAATTCAAATTCATTGTCTAGCTTGAATTTTAATAATAAATTATCATCTGTAAATGAATTAGATCCAGTTCTTTCCTAAAAATTTAAATAAATATATATATATATTTATATTTGAATTAAAGACAGAATAATTACCTGAAGAATAACACCATGAATTAAAGCATTTACAGATGGAGTAAAAATTTGGCCAGTACTACGAAAGCACCATAGCACAATACCCCCATTTGTAAATATTGAAAAAAAGTCAAGCATTATAAATTATGTTTTTATAAAATATATAATGTAAAAAAGGATTTATTTAAATTACTTAAAATCTCTTTTTGTATTTAATCCAGTTAAGACACTAAATCAAAATTGTATACGTCATTTTTCTTATAAATATAATTATAAGTCTACCACACCAAATTAAGTGTTACCACACTTAAAAAGAAATTAAAAATTTAATATTAGTTAGTTAAATATTTGCAGATTACCAAAGTTATTTTTCAAACTTATTATTCAATTTTTCGACATTCTTTCTTTTGCAGGTATGTGCCAAACTTTTACCTATAATTTTTTTTAAAATTATTTGTCATTTCAATCAAATCATTTTTCAAATATTTAACTAAACAATGGTGAAAATGGCATATTTAACTTTTTTTTGGTTGAGAAATTAAATTAAGATACTAAATATTAATATATATATATATATATATGTATGTATGTATGTATATATATTTATATATATAAATAATCTTTTGTGCTTCAATACAAGGATGCATTAAAACATTATTTTATATATATTGTTACATCTAGTAACATTCAAGAGACCACCCAAAATACAAATCTTGTTTTTATTTAGGAAATAGGTAATAAAACATGTTAAAATTTAAGAATAAATAATTTTTAGAAACAGGTTAAGCAAACATAATAAAATAAGGATCAAGTCTCATAAAATAATAAAACATATTAAAATTTTGGAATAAATAATTTTAAGAAATAGGTTAAGCAAGCATAATAAAATAAAGATCAAGTATCATAAAATAAATATCAATAAGTTTTAGAAATAGGTTAAGCAAACATAGTAAAATTAACAAGGATCAAGCATAAATATTGAAAAGAGATTTAGTTTGATATAAAAGCGTAGCATTTAGTTGTAAAGGGCCCCCTAGACTATCAAGGATCCTTGATCAAAGTCCCCTTGTTCAAGTAAACTTGATAGTTAAGGGAGATTTGGTCAAGTAGAAATGACAGCTTTGAAAAAATTCATCAAAGTTTTTGACAGATATAAATTGTATTGAGCAACACTTCGAAAGAAGTAGAAAAAAGTAGACAGATATTTTTAATTAATAATAAAAAAAAATATTCGAATTTTTTTAATATAAAATGTTTGTAACTAAATACATTTAGTTTTACAACAAAATATATCAGAAAAAAACATCAAATTAACGTATCTAAAAATGATCGACATTAATAAAAACAAATTTGACATTAATTAGCTCAAATTTCCTTGATCAAGTAGACTTGATAGTTAGTGGCAAAATTTCTAGCAACTATTTGAGCAAATTTTGCTCACATTCCATCAAGTCTACTTGATCAAGGATCCTTAATAGTCTAGGGGGCCCTTAAGAATCAGTATTGTTAACTCTAGCATCGTGTTAAGTAGTACTCCATATAAAAATAAAATAACTTAAAAGAAAATTGAGTCTTTTTATTCAACCAAATACGTAACTGGCGCAGTCGGTGAAACTCTTCAGAAAGTTTGTTTCATAGTTAAGTTAAAATTTAAAAACTAAAGTCGAAAAAATCGCTTTAGTGTTTAAAAAGCTATCAGTCCGTGAAACTCTTAAGAAAATTTGTTTCATAGTTAACTTTAAAATTTAAAAACTAAAGTAGAAAAAAAAAATCGTTTTAGTGTTTAAAAAGCTATCAGTGGTGAAATCTTAAAACAATTTATTTGGTGTGAACAGTAGGTGAAAAGTATTATTTTCTGTTTTGTGTAAAACTTAAAAGTACCTTAAAACTACAGACGAAAAACAAATAGTGGAAATAAAATTTTTTTTTGGAAATAATTAAATTTTTGTGTGTGCTAAGTAAAGTAATTACATATTTAATAAAAGAAATAATTTTAATTTTGATTTAAAGTTATTTATTAAAAGAAAGTAATTGCCGAGAATTTTAAAATTTTAGTGGAAAACTTAAACATTTTTGTTAAAGTAACATTTTATTAGTGCATTAATTGTGATTTTGTTCAACTTTCGACATGGCCCAGATAGCACTAGATGCCGTTAAACTCATCCAAAATGGACCGGAGATTCTAAGTGAGATAGATCTTTTTCCTTTTATAGAATATTTCGACAGTATTTTCGCGTTGAATATGCCAGAACAAATATTGCCAATAGCCATAATCACTTTAAGGACAAGAATAAAGGCAAGTTATTGACATAAACCCACAATGCAATTCATGGGCGGAAATAAACACATGTTTGATTGCAAATTTAGCAAATTATTCATCGCTAAGCTCATTAACTGATGAATTGCTACTAATACAAAACAATTCATCTACCCTCGACTTCTACCAAAGAATTCGAGAACAAGTAGCAAAAATTATAAATAAATATAAAATGGAAAATCCGTATTCAACACAAGAGCAAATTAATGAACAGGGAAATATCTACCGAAGAATTGCATTAAGGCAGTTCAGGGATAAGCTTCGAGAACCATTTAGAAGCTAATAGTAATAAGGAATCGTGCAAATATGGAAGCAGCCTTATTAATTTTAAGAGAACCTAATTATAACTTAAGCGATACACGTAAGAATACATTAAGAAAGAATAATTATAGATATTATAATCAAAATAATAATAATACAAATAATACTAACATGAATAATACTAATAATTTTAGAAGTTATATTCAAAATAAAAGCAATAATTCTAGTTGTTATAGAAACTGTAATAATAGACTAAATAAAAATCATAATAATCAAAACTATGATAATTTCAGACTCTAATGTCTAGATACGGTGTTCCAGAAGCTATGGATGTTGATCAAAATTCATCCCAGCAACAAAATTTTCACTTTTAAGCCTCAAGCAATGTAGGGCCCCCTCAAAACTCCCATTTGTCAGAATTAAGACGGAAAAATCAAAACTAAAATTTCTAATCGATACTGGTTCAAGTATTTGTGTTTTACGTCCTTCATTATGTCCCCCCTCAAGTTTGATTCCAATTCACCAAATTATTCAAACCTTAGGAAAAAATAAGGTTATCTGCAAATCAATGGCAAAAGTTAAGCCACTACCCGCATTTGAAAGGATATTTGATGAAATGACATTTTTAATTGTGGATATTGATAATAGTTTTGATGGAATATTAGGAAATGATATTCTTTGCAAAACCGTAATAAACTATTTAAATGGTAAAATATCAATAGGAAATAATGAGTATCCTTTCTTTTTATCTGAAGAAGATGAACTACAATACAATAATTATATTAATAGCATTCCACAGGACATAAAAGTTTTTCACGTGAAAGACACCCTTGAATATAAAGACACTATTCGTGCTAGTTATTTAAACCAAGAAGAAAGAAGTAAGTGCATAAAAGCGAGGTAGATAAACAAATTAAGGAAATGCTAGAGAAGGGAATCATCAAACCCATTAATTCTCCCTACTCATGGCCAGTATGGGTAGTCCCCAAGAAATTGGATGTTTCTGGAAAACAAAAATGGAGAATTGTTATCGATTACAGGAAACTAAATAACATAACTGTGGAAGATAAATTTCCAATTCCTAACATAGATGATATTCTGGACAAACTGGGTAGATCAATGTACTTTACGACTGTCGATTTAGCTAAAGGATATCATCAAATTGAAATAGAAGCAAAGGATATTCCAAAAACAGCTTTCTCTACTAATAATGGACATTATAAATTCACTCGAATGTCATTTGGTTTAAAAAATGCACCGGCAACCTTTCAAAGGTTGATGAATTCTGTCCTAGCTGAATATATTGGTAAAATATGTTTTGTCTATTTAGACGATATAATTATGTTTAGTACAAGTTTGGAAGAACATATAAATTCATTGAGGAAAATATTTCAACGGCTTAAGGAAGCAAATTTACAAATTCAACCAGATAAATGTGAGTTTCTAAAAAAAGAAACAGAGTTTTTGGGTCATATTGTTACAACAGAAGGAATCAAACCCAACCTTAGGAAAATTGACGCAATTGTTAATTATAAAATTCCTAAAACACAAAAACACATAAAGCAATTCCTCTAATTAGTAGGATATTACAGAAAATTTATTAAAAACTTTGGGAGAATTGCAAAACCCATGACCTTATGTTTGAAAGGGAATAAAACAAATAAGATAAATATTCATGATAGTGAATACGTCAACGCTTTTAACACATTAAGAATGTTAATTCAAAAGGATCCTATACTAAAGTATCCCAATTTTTTCAAAGATTTTGTTTTAACAGCGGATGCATCAGTTTATGCTATTGGAGCTGTACTATCCCAAAATAATCACCCAATATGTTTTGCGTCAAGAACACTAAATGAACATGAAATCAAATACTCTACTATAGAGAAAAAATTATGGGCCATTGTGTGGGCAACAAAATATTTTCGTCCATACATTTACGGTAAAAAGTTTATTATTTAAACCGACCATAAACCCCTACAGTGGTTAGCAGGTTTAAAAGAACCAAATATGAAACTTCAGAGATGGAAGTTGAAATTGGAGGAATACAATTACGAAATCGAATACATTAAAGGTAAAACCAATTATGTGGCAGATGCTCTTTCAAGACCACAACATAATGAATGTAATGTGCTTGAAATAGATTCTAATGAAACACAACATAGTGCTTGTGAAGACAATTCACAGTACATAGAGTTATCTGAAAAACCAATTAATGTATTTAAAACTCAATTGATTTTAGAAAAAGGACACAAGAAACGCGAAGTTAAAATAAGTAATAAACGAAAAATTTATATGTACTCGGAAGAAGAATTCACTCCAAAAATAATTGAGGAAATCTTAAAACAAGTATCGGGCAAACTAATAGCTTTGTATGTTAAAGATTTTAAAGTATTCAAAAAGCTCCAAGAAGTATATGTGGTAATGAAGCTAAATTATAAAATTATAAAATGCAATGAAACTTTAGAAGAAAAAGAAAACGAAAGTGAAATTCTCGAATTAATTATGAAGGAACATAAAAACTTAATCATAGGGGAATAGAATCCATCTATGAAGAAATTAAAAATAAAGTGTATTACCCAAATTTAAAGAAGTTTGTGAACAAAGTAATAAATCTATGTAGTGTCTGTAATCTTACTAAATATGAAAGACAACCATTAAAGCTTCCATTAAAAGTAACAGAAACGATATAGCACGCGGAGTTATCTCACATTATAGTAACTAATTAAAAAGATATATTTATAAAACTATTACAGGAAGCTATATTACTTAAGTATATTTACTTGGTGTCTACATTATAGTGGGTTTACACAGGCTAACTCACAGCAGAAACTCAGCGATTCTGTGAGTTTTGTATAAAAAAAAAAAAACGGTTTCGATGTGAGTTGGCCTGTGTGAACCCACTATTAGCGATTTGGACAGCGATTTATTACAGTAGGTGATCTGAGGGATGGTTATACTCAATACTTTTTCTGAGTTTGACATTTCGATTGAAAATATATAATTTATGCTTTCTAACTAGTTTTATTATTATAATTTGGCTTGCCGCAAATAACAATGGATTATAAATCCAATAAAATTATTTAAAGGCACAAATTATATTTTTCGAAAGACTTGTGATTTAATAATTATCATTTATGGTAAGACAATTTAATATAATTAAATTAGTTAGAAAGCATAAGTTTTATATTTTCAATCAAAATGACAAACTCAAAAAAACTATTGAGTATAACTGCGCCTGAGAACTGCTATAATTCTGCCTATAATTCGGTTGTCCAAAACGCTTATCTAGACATCAAGTCTAAAACGCTAATTTGGAAGCAGCCATAATACTGATGTCCAAAACGCTAATCTAAAAACAGTCTCAATACACATCCGAGCGTAAACTTGCTTCAAAACTCCTATAAAGGTGCAAACGCAATGAAATCGGCACGGAAGCGGTGTGGTGGTGCGGATTTTTTTGAATTTGGCACAAAACCACAGCGCGGAATCTTAAACACAATGCACGTAGAGTGGTTAACACATATTGCCGACTTTTATAGCAAATTGTAAGAGATGGCTCAGCTATTTAGCTAGATTATTTTATTGAAAGCGAATAGATGACCTTTAAATCGCTTTTTTGAAAGTATAATACAGCTACTCATACTCATGAAAAAAAACATTGAAAATATTTGCTTAAGCATATAGCGCAAACTATGGAATGTAAACAAAAAATTTAGCGGTATAAAACTAATATCTTGCAAAATGATCCTATTAGAAAATTTTCACAGTTACAAAAGCAAAGCCATCACTTAGAATTTTGTTCAAACAAAGCGTGTGTCAAAAGTAGAAAATTAGGTCTACTTTAGACTGTGTCTAGATTAGCAAGCAGCGGGAGTAACGTTATAGGCAACCAGAGGAAATTTAACAATCAGAAGTATATTGACTGCAATAAATACTTGACTAGTATTTTAGAAAAATATAATTTGTGCTTTTCAACTAGTTTTCTTGCATTTATATCGAATTATTATTTAAGGTAAGTCAATTTAATACAATAAAACTAGTTAGAAAGCATAAGTTATATATTTTCAACCAAAATGTCAAAAAATTATTGCAGTCAATAGAACTCTTAGTGTAAACACGGCTTAAGTTGCCTTTAATGTTCTATCAGGGTATTCACATTGAGTCCGGTAACATTTAATTTCATGGTAAGCGGAGGTGAAAGGTAAAACGGAGTTTCGCAAATTTCGAAAAAGCCTTTACCTCTTCCTGAGGCAGCAATATTTCTGCCTCATGCTTGATATCTTACTAATACACATTTATATACACATGTTATCTGTAATATTTTCCAACACATATTTACATATTTTAGTGGACTGAGAACTGTAGGGGAACATTTCCGAAATGTTACAAGCCTCAATTTAAATACCCCCTATGTCTAACTTGGACTGTGTTTCTTAATTCTGTACCTTCGACTTTACCATCAGGTACAAAAGTACAAATCTACTATGTTTTTGTACTTCCAGTTGTACTTTGGAAATTAATCTTGTACATTTGACGTTTGACAACTAAAATTTTCTCATTGTATAAATTTTATCTTTATCTCATTGTATCAAATTTATCTAAATATTTAGCTTTGCAACGCTCCATTTTGATTACTAAGCCGAAACGTCAACGTTAACGGCAAATGTACAATTAAGTTTCACTTTCAAAGTACAACTGGAAGTACAAAAACTTAGTAGATTTGTACTTTTGTACCTGGTACAGTCGAAGGAATAGAATTAAAAACACAGTCGTAATGTAATTATTGCAATCAAAATACCTCCGACTGTAACCGCGCTTCAAGTTCGTTCTATTTGGGTGGTGATACACGAGTTGTCATGACATACATAACTTTTCGAAGTTACGGGCGAGACGTATAAAGAACAGTGAGTTTGCAGGGAGCTCTTTATACGTCTCGCCCGTAACTTCGAAAAGTTATGCATGTCATGACAACTCGTCTTGTCTTCTATTTGCCGCGTTGTGCATCCATCCACACATTCGTCCATTGTTATTTTGACAGTTCATTTTGACATGACCATTTCTCGCATAACATGGATAACATAGATCTTTCTGGTATAAATCAATAAATCTAAAAGTTCTTTCAGTATCCCAATACATATCCATTTTATTGTTTTGTCTTTTATTGACGTTTGTGTTTCATAAGTTTGTATAAAGTTCGCCTACAAAGCGAATTTTACACAAACTTCACAAAGTCGCCATACTAAGGCAAATGCACCGTCTACACATTTGTGTATTTGCTAGATAATTGCATAGGTTGCCAAATGTGTGGAAGCGGCATAAAATTTACATACAAAACATGCAATGGTGGTTCCCACCCATGGTTTCGTTGTCCGTGTAAGCCACCTATAAGTTGCTAATGTAGACACCAAGTTAAGAAGCGCTGCGAAATACCGTATTATGAGTTTTGAGTCAGGTTTTTTATGCACCATTAAATATAGCTGATTCGGTGTGACAGGGAATATTGGTATCACCTGAATAGGCTTATACACTTAATCACGGGCCAAAAACTCTTTGCCTTTTAGACGTGAGATTCTAAAATTTTTAATATTGTTTGTACTTTAAAGATTTAATAAAATATAATAACCAGCTATATTTGACAGTGCATCATGAGACAGCATCAAAACCGTCAAAATTCGAGAATGAGGGTATTTACATTAGGCCAGCCTCTGTCAATTTGATTCCGAAATTTTCTACTAAAATATGTGAATATGTGTTGGTAAAATATTACAGAAACGTCAGTTATTCATTCAAGATTCAAATTTCGAAACTCCGTCTTACCTTTCACCTCCGCTTACCATAGAAATTGACAGATGCCAGCCTCAATGTAAATACCCTCATACTTTCGGTCACAAAATTAACTTCGAAAATTCCGAATTTTCCCCTTATGGGGGTATTCACATTGGGGCCGGTATCAAATCGAAAATGTTCCCCTACAATTCTCACTCTACTAAAATATGTGATTATGTGTTGGTAAAAATTACAGATATAACGTGTATATGTAAATGTGTATTAGTAAGATACCAAGCATGAGGCAGAAATATTGCTGCCTCAGGAAGGGGTAAAAGCTTTTTCGAAATTTGCGAAACTCCGTCTTACCTTTCACCTCCGCTTACCATGAAATTAAATGTTACCGGACTCAATGTGAATACCCTGTATCTGGTGTCTCGCTAGCATAGGTCTTAAGGCCCAAACACAATGAACGCGGCGCGCAAACGCGGTTTTTTGTGAAGTTGTGCACAAAACCTGAACGCGGTTACTTAACACAATGCAAGCGGCGCGGTTGACATATATTACCAACTTTAATAGCAAAAAAAGAGATGACTCTGCTATCTAGCTAGTGTATTTTATCAGAAGCAAACAGATGGCCTTAAGAATGCTTTTCAATAAACATTCAATTAGTTCACTTAAAACACTTTATTACACTCTTGAATGAAAAAAGCATTGAAAATATTTTCTTAAACACAACATGAAAAGTAAACAACAAATATGTCGGCATAAAAGTAATTATCTTTCAACGATGAGCGATCCTGCTAGAAAATTTTCAAAGCTACACAAGCAGAGCCATCTAGTTAAATTTTTCTCAAGGAAACCGCGTGTCAAAATAGAAATAAGGTCTACTTTTAACGCGGTTTTTTTCCAGCGCGGCGCGCATTGTGTCAGCTCCCATTTGTTTGTATGGATTCTACTTTGCCGTTTGCGCGCCGCTGCCGCGTGCCGCGTGCATTGTGTTTGGGCCTTTACGCCGCGGTGCTTACAATAGATCGTTGCCTTATAATGCCTATCACTGTCGACTTCAATATTGACATGTCCGCATCTGCAAGCACAGACAACTCAATGGGTGGTGACACACGAGCTGTCATGATATGCATCACTTCCCGAAGTTACGTGCGAGACGTATATGAAGAAAATAGTACAATAATTTTATATAATAATAAATTTTAATTAAATTGGATGCTAAATATAACAATTAAATACAAAAACAATTGCTAATTAAATCACAAATATAAATAAATAAATAAATGGGCATCATGAGACTGGCTCATGATGCCCGTCAATATAGCTGATATATGTAGTATATATGCTTTGAAATTTAAAGGTGGCTATAGACTACAACTAAAAGTGGACAACTTTTGCTTCCTTCTCCATATAAAAACCTGTTTTCTGGGATTTTTCGGGTAGATATTAAACGTGTTTGATATTTTTCAGATTTTTACATGCTCTGCACTAATACACTCAAAGAAAAATTCATTTTTCAAGTTTTCTTCGAGTTGTGCACATCGGTTCTTGCCATGTGACATTTTAAGAGATGGGGTGACAATGTGCGTGGGTTTGTACTGTAAAGTTTTTTTTTTTCAGGTTAAATGATAAGCAAATTTAGTTTTATTTTTTCTAATTAATTAAGTTTTCTTTTTATATTTGTATATTTATACTATTATCGATATTTTTACTATTAATATTTTTTGAATTCCCCCTGCTTTTATTAAATCGTTAGCATTTTAATTTTTCTTCACTAGGTTTTTGCTTTAGCGCTGGATATAAAGGTTAAATTTTTTTAATGTTAACTTTTTATAATATTATTATAAGCGGGGAATTCAAAATGAAAATTATAACTCCATAACTCTAGAAAAAGTGCAATTAATTATATTCTAATATGTTAAATTGTTTATAATATTGCATCCGTACTATTTTTATATACAAATAAAAGTCTATATGACATACTTTTGCAACTTTTTGTACAGACATTTTAAATTAAATTAGATAAATTTAAAATAATTGCAACAGCAAAAACTAAAAAGGTCCTAAGTGTAGACAATAAAAAATTAATAAAATTGCAGATTTTGGGTTTTTTCTGTAATTAAGGGAAATTCCCATTTCCTGTACCCTTTATTTTGCATCTCAAGCTCATTTTCACAACAATTGTGTTTTGAATATTGTCCTGTTAACATTTTCCTGTGTCAAGTAAAAAATTTTTATGTTACATTATATTCTATGCGGCTAAGTGTTGTTTAGTGTTTTAGTTTACATTTGAAATTTTTTTCTATATATTATTTAAAATGGTTATATTTACAAACAATGAGACTTGGCGTGATTTTATTTCCTTATTCAGGGAGCACCCTGAATTATGGAGAATAAAAATGATATTTATAAGAATAGAGATTTAAAATTAAAAGCATTTGAAAAGCTCTTGGGTAAAATGAAAGAATTAGAACCAAATGCAAGTATTGATAAAGTTAAAAGAAGATTAAATGCCCTGCGGACAAGTTTCAGAAGGGAGTTGTTAAAAGAAAAGAGGAGCCAAAAGTCAGGTGCCGTCTTTGGTAGTTGGAATTTTTAAGGGATCAAGAGTTACCACGGCCATCCACATCGTCGTTAGATAGTGACAGCATGGCTGAGATTTTAGTGATAATTAAAAATTTATTTACGTTTTTTTTAAATTAATTAATCTTACTTTAATACCATCAACAAAGCTGTATTTAATTTCAAATAATAGTGCGTTTTCACTGACGTTAGTACTTAGTATTTAGTACTTTTTTAAAAGTATTTTTAGGGAAAATCTCTAGTTTATTTCTCAAATAATAGTGCGCGTTCACTGAACCTAGTGCCTAGTACCTACTCAATAATTATTATTGACATATTTAAAAACTAAGCTAGAGATATTCATTAAAAATACTTTTAAAAAAGTACTAAATACTAAGTACTAACGTCAGTGAAAACGCACTATAAGAAAGTAATTTATTTTAAATGAAAATAAAATTCTTTTCCTTTTAAATTACTTAAACGTATTTTTAATAGTATTCACTAATCTATAAACTAATTATATCTGTAAAATTTTATCATTGTGATTCAATTGAACCCACGCCGTTGAAATATGTACGGTATGCATCTCGAACATTTTGCAAAAAAGTTGCAAAAGTATGTCATATAGACTTTTATTTGTATATAAAAATTGTACGGATGCAATATTGTAAACAATTTAACATATTAGAATATAATTAATTGCACTTTTTCTAGAGTTATGGAGTTATAATTTTCATTTTGAATTCCCCGCTTATAATAATATTATAAAAAGTTAACATTAAAAAAATTTAACCTTTATATCCAGCGCTAAAGCAAAAACCTAGTGAAGAAAAATTAAAATGCTATCGTTTTAATAAAAGCAGGGGGAATTCAAAAAATATTAATAGTAAAAATATCGATAATAGTATAAATATACAAATATAAAAAGAAAACTTAATTAATTAGAAAAAATAAAACTAAATTTGCTTATCATTTAACCTGAAAAAAAAAAAACTTTACAGTACAAACCCACGCACATTGTCACCCCATCTCTTAAAATGTCACATGGCAAGAACCGATGTGCACAACTCGAAGAAAAATTGAAAAATGAATTTTTCTTTGAGTGTATTAGTGCAGAGCATGTAAAAATCTGAAAAATATCAAACATGTTTAATATCTACCCGAAAAATCCCAGAAAACAGGTTTTTATATGGAGAAGGAAGCAAAAGTTGTCCACTTTTAGTTGTAGTCTATAGCCACCTTAATGGAAATTTGTTTTCTTTCTCCTTTTTGTGCATTGTTTTTATAATTTCAATTTTTTTGATGCCAGTCAGTCTTGATATGTGGTCTGTTGTGGACAACAATCACAGTTTATAACATAAAAAAACCTTTTAATTTATTAAAAATATTATTATTAGATCTTAATTCGGTAATAAGTTATTTAATTTAATAATATAGAAATGAAATTGATTAATATTAGAGTTGGGCGACGCCCAATTTAGTTTAAAAAACATTTTTTTATGTGAAGTGTTAAGTGCGGCAAGTGAAAAACAGTGACATCATCACTGAGAAAATTGTAGTAACACTTTTCGGTTTTTTGGTGTTTTTTTTCATTTACCTCCTTTTTCATTGCTTTAATTGTTAAAATAATACAAGTATTTTTCTAAATAATATGTATAAGTATATAAATATTGTCTACAGTTTTTATGAAGTGATATTTTACTGTTTTATTTTACCAGTCTAGGATTAGTTAATTAATTTGACCTTTTATTATCGTAAATTGTTGCTTTGCTACAATACAAAAAAATAAAAAGACCTGCAAGTTGGCTTCATTATTGATTGCGCAAGCTCTATTATTTACATATTTCTATCTTTGTTACACTTGAATATTATTAGCAAGTTGCATGAGAAAGAATTCATTTAATATAAATTTTTAGTGTGTCGGCCATTATCGAATATAGTGACAGCACTTTGTACGGGCGTGAATCTTTCTTAATAAAAAAGCCGTGAATAAACAATTCCAAAAAAATTTCTTTTAGTGTGTAGTTTTATTTTTATTTTTTTATTTGTGTAATTTTAAACTAAAAAATTTCTTTTAAATTTAATTTTAGTTGGATGAAGTGTAACGGTGTAAAAAAACTCCTATTAAATATATTGGTAAGCTAACAAAAATAGAATTTGTTTTAAGTCTGAATAATATTTGTATAATAAATAAATTTTTTTTTAAGGTTTCATACTTTTAATAATATTTCAAGTGAAACCTTATTATTATTGACTTTAATGCAAGTCTATTCAATTTGAGTGCAATAAAAATTGTAGCGGATGTAATATAGCATAAAAAAATTATGTTTATTGCTTTTATTGGTTCATTCAATGTTCATTTTGGTAGCTTTTTTCATTTTTTATTTTCGTATATAAAAAATATAAAAAATTTGTTCTAATTATGATTTTCCGACTTAAGTGGTGTGTTAGACTAGACATTGATTTCTAATTACAATGTCAGTAAGCCGATGGGAAATTATTTTTTTAATTTTGATTTAAGATACCTCCTTTTTTTTTAAAGTGTTTACAAATATAACTATTCTATTCACGTGAAAAGTTTTTTTTCAAGAGAAAGGATTTAAACTATATACATATATATATATATATATATATATAATTTTGTCTTTTTTAGTTTTTATATTTTGAGTGTATTATTATCAAAATAAAGGTAAGATCTCACTTTTATTGTTAGTTTTTTTGGTAAATTAAAAATAATTTCTCATATCTTTTAAAATAACATTTTTGTCTATTCAGATCGATTATATTGAGGAAAAAAAATTGTAAATTTTGTGTTACACTAAGAGAAAGTGCTTTTGTCCATTTACTTAATTTTCAAATGATATTTTAAATTTAATGAAAAATTTATTCTATTTTCTAACAAAAATGCAGATTTAATTGTGTATAAAATGAGATACACATTTTAAAATCAAATTAATAAAAAAAACAGGGATATATAATTTTGGGCGTTTTTACATGAAGAGCGATTTTCTGCGGCGGTACTTCACAATTTTTCGATTTTAAAGAAGGAAAGAGCTTAAAGTAAAATGAAGTAATAACTCTCCACCTTATTCTATCGTATAAATTTGGTTAGCCCAAAGGTATTAGAGGTGTAATTACTTTTTGCACAATTTTTGAAGGATCAAGAAGTACACATGGAATATTTGAACTCATAGGATTAGAAAATAAAACTGAGATGCTTTATTCATCATAAAGAAACAATTTCAAAAATCAGTTTTAATACTTAAGCAGCAAAATAAAACCATAAAAACCGTTATGAGAGAATTTAGCTGCAATTATTTATGGAATACTTCCTAGGTGCGCAAATTTATAGACAAAAAATGGCATTGAGCTTAAAAGGTTTTTCTAGCTACATGCTATTATATCCTATTAATTAACTCGAGGGATAGTTGCTCTACGTATAAAGAGGCCCAGGACTATCATTGCCTTTAAATCAGTTGAAATGATTTTTTTTTGTACATGTTTATTGGTAAATTTTTCTGATTTTTAACCAAATTTCTAATAAAGAAAGTCTTCAGGTTTTGTTTTTATTGAAATTATCTACCAGTTTAATGATTCCGTAAAATATGTATTAAGAAAAAAATTTTAAATTTGATTTTAAAAAAAATATTCTCAGTAACAGTAATAGTAAGGTAAACTATTTAAAAAAAATTTTATTTTTTCTTGAACAATTTTCTAGTTAAGGCTGTGTCTAGATTAGGGTTTGGGACAGCAAAATTATAGCAGTTCTGAGGCCGAGTTACACTCAATAGTTTTTCTGAGTTTGACATTTTGATTAAAAATATGAATATAAGTTATAGTTTCTAACTAGTTTTATTATATTAAATTGACTTACCTTAAATAATAATGCATTCTAAATGCAATAAAATTAGTTTAAAGGTACAAATTATATTTTTCTAAAGGACTTGTAATGTCCTTATTGCAGTCAATATACTCCTGAGTGTAACCGCGCCTTAGATCGCCTATAATATCGCCTATAATTCTGCTGTCCAAATCGCTAATGTAGACACCAAGTAAAGAACAATAATAAAACTCACCATTTATTAATCAATACATATGCCCGAAATCAGCATTTCTTTTTTTTTTTTTTTTGTGGGTTGTTTCTTTTCTCATTCTGTTGATATATAATTAAAAGTTGAAAAGAGCTTTCAACTTAGCTGTTGTAAGCTTTAGGTAGTAGAATTTTTTGTTTTGGCGCCTTTAAAGGGATTGAAAAGAATAAAATTGATGTAATTTATTGTACTGTTATAATACAAACATGTATAAAACAAACATATTCTATGTTTTAATTTTTATTTTAGTTTTGTTTATCATGCCTTTCATGTAATCTAATAATTGATAATGTGTTAGTTAATGTAATTAAAAACTTATTTAACGTATATATATTTTATAAAAGAAAAAAAATTACTTTTTAAGCAATTTCACAGAAAGTTAATTAAGATTTAATTAAAACTAAAAATCTGAACAAATTAAATATGTAATTTAAAAACAAAATACAAAACCAATCTAAAGCCGCAAAATAATCAAATAAAAATAGCAAATTAAAGTCAGAACTTTTTCTTTTGAACTGTAAAATTGTGAAATATCCACCTGCAAATTGATTTCACTTATATTTATTTATCTTTTTCTTGTTGTTGAATTGCACTTTAATAATACCAAAAAAACAATAATCCGATATACATATGTATATTTCTCCTTTAAATATCAGATTCAAGAATTGTTTTCAATACCAAAACAATGTTTATCAAGTGTAGTCAAATTTAAAGGGAAAAATTTTCTTATTATATCAAATGTTTTTTTTAATGAGAAAAATATAACATATAAGTTTCCAGTGTTTTCGATAATACACAGTAGACGAAAATTAAGAAAAAAAAAAATATCAAAATAGTTTACAAATTATTTTAGTTGAGGAAAGGTACATAGGTTGAGAGGGATTTTTTTTTTGTTTTTGTTCAATACTGAGAAACTGAAGGGTAAAGCTATATACCGTGGGAAAGCAATTCTAAAGACCTACACTTTGGGCAGAAATTTAATGCAAACTCGTTGTTTCTCATTCAAATCCATTTTAAAAATTCTCAAAAATCGTAAACGCGTTCAGATGCACATGTACTCAACTCGACATAACTTCCACAACTGATGATGCAATGACACCAAATTTTGGTGGGAACTTTGATCACCACAATTTTCTAAAATATAAATAAAAAAGATCCTCAAACACGTATATCTTATTTTTCAATGAAAATCCCGTAAAAAAAATTCAGCCAAATCAAATTGTGCTACCTGTACTCGCTTTTTAGCGTTTTCTTCCTTTCTGCTTTCTTCGCTGTTTCATGCTTTTGCTTCTTTTTTTCTTGAGATCATCACCTGCCTTATTATTAGTTGTATGCTGACTCTGATGTTCTCTACAAAAAATTCATAAATATTTAATATTTCCTTATTTCCTTTTTACAGTGTATTATTAACATATTATACATTTATTCTAAAATGAAATGTGTTATGAAATGCTATTTTTAAAAAATTCTAAAGGTATTTCCTTTAATTTCACTTCCATAAGACCCACAGTTTAGGATTATTACCTACACCCTCCTCTGGAATGACATTATTGGCAAGAACTATTGTTTTGTTAAGTAAATCATTCTTATATTTATTTGTTATTGCTCGTTATAAAATGGGTACATTAAACAAACAAAAACAGCTCTGCGTAAAAAAAAGAGAAGAAATCACAATCGCAAGATCTCGAATGTAATCCAATCTAAAAATATTGTTTTTTTTTATAGTCTTGCGTTTACTTAATAGTAAATACGCTGATTTAATTTAAAATCAATAAGTTAACATTAAAACAAAAAATTTTATTCAATTTAGTCAAAATTTTGTTTCTTAATTTATTGAGATGAAGTCTAAAAATGGTAGCAAAAAATATTCCAAAATTTTACGTAAAATAAAAATCTATGGCATAAAATATTTTTTTAAATCACTTATGGTATAATCATAATCCAATCAATATCTTAAATTAAAAAAAAAAAATAGAAAATTTACAAAGAACAAAAACAAACATGTTTATAGTAGTTTTTTATTATCTAATTTAGTGCTTATAGCTCAGAATTCTTTCCAAATAGAAACAAAACGAAACCATACATAAATTATATTTTCCTTCCCATTATATATAATCTAATGGCAACCTATGCCTAAGTATTTATTTATTTAAGGCCCCCTTCAATTTCTGATGTAATTTTAAGAAAAATGACAGATACGATGATATCAGACATAATTCTATATCACACAAAAAAAAAAAACATTTTCCCAAAGTCTGTTTATGATAAAATTTAAGGCGTTGTGGATAACAAAAAACAACAACCACAACAGCAATATAGTAACTATTAAATTTTGTATACAAGAAGAATAGCTTTTGTGTTGATTAAGAAATTAGTCAACTTATTAATATTAATTAATTAGACTAGGCTATGTGGCTAAGATTTCAATGGGTTTTGTTGTTGTTTTTTTGTATGTAACAGTTTCTTTGAATTATATCAATTTTTAATAAAAGAATTTTAAAATGTTAATAATGATTGTTTTTTTTTTTTTTTTAAAAACAAGCCTGCGGGTACAGTGAAGTAGATTCAAACTACTTTAAACTTCTAGAGAAATTTTTCATTTGTATGGGATTGAATGACATTTGTCACTCAAGTGTATGGCATCGATAAGTCGTACGATGAAAAATCGCCTCCACTGACCTCAAGCTAAAATAATTCATTGTAGATAGATGTTCGATAGCAGCTTTTTATATATGTATTTGCTGATATACAAGGATGCATGAGGCTAATTTCAGGTAAAACCCAGCAAACATTACGGACCGTATGAAGTACGCAAACGGACCGTGAAAATCCGTATACGGATCCGTGTGCGTACTGTCTCGGCCCAGCATACGGATGAAACGGCATCCGAAATCGGAACGTGAACACGTAACGTCTGCGTTCCGATTTCACGGATTTTGTTTGGTTTAATGTGCTTTTCATATGCTTGCGTGATATCGCAAGCAATTCCTTGAAGTGTCAAGACATCTAAAAGTTGATTTGGAAAGGAAAGTGTTTAAAAAATTTATAATAATATAAATACAAAGAATGTCCAGTTAATTAAAATAGTTTTATTTAGTTTTATTTATCTTAGATTTAAATAATTTTTTTACAAACAACTTAATTTTAATACATTATATTTCTTAAATTTCCTTGTTTTCACCTTAAATATATTAATATGTGAATTATGTATTTTTCTAAAAATTAAATAATTAATTACCTTAATTTTTTGTGTCATTCACTTTATTTCTTTTTTAATAATGTTAAATAATCTTACCTTTTAATTTTTAATTGTTAAAAACAAGTCGGTTTTGAGTTAATATTTTTTAAAATTTCACTTTTAAAAATAAGTCGGCTTTGAGTTATTATTTTTTTAAAACTTCACTATTATAAAACAAATACTGAATTAATATCACACACTTTCTTTTTAGAATTGGTAAAAATAAATACTTATTTTGCTTATTATCAAAATTTCAAAAATATGTTGTTTACTAATGTTTATTTAATGAATTTAATTCTAAAGTGGCCGGGAATGTCACTGTTCAGACGATGATAAAATTAAAAATAAAGGAGACATTTTCATAATGATAAATTTTTAATTGGTACACTTTTCGTTATTAGCGCTCATGAATTCAGGGTACCACATGTTATATATATATATATATATCATTTTTAAGGTTAAATTTCCTAAATTGAAAAACTTTTTTTGTTTGTTTAAACGAAAACAAAGAAAAAAGAACTATAACGACAACAAATTTAACAATAGAAGCCATATTATCAATTTTATACAACCATATCGAAAATTGTTAAACAATAAAATTCTCTTTTTTGCTTTATAATTTACATTAAAAAACGGAAATTGAACTTAATAGTGCTGCATGTTGTTAAACCCTCTTTTATCTCTCTCCTCTTAAATTTTAACAATTTTCAATATACAAAACTGTTGGATAAGGTTTTCTTTGAATATTTTTAATGTACATGCATACATATTCAGTGTCATATATGTATGTATGCAGTAGGTAGGTATATTGCTGGAATAAAAATTTAATAAATTAAATTCGAAGAGATGAAATCATAATTCTATTTTCGTCACAAATTAAGCTTTGATGTAAGAAAAAATATGATGTGAATTTGTATTATTTTTGTTGTTGGGTAAAATCTTATTGATTTGTTTTGATAATTTCAATAATTGATAACTGCTAGAAGTGTTTGAAATATTTGTTGTCGGGTTTCTTTTCTAATAAGGAAAAATTAGAAAAATCATTTCTGAAACAAAACGGAAACCATAATTTTGAGAATGATTAAAAGAACAACAATTTTCATTTCTTAATCACAACAAAATGTATGATTATCAATTTATTTATATATGTATTTACTTTGAAAAGTTTAGTAAGAATTAATAAATTGTATTAAATGCAATAGCTATTAGGGAATGTTGATCTCTCTAAGCCCCAATTTTCTATATTTCTTGTATAATACTTATAGAAATTTTAATTTATTAAAATTTCATAAACAAAAATATGGGTTCAATTTTATTATATTATATAAAAAAAATTAAAAGTAAACAATGAAAGTGCAAATTCATATTATTGGCCACCAACAAATAATATGAGTTCAAACTTCCATTTAAACTTAAATTTCAATAAAATTTATAGTATGAAAAAGTGAAAAATTATAAATAAATCATAGTTGAAATCTAAACTTGTTTGATTGAAGGCCGGCTTAATCCAACCAAGATTTTTAATTATGATAGGTTTTTCTTCTCATACAAACTTTATTTTCCAGATACTTATATCTGAGCTTATAGATAAAACTTTTCATAATATAGAACATAAGTTTGAAACACAAGACTAGCAGTAATCAGATGTATTCTGCTCATCAAGATCAGATAACTGGACGGCTATTGAAAACGAATATTATTGAAAAATACCAAAAAATTATTTGATGATAAAATTGCCATATATTCTCGGTGACCAAAGACCACTTTTATTAGCTAAGCCTTTTGGTACAAATATCTATAATATCCCTACATAGAGATAAACTTTCAACTTGTTTCATTAAGGGTAGTAAGGTGTTTTTTAATTTTTTTATATTTTTTTTTATATTGATGTACGTTATATTAAAATTACTGTGTAAAAATTTGAAGTCGATTCGAGTAAAACTAACAGAGATATGGGGTTATAAGCCTTCGCCTCTCTTTGCCTTACTAGTAGTACTTCTACTTTTAAACGCGTTTTTCTCACACTTACCTTTTTCAAATTCGGTGTCCAACGTAGCTCGAAAACTACTGGACTGATGATTTTCAAATTTTACATACTTTTCTCATACATAGATTTACGTCTCCTACGGATTCTTTTTTGTTTATTAAAAAATTTCCACCGTACGGTTCGGCATTGAGAATTCCGGAATATGTTTTCGAATTCCCGTGTCCAATATAATTTTTGTATCTTAGGTCGTATTTTTCAAAAGAGCGTTGAAACATTGAAACGATTGATATAACTTCCATATTACCAGCTGGTCTTTGGCGATTGGCACAACATTCGTTCTTTTGCAAATGATCCTCTTGCCACTCTTCAAACTATACGGTGTTCATTTTTTGTTTCCAAGCTTCACACATTTTAGAATAGGAGCATTTAACAAAAACATCTAAGAATAATAGCCAATCAACCTAGAACCACCGTATAACGATGAATAACTACGCTTCTTCCACCCGCCATCACCTGATACAATAGCATCTGTCGTATCTTCAACACCGTTTTCATCACACATTGATTTTTTTTTCTTCCTTTGCAGCATAAACATAAAAATCGTACGTTGATTTCTTCAAGAATGAGCCACTTATATCCATTAAGCCACAGAATTTTTTACATCTGGCAAGTCCTAAGCAAGCCATTTTCAGTAAATCTAAAATCTAGAGTCTAGTACTAAAATTTCTCCATTTAAAAAAATAAGTGTTTTTACTGAACCCAGTACCTAGTAAGTACTATATATAATATAGTAATATTTATATAGTAATATTTTTACATAAACTTTTGAAATATTTTCAACAAATGCTGAAATTTCTCAAAATGTTTTTTTTAATAGTGATTGGTAATTTTAGGTAAATTTTTTTTTGTAATATCCAAAATTTGTTTTTATTTTTTACAAAAATTTTTCATATTATTCGAGTATCTTTCTTGTGTAGATCGACGTTTTTTCAGGGTATTTTCGAAAAAAATTGATCATCATGTTAAAATTTTTCCATTTTGTGACATCTTTTTTCTTTCATATTTCGATAGTAAAACCTATCGAAAATATGCTGTGAAAAATTCAGACCGAAATTCCTAGTATTAAATAAGTTACAACTCATAGTCGCCGACGGGCCAGGTCCACGGAGTTTCTGACGGTCAACTATAGTATATTACCTACCTGTGTACATGTGAAATAGTGTATATAAATTTTCGACGTGAGTATATATATATAAAATCCTAGAACAAATTTAGCAGTACATTTTTGATGCTCTGTGTGTCAACATCAAACATAAAACTTTAAACGCATTTTTTAAAACTGTCATGGTCCTAAAAAAAACATTCAACCGATTGCTTTGAAATTTTTATATAGTATGTTCTTCTATTCATTAATAGTTATGGTCCGTACCAAAATTGCTTATTTTCGAAAACATTTTCTTATTTTTCTTAAGTGATTTTTAGCAATAAAAAACAAGATTTTCTACATGCCGCGTTTTTATTTTTTTTTGTCGATAGCGACAGACCTACTGAACAATAATCCATTCGATTATTTTTATTTCGAACAACAGAAACAGCCGCTATTACCATGACCAGTTTTTTTGGTGTCTAATTCAATTAAAAAAAAATATATAAAAAATGTAAAATAAGAAAAAAAAATTTTTTTTTATACTGTTTAGGATACAAATAAAAATATAAAAAAAAATTAAAACGATTGAAAAAAATTCCCCAAAAAGAGGTAAAATTTATGCATTTACCCCCTTAAGGTCCGACTTTATAAATTTGCGCAAGTTTAAGCGATAAAAGATTTTTTTCCACTTGTATTGTATTAACATTTGTGTAGTAAATGTATGAAATCGATAATTTGCACCATAAAAGGTCGCTTTAAGTCATTTCTATATGGAACACGGCCTAATATTAATACAAAAAGGCTGATCCACAGCAAATTTATATCTGATAAATCTTAAAACATTGGAAACTATAAAAAATGCTTAAACGTCATACGTAACAATGATAAATTTTTGTATTTTGTGTATTTTATTTATTGTTTAGAATGCACAAAAATATTTTTTTTAATTGATTAGAATGGAATTTTCGATAAATAACGACAAAATCAGCCTATCTTATTAAAAATAGTTTAAAAAACGTCCGCGTAATATGCGGAAATATTAAGTGTTTTTTCTTTTCTTTTTTTTCCTATAACGATAAGAAAGAATAAAAAACAACTATTATATTAATTTATGATAAAAAATTAAATTTTTTTCGATAGTTATTTAGGTTTTTATTATTTACTTTTCTTTTAGTAAATATTGGATTTACTTTTTGAGGTGAAAGTTCTTAAATAAGCACTAAAATTATTAAAATTCTTTTTCATTATAATTAAAATATAATTTAAATAATTTTTGTTTTTATTTTTCTTTGTAGACAAAAAAAACTGCTTCAATCTGGATATATAAAGATATTTATCTACAACAATAACAATAAAAAGAATATTAAAATACATAACTTTAGTTAAAATTTGATAATTGGCTTAACGACAAAATTAACATTTAAATTTAAATTAATATGACGACAGATATATCTGTTGTACGCTGGGATCCATCACAAGGTCCTGGCAATGAATACATTGATGAATATGAATACGATGGTGGAAATTCTAGTTCTCGCCTATTCGAAAGATCACGTATTAAAGCATTAGCTGAAGAACGTGAATCAGTGCAAAAGAAAACATTTACAAAATGGGTTAATTCGCATTTAGTACGTGTTAATTGCCGTATACAAGATTTATATGTGGATATGAGAGATGGTAAAAATTTGATACGTTTATTAGAAGTTTTATCTGGTGAACGTTTACCAAAACCGACTAAAGGAAAAATGCGAATTCATTGTTTAGAAAATGTTGATAAGGCATTACAATTTTTACGTGAACAACGAGTACATTTAGAAAATATTGGATCTCATGATATTGTTGATGGTAATGCGTCATTAAATTTAGGCTTAATATGGACTATCATACTCAGATTTCAGGTAAGTTATTTTCCTTTTTGTACAAAATAAATAATTAATGCATTAAAAAATTTTAAAAATACTTTCAAAAAATCATTTGGTAACAAATACCAGTGTTTCCAAAACTGTATTTATAGAAACATCTGAAATTTTCTTAGAAAAATCTGGTGTTGGGCTGCTTATTTAAAACTTATTTAATTTATTTTAATAGTATGTCCCCTTCAAAGTGTGTTCTATAATTTGTAAAGGAAAACTTTTGATTATTTATTTATTTTCTTTCTAAAATCTGGCTAGAAGTTTACTAAAGGGGGATTGATTTCATAAAATTAAACAAGTAATAGGAACTATTTGTTATTTTTAACTTTTAACAGTCATTGGCGTAGATAGGAATATGATCAAGAGGATAAATCTTTTCAAATTGGCTAGTAATGTTTTATTGGCAATTAAAAAAAAGAAACTAATATATATCTAAGAAAGTTAATTGTCCACAACCATATCCCCACTCATCACAAAAAGCTATTGATGGTACTGTACATAATCATATGCCCATTGGATGATTTTTATTTTATATTATACTCATTTCTAAAATTAATCCTTTTGTACACTAAACCACTTTTTTATGTCAAGTGTTTTGATAGCAAAATAGAATACGGTAAAAAAAATAGGAGCTAACACATACCTAAATCGTATCCCCTATATCGCGATTTAATCACGCGCGTTAGTGAACTACTAGATGACTCATTTTTTTAAAATTTTATGGTTGTTTTTATCAACGATTATAAATGTTCAATTCGTTCATCAGCTTTTCTTGTTTATTTATTTAAAAATTAAATTTATCATTGATCTAAATTATTCAATTTAAATATAATAACACATACAATTAATTACTTGTTGCGAGCATGACAATTGCAGGTATAAAAGTAATTAGCTATCATTGCACGATTGCAGAGCCCTCTTTTTTCGAAACCATTTCTCTTTTAGGTCCCATCGTGTCAGCTAACACATTTCATGCTGCATATAAAAATCGGATACAAATAGCGCGTCGAATTCGCATCGCGTCGTTTGTTTGCTCCTTAAGTTATAGTTTGAAGCGGCTAAGACCCCTGAATACGGCATGTGGATTTAAACTTTTTATTTATTCCATATGGTTTTAAATAAATTTGGCAACATGTGATCGAAAACAAATTTATAATATATTTATATATATATATTTTTCTTCTTTAGATACAAGATATCACAATTGAAGAAGTGGATAATAAAGAAACAAAATCAGCTAAAGATGCTTTATTATTATGGTGTCAAATGAAAACTGCTGGATATCATAATGTTAACGTAAGAAATTTTACAACATCCTGGCGTGACGGGCTTGCCTTTAATGCTATTATACACAAACATCGTCCTGATCTTATACAATTTGAGAAATTATCTAAATCAAATCCTATTTATAATTTAAACAATTCATTTAATGTTGCAGAAGATAAATTAGGATTAACTAAATTACTTGATGCTGAAGATTGTTTTGTTGAACATCCAGATGAAAAATCAATAATTACATATGTTGTTACATATTATCATTATTTTAGTAAAATGAAACAGGAAACTGTTCAAGGTAAACGTATTGGTAAAGTTGTTGGTATTGCTATGGAAAATGATAAAATGGTACGAGATTATGAAACATTTACCAGTGATTTATTAAAATGGATTGAAAGTACAATTGAACAGTTAGGTGATAGAACTTTTGCTAATTCATTAATTGGTGTACAACAGCAATTATCACAGTTTTCAAATTATCGTACTGTTGAAAAACCACCTAAATTTGTTGAAAAGGGAAATTTAGAAGTTTTACTATTTACATTGCAATCAAAGATGCGTGCAAATAATCAAAAACCTTATATACCAAAAGAGGGTAAAATGATATCAGATATAAATAAAGCATGGGAAAAATTAGAAAAAGCTGAACATGAACGTGAATTAGCATTACGTGAAGAATTAATAAGACAAGAAAAACTTGAACAATTATCAGCTAGATTTAATCGTAAAGCATCTATGCGTGAAACATGGCTATCTGAAAATCAAAGACTAGTTAGCCAAGATAATTTTGGTTTTGATTTAGCTGCTGTTGAAGCTGCTGCTAAAAAACATGAAGCTATTGAAACTGATATATTTGCATATGAAGAACGTGTCCAAGCAGTTGTAGCCGTTTGTGATGAATTGGAAGCTGAAAGGTAAATGAGAGTTTTTTTTCAGTTCAAATAAAAATTTTTTCAAATTTTTATTCCATGTTAAATAAAATTACCAAAATACTTAGTATGCATATGTGATCAAAATCTGTTTTCTTCAGACACGCCATTACTTATAATTTTGTATCTGTGATGGTTTATGTATATTTTGCTCGCAAAAGTTCCTTTTCTTCTCTTGACCGAATGGCTAAGCCAGAATCATCATTGATTTAAGGAGAGATGGGATATATTATGTTGTTGATTTTTTAGTGATTGAGAAGGGGTTTCTGTTAATATCTTGAGGTGTATTGAAAAAAAAAGTTGTTTTGCGGTGCGCATCATAACTCGCAACAGAGTCATCTAAAATCAAAAAATCAAAATCTTTTTATTAAAGATATTTTCTCTCTCGATTTTTCAATTGTTGGTAGAATTTGGAAGTCAAAATACTAAAAAAGCTCTCGTCACCTGGTGAAATATATATATGAAGAAATAATGTGCAAAACTTCAAAGCGATCAGTCCATCCAGTAGATCTTGAGCTATAACACCGACTTCGAAAATAACAAGTTTCAGGAAAACGCTTTAAAATTTTGACTACTTCATTCAAAACTTACTCTAATGCAAAGGACGCTTAAATGCTCATAACTTTTGCAATTTTGCCCCGATCGACTTGAAATTTAGACATGATATTTTTAAGATTATTAATTTTTAAAAAATGGAATAAGGAAGTTTGAATACGGAACCTCCTTAAGAGAAGGGAAAAGCGAGACGTGATTCTGAAAATTCTAAACAACTTTTTGATGCTGTCAAATTTGTTAACTCTGTTTTGACTTTTTTTTTTTTTTATACTAATAAATAGTAATTAATTGCATGTGAATCAAATTTTTTGCTTGTGATTCCAGTGGTGGAATGCATATTAACAACTTTTCATATCGGCTTTTTTGTTTGTTGGCACACGAGAGTGCATTAGACTAATTTCAGGTTAATGAACAAGTAAAGCCGCTAAGGTATGCATCAATTTTTAGTAGTAAAAGCTGTTAAAATAGTTTGTTGTGTTAATAAAGCTGACCGACACCACAATTATCTATGCTGTTGTTTTAAAACTAATGGCAGCATTAAATTTATATGATAACGAACTTAATATAATTTAATAATAAACATAATTCAACTAATTACCCGTTTTCTTTTTTTTGTATATAGATATCATGATATTGAACGAATTTTGGCTCGTAAAGAAAATGTTTTACGTTTATGGAATTATTTATTGGAATTATTACGTGCTAGACGCATGCGTCTTGAAATATCAATGCAATTACAACAGAACTTCCAAGAAATGCTTTATATCCTTGATAATATGGAAGAAATTAAGCAACTTCTTTTAACTGATGACTTTGGTAAACATTTAATGGGTGTAGAAGATCTGTTACAAAAACATTCATTAGTTGAAGCGGATATAAATGTCTTAGGTGAACGTGTAAAAGTTGTTGTACATAATTCACAAAGATTTTTAAGTGATGATGTTGATGCTTATAAACCATGTGATCCAGAAATAATTGTCAATCGTGTACAACAGCTTGAAGATGCTTATGCTGAATTAGTACGTTTAGCTGTTGAACGTCGTAATCAACTTGAAGAGAGCCGTAAATTATGGCAATTCTATTGGGATACAGCTGATGAAGAAAATTGGATTAAAGAGAAAGAACAAATTGTATCAACTGATGATATTGGACATGATTTGACTACAATAAATCTTTTATTAAGTAAACATAAAGCATTAGAATCAGAAATTCAATCACATGATTTACAATTACAAAATGTAGCTAAAATTGGTGCAGAATTAATAACTGAAGGGCATTTTGGTGCTGATCGTATTAAAGAACGTCTAAAAGAAATTTTGGCTATGTGGGATCATTTACTTGATATGACTAAATATCGTCGTCAGCGATTAGAAAATGCTGTTGAATACTTCCAATTATTTGCTGATGCAGATGATGTTGATAATTGGATGTTAGATGCGTTACGTTTAGTATCCAGTGAAGATGTTGGTCGTGATGAAGCTAATGTAAAATCGTTATTGAAAAAACATAAAGATGTTGCTGATGAATTGAAAAATTATTCTGAAACAATCGATCAATTGCATAAACAGGCTGAAAAGCTAACACTAAATGATATTGAAAATAATAAAGTTGCTGATCGCTTAAATGCTATAGATACACGTTATAAAGAACTTATTGAATTAGCTAAATTACGTAAACAAAGATTACTGGATGCCTTAAGTTTATATAAACTTAAATCCGAAGCTGATGGTGTTGAACAATGGATTAATGAAAAAACTAAAATGTTAGAAACAATGACACCTGGTAAAGATATTGAAGATGTTGAAATAATGAAACATCGTTATAATTGCTTTGATAAAGAAATGAATTCGAATGCATCACGTGTAGCTGTTGTTAATCAATTAGCTAGACAATTATTACATGTTGAACATCCAAATTCTGAGGAAATATTGACAAGACAAAATAATTTAAACCAAAATTGGTCAACATTACGCGAACAAGCTGAAAGTAAACGTGACGAATTACAATCAGCCCATGGTGTACAAACATTTTATATTGAATGCCGTGAAACAATATCATGGATTGAAGACAAAAAACGTATTCTAACTGAGACAGATAATTTACAAATGGACTTAACTGGTGTTATGACATTACAAAGACGCTTAAGTGGTATGGAACGTGATTTAGCAGCTATACAAGCTAAATTAACAAGTCTTGAAAAAGAAGCTGATTCAATTGAAGGTGATCATCCAGAGGAGGCAGCTATTATACGTGAAAGGATTGCACAAATACAATTGATATGGGAACAATTAACCCATATGTTGCGTGATCGTGATTCAAAATTAGAAGAAGCTGGTGATTTACATCGATTTTTACGTGATTTAGATCATTTTCAGACATGGCTAACAAAAACACAGACAGATGTTGCATCTGAGGATACACCAGCATCATTACCAGAAGTTGAAAAACTATTAAATCAACATCAATCAATTCGTGAAGAAATTGATAATTATACTGAAGATTATAAAAACATGATGGAATATGGTGAACGTTTAACATCAGATCCATCAACAACACAGGATCCACAATATATGTTCTTAAGGGAACGTTTGAAAGCATTAAAAGATGGATGGGAAGAATTAGATCAAATGTGGGAAAATCGTCATCGTCTATTATCCCAAAGCTTAGATCAGCAGTTATTTAATCGTGATGCACGTCAGGCAGAAGTATTATTAAGCCAGCAAGAGCATTTCTTAAGTAAAGATGATACACCAGTTAATTTAGAACAGGCTGAAAATCAATTAAAACGACATGAAGCATTCCTTACAACAATGGAAGCGAATGATGATAAAATCAATATATTAGTACAGATAGCTGATACATTAGTTGAAAAACAACATTTTGATGCTGATAAAATATATAAAAGAGCTGAAAATATTGCTAATCGTCGTAACGACAATCATGATCGTGCTATAGATCAACATGAAAAGCTTAAAAATCAAGTTAAATTACATGAATTTTTACAAGATTTAGAAGAACTAACTGAATGGGTACAAGAAAAATATATAACATCACAAGATGAAACATATCGTAGTGCTAAAACTATCCATTCAAAATGGACACGTCATCAGGCATTTGAAGCTGAAATCGGTGCTAATAAAGAACGTTTGTTTGATGCTGAAAAATCAGCTAAAGATTTAGTTAAAGAAAAGCCAGAATTCAGAGAAATAATTGAACCAAAATTAAAAGAACTATCAAAACAATTTGAAGATCTTGAAATAAATACTAAAGATAAAGGTGCTAAATTATTTGATGCCAATCGTGAGGTATTGGTACAACAAACTTGTGATGATATTGAATCATATATAACTGATTTAGAAAAACAAATAATTAATACTGATACTGGTAATGATTTAACATCAGTTAATATATTAATGCAAAAACAGCAAGTTATACAAACTCAAATGGCATTAAAGGCTAAACAAGTTGAAGAAATTGATAAACAAACTGATTATTTACAAAAAACAATACCTGAAGAAAAAATTGAACCAATTATTGTTAAAAAGACAGCTGTTATTGATCGTTTTGAAAAAATAAAAGCACCATTAGTTGAACGCCAAAAACAATTGGAAAAGAAAAAGGAAGCATTCCAATTTTGTCGTGATGTTGATGATGAAAAATTATGGATAACTGAAAAAATTCCATTAGCTAATTCATCTGATTATGGTAGTTCATTATTTAACGTAAATGTATTAAAGAAAAAAAATCAATCATTATCAACTGAAATTGATAATCATGAACCAAGAATTATGGCCATATGTACAAATGGTAGAAAATTAATTGATGAAGGACATGAAGATGCTATACGTTTTGAAATTTTGATTAAAGAATTGACACAAAAATGGCAAGAATTAAAAGATGCAATAGATAATCGTAAATATCAATTAGAGCAATCTGAACGTGTACAACAATATTTCTTTGATGCACAAGAAGCTGAATCGTGGATGAGTGAGCAAGAATTATATATGATGGTCGAAGATCGTGGTAAAGACGAAATAAGTGCCCAAAATTTAATGAAAAAACATGAAACATTAGAACAATCTGTTGAGGATTATGCTGACACAATACGCCAATTAGGTGAAATTGCTAGACAATTGACTAATGAACAGATACCACATAGTGATATAGTTGCTGTTAAACAAAGTCAATTAGATAAATTATATGCTGGATTAAAAGATTTAGCTGGTGAAAGACGTGCAAGATTAGATGAAGCATTACAATTATTTATGTTAAATCGTGAAGTTGATGATTTAGAACAATGGATAGCTGAACGTGAAGTTGTTGCTAGTTCACAAGAATTAGGACAAGATTATGATCATGTAACATTATTATGGGAACGTTTTAAGGAATTTGCACAAGATACATCTAATGTTGGTGGTGAACGTGTTGCTAAAGCTAATCATATTGCTGATGATTTAATACGTGCTAGTCATTCTGATTCAGCAACAATTGCTGAATGGAAAGATACATTAAATGAATCATGGCAAGATTTATTAGAATTAATTGAAACACGTACACAAATGTTAGCTGCATCTAGGGAATTACATAAATTTTTCCATGATTGTAAGGATATTCTTTGTCGTATTATTGAAAAACAACATGGTGTATCTGACGAATTTGGTAGAGATGCTGGTTCAGTATCTGCATTACAAAGAAAACATCATAATTTTATGCAAGATTTAATGACATTATATACACAAGTACAACAGATACAAACAGAATCAGCTAAATTACAAGCATCATATGCTGGTGATAAAGCTAAAGAAATAACTAATCGTGAACAAGAAGTATTACAAGCATGGTCTAATTTACAAGGAATGTGTGAAGCTAGAAAACAAAAATTAGCTGATACTGGAGATTTATTCCGTTTCTTTAATATGGTTAGAACCTTAATGTTATGGATGGAGGATGTTGTTAGGCAAATGAATACATCGGAAAAACCACGTGATGTATCTGGCGTTGAACTTTTAATGAATAATCATCAAAGCTTAAAAGCTGAAATTGATACTAGAGAAGATAATTTCTCAGCATGTCTTACACTTGGTAAAGAATTATTAGCACGTAATCATTATGCATCTGGAGATATTAAAGACAGGTTATTGCAATTAACAAACAGTCGTAATGCATTATTACATAGATGGGAAGAAAGATGGGAAAATCTACAACTAAGTATATTTTATAGTTGGATTTCTTTATAAAAAAATAATTAATATTTAATTTTTTATTTAAATTTGTAGTTTTGGAGGTCTATCAGTTTGCAAGAGATGCTGCTGTTGCTGAAGCATGGCTAATAGCACAAGAACCATACCTAATGTCGACTGAATTAGGGCATACAATTGATGAAGTTGAAAACTTGATTAAAAAGCATGAAGCATTTGAAAAATCTGCAGCCGCACAAGAAGAAAGATTTAGTGCTTTAGAGCGTTTAACTACAGTAATTTCATTTAATTAATATTTAGGCATTTAAAAATAGAATTCTATTTAAAAGTGTACTAGTCAAATAATTGAAATAGTTTTATTTTTTGAAATTTCTAAACATCATTTCGTGTAGATACTAATATTGATTGGTTAAATATTTTTGAGTTTAATTACTAGTGCTTTTCTTTAAATTTAATTATAATTTTGACTTCTACCTAATTTTCAATCAAATAATATTTTTTCACTAATTAATTTTAGTTTGAGCTCAAAGAACTTAAAAGAAGACAAGAGGCTGCAGAAGAAGCTGAACGACAACGTGTTCAGGCTGAAGCTGAAGCTAGAGCATCAGCTGAAGTAGTTGAAGCGGCTCGAAGACAAGCAGAGACTGCAGCACGCGACACAGCAGATGCTGCTTCACCACATAGAGAACAAGAATCAGGTATTATTTATTTACATAAAGTTAAAAATAAAAAAGAAATGAACAAGTACCACAAAATATATACATATTTTTGTCTATATATATACAAAAAGGAATTATTTAAAATACTTTTTTATTTATTTATTTATGTTTTCCCAATTTTTTTCTGGTTTCTGAATAATGTTTTAAGGGGAACTAATTATGTTTTATATACAATATTGTTAATTCCAAACGTAATATTTTATTTTTTAAGCTCTATTGGGTTTGTTCTAAAGGGTAGATTTAGTTTTACAATATTTTAACAAATACTTTGTTTAAGTTTTTTATATACTTCATTATTCATTGCAAAAAAAATGCTATCCTTTATTTTTAAATAAGCTGACCTTAAATTTATATTTTTAATGCTACGCATAAATAAAAAACACAATCATAGTAACTATGAGAGCTGCTTCACCTGTAGAGAAAGAAAGACCTATTTCACGAACAGGTATAATTAATTAGCGTAGTTTCAAAAATTATTTTGAATTTAGATATTTCATTTAAAATTTTTCGATTTAATAATTATTTTAATAAAAAGAACTACATATTAATTGTTTTGTATATAAAAGCACAAACACAAATGCACATAGCCGCATATAATACATAATATTATTAATTCTTGCTAATTCAGCTGTACATTAAATGAAATATTTATAACTGCATCACAATTTTAACCTTATTCGCTTTATTTTTTTTTCTTTGTTTTTAGAAATAAAATAAAACTCACTGTTCCTTTAATATTAAAAAAGCCATTAATCCATTAAGAATATTATTTTTGTTTTTAATAGTTCAATGTATACATAATTACTTCATCTTTGGTTTTATTGAGCATGTAATTGAATCTTAATGTAAAAACACGCCAAATAACTTTTATCAATTGAAAACATATTTTTTTAAAATAACTGGGTGATAACTGCTTTTTATAGTATGTGGGTGTGCTGCATTACTTAAAATCACGAAAATGTACGCAGTTGTTATAATTCACTGCATAACCCTGTTTCTAAAGAAGAAAGAAAGAATATATTATAATTGGAATTACGTAAGAGATTTATAATTCTTTAATTCGGCTTTAAAGAGTGTAAATAAAATAATTTAACTATTAAAAAAAAGATTTAGCTGTCATAAAAACGAGTTTCAAATGAATTACAATTTCTAACATTTAATATTAAAGTTGTAAAATATCGTAAATAATTTCCCCCTGTGGTTTTATTATTAAATAAACTAAATACATACTGCGAATATCTATCTCGGAAACTCTGTCATAAATTTAACCGTTTTTTATATTAATTCTCAAGTAATTAATAAATTGTCCTCTTCACCAATTTAAATTTCTACAAAGATAATAACACACATCGTAAACTATCGTTACGATAAGAATTTCGTTCATTGTAAAGCAATTATTTTTCTTTGTACACAGACCGAAAAACTCCTAACTGTGAGAATAAATAATTATATAAAAAAAAATTTTTTTCTTTTATTTAAGGTAAACGGATATCAAGATTTACAAATAATAATTTGCCCTTAAGCTATTTATATGGTGTTTTGAGTTATATCGGATGCTGTATCCTGGTCTTGATTGCAATTAATATTTCTTATATATGTTTATTTTGTATTTTGAAAAATTTATAATTTAAAATATAACTGTCTAATTTGCATGGGTTTTGTTTTTAATTAAAAATTAATATTATATTTACACACAACACTGCACAAAGCTAATATTTTCTAGTAATTTCACAAAGTATAATTTTTGTAAGAGCAATATAAAATAGTATTAAAATTTAAAAAAGGAACACCTTAATATTTAGCAGCACTCAAGTTCAAAGCTGTCTTTAAAATCAATGCATTTGATTATCTTTTGCTGTGATCCTTTTGACGGGCAATTAAAGCAAATTTTTATCGTGCGAGTTATCGATATACATTTTTTTGGACAACAAATGGAAAACGTCGTTTGTTTGATTATACAATCATTTCGTATTGAATTTTGTAATTCTTTTTCTTTTTTTTTGCTTATTTGTTCTTTAGAGAAAAGTGTCCACCATACAGACTTAATACATTGTGTGGATAAATCTCATACAAATAAAGGAAATTCGCTAGTCACTTGAAGCGACTAAGGAAAGTTTATTTTCCTTTAATGTTTTTTATTTTATTTTTTTCTAAATAGTTTGAAACCATGATAATATTTTCTCAAGATCACTTAGTAATTTCGGTAATATATTTTATTACCTTGCAGGTGTTTATATTAAAAGATATTATTTTACGATACATAAAAACATTTTTATCTGAAAAAGTAAATTGTTAATATTAACGATATATAAAAATCATCTTGTTATTTGGGATAATTATTGCTCGAATTTTCACTGGAATACCAAAAAGATAGTATATGTATATATCGTGACATCATATGGTACGTATCGTTTTGCCATATGAAGTTTTTACTTAAAAATTTTTCCTGCTATCAAGTATCAAGAAAAAAAAGTCAATTCTTATGTCAGCTTCAGCATTGCTTGCGATAACATTCTGATTTAAAAAAGCCACGAAACATTTCGTTTGGATTCAAAAAAATTTACATCAAACAACACAATGTAATGTCCATAACAAAAATATATCAGTATCAATAATGATTGTTATTTATTTTTAGTTACTACAATTATTAATTTAGAGTAAAAATCTTGAAAATAAGACGAAATTAAAATTAGTAAATTTAATATTATTACATTAAAGGGCAACAGTTTTTGTTTTTTGTTTTTTTAAGAAAAATCTTTTGTTAATAATCGTTAATTTTGAAAATGATTTTTATTGAATTTTTTTTTTATATTCAAATGCATGAAGTGCATGTTAGCATGAAATCTCATCTTAAGAATGATCCTTTTAAAAATAATTCTAACAAATTTACGAGGGTTACAACCTACCCAGGTGCAAGTGGTATTAAACGAAATCCTATTCGTAAGTAATAAATTTTGGTTTATTTGTAAACTGGCTAGAAACTACTATTCAAACTGGCTATTCAAATTTTATACATGATTTCATAAATTTTGGTAATGGTTTTCTTGGTTTATGTATTGTTTTAATTAAAATATTTCATTTATAACAAATATCCTACCTTCAACATTCGATAAATATATCTTCTTTCATCTATGGGCTTTGTTAATTATTATATTAATACGGTGGATGTATTATTATTGTGCTACAAAATCAGTTTTGTTGTTAAATAACAATCAATCGAACATATGATAAAAATTAATCATTAGTTCATCGAACAGCGATTATGACAACACCAGGATCACCAGCAAGCCCTACAAGTACTAGTGGTAGTACAAAAATTGGAAGAAGATCTCGTTCAAAAAGTCCATTCCGTAGTTTTCGTTGGAAACGAAATTCTGCTAGAGCTGGTGATTCAGATGATGAAGGTATTTGAATTTGTTATTTTTTTATTTTTTGTTGTTGTTTTGTTTAAAAATTTTTTTTATTTATATTCATTGATTTTAATCATTTCAGCATTAATTCTACTATTATGTGTAGCATGTAAGGTCGATGTAGTTAATTTTAGTGTGTTTTTAAAATATTATTGTCTTTCCCTAGATGTTTGCATGATTTCTTAATGCAATATAACAAGCTAAAAACGCCATATTATAGCTTTTAAAATTAAAAATATATATAAACAAAACTAAAATATAAAATGTAATCTTTTTTTTTTTTATTATAGTTTTAGTCAAGGTATAACTGCAAACGATTTTTTTTTTATTAATTTTAATGGGTGGTGACACAAGAGTCGTCATGACATGCACAACTCGTGTATCACCACCCAATTGTTAAAAAGAACAATATTATTTATATAATTTTTTTTTATAAGATTTAAGGTATATTTAAGATATATATACATAAATGTATATATATATATATATATATATAATTAATTAAATTTTATTGAATATAAGTTTAAAAATATTTACTAATTTAATTTTTTTTTTTTTTTTTTTTATCATACTAAAAAAAATATTTAGAACGAACAAGTCCTGGATCTGAAGAAGGTGTAAGAGGTATGCTCACAAGAAAGCATGAATGGGAATCTACTACACAAAAAGCTTCAAATAGATCTTGGGATAAGGTAATTCATATAATTGGATAAATAAAAGATATTTCTTAAAAATATTTTGAAATTTCTGAAAGAAAATAATTATAAAAATACCTAATTTTTTTTTTTCATATAATTTTTAATTTATTCTTTACAGGTATATGTGGTAGCAAGAAGTGGTCGTTTAACTTTTTTCAAAGATCAAAAATCGACTAAATCTGTACCCGAACAAACTTTCCGCAATGAACCATCGCTAGAATTACAAGGTGCAGCTGTTGAAGTTGCTAATGATTATACAAAAAAGAAACACGTGTTCCGTATTAAGTATGCAATTTTACGTTTTATTTTTTTTATATTATTTTATTAAAAAATTAACTCTATATATTTTATTATTGTCTAAAATTAGATTATCGAACGGTGGTGAATTTTTACTACAAGCCCATGATGATGCTGAAATGAATCAATGGGTGAATGCATTAAAGGCACAATCAGAAAATATTTCTGGTGGTGAAAGTCGTTCAATGACACTACCAGCATCATCACAAAAAGACGAACCAAAGCGAAGGTCATTCTTTACATTAAAAAAAAAGTAAATATTAATAAAACTTTAATTTTATTCACAAAAAGAAAAAAACAATAATAATAACTATATTTTAATTTTTTTTTCATTTATTTGCAAATATTTTTTTTAGTAAAAAAATTTTTTCCCCAGTTTTAAATCTGTTAATTCTTGAATTCTGCTTTTATTGAAGTAAGTTTATTTTACTTTTTTTTTATGGGGATGTTAAGTATTATTATTTTTAAAAAACACAAATTCATTTGCAAAAAAGTGGCTTCTTTGCTTGGTATAGAAACAACAATTTCTGATTGTTAATTTATTTACAGTTATAAATATCTTAATAAAATATCTTGCTTCATACACTTTTATAATATAGTTTGAATTTATGTTTTTTACATCAATTAAAAAAAGAAAAGAATTTAGGTTGCATATTTGGTTATTATTTAAAAAAGAAATATTAAGTCCGGTTAAGATTAAAACAATGGAAAGTTTTTTAAAATATACTTTTAGATACATTCTGTTTAAGTAGCTACTCGTAATAGTTTATAAAATTTTTTTAAAGCATTTTCAATAAAATGAGAAAGATAGAGCTACAAGTAATGTAATCTATTGCTTATGTTTCGTTTTTGATAAGAAAACCGAAAACGTTCTTAAAGCATAATATGCACTTTTTTATTCCTCTACATTTTTTTTTAGAAAAAAAGCTCAAAACTGCACGCAAAACTCCTAAAATTAAAAATAATTAAAATTCTGTAGTTAGTAAAATTTGTTATAAAAAGACAATACAAAATCAAATCTTGTTTTAAGTAATAAAAAAAGAAACAAAAAATGTTTTTAATAATAATGGCTATATTCCTTGTGAAATCAAGCTAGAATCTAAGCTTGAAGCAAATAATTGATATAAACAGGAAAAAATCGAGTAGATTCATTTCTAAAAGTAAAATACAGCAGAAAAATTAAAAGTGAAAGAAATTGCAGTTGAAAACGATGGCTAAATAGACCCTGCCCAAAGGTATGAATAAATCTGAAACTTTCATAACTATAATTGATTCATGCCTATCCATAATTTCAAAAAGAAACAACAACAAAATATTTATAATAGTTTTAATCTAAAAATGTACAATATACATTTGAATTGAAAACACTTTAAAAATAAACAAATTAATATAATTAGAGTATTATAATAAGCGCTTTTAAGAAGTCCATTTGTTTATTTATTTTTCGTTTGAAAAGTTTTGTTGCTGCTGAATTGCTTTTGCATGAACTTTTAATAATTTTAATTGGCTTTAAATGATTTATTAAAAAAAAAAAAAAAACAATATTTGTTTTTAAACTTGATCATTGGCTTAATTAATTTAGTTTTTTATTTTAAATTTAACAATTAACAAATGTGGTTGGCTAATGTATATTTCTATTTTGTATCGTTTAGATTTAATTATAATTGGGGAATATCTATTTTTTTAAATTCGTAAAAAGAAACCGCAAATAAAAAAACAATAACATTTTTTATATATATAATTATATATGGTATTATCATTTAAAATAATTATTTAGAACGAGAAAAATCTATGATGCTTTTCATATTTATAAAAAAAAACTTATTCGTAAATCCTAAATTTAAAATTATACTGTTCTTCAAAGTCTTTTAACTCTGCAAACCAAAAAAAAAAGTCATAAATTTGATATATACTACTGTCTGTTTGACTGTTAAAACTTACTGTAACATTAAAAGGAATTCAATAGACTTTAAACAAATTTTTGATAGAAGTGTAATCATTATTTTATATAATTTTTGCGGTTTTTTTTTAAAATTCTAAATAAAAACAAAATTATTTCTAAAAAGAGAATATTTTACTTCATATAAAAAATTTAACGTTCATCAATTAATTTTCTTTTTCAGTTAAAATAAATCACACGAAACGAAAATACACACAAAATTTATTAATAATAATAATAATTAAAAATTAGAAAATTAAAAAAAAAATGTTTTAATATTATTTCAACAAAATTAATTTTAAGAAATTTAAAGCTTAGTAAACAGCAACAAAGTTTTGATTAAGAATTAAAAATTAAATTATATGTAAAATTTGCAAAACTTAAAGTAATGATAATTAGGGAAGTGTGTTAAATAATAATCATTAATTCGACTTAAAGTTCTAACTATATATACATATATTCGACAAATAAAATACATATTAAATCCAAAAACAATTATTCACTTCCATCATTATTAAATGTAATGTAAAGTTGCAAAATTAAATCAAAAAATATATTTATTATCAATGAAAATATATATTTATGTAAACATAAAATAACATTTCACATTTCTTATTAATAAAAAAGAGAGATTTTTTGTGGGGATATATAATTGAGTAGGTTTTGGATCTGAAAATGAAACTAACAACAACTGAACCCCAAATTTATAATAACGTAATCCTGCTATGCTATATTTTGAAAGGAAAATAAGAAAAAGATCATCGGACATTAAATTAATTCAAATTGAAACCAATTTTAATTGATTTATTTATTGAACGAAATACGAAATACACAAAACAACAATTTTATGGTAACAAACAAAACGAAGTCTTATGCCTGGGACTCACTAGCGCTTAGCGGTACAAAATTTAGCGCTAAGTGCTAAGAAGTCCATAAGTCACCACTGAATTGGTATATAGCATGAGTTAGCGACTAGTTCAGTAATATAGGCTAGTGAGTACACTCCGATTGATATTTAGAAAAACTCTCCATTTTTACTGTGCTAAGTCGTCTCCACATCCTAAGCGCTAGTGAATCCCAGGCATTATATGCTTATATAAATAAATTGCTATAATTACAATGTTTGTAAATTGCTGTCGATCATGTTTTAATCCTTTCAAAGAATGTTTGCTATACTACTAACACGATTCCACTAATTATAATCTACCTTTTTTTTTTTTATTTTTATCAAAAAAAAGATTTTATAACGAATTTTTTAAAAATATTGCTTTAATATTTAATGAGGTAGAAATTATATTTTGTTTTTATTTTCAAAATCAAATAAATTATCTCTACATCATTCAAAATATTAGTCATGAATTCGGCTTAATTTGATATGATAAGTAACAGTACTAAACTCAAAGTACCTGAAAGATATTATCGTTGTTCTATTTGCTTCTCTTTGACATTGTCTTTATAATTTTACTTTCAGGAACTCTTTACATCATAATAATATTGTAAATTCGCAAGTTTTTCAGGAGACAAACGGCTTTACGAAAGAATGTCTTAACTTTCAAAAAATATTTCAAAAATTTAAGTCTTATCTAACAATTTAAATAGTTAAATTTGAACTCATAATTTAATATCAAAAGTTATAGTATAAAAACAAAAAAAAAATCAGTTTCTAAAATTATCCTGCGTTTTATAGCTCCTTAATAGAATTTTAGCATATGGCAAAAGATACAAAATAAATAAAGTTAACTAATAAATACAAATAAAAAAAAATCTTTAAATTTATATTGGAATAGATTAGATTAAGTGTAAGCAAATTTTATATGTGTTTAGTAAACAAATATCATTTTATTTTAATATAACAAATATAATATATATGCCTGAACTCTTTTACAAGGTACTCCAACCAAACATTATACTGGTAGTGTATGCGTTTTTAATTTAAAAAAAAAACAGAAATTTTCAATTTCATTGCTTTAAAATTAAAAAAATATTATTTCTATTTAGTATCATTCAGTTGTTTAATTGCAAGTGCTTTATAAAATAAAAACTATTAAAATTTTTGACTGAGTGAAAAAATTAAAAGGCGACAAAAAACAATATATATATATATACGAATCATGGAATATTATTAGCTGCAAGTTAAAATAAAAAATGAATGTGGTTATTTTTAAAGCTGTATAAAATTTTTGAAAAAAACAATAATTCCTTAAATATTTATTTGAACAAAAAACACTTATTAAAATATATGTATTTATGAAACTAAGAGAGTAAATTTTTATTTTTTTTACCAAAAACTTAATATTGCTTGATTTCCATACCTTTAGATAAGTATTTGTTTATCTGTTTATCTGAGTATCTGAGATTTGTCTACAGAGGGGTGGAAAAGTTTTGAACAAAAATATTCATCAAACTAAAATTAATATAATACAGCCAAATATTTTTGACTACAGACTTCTCAATTGAATTAATATTACCACAGAAATCAAGGACTACAGAACATCAATAACTATTAACAAGAATGGTCATTTGCTATTTCTCCTTTCTTTAAAAGACCTTTTTTTCGATGTCCCATAGTATTCTAATACTTTAGTTATGAAAGTTTTAAGAAAAAGTTTTTTGGCAACAAATTCTTAAATTAACAGGTGGTATGAGATTTTTCCGGGATCTAGACTGGGTATGGCTGACTTACGCACTGGAAAATGTTTTAGCTGACATTTTTCACATTTCATTTTTGGTAATATGTAGTAAAATTTTTTTTAAAAATATGAAAAAATTAATTAATTGAAAACTAGAAGAAATATTCATAAATAAATCAACTATTAATAAAATTACATCAAATAATTGGACTATTCATCATAAGACAGTTTCAGCTTTCTTTAGTTTGTAGAAAACCATGGTAAACATGTTGAATTAGGATCTTTTTATTCAAATAATTGGATAGAAGGTATTCTCCAAAGTTCAAATTAACAGTTTTTTAAATTAATATTTCAAACCGATTAAGTAATACTGTAAACATCAATAGAAAAAATAATGAATTTGTCTAGCTACAGTTGAGTGTAATGAATCAGATCTCGTACAAAATGCGATTAGTAAATTTCGCTTAAAATATGTATGCATGTTTTCGGGAAGGCGAAAACGGAGTGAAAGAACAGTTGTACTTTCCTACATATATTTTTTCTAAGTCCAATTTACTTTAAGCTCATTTTAATTTATGTATGGCACTACATGCCAATCAAGCCAATACATATGAGGTAAGTATTCACGTGTTTAGTTGGCATTTAGTTGACGTTTAGAATTTCATAATAAAAGTTATTGTGTGGTGACTAACGAGTTATTATGACATGCATAACTTTTCCTTGGCAGCTTTTCTAATAGTTGATATCAGGTTCGCACAGAACAATTACTGACAAATTTACTCACGAAATTACTGATAAAGTCTCCATATAAAAAAAATCGTTCACACTGAGTTGAATTTACTGACGTATTTACTGATGACTTCATATTTCAAAAGTTTTATTATTTGGTATGTCGATTCGGTTTGTGATGTGAATTTAATTACAATTAGGAATTTTGGCAAAAATGAAATTAGTTTTCATTGAATTATTTTTATCGAACTACACGTTTTACAAATTTTTTTTTAAAATGCACTCATTTATAATTTGGTTGAATACTCTTGACACTGTAAAGTTCTGAAAAGTGCCTATTCTTCATTTACTCAATTTTTAGTCGCTGCAAAAACAATAGAGATTATTAAAATGATTAATAAAAAACTCTTACCTTCAATTATCATGCATGGTGTTTGATAATTTAACCTCACAAAACTATTTAGTTACTGTCAAAATTACTTTCGTTAAGTTTTTTGGTCTAAATAAATGAAAATATCCCTGCGTGCTGCCACATGATTCATCAGTAAATTATAATTTACTAATGAAATTCGATCGGTAATTTACCTTGTTACACTCATAGATTTCCCATACAAAATTTCCTAATGACAGTAATTTCGTCAGTAAATGCATCAGTAATTTTTCTGTGCGAACGTGGTACGACACACGAGGATGAATAATAGGCTGTTTACATCGGAAACGAAACTATGTTGCCGAACCACCAAACTAGATGGTTTCGGAAGGGGGCGTACACCGGTATAGTGGGGAACTATGTTAGTGAAATGAAACTTAAATATCAATATATTGTGGAGTTTGAGGTTAAGTGTGAAAGTTTTTTTTAAAGTAAGTGATCTTTCATATTATATATATGTATTAATATCTTATAAATTTAATGTTTATGGATGGACAGAGAACAGAAAGAAAAAAATATGTTTCGTGTGGATCGTGCAACTTTTGACATGCTTCTTGCTGATTTAGCAGCCTAAAAAATGTGAAACACCAACTACAGCAATACTATTCCTTACGTTAAAGAATCGCTTTGTATACTCTAGGTTCTTCATGGCTCTTCTTCTTCGTGTTTATTGAAAGTTAAATATTCCTCGTAATTTGATTTTAAATAATTAAATCTAAAGTTATGAAAAGCACAGCCGGCCTTATTATTAGGAAGCAAGATTTTTAATACCAAGGATACATAGAAAATTGAACTAATTATTTAAGTAAAATTTTTTGTTTGTTCCTATCACTGTTAATCTGTGTTTTTAGCTGGATACTATCTTTTTTATTTTAAACATAGGTATGTAATAAGTGTTCCCTCATAACAATACAAAATACTGTGGGGGGCACTGTAAATCATAAAAGCATAAATGCTTTTAATAAAATAATAAATACTTTTAACTTTTATTATATGTAAGCTCATAGAAACTATTATAAGAATTAAATTGAAAAGGTATTGTTTTTATTCTATTAGAACATTTTAAAGATATTAATATCATAATAATTTACTTAAATTATTTCTTATAACATTCCCAATATTTTTAATATTATCAAAAACTAAAATATCATTATTTATTTCATAGAGAATCCTAAAAGTTGTAAATTATTTGGATATGATTTATTTGTAGGACAGAGTAAAGGTGCTCCAGTATTAATTTAAAAAAACTATAGTATTAGTATTATTTTTCATTTTTTAAATGATAAATATTGTTTGCATAATTTACTTCATAATTTTTGATATTCTCTATTTTGGCACATAAAAAATTATAATAATGGTTATTATTTTATTGCAATTAATTTTTTATATTTTGTTCTGGGTAAACAATACAATACAATAAAATATTCATATATTTATTGAGTCTTTAGATAAAACTCTGGGGTACACATGTTTGAATTAGGTCCTGTAGTAGCAAGAGCTTGGAAAGAATTGCTGTAAAGAAAGTTGAAGGGTGATAGATAAAATTGGTCATGAATTGAGCTATTGACATTGGACGCATAGAGGTTGCAAAGTAGCGGGTTTGAGTGATGCTCTAATCTTTTGAGGAATCTCAGCATAAATTCTACTTGATAAGAAATAAATGGTGTTAGTTTTACCTTTGAAAGAAGATAGTCATTGGAATACCACTTACCATTGCCCCTACGATAGAGCCCAGTGACGTTCCTTATAAGCCTTTTTTCAAACGAAAGGAACTTTTTGGCGTGAGAGGGGTAAATGAGAACCAAATGGGGAAAGCGTAACCTAATATCGGTCTGAGAATGGCTTTGTATAATAGTAATTTGATAATGGGTAACCATGCCTTGGAGCATAGTGCCCCAGCAAGCGCCTTTGCAACAACCCTGGTTTTGTTAATTGCGTGTTCTACATGCCTGTTAAAGATTAACCTCTCGTGAAAGAGAACCCCTAGTTTTTTAAAAGATTGCGAAAAGAAAATAGGCTCCCAATTCAGCTTGAAATAGCCACTTCGTACCTCAGCAATTGTATCACGGTGACAAACAAAAGACGGGTTCTCAAAGCAAACCATTTTGCATTTACCCACGTTGACTTTAAAACCCCATTTCAGGAGGAACTTTTCGAGAGTGGGGGCAAAATTGTAGAGTTTTTGAAGGGCTACCTTTACTCCAATTTGATTTACATTGTTTTGACAGATTTCACTAGCAAATATAGCAATTGCGGAAGCTGACTTGGGAAATATTTTGGGCTGCATTTATTATACAAAACTACGGAAACTACCTTTCAAAGGCAGTCTGGAAATCACATTGCAAAAGTAGTTCGTCTAAAATTTTCATACAAAGCATGCAAATTTCATGAAGTGTACATACATATGTAGAGTCATTAACGTGTGCGTGAATTTTTTTTTATTGTTTTACGGGACAGTACTCTTTGAAGAGATTTCGTTTTTACTTTCTATAAAATTAAAAACAAAAATTAATACAATTATAACTTATTTTACTTAACTTACCTTAATATCAATTTTAAATTTTGAACAATGACAGATGTAAAATGTCAAAACAACATTTGTATGTATTAGAAAAGCTGCCCGAGAATCCACTTTAATATGGGATTCTCTTTTTCCCTTGACCAATCCAATCAAACTGTCAAAGTGATTTGATGGAAGTTAAGCGAATTTTGCTTATATATTCACTCAATATTAGACCCCTAACTGATCAAATAAATTTGATCAGAGTATAGTGTATAAATTGCGCACTTATGTTTATATTTATACTAAGAAAATGATTATTTTTAACTGAATAAAAATTACAAATATGTATTCAAGTTTCAATTGCTATGTAAAAATAAACGAAAAATAAATGAAAACTAAATAAATATACAATCAGCTATGCCAGACGGCGCATGGTGCCCCAGCACCACAACTCTGAATCAAGGCCTGACGGTGCATCATAGTGCTTTTGACTCACTTTGTGTACATGAAGGTAATATTAGTTACTTATTACATTTTGAAATTTCAATCTTGTGTTAAAAGTGTTTTTGTAAAATAAAATTAAAAATGATAAATGATGATTTATTGTAGTGGAAGCAGGAGCTGCTGCTGCTTTTTTTCTAGCAGCATCTAATACTAAACGTGGAAAAAAAGAAAAAAGTAAAATTTGGATAAAAGAGTGGAGAAGAACTAGGGTGACTATTGGAAACACCCAATATTTAATGCGGGAGCTACAAGTAAACTCTAAAGACTATAAGAATTATTTGAGGATGGATGAATCATGTCTTGATACAATACTATTGGCTGTAAAAATGGATATAATAAAAAATAATACTACCATGTGAGAGGCTATACCTGCCGCAAAATTAGCGGTTACTCTAAGATTTTTAGGTACGGGGGAATGTTTTAATGAGCTAAATCATACTTCAAAACTGTCACGGGCTTATTTAGCAAATGCAATAATTGAGACATGCGATGCGATATTCAACAATATGAAAGAGACATACTTAAAGGTTAAAGATCTGTCTTATTTATTTCTACATTTACTCATAAAAAATTAACGAATTAATAATAATTAATTTTATCCTAAACGGTTTGATGAATCTGAAAAATAAAAACTTATATATTTCTAAATTTCATAGTAATGAAATGCCTTTATTTTCAACTAAATAACAAATCTCCTCACACGCTTCTTGCGGCTCATACTTACTTTCATCAGCTGAATCTGAAAAATAAATTTTTATATATCTTTAAATTTTATAGTAATGAAATACCTTTATTCTCAACTAAATAAATCTCCTCACATGCTTCTAGCGGCTCGTACTCACTTACATCAGCTGAATTTGAAAATATGACATTTGTTGCCATTTCTTTGGCATTATTTGGCATATTTAATGTTTCTGCAGCATCCCATACATCTTGCATTATTTTTTTGGTAACTCTTTGTTATTCTACCCATTAAAAGTAGTCAACTCGCCGCATAGGTATTCGCAAAAGCGAGTTTGCGGGGTTTTTCTTGAATACGTTTTATGATATCTAGTGCATCTTTTTCCAATTGCTCTGCACTGCTTAGTTTTTGTTTCTGCGGATAAAAGTTAAATAATTATTTCGCTTATTAAAACTTAATTTTTTTTTTATGTTTATTTTTTTCAGTTTCCATCTGACAAAGAGCAATGGCATACAATTTCTAAAGGATTCGAACTGAAATGGCAGTTTCCTTTATGTATTGGTGCTCTCGATGGAAAACATATTGCCTTTACACCCTCTAAAAAAGATGCCGCAATTTACTACAATTACAAAGGCTTCAACAGCATTGTATTATTGGCCATTGCAGATGCGCATGCACGATTCGTGTTCATCGATGTAGGAAGAAATGGGAGGCTTAGTGATGGTGGTGTTTGATGCATTTGCTTTTAAAACCTCATATATATCTCCTAGTCAAACAGTCAATAGGCAGTAACAGGTTGCTGCCTTATACCTTTGTGACAGACAACGCCTTTCCTTTAATGGAAAATATCATGACTCCGTATTCTTTCAATACAATGGATGCAGTTAAGAAACTTTTAATTACCGCTTGAGTAGAGCCAGGCAAACTGTGGAACGGGCATTTGGAATCTTATCCAACAGATTTCAAATTTGTCAAAAAAAAAACTGAATGCCATCAAATCAAAAAAAATTGTTCTTTGTTGCTATGTTCTACACAACTTTTTAGTATCAAGTAGCCCTTGGTACACTGAAGATATGTTTTGCGCGGATAACGTAAGACAAGAAATTCCGAATTACGAAAATATTATGACGGAAACGACTGAAGCAATAAATACATTAAATTCTTCCAAAACAATTAGGAGTACTTGGGCGCAGCATTTTTCTCAGGAAGTGGAAATATAAAGTAAACTCGAAAAGTAGCAACGATATAAAATTAAAAGGTATAAATTAAATAATTAATTCGCAACAAGTTTCTTATTTTCCTGGTTTGATTCCAATAAATTTCTAAGATAAAAAAATTTTCCAACTTTCTTTTTTAGGTCAAAAATTTATTACACAAAGTGATATTTCAAGGAAAATAAATAAGTTGGTTGATAAAAAAATGTCTACAAGATTAACAGTTCAATGTCATTTAAAAATAATTGAAGAACAAAGGAAAAATTCGACAGTTTGCTATATTTGGACTGCAAATTAATGAATAAATTATCGATTAATTTTAATGTTCCGCTGATTTTTAAATTGGTGAAATTTGTTGATGGTTTTTAAAAATTGTAGATATCTCAATTTTTATACAGTATCCCTTAGTTAATAAAAACAGATATTTAAATGAATGTTCAATATTTAATTTTAAACTACTATTATACTCCAATAGTTTCTTATATGAAATAAATTGTTGAAGTGACCATTTGTGTCTAATTAGTTACATAAAAACATTTAAATATTCAAGTAACAATTTAATTAATTAAAAACTGATTTAAAATAATATAAAAACGAAAAATTAAAATTCTGTCTAAAAGAACTTGATATAACTTTTCCATAAATTATATAAAAGTAATAAAAAATTAAATCAAATTTAATTATTATTATTTTGTACGATTGGTTCAAACATACTTTTTGGATTTACGACATTTCCTGTATAATTCATGTCTTTCTTCATTTTACTTTCTATATTTTTTGCGGCTAAAACTATATTTGGATCTAAATTAGAATGACGTCCACGGACATGTTTATCACGATCACCACGTTGTCAAAATGATTTTGGACAAAATAGGCAACGATATGGTTTTTCGCCAGCCCTTGGTACACTGAAGATATGTTTTGCGCGGATAACTTAATTAATTAATTAATTAATTAAAATAATTAAATCTTTATAGTTTTTGGAAATTACTGCATAACTTACTTTTGGTACCATCTGTTATCTATCGGCCTGAGTTGTTTTTTCAATAGGCTCCTTTAAAAAATTATAAATCAAATTTCCATATATATTGTCTTGAAAACCATATTTACCAAAGAAAAATTGAAAGTTGAAGTACTTTCAACTGAACTTGTCTCCTGTCAGGAACAGAAGATCTTGATAACACCATAACTTTGGTTTGTAGACATCCTCTGCTCCTGCACATCTCGCCCGTAACTTCAAAAAGATGTGCATGTCATAACAACTCTTGTGTCACCACCCATTTACAGTTACTTATTAAAATATTTGTGGTTTATTTATATTTGTTATAAAAATATATAGTGTAAATATTAATTGAAATAGTTTTTTTAAAGTTTTAAAGAAATAAAACATGTAATTGTGAAATTTTGTTTACTTTTTGCCATAGTCTTCCCTACTGTCAGCAAAATTTACTTTTTCTAGAATGCATGAAAATGCATGAATACATGAAAATTAATATTGGGATCAGATTGCAAAACACATGCCAAGGGCGAATTTTCTGCGCTCTCCGATTCATATAAAATAAATGAAGAGCATTTATATGAGAGCTTTTTGTTTTACTTCCCAGCGGTTAAAACGCTCTTATTTCCGTATGTATGAAATTTATCATGATAAAACGCTGCTATAAACCATTGACAATTGCGAACACACATTTTAGGAGGACAAAAAAAAAATATTCTAAGTCTATTTTTAGCTAAAAAGACTTAGAATATTTTTGTTCTATGAAATTTTGTTCATATATGAATGAAGTCTTTTTTGTAAGGTCCGACCGAGAAATCGGTCTCGGCCTACTCTCGGCCGAAATCCAAGTCGAGATCTCGGTTCTCGTTTTCGGCTCAAATTTGCCGAGATTTTCGGCCGTGGCCGAGACTGCACACTTGCCAGTCTATCAGTAAGGAGACGTGGCGCCAGGTAGTGTGGATATTAATTTTTCTTTAATTTTTTTTTATTTTTTTTGTGGCATTTGCCTGTGCAAATAAGTTATTAAAAATGCCCATATACTCATACATAGAGAATATAACAATTTATTATAAGTTTTGTATTTTTAACTTTTAACTATTTTATCCATTTTAGCTGCCATGTTTACAGTCTCGTTCTCGGTCTCGGTCTCGGCCGAGAATACATTTTTCTCGTTCTCGGTCTCGGTCTCGGCTGAAAATAAAAAATCATTCTCGGTCGGACCTTACTTTTTTGTGTATGCTAAAGCCGTTTAGTCATTATATGTTGACAGTCTTTAATACGTGCAGTGCGTAGCAATTTAAACTGTTTTTGTTAAATTAAATATAAGTTTGAAACAAATTAAACATGTAATTGTGAAATTTTATTTTCTTTGTGTTCTAGTCTATCCTTTTGTCAGCAAAACTTGCTTTTTCTTTTCAGAAGTTGATGTATACATTTATTATTAAGTTACTGGGATTTAATCACCCATAAGTTATTTATTTTCAGGTTAACATTAAAGAATAACGACAGAATTTTTAGAGTTTTACAACAAATTCAGTTATAGGTGGTCAGTTTAGATATACGATTAAGTATCACCTATAACAAAAGGGAAAATTTATTATGAGTTAGGTTACTTGCTGTGAATAATGCAAGAATTAGAGGAGTTAAAATCGCAAAGAGCGACGATAGAGCGATCCATTACTAGCCTGAAGAATTATGTTGTCGATGAGGCTAATTTATTGAATAGTAATGAACTTCAATGTCAACTAGAAATATTAGAATTCTATTGGAAACTGTTAATAACACATCAAAATGCTATGGAACAATTGGCGCCTAATGATAAAGCAATAGCATCCACAAGAGGTGAATTAGAAGACCTCCAACCAAGGAAACCAAGGTAAAAATATTATTTTTATTGCCGAAAATTCGCAGCAGTACATTAGACTTAAATACCACAACAGTTGTTATACCATTGAACAAAGCTAAACTTCCACCATTGAAGTTACCACAATTTACGGGAAAATATTCTGACTTCCCGAACTTTATATCAATCTTTAATAAGCTGGTAGGCGATGACCCAGACAAATCACTGACGGAAAAGTACAGCCATTTAAGAAATTGTCTATCTGGTGCAGCTCTTCAAACAACCGAAACGCTTGGAAAATCTTCAGATAATTATGTACAAGCACTTCATCTTCTAAAAGAAAAATATGATAACAAACATTTAATGTTTTAGGAGTATTTAGCCGAGGTATTTGAAATGCCTAGAGTAACAAAGGCCCATGCTATACAATTGCGAAAGTTAGTTGATGGAATTAGTTCACATTTATGTATGTGCTCTGCGATTACTTTTTAGTGACGAGGATATAACTAATTCAATAGTCAAACATATTGTAATATCAAATCAACATAAAAACAAGCAGCATTAACAAATGGACCTTGTATTGGAAAATAAAAATCAACAGAGAAAAATCAATCCATGTAAATAACTCATTAAGACGGAAAAACAACGACTTGCACATGTATTTAAATGGAGAGCAAATAACTCAGGCTGACTCTGCAAAGTATCTGGAAGCACCACGTGCGGCAAAAAGCAAAGCAGATAAAGCAGAAAACACAAAAACTCTAGTGGTTAGTTGGAAAACATTCACTAATGGACTTTAGAAGTAAAAAATTGATCTACTTATCAATTACAAAGCCCACATGAACTTATGGTATACAGCTATGGGGATGTACTCATAAAACTAATGGAGCTATTATACAAACTAGTCAAAATAAAGCCCTACGCTTGTTAACCAATGCCTACCGATATGTAACAAACAAGAAACTTCATAACGATCTAAAAATTAGGTGGGTGGACCATGTTATACGTGATTATGCCAAGAAACACGAACGACGATTGCTTCATCATACAAATACGGAAGTCATACAACTGCTGGACACAACGAACCAGATTAGGAGACTACAAAGAACAAAGCCACATGAATTAACAATTTAACTATTTGGAACAGATCAATGGACTGGCAACCCTCACAAGCCATCACTTAACAGTAGGTGCAACTGAACAATACTCGTAAATTCATAGTAATATTAAGACGTTTTGAACCAGTGGATGAACATAAGAAAAAGGGAAGGAAATTTTCTGTGATCTATTTCAATAAATTACAAGTATGAACTACTTATTAAATTTTCTTCCTTATTTTCATTAAATTTTACATATCAATATTATTATTATTATAAATTACTTTTAAATTAAATAGCATAGTGTTAATTTTTTTGATACAATTCCTATAAATAATAAAACTTGTATTTTAATAAGAATTTATATAAATTAGTTTACTAAAACGAAAATTTTTGGTTAAGATAAGGGAGAAGAAAACGAGGAAAAATCCTTAAGGCTAAAATGAAATATGAATTGTATTTATTTTTATAAATATAGATCGAATTATAAATAATTCAAGCAAAGACTTCTAAAACAAACATTTGAGACTCAAAAATGAAAATCATATTTACATAATTGTAGACAATTGAAACCAAATCTTATTTTAGAATAATGAAAGTGAAAAGTCTTAAATGTAAATTATACCTATAAGTTTCAGAATCAAAACTCTCTTGTCAAAAGATTCCCTCTAGACTCTCCGATCAACTCGAAATCAATTTTGTCAATTTCTATTATTTTATTATAATAATAATATTATCGGCTCGTATTGCTCCTTGAGAATTACCCAAATATGACAAAAACTTGACACGTAAGTACCATCGAAGCAAAGGATGCTACTCATTCTGCAGGAAATTCTCCTATTGGAGCAATGAATACCGAAGAGAATCAAGGTTCTTTCAATACTTATCTTCTTGCCGAAATTCAAAAACCTTGTGTGCCTAGAATTATGCCATCTGTTGATTTAAATACCTTATTTAAATTTATCAAGCCTTTTGATGGAGAAAAGGGAAAACTTAAACCATTTCTGAATACAGTGGACTCTGCTTTTAACATTGCTACACAAGACCAAGGCTCAATTAACTGGAAAGGCTGAGTCTACATGTTCAAACCATACCTTCGAAACTTGGGATTCTCTGACAGATTATCTTAAGAATCTGTATTTAGACAAAAAACATTACGGACACTTGCTAATGGAAATTTTAATTTGTAGAGTGGAAGAAAATGAAACCATATCACAATTCATTGTGAAATTAGAAACAGTTTTAAAAGGAGTAATAACTTCAACGCAACAAACTAATAAGAATCCAATAGAATTACCCGGAAGACTAGCGGCTATGAATGATATAGCGTTGCATACTTTTATCCTGAACGTTAAACCGAATATAAGCCAAATGCAACGAGCACGTAATACCCAGAGTTTAAAGGAAGCGTTTAATATTACAATCAAAGAGGAAAAGGTTCAACTTCTGTTAAAATAACAAAGACAATCCAGATTACGACAGGGCTCAAATTTTCATTCAAAAAAATTTTACAAGACTGGGTAAGCAGTCAACAGCCAATAAACCTATCCAAAATACGAATTTTAAACCAATCTTTAATACCTCAGCACCCAAATTTTGTCGGTATTGTAAATACGCTAGACATGAGATAAAATAATGCAGAAAGAAAATGTATAATGATCAATTCTCTCAAAATAAAATGAGATCTCCTCGACATCAAATTAATAAAACCCAAAATCAATCGGGAAACTTAGCTGCCACCAACCTGAATTAATTCTCTCTGTTGAAAATACAATCTATACTTGTTTCTCTAGTAATGCATCAAGAACTAGGAAACTCAAACTACTGAAAGATAGCGGCGCAACTATCTCAATTATTAAACAAAACTCACTTAATTCAGAACTTAAGTATCATACAGATAAAGTACTAAATCTTCGCGGTATTGAAAATATTAAATATCCAATGAAAACTATCGGATATGCAATAATTGACTTGAAATTGACTGGTCAACAAAAATAATTCATGAATTCCACATTATCGCTGAAGCCTCAAATATACCGTATGACTGTATCTTAGGAAACGATTTCCTAGAAAAGCATAGAGCCTTGCTAAGTTATTCAACCATTGAACTTGTTCTAAGTCCCCACTGTAAAAATCTGTTCGAAGTCAAATTTCATTCTTCACATACAAATCAATTCATACTACCAGTACGTAGTGAGACTTTAATCGAAGTCAATGTATCAAATCCAGAAATAAAGGAAGGTATATTACCTGAAATAAAAATTTTAGATGGTGTTTATCTAAGTAAAGCCATTACTAAGGTTAATCATAATTCAAGGACTTGTGCTACAATCTTAAATAGTAACAACAACGATGTCCTTATATCCAAAACTTCAGGTTATGCTTTAACCTATTCCAAAGGAAAGCTATACATTCAATAACTCAACAACATCGACAATAACTAGAAACAAACAACTTAAGTCTAACCTGAGATCATTTAAATCAGGCGGAAAGGAATAGTATAGAAATTATTTGCATGCAGTATAGTAGTATATTTTTCTTAAAGGGAGATTCTCTCTCAACCACTCAAACGATAAAGCATAAAATCAATGTGTAAAATTCAACTCCAACAGCCAGTAAAACTTATCGCTATCCCGAAATCCACAAGACAGAAATAAATAATCGAGACAGAGAAGATAAAGAAAAGACAGCATTTTCTGCTTCTACTGGACATTACGAGTATAACCGTATGCCTTTTGGTTTAAAAAATGCTCCTGGAAAGTTCCAGAGACTAATGAACACAGTTTTAACGGGATTACAGGGAATTACTTGTTTTGTTTATCTTGATGATATCGTTGTCTATGCTTCTTCAATTTCCGATCATACAAATAGGTTGATTCAAATTTTTGAAAGATTGCAGAAAAATCATCTCAGGCTTCAGCCTGATAAATGCGAATTCCTACGTAAGGAAGTGGCATACCTAGGATGTGTAATCTCACATGAAGGTCTTAAGCCCAACCCCGAAAAGGTAAAGGTTATTAAAATTTTCCCCGTACCAAAAACTACTAAGGATATTAAAGCCTTTTTAAGTCTGGTTGGATATTACAGAAGATTCGTAGAAAGTTTCAGTAAATTATCTAAACCTTTAACAAGGCTTTTGAAAAAGGACGTTATATTTGAAAGTTGATCAAGAAATAGCATTTGACTTTTTAAGGACAAAACTCACACAGTTACCAATTCTGCAATATCCCGATTTCAACCAAGAGCACAGCACAGCACAGCATTAGAACAGATGCATCCAGCTACGCAATTGGGGCAATACTGTCCCAGGGCATAATAGGCAAGGACTTACCAATCGCTTATGCTTCCAGAACTTTAAATCATGCAGAAATGAATTATAGTACTACAGAACGCCAACATTTGCCTATTGTTTGGGCTGTCAGCCATTTTCGACCCTATATTTATGGTCGTAAATTTAAGATTGTAACCGATCATCGGCATTTGATCTGGTTATTAAGTTGTAAGGATCCTGGAACTAGACTTGTGCATTGGCATTTGAAACTCGAAGAGTACAATTACGAGATCATATTTAATAAGGCTTAGCAAACGGTAATGCCGACTGTTTGTCAAGAATAAATACGGAACTACCACAAAATAATATAGTAAGCAAGTATGAACATTATCTTAACTTTCACCATAAATCTATTATACCTAAAATATTTGATTACTCTGAAACACCTACTTAATTAATTTATTCAATCGATCATATTGCATATACAACTAGTACCGATCTAGACGATAATAATAAACATATTTCTGGTATTATTTTTCTCTTAAGCAACGGACAACAATTTCGAAATTTTCCGCACATAATCCAATCAGTATTCAAATCAAGAAATACTAGTACCGATAAAAGCATCTACCATTGCTTCATAAAGAATAAATATTGGGAAAAAGCTACTTACAAAGTCTTTTTCAAAGGCTCTTAAAGAAACCTTACTACGTGATGAAATCTATTCAATATCTTCACCAAATTTCGGAGAATATTATAATCAATTAAGCTATAAAAACATGAAACCCATAATTCAATATATATTCCTAAATACCAAAATTAAGATACTTGTTCATCAAGGAATCATTTCAACTCCAACCTCGGATGAAATTCTAACTATTTTAAAGGAAAACCATGATGATCCTCACTCAGGTCATTCTGGATTCCATAGAAGTTACCGTCGAATAAGACAATTATATCTTTGGAAGAATATGATAAAAGATATAAGATCATATGTTAAATCATGCGAATTGTGGGTTATAATTTCAATGACGTAGACTATTACCGTATGGAGGAAAACTTAAGCGAATTAAGTTCATATTGCCAGTGCTAAAACGTATGAAGGAAATATTAGTTTTGGTAGAGAAAAAAAATTAGAAGAAATAAAAGCGAACGAAAGCAATTCAGCAGGAAAAAAGGGGACAAACTATTTTTTTTAGCAAATTGATTTTAAGTATCATTTAAATCAGGGGTGTCCAAGGCACGGCCCAAAGCAAGAAAAAAATTATTAATAGTTGGCTTTGGTAGTAAGGCCATCCGGCCATCAAAGATCCTGCTTTCTTCATTCGTCCAACTGACAATACATCATTTGAAATATTTTTAATTCTATACAAAATGCCGCATGCAATTTTTTGCACATAAACTTCATTACGAAAACGAAGTGTCAAGCTTTAAAACATTTAACTTCCAAAATTTATAAACTAATAGAGTTTAAAATTAGTACATAGTCGTGCCATAAGTTATGTCCCTAATGTTTTTGTAAAGTGAAAAATATTTATGTACTTAATTAAATTATTTATATTTTTTATTACAAGCTAATATGGTCTTACGTCTATATATATATATATATATATAATTTTATTCAAAATGTCCACTCTTTCCCTTCAATAGTAAAAATTTTTTCATCTGTAAAGAGAATTTTGGTATTTTTTCCCCACATACATCTTCAAGAGCTGTCGAGAACGAGTGAGCCGTATTTCCCGAAGCTTGTCATTAAGCTGATGACCTGTTGACCTTTGATAAGCGCCAAGATTAAGGCCCTCTTTAACAAAACGACATCTTTTGTTCGACTGGTGCGAGGTCTGCCACTTCTTGGTCGAAGTATCGATTAATAGTACGGCACACGAATTTCATCGTGGTTTGAAGTGGCTGGAGAATTTGAAATATCTCCTTCGGTTCTTTGCTGCATTTGTGTAGCGCAATCACTGCGATCCTGTTCTCTTTGACGCACCACTTAATGTTACTTCTTTGAACGACTATTGAGTAATGATTTTTTTCTGATAGCGCACACCCTATTTAAGCTAAGTAACCTTGTTTGTACGTATAAGATTCACATAGCGGAAAAAAATAAGAGACAAAACTTATGGCACGACTATGTACAAAAAAATTAAACATGAAAACACAACCTAGTGAAAAATTTATGTACCATATTAATGCTAGGTATATTTTAGTGTGGCCCAAAACAATTCGTCCGCTTTCCATGTGGCCCAGGGAAGCTAAAAGGTTGGACACCTCTGGTTTGAATAAAACATAAAGGGAATGTTTCCTTAAATAAAGCATGATTTAAAATTTAAGATTTTGAATAGGATTTTTTTTTTTTTTGATTCCAATAAGTTGGAAATATTTTTTTATATTTTTAAGAAAAGATAAGAAAACCTACAGTTAAATGGAGTTGTAAAATGATGATCTCAGGAAACCACGAAATTAAATTGATTGACTTTTAAGAAAAAAAAAGAAAATTATATATTTATATATTAAGTTTTGCAATGCTAGGGTTAGCAAAACCCAGAAAAAGAAAAGAAAAGAATTTTCCGTTTTTTGTTTCCCTCAGGAACGTTTGCTGGGCCCGTCAAGCACCAAGCCAGAAAAAAAATTCATGTAAGGCTGTTTCAATTTTGTTTTTTTTTTTTAAATTAAAGTTTCTTTCTTTTTTCAATTAAGAATAGTTTTGGGTTTAAGATTTGTTTTGGTTTTTTCATTATTGTTATGTAAACGGTTTGCGTACCCTGATTTAACACAAATTTACTGTATTTGTTCGTGCCAATTCCCACATTTTATATGTTTCTTTAAAAGATACAAAACTATTTAAATTTAACGCCAATTTACTGTCTTTGTTCGTACCAATTCCCACATTTTATACATTTCTTTAAAAGATGTGAAACTATTTAAATAAAAATAGTTTATTTTGTATAAATTAATATAAGCTTAAGTTTGATGGTAATTGTTTAAAATAATAAGAATGAATAATTAAAAATTGAAAAGTATATATTAAATAGTAAATAATGGGACATTTTCAATATTAGGTCGAATAAATAAATATAAGTATTTATTTATAAAACTAAAACTTAAAATTGGTACATGTGCCTACATGGAATTAGTGGGTTCGTAAATTATATAATCAGGATTTTGTCTAGACTTAAGATCTATTGAAAGGTTTGGTTTAATTTAGGTTTAAGTCTAGAGTTAAATATAAAGATTTACAAGGTACAAAGTCCCAGGAACTAAAAGAAAATTGCAAGTGTAGAAAAAAAAATATTGCATTATATAAAAATCAAAATTGCATGATAGAAAGGTAATATAAAAGAAAGTACTTTTCTTTAGGAAGAGAGAGTGTTTGTAAAATTTTCAAAGAAGGTGGAACCGCTGCTGTAAGACCGGCCGAAACTGGCCAAGACTTTACAAGCAGAGACCACCTTTCTTAAAAAAAAAAATAATATAAAGTCTTAGAAAAATTTTTAAAAAAGAACTTAGATTAATTTTTGGTTTAAAATTCTTAGAAAAAAATTTTAACTAAAAGTACTTTGAATATTCTTAAATAAAAAGTGTAAAATTAAAAGTACTTAGAATATTCTTAAATAAAAAGTGTAAATAAAAAAAAAGAATAAATACTTAGAATAATTTTTAAATAAAAGCAAAGAATTTGGAATAATTTTAATTGTGTAATTGGAAATAAAATTCGGAGGCAAATAAAAACAATAAAAACTTTTTTAAATCAACAAAAAAAAAAGAAAAACTTTAAATAAAGATTTATTGTGGAACTTTACATGAAATTTGGTATACAAAAAATACTTACAATACTTCTTCTGTGTTCTATTATCTTATGAGTTACTACGAAAACAGTTAAGACCGGCTGATACTGGCAAAACTTTAACTGTTGGACCATAAGAGCTGAGATACTACGAAAGCAATTTAGACCGGCCGATCCTGGCCAAAACTTTAATAGCCATTCTCATAATTTAATTAAAAAGTCCAGTAACGTATACCATCATTTCCATCACCTGACAAAAGACAACCCTTATAACACACGTAAATAATATAACATTATTTTTGATTACTGATTAAGTTAAAATTAGTTTCTAGTTATCATTTTTTTTAAATTTAGTAGTATTAATAATATCAAATATTAAATACTTAATTTCAATTAGTTTGGTTTTTTTTATATAATATGATTGATTTTAAACTTAGTTTCTGGTTTTTTGTTTTGTTTGCATATAATTTTTTTAATTAACTTAAAATAAGACTTTAGTTTTGTGGCATACAATTTTTTTCTCAATAAATATTATAATTATAATGCTTGAATAAATTTTTTATTAAGATGTCCTAATCCCCCTCTCCTCTTTGTTTTTAGTTTTTGGGTCAGCCGGCCCAATCATAAGATGCATGATCAAAGGGACTTCACTCCTTTGTATTAAGTCTTTTCTTTTCACTTATTTAGTTTTTTTTTACTTTCTACGGCTCTTATCTTAGAATTTCTACAATTTCAGTAGTGAAATTTGGTCCAGTGTGTCTGTGGCAACACTCACCCCTTTATTTCTACCACAATGGCCACGGATAGCGAGCTCGCTATGCCACCTACGCTACGCTACGTGTCTATGTTTGGTCCCCAGGGGTATTGACCTCAGCAAAGATATATGGTCACGTAACAATGGAAAATTTGATATTAAGTGTAGAAATTAAGTTTTTATAATAATATTATAATATTTTTGATGGAAAACAGAAAGATAGTGTGTAACATTAAGTGTAATAGTTTTTTGGAAATTAAATATAAGCTTAAAAGAAATAAAGCATGTAATTGGGAAATTTTGTTTACTTTTTGTCCTAGTCTTTCCTATACTGTCAGCGAAACTAGGTTTCTCTTTTCAGGAATGGGTATATACAATTATTATTAAGTTATGGTGATTATATTTATATATATATGTATATATAGTGTTTAATTAATAAAATGCTTTCTTTTAGAAATTGTGTTAATTTTTTCCCCATTTTATATATTGTCACGTGAGTAATTTTAAAAATTTTTTTTTCAAAAAGATTTATTTGCACAAAGAACCTAAAACTAATTTAATTAAATCCATACGAAAAATGATTATAGGTAATTCTAATTCTATTTAGCCTTTTGGCATTTTGTTTGATTCATCAAATATAACCTAAACAACAACTTTAACAACTTTATTTTTCATAAGTTAAATTGGCACTTGTCAGCGAAATTTGTGCCCACGGATAATGAGTAATATTTTTGAATATTACACGTTAAAGTTCACTTACCTTACTACACTTGTTAACCATTTGAACTCGTATGTCGAAGCGACATTATATGTTTTACCGTTTCGTTTTACGAGTGCAGGTTTAAATTTTTTCGAGATGAACACACTCGCATTATTTTAACCAGTGTAATTAAATTTCTAACTAAAATGTATAGCTTTTTTTACAATGGGAGCAGTGTGAACCCCCAGAACCCCTCTTTATATACCTCCTTATATACCCAATTATCACTAATCTGTTTTGTTCTTTGTTGGTAAAAGTGAGCCGGAAAGAAGCAAACGGCAAAAATGCTCCTCTCTACTTATAAATATTTTATATGTTTATTTAAAAGATACAAAACTATTTAAATAAATTTGGTTTATATTTTGTATAAATTAATATAAGCTTAAGTTTGATTTTATTTGTTTAAAAAAGAAACAAATAATAATAACGATAATAATTAAATAAAAGGGGCAAAGTATATAGTATATATAAAACAATGGGATACCTTCCTTATTAGCATGTTAAGTCAATAAATAAATATTTATATTAACAAAACTAAAATTTGGACATAATTTCGGAACATAATAAGAAATATTTTCGGAAAAAATTGGTACATGTGTCTAACTAAAAACATTAGTACGAAAAAGAATGATCGATACCGGCAAGATTTCCAAAGCATGGTCCCCCAAATAATTTTCACTTTTTTTTACGGAGACCGACCCCGTAATTCGTAAAAAATTTTCTAAATAGTAAAAATTTGCTTAAACTCTTGCCTAAAATAATTTTACTTTATACCGCTGTAATACGGATGCTTGCAGGTATGCCTTTATGCTTATACCAAAAAATAGTATAAATTTCATCAGCACTTTGAGGGGATAGTACTCTTGACAAATGTCATTCAGCATTTTTTTATAACCTAATTAGTGAAATTTTAATTACAAATTATGCAGTTATGTGCATTGTCACTTGTAATTAGTTTTAAAAAATTAAAACTATTAATAATAACTAACATTTTAAAATAAAAAAAATTGTTCGAAAAGTGTGAAAAAAACATAACTAAAAATGAAAACATAACCTAAACATGAATGAAAAAGGGCTTTTATTAACTAAAATGAAATGATTAATATTTTTTTAATAATTTTTGGTGCAAAAATCATTTTAAAAGACCTTCTAGAAGCTGAGACCGGACAAATGATAATCGTGCCGCAAATTTCGAAAAAGCTTTTACCCCTTCCTGAGGCAGAAATATTTCTGCCTCATGCTTGGTATCTCACTAATACACATTTATATATAAACGTTATATGTAATATTTTACCAACACATATTCACATATTTTAGTGGAGTGAGAATTGTAGGGGAACATTACCGAAATGATACAAGTCTCAATGTGAATCCCCCTTTTGTTGATTTGTGAAACACACTCAAAATATATTAAATCTAGTACAATTTTTATTTTATCTATACATATGGCAGTACTATTTAATAAGAACTATATACTTCATTTTACTTTTTTCTTTTTTTCCGAAAGACCTAAAAATTTCGAATAACAGCATCAGTCACTGATTGGCTTCAGCAAGTGTTAATTTCGGCAAGAAGTGTGTAAATTAAATGTGTAAATTAAAAGAAGAAACAATAATTAAATAAAAATTATATAAAATAATAACATATCAATATAAAATAGTATTTCGATTAATATAAAATGTTAAAAATTTTTTTGCTAATATCATTAGTGTTTGCTAGTATTATAATTATAACAGAAGAAAGTGTTCGTCATGGCTTTCCTCCGGATTTGTTACATATTGATTTTAATTCTGAATTAAATTCATTAAAAAGACCACAAATAATTAATAAATTAACAATTAATAAACCAATACAACATAACAGAATACGAAGAGATACAACATCAATAACAAATTTACATAATGAAAATATTAAAAATAATATAACAATCAAGGTATTTACTTTTTTTATATTTTTAATATTATTTATACATATATTCAGGTGTCATGTTATAAATTTAGGTAACAATTTTAAATAAATTTTTGTTAATTTTAAAATTATATTAAAGAAAAATCAATATTCTAACACATGTGGTGACATTTGTTTTGTTGTAAAGCATCAATTTTTTCCCATAAAATTTCTTCTCTTTCATATAATCTTCTAGTTCCTTGTTCTCTTGTATGTTTTTTTGTTTTTTGTATAGTTGGCATTTTGATTTTTTAAACAGGGAGAATTAAATATTTCTAAATAGAAAAAATAATCATAATTTATTTTATGATAAAATATCTCTTTGGTGAGCTATGCTATCAGAAAATTATTTCCAGGGATAATTCTTCTTCTTCTTCTTTTGCTTATTGTTTTAATGATTTCAAAAATATAAAACATCAATAATATTTAATGTTATTATTAATGATTTTTTTTTGGTTCAATGATAAACAAAAACAAACAAACAATATTTAGTTATGTTGGCATTTGGCTCTATATTGATAATTAAAAATAAAATAAAAATGTGATAAATTAAGTTAAAATCTTGCAAAAAAACTACGATTTTAAAAATAACAGCTCAGGTTTTACATATATAATTATCTATATATAAATATATATATATCGTCATACATGAGAACAACTAGTACCGGCATTTAATACAGCTTAACAGGCTTCTTAATAAATATTTTTATCAACAAATAATTGAACAGTTTTTCCCGAGAATGAAACTAATGAACAATTACAAGATTATGAATATAGTTGTACAAAAAAAAATAAAAGAAAAGAAACCACACAAAAAACAAAATCGCTTTGTTCATATGCCACACTTGTATCAATAACAAAAGAAAAATATTACTATTTATTGTTAATAAGAACAAGTTTTCCATAATAATGTTAAAACATATTGTAGTAATCCATTTAAGATTTTTTTTTTGAAATTGTACCTTCGACGGTAAATCATTTTGATTAAAATATTTTTTTATAACTTACAATATTGTTTTATTATTATAATGGTAAAAATTGAAGAATAAAAACAAATGGCGAGAAAAAAGTTTTTAAGTAGAACCGTTTGTAAAAATCCCGGGCATTTTTTGAGGCTTTCTGGATTTTTCTTTAAAAAAAGCCATCATAAGTTAGTGTTTTTTTTATTTATGTAAACTATAAATGTTCTCAAATGAAAAATCGTTACATTGTAATAGCGTAACTGCTTTTCATAGTACAATAAAAATTTAACAACGTCAGTCTTTCCCGATAGTTTGATAAGAATTTCTTACCTGACTATCTTGGGCTTATCAATATTTTCACACCCAGGTAAAATTCATGTTTTTGATTACAAGCAGAAGATATTACACTTTTGAAGTAGTTTAGTGGAAAGTGCGATTAAAACCAGTAATAGTGCGTTTCCACCGCACGATTACTGACAAAATTTACTGACAATCATAGATTTTGTATGAGAAAATCTATGATTGTCAGTAATTAGGCACTATAAATTTTAGAAAAATTTTTTTCTTTAATTCATAAAATTCGCTAAAGTCTGTTGAAATGTAATAAGAATAATATTGAGAGTAAGAGAATTTAAGTTGCTTGTATAAGTATCGGACAAACAAAACAAAAATAATAGCATGTGTTGGCTCTTCTTCTGAAAATTTAATTGAAAAAAATAAAGGAATTTAATAATACTTTTATTGTCCGTTCAGTTAAGTATAAAAAATAGCAAGACATTTGCTTGGGTGTTCATTGGTCTTATTATTTTGTCATTAAATAAGAGGCTTTACACATTTTTTATTTTTTAATTTTTTGATTTAATTTTTTATAATTTATTTTATTCTAGAATCAAGTAGGCCAAAAAATTATAGTTTTTTCTACAATAAAATACAAATATTGTTGTTGGTTTAATATAACTAAAATTATTTACTTAAGCCAAGTTTAATAAACTTTAAACAAATTCAAAAATTTTAAACTACTTTAAGAAAAACAAGAACAAGTTTTAACTATTTATTTTTGATGGTCAAGTTAAACTTTATTGTTGAATACCAATCCATTTATGAAGGTCAATCTATTGCGAAAAGCCCACCTCTAATAGCTTTTGTATTCAACGAATTTTTATTTTACAGAAACACAAGCAGTTCTTTTAATTTTTGTTTTCTGTTTTGACGAAAATAAGGGGAAAGGTATTTTTTTCTTAATCTTAAAAAAAAAAACAAACAATATCCTGAAATTTAACGCTAAACCTGTGATCATAGTTGAAGTCAGTAGAGAGTTTTTCCATTTTGTCGTTGGGCGCTTACGGTAACAAAATACAAAAGGAAAATGAAATAAAATTGTGTTCCAAAGTGGTAGCGAAATAAGAAGAATATTAAACGAGTACGTAAGGCATACTGAAACCTTTACTCCGTAACACTATCGGATAACTTTAATGAGGTAAAATTCTTTAAGCCTTCAAAAAATTTAATTATTTTACAGCTTTGAAATGTTCTAAGTATTCCCATGTGTGAATTTATGCGTGAATCATATTGAAAATGATGACGACTTTTGCCGCAATTTTTTAACAAAATTCATTTATCTTTTCGCTAGAACGTAGATGTTATATGATTGAAAATTAGCTCTCTTTCATTGAGTGAATTAGTCTAGCTATTTCTTTTAATAACTTTTTTTTCTTATTCGTTTTTATTTATTTTATTTTTTAGCGTGTATATACCTAAAGGAATTTGTAAACCATTTTTTTAAATCTTGACTTTTCTATCTAATCTAAATTGTTAGGAAACGTTTTTCAATGGCTTTTCGTTTTAATGTGATTAAAAATTATCATGAAGTAAATCCACTTTCCTCCAATTATACCTCTACTGCAATCAAAAATGACTGAAAAATAAATGGAAAAAGAAACCTTTTGATAAGGTGTAATAAAAAGAAATTATGAAATTTAGGAGAATAGAAAAACAAACTAAAAAAAAAAATTAAATTACAAAGATGTTACATAGATATTAGGCTCATTCAGATTTATACTTTGTTAGTTTGCAAATAACCAGGATACGAACAAAATTAAAAAGTTTTTTATTTTATAGCATGATTTAGTCTTCAGCTAAAGTAAAAAAGAAAAACAAGAATAAAAAAATTAATTTAGTCAACTAAGCAGTTTTAATACTGTATTGAATTACTGGTAAGTATCATTTTCAAAAAACTTAACATAATCAGGTTATGCTGTAACGGTATAAATTTATCTAATGTATTTGTCAATTGAATATTTATTAAAACAATATATGTAGGTATATATATATATATATACATACATAATCAAATTTATCGAACAATGAGGTCTGTTAAAATAATTGAGAACTTCCTCAATTTTCTGTTTTATCAACTTTTTTAATATGTATATTAAGAATGTTTTTATGATATCTACTTTTGACTTCTTTATATGTATATATACATAAATTAAAGTATTTAGGTTTGTTTTATTTAAATTGTTAGTTTTACAAGTAGCAAACAGTTGTCAAAATATTGAACTAGCAAATTTTTATTATTCTAATTGGAAAAATTAAAAAAAGTATACTTGTAAAAAAATAAGTAAAAATTAATTATTTTAATTTTACATTATCACATCAGTTATAGTTTCGAAGTTGACACTTAAAAAAACAATCTTTTTTCTTGTAAAAATTTGGTTTTACTCATCAGGATATTAGATGTACGAGGGCGTTTCACTAATAATTTGACCGACTATGGTTATGTTAATGATAAATCAATTAAAGCCTTTATTATTTTACAATATAGCTTTCCTTTATTTCTACTCACTTTTTACATCTATTAATTAACAACTCTATCCCTTTATAAAAATATTCTTTTTCCTTGCCTTCCAAATTGTCTAAAACTGCAGCCTGTAGTGCATTATCACCAAAAAATTTTCTTTCTCATAAGTCTTTTCAAATTAATCGCTTGGGGCTATGCCTGGGCTGTAAGGTGGATGTTCCAATTCGCTATTTAGCAATGTATCTTGCTAAATAACAATCTTCGCAATAGAAGCAGTATGCACGGGATCGTTGTCGTGAAGAAGTAGAATCTCTTTTTGTAGTGTTCCATGACCTTAGTCTTGATTGGCGGCTTCTCTCCCTTGTAACGCTATTCCATCGACTTGCGCTTACTTTTAAGATCATAGTAAAGGACCATTGTTTCATCTGCAGTAACTTTACGCCCGATTACATTTTCTGGACTTTCACCATAAAGCGCCAAAAAAGCTTTCGCACAGCGAGCGTGCACGCCCTTGTTTCTGCACAGAAGAAGGAATATTCGGTACCCATCTTGCACTTATTTTGCTTATTTGAAGATGATCATAGATAGCCCGATGAAATAAACTTTCAGAAAGCTCGAACCTAGCTGATAGCTCTCTTATTTTAAGCCGGCGGTCACTCAAAATTTATTGTTCCACTTGCTCTATAGTTTTGGGAGCTAGCACGTCCATTGATCGACCTTCATGCTCAACATTTTCCACAGATTCTCTGCCGAAACGTAACTTCTTAACCCGATTTTTCACCTTTGCTGTAAGAAGGTGAAGAGTCACCATACAAGGGGCCCAAACGTTGTCTAATTTCGGCTGGCTTGTTCTCTTCTTTAAAAAGAAACTTTATCATACTTCTATACTGATAGTTCATTTAAACTTGCACATGTCTTGCTTGATAAGTAAATTTAAGAAAAATTAACTGTATTAAGGTTGCTCTAAGCATATTCAGTAAAAGTTAAAGTTTTTATTGCAAGAAAAAGGACAAAAAGTAAATACAATAAAAATGTAGAATTTTTTTTGTATTTCAGTTAATATAATTATATGATTCAAAAATATTAATATTTTATTTAAATTATATTAATTTATTTAGATCTTAAATTTTTAGTCCTTATTCTATATTGGGTTTTTTTAAAGTAACATAAATTTTAAGGTGAAAAAAAAATTAAGTTCTACTCCAGGAAACTTTATATAACTGCATCGGTCCATTTTTGCACGGTTATTAAAACTAAACTGTTAATATAATTTTAGTATTTAATCCAAAGTTCTTTTTTTCTAACTTCTCTGATGCGTTTTGGCATGCTCTCTACTTATTTTTCGATATGTGGCTTTTTTATTAAATTTCATTCAGTCTGAATTCGCAGCCAAATGTCTTGAACGTTTTTAGGGACTCTTTTGTACATACTCAACCTTTTTTTAAGAATAACCCATAAACTTACAATAGGGTTCAAGTCTGAGCTCTGTGCACACTATTTTTACACCTGAAACTGCTGGGTAGACAACCAGATCTGCACAAATTTTGGAGTATGCTCTGAGCTGTTATCTTGCTAGAACACTACACCCTTTTCCGGATATGTGTTTATATCTATAAATTTAATAAGTTTATATAAAATAAATATAAAGGATTTAATTTTGAAATATGTAGATAGTCATGCTTTTTCATGATTCCATCTATTGTAACTAATGGGATTATGTGCCATCAAGTAAAGCAATCCCAAAACATAATACTCCCTCCGCCATGTTTCACAGTTGGTTTTATATGATGCTTTTTCATAATTTCATATGGTCGGTGCCAGTAGTATTCTTTTCGACTGATCACTATTAGATTTTGTGTCATCTGACTAGATAACTTTTTTCTAGTCTTCAACAGCATAGTTTTTGTATTCTCTTCAGAACTCTAATCTTGTTTTTGTATTTTTTGTTCAACTATTAAAAACAATCAAACCAACGCATTATAAAAAAAATTTCATTTTTAGATATCAACTGTTAGAACCTAACGTAGTAGGGAACGGTTTGGCTGTGAGTATAAGAAACTGGCTCACGTTTCAACTTGAAATAAAAAAGAACAAAACGTACAAAAATAGACCGATGCAGTTATATAAAGTTATCTGGAGTTTAGCATTTCTTTTTGTTTCACCTTGTAATTTATATTATTTTAAAAAAACCTAACATAGAATAAGGACGACAACTTTCTTTAAATTTTATTAAATATTAAAATTTTTATTAGCGTTTAAGATGAAAAATGGAAAACAGCGGTTCATCTATGAAAGCCATTGTAAGTATTTGTTTTAAACATTACTGCAAAAGCCATTTTTGGTGGTCCTATAAGTCACAGGAAATAAATAATAAATTTATCATCTTTAAATTCATCTGTAATTCCGTAATTTCTTCGTTGTTTTTCGAATATACATAGATGTAAGCAAAAAAAAGGAAGTTTTACCAACCAAACATTAAAATACTATATCAGTTCAGACATCGAAGAAGAATTCTGCGTAGCTACCATAATAAACTCAGAAGCCTACATTGATAGCTATTTATACGTCAATAAAAATTTAATATTGATAAAATTTAAAGAAGTTAAATTAAGTTTTTAAGGTAACAAAAATAAATTATTTTGGGTAAACATGTATAACTGCTGCTGTTTATTTTAACATGAATTTATCATAAATTGCACTAGATGTCAGCCTAAAATCATAAGATCCTTAATATTCAAATAAATCGTGTAGTTGAAAATATTCTGCTATATTAGCTTTATTTTGAAATTTATTTTTTCCGGAAATTTTTTCACATCCCTGTAGATAAATTCATTAATTATTGGTGTGCTCGAATTATATTGTTATTAGTTCGATATCCTAAACCTAAACTATATCCAATTAATATTAAACTTTTTGCTAGTGTTAACATTAATTTCTTTTTATTCCTTTTAAGAAAAAACAAAAACTTATACCTTATTATACCTAAAAATTTTTATTATTTAAATATCAGTTCTTAATTTTGTAAATAAGATTTTAAACTTAAAATAAAATAATTTTAATAATTCTATTATTTATTTATTTTTGCTTTTTTTTGTATATTATAGGTCAATGGACTGAACGATTCACATTCACAATTGATGGTACATTGGCTTGGAGATGGATCTGATGTTATGATATGTCTTGCACGTGATCCGCCTCCAGCACCACTTGAATATCCTAAAAAGACACAACCAATATCACCATCATCAGTTTTTTTTTCATATGATTATGGTGATACATTTGTTGATAAAACAAATTTATTTACAATTAAAATTAATGATACTGAAGTTAATTCAAAACTTGATCAATTTTTAACACATCCAAAATTTGATACAATTATATTTACTGATTCACGCAATAAAGCAATATTTCATGTACCTGATAAGGGGGATGATGTTAAAAAATATATTGTTGATTTTACACCATCTGATATATCATTTTATGAACATGATGCTAAAACATTTTTAGTATTAGATAAAGAAGATCCTGATAGATCTTTGTATTATACAATCGATAATGGTTATACATTTCAAAAACTTCAAACTCATGTTAAATCATTTTCATGGTCTTCAGAAGAAGGTATGCCTGCACAACTTTATGTGGAACGAAAAGAGCCAACGGGTATGATATAATGTTTTTGGTTGATTTGTAATAATTTATATTTTCAATAGTTATCCCGTATTATAATTATAAAAGTTGTTCATGAAAGTTCTTAGTTTTACTGGTTTCAAATACATTTTACTAATTAATGTAATTGTAGTAGTAATAATATTAGTAGAATTCGCGATGTCGTGAAAACGATAAAAAGACTTTATAGTCTTAAAACCTATATGAAACCCAATAATTTTTCTTTAGGCTTTGTTTAGATTAGCAATTTTGACAGCAATATTATAGTTGCTAATGGAGACATCAATTTAAGGAGGGAAACGTTTTTTCCTTCGCTGCGTTTTTCAACACTAAATGTCTTGAGACAACAAGGTGTTGTCTTTTCTTTCTCTCTCTTTTTTAAGAACAGAATTCATTTACTCTGAGATCTCATTTCTTTTGCAGGTTGTGACTAAGATCGCAGTTTTGAAGTACACAAATATGGTATCAGTTAAACATAATTTGTGATGAGTAATACTTTATTTTTAAATTGTTTGGAAAAAAATAAAAGCTTGAGGCAAAAAGGGAAAAGAGAGAACCAATACTTTACATCTTAACTGAGAATTAAAGTTATTTGCTGCATGTAAGTTGTGTGTAAAATCGAGATAATGAAGGATTATCTGTTCTCGAACGCAGACATGTGCATGTGCATGTTCAGCAATCTGAATACTCGCATTACGGTCCATAAGTCCTGCAGATAATGCATGTAGTTCAACTTTTTTCATAATAAGCTCTTTTTGAAGAAAAATGTATTTTTAATCCTAAAATGACAGTTTTGTACAATGATTTCTTTATTACAGCTAACTATTTTTTTCATTGAATTATTTTTTTAAGATTTGTAAAAGACATTCGCTGGGGGTTTTAATCTAACGAATATATTGAATGCGGAAACAATTCGAAATTCAATTCATGTAATTTAGTCATTACTTTCAACGACCACAGTGAAATCATATGGTGTTGTGAAAATTCAATTTTTCCTAATTATTATGGAGCCACTTTTTATGATTTTTTGCTTTCTTTCGTATCAGTAATACAATGTGGTAGATTTCCCTTTCTCAAGGTAGTTAATGAACATAATACCATTAAAATTTTTATTTGAGTTTCCCCTCTCTGCCTCGGAATTTTTTGACCGATATATAGCAACCCTTTATAATAATTCCGCAGCCTGTCCTAGTTGTTGGAAGCATATTATATAGTTAGAGTATAATCTCTGTCTATAAAAGCTTTGACATAACATATTTCTACTAGTATCTTTCAAAGTTATTGTTATTTTTTTTATGTAAATTTATTTTGTTTTTTTGCAGGATCTACTTCAGTAATTTTTATGAATGCTGCAGACCTGCTTGGATTAAAAAAAGATATTAAATTTAATGTATTAATACAAAATCTGCAAGATTTTCATGTAAAAAAAGATTTTATGTTTGCAGTAAGAAAGGTAAATTTGTATAATTTTCGCTTGTTAAATTATTTTAATAATTATTATATTTTATTTTTACTTTAGGTGTTAAATACAAGTCATTTATTAATATCGTATAAAGGTGGTAATTTTACTAAAGCAGATTTTCAAACTGAACTTGATATCAAAGGTATTCATATACCTGATGTTGAAGGAAAAAGAATATTTGTATCGGTTGCTCATTCAGAAGCTATTTCACATCTTTATGTTTCTGAGGGAAACCATGACATGACGAAAATTAAATTCGTTCCTAGCTTAGAAAATATATTTACTTATATTCCGAATATTATGTGGACAACTGGATGGTTACCGTAAGTAACTTATTCTAGCATTTAAAAAAGTATAATTGTTTGAATCGTTTTGATTTAATTAACAAAAAGAAGAAAAAAGGTTTTCTCTATTTCGTTTTTTCATTTTTGTCTGTTATTTATTCAAATATAAAATAAATTATAGCCAAACGACAGACGAAGCATTTACAGACCTTTACAAAGTCCAAGGACTAAGAGGAATATATATTGCATCAAAATTAAATCGACCTTCCGCGTATAAAATTGGAAGTTCTGAAGGTAGTGTTGGTCCAGAACATCTTGTCTCATTGATATCATTTGATCATGGCAGTAGCTGGCGTCCGATAGCGGCTCCAAAAGTCGACGATGAGGGACAAATTATAAATTGTACACGAGAATGTAGCCTACATTTATCTCAGAAATTTAGTCAACTTTATCCAGTAACAAGGTAATTAAAATTTTTTATTTTTTTTTAAATACAAAAATTATAACTTTATGATGTTTGTTTTTTTTTTAACAAAAGATCTGTTGCCATTTTGAGTTCAAAACTTGCACCAGGTGTAATAATGGCACTTGGTGTTGTTGGCAAATCATTAAAAGGTCATACAGGTGTATTTTTATCACGTGATGCTGGCTTAACATGGAAACAAATATTAAAAACTTATCATTTTTTTAATTTTGGTGATCATGGAGGAATACTTGTTTCTGTTAAATTTTTCAAATCGAAAGGTGAAACACGTGAAATTCTATATTCAACTGATGAAGGTGAAAAATGGTTTAGTCAACCATTTCACAGTTCAAATTTGAAAGTCTATGGCTTAATGACTGAACCCAATTCAAATACAACAATATTTACATTATTTGGTTCAGAAATGAAAGAACATCGTTGGTTAATTATTAAAATTAATTTAAAGAATGCATTTAGTCATAATTGTACACAAGACGATTATAAATTTTGGTCACCCAGTTCATCAAGTGGTGATTCATTAATGCCATGTATACTTGGTTTACAGGAAACATTTCAAAGACGTGTACCACATTCAAATTGTTATAATGGAAAAGATTATAGTAGACCAATTAAAACAGAAGTATGCCAATGCAATCAATGGGATTTTGAATGTGATTTTGGATTTACAAGAGTTAATCGTAATTCACCATGTTTTTTTAATAAAACAAGAAATACAGATGATCCATATAAAATTCCAAAATTATGTAAAGGATTTTATAATCGAACCAGAGGTTATCGAAAAATTGAAGGTGATGTTTGTATTGGTGGTTATGAGAATCGATATTTACCACAACAAATATCATGTCCCTTAGGTGAATTAAATAATTTTTTAATTGTTGCACAACGTAATCAAATATCAAGAATAAATTTATTAAATGGTGAAAAAGAAAAAATACCAATAAATGATTTAAAAAATGTTATTGCTATCGATTTTGATATAAAACATAATTGTGTATTTTATGCTGATATAGTAACAGATAAAATAAGTAGGTTATGTTTAAATGGAAATAATACTGCGGAAGTCTTAGTTGAAACTGAATTAGCATCAGTTGAAGGTATGACATATGATTGGATATCAGAGCTTTTATTTTTTGTTGATGGTAGTAGATCGAAAATTGAAGCAGTTAAAACATCAAATGGTTTAAATGGTATGTAGTTAAATTATATAAATTTATATTTTTTCTTAAATTTAAGTAACATTTTAAAGAAAGTCTATTATAAGGCTATGAAAGAAAAAAAAAACAAATTAAGAAGAAAATATTTTTGAAAACTTTCAATTTTAATATTAATGCACAAAAGTTTGAATAATAAAATTAATTTCGATAATAATATTAACATATATCTCAAAATTTTATTACGTAAAATTTCACTGAAAAATTTAAAACATTAGGAGTCTAAAATTTTGTTTCGAAACAAATTTATATGTTAAAATATTTAGAAAAAAACTTTTTCGACTTAAACATTGATAAAGGTTTTATTTTTCTTTCCTTCTTTTGTTTTTTTTAGGCCGAATACGTACGACAATTATAGATAGTACACATTTAGTAAAGCCACGTGGAATTGTTGTACATCCAATAGAAGGATATTTATTCTGGACAGAATGGAGTGCAGCAAAACCATCTTTATCACGCTCAAATTTAGATGGTAGTGATATTCGTATGCTATTTACTAAACCAGAAGTTGTATGGCCAAATGGTGTAACAATTGATTATTTTTCACAACGTGTTTATTGGGTAGATGCCAGTAAAGATTATATAGCTAGTTGTGATTTAAATGGTAAAGGTTTTAATAAAGTTCTACAACAAGATCAAAGACTAGCACATCCATTTGCTGTTGCTGTTTACAAAGATACAATGTTTTGGGATGATTGGAAAATGAATATGATATATTCAGCAGATAAAGATTATGGTATAATGATAAAAAATATAACTGATCAGACAGATAATCTCATGGATTTAAAAGTTTATGCACATTCATTGCAAGAGGGCACAAATGCATGTAGTAAAAATAATTCATGTAGTTATTCATGTGTTGGTGGTCCAAAAGGAACATATACCTGTTTATGTCCTGATGGCATGGAAAAATCAACAAATTTAAGTGATTGTTTATGTCCTGGAGGTTTTCCAATGATTCCAAATAATAAAACATGTCCACAACTTGATAATAAATGTGCTTCAGGTTATTTTACATGTGAAAATAAATTATGTTTATTGCCATTATATCGTTGTGATGGACAAAATGATTGTGGTGATAATTCTGATGAAAAAGGATGTAAATCATCAAATATAATATGCCCACCTCATATGTTTACTTGTAAAATTGATGATCGATGTATACCGGAATATTTTAATTGTGATTATGATACAGATTGTGATGATGGTAGCGATGAAAAAGATTGTAAATTAAATGAATGTAAAACTGATGAGTTCCGATGTAAGAATGGACGTTGTATTAGTAAAAAATGGCGTTGTGATGGTGAATTTGATTGCAGAGATAAATCAGATGAATTAGCATGTCCAACAACAAATATAACATCAGTAACATGTAAAGCAGATGAATTTAGATGTAGTACTAATAGTCAGTGTATACCAAATCAATGGAAATGTGATAATGAATATGATTGTTATGATGGTTCAGATGAATCAAATTGTTCTAAAAAAGAATGCGATGAAACTGAATTCAATTGTGGTGATGGTAGATGTATTTTCAAAACATGGGAATGTGATGAAGATAAAGACTGTGCTAATGGTGCTGATGAAGAAAATTGCACAACAACATTACCAGTAATTACTAATGTTGGCAATTTTTTTCCATCAACTGTTTGCCATGATTGGATGTTTAAATGTAGTAATAATAAATGTATACCAATGTGGTGGAAATGTGATAAAGTTAATGATTGTGGTGATGAATCCGATGAATTTGGTTGTACACATAATGAAAATGATACAAAAAAAGTTATAAATGTTAAACCAACTGATATTAATATAGAAAAAACAAAATGTTCAATTGATCAATTTGAATGTGATCAAGGTTCATGTATATCAAAAAAATATGTTTGTGATGGTTCTAATGATTGTGGTTCAAATGAAGATGAAAAAAATTGTCCATCGACCATACAATGTAGTCGTGATCAATTCAAATGCCGTAATGGTAACATTTGTTTATCAATTTCTAAATATTGTGATCAAATTATTGATTGTACTGATAAAAGTGATGAAGATGATTGTTATAAAAATATTTCAAATAAAACAATAATTGATGTAAAACCTATTGTATGCCATCCAGCATATTTTGTATGTGATTTAAAAATTTGTCGTCCATTAGTAACACGTTGTGATAGAAATCAAGACTGTTATGATGGTAGCGATGAAGAAAATTGTGAAAATATAAAACGCGTTTATCAAATAAGTAATATTGATTTTGATTATCGTGCATTAAATGCAACATCTTTTTCTTTTACATGGTGGATACCAAAGCAAATTGTTAATAATACTAAATTTGAATATATGCCATCTATTAATCAAATCGGTACAAAGTTATGGCAAAATCATACTAAATGGTTAACTGATCAAAAACATAGGTTTACAAATTTAAAACCATATACAAACTATAATGTTACTGTTTATGTAAAAAGATTAAATGAAAAAGCAACAATACCATATTTTTATAAAAATATAACAACAGCTGAAGGTATACCAAGTGAACCATTGAATATTAATGTGACACAATTAAATGGATCACGTGTACAAGTTAGCTGGGATCCACCAAAAGAAACATATGGTGAATTATCAGCTTATACTGTTTATTATAGACCGCAAACTATTTCAGCTGGAACAGCACAAACTGTTAAAGTATCATCATATGAGCATTCAATTGTTTTAGAATCGTTCTTTAAAGGCAATGTAACTTATGAATTCTGGGTAAGTAATTTAAGAATTTAATCGATACAAAGTCAAAGTTAAATATTGGTCAATAAGGTTCTGGCCTGACACATAGAGGGTACCACTATAATGTATTAAGCTTGAAACAAATTATGTTGTAAATGTTGTTATGTTGAATTTTGCTATGGTAATGCCATACATTTGAGCGACAAGTATCGTTAATTCTATATAAAATCGTTTCCATGAGAATCACAGCCTTAGGTTTTACCGGAGACACAAAATAAACTCTAAAATCTTTTTCATTCTTATTCTGTCTTTTATATCCTAATTTTGATAAAAAGATGATAAAAAACCTCTTAAGAGTTTTTTTCTATTCTAGATACGCGCCAAAAACTCTAAACATGAATCTCCAAATTCAAAAATGGAGCATCTAACATTCGATGATGTTTCAAATATTGATTCAATAAAACAATTAATAGTAAAGAATCTTAATAATAATTCCATTATATTACAATGGCAGGGAATTGCCAGTGCTGATCATTATTTAATTCAACCAATAATAATGCAACCATATCCAAAAATTCAACCATATAAAACTAAAAAGCCTGAAATCGAAATTGAAAATATGGCAGCTGGTGTACAATATGTTATAAAAGTTTCTGCATGCTTAAAAAATTATATAGGACGACCTCAGGCTGTTATTATAACTTTAAAGGGTGATCCATTACCAGAAATTCCACATTTATCTTTAATGCATGATGTTGAACATGTACGTCTTAGATGGAATGAACCAAAGACTAATTTTAAGAACTTAACATATGGTGTTTACTATGGAACAACACTTGATGAGCTATTCGAGAGTACGTACCTTTAAATTAACATTAATATATTATATTTATTTTTATACATGTTAAAATCAATTTTAAAATTGTCTTCTTATAACTTTAGAACCACGAATAATAACACAAGAATTGTCTGTGAATTTAACAAATTTGATGCCCTGTGAATCATATTTAATTAGTGTTGGAATCGTGGGTCCAATTGGTCCTGGGCCATTAGGAAGAAGTCCATTAACTTTAGAAACAAGCTTAAATGATAAAAAACCACCACGTAATTTGATAGCAAAAATTGATGCTAACCGAAATATTATGATATTAACATGGCAACATAATTGTCCATTGTCTAATTTTTATCCATCGTATCTGATAGCAGTAACTGAATTAAAATTAAATAAAACATCGAAAATTGAATTAAAACGTTCAATGAATAAAACATTATCACATTATTTTGTTGATATTCCCTATGGTGCTGAATATATGATAAATGTATCAACTAATATTAAAGATGCGGAACCAGCTACAGTTCAAGTCAAAGCACCACCATTACAAGGACCAAGACAATTGAAAGTTTTGCCTAAGAATAATGGTTCATTTGTTGTATATTGGAAGGAATTGGAGAATTCATATAACTTCAAGTAAGTTTAATATTATAACTAATTGTTTTTAGAATTTTATTGTGTTTGGACCACATTTATTACATCATAGCCATAACTGAAAATTGATATTAACTTATAATTAATTTCGTTAAATTGAATTTAAATCATTTAAATTTTAACGTATCCGTATTATATCCTTAAACTTTTGACAAAGAAGTTTTTTTAACTGTGTAAGTAACTAGATTTTTCTATTTTGTTATGAAATAAATAAGGCGTGTTAGACGGTAAATTCTAGTAATTGCTGATGAAAAATTTATATAAGTAAAAGATTCAAAGTTTTTGATCGCAAGTGAATATCATTACTTGGCTAAGTAGTTTAACTAATTAAATTTCAACTTATTAAATAAAAAATTCTTTATGTCTTTTTACTAGATATATATATCAATTAGTAATATATGATGGGATGCCTTTTGTAAATAACAAACAGATTCATAAAGTTGTTAATATACTTGAAGCTGTAGCACCACCAATCTTAATAACTCCTTTTGATTTAGAGAATTCAGATGCAACAGGAAAATTATTTACAGTTGGAATACGTATTAAGACAAAAGAGGGCTATACATCTGAAATTTCAGAAGTTGAACATATTGAAGCCCTATCAGATCATAATTGGAAAATAATTGAACCAGCTTCTAGCCCTGCATATACATGGTCTATAATTACACCGATGATTTTAGTGATATCATTAGCATTAGTTATTGGTTATTTAATTCAACGGCATCGAAGATTAAAAAATTCATTTTCAAGATTTGCTAATTCACATTATGATACCAAAACTGGAGCTACTCGTATCGGTGATGTTTTTGATGATGATGAACCAATACATCAAGAAGTACAACGATTTAATGATGATGAACCACTTGTTATGGCATAAATTTTCAAAGAACCGAAAGAAAAGCAATAATTTTTATTATTGTCCTAAAACAAAAACTTTATATTAAATAGGAGTAGAAAGACTTTGTAAATTTATCATTTTATATATCAAGTTTTATTTTTAAATATAGTTTATTGTAAATAAAAGAATATACCATACGGGACGGATACAATAATTGATATCTTGAAATTTTTTATATATAATTATATTATGCGATAAAGTGTTATTTTTTATTTGAATAATGTGCTTCCCGTGTGTGCTTAAGAGTGAACAAAATAATTTTTAAGTTTTGTTAGAGTAAAAAAATAATATAGAGAACTAAACTCATTTTCACCTCGACAAACATTTCAATCGAAAAGTAATGTTTGGATTTTTTGAAAGAATTTTATGTAGTTCTAAGAAAAATAGATATAATAAATATTGTAAATAATTAACAAAAACTATTTCAATATAAAAGAAAACAACAACTATATATAAGAATAACTGTATTATATATTTATACATTTCCCTAAGTATACGGTAAGCTTAAAATATATTATTAGAATGATTATTGGTTTAAGCAATATATTATTAGAATGATTAATGGTTTAGGCAATGATTCAGCTAAATGAAAGAAAGCTGACTTTGTTGTTTTAAAAGGAGCAAAAAAATAATTTCTCAAAAAAAACTGAAGCAGCAAAAATACTCTAAAGAAAAATAGAAACTATGATCTTATTACTTTATTCTAAAACAATTAAGGAACTATATGTGCTTTAAAGGGTATGTGTCTCTCGGGTATTATTGAGAAGATAAACTAAAACTAAACTAAAAATCACATGTAGTAACATAATGAATTGATTCAAAACTAAAGTAAAAGTTATTATATAAGTTTACTTTATTACGTAAAAAGCTAAATTTACATAATATTCTATCTTCAGAACTTATTTTAATTCAAAATAATTTTTAATAATCCAATGAATTAGCTGCCCTTTAATTGCAATCCAGGTTTTTAAAATTGCAATTTCTTTCTTTGGTAGGTGATACTTAAGTTGCTTTGTCTCCTTAAAATTATAAAAATTGTTCCTTCATTTTACCTTATCTATCCTACAATAAGAACTAAATTTAAAATTTCAAAATTTTTTTTAGAAAATAAACTTATACCTTTCTTGAAAGAGATGCTGAAGCCAATACTAGTTTGGAATCTTTACTTTTGCCTTTATAGAAAAATACTGAACCTTTAGGTCTATTCGACCATTGTTTTGTTTCATTTTTAATAAAATCATAATCAATAGAAGCAGCAATTAGTTTTTCTCGTTTTGAAAGCTTATCTGCTTCAATAACTTTTCGTCTTATCATGGGACGTTTCTGATTCATTGGTAAAACTTCATTTAATTTATTACAATAAGAAATTGGAGAAATTGAATCGCTTAGTAATCGTACATTATTTACATTTTCTGTGTTACTGTTTACTTTTTTGTTGTTATTTAGATACTCAATAAATTCATATTTATTTTCTATCATTTTTGAAAGTTTTTTACCTACAAAGGATTGCATACTTTCTGTTACTTTAAGATCTGATTCTAAAATTTCGGTGTTTTCTAAATATCGCTCTGAGTTTAATTTGCCACTATTTTTTTCCAGAACTGTAAAATCACAAAATTATGTCAGTGTGTGTGTTATAATTAAAAACAAAGCAGACTTTATAGCTACTATATTAACATTTTCAGATCACAATTAAATTTGAAAAAAAGGGTTTTTTATTATACCTGTTGAGTTGATAGATTTGTCGATTTTGCTATAAATTGAATCATTTAAAAAATTTGTATCTGTTGCTTCAATTATTAATTTTAATCTTTCGTCTCCTGTCTCACTGTCAGTAATTGACATTTTCTAATCATATTCGTGTAACCACAAACAAAATATAAAATAAATTTCGCTGGCTACCCTAATTTTCCATTTAGTAATTTCTATCAACCATCTTTTGAAGGTGATGATTCTATTTATTGCATTTAGTAATGATCTTCTTCTTTATTGAGACTTAAAGAAACACAAGTACAATTTGAAGTAAACTATAACTATCTAGTAACATATTTGGCCCGAAATAGTGTATAAGCCAGACTAAATTGAAATGTTATATTATATTCCCACAAGTGGGAAGTGCCAATTTACATGGTGTTGCCCTATGACATCAATACTTTGGAAATTATATGACTGCAGCTTGCTCCCGACTGCAGCACACACTGAACTAAATGTAGATAAGTTATAAGATCACTAAGCTTCGTACAATTAGTACAAATATAAATATATATATATATACATATCTTAAAAATTAGGGTTATTGCTAAAACTACATTTACATGTCTTAAAAGAAACAACTTAAGGTAATTAAATTAACCTGTGTTATAAGTACATGGAACATGATAACATATTATTATTACTATTACTATTTTTTTTTTTTGTGTTCATTAAAAAAAAACTTATCTTATTTACTAACACAACTATTTACAGGATACAGGATATAACATTGCGTATTAATTTTAACCAAAGATCATTACATTTACTAAAACTTAATAGTAACAACTGATTATAATTAAATTAGACTTAAGAGCTACTGAAGAAACAACTATTTACAGGATATAACTTTGCATAAAATACTTTTTATTTTATTCATTTATTTAATTTTGATCAAGTATGATCTAGTAAATGTCTCAGCCTCTGAAGTTATTAGGACTGGCCTTGGAGTAGAATCTCGATGGGTGATTCGTAGTGCTCTGTTGAGGGTTTAAATAAATCTCGCAATCATCGTTTATCAAATTGAAAGGTGAAAGATAATAATAATCCAATAAGGAAGTACTAGCATTGTCAGTATAAATGGTATGCAAAAATGTATTAGGATGGTGGGACAACTTATTCAAGAGTTTGCAACCTAGGTTAATCAGATAGGTTAATAGCGGAGTGATTTTGGCTTCCTCGTATAGTGTGGTGTTTTTATAGTACTTAGCATCGGACCTCCTAAATTTACCAGTACAATGTCTAAGTATGTTGCGTTCTAGTAGTTCTAGTTTTTTCGCATGCGTAGGGGAGATCGCAAACCAAACTGGGAACGCGTATGACATTACGGGTCTTATGATGGCTTTATAGACCAGTAGTTTTGTTGAAGCCGAATTTAATATTCAGAGTTAGACCTAAATATTTTATTTCTCTACGAAGAGGGATGGATTTACCATGCATTGTTAAATTAATCTTTTTGCTCTCTGCTACACAGTTTCTGTGGCCTTTACCATATGAGTTACGAAAGCAAATCAGGTTGCATTTGTTGATGTTGACTTTAAGTCCCCACTTGAGTAGGAAATATTCAAGTTTTGGCATCACTCTCTGGAGTGCTCCTACCGCTTGGAGGGGGCTGTCGTCGCCCTTCATTATCATTATATCGTCCGCATAAAGCACTGCTCGGATGTTATTAGCTGATTCACTTTGGAAAGGGAAGTCAATAAAGGCCAAGTTGAACAATATTGGACCCAGGACTGATCCCTGGGGGACGCCTGTGTTGTTAACAATTTCCTAGTGATTTCTTCCTAAAATCTATCATTTAAGTTTCTTAAGTGAACAATTTAATTATTTAATATTAAAAATTATATATATGTTACATAGGGGGGCATAAGAATTTTAGAAAGACTTGGGTGGGGCATAGCAGATAAAAGGTTGGGAAACACTGGTATTATTATTATATATTAAAGTATGATGATTATATTTATATATATATATATATATAGTGTTTAATTAATAAAATGCTTTCTTTTAGAAATTGTGTTTCTTTTTTTCCCTTTTTATCCCATAAGTTATTTTTCAGGCTGACATCAAGCAAAAAAGGGATAGATATATATCACGCGGTTATGCATACGAATATGCATATAATACGTAATGTGTATGTGAAATTAAAACAAAAAAGCTCTCATATAAATCCTCTTCATTTATATGAACCCCAGCACGCATAAAATTCGCTAGTGACATGTTTTGCAATCTGATTCCAATGTTAATTTTCATGCATTCTGAGACGTAGATTTAACACACTTGTCTCAAATTCGCCTTCAAAAAGCACCTAAAGAGCGAATTTTAACCGCTGGGTTTCTATAATGCAAATTTTAAGCCAGGTGATTAATGACGTATAATTAGTGGATCAGTAGATAGTTAAGAGCAATTTCATGATTTATTATTACAGAAGAAACAAAAAGTAGTCACTTTTTAGATGAGAAATAAACTTTCACGCTATGTAATTGGTGTTGGAGGAAAAGCTAATATTTGCTTAAAAGATTTAGATATTTCTTTGGATGAGGCAGGAAACAAAACACAGCTTTTTTGCTTAAGTAAAGAAAATAATTTAAATCGTTTCTTAGCCGAGAAAAAAGTTTTTACGCCGAGAAGTTTATCTAAGGTTTTGTATGGAGTAGGAACCAAGATCTTGTCTACCTTTAAAAAATTACATGATGTTTGTTTTTATAAAATTGTTATATAATGAATGTACGATCACTCGTGGTCGAGGTCACACCTCTATGGTGACCGTATGACATGCACAATTCACCAGTTGTTTTGGCTGTGATTTGGTTGCGAGCTTGCTACGCACGGCTATAGCGGTAGAGCGTAGGGGTGGGTCTTGTCATAGAAACTGGGAAACATATCTCGCAAAAGGTAAAGCTGCGTTATGTGTGCAGACGGATCACAAGGCTCAAAAAAATAAAAACAAATGCGTCCAGGGGGAGAGACTACATAAAAAGGAGAAAAGAAATCAATGAGTGAATGGGCCATTGCTCCATCCCTCTCAACCTGAAGAGAGAGTAACCACTGACTCCTCTAGCGATCTCCACCAACTCTGATTTTCATTCTACATCGTGATCCCTTCCTTGTTCTGCCAAATTTCAGCAAAGAGAAATTCTTTTTATTTCTTCATATGATTTTTTTCATATAATTTCATATGATTCTTCATGTGATCTTCATATGATTCCTCATATGATTCGCCCTTCTGACACCTAGCACCATACTTTCATTTATATCGGCGGCGCATTGTGCATCATAGCTAGATTTATTCGCTGGTGACAGCACAAGCAATGAGACAAAAAAAAAAATGGCCATGTGTGTTTGTTATCATTTGTTTCATTTCCAGGAAAAAAAAATGTTTGCTACATTTTTTTTCCCGTTCGAATGAAAAGAATTTTGAAGACAAAAAAAAATAAAAAAACTTTATATTCTTGTTGATTTAAGAAAAATTAATTAATTAATAGAATGCTAAATATTTGGTTGTTTAGAAAACTTGATTGTGTGATGCCTAACTGAAATTCGCGCTTGCGGGTTCGCTACGAAATAAATTAATGTTATATATACAAAAAAAATTATTGTTATATATCTTTATTTTATTTTATTATTAAGTAATCAATTAATATTTTGTCTAAAATTTGTCTTTCAAAAATTTAATTAAATTAAATTTTCTACAATAATCAAAAAGTTTCTCTCTGGGTTGTTATGTGACCATATGATTTTTGCAGGGGTCCATACTCCTGAGGACCAATCATAGGCACGATATTTCAGGTGTCGTGTCTTCGGCAGTCGTAGCGAGCTCGCTAGCCGGGCTATAGCGGTAGAATTAAAGGAGTGGTCCTTGCCGACGACAACCTGAACCAAAATCTCGCTACTAAAAGGAATTTTCAAAGAAATGAGCGCTTGGCTCGAAAATAACAGGGGATTGGCCGCAGAAATGAAACAAAAGGTGAAAAGCAAAAGAAAATCGAGACAATGGAGTTAAGCCCCTTTGCTCGCCCATCCTATGACCGGACTGGCTGACCTGAAAAAAAAAACAAAAAAAATGTGTGGGAGGTGGGATTAGGACATCTCAACATAAAAAAAATTTATTCACAAATTATATTTATATATTTTTTTTTTATTACATCCAAACAAATTCAATTAGAAGAAGAAACCTACGTTTAATACTATAATATATAAATAATAAGGTAAAAAAAAATGATATAAATATATAATGTAAAAAAATAATATAAAAGCCAACTTATTCAATAAAAAAAATTGCATATACATATATGAAAAAAATTGAATTGAATAAAAGAAACAATTTTGAGACTAATTATAAATGAAATGATTAAATAAAAAAAACCAAAACCCAATAAAAACCATAACTTTTTCAATTTAATTTTTATAATAGTTTCTATGAGCTTACATACAATAGAAATTAAAAGTATTTATGCTTATTATTTTGTTTATTAATGTTTACATTAAGTCTTAAAAATTTTACTATGCTCTTTTTTTTATAAGAACTCTAGAAAGGAAAAATACAATATTTATCGTACATTTTTATTATTAAGCTAAAAAATATTTGCAGATATTTTCGATTTTTATTATAAATCTAAAGTTAAATTTATATTTAAAAACAATTTTAAAATTTCTCAATTGAGCAAGCCTATAAATTATTTTTAATATTCCTTAGGACAGTAATAGCAAAGAGATAGCCTTAATATATAAAATTTTTAATAACTTAATATATGTATAAATAAAAAATAATAATTGACCTCTTAAAGATATTGATTCTTCATTGAACATGACAATACATATATTAAATAGAAAGATGTTCTCAATGGGGGTACTGTGTTTACTTAGATTTGACCTAAAGTAACAACACAAATGAAACACAGATCCAACATTATTTTTTGGAATCAAATCGGCAGTTAATTGAGTAGATATTAGTCGGTTACAAGTCATTCAAAGGTTTTGTATTTTAGAATGCTTTTGTTCTTCGAATATTTTGAAAAAGGATTTTAGTTGACATTATCAGTTTTCAACAACGACTACTTTAATGTGCTTTGAATGAATCATAAAGAACTGTTTCACCAATATAATGTTTAATGACATGAATTTTTAAAGATAATGGCTAAATTTTGAGCTCAACAAGTACTAGCTCCTCGCAGTTCTTAAAAACATTTTGTAGAGGAGACAGTGACTTGGTTCAAATGAAGAAAATTAAGGTTTCAAATGAAATTCTACTTAATTAAAACTATAAAAGGCCTTCCAAATTTCTTTGGAAAGTTAAGTATGCGTAGTTGTTAAGTACACCAAAAATAAAATCCCAATTTTTTATAAAATATATATGAAAATGTTTAATTAAAGACAAAGACAAGAGGTTAGGCTCGAATAAAAGGGGGTGTAGGCCACAGAGAAAAAAAAATCAAAAAGAAGCAACAGGAAATCGAGACAAAGGAGTTAAGCCCCTTTGCTCGTCCATGTTTGGCTGGACCGGCTGACCTGAAAACAAAAAAATATAAGGGAAGAGGGACTAGGACATCTTAATAAAAGATATTTCTTTAACATTATCTATTTATGTACTATATCTATATATAATAAAAGGTATAACTATGTCCTTCACACTAATGGATATGTATACATATATGTTTATACATATGTATGAAAAAAATAATATAAAAACCTATATATTCTAATTAATTAGCCAAAAAAAAATCGTTTATATAATAATATAATAACTAGGCAAAAAAACTTAATCAAATCCCTCTATGAAAATAAATCCATAATTAATATTGTCAAAAAAACTATTATAATAGAATAGAGGAAAATTATATCAAACTATTTAAAATAAAAAAAAAAAAGAAACCAAAGCTATTTTTAAATTAATTATTAAATCCTTAAATAAAAAAATAATTACAATTATGTGTAATGCTTTACATTTTTTTAATGAGTTTCTTACAGGGGAAGTTTTGCTAGGCCCAGCCAATATGGAAAAATAAACAAAAAAGTATTCTTACTTTAAAATAAAAATAAAATTATATGGTATAGTGTTATAGATATAGTGATATACATATATAGCTATATGTATATAGTTACGTATTTGGTTAAATAAAAAGACTCAATTTTCGTTTAAGTTATTTTATTTTAATACGGAGTACTACTTAACACGATGCTAGAGTTAACAATACTGAATCTTACAACTAAATGCTACGCTTTTTATATCAAACTAAATCTGTTTTCAATATTTATCCTTGATCCTTGTTAGTTTTACTATGTTTGCTTAACCTATTTCTAAAACATATTGATATTTATATTATGATACTTGATCCTTATTTTATTATGTTTGCTTAACCTATTTCTAAAAATTATTTATTCTTAAATTTTAACATATTTTATTATTTTATGATACTTGATCCTTATTTTATTGTGTTTGCTTAACCTTTTTCTAAAAATTATTTATTCTTAAGTTTTAACATGTTTTATTACCTATTTCCTATATAAAAACAAGATCTGTATTTTGGGTGGTCTCTTTATTAGATGTAACAATATAAATATATATTAAATGATAAAAATGCATACGCAAAAAGCTTAGAAAGTGGCTTCTCGTCATATAAAACTAAGCAATATATTTGCATGAAAACTAAGTTATAGGTAAGGCTTTTTGAGGCGAAATGTTATCATTAAAACATCATTAAAAAGCATTAAATTTCCTGTTGAGTAAACAACTTGGTTGATTTGCGAATATTATAAAGTATTGTATTAAGCAGAAAGAAGGAATTTAAAAGTTAATTGTCAATTTTTGTAGTTTTTTTGGGAACTCTGTTCCAACAATTTAGTTGTTGACCCCTGAACAACTTGTTTGTTTCAGAAAGGCATTTTTATCAATGGGATTCTTATCAGTTTCCCGTTGGTAGAAATCTATTTTGAAAACAAACAAGTTGTTTTTCGTGGGAATAGAGAGTCAGTGGACGTTACATTCTTAAACAAGGCAATTCCAAACGACCAAAACTTATAGGTCTGTTTAAATAATATTAAATACAAGTGAGTAATAAGATTGGCAATTGTGAAATGTCAGATAATATAAATCTAAATTTTAAACATGATGCCCAAACTACTAATAAACAAATATGTCCAGAGAGTGTTGATATATTGATATTGGGGCATATAAAATGAATTTAGATGAAGTATTATCTGAAGCAAAATTAGAAATAAATTAATTTTTTTTAAAATAAATTTTTTGGAAAGAAAAGGAAGAAAATAGAGAGGATAATTAATTTTTTTTGGTTTTTTTTTATGAAAATATTATTTTCTTAAATGAATTTAGAGGAGTAGCTGGGCCCATCAACACTACAAGTAAAGAAAAAAGGAGAGAAGTAAATTCAAGTAGGCTTTTTATTTTCTTTATTTTTCTTGTCAATAACATCCTTTTTTTTGTATTCCTTTTATAAATATAGATAGTTTGTAAATATATATAGTTTTTTTGATACGAATAATTTTATTTTCTCTTAATTTTTTTGGAAATGAATATTTGGTATAATGGTTTTTTTTTTAATTTTGTTTATAAATAAGTATTATAATGATTGAATAAGAAGCTGTTATTTTGGAATGTCCTAATCCCTTTTCCACCATAATGAATTTAATTTTCAGGTCAGCTGGTGCCGCCAAAGATGGACGAGCAAAGGGGCTTCTCTCCTTTGACCCAAGTTATTTTTGCTTTTTTCTGATCTCTGCGGTCTGCAGCCCCACTCAGTAGTGAGAAAGTGTTCAGGTTGACTCGGCAAGAACCACCCCTTTAAATTCTACCGCTATAGCCGTGCTAGCAAGCTCGCTACGACTGCCGGTAAACAACACATGAATTGATGGTGGCCCCCAGGGGTAGAACCCCTGCAAAAAAAGATATGGTCACATAACAGTTTGTATAAAAAATAACCCAAAAATCAAGTGAAAAGTTGTAAAAAAAAGATTTAAACGCTATTATTTGAAGGTTTTAATTTGTAAAATTAGAATGGGGGTTTTACTTGATCTTGTAGGGGACACCACTACATATGGCGTCCAACATACATCATTTCATAGTTTTCCAATGATTCCGGACGAAATTAAGCATCCGATATTGTTAATTCTACAACAAATGTAAGACAAACTAATGAAAATACAGAAGTTCAACTTATATTACATCGCTCTCCAAATGGCCATTTGTATCAAGATTTTTATATACATATTGGGAATGATGTTAATAATTACTAGCCACCTTATTCAAATAACAATGTAGTTCAAGAAATTCAAACACAAAATTATAAATATACAGATACCAATTTTAGTCATTTTGAACCTTCTATGATACCACAGGAAAATTATTTAACGCATTCATCAAAAAATGTACTTTTGCATAAAGATCAATATTGAAAGAACAATGTCACCATTATGTAAGGAATATTATTTGTAGTAATTAAATTTGCTTATGATTATTTCTTTATTATTAGCTGCTGTTCGTAATATAACACAAAGGGAAGCAGAATTATAATCTTAATTTGATCAAAATTTTGAGAACGACAGTGGTATAAATCTTTTAGCTGATTTTATCGAGAACCATAAAACTGCCGGTAAAACATCATTTGAAAGGCAAGAAAGTGATTTTGTAGACTTAAACTATGAAAATCTGTTGCAGAAATTGCAGAAATTTTATCACAAGACTCCGTTGAAAACTACGAATATTGTAGGAGTTTTAATGATTTGATCAATTTTAATATTAACTTAAAAATTTTGTAGCATTAGTATCTGATAAGCCTGTGTTTTAATAGATGTTCTTAAAATTGAAGAATTTAGAGTATAATCAGTTTTATTAATTCGTAACAATGGCAAAGTTATATATATTTAACGGTACTTTTTAGCTTGATTATAGTTAAGGATTAAAAACACACTCAATTGTAGAAAAAAATTTACTATTTTGGCAGAGAGCATTTAGTAGATGCTCTGAATAATATATGTTGGTTAATATTACAAAGATTTCAAACTAAAAAAAAATATACACAAATTGTTTTATTTATAGAGAGTTAATCAGTTGAGTTTTATATCAGTTGAAACTGACAGTCAAAATCACGTTGAAATTTAAACAACTGATGTAGGCGTTATTATGGGGGGTTTTAATATTTAAAATTAGAATTGGGGAGTTTCATTTGCACCAGGCATTGATGAGTTGTCTCCTGGACTATATAAGGAACTATCAAGAAAAGCGATTATGATGATCACATACCTATTTAACGCCTGCCTTAGGCTGAAATATGTCCCAAATTGCTTTAAAAAAGCACAGATAATTATGTTGAAAAAGCCTGATAAGCCACCAGAACAAGTAACATCATACAGACCTATATCATTGTTGCCCACAATATCTAAATTATTTGAAAAACTATTGTTGAAAAGACTCAAACCACTTATCAATATTCCTGACTTCCAATTCGGCTCCAGGAACGCACATTCAACTATTGACCAAATACGATCGAAAAAGAGTTTGAGGACAAGAAGTACTGCCCAGCAATTTTTCTTGATGTATCCCAAGCATTCGATAGAGTATGGCACGAGGGCATTATACACAAAATGAGTAGAATACTGCCAAAAAAAATTTGTCAGCTGCTTGAATCTTATATAACAAACAGAAAATTCAGAGTGTCATACGAAGAGGTCTTCTCAGGATTCTATTCAATCAAAGCGGGGGTACCACAGGGAAGTGTGTTGGGTCCTCTCTTATATATTTGATATACACCGCAGACATGCCCACAACAAAGCAAACATTTATAGGAGCTTATGCTGATTACACTGTGATAATGGCAGCAGCTGACACGCTAGGATCAGCCACAGAATGCCTGCAAAAAGCATTAGACAAGATCCACCAGTGGACTACTGATTGGAAAATAAAGCTAAATACTTCAAAATCAATGCATGTAATATTCACTCTGCGCAAAATCAATAAAAAATTTAAAATATGTCTCAACGGAGCTGCAATTCCGCAAGCACAGACTGTGAAATACCTAGGTATGTACCTGGATAGCAGACTGAATTGGAAACATCATGTCAACCAGAAAGCGGAACAGATAAAACACAAGTGTCGTAAAATATACTGGCTTGTAGGATATCATTCCCCACTTAACTTGTATAACAAAAGACTGGTCTACGAATCTATCATCAAACCAATATGGATGTATGGAATACAGGTGTGGGGCTGTATGAAACAGTCCAATCGGCACATAATACAAAGATGCCAAAATAGATTTCTGCGTTCGATAACGAAAGCTTATCGTTATGTTACCAACTATGAGATTCATAAGGATTAACGAAGTAGTTAAAGAATACGCTGGTAAACATGAAAAACGTTTACTTAACCATACTAATGTGGAAGCAATTCAGCTATTGGACACTACCAACGAGACCAGAAGGCTCAAGAGGACTAAACCACATGGTTTAATGAATAATAGTTAAGGAGCTAAACATTGGTACAGCCATCCTGCACAAGTCCTGCTTATATAAGCAAAACTCAACACTAGTAATAAATTAATATAATTAAGATTGTACTAGCCATATCCCAATGAGGATGTTGTAAAAAAAAAAAAAATTTGACGTATTAGTGGACAGAATATGTGGCTCATGTTCAAAAACAGAAAAAAAGTTGATTGAAATACAGAGGAAAATCTCACCAAAAATTTATAACGGTGTTTCAAATCTCATAAATTGTCTTATTGTATTTTTTTTCGGTAAATATGAGAGAATGGAGTATTTAAAAACATCCAAGCAACGAAATTTTTAGTTTAAGAAAATTGTTAATAAATAACACACTTGATTCAATATTTCAAATAACTTTTAAAACGCAGCTTTAAAACTGTTGATTCCATTAAAAACCTTCATATCTTGAAAAAAGTTTTAAAGATTTTTCGTTTTATTAGTTTAATATAGAAATTCCAATTTTAATTTGCTTTTCAGTTATTTTAAGCAATTTTAAGTAGTCTAAATAATATTTTAGTCAGTTAATTTAATTCTTGGATTTTTTTTTCTTTTTATTTTAGTAGATCTTTGGCTGAAATACAGCTTCAAATAAAATTGATGAAAATGTTTCCTGTATTTCCTCTAGTAATTTTTCAGCTAACAAAGTTCTTTTTGATCTAATATGAACAATAGAACCGGGCATCAAAGTTAATATAGGTAATGGCACAGCAGCTCTACTTAATGTAGTCTGTGAATGTGTAATGCGTCCTAATTGCATTAGAAAACTAACACAATCATCTAACATGACTGGAAATGCTTCACCAAATCGTACAATACTTGGTAAAACTGCACGAAACATTTCGATTCTTGCATCTGATGATAAAAGTCCTAAAAGTGTAAATAATGAGTTTAGACATAACTTAGCAATACTCAATGATCTTGGTAGAGTGAATTGCATTCCAAGATATGATGTTAAATCAATTGCAAAAATTTGTTTATCCATTTCAGGCATAATAAGTAACTCTGGTAAAAAATCTAAGCATATATGCATCGATGGTATACCACGTACAGTCATAGTCAAAAGTTGTCTTGGATATATTTGAAAATGAACCAATTTTGCTAATGAAGGTTTTGAAATAAAAACCTGATGAATATGTGAACAAATAATTCCGCGAACTTCACGTAATGCCCAGAGTTTTCCAGGTTCATTTAGATCATTTTCTGTGTCAATACATGATTCTAATAATATTTGTACAGCTGCTGATTCTTGTGTTGCTACAAGAGCTTTTTTAAGTTCTTCATGTTCTAAATCATTATGATTTTGTCCTAATTTATCTAGCAATGGTTTTTCTAAAATATGTCGAGTTAGTTGACATTTCGAAGCAGCTAAACTTGCTTGAAGTATTCTAAGAACAATCCTTAAAACATCTGGACAACGAAATGTACGTTCATCACAACGAAGTACTTGCAATGGATCTAGTAAAATATTTTTATTTACTAATGAATATTTTAATGTTTTTGAGTCAGTTGAAATCAATGAATTTATAGTCATTATCCATAATTTTCTTGGTAAAACTGTGTTAAGTCTCATCCATACCTTTCTATAGAGTTCTTGAATTAATCTTGGAACATCAATATCAAGTATTCTTTTGATATTTTCCACAAAAACTTTAGCAAAACGCCATATATCAGTTGGTGATTTTTTTAGCATAAGTCGCATAATTTTAATCAATTTTGATGGGCTCATTGACATTATTTTAAAAGCTTCAACTAATTCTATTTCTTTAATATATTGACAGACATCTGAATATGGCGAAATAATTGATAAAGTATCCACTTCAATCCAATCATCAACCAAACTCAGGTGTGGAAAATGAGTTATTAGTAATCTAAGAAGTGGATGAAATAGACTACTATATTCATTTTGATTTTTTTGTGCATGTTGTAGCAAATATTTTATTGGTAATTGTGATAAAAGCTCTGTTGAATATGCTTTTACTTTTCTATCATTATAAATAATGCTGGACATGTTAGCTAATCTAATATCTTCATAAAGAACGATATAATATAAAATTAATAATTGTGATGTTATATTAGCTTTCTTAATAACATTTTCATCACTACAACCATTTTTATCAAATGTTGCATCCTTTTTGTTTGAATTTAAATGATTTCCAGGAACTGAATTTCCAAAAATATATAAAATTTCATTTTCTGATAGTGGTTTATGCATATTTTCTACCGAATTTTTGCCACCTACATAAACAATTAAAGAATTAACATAAACTTCAATAAGAGCTGGCATTACTGGATGAAGAGGAGTTATACAATTACAAATTTGTTTATATATCCAAGATTTAATTACAACTCGATGTTTTGAAAATGCTCGAGATTTCAATAGCTGATGTATACAATGAATTGGTAGATATCCTGTAATGCATGCATTTAAATTAACAGTTACTGGTACTTTAACTGCATGAGCCGTAACTACTTGTTCAGTAAAAATTTCTTGTGTAAATATTTGTTTTATTCTAGTTGTATTATTGGCCCGTATTGGAATTTTCATAGCAAGAGTTGAACATACTAATTCACTTATTGCTGTTATTTGATTACTATGAAAATGTATTGCTATTAGAAGTAACATTTCACCAAATGATGCGACAATTCCAGTTTTATTTTCAAAATATGTTTCCTCTTTTACTAACCATTGAACCCATTCTATACATTTTGTTTCAAGATTAGATTGTGATATAAGAGATGGACATGCTATTAACATACAAAGACTAAGTGAAATAAATCGAATACCAGTTGCAGTCGGTTCTGCTTTAGTTGTAATTAGTTGAACTAATAATTGCAGTTCATCATCGTTAAATCTTTAATGAAACAAAAAAAAACAAAAAGCTAAAAATAATTTGAGGGGTATTAATATAATTTAAGAAAATAAATAATGGACACATACACACATACCTTAATGAAATACATTTGGAGTGTGTTTCACAAACCAACCAAACTGTTTAAAGTGGCTAAAGTGCTAACTTGGTAAGAAAGATGAGAGTAAGAAGTAATGCGTTTATAAACTTAACAAAAATTGACAAATGTCAAGTTAGCATTAACTGCAGTTTCATTAGCTGTATGACATTATTTCATTACTTTAAATATAAAGTAATAATATATTAATTTTTTTTATAATAAAATCTAATAAAAATATTACTAAATGGTTAAATAATTTTTGGCCGAAACGAAAGATGGACAAATGGCAGCTAACATAAAAATTGACATATTTTAGTTGGGCTTATATGAACGCATTACTCTTACCTCATCTCTCTCGCCAAATAAGCACTTTAAAAACTGGTTAATTTGTGAAACAAATTCTTAATAATTTTAATTAATAATGGTCGAAAAGCTATTTATTATGAATACACTTACTTAATACCCGCTATTCCTCTTAGAGCTGCATAAAGTCTCAACATAGCTGCTGCTTGAACTGTACAATCTTCAGGTAATTTCGAATTATATGAAAGAACTACTAAACTTTGTAGCTGTTTAAGAAGTTCTTCACGAACTTGTTGTAATGCATCTGATTTTCGTTTTTGACTTGTTCTTACATATAAAGCAAACCAAGTTCGAACCGTTTGATCATTTCCAAGCAATAGTCCTGAAATAAATGCTACCTAAAATAAAAAGATAATCATAAGTAAAACAAAACAAATTACATAATCTTTGTTTAAAGTTACTAAATCCTGTGGATCTTTTAAGCTTAATTTTAATATAAGAGAAGGCATTTTTAATAATTCAATACATTGTGTTCTTGTTGTCAATGCTTGCCCTGGATTCATATCACTTAAAGCATACAAAATAGATAATTTCAATTTACCATCTGTGGTATCTTCGTCAGTTGTGGAAATCAAATTTAATACAGCATCTTTAAAACTATCTGGAGAATTAGCTATTATCCAGCAAATAATCGATGTACCATTATTAACATAAAGCAATGTATCAATTAAATCTTGTATATTTAAAAGGCATGGTAATTCAGCTAACGATATACAAATAATATCAGCAATTTCTTCTAAATAAATTTCATTGTCGAATAATTCGGATTTTTTTATAACATTTTCGCAAGAATTTCTTAAGTTACCAGATAAATTTTGTTCAATAACTTGAGATTGAATATTTAGTAATTCTGAAAGTACCACTTTTACTTTTCGAATAACATCTGCACGTTCAAAACAAAGTGCTATACCATTTTGTAAACCATGCGATTCTGTATTCTCTTGTTGTAAGGTTCCAATTTTTTGTCTTAATTGTTGTTCTTTTTTAATATCAATCTCTAGATTATGATAGTCAATTTGTAATAGTGAAACAATATTGTTAACAACTTCGATTCCCACTAGTAATGCTAATATTTGTTTTCTAGTTTCTAATGAAGATTTTGTATTACCGACTGGCAATAATAGACTCATTCGCACTAATGACGGTAAAAAAGGTCTTATTTCACGTTGAGTACACTTTGAAAGATCTGATATATTTAAATTTTGCATAGCACTAAAAGCTCGACAAGTTATTGGTGGGAAACTCATTATTAAAAATATTATTCCATCAATAAGTAAAACAATTTATTTTATAGGTTATGTTTGTATTTAGTACAGCTTATGCTTGGCTATTATAGAATGTGCGTTCAATAACTCAACTCAAATATGTCAATTGTAATGTTTGTTGACATTAAGCAATAATGGACGGTGCATCATGAGTCAGCCTCATTTTAGTTTTTAGGTAAGGGGAAAATTCGCAATTTTCGAAGTTAATTTTGAAACAGAAAATATGATTGACTCACGCATGGATTTACCAATGTGTAATGGCAAAATATTATTTTTGACGTCACTACTGAATTTTGGTAAAGAAAATGGTGCGAAACTGAAAAAGTGACGATTAGTGATATATAATCTAAAAAAATAAATTACAATGAATTAAAAATATAAATGTTTGGTATTGTGCTATTTTTTATATTCCATCATCCTTCGCTGCGCTCCATGCCTCTTTCACTCATAAATACCACATCTCTCACACACTCACAATAAGTTAGTCATTTTTTTCTACTAAAATAATCCTAGGAATAATTTATATTTGGAAAAACAACGTTTCCTGGGTCAGTTGCTACTATACAATATAAAGTAAAGATATATTGTTATACAGCTAATTGAACTGCAGTTAATGCTAACTTGAAAGACATAACCCAGAGGTGAAATGCACTTAAAATTCGATGCATTCCTTTGTACTTTATCCAGCGATGTATAATAAGCTTTTGTCTTTTACTTTGATTTTTCCATTTTTTTCTTAAATATTTTTGATAAAATTAAATACTTACTAGATTTAAAATAAGTTTTAATCATTAATTAAAAGCTTTTTCCTTTTGTTAAACAAACTCCGATAAAAATAAAGCCTTTCGTACAGCATATAGGGGTTTCACACCGAGCATAACCGGGTTTATAGAACCCGGTTTATCCCCATAAAAAAATTTGGCTTCACACCGACTAACTCGGTTAATGTCAAATGTCATTATTTTAAACGTGAACTTTTGTGTTTTTAGTGATTTTTAAGTGCAAGGAAATATTTTATATACATTTAAAAGCTAATATAAGTAATTATTATAATGAAAATTTTTTTTTTTTTTTTTTTTTTTACTGTTCTGATTACTACAATCTTAATAATTATAATGAAAATGAGAAAATTTACATCGAAAATGAACGAAACTAGTACTTCACTTCTATGTTAAACCCGGTTAATGCTGTTCGGGAACAGTGCTAATTAACTTTGTTCCTGCAAAAATTTTCCATACAAAACTATTATAAAACTGTTATAATCGAGTTTTATAAACCCGCTTGTGCTCGGTGTGAAATGCCTAATAGGCTATCATATAATCATATAAAAAAATTTTGTCTTAGATATGTCAGATGTCAGATATATGTTAGATGTCAGAGTGATATTTTTATTTAGTGGTTAATTAAAATAATAGTGTTATTTAGTGTTTTTGTTAGTTAAAATTTTAATTATTCTTTATAATATTTAATTTTATTAAATTTAACACGAGATATTAATTATATAAATGATGAAATTCTATATAAATCTTTTTGTATTGTGTATGCGATGTTTGCATACTGTACGAAACATACTAAGTATTTTACTTTTTCTTGTTTTCTTAAAAATTAGTTAGCTTAATGTTATATGTGTACTTTTGTATATAATTTAATGAAATTTAATTATAAAAATTTCAATTTTTTTTATTTTAACCCAAGTTAAACAACAAATTTTTATACTTCTAAACAGCGCATTAATTCAAAAGATGTAAGAGAAGGAATATATAACAAATTTTTAAAGACAATCCAAAAGCTCACCTAGCTGAAAATCTTCTTCGGTGTCTTTCCTATCTCGTCACCGTATTAAATACGATGCATCATTCCATATAGCATGGAAGCTATGAATTTTAATTATATATTGTTGATGATTATATAATTCTATTTGAATAAATATACCTTGCCATTTTTTTAAATGATTTTTAATCATCGATATCAGTAATAATTACATATGATACACGCTAAGCCCTTGTCAATATTTTCCTTGTAGGATGGAAGGCATTCCTATGAAATTAGATCCTGTGTTATTGTTGTTTTTATATGAACTGCTTTGAATTGCATTAAATGCTCAAAATTTTTATAACCAACTTATTAGGTTCAAATTCTTCAAAACTAATAAATTAAAAGAAATCCTATTGCCAAAATTATATTAGAAAGAATAAACGCAGCCTCTTCATGAAATACTGAAAGTTTATGAATGTCTCAGTAGGCTAATACACTCTGTAAGCCTCAATGGAGAACGGGTAAAAGGAGGTTTAGATTGTTTTTCATTAAGGTAAATGAAAGCGGTTAATAGATGTTTTGATTGTGTAGACTTCATTTTCATATCACATACGCATTTATTAACGCGCATGTATGCGGCGCACCTCTTTTAGGGGGACTGCTCTTGTAAAAAAAACACAATGTATAGGAAAGATATAGTACTTGAGTCCTCATTTTAGACGTCCAAAAGTTGAATGCTTATAGGCTCCAGTTTCCTACTGGGATATTTCACTCAGCAGCCAAGTTGGTAAATTTAACCTAATTGAAGAGTAAGAGTAATGTCCCAGCGGTAAAAATTCGCACTTGTGTCACCGATTTTAAGGTTTTAGTAAATTGCTGTGGACCGTTAAAGCTTGTATAAATGCCGGAATACATTATGTTGATGTCAGTGGTGAACCACAACATATGGAACGAATGCAGCTTGAATATTATAAAAGGTTATGCAAGCTTGGCAAGGGCCAAGAAAAAGGGAGTTTATATTGTATCTGCATGTGCTTGTGGATATATTGCAGTTGTTGGCAAAATTGACACATAGCGCCAGAGTAATTCACTTTATTGCTAGTTTTCCGTTTCACCTTAATATTATCCTAATTTCGTTTGGTAAAATCTTAAAAGAACCTTTAATACACATTTTCGTAAATATTCCCTCAAATTTAGAAATAGTTATTTATACCTTACCTTACCAATATGTGCCTTAATTTTAAATAATAGAAAACAGTTGTAGTTTAACTTATTAAAGGTTTCATTAATACTAAAGCTTAAATATATATGAATTATATGGCTCAATTACATTTTAATATATTTTAATTAGTGAAACATCTAAACTTTTGTCTTATTTAAGAAAAATTTTTTTATAATAACTGTTCATTTAACTAAGCTCAATTTTTACAATTTCTATATTTGCAGCTGCAGTCCGTGTTAGTGGTTTTGACAGCGCTTTTATAGGCGCCTTCGAGGAGCCGCTAAATATAATATACATACTATAGTATTGGCTGCAATATTTACACTTATTAATTATAACTAATAGATTGTTAGAAATTTAAGAAAAATTAACTTAAATACATGTCAAATAAGTGTAATTTATATTTAGTAAAAAAATTTAAATAAAAATATGTGAAAAATATTTTTTTAAATAGAAAGCTTAGAACCTAAATAATTTTAAAATATCAACACTGTCCAAAAAAGCATTTAGGAATATTAACCATGTGCACTTAAAAGCACGCGTATAGTTACGTGCACGGATGCGGCGCACTTCTTTTAAGCCCTGTTCATACCAATGCGTTTTTTATTCGCATGACGGACAAGGTTGTAAAACGGGTGATGCTCTAGCCATAGCTAGAACAAAAATTTTGGTTTTACTTTAAATTTTTGTTTTGCCTATTCTAAAAGGGATAGGAAATGATTTTATTACTTTTAGAGGGAGCATTTTGTGGCCTTCAAAATTTTTGTTGTTTTAAATCTTGCTGTACCTCAAATTTTTGTTTTGCTTTAAATTTTTGTTGTACATATTTATATTAAGAGGGATAGGATATAATGATTTTATTACTTTTAGAGAAGTATTTTGTGGCCTTCAAAACTTTTGGTGTACCTCTAAAAGTAATAAAATTATTATTTCCTATCCCTTTTAATATAAATACAACAAAAATTTCAAATACAGCAAAAATTTCCAGTAGAACTAAAATTTAAAATACAGTAAAAATTTCAAGCACAACAAAAACTTTGAGGGCCATAAAGTGTCCTTTTACCATTATGGAACAAAAGTTTTTGTTCTAGCTATGGCTAGAGCAAATGCATCACCCGTTTTACAACCTTGTCCGTCGTGCGAATGAAAAACGCATTGGTCTGAACAGGGCTTTAAGGGGACTGCTCTTGTAAAGCAGACACAAAGTAGAGGAAAGATATTTTGGATGAATAGGCTTGAATTTCCTTCTGGGTCACGTTGTGTCTAGATTAGCATTTTGAACAGCACCCAGCATTGATTCACAATGCATTCGCAATCAGTTCCTGGGAAGCTATGAATCGATTCGTTTTTCATCTAATCATTGCAAATTTTAACCAAACCATGATCGCAGTGGCAATCATTAACTAACACATGTAAGAAAACTGTGTTAGTATTGTACCCATTATATATAAGCCGTTATACTCTTATAAAGTGTTATATTTTATATTTCATTAGTAAAAGAGGGATAGATATATGTATAACACATAGTGATGAAACAGCATAAATTATATGATCACAGTGTGTTATATACCCATCCTTCTTTCACGTAAGTATAAGTCTGAAAATAAAATAATTAAAAATGGAATAAATTAAACATAGCTTATAATTAAACATTTTATTCAATCTAAGCTATTCACAATTGAACAATTTATTTAATTAAACCTAAATTTACTACAAGATTTAACTTAAACAAAGTAATAACTTATTTAACTATTCTTTTATTAAAAACTAACTAAACCAATATTAAATTAAACTAAACGAAAATAGTTTCGTAAAGATATATATATATATTTAATTTTAATTTTAGAACACAACATTACATAACAAGTTAGTAATGTAGGAATTACGTATGTTCATATTTTTTTTTTAAAAACAACATTTAATTGATAGAAATTCACAAAGCTTTATTTTATTAGAAATGTACTAAATTATATTACATATATTAAAAAATACGTCCGGCAGCAGGTACCGCACAAGCAACTTCTCTTGAGAAAAAATTATTTTTTTAATGTTCCGATACCTCGGAAATCATTCGACAAAAAAAAAAATGACGTCATATGGGGTCCGCCATCTTGAATTTTTTAAAATTCATAAAAGATGCAAAATCAACACCTTCGAAAACCTCCATGTACCCCTCGATACTTAGAATATGAAGGTTACATTAAAATTTTTGTTGAATGCTTGAGAACGTTAGTTTTTTATTCATAAAAAACCAACCGCTGGGCCGATTTCGCTCAGACTCTTTTCAGATATAAGTTATGATATGGCGTATTGATTGATATGGTCAAAAATGTAATTTGGTGCAGAATAGTTCTTTGGTAATCGAATCTCACTTTTGCGGGCTTAAAAAAGTCAGTTTTTTATCAATAAAAAACGAACCGCTGGGCCGACTTTGCTCAAACTCCTTTCAGATCTAAGTCATGGTGCGGCGCATCGATTGATATATATAACACGTAATTTGGTCCATTAGTTTTCGAGAAAACGAATCTCATAAAAAAGCTCACAGACCTACATACATACGCACACACACACACACACACAGACAGACATCACTCTAAAAATGATTGCAAATGATTCTCCAGGTCTTGAAACGTAAAGAAAACGCAAAATTTTTGATTTCGATTTTCGGACCAATTACAATAACTTCTCAAGAGAAGTTAAAACACAAAGTTATAATAAAACATAACTTAACTTAACTTTTTCAAATTTTCGATTTTCTAATATGACCTTTTTCTTTCGAAGCGGTCTTAAGACTAACTAATAATTATTCAAAATATATTGTATCTTACCTAATGTGCAATTTATTGCACAAACAAAAATATTTATTTTCAGCTGAAGAATGTTTCTGTTGACGGGAAGCATTTTATTGGCTGTTTCCACACGAGGAAACAAGTTTCCGGTAACATTTTTGTTTTTAAGATAGAGCAGCCAGAAGTAAGGGTTAAAATTTGGAAAATTTGAAATTAAATGTGTTTTCAGAAAAATTTTGGTATTACGAGTAACATTCTAACACATACAAGATGTAATTTATTTAAATGCACACACACATTTATATTGCTCTATCTACACATGGAATGTTTCCTGGAAACTTGTTTCCCCGTGTGAACGAAAGAAAAAAACAGTTTGGAACGAAATGTTACCGGAAACTTGTTTCCTCATGTGGAAACAGTCATTACCGTCTGCAGAAACTTTATTTTAACGTTTGGAATTCGCTGACGTAACTCCTCCTTCCCTAAAGGAATTGCTATAATTTCTGTATTTATATTTAATTGTTGTTGTAGAATTTTATTTTGATTTTGGCAAAACGGAGGCAAGGGCATTTTTGCTTTTTTTTGGTTCACAAGAAGATGAATTTACACATTGAGAGAAACAAAAGTAAAAAAAAGTAAAAGAATGGAAAAGTTTTAGAAAGTTAAGTTTTTAAATATTTTGCGGCTGTTAGTGATCAGTTAACAGCCGCCATGACAAGTGTGAAAAAACTGTGTATGATTGCAGCTGGTGGCCGGAATAATACAATCGAAAATACAAATAACCGCAGAGATTCCCGCGGAACCGCACTAATTAAATTATGAAATTTTTGTCATTTTTGACGTCATGAATGTTACCCATGGAGATATGCGCACTAAGTGAGTGCCCACCTTAAGATTGAAACTCTCCTGAGTTTCGGTAACGACGTTAATTCTTAATTTTTTGTATTTTTTATAAAAATGTATACATGAAATTATTAATATTATTACAATGATCAAAATTAGAATTAACATAACTAAATTATATATAATATTATATTTTTTATGAAATTTAAGTTCTTTGATTGCTTCTATATTACTAATATGCTTAATTTTTAATTCATCAAATGATATATTCATGTCTGAATTATTTATTTTAAAGGTTTGAAAAGGTATCAAAAGGTTTGCTTGAAACTTTTCTTGTCTATTATAAAATATCTTTTTTTCAATTTTAACATAACAGTTGTGAAAGGTTAACAAATAATTTCCTTCTAAAATTAATTCTCTTTCATCACAACTACTTCTAATGGGTACATTGTTTTGGTTCTTTAAAAGTATTAATCCAGAGTCTATTTCTATAGTTTCTGATTGTTTGTTTTTTATAGTTTTACAGATATTTTGGTATATGCATAGATCACTTATTTCTAGATTTTTTAAGCTAACATCTCCTTCATAATCATAAATCGAATTGCTTATTATTACAATTTCTCGAGCCTTAAACATGTAAGTTCTTCATAACTTTTATTAAAGACCAGTCGACAAATTTTGGGTCAATTTCGTGTGCCTTAATAAGTGATTTTTAGACTAATTTGGGGTCGCTGAATTCGAAAGTGAAAACCATTTTTTTTTTTTTTAAAGAACGGTTTTTGATATTTTGTCAAGAAACCTGTTTTTTTAGCTCGTCTTTTCATTATCGGCTCCTATATTCAAAACCTATTATTAAATCCTTACAAATTTTTTTTGTTAAAATGGTAAGTTTCTATTCTTTTTGACAATATATTACTTTTGCAAATCAAATCAAAATTGGTGGAGTTACAAGTGATCAAATTTGAAAAAAAGGTGTTTTTTTCACCTTTTTCCAAAATTACACATTTTTATTTGCTTTTTTGGCCTCAAAACACCTCATTACTAAAAATTTTAAAATTTTTTGTAAAAGATAAATTTGTTTCAAAAATTTTAAAGGTAAAATCTTTAAGATTGAAATAAAAATGAAAATTAGTTTCTATATCTATTTCGTATTTCATAATTTCCCGTTTTGTTAAAAACTTGTTAGTCATTAGACCTAGTCTAAGAGACGCAATGTTATTTTCAATTTTTTTCTATATTATCGCCTATTATCCTTATTTTCATTAAATAGTCCAGGAAAAGAAGCTCTTTGTATACTTTGGCATTATTTTCTCTAATAACGTTAAATTTTTCGGAGATCTTAGACCTGTCAGATTCAATGGCTTTCCTTAGTGTCTCAAAAGTTTTGTTAAAGCGATCGTTAATTTGAATGTTTTTGTTAAGGTTGTTGATGATTGCATGGTTATTTTCGTCAATGACTTTCAAATGTTCTTCGATTTTCTGTCTGTCGCTGTCGTCCATTGTCGCATACAACCATGTCATGGTAGTTCCCGCAATGTTAATAAGACCTCGTTTATTTCTGTGGGGGTAGTATTGTCTGTAATTTGGCTCTAGTTTTGTTAGGTTCGTTTGGTAAGAATAGTCTGTTTTCGTTAGGTTCCGTTAGCATTATGTTGGTTTCTAGGGTACTAACTACTTTTTCAATTTCGTCTGGTATATACAAAAGTTGGTTGTAATTTTGTATGATATTTACGTTTTCTAGCCTAATTTCCGCAAAACCGTAGTTATTGTCAATTTTCTCGATTAGAAGAAATCCTTTCGTCATTTGTAGCAGTAACATCGGAACATCGAACAACAACAGGAGTCATTAGTATCCACTTCACCTGAAAAATATTTTCTTCGTTTAATGTTTGTGAGGTGAATATTTTCTAACTTAAGTTTCCTATATTTTTCTTCATTTTTATGTCTAAGGGCTTTATAATTTTTCACTTAACCTTCTACATCACATTGGTTGTTACCCTTAAAAACAACTTTATTTTGAGGTGCATAAAATTAGCCCAAAATTTGTAGACTAGTGTATTCTATTATTATGATAATATGAAAACTGGAACTGTATTCACATAATTGCTCAAAATATATCTAATTATGACATATAAATTTGATGAGTATTCATCAAATTTTCTCAAAATGACAGGTATATTTGACCTGAACATCCCTTAACTCATCAAATTACTATGATCAAAGTGCTTTGAAAGTTTGATTCGATTGGTCAAAGGTGCCCTTAATACTGAGGTCCAATGGGTGGTGATACACGAGTTGTCACGTCATGCATAACTTTTTGGAGGCAGCTTTTCTACTACCTGATACACGAGGATGCATTAGTCCAACGTCAGAATGTGTATATATAGACCCAGTAGGAAATTCGAGTTTATAAACATTCCTCTTTTGGACATTTAAAATGAGGGCTCAAGTACTACATGTTTCCTACACATCGTGTCTCTTTTTTACAAGAGCAGTGCCCCTAAAAGAGGTGCGACGCATACACGCATCTTAAATGTTTTTTTTATGTTAATGTTTTTGTCCTTGGTACTCCTCTTTTTCCAAAATTTATTTCTTTTTATGACGGATTATCGTCATGAAATTCTATTTTCCGTACATTAATAATGGATGTGACTTGTAAAAGGATTCTGGTTTTAAAAATTTGGTATGGATTTGAAAATACGTCTTCAATAGAGTTCTAGTAATCTGCAATACTAAAATGGTTTTTCCCGTTTTAACACAGGAGTACTTAAGTCTTCTAACCTGGCAAAGTTTTTTGTCTGCAAACCTTTGCTTACAATAAACAAAAAATACCTCAATACCTGGAATACTTAAAAAAATTGAAAATATTTAGATGATTGCTTACATTAATATAGATTTGTGGAGCTACAATTGGAGGTGTAGTTTGTACAATTGGTAGTATTTTTCTAAAAGCCCGACCTGGTTTTGGATCATTTATGTTTGATAGTTGTGTTAATATTGGTGATGTGAATGGTTCTGAAACTATATCTAAAATAATAAATTAAAAAATTTTTACAAGACAATAACTAAATGTAATATATTACTTTAAAATTCAAAAAAATTATTAATATCAGAGGCAATATGTAATAATAGTTGACATGATGCAAGAGTGCTCTGTGAACTCAGCGGTGAATTTCCCATTCATACAAATATAGGAAGTTTTGATCACGAAATATTCTAATACAGCTATATTTGACGGCACCTCATGAGACAGCCTCATTTCGGTTTTTGGGCAAGCGAGACACCAGGTAAGGAGAAAATTTGGAATTTTCGAAGTTAATTATGAGGCAGAAAGCATGGTTGACGGGTGGACGGCACGGGTGGATTTCCCAATACACAGAAAGCAAGTTTTGTTCTGACATTTATCAATCAGCTGGGCGAAAGCCGATAAAGTTTTTTCATTTAAGAAATTTATTTGTTGAGGCTTAAATATTACAATATTTTACAAAAGTAAAATTAAAAATTTACCCAAGTTAGTTCTAAGCTTAAGGCTGCCTGCACAGTGCCGGCTTATAGCCGAGCTGATGCTGATTCCGAAATTACAGTAAAAAACGTATTCACAGTACCGGCTTACAGCCGAGCTGACGCCGAAGACTATAAAGTCGGTATGTGTAAATCAATAGAAATCTGCTGAAAGTGTTCAGAGTGCAAAATTACTGTGACTGGCTGAAAGGATTAAACAAGCTCACTGAGATGATTGAAGATTATTAGCTTGTAGCGCACATGTTGTCGGCTGAAATCAGCCTGAGTAGGCTTATGAAATGTTTTATGTTTAGGTCCTTATTTACGGCTTGGTGGGTTTAAATTATAATTCAATGTGTTTTTATATTATTTAATGTATAAAAATATTTTATTTATTTTAATTTTTTATTAATTTTTATTATTTTAAATGCAAGTAAATTTGATTGTTATTTTTATCTTTATGGCAATTCTATCAAGTTTGTTTTTTTTTTTTTTTTTGGCTATGAGTTCAGGTTTTAATTAATATCTGATGAAAAGGTCTCTGCGTGTTTACTATATGCGAATTTACAATATTTTGTTGCCAAATTATTTAGTGTAATTGTTTTTCTTAATGATCCATTTGAACCCATAAAATAAACTTATACCTGGTTTCTTTTTAAAACTTTTATGTATAAAAATTGCCACAAACAACTGTATAACAATTCAATTTTAAATCTATGCTGTTCAATCTGTTTTTTTTTTTTTTCAAATGGCTTTCATTCCAAAAAGACAACAATATAAAATTAAAAAATAACTTAAAACACTTTATTCGACTCAGCGCTGTATTTTAATAAAGATTTTCATTACCAAGAGAGTATCAATAAGAAAAAGAATTTAATTATAACTTCTACCATCATGGACAAAAGTTCATAGTTACTTGAGCCATTTTTGTGTACTTATTTCCGCTTTTATTTTTTATTTTCTGAAAAATTAACAAATCATTTGCCTTTTTTAAACTACTGTAATGGATTGATAATACTTATTCAAGAGGGTAGTATTGTTTTTTTTAAATTTTGATGAATCTCTACTCATTTAAACTTAACAAACAACAACAACAAAAACATATAAATTTTTTCAAATTTTTAAAACTAGGCATTTTTCATTTTTTGAGAAAATTTATTTATTGCATTTCCTACTCGAAGGTGAAGAAATAGTAAAGTAGTAATTTAGATAACGTCCTTCCAAGAAGGGGAATATTATTTTCAGCATATTAAACTCTTGTCCTTGCAGTTATTATATTAGCTATGTTAGCAAGGGCTTACGTATTTTATTATCTCATTATTATATAATTTCAGAGAGCTACGCTTTGACATTTCATTTATAAAATTTTATAGGAAATTCGAATACTTTTTCTTAAATTTTGTAAAATAAAATATTTAGGTGAAAAAAACTAAAATATGTTTAGGTGAAAGCACTTAAATAGTTCTGTAGAAAAAAAAACATCAATTTGTTTTAAGTTTAAAGTGATGTTTCTGTGAAAAATAATGTTTTAATCACAAAAATGTCTCAAAGATTTTCCAGTAATATTTGCCATATTTTGCAGGTAAATAGGGTAAGACTAAAAAAAATTCTTAAAGTTTAAAAGAAAAGCGAAATTGAAAGAATTATAAGTATTTTTCTCAAATTCTGTTTTTTAAATATGCTTTTAACTTTGACGTATAAACGCATTCATCAAAACTCTGCTGTAGAAATCCAGCTTGTTTTGGCATTTTCATAAGTTATTTTCTTAGATGTGCACTCCTTGACGGCAAAATTAAAATGATTTTTTGGCATGTATTTATTAGTGAACGACTAATACAAAAGAAACTGATAGCGGCTTGAGAGTAGAAAATTAAAAATGTTTAATTTTTGACTCTCAAGCCTGCCATTTCCATTTAATTTACATTGGACGAGAGAGTAGGTTGATGAGTTGGAAAAAATAGTGAATAGTCCCTACAAAGAATACTCCACTTTAATATTAATACTCAAAAATGACCATTTCCATATATATTTTAATCATTAATGGCGCAACAGTGAATACCCTGCTCAAGTCGTTAATCTAGACACCAACCCAGTAGGAAGTGCCTTTGATGTTTTGACTAGCGCAACCCCAGGCATATGCATGCAACCACAGCGGTTTTTAACATGGGTATCTCCGCTGGTGACCACCATGCTCTAACCCATATGTATTAAACTTGTAAATAGAGAATTTGAATTTTTGGCTTTTTTTTTTATCAGCGCTTATATATAATACTGCGGCTTATACGGATTATATTCGGATCGTATATGATAATTTCTCGAACTATAAGTGAAAATCCAAATAAAAGTTCTGAAAAAACGGCTTTTTAGGGAAAAAAGGAATAAAACGAAATTTCAGATAAAAAACATAATGGTTCATGTATTTTTACTTTATTTGAGTAATAATTCTGCACAAAATTTTGTAATAAAATTTTTTTTAAAGCTGCAAAATTTAATTAATCGGCTTATAATTCAGAATAAAATTTATTTTTGGACATTACTCTTATTAAGACTTCTTTAATCGCTCAGTGTGTAAACTTTACGGTAGATATTGTAAAACAACAAAAGATCATCACAAATTAATAAATTGTACTGGCACATTATTTTTAAAAAAAGGTGAGTTATACTTTTCTTGTGTAGTTTTTCTTTGGTTTTAGCCACTAATAATCCAGACGGGCATTACATTTTCATAAGTTGGCTTAGAATGTTAATACAATGTCTAGAATATTCCGAATAGTGAAAGTTTTATATTTTAAACTTTTTTTTTCAATTAATATTTAAGGAAATATATTTTATAAACACACGCTATAGCTTTATTTCAACCAAAATGTCACTTTTATACTTACACTACCAAAAATGCACTTGATATTTTTCTGATTTTTACATGCTCTGCACTAACACACTCACAGATAAATTTATTTTTCAATTTTTCTTCGAGTAGTGCACATCGGTCTCAGCCACATCATATATCAAAAGGTGGGATTGCACTATGTGTGGGCTTGTACTGCAAAGTTTTATTTTTTTTCAGGTTAAATGATAAGCAAATTTAGTTTTATTTTTTCTAATTAATTAAGTTTTCTTTTTATATTTGTATATTTATACTATTATCGATATTTTTATCATTAATATTTTTTGAATTCCCCCTGCTTTTATTAAAACGTTAGTATTTTAATTTTTCTTCACTAAGTTTTTGCTTTAGCGCTGTATATAAAGGTTAAATGTTTTTATCATATATGTATGTATCATATATAGGTCAAACAGGGGGTATTCACATTGAGGCTTGTAACATTTCGGAAATGTTCCCCTAAAATTCTCAGTCCACTAAAATATGTGAATATGTGTTGGAAAATATTACAGATAACATGTGTATATAAATGTGTATTAGTAAGATACCAAGCATGAGGCAGAAATATTTCTGCCTCAGGAAGGGGTAAAAGCTTTTTTGAAATTTGCTAAACTCCATCTTACCTTTCACCTCCGCTTACCCAGAAATTAAATGTTACCGGACTCAATGTGAATACCCTGAAAGAATAATTTTATTTAGTTTACTTATTTCGCCTACTTTGGGCTATTAATTAAATAATACAAATTTTTTTTTCTCTATTTTAAGAGGGGATTTTTACCTTACCTGAATAATAATTATATTAACATAGAAATAACACATTAAACTCATTTATGATCTCAAATTTTCTTTTAATTTTATATTAAAGTTTATTCAATGTATTTCTTTTTGCTTAATTAGAAAAATAATTGATCTCTAAGCATAGCATATGAAATTTAGAAAGTGTTTTAAACAAATGCACAATTCAAAAGCTTCGTATCTAGATCAGTAGGAAACAAATTTTGCTTAGTTGTATTTTTTGTTGTTGTAATAAAAAATTAGTCCTATGGTGAGAATTTTAAAGCTGGGAAAACTCTTAAGGCTTTCGATGTAACACTATTTGGATTTTCTAAATCTGTAATTAAAGGGATTTTATTTATAAAACTTATAAATATTCTTATAAAAAACAATTTTTAGCAATAGTTTAAAAATAATTTTAGGGATAATTAAAAGCAATAAAATTGACGAAATTAATTTTTTTTTAGGTTAGTGGGAAAGATAATAAAAGCATTATTGTTAATATTAAAAAAAAAACAGGATTAACCTACTTAATACCTGATCGAAGAAAAATTTAAAGCAAATTTAATATTATTCATTTAGTATGTCAGTTTCTATATAATTATTTAAAATTTGACAAATTTGTTTCACTATTTTTACATTCTTAATATAAACTACATCTTAAATAACAACTTGTCTAATTCTAAATATAGCTTCAGATTGGGCATTTAAATCCTTCAATTTCAATGCTAAATATTGAATTAAATGAGCTCATAACCATACAAATATAGAAAAATATTTTTTAAAGAATTTTATATGTATTGAAAATAAATGAAAAAAATGTATTCAAAAAAAAATTTCTTAAAATAAAAGCCTTTAAATAAACTAAATAAACGAATAAATGCAGGTATATAAAAGTGTTAAATGAGCTGCTAACATTTTAATTATTACAAATCGCTGAATCTATTTAATTATAAATAATTTCAATATGTTGAATGTTGTATTTGCCCTTTGGCTATAGAATAATATTTCATTACAGTTTAATATACATTAGTCCCTATAGAATATAAAGAATTATATTATATTAGAATTAAAGTTGTTAGAAAACAAACTTGAAATACAAAAAATTTAAAAAAGATTTAAATTATTATAAAACAAAATTTTATTTGAATTTTTTTTCCATATATGAAGTGATATGAATAGGTTAATAATACTGCTAAAAATTAGGTCATAATTTCGTGTTATTTATTTAAGTAGATTTTGTATATTGTTTTAATTAAAAGAGAATATTAAAATGAACTTATTAGAACAGCAATTATTTGTAATTAGATAAAGTTTAAAGTGTTTGTTTTTTAAATTATGTTTTGAGTTAAATACATATAAAGATATTTTGCTGAAAATGTTTAGTATAGAAATAAAAAGAATAAAAAGTCATTCACAATATGAAATATTTCTTTTGAAAGTATTAACTGCTATAGATGTATAAATGTGTAAAGCACAAATTTGTATTGAAGAAAAAAATAAATACTACATCGGTTTTTTACAATACTGAAATGCGGTACTTATTATAACTTTAAAACATTAGCCTTAAAGGAGAAGTTGGAAGAATTTTAAATTTTTTAATAATTTTGTTGTTTTTCTTGAATAATATTTTTGGATATTGTTATTTCATTTCGTGGTAGTACTCAAACTCAAGCTGAAAATGTAAATAAATATTTTAAAGTTACATATGTTTTGCAAAAAATATATCCGAAAGGGGTTATGATGGAGAAACAGTGATAGTAAAAACTATTATACAAACATTTTAGGACATTTGCGCGAAATATTCGACGTAAGAAGCTAGATTTGTTTGCATGGTGATAAAACAAGGCGAAAAACGATTTTGGCTTATTATAAAGCCAAAGCCTTACTTAATACCATCTATCAATTACATTTGCCTGATCTTACACCTAGCGATTCTTCCTCTTACCCAAACTAATAACTACCAAACTATTAATACAAAACTTCAAACAGCATGCCAAGTGTGAATGTCCTTTTTTTGTTTACGGAAATTGTATGGAAGGATCATCATTTATCATAATTGTATTGCATATAACTTATTTAAGTAATTTTACTTTGAAGGTAATAAAATTTTAACAATTTATGTGTCTTTATTTATCGATTTTTGGTAATTTTTAAACTGATTGTATTTTATTTAAAATTAACTTAAGAATGTATTTAAATAACAACATTTTACAAAAAAGTAATAATTTAAAAAATAAAACAATTACTCAGGATATATTTAGCACTAGAAATAAATTTTTATAATTTAAAAGAATTATTTAATTATTTTTTATTTATTTTTAAATTATTTTTGAGAAGAAAATTATGAAAAAAATGATCTAAGGCTCAAGAGACAATGATGTAAGGTGAGATGAACTATATATATAGATGTAATGTTAATTTTGCTTGCCAATATGAAGCCAATTTTCATCACCGGGGGAAATATATTATTTATTTTATTTTTTTTTCACATCCAAAAAGCAAAAGTATTAAAATCCAATTCCATTCAAAATTATCTCTTAAAGACTTACATATTAAATTAAAGACCAATCAAGTTTTGATAATAGTTATTAACATAGTAATTAATTGCATCAAAAATACTATTACTAAATATTATTACTTAAGATAATGATTTTGGTATTATTTTGTCCCCCAAAAGTGTTCAGTTCAGTGATAGATATTCATACCACCTTTGGGGCGGAAGCAATTATAAAATTTGCATTATATGAATGAGAAAATGCAATGTTCTTAAAGGGCTAGAAGGTATGCAGGATGGATATTCATTGCTAAAGAAAAGGTAAACAAAGTAAAACCAAAACAAAAAAAGGCGAGGAATATTAAATATGCAATAGCTCTTAGGCAAAGGACAAAATGAAAATCAACACATACCAAATTGTTAAATAAAAATAAAAACAACTAAAATAACACCAATTTTATGTAAAGGATATGCAAGGACAATGGAATAGGGCAAGGGTTAAGTACGATATGGCAGTACTGACAGTGAGTTCTAGCATCCTAAGGAAATGAGGTTTTATTTTGGTTACATTATAAGAATATCATCCAGGAAGATGTTACAGTCACAATTTTTTTTAGTTTACTTAGATGTAAAACTAATAAAAATTATAAAAACAAAACAAAATATTTACCTTCTTTGTTTTCAATGTTTTCCTCCAAAACATAACAATATTTAACTTTTTTTGGAATTTCATGGGAAATATTTACCCTAATAGACTTTTTGTAATATTGTAGAAATGTAGACAAGGTAAAATAAAAAAGCAACAATCAACATTTTTAAAATTTGGAAAAATATTTCCCTTGGTCATGAAAGGGTTAAAAGAAGAAGAATTAATTTAAAAACACTTTTCAGAAGGCTTATTATTGTAAATTCTAGTTTAGTTATGTGATAAGAGAATATAAGGAATTAAATCTGTCAGAATAGATTTTTTTTTCATCATTTTGACTCTTTTACTTTAATAGCTCCTGTTATTAATAGATATCCTTTTTCAAAGTAAACACTTTCTTTCTTTTTTAGAAAAAGGAATATGGTGTATGATTTTTTATTTAGCGGTTAATTTTTGCTTTTAACAAGACCAAATTTTAAACTAATATTTTTTGTTTTATTTTTGCTTCATGTGTTTAAAAAGGTTACGACACTATGACTGGATTTGGAAATCAAACATAATTTATCTTGTAATTTAGTATAAAACTATGAGTTAAAATTTGTATGTGATTATTTTTCTTTTAGGCACAATTTATGACTTTTCTGATTGATCTAATAATAAGTTAAGTATATAATTTTTAAAGGAACAGCAAATAGGCATCAATTAACTGTTTTTGTGTGAACTTATGTGTGCATTATGCTTTGATAAGTGCCCTACTGAGAAATTTAGCGAAGCAGTAATGGGAAAGAAATTACAATTGCTACAAAATAACAGTTATAACATATGAAAGTACCCAGAAAAGTAATTTTTTTGGCATTCATTTTAAATTAAGATCCAATAAACCCATCTTTGAAAATCAGGTCTAAAAATTACAATTGGTGCTAGATCTGGCTAAATAAGATAATTTTTATAGATTGAAAAAAAAAACAACTACAAAATAAACACAAGAGCTTATTTGCCAAACCAACTTCAAAGCCTACAACAACAAGAAAGGAGAGGAATGTCTGCAGCAGAAAGGCAAAGAAAAAGACATAAGATCTGCTTGTTAAGGGCACCGTAGACTATCAAGGATCCTTGATTAAGTAGACTTGATGGAATGTGAGCAAAATTTGCTCAAATAGTTGCTGGAAATTTTGCCCCTAGCTATCAAGTCTACCTGATCAAGGAAATTTGAGCTTATTAATTTCGATCAGTTTTAGATACGTTAATTTGATGTTTTTTTTTTTTTATATATTTTGTTCTAAAATTAAACCTATTTATTTACAAACATTTTAAATAAAAAAAACTCGAATATTTTTTTCTATTATTAATTAAAAATAGCATGTGAACTGTTTCGAAGTTTTGCTCAATAAAATTTATATCTGTCAAAAGCTTTGATGAAAATTTTTCAAAAATCAAGCTGTCATTTATACTTGACCACATCTCTCTTAACTATCAAGTTTTCTTGAACAAAGCGATTTTGATCAAGAATCCTTGATAGTCTAAGGTGCCCTTTAGCTCTAATATCATTCTCCGCAGAAGAAAAATTTCAAAACACAATCATATGCAAAAAAAACTTCTTTTGACTGCTTTGTGGGATGCTCATTAAGTTTATGTGAATTTCTTTTCTAGAACAAAGGACAGCAATAAATTTTTCACTCTAAAATATTTTCAAATTCTAGTTTGTCATGATAGAGGCAACATGAAAACATTTGTTTACACATATCATACGGATCTAAAGAAGCTTTGCAAAACTTGAAGCTTAAAGTGATTCCAAACTCTTGTTATTTTGCCGGTCTTACTTGTTGCAATTTTCGTTTTATACCTTTCTTCCAAGGAGAGGTTATTTAAATTATTATACTTGGGACAGTTAGATAATGGTAGTTGTTAAGTACTGAATTCAAGAAAAGTTGGAACAATTTTGACGGAATAAAATATTTTGTTAAATTAAATGAAATATGTTAACCTTAATGGTGATTATCTAGAAAAATAAATATATGATCTTTTATGTTACATTAAGGTACTAATTTATTATTGCAAACATAGACAAGCAGATGCCGTCGAAATATGTTCGCCACAGTTATTCATATAAAAAGAGTTGCTATAGCAGGCAGTTTTGTAAATGTGATATATTTTTTGGTCTAAAGTTTGCAATAGCAAAATTCATCAGTGAGTAACAAAAAACGTGACGTCATTCCTAAATTCGTTTGTATGTTTGCTATAATAATTATTATAATATAATATATATTATTAATGTTCGCCATTATTTTTGAGTAACCGCTTAAAATGATTTGAGTTTGGATTAGATTATTTGCTAAGGACTATCAACGAATTGTAGAGAAATTATTTTCAGTTGTATAGAAACATTTTCAATTGAAATTTTGGCTAACAAATTATATAAATTTTTTATGTGAAATTTTTTAAGCTATAAAAAAAGTTAAAATAAATTATTTACCTTTAATAATAGATTTGATTCGATTAGTTAGATTAGGTTTTTGAATATCTCCACGTTTTATTGCTTGCGTCATTATTGTATGTAGTTGCCTTTCAGCTGATCTTGTTGAAGTCTCTGATAGTTCATTAAGTAGTTTTTTACTATATCCCTTTAACAAAAAAACAAAAATCAAATATGTAAAATCATATAAGCAACTTGTAAACTTACAAAATATTTATTTAATCCTTGAATTTTGGCTTCCTTTTTTAAATGATCACTTAATAAAATAAATTCAACATATGGCTTAGGTGACGGTACAAATTTTCTAGTTCCTTCTTTTAATCTATAGGAATCATCAAAAAGTTTTGAAAATTCATCAACATTTCTAAAATCTGATATTGATGAGGGTAAATTATCTTCAAGAACAATATCACGTATTAGAGCATTAGGAAGTGGATCAAGGAGCTGCAAATTATTGTCTGTAATCAAATAAAATAATTAACTTTTAATGATATTATAATTAAAATTTGACCATTATTCGAGTTTGACATTCTTAAAAGCCAATCAAAAGTATCAAAATTATCATCCATATTTGGTGGTAATAATTTATAATCATCATTTTTAATCATAACAATTTTATTTTTTGGTGGTAAATATTGTTGAGGTGGTGGAGCAAAATATCCAGGAGCATGGTGACGTGTCGTCGAAGACCACCAAGTAGAAACAGTTGGTTTATTAGTTGTTGATCCTATTGGCGATATTAAATTATTATTTGTTGTTTTTTTCGATGTTGATTGAGTTGTTGGCCACCATGTATTTTTTTTAGTTGTTAATTTTGATGTCCACCAAGGATAAATAGTTGATCTTTTAGTTGTTATTGATGGTTTTAATGTTGTAGTTATTTTGCTTGCCGTTGAAAATTTAGCTGTTGCTTTGCTTGTTTCAATATTATTACCCTCTGTATTTATACTAAGTGGTGGTTCAAGAGTTGTTGTAAATTGTGGTTCAAATTTTAAAAATTCTATATAATATAGAAGAGTTTGTACTAGAGGTCCTATATAATTATCTGATAGAGGATCTAATTTGTGATTTTTTATTTTTTGTGGTATTTGCTTCTATGAAGGAAAAAAAAACAAAATCAATTAAATTAATTTTTTTAGTAATGTTAAATATTTTAAAAATTTTTTTTTTCTACAACATTTTGTGAGATATAAAGTTAATTTCTTGTTAAATTTAAATTAAACACATTTCTCACAAAATATTTTTTTGATCTTTAATTGAAATGAAAGTTATGCTTGTGGAAATTATAAATGAACAAAAAAAAACACTATGGTCCATGTGACTACCACTTCAGTAAGCAATAACTAAAATATCAAATTTTTTGATAACTTTTTTCAAAATGAGTGAATTTATAGTTTTAATTTCTAGCCGAATAGTAAGTTTAAAATCTCGACTTTTCAGAAAATTGCAATAAAAGTAGTCCGACGGCGTTGAATCACAAGACTTTGGGATGAAACTATCACCAAAATTTTATCTTAAGATACCGATTGTCTAAAAAAAATTCCTTAAGTGGAAATCAAAGAAAAAAGGCTAAGAAGTGTAAGAAAGTTGACAAACAAAAATCAAACCGTTAAATTTATTAAAAAACCAATAATTGAAGTGAAAAGCATTAAAAGCTAAGCCTATAAAAAATTGATTGAAACAAGGCCCTTGAATAATTATTAAAATAAATAAAAATTCAGTGAAATTATGAAAATTATCAAAAAATTTCAAAAGTTAACCTCAATTATTCAAATTATAAAAACCAGTTGAGGTATACCTAAATTGAAAAAATTTTTATCGTATCATTTGAAATCCATAAAAATTACCAAAAATATAAGAAAACCTAGGGTTATAAAAATTAAAGGATACCCAAAATCGTAAAAAATATTACAAAATATTTTAGTCATTTTGATTGAAATTGAAAATTATTTTTTTCGCCGTGAGAAGCTAAGGACATAAATAATGAATTACATGAAAAATAGGACAAATTCATAAATTAAATCAGATTTTTCTTTTTTCATCAGAAAAATCTAAAAATCTAGAAAATATTTTCTATTTTTAATTTTATTTTAATAGCAATTTAAAATTGCCTATTATTGTTAAAATATAATTTATGTTTAGGGATTTTTCTAGTAAATTTTTGTTTTCCGTTTTTTGCACAGAAATAAAAAATTTGTTTAAGTTTTCTCGATTTATTTTTATTTTTTTTGGCTTCCATTGTGAAATAATAAAATCCTTTCCTTGGGTTTTTTGTTTGTGCTTTTGATGCCGTTAAAAATATCAAAATATTTATAAGAGTAAATTTCAACTTGAAACTACTCATGCTAATTACATTTGTAAAATATTACAATAATAATAATAATTATTCTTGGATTTAAAAGTGTGTATTTTTGTTCGTTCATAAAATGCGATCAAGGGCTACATTTTCGGGTTCAGATTCTAATACAAAATTAGAATTTGGTATAGCATCTTTCTAAGAGCTCTTTGAATTCAACCATAATCCTTAGATATTAGAGTTTTGATTTAAATTCTCATTGAATTTGAGCTTAAAAAGTTTGGATTTGATATATGGAAACAGTTTTATTCTAAGGCCGGAAGAAAGAGAAAGGAAGGAACTTGGTTAATTTATTAAAGTTTATATAGTTGAAGAAATTCACTGGTGATAGCTAGGAAAAATAAAAAATGAAAAAGAATTCTTTGATATAGATTTTTATGGTAAAGCTGTAGATCTGTGAAATAATAGAATGATATTGTCCTTATTTTTGATATATTTATTTAAGAGTAGATTGTATACTTCTCAATAAAACAAAACAAAAACTGAATATAAAATAATAAAAATGGGATTTATACTTATTCCAATGGAAGCTTTTTTAACTTTCTTTTAGAACTAATTTACTTCTTGAGAATTTTTCATTTCAATTTACAAGTTGAAAATTCAGCTACATACTTGATATTATCAAAATGGTAAAGTTAAGAAATAGTAAATAATATTGCAGTGATGTTTTTCTTTATGGCAATTTTTTCTGATTAATCAAGTAATTATGTTTTTCAGCTTATAAACATGTATGTTGGTATATGTGCTGGTATTTGTTTTAAATTTAAATCTATGCTCCTTCCTCCTTCTGGCAAAGAATATTTTTAGGATATACATCTTGTACGGATACTTTTAGATCACAACAGTTATTTTACCCAAATTATTGTTGATTTTTGTTTTTTGGTTAATTGACGTTATCATAGCTAAAAGAGCTGAAATATATTTATTTTTTTCATTTTTACGTTAAAGTCTTTCCAGTAGGAAAAATGGAAATCTATCAGCAATAAATAGTTATAATGGTTACTAGTTATTATGGTTATTTTCTGTTTAACAAATTTTTCATTGGTAATAAATTACTTGATTTCCGGAATTAGTGAGTATTAAGATTAGAAACTTTTTAAAAAGACTTTGAAATCATTTTCAAAAAAAAAGGAAAAATTAAAAAATCTATCTTTAGATAAGCCTAAAGAGACATCACCATTAATAAAATTTAATTTATATAAGAAAAAAAATTTTTGAATTTCATAATATCTGCCAGTTGATAAATTAACTGCTATTCTAAAAGTATTTATACAGAAAAAACTCTAACATTTAATATAAATCCTTATATTATTGCATTTAGAATTAATTTTACTTGAAAAATAATACAATTATAGCTATAATTTAATTATTTTAGAAATATATTTTTAGAAATTAAATTTAGAAATTATTAAGTTTTTGTATTAGATTGATAAAAATTTTTTTAGATTTTCTACGACTATGGTTTTCTTGAAAATTTCATAGAAATGATCCGGAATAAGTTCTTAAATCAAATATCTTACATTGAAATTGAAATTAATAATAAATTTCTAAGCGACTTATTGTAAATATTGTAAATACTATAGAAAATAAGGTCAAACTAATTAAAGACATTAAATTCCTTCGAATTGTATCATTGTCAATAAAAAAGTCTCAATAAATTAAATTATAAATATCTTAAAATTTTTGAAATATTTAAATTGTATACATAAAATATTACTTACTGCTTGCGTCATCAGAATTAGATTTAAAATGATAAATAATTCACTTCTTTTAATTGTCATTATTGTTTTATTTCAACCGTTTTGCAATCGTTTCTAATTTTTAATCAAGTTTCCAAGTCTTAAATTTCACTTGAATTTTTAGTGTTTTATTTTTTTTTTATTTATTCAGTTGAAAAATCTGTAATTAAAAAAAAAAAATTTAGTATGTCAATAAAAATCACTTAAAAAGTTGTTATCGAATTTATTATTAATACCAGGTTATATGCATAACACTAGTCGACAAATTTTGGGTCAATTTCGTGTGCCTTAAAAAAAAGTGCTTCTTAGATTAATTTTGGGTTGCTGAATTCGAAAATGAAAACCATAATTTGTTGAAAGAACGGTTTTTGATAGTTTGGATTTGAAAACTGTTTTTACCTCGTCTTTTCATTATTGGCTCATATCTTCAAAACCTATTATTAGATCCACACAAATTTTTTATTGTTAAAATGGTTAATTTCTGTACCTTTTAACAAAATTTTGTCTTTGCCAATTAAAAAAAATTGACGGAATTACAGGTGATCAAATTTAAAAAAAATGTGTTTTTTTAACCTTTTTTAAAAATCACACATTTCATTTGTTTTTCGCCTCAAAAAACCTCATTACTAAAAATTTAAAAATTTTTAATAAAAGATAAACTAAATTTTAAGCCAAAAATCATCAAAATTGAAAGAAAACTAAAATAATTTCAGATCATTTAGTGAAGACGTCCATTTTAATATGATCGCTTAAATCGCAAGTGCAAAGAATGCACATTGCGATTATGATAATATAAAAATTTGTTATGACAATATGCAATGGATCCCATAACAAGAATTGCAAGTTTGCACTTGCATTCATTCTTCAGGATCACATTTCAGATTATCTAGAGTTTAGTCATGACAAATATGACTAATCAAGAATATATATATACTTACCTAAAAGGACAAGAGGGCAGTTGATAGAAAAGTATAGATGAATTATGTTCTTAATATTGTAAGAATAACTAATTAAGCTTTTGATAAAAATGTGATTATTTTAAAATAATAATAAAACATTTAAAAATATTAAATAAATTTTCTTTTACATAAATAATATTACAGTGAAGACGTCAATTTTTCATGTTGGATATTAGTTAAATGGAATGTATTCAAGTGAAATTAATTCTTTAAAATTATAATTAAAATGTTAAAAAATTATTCACTTTTTTTAATATGTACAAGTAAAAGTGAACAATTTTGGTGTAGGTTCCAAAAAATTTATTTAGAAATGCATTAGGGACTGAGGTTTACGCCAACAAAAACATAGGCAGGTCATATTTACAAAACAAATCAAATTGTTTTTCATAAGAAATTAGTGAATTTAAGGGATAAATCTAATTTTTAAAATATTCCAACATGTTTCCTTGCATGATGTATTTGCAGTTAGGTATTCTTCACTTAGTAATTATTTGATACTTCTAAGAATCACTTCAATAAGAATTAAGGTACTTTAAATTTATAAGATATCAAGTAATATTAGAAAGCATATACTCTTTAATCAATCAATCAATCAATCAATCAATCTCATATCAAAATATACTTTCGTGTTAGTAACTAAGAGTTTATATTTTGTGTCTATAATTCAAAAAGATTTAACTTTTTTTATAAATAAAGTATAATAGTTTAATATAATCAGTTCGCAGTTTTTGATAGTATAATTTATAAAGATGAAACTTTTATAGAATATAGTGTTATACGTAGTGTGTATTTTGTGCAATAAAAGAATAAATAAGAATAATTTTTTAACAATTTAAGAAATATTCATTAATCATGTTGTGCGATTCAAACAATTTTACGTGCAAACATTCACCACATAAGTTTTGTTTTGAATTCGGCAAAAGCGTGAAGAGGTTTCTGCATTTTGGAAAGCCAGTTGAGTGTTCTCAACTCTTTTCAGTGTTCTAAAAAATTTTTGGACGTTTTTCCTCTAAATTTAGTAGATAAAAGCGATAAGGAAGCCAAAGGATTTCATGAAGCTTCTACAGTAAACAAGAAGCAGATAGAAAGTTTTAGGATCAAGAAATATTGGACGATTACTAGTGGATGTGACTTCCCTAATACACAATGCAAACGGAAAAGCTTTAACAATGAAATCTTTGGATTCTAATTTTTATTATAAAAATTTGACTTTATGTTTATATTTTGAACATGAAATATAAAAACTTCTGTAATTAAATAGTTTAAGATAAAAATGAATTCATAACAGTAAAATACCCTCCTATCTTTACTCAAAACCATTGTTTTTGATTTTAAATCTCTTTTACTGAAATATTTTTTCCATCATTGAAATAGTGCACTAGAGTACTCAGGACGCGAAAAAAATAAATATTGACCTGTCCGCAGGACCGTCCGTAGCAGACCTGACAAATGAAAAATGCACGTCTTCACTCAATGATCTAAAACTTTCTTATTTTTCTTTCAGTTTTGATGGTTTTTGAAGTTTTTGAAATAAGTTTATCTTTTACTTAAAATCTTAAAATTTTTATTAATGAGGTTTTTTGAGACGAAAAAAACCAAATGAAAATGTGTTATTTTTAAAACAGGTGAAAAAAACACTGTTTTTTAAATTTGATCGTCTGTAACTCCGCCAATTTTTATTTGATTTGCATGAATAATACTTTGTTGAAAAAAACAGAAAAGTATCATGTTTATGTGGATTTAGTAAACCAATAATTAAAAGACGAGCTAAGAAAAAGGTTTTTTGCCAAATATCAAAAACCATTCTTTCAAGAAAAAAATGGCTTTAATTTTCAAATTCAGTGACCCCAAATTGGTCTAAAAAGCACTTTTTCTTTGAGGCACTTTTTTCTTGTAAACTAGTGTAATTTATTGAATATCTGAATACAAAATCTGAGATCTATTCTTGTTTTTTTTTTCGCATAAAGCAACAGATGTAAAATATTTTCAATAAATTCAATATCTTAATTTGTAAATTTTATGTGTTATTAATTTTGTAATATTCGATATAACAAAAAAAGTTATATTTGCATATTTTTTCTCATAAGAATGTAGAATTGCTATTCTAACGCCTAAAAATGGGTACAAAAAAGAAAAAGAAGTGATTAGATGACTAAAATTAGTTGTAATTAACTGTCATGTTAAGTTTTTTTTTGATTTTATAATAATGTTGCATTCTTTTAACGGGTTAAAGTGGAATTCTAAATCAATGAGGAGACGACTAAATGACTAAGTTATTATATCCTTATATTTCTACATCACACCATACATATTAATATTACCACTAACTCTATTCTAATTACTCTAACTCGTTGTGAACTTACTAAGATTAATATTACATTATTTTCTTCTTCCAAAAACTAATCATCCATATCAACGTCTTTGTTTCGTTCAAATCAGCTTGTTGCATTTTTTTAAATGCTTCACACAAGCTTCCCGCATGCTCATCAAAAGACTTTCCTACTTTAATGTTATCATCCAAGTATACTATATAAGTGATTCTTATCAATCCTCGCAGGGCATTCTCCATTAACCCCTCAAAGGTTGTAGGCGTATTACACAATGAAAAGAGCATAACCTCAAATTGCCAAAGCCTATTATTTCTTTATCATTGTGCGCTAGCTCTACCTGCCAACCATCAACCCTGGGAAGTGGATAGCAATCTTTTTTTGTAATACGACTATATAATTCTTTAATAATGCCTTTTTCTTGCATTGACTCAATCATCTTTTTAGCTTGCTTTTGCTTTGCTAATTGTACTATCCGTTACACTTGATCCAATACAGCTTGTATCTATTTTGTGTTTCACCAAACTTGTGTGTCCAGTAAGTACATCCTCACTTTGTCTTCACTCATCGTTCCTTCCACATCATTTTCTGATTCGTTTTTTCTTCTTTCAAACAAACTCCTATTTTCTTCTAAACTGTCACTTACCCTATTCTTCAATCTTTCAAAGCCTTTCTGTTGATCTTTATTCAATTCATCTTTAACGTCTTTCAATATTTGTCTTTAATTTCCTTCTATTTTTCTATTTATTCATTCAATATTATCAACCCTCAGGTTCCATCATTTCCTTCAGTTGTTGTAGTAATTGCGCCCTCGTTTTTGTTGACACTACTCCTCTTTTCCTTAATAACCTCTTAATTTCTGCTACCGTTAAAGCTTCCATGCTTCTCTTTTTTTTCTTCTTAAATCCAGCTTCTGACACCAATATTGTATTTTCGCAACCAATAATGAGGAGAAAATAATAACATTTTATTATGTATCAAAACATCTTACAACCAAAAGTGCAACCAGAATAATTTTTCTATGACAGCTCACAGTCTACTTTGTTATGAGGCTACTATGATTAATATAATATATCTTTATTGCTTATATTTATTCTTTTTTTTTACAAAATTCCTATTTACTTTAATGTATTCAAAGTATTTCCAATATCCTTAGAACGGATCCCCTTTAAAATATCAATCAATAACAGTTATCATACCATTATATGAGCCAAAACACCTTTTCCTGACAATGAGTTTTTTAACTTTTGGAACAACTAGAGATCATAGGTGGCTTAATTTAGAGAATAAGATGGAGATTTAAATATTTTGTAATTTATAAAAAAGCTTCTATTACAACTCTTAAGACAATAGTAATCATTAAATCGAGCTTTAATCATACAAGAATGTATCTTTAGGTATTGCCAACTGATCATAAGATGCTTTTAATCGCTGACTGCTTCCAATGATATAAATTCCCTTTTGATACAGCTTACAACTCTTCTTTACCCCAAATGCCTTCAAAAGAATTATTTGAGTATCTCAAAATGGCACGAAGAAACAGATTTTTTGTTTTCCTACATCTGATAAAATTTATCTGGCATTAAATCATGCAAAGCAAGAAATGTTATCACTTCATGGAATTCTAATTACTTCATTTTTGAAAACATTCACTGCAAAACTTTTGAAATTTTGAAACTAAAGACAAGCTTGAGTCAAGTACTACAATAAAATTATGTTGAATTATTTTTTAAACTTTTATACAAAATTCCTATATGGTACCTTATTTTGTTTTTTTTTTTTCATAATTTAGGGATGGAATGTACACTATAGCATGTAAATCTACTGTGCTAATGAATGAATATGTTCAGGAAAAGAAGTTTTTTTAATCTCCTTAACTAGTAACTAAACGGAACTTTATAGGAATAATCATATAGGAAATCGTTTAAAAGAGATAAAGATAGATAGATAGATAAAGATTTTTAAATGCCAAAAATCAAATTCAATAATCAATTTGACTGTTTTCAATGGTTTTAAAAACCTTAACCTTTAAAATCTTAGCAGTAAGAACTTAAGTATTCGGTTAGAGTTATTCTTAGAGAGGAAAAATTAAATTTCTAAGCTTACAAAAAATGGAATTTCGGAATAAACTTCAGGGAGATTACCCAATTTAATCAAAGAAAAGTTAGGCAGTATCTATATCTAACTGATGTTGGCTTTTTTATTTTTAGTACTGCTTATAATAGAGTCTGACTTTCGTGATAAATCATGTAAGAATATTAAAAGATTCAAAGTTAATAACTATAAAATTTGTCAGAACTACTAAATACAATAAGCAGCTATAATCTAACAATTTGTTTTAACAAAGAAAACTAAAAAACAAAATTGAATTTTAAAAATTATAAGAAATTATAAGATCAAAAATTGTCAAAATCTTTAGGACGTATAATATAGGCAGCGTTTATGAATTGTACAAAACATACTAAAATTACTGAAACAAAAAATTAGAAAGCTCATAAAAGATACAAAAATCGACAAAGCTGGCAATTAAAAGGAAACAAAAGAAAAAAAATACAAACATAAAATGATGATGTTCATAAAGTCTAATTACTGAAAGTACCAAACTTAAAAAAAAAACAAGTGAAAATTACCAACTAAAACGTCACGAAGCCGATTTTGTTAAAAGCTAATTATGAAAGATAAAGTAAAATAGATTTTGAATAATGAAAATTGAGAACATTAAAAACTATAAAAGTTCAATTTATTTTTTGAAATTACTTTTTTTTTAAAAAAGATGAATGAAATGATTTCGTAGCAATTGAAAAAGGTTGAATCATTTTAATTTATTTATTTGTCAATAATAATATGACTTTTTAATCAAATGAAAAATCATCTAAATCAATAAGTCATTAATTTTTTTACATTAATTCTTTTGATTAAGAAATCATGAAAGTTTTTCTTATCAATTTCGATTAAATAAATATAACAAAAATAATATTTCAAGTAAGTTGAATTAAATTATAATAAAATTGTTAAGATAATTGTTGTTTTTTTTCTTTTTCAAATCACTTACAAATTAATTTAAACAGCAATCAATCTCAAGCTTGTTACACTTAATCTTTTATATGCTAGATGTGATAAGGGAGGTTATGGATATCTTAAAGAAGAAACTCAATTCTAAGATTCACTTCGAGTAAAATAAAAATAAAAACAAATTTCTATACTTAAATTACCAAAGTGTCGTTATTATGAAAGTTGTTCGCAGACTGAATTTCACGAAAAAGATATTGCGATCTTATAGACCTTAACTGATTCCATCCATATTGGAAGAAACTTCCATTTCAGGTGAATATATATATATTCATATATATTCACAATTTAAGTTTAACTTGTTGCTTTTTTCCGTTTGTTTTTTATCTTAGGTTTTTTAAAAGCTATCTTGCTGTTAAGAATTTTCTGCCTTACTTTTAAGTGATTGACGCTCATTGCGTAGAAAATTGACCAAGGTGTGGTCTGTTGGGGGTTGAGTAAATTCAAATGCAAAACAACTAAGCTCTTTCAAGACCATTGGTATTGCTTTTAACTTAAATATAGTAGTTATAAAAGTGATAACTTCGGTCATCGCCATCAGTGGAATTTTTAATTTTCAACAAAAAAATGAATTTAATTTTTTATTTTGGGCTGGTATTTAAATATCTGTAATTTAAGATATATTTGATATAACTGTTTTTTTATGATCCACACGATCTTTGGTTGTTTTTTTTTACATAACTGAAATTCATAAAATATCATGATGCTATAAAACTGGTCTGTTCTTGATAAATATTTTCGAAATAAAGAGGTTTTTTTAACATTTCACCTTATATATTTTTTAATGCCAATCCAAAAATTGATATAGTTAGTGCACTTACTGTATATCAATAGAATGATGATAAATCACAAATAAAAATTAAACAAAGACAAAATTATGAAAGAATGGCAGTGTTCTTACATTACATCAATGTATTTCAGTTAATTTTATTAAAGATTTTTGCTATAATTTAGTGAATTTTTTAAAATATTCTTACAAAATGTGTATAGAATGTAATTGTTCGATAAGTTTTGTGGATTTCCAGCCCTATTATAGTTCTGAAAGACTTATTGTTGAATTATCAATTATTGGATCCATATAAAAAAATATTATATTTTTACTGGGTTTTAGTAATTCAAAAACTAGTAATCTTAATCTCTGAAAACTCTGTTATTGTTTATTGTTGTAATAAAAATCACTCGTACTGATTTTCTCTGTGTACCTTCTGTTCGAAGGTATATAGAAGATAAAAATTTAAATCTAACCATTCCCATAATATTTTCTTCTTCAAAAGAAATCATGGAGAACTGAATCTCTTATAGGGAATAATTCTTCTTCTATCTTGTATTCATGATATTGAATAAAAATGTAAACTTGTATATACGAGTACATATAAATTATGCATTTACAATAACCAAAAAAATAAGATAAAGTATTGACCAACTTATTTTCAAAACACTTCTTAAGAGTAGCACTGTTTTACTCAACAAGTACTTTTACCTTTGTTATTTTTGGCAGAAAAACGGAAGACGATTTTATATATAAGGCCCTATCAGGGCATTCTTTTAAAAACCGATCAGATTTCGACAAAAATTGACCAACACATTTTTGATTTATGTGAATTTTTCTGCGATTTTTGCATTGAAAAAAATTGAATGTTCAAGGATTTTTTTATTTATATTTTCTACAATGAAAGGGATCAAAGTTATGAGATTTGTCTGATTTTTGCCTGAAGAGAAGTTTTTAAAAATTGATAATTTTTATTTTTCTGAGACTTTTTGTTTTGTAGCTAAAAATGTATATAACCCTTTAAGAAATTGAAAATGCAATTCATGTCAAGATTTCTTCATTAGTAAACTTAAACCATCATGTAAACTCGTACATGAAGCTAATCTTTTTTCGAAAACCCATTTAGTATACATTCACAGGTGTTGGCTGGTAGTGAACAGGTTATTAATACAATTTGAAAATTTTTCGCTTTTTTTACAATATGACATTCATCTTGAGTGTTGCTCATAAAAATTAGTAATTGCATATCTACCCAGAGAAGCGAATATTAATATTTTTTTTTTTGAATATTTTATTTATAAAATTCTTAAGTATTAAAAGAAAAAATTTGTTTTACCATTCACTTACACTTTAATTGATTGAAAAATAAAATAATCTCAATAAAATACTTTTCATATTGTTTAATTTCACAATTTTTCAATAAATTTGTCTTTGAATTTAATTTCTGAAGTTTTTCTTGGGATTAAGGGATACCTTCTTGGAAGTATATTTTATTTGAATAATTCTCATAAAGTGGTGACAAATTTTGGAGCAAGGGAACCTAACAATAAGTAATGTTCCTTTAAAATTCAAAACAATTCGTTATGAGAATGCTTTAATATATTGATGACTGTGCATATATTAATAATGTCTTTTCCATGGGAACGCTCTTTTATTGCTTTTATTATATTTATGAAATATATATGAAGATACATATACCTTTGCAATTTCTTCTGTCCACACTCTAGCCAAAATGTCATCAAAACTTAATGTAAACTGAATTCCATATCTCCGATTTTGATTATTACTATCGTCCTTGTGCTTCAGTGATATTGACCAGATGACATTTATTTTGTTATTCTTTTATTATTTTATTTTAAGGGCAGAGCTTTAAATTTGAACAAATGCATATGGTAATATGAAATGGAATGTATAAAATTGCTATAAACTCGTACATAACATTTCAAACACACTTAACTCTATCCATGGCTAAAGATCAGAGATATAAAAATTAATTTTACTTTTTGTTCAATATGCCAAACAAAAAAAAAATAATGATATTTTGTTGCAGTATTGATTTGAGAATAACAAAATAAAAGTGATGACATAACAATGAAACGTGAAAATGTGAGCTATTGTAAATTGATTAAAGAATTATTGGGGTTTAGTGACTATTTATATAAATGTTATAAACAATTTTTTCTTTATGAGTAAAAATTACTTTTAAGTTTATAACCACTAAAATATGCTTATAAGCTTTTGTTTGTTTTTTCTTTTTTAATTTTAAGAAACATATTATAACCACATTTATTAATTACCTGAGAAATCTAAAGAAATTTTTAGATTTATGCAAAATTACAAAAAATTTAGAAAAAAAATGCCTAATGAAGTTTCAATACATACTTAGGAAATACAAATTAAAAAAAAATCAAATAAGGACATATTGTCAGATATGGGAGAAAATATGAAAATCTAGAAAGCATATTACCTAATATCTTGTGAATGTATGACCAATTTTTAATTTTATAAATCAAATATCAGTAAAATTAATCCTTACATGATTATTAGAGGTTGTTTTATATATTTTAGGAAGATTTTTATTTATGCCAAATGGAAAAATTTGAAACGTAAATGCTTAAAAATTCAGCTAGCAGACATAATCAAGTAACATATTTACAATTCCTGTATATAATGGAAAATACTTTATTTCTCTCCAGAATTTTAGTTAAAAAAATGGAGTTATCATTTTTTGTTTGATTCTCACAACTACTTATTTTCTTAGTGTTATGCTTCTTCGTGATTTCAAAACCTGACTTGACTTCTTCTCCCTAAATTTCAAGAATAACAACTCCTTGAACTCCCTCTTATCTTTTTTTATACGAGTTTTAACACACAAAACTGCAAGACAATTCCTATTTCTTTCAATTGTTTTTAATTTTCGTTTCAATACATAAAATTACAAAATAATTTCTATTTTTGAGTGAGAATACCAGTTAAAGTTTTGGCCAGAATCAGCCGGTCTTAACTTCCTTCGTAGTTTCTCGGCTCTTATGGTCTAACAGTCAAAATTTTGGGCAGAATCGGCTGGTCTTAACTGTTTTCGTAGTAACCGATAAGAGAATAGAACACAGATGAAACTATTCCCCTAAACAAACTTTTTTTCTATGGAAGTTTTTTTATAATTTTGTATATGACAAACGCAAAGATGGACAGGCAAATAATACTTGTGGATGATATTGAGAGAGTGGTTGAAATATGCGTTGGCTTGTTATGGATTGATTTTAGGTTATTTTGGATTTCGTCTAAGGTTTGGTTACTCTGATATATAATTCTGTTCGTATCATATTCTGATAATATTTCGACTGGTTTTGCGTCAATTGTATAGTTTCGAGGTGTTAAATTTAAAGGGAGTGATATATTTACATGGCGAAAGTATTGTTGGAATCTTCGAAAATTATGGAATAGGGGCTGGTTTGATCAGAGCATATAACCAGATGTTTGGTTCTGTCAATTTTAATGTAAATTACCCGGAGTTGGTTGAAGTTTTAAAGGACATTTGAATGTTTCACTCAATGGGTTGCTTAATAGTACATTTATTTGTATTAGCGGCTAATATTATAGGTGCTCGAAGAGGTCCTATGTAAAGAGTAATGTTTAAAGTGTGGGTAACTCGTGTCAAAAGACTAGTTTTAGAAGGGCCAGAGAGAAAAAAGGTTTGGTCTTTTAAGTCAGTCAGTTTTTGAGAAATAAAAACATGTCTTAACGTCCAACGTCAAACGTCCCTCCCCAGTTAAAGTCTGTAAGAATAAAGGTATTCAGTTCACGCATAAATATTGAGTTTTTTCATAAATTTTTAAGAGTTTTTCTGGGCTAGTAATAATGGATGTAATTTATAATTTTTGATAGATAAAATTATGTCTAGTAATGTTTTTTGGCGTGATTTCATTTCAATGATTTCGTGTGTTGTGTTTCTGTCTTTTTTGGGATTTTTCTAATTTTTTAAATTTGATATTTTTAGTTCCAGTTGCTGTTGTCTTTCCATAACAGTTGATAGAGGTTTCTTAATTTTATTTAAGGTATTAGTAACTACTGCTATTTGTTGATTTTATAGCTCAGAGAGTGCCTTCTGATTGGCTTCAATTTCGTTTAATTTACTGCAAACTTCTTGTTCATTATTATTATCCATAGTGCCGAAATTGGTTGCTATATATATTTTTTTTTGGGGGTCAATTCCTCCAAATTCTTCCATATTTTGACAATATCTTTTATTACTTTATATACTTTTTTTTGTCATTTACAAAAAAAAACTAAATTGTATAGCGGTAAAAATTCACTACTAAAATAGTTATTAAAAATGCAAAGTATATGGAAAATACTTTTTTTTGTTCTAAAAGACAGTTAGTTTTCTTTGTTACCAATTAAGGATATTGAATATAAACGAGTGATTTTTATAATTTTTTTTCGTTATATAAAAAAAAAAAGTGATTTGAATTTATAGAAAAAAAAGAGGGAAAAAAGAGAAAAAAGATAAGTTTAAATTTTTTTTAACAAACATACATATTATTCGAAAATAAATTCTACATACTTAATTTTTATTAAATGTATTGTATATATAGATACACGTATATATAAACCTAGAAATATAAACATACATAGAAATAGGATTTCAGCAAATTTCTTCTTATTTATGCAATAGTGTAATAAGAATTTGAAAAAAGCAAACACCAAATGAATGATACTCACGATCCCAATATAGTTAATTTAACTGAAGGGCTTGATAACCTCAATCTAGAGGGGCCAAAAACTAAAAAGTGACGTAAGCAATTAGAAATAAACGGAGAACGAATGAGTATACCAAATAAATCAAGCATGGAAACATTAACCCTCAATATCGATCCGCTAACCTAACTTGACAAATTACCTAAATTCAATGGCAGTTTCGAAAATCTTCAAAACTTTGTTGATCTTATAGACAAAGTCTATCCAATATTGTTACGCTATGATGAATTAGCACAATCCAGTGGCGTAGCTACAGCTTTTGCCACCTGGGGTGGTCTCCAATTCTGTCACCCCTCCGAATTCAGCAAAAATCAAAATAGGGTTCCAAATAATTACTGAACATAAATACATAAAAAATACCATTTCTTTGTTTTAACACATAACACATAATTATGAAATCTATGCGTCTTTATATATTTATTTCTCTCACATTTTTATTCGAAAAGTCTTCAATGCCATTGTCAAAATTGATATTATCTGTCAGTTCCTTTTCTATACAAAGTATCGCTAGGCTTCACAATCGGTAATCAATCATTGTCGAGCGAAAATAATGAGTAATTAACTTTAATTTCGAAAAGCTCCGTTCACAGCTAGCGACACTGATGCCTATTGTTAAAAAATTTTTAACAGTATTACTATGTTTGGAGCAGAGTTTTCCAACCAATATTGTGGAATGAATATTAAAAGTTCAAGAGGGCCTTGCTCGTTTTTCAAACGGTTTGATTGCTGTTGTAGAGCAGGTACAGATATAAAGTTTTTAAAGCTTCTCCTTTGCATATAATACTGTTCTTCGTCAATATCAACAAAATTATGTACTAGACATTCAAAACTTTCGTTTAGTAGATTAGTTGGTAGAATGCAGGAATATTTTGCTGCAAGAACACGCAAATGTTCAAATCCTACTTTTATTTCCTGGACAACACTATCGAATGATAAAAAAATTTCTCTTCGTATTTCTTCTTCTAAAGTAAAGTTCGATGAAATTGTATATAAATACGATAAAAAACATTCTCAATCTTTGGTCTACGTAGCTTTATCAAGGATCACGACTCAAGAAGGACCACATATTGTACCTGCCGATGGGATTAAACGTTTTTACCATGGTAGATAGGAAAATCTAGCAATGCTTTCATTACGGAATGAGTTTATCCGTCTTTCTACCATCCAACTTAAGACGATTGATTGGATTATACTCAACAAAATCTCTAAGGGAAATATGACAATGTTTTATTTCAAATTGTCAGAGTCTCCGGTCACATGCACGTGATCTCCGTGGTGATGTAATACAAAAATCACATGTGTTATTGTTGTCAGAAACTTGGCTTTCTAACGGGCTAGCATTGGAAACCTTAATTGTGTAACACAATATAGAAGACCCATCAGCATTCAGCGTGGAGGAGGTGTCGGCATTTATCGCAATGTTTTTACTATCTGCGATGATACTTATTTGAGAAAATTTCCAGTTCGTTAGTGAAGCCAAATCTGCTCATGGAGATATATGTGCTGCAGGATGTTCTTTGCCTAATGACAAACAAATAGTTATGGTCACAGTATACATTTCTATCAATAAGAAATTTGAAGATATAATTGGCATAATACGCTTTTACAATATATATCCGCATTAGGAAAAGTGAAGAAAATCATTGTTGACAATGAATTCGGCTTTAAAGCTCTTTCTCTTTGAGAATTCTTAAAGGAGGAAAATATTGAAATTCACTTTATTTCAAACATCAATCATACTTCAAACTCCGATATAGAGAGATTGCATAATACAATTAACGAGCACATAAGAATTTTAAGACACGATGTAAACAAAGACAGGGATACAGTTAAAGAAAAAATATTAAGAATAATAGGCTTTTACAATAATACAATACACTCTACCACAAATAAAAAACCCATAGATTTCAACAAAGGAGTAATCAAAAATGATGAATATCTAAATATCAAAGAAAGAATTATAAAAATCAAGAAAAAAATTGTAGGAAAAAAATCAGACCAGGAAAAACGTCGATTTTGAATTAGGATTGAATTTCATAGAGGATGCACGAGGAGGGAAGAATCACTCCAAATTTCGAAAATTAGATATAGAAAAAATAAACATTAGTCATTTAATAGATAAAACCACAGGACTTAAGTCACATATCAATCAAAAGAAAATATTCCAAAGCAATAACAAATTATTGCAAATGTTAAACAAACAAAACGTAAAAGGAGGATTCCTAATTGAATCCAAGCTCTTAGCAATAAAATAATAATAAAGTTTTAAATTTGAAAAAGTACATAACTATTAAGATCAGATTGGTTGAACTATTATTTAATTATTTTTTATAAATTTAATTCATATGGTTGAAGCAATTAGTGTAAATAAGTATTAAAAATCGTTCCATAAAATTAAAATATTTCAAAAGTTGAATTTAAAAATAATAATTTATTAAAGTTAATTTAATTAAATTTTTTTTTTCTTAGTTTACTTATAAGATATACACATAAGCACATGGAGAGTTAATATTGTAATTAAAAAATGTATTGTTCCATATTAAATTTAAAATTTATGTAGAATAAGGAAATATTAAGGGAATAAACAAAAAAAAAGGAACCCCTTCGTTAGAGCCTCAGACGAGTGGTGGGGGTGTTATATATAATAAGTTTAACAAAAATGTGGCTGAGCTGAAAACAAGTAAACAAGTTCTAATCAATATCCCGCTTTCAGCCTCGGTTAGATTTTATATAGAAAATTACATCATTATTATTGTAATTATGAATTATTGTTATAAAGAAATAAAAGTAATATATATAGATTTATACATAACTATATTTGTTTATACATAACTGGTAAGCTGACAGAACTTTAAATTTTAATTAGACGAAATAACCTTACTAAAACTCCTACAGGAATTAACAGAAATCCAGCCTTTGTATATTTATTCAATCTTTTTGTATTAAAATATACTAACTTATTCCGATTTTTCTTCTTAAAAAAATGTGATTTTTTATCAAAAAAAACATAAAATATACCTATTAAACTAAAGCTTGACTTCAAAATGAAATAGAGAAGAAATAGAACATATTCTCTTTTAAATAAATAAAAGAAAATATAACCCTTATATCAATTAATTGTAACTGAACTAACAAAATTAATTGATCAATCACATTCTGAACATTTTCATAAGGATTCTTATTGACCCTTGCTTAACAGTTATATATATATGTAACTTTAATATAAACCCGAAAATGCTTTCATGAAAAGCAATAGCCTAGAAATGTCCTTCGAATTTAAAATTTTTGGTTGATTGAATCTTATATATGTATGTATTATACTTTTTGCCTTTTCCAAACAAAAGCAAAAGAAATCTTTTGTAACTTAAAATCATGAAATTGATAAACTTAAACTTTTTCATTCTTTCTAACACTTTCAATCCAAAATAATTAGCTTAGAAGTGAAATAAGATAAAAGGAATCTCTTATTATCAAATAAAATACTTTAGTATCATTGTAATATTTTTGCATTGGCACACACATATATATATGTATATAAGAAACAAAGTTAAATTATGGTCAAAAAAACTTGATTAAAGCTGAAAAAAAATCATTGTGTTTCTTTATTTTTATCATCAACTTTAATAAATATACGAGGGATATTTTTTCCTGAAATTAATTGTATCATAAATGACGAACTTTAAGTTTCTTTTCATAATTTAAATTCATCTATAACTAAGTGAATATACTAAATGGTTAAAGGGATTTCGAATTAATTAAAATTGATCAGATATTAAGAAATGCAGTAATTACAGCAAACTCTTCTATTTCTTAACATAAAACTCAAGGCACTAAAGAATATTCTCGATAAATTTTTGTTATGTGAACATATGTTTCTCGCTGGCGTTTATACCCCTGAGGAACAAACATAGTCACGATCAATCAAAAATGAAGAGGAAATCCAGTATACAAAATATCTTTTCTTTGTTAAAATACAAGTATAAACCAAAACTTAATCATAATTGAAACTAGGATTATTACATTATATAGAAAGAAAAAAAGGAGCCAAAGAAAATGATCTTAACTAAATTGTAATAAAAAAGGAAGAACAAAAAAAACCAAATATATTTATAGTTTGATTTCCGTTTCCTGAAAAAATTTATATTCTATATAATATTGACGTAGTTTGGTATCATTTTCAACTGCCTTCATCATTGCAACATTCATCATCATTTTTCTCTAATCTGTCAATAAAGATGCAGTCTCTATTTGATTAACTTCGCAATGATTTAATATATTTCTCGAAACTTCTGACATTTTATGTGTTTTTAATTTGTATATAATTTTTTTAAACACTAACACCAATATGAGGGAAACTTATTGAAGCCAAAAAAATTGAAATAATGTAAAAGCTTTTTTACTCATAAATTATTATAGATTGATATAATTTTTCTTTTTAATTTCAACTAAATATTTTATATCCTTTATTTTAAATAAAGTTTTTTTTTATTAATATTTAGAATAATCATAGACCTTGTCTGTCAAATGTAATAGTTGTAACTCCTTTTATAAAATTATTATTATGAAAAGTGTTTTAAAAATAAGAGTAAAAATGTGGAAATTATAATAAATATCAAAAGAATTATACGTCAGTACATAAACAGTGTTAAACAGTTTTACTTTTACTAAATTTTTTTCTGATATTAATTTTCTCTTTGGTTCCAAAATTTTTATACATAAATAAATAGCTATATAATAGTGAAGAAGATTATATTGAAATTTTGAAATGATATAAATTTTTCTGAAAAATGTATAAAATAATTTCATTCTTTTATGTATATGACAGACGTTTACTTGTAAGATTCAATGAAATAAATAATTTTTATCTATATCACTAGTTTACTGTGATTTGAATAATTATTTTTGAAATAGTCATATCACATGGTCACCGGTCAATTTTACCTATTGTAGTTGGACTGGCTTTAAATTGTTGTCACATCCGCAATTTTCAACCGATTTTAATGAATTATACCTTATTTTATTTGTAATCAATTAAACTTTAATGTACATGAATAAAACAGGATCATTTGTTCTTCATGGTGTAATTCTCAGTAAAACTTACATTTTTGTAAAAAGTTTGGCAAAATTGACGGAAAATGGTTCGTAAATGCATGCATAGCTCCTACCCTATTTATTTCCTAGGAAAGATTTATATGGCTGAAAAATGCAAAATTTAGTTACCTATAGTTAAATTTAAAAATCGTAAAAATCAGCTATGTGGGACATAAGTTAACCGTGATAAGATCAAAACGATTTTTTTAAAAAATGCCAAAACTGTTTTTTCAAAATATCTCAAAATGCTTTCTATTTTAAATATTTTGGACCTCATTTTCGGCTTTAGCGTGCCATTTTACATAAGAAATGACTGTAAAATGTTGAGGATACAACAATTTTTTAAAATTTGTAAGCTAGTGTATTTGAATTATTCAAGTCGAATTGACATTTAAGTACTTTTATTTTTAAACAGACTTAATTTTGATGAGAATTTCAAAAAACTATTTGCTTTAAATGTCACTTACGCTAAGTTTTTTATTTCATGCAATATTACTAGAAATGTTTTGCACAAAATTTCATCACTGTGACATCAACACAAAAATTATCCATTCAGTATTTTTAGAAAAAAACTTCTGTTTACACGATATACAGTCACGTAATTCTATATAAATTATAACACATTCACATTATGGATAGTGAAATGGTCATATATACGTGTAAAAAATTATCATGTGTGTGATATTCCTTAAAATTCTACTAGCAGACCCTGCACATATAATCAGATTAGAAAAAATTTACGTTTTTGTGAATTTTTAGCTTTTATAGACAACTTTTTCTAGAGAGTTCAATTCCTCTTTGTCTATTGCTATGCTTTATATATAAAGGAATATAATAAGAAATTATATAATATATAATATATAATATATTTTTTTTGAACTTTAATTGTTTTTATTAAGTGCTTTTTGTTTGAGAACTTTAAGTAGTTGTTAAATAATAGGAAAAATTTCATTGTCCTTATATCTTTGTTAACCTATTTAGCTTATGTTCGATTATTTTGTTTTTAAATTTTTTTTTTTTTTTCAAATTAATTCTAAGAGTATATTTAAGTATATCTACCTGAATTTTATTGCTATGAAACCTAGAAATAATGTAAATTTACATTCAGAAAAATAAACATAACTTTCGTTTGAAGAATCCTTAAAAATATATTTATTGTAAAATTATGATATATATATTTATTCATATATGCTTAGGTTTTATTTATGATATCCTTTTTTTTAAAGAATATTTCTAAACATTTTGGTATGTTTTATATATAAAAATATTTTGCTTACAAGTTCAATACATTTCCATTTTACCTTATTGAATTTACTTTAACTGTGCATCATAATTAGAATTATAAAAATGTTTTCCTAAGCATGAAGTTATTATGAAGTGCTATTATGAAAATAAAAGAAATTGTTTATTATATACATTTTTTCAGATAACGCATTCGATACAGAAATATATTTCTAATATGAAAATTATGTTGAATTAAGGATAGATTAGATTAAAGATTAAAAGGTGTGTTATTTTTTTTATTTATTTTAATGGTTTTTGCAATTTTTAATTTTCTTATATGTGCTTTTCTTTTTGAAACAAAATTGTTTATATTTCTCCTTTGAGAAAAGGTTGTTAGATGAATAAATAATCATTATGTTACCTACCGTCATGAAAAGCATAATTGCTCTTCCAAAATTAATAACCCTTTGGCTCAAATACCGAGTATGCCAGGGATAAGGCAGAGCTGGAAAAAGAAATCTCAAGACCCTACAAGGAACAAAAAAAAGAGACGGCGAATCAAGATGAATTCGCTGCCAGAAAAGAACACTGTAATTATCGATCACACCGATCACCGATCAACACAACAAACTCAATCAACACAACAACGAAAGATCAACAAGCGCCTAAGTATATGCCTCCACCAATATACGTGAGCAGCGTTGAAGACTTAAACAAGTTCAAAAACAATATACTTAGAGTGATTCAAGAAACCGTGCAATTCAAAGCACTTTCAAATAATAATATAAAAATATCTGTAATTATTTCAGAAGATTACAGACTTAAAAAGAAAGTTATGGAAAAACTTAAAAGCGAAGAAGATTCACAAAAGGATGATGAGGGGAACAAGATTAATAAAAAAAGAATTGAATATCACACTTATCAACTGAAAGATGAACGATTATATTGATTTGTCATTAGAGGGCTGCCTTGCAGCATACACCAAGAAGAAATTAAAACAGGACTAGAGAAATTAGGCCATGAATTTATACAAATAACGAACATATTCAAAACGATCACAAATGAAAATAAAAAAAGAGAAAGAATAAGCTTCCCTCTATTCACAATAGAAATCAAGCAAAAAGAAAATAATAAAGAGGTGTAGAACATCACGAACTTGGTCCATTGTAAAGTCACAATAGAAACGTCCAGAAAAGCTAGAGGCATTCCTCAATGCAAAAACTCCCAACAATTAGGACACACTAAAAAATTCTGCAATAGAGAACCAAAGTGTACAAAACAACAAAGACTGTCCAGCTAAAATCAAAAGTTTCACGCATAAAAACTATACCAAGTTAAAAGGATTTAGAGCCAATTGAAAAACTCACCCCAGCGAAAGAGCTAGAGAAGGGACAGCAATAATTATCAAAGACAACACTAAACATCACCAATAAGCAGATATACGAGAAAATCCTATACAAGTAACGATAATAACAATCGAAACCAATGAATCTAGCTTGAATATAGCGGCAGCATACTATCCACCTAAGTATAAAGCTTCAAAACAACAACTCCAAGAAATAATTGAGAAGTTAGGACCAAATTTCATAATGTGAGGAGATTATAACATAAAACACATAATCTGGGGCTCAAGAAGTATAACACCCGGTAAAGGAAACGAGCTGCTAACAGTCATCAATGAAAACAAATGTGATTATCACTCATCCAAAAAGCCAACATAATGGCCAACAGACATAAGGAAAACTGTGGATCTACTTGGCTTCTACATACTAAAGTGATATCGTCCAACTATATGCAAGTCGATGATATACAAAATCTATCTTCAGACAATACCCCGGTATTGTTAACGCTAGGAGTAAAGGTTAATGTCCACAAACGAAAAATAAATATTACGCATAAATTCACAGACTAGGATGGATATAGATACTTTCTTGAGGAAAACATAAACTTGAGAATAAAACTGAAAAGCAGGAAAGACCTAGACAAGCACACAAATACATAGAACTAATCAGGTTAGGTCAGCGACAAGCTAAGCCACACCTGAACCAAAAGAAAGCGAACCCAAAGCGATGATAACCTACAACGCTGAAATCAGGGAAGGAATCAAAGAAAGAAGAAGAGAACAAAGAATATGGCAATATACACGTAAATCTGCCGATAGAAATTACTTCAATCACATCAGTAACAAAGTGAGAGAAATGATCAAATACACAAAACCGAATGCATCTAAAATATATGAAAGAAATAGGTTCGGATAAGGATAGCTATACTCCCTGGAAAGCAACGCGTAATCTCTCAAACGTCCACTTATCAGAGTGCCTCCGCTAAACCAACGAGCATGGTATCTGGGTGCGTAAAGACGAAGAAAAAGCTGAACTATTCGCTCGTCACTTAGCAACTGTATTCGAGCCTCATGATATACAATCTAATATAAAAATGGACACGATATATCAAGAATATAAAAAAATAAAAATTCAATGCATATGAATTTGCAAACGAAATAGACAATAACCTAAACATTAAAAAAGCTTCAAGAGTGGACCAAATAACACCAGGTCTACTAAAAGAACTACCAGCGAAAGTAATCTATATTTTAACAATCTTATACAATGCTTGCTTGAGACTGCCACACATTCCCGAAAGCTTCAAAATAACGCAGATCATCATGACTAAAAGACCGGACAAACCTGCAGAGGAAGTCATGTCATACAGACCAATATTACTTATACCAACAATCTCCAAACTATTTGGAAAGCTGTTAATGAAAGGACTGAAACCATTTGTGAACATCCCAGACTTCCAGCTTGGGCTCAGAAGTAATCAATAAACTTTAGATCAGATTCATAGAATTCCCGATAAAATCGAACAAGCTTTCGAAGATAAGAACTACTGCTCGGCAGTACTTCTAGACGTCTCGCAGGCATTCGACAGAGTCTGGCATGAAGGTCTCAGGTATATAATGAGCCTAATGTTACCAACCAACTTCTGCAAGATACTTCAATCATACATACAAAGTCGCCAATTCAGAGTTATACATGAAGATGCCACAACGAGATGCTATCCAATCAAAGCAGGTATAACCCAAGGTAATGTACTAGGACCTATGCTGTACCTGCTCTACACAGCAGACATACCACTATCGAAAGACACATTCATAGGCACCTTTGCAGACGACACTGCTATACTCGCAACGGAAAAATCTCAAGTAAAGGCAACTAAAAAGCTTCAACTAAGGCTTGACAAAGTCAGCAAATGGACAAAAGTCTGGGAAATAAAACTAAACAGAGGCAAATCATACATACATGTAACATACTCTCTGCGCAAAACCGAGGCGAACATGTTCACATATCTCAATGGTGAAAACATCCCACGGGCTGACTCAGCTAAATACCTTGGACTACACTTGGATAAAAGGGTAAACTGGAAACATCACGTAGACCAAAAAGCTAAGCAGATGAAACAATTAACATACAAACTCTACTGGCTCATAGGGAAGTACTCCAAATTGAACCTCTGTTACAAAAGAACAATATAATTAACAATCATTAGACCAATATTGACCTATAGAATCCCACTCTGGGGTTGTCTCAGAAAGTCGAACCGAGCAATAAATAATTCAAAGAAGTCAGAATAAGGTCCTTCGCCTCATCACAAATGCGTAAAGATACGTAACAAACGAGGAGCTGCATGTAGACCAGAATATACAACGAGTAGAAGAAGTAATATTCAAATATGCCATCAAGCATGAGAAGAGACTGTTATACCACTCAAATACGGAGGCCATCCTACTGATGGACTGTGGCTGCGGAAAGCCAAGCCATACGACCTAGCACTTGGAGACTTATCAATGGATCAACATCTCAGATACACAACAGTAGCATAAGCATTATAATCTAGCATAAGTTGACATTACTAATAAATTAATCATAATTAAGATTGTAGTAAACAAACTGTGAAAATAAAATTAAATAAAAAAAAAAATTCACACAATGAAAGATTTAACCAGTTAACTAGTTAAATTATAAATTTTCATTTTATATATTTATTCCCAGTTATAATTACTGAAAATATTCTTTTATATTTAATAAGATCTCTGTTATAAACATTTAACATAATTTGATTTATTTTTTATATCCAAAAACCACTTTGCAGCCAACAAATAAATTTCAACTACAAAAAAAAATTTTTAGCAACTGCTATAGAATTCATTCATAAGATTTCAATATGTTTATTTTATTTCCAATTTTATTTAATTCCTTGCAAGGACTATCAATTAAATTCAATGAAATATATAAACACTTATATGCATATGAAAAGCTGCAGCCACGGTAGCTAAATTTAAATTCATAAGTTTTAAGGTGCTTACTGACAAAGAAAAACAAAGAAAAATAATAATAATAACTCTAGGATAATAACGCTTGAATCTATTTGGAAAAATGTTATTTCATTTCAGTTATTTAATTTAAATTTGAACCAGATGCAAATAAATTTAAGAGTTTTCTTACTTTATTACCCAACATATGCTTTTGACAAAAATTTTTTTAAGATTCAATTGAATTCTACAGACTGTATTTAATTTGATCTAGTAACTTTTCAGAAATTGTAAGATATGAATTGAAATTTAGTGACAGTAAGTACTAAATTATTTTCTTGAAGCTTGAATTATAAAAAAAATTTTCTAATTAATAAAATAAATACATGATTTCTAAAAAAAAAAATATTTCTCTTAAAATATTCCTTAATTTTTTGATTTCTTATTTAAAACTATGCGAATTATATCAAATGCATCGGGTTTAATTAATCTAAAAAGATAGTCTAGTTAAGATAGTTAAGATTTAGATAAGGTAAATTTTTAAAACATTTTATTGATTGTTAACTTTTGACAAGAATTAAAGCCACTATATAAAAATCTTTCAATGTATTCAGAAACATATTGAAAGTATTCTACTCATAGATATAAGCAAACTTATTTCTGATAGCTTGAAAGTCTTAGCAGTTAAAAAATTCATTTAAAACTTAATATAAAACTGCTCTAAAAACTTTCAATTCTTGGTTAAAAAAAGAAAACATGAGCCTACAATATGCCCGTAATCATAAAGGGCAGATACTGAAAAAATCAATATTTTTTAACCCAATAACAGAATTTCTTTATATAAAAAATTAGGACACAAAAATATATACTCGATCTAATTTATTTATTATTAAAAATTTCAAAAAAAAGTTTATCATAATTACAGTTTTACGCTCGAATTTTAGCTATTACTTTAATTACTTTATAAAAAATTTTTGCTCAAAATCACTAAGAATTTTAAAAATCAATTGAAAATTTCCTATCATATCTTGAAAAAGGTTTTACTATAGTTCCAAACTTTTATCATTGACTGCAGGAATAAAATTGTTATTTTCAATAACCTCAAATAATTGAGAATTTTAAAAAACAGAATTCAGTATAAAAAATTTTCAACATTTTTAAAAAGTTATTGGATATGATTCATAATTAAGATTGTTTAATACCATTAAAATTTTTAGTCCCTTAAATGAATAAGTATATTTTGCTGCTTATATTTTATGGAATTACACAAAACATCCAAGTGTAGCCCAAAGTATTTAGCTGAGTCAGCTTGTGGGATTTTTTCACCATTGAGATATGTGAACATGTTCGCCTCGGTTTTTGCGCAGAGAGTATGTTACATGTATTAATTTGCCTCTGTTTAGTTTTATTTTCCTGTCTTTTGTCCATTTTCTGACTTTGTCAGGCATTAGTTGAAGCTTTTCAGTTGCCTTTACTTGAAATTTGTCCGTTGCGAGTATAGCACTGTCGTCTGCAAAGGTGCCTATGAATGTGTCTTTCGATAGTAGTATGCCTGCTGTGTAGAGCAGGTACAGCATAGGTCCTAGTACATTACCTTGGGTTATACCTGCTTTGATTGGATAGCATCTCGTTGTGGCATCTTCATGTATAACTCTGAATTGGCAACTTTGTATGTATGATTCAAGTATCTTGTAGAAGTTGCTTGGTAACATTAGGCTCATTATATACCTGAGACCTTCATGCCAGACTCTGTCGAATGCCTGCGAGACGTCTAGAAGTACTGCCGAGCAGTAGTTCTTATCTTCGAAAGCTTGTTTAATTTTTTCGGTAATTCTGTGAATCTGATCTATAGTTGAATGATTACTTCTGAACCCAAACTAGAAGTCTGAAATGTTCACAAGTGGTTTCAGTCTTTTCATTAACAGCTTTTCAAATAGTTTGAAGATCGTTGGTATAAGTAATATTGGTCTGTATGACATGACTTCCTCTGCAGGTTTGTCCGGTTTTTTAATCATGATGATCTGCTTTGTTTTGAAGCTTTCGGGAATGTGTTGTAGTCGCAGGCAAGCATTGTATAAGATTGTTAAAATGTAGATTGCTTTCGATGGTAGTTCTTTTAGTAGATCTGGAGTTATTTGGTCCACTCCTGGAGCTTTTTTAATGTTTAGGTTATTGTCTATTTCGTTTGCTATTCCATATGCATTGAATTTTTATTTTTTTATATTCTTGATATATCGTGTCCATTTTTATATCAGACTGTATATCATGAGGCTCGAATACAGTTGCTAAGTGACGAGCGAATAGTTCAGCTTTTTCTTCGTCTTTACGCACCCAGATACCATGCTCGTTGGCTTAGCGGAGGCACTCTGATAAGTGGACGTTTGAGGTTACGCGTTGCTCTCCAGAGGGTATAGTTCTTATCCTTATCTGGACCTAGCTCTTTCATATATTTGTCGAAGGATTCGGTTTTGTGTAATTTGATCCTTTCTCTCAGAAGAGAATGATCAAATTGTGTAAGTAGCATATAAATATATAAAGGCTTTAATATCATACTCACTGCTACACAGTTTGATTAGTGTTTTTTTTTTGATTTGTTCAATGGGATGATGTTTTGTAAAAAATTTAATTATTTGAAATAATTTATTTAATATAATTCTGTCTTTGTTTAGTAATTAATTAATTAGGAAGAGCTTATTAATTGACTTTACCCTGAATTTCATTATGATTAAAAATCATGTCAAATATATTATTATAAAAAAGAACTATATGATGAAACATAATTAAAATTTGATGATAATACGAGAAGAAAATTTTTTCTATAATTTTGTGCTTCTGCAACCCTCCATGATGTATTTTTTTACGCAATTTCAATTAATCATTAAAAAAATTAATCATCAAAAAATCATTATTAATTTTTAACTAACTGTTTAAGCTTGGCCAAAGGCTCGGCAATTAACTTTTAGATTTACCTGTTTACACGTCCATAGATAGACAATATCCGTGTTTGCGCCATGTTTAATCGGGTCATAAAAATGGACCAACTAATTTGATCCCAGATATAGACGTTTATTTAAACATCTGAAATAGAACATCTTGGACAAAGTTTATTTCCATTTCCTACATATAGAAAATTTATTTTACACTTTATTATATAACTTTATTTTTAGTTATATGAATCAAAGAAAAAGTTTAATTTTAACATTATTTAATTTTTTAATAATATTCAATTAAAGTTACTTATTATTTCTATTATTAAAAAGTTAGTGTTCATTTTCATTCCATTCATTTCAAACTGAAACTTGTGTATAAATAGTAGGATCATTACATCCTACACAAGGATATATTTACCCCATGAAACACGACCAACCGATTCAATTATATAAATATAGTTTTTGGTAATAATAGACCACCAGAATCTCTATTACAAGCAGATATTCTTCCAATAATGCAGCAGTAAAAATATCATTTAAATGAAGTTTATATGCTGATGTACCTAAAGCTATTTGACGTCTATTATATCCGATAATTGATTTTATAACAGTATGCAGAGCTATAGGAAAACTTTGAAATATTACTCCATCTAAAAAGTTTAACATTACCAAAATGAATTTAATTAGCTGGTGGTAAATTAATTATTTGTATATATTCATATAGATAAAAAGGTTTAGATAAACAAATTGAATTTGTTTATTCTTCTTCATATGGTTATTTATTTTCTTCCACAAAAAGTAAAAGTTGAAACTAAAAAATTCAAAGCTAATTATTTTAAAATTTATGCATGTAAACATAAATTTTTCTTGGAGGATATTAATTTTAAGTAATAAAGCAATTTATTTTCATTAAAATAATTTATATTAAATATTATTATATTATGAACACAAATAAGAAAACAAAATGGCTATATACACTAAAAAATACAACAGTTACAACAGTGTGTGATATTATCTACTTGATAATAATGTAAAAAATAGTTCAAAAATCGATTTGGAAGTATTTTCAATGTTCAAAAATGAAATTAAAGAACTAATTAAAATTGAAAGAATTAAATCATTTATCATTTACATAAGTGAACAAGGATTAAATTTATTTTGTTGAACCAACAAAAAATATTTTGATTTTCAAATAATTTTTTATTTTGTATTTATATTTCACAATTTTCAAATAAAAGTAGCTCAGCATGTTGTTTTTTATGGTTCATTTCTTATAAACAATTATTTTCTACATGTAAAAATCACAAATCGCTTGGATAATCTCGGCAATCGGGTGCATGTCGGGTTTTATGTTGTAAAAAAACCGATTGACTTCTTGTTAGGCTACCGCAACTATCACTTGGCCGAAGAAAATAATCAAAATGTGTCCCAATATGTGAATTTCTATTTTTATTCTGTAATAATTCACTACCTTGCGGGATATAATTTTTTTCATCTAATTTTGATTTAATAATTGATTGAAAATGTAAATTGATTCCTTTATTGGAATATTGATTTTCATTAAGATTTTTTATATCATTTTGTGTTTTACTTGTTATTAGATTAGCCGTTGGATAGCATTCATTATGCACCGATGATTGTCTTGAACGATGGTGTAACTTAAGACTATTCTTTTTACACCATGAATGTCTGTCTGTATTGGAACGGGAAAAATAAAACGAAGATGTTACTGTATTCTGGTAATAGAAAAAAAACAAGAAAAAAAATTTTTATATATTTAAAAAATATTTAATAAAAATCATAATACTTACTTGTCTAATAGTTTTTCTACCCAAAAATAATTCTTTAAGGGTATGCCGGTATTTTTCTGATAAGGCACAATAAAGTAGGAAATTTGAAGCTGCATTAAATGTTATCAAAAAATTAAAGATATTACCAATGCCATGATGTAAATTTCGTATTTTTTGATTTTGTTCTTGTGGTGATGTCACAGACACTATTATATAAATTGCTGTTGGTGCTTGGCATAATATAAAAAGTATAACTACAGCAATTAAGGTAATTGTTATGCGATTTTCTTGTGAAATTAATGAAATTTTCTGCTAAAAGTTAAATAAATTTTTTTATAAGTTTTTTGCTTTTTGTTATTAATTAATTTATTAATTACCTTAATTTTTCTTGAATTCACATTAGTCATTTCATTTCGGAGATGATTTGAATGACGCACGGCCATTATAAGGAATGAATTAAATGTTAGTAAAAGTATTAAAGGAATAAAGGTAAAAAAAATTGATGTTGCCCATAAAAAGATTGTCTTATATAATTCATTCTCAGCTAAAACAGAACTGGTTGCATATAGAAAGTAAGTCTGTAATAAAATTTTAATAATACTAATAAATACAATTAAAAGTTTTTTTTTTTTAAATAATAATTAAGTATATGAACAAAAACCAAGGTTTTTTTTACACGTAAATGTATATCGCGCAAAAACTAAAAAATAGGTAAATTATAAAGTAAACCAGAAAAAAATTGCTTTACTTAGGGGGTTAGGGGTACTCAGCATTAATAATCAATTTTGTTTTTCTAACATTTTCTTAAAGTATAATATCTTAAAAATATTCTCTGAAAATTTGTAGTGCATCCGACAAATAGTTTTTGAGTTATTCACCACTTAATAAAGGGCTCTCGGGCTCTACATACATCAAATGTAAAACTTTAAATGCGTTTTTCTCAAAACTATGTTTTTGAACCGGTTACCCCTATAACTCAAAAACCGCTGGTTAGATTTCAATTAAATTTATACAGCTTTTGAAAAACATGAAAAACTCATGCCCGATCGAAGGATTTTTTCTTTTTTCTAAATTTCGATTTTTTATAAACAATTAACTGCTGTGTTTTTTCCGAAAATCTGGAAAAAAATTTCTTGAGGCCACCATTTTTTTTTAAAAAGAAAAAGCTTCCCACAGGCACGAGATTATTTGATAATAAAACTAATTTTTTTCGTCCGATTGATTTCAGATGAATCTCCAAGGATTTGTGGTGGCGACCGCAAAGGACTTCTGTTTGGAGCTGGGTCAACACAAACAGCCATAACTTTTAAAATAATAAAATTTATTTTTTTCAAATTTTCGTTAAGTCAAGTCGAAATATTATGTAATGATGCCATATTTTTACTTTTATTGTTGAGATATGAAAAATTATCCTAACATGTATTGTAGTAGGCTCAAAACAAAGTAGGCAGTGAACCTACTATATATAAATAAGGAGGTATCAAAAGCTAAGTTAATTAAGTTTAGAATTAAATAGAGGATATGCTTTCTAAATACTTATAATAAATTATTTTATTGATCAAGTGATTTGTTTTATATATTAATACACTAATAGGTTATGGGCTCAGGGCCATTATTTAAATTTTATTGAGTGATTATTTAATATAAAAAGAACAATAAAAAAATAATAATAAAACATTAATGTGTATATAAGTGACAATGGATAATTCAAAAAATATTAAAAGAAACATCAAACTCTTTGATGGTGAATAGTACAGTGTCTGGAAATTCCGGATTCGTGAAATACTGAGTAAATTATTAAGTGTGATTGACGATAAAACTCCAGAAATGCCAGATGCAACCATTGATATATATATGTAATTTGCATACTTTTTCTTCAGCGTGTATGTTACGTGAGTTGATTTGGTTCTATTGAGTTTGATCTTCCAAACTGTGGTCCATTTGCTGACTTGATTTAGTGTAGTTTGTATTTTTTCCATAGCTTTTTTTTGTGTTTTATCACTTGATATTATTATTGTGTCATCAGCAAATGTGCCGATGCATGTGTCTTCTTTTGTAAGTATATCAGAGGTATATAGCAGGTATTCAGCCGGTTTACCCGGTTTTTTAATCATTATTATCTGTGCAGTTTTAAAGCTTTTTGGTACATACTGATGTCTTATGCAGGCGTTATACAGGTATGTGAGCAATATAACTGCTTTCGCCGGCAGTTCTTTTAGCATTCTAGGTGTAATTTGGTCCATCCCAGGAGATTTTTTAATGTTCAAGTTATTGTCTATCTCAAGGGCTACTTCAGCGGCAGTGATCTTTTTTATTTCTTTATACTGTTGGTAATTTGGACTGCTTTTTATTCCGGATTGAATATCATGTGGCTTGAAGACTGTTGCTAAGTATTGAGCGAACAGTTCGGCTTTTTCTTCCTCTTTGTGTACCCATTTACCTTGTTGGTTCCGTAGTGGATGTATTCTTTATTGTGGACGTTTAAGTTTGCGTGTTGCCTTCCATGATGTATATTCTTTGTCTTTATCTGGGCCTATTTCACTCATGAATTTGTTGAAGCTTTCTGTTTTGTATATTTTTATTAAGGTGTTGACTTTATTGCTAATGCTATTGAATTTGTTTTTGTCTACTGGATTTCCGGAGGAATGCCAGATCCTGCGCAATTTTGTTCTTTCTTTAATACACTCTCTTATCTCTGCCGTGTAGGTAAGGCCTGTATAGTTGGAATCATTTTTTGGTTCGTGCGTTGCTAGGATTGCTGTCTTTTTTATTAATTCAATGATTGGTTTAGATTGATTCTCTAAGTCGTTCTTGCTCTTAAGTTTTATTTTTAGATCGATATGTTGTTCTAGATGTTCTCTGAATAACTCCCAGTCTGTATATTTGTTTGTAAAGCTTCTCTTTTTGTTTTTTGGCATTACCTTTGCTTCTATAGTTAGCAGCACTGGAGTGTGGTCTGAGCTTAGATCATAACTGTCGTTTGTTTTTATGTAGTTCGAAGGGACTCCTTTTGTAATAAAGAAGTCTAGTAGGTCTGGTATCTTATCTGGATCTGAGGGCCAGTATGTCGGTTTATTCGTTGTTTGATAATTGCTATCATTTTCTTGAATTGCTCTCAAGAGTTCACTGCCTTTGCCTGGTGATATGAGTATTGACTTCTAAGCTGTATGTTTAATGTTGAAGCCACCTCCCATTATAAACCTTGGTCCAAGCTGTTTGAAGATGAGTTGAAACTGCTGCTTCGTTGGTACGTACTTTAGTGGGCAGTATGCAGCCACTAGATTTAGGTCTTCGTTGTTGCATTGGATTGTGATAGTTAAAACTTGTATGTAATTTTCTCGTATTGATGTGTGTTGTTGATGTTTTATGTTTTCTTTTATGATTACTGCTGAGCCGCCCCTAGCTCTTTCACTGGGATGGGTTGTCCAGTATGTTTGATAGCCTTTGATCTTAATATAATTTTTGTTTGTGAAATGTGTTTCTGAGATAAGCCCTACATCGATGTTGTTTGAGTGGAGGTATTGCTCCAATTCTTGGGCTCGTGCATTTAGCCTATTTGCATTCCAAGTCATTATTTTAATCGAGTTCGTTGTTGTTTATTCTTACTTAGAGTGATTTTCTTATTTGGTTTTGAATTTTGTAGAAGAAGGGTTTTACATTCAAGTTTATCCACCCTGCAGGTTAATTCGTTCAGTGTGCTCTGTATTTGTTGGAGCAATGTTAAGATATTTTTACTAGCAGCCTCATTACTTGGGAAGTTAACTTTGTGATTAGAGGTATCATGCAATTCATCGGTATGATTTTTAATAACTTGTGCGTAGGACATGCCCGAATTTGATGGTGTGACTGTGGGTATGTTTGCAAACTTAGGTGCCTGTAGTTGTTGCGTCACTGTTGATTTGCTTATTTTGTAATTTTTGATTTTCGATTGATATACCGGGTAACATTTGTAATTAGCAGTGTGTCCTGTTTTTTGGCATAGCACGCATGTCGGCGGAGTTTCAGTCTTCTTATTATAGTCTTTGGAATGGTATTTTTGGGCGCATTTAACACATTTCGGCTCCCTCTTGCAGAATCTTTTGGTATGACAAAGTTGCGGACAATTTGTACATTGTGGTATGCTTACTGATTTTCTTAGAGGCTCTATTGTCACTTTTACAATGTGCTATGGCTTTGATGTTAAGGACGTCTTTGTTATTGTCTTTTTGATGTAGTTCTACTGTGAACAGGGGGAAGTTGACTTTCCCTTTTTTGTTCTCTTTGTTCATAATCATTTTGTAAATGTTACTTATGTGTCAAACTTCATGACCTAAATTCATTAAATCTGCTTTGATTTCAACGATATACTTGCTACATGGTAGTCCTCTGATGACGAATCCATAAGATTGGTCTTCCTTCATTTGATATGTATGAAATTCGATTTGACTATTTTTCCCTTTTTCTTCATTTTTCATAGATTCTAACAGACTTTTTATTTTTCTGTAACCCTCCACATTAGCTGTATTTATTTTTATGTTGTTATTACTTAACGCTCTGAATTGTATGGACTCTTATTTATTGTAATTAGTTTTTTCCTGAATGAATTGAAATCATTTACATTACTTACGTAAATTGGTGGTGGTAATGGTATTGGTTTTTTCACTGGTGGCTCTTCCACATTTATAGTTGGACATATTGTTGCATCGTGTACACTTTTTGGATTTGTTGGAGGCGATTTAGTTTTAGTTCACCTTCTTTTTGTTGATTGTTTACTTTGATGGTGTGATATCTCTTTCTCGAGTTCTTCTTCGTCTGTGGTGTATTCAAAAGATTTTGGTTTCTCCGAACCAGATGATGGAGCTGAAAATACGTGGAGAGGTGTCTTAGGTTTTCTCTGGCTTAATTTCATTCTATTTTCTAAATCTTTTATTTTTTGGGACATCGCATCGATGATCTCCTGTTGCGATTTTATGATGTTCTACAAATCGTTAATATTGACTGCAGCCATTTAGATTTTTTATTATCTGATTTCCAATTACTTTTTGTTACTTAAATTAGTAGTTTGTATTGAAAAATTTGAAACGTAAGAAATTTTTCCATGCTAGAGCTCTATACACTACACTACTAGTCCGTGTAGTCCAGTACCGTGCAAAGTAAATAACTGATTAATATCGATTATTTTCTTTTTTTGTTTTATTAGTAATGTATGAATTTGCTATTATTAATTTTTAGTATTAAAGTAATTATTATTTTAATTAAAAATAATAATAATAATAAAATGTGTATATATGTGTATAAAGATTTGTAAAATTTTTTACATATAATTAAATAAGCTAGTTGATTATTAACTAGAATTATATACACTTGTGGTAAAAGTTCAAGTTCAAGTGCATACTGTAAAGACCATTACTGTCTTTCTTCTCACTCTTATTTTATTTACTTAACTAACTAAAATATTTTTTTTTCCTGATTTAATTTGTTTTGCTTATTATAATTGCTATATAAGTGCAACTAAAACAATGTTATAAATTAATTTGAAAGAGTTTAATACTGTTTTTTTTTCTTTTTTCAAGTATAACTGCGTAGCTTTATTTAGGTTCACTTGCACTTAGCTCAAAGCAAAGAAACGGTATAAGCCGCTTCTTTGTTCTTCAACTAGCTAGTATTAAAAGGCTTTTATATTTTATACAATTAATTGATGAATTATTTCTTATTACTAGTTGATACTAGTAATGATGATTGAACTATTGCTAATTAGTTTAACTATATAATATCACCCACACTATGATACTTTAATTTTACTTTAAATATTCAATATTAAATATCGATTTATGATACAGGACTACTCCGGTTCGGATTGTAAACACAACTCCAAATCTCTTAATAAAACACATTTAGAACTGAGAAGAAGTAAAGGATCAAACTTTTACCACATATATCATATATAATGAAAATAAAATTTTGAATGATTGCCTAACACCCTAGTCACACAGAAAAATAACCAGTTTCTTTTAACCTAGTTCTTTTGTCTCAGCCAATCAGAAGTCACGATGACGTGGTTTTTTCGACTTCTGATTGGCTGAGACAAAAGAACTTGGTTAAAAGAAACTGGTTATTTTTCTGTGTGACTAGGGTGTAATGAATGCTCAATCAATTGTTTGTAAAATTCCAATGTCTTATCAGGAACTTCATACTAGAGACGATCGTGTTAAATGGGAAGAAGCAATAAAAGATGAAATTAACTCTCTTTTAATAAATAAAACTTGGACTCTGGTACCAGAACCAAAAAAAATAAGAATATTATCGAGTGTAAATGGATATTTGCTATCAAAAACGATGAGTATAGAAATCCATCAAAATATAAAGCTCGTTTAGTAGCTCAAGGTTTTAGTCAAGAATTACAAGTTGATTATAATGAGACATTTGCACAGGTTGCAAGAACTTCAAGTTTTAGAATTATATTAGCATTTTCAAATCAGTCCAATTTATTAGTCCATCACATGGATGTAAAGACAGCATTTTTAATGGAATATTAAGGGAAGAAATATATATGAAAATTCCAAATGGAGTATTCCGTAATGATAATCAAGTTTGTCGTTTAAATAAAGCTTTGTATGGACCCAAACAATCAGCAATAAGCTGGTTTGAATTCTTTGAACAAGCACTTAAGGATAAAGGTTTTAAAAATTCTTCAGTCGATCGATGTTTTTATATTTTAGATAAGGGGCATATTTCTAAAAATATTTATGTATTTTTGTATGTGGATGATCATGTAATATCAACTGCAGACATAATTTTATTGAATAAATTTAGTACGGTCGACTTGCAAGAAATCAAATTTTTTGGAATAAAAATTAAAAAAGTTGATAACACAATTATTTTAGATCAGAGTACATATATAAAACTATATTAAATAGATTTGAAATGGATGATTGCAAACCCAATTCTATACCTATAGAAAGTAAACTAAATTATGAAGCATTAAATTCTGATGAAATATATGATGCACCCTGTCGAAATTTAATTGGTTGTTTAATGCATTTAATGATATGTTCAAGACCCGATTTAAGCGTTTCTGTTAATATACTAAGCAGATATTCTAGTAAAAATAATAAAGAATTATGGAATTGTTTAAAGAGAGTGTTAAGATATTTAAAGGGCTCAATTGATATGAAATTAGTTTATAAAAGAGCTGAATTCAAAAATATTATTATTGATTATGTAGATTTCGATTGGGGTGGAAGCGATAAAAATCATAGAAAAAGTACAACCGGATATTTATTTAAATTGTTTGAACAGTGTACAGTATGTTTGTGTACAAGAAGACAAGCATCAGTAGCTGCCTCGTCTACTATGGCACTATTTGGAGCAGTTAGAGAAGCTATGTGGTTAAGATCTTTAGCAGTAACTATTAATTTAAATATCGATAAACCTATTATAATTTATGAAGACAACATTGGTTGTATTAGCATTGTGAATAATCCTACATGCAATAAAAGAACTAAACACATTGATATTAAATATCATTTTTTGCGAGAGCAAATAGAAAAGAATTTGATAATACTTAAATATATTCCAGCAGGTAATCAATTAGCTAATACTTTAACAAAACATTTACCTGGTGGTCGAATTATGGAACTAAGAGCTGGAATAGGTATTCAGTAAAAAGAAGAAAGGAAATGATGGGTTTGTAAATAAATAAAATATAATAAATATAAGTAATCTTCAGATTATATTTAAGTAATATTAAGTTTATGAACTGATTAGGTTTTTCCTGGGTTTCCCTAAGTCTTAGTAGCGAATGCTAGACCATTTGTATTTCCCAGAGAATGAAAGCAAATCCTTTGTATAATATTTTATAATAACTAATGTTAGTAGATTAATTTTTGAGGTGGCGTGTCGGGATATGCAAAAATTATCCTAAGATGTATTGTAGTAGGCTCAAAACAAAGTAGGCAATGAACTTACTATATATAAATAAGGAGCTGTCAAAAGATAAGTTAGTTAAGTTTAGAATTAAATAGAGGATATGCTTCTAAATATTTGTAATAAATTATTTTATTGATCAAGTGATTTGTTTTAAATATTAATACAACTAATATTTATAAAATAAAATAATTTACTGGAAGAAAAAAACTATTTAAAATTATCATTTTTTCATATCTCTGAGTACCCCTAATGCCTTAGCGTAATAAATATATAAAAATATTAAAACGTTTTGTTTAAGTAACATGAATTATATTAAAAATTTTAATAAATAATAAAATTAAAATATATGTTTGCCAAAAATCAGAAATTAATAGTTTTTGAATTTCGTATATTTTTTGTGATAGGAATATACGTACATATTTAAATTAAGAAAAAGTCTTTAACATTGCTCCAAATTTAAATTTGTATCTGAACCAGATCTGCATAATTCAGAAGGTTTTGAAGGCCATATAAGCTTCAAGCAAAATACTATAGGGCCGCAGGGATACTATTTGTAGAGATTTTAGTTAACAAATAGAAAAAGTTCCTAAGTTTCCTGATATGTAATTAACCATTATTATGTTAAATAAAATTCACATTTATTAATAAATAAATTTGACACATTGTGGAGCAGAGTGCATACGTGGGCTTGCTTTTCCATTTTTCTTGCTTAGAAGAGGGAAAAATACCGTGGGAGTATTTGTTACACAAAATTTTAAAAAAAAATTCCCTTGTAAAGATACATGTTTTTGTTTTTATTTTTATTAAAACTTATGACAGAAAATATTAATGAGAAATATTACATTTTTTATCGTCAACAAGTTTTTCATATTCGGGTGTCATGTTTAAAGTTTTTGTTTTTAAAATGTCTTCTCAGTAGTTGTGGTTCAGAGAAGAACGATGACTATTTTTATTCAAATTCATGATAGAGAATGTTTTCTCACACAAATAAGTACTTCCAAATATTCAAAACGTTTTCATAGCAAGTTCTATGAGATTTTTGTACTTTTCACAATCTAAGTTTTTATAGAAACCGTGCAAGATATTTCCTCTATGATAATTTCGGTACACTACATAATATTGAAGTTCAATTAATTCCATCTGCAAATGAAATTGTACTTGCTCTGGATCTACAGAAAAGGGTCTTCAATTCATTTTAATTTGATATTTTCTTCATTGGACAAATTTAATCTTCTGCTAAATTCTTCAATTAATAAATCAATATGTTTTGCCCAAAATTCGCCTTTCAACAGCTTAGTTTTGAAAAGCTTCAATTTCATTTTGAAACCCCTCACTCCACAAAACATTTAAAATATAAGCTGGTTTTTCCCTTGAAGCTGAATATTCAAATCATTTTGATGTTTTGAAATGCCGTAAAAGGAAAAAAATCATCATTCCATGCTTCTTCTTGAAGCTCTGGAAATTGTTTTGGGTCATTTTCGAGAAAGTTAGATATTTCCTCTATCAATGAAATCTCATACCAGTATGGTAAAATACGTCGGTGTAGTCAGCATCTACTTCTTCGAAAAAGGCTTTAAAAGTCCTATGCTTGAGGCCTCTAGATCGGATGTAGTTTACAAGAGAAACTATTACCTCTACTATATTTTCAAAGTTTAAGACCTGGAGATGTATAATACAATGATGTTTGATTATTTTTCTTCTAACGAATTCTTCTAACTGCACAAATATTTTTCCCACACATAGCCGGAGTGCCATCTGTACAAGTGGCCACCAAGCTAGTAAAATCAAAACCCTAAAGACTAAAACCCTAAAACACCAAAGATCTCTTTACTGCTGTGCGGCCTGGTAAGGAGCACAATCCAGCAAGTTTTTTAGTAATTTAAAATTTTTTATCAACTCCTCTACTAAAAATGAGAAGATATATGCTGTGTCCTGTAAATCTGTGCTTTCATCCATACATAAACTGTAAAACAGAAAATTTCGAGTATTTTGCTTCAGTTGATTACTAAGGTTGATTGGAATTTCAGCTGTAAAGTAATTCTTGACATAATTCAGCCACAGCCAACAAGATACACTAATTAATGAATTCGCCTCCAGTAAAATATTTCCCAACAGCACCAATTTCTCTTGAAATCTGAAGGCCTACCTTGGTAGCTGTTTTCTTGAAAAATTGATGTTCCCTGCATATAGATGCCATCAAACTAGCCGCTTTAATTTTTTTCTCAGATTTATCTAATTTAGTGAGGATTTGATGTATTGCTTCAAAGAGACGTCAAAGATTATATTCTTTTGGCACTGCTAACGTTTCATGACACAAAAGACAAATTATTTTTTTTTTAAATATTGTGAAAAAATATTTGTTTGTTCACTCGGCACTGAAAACTCTGCGTTCCGTTTCAATTTTTCGCTTCATTTTTTCACAAGAAAATATTTTTTAGAACTATAAAATCCAAAAATAAAGATTAAATTCTATTGCAATTCTCCAGAAAAATATTCAAAAGAAATTATTTCTCTCATGCTTAGGCTTTGAAAAATTGAGAAATAATATCCACGCTACGAAAATTTACTAGAATCTAACTGTATATATTTCCCTAAAACAATAGTATACCGTAAACATGTTGAAAAACAAGCAAAAAATATTTTGCAATCAAACAGCAAACTGACAAGCACAAGGCAGAGACAAGAACATAAGTAATGTTTAACTTGGATTTTTAGAAATTCTAGTTATGAAGTCTTTTGATTTCTTCTAATTTATGCTTTACATTAAGAATGTACGCGGGACGTATGTTGTGCAGGCCTCATCTGAGCGATGATTTGCCTTGGAAGGCTCCAGCACCACCATTTGGAAAATATTTTTAAATAACAATTTTTTTTTACTTCAATAAATGCCTAATATCTTTAATATTAACATTATGTTTGTGCAAGGAAGAAATGTCAAAAAAAATGATTTTTTTTGGTACATACAGAATTCCACATTGAATAATGCCAGTATCCCTTATTTTAAATTTATCTGGACTGCTTACGTAGCTTCCGTATAAAGGAATTTCAATATTTTTTAATGCATATACTTTTCATGGGATTTTTATGGTAATTTCTTTATTTGAACAAATGTTACTTTTATTTATGCTACTGTTATTTATAAATTATTTCACTGGTAAACAATTTTTTTCAAATTTCGTTATTTCTCTAGAAATAAAAAGAAGAAGGAAATTGAATAAAAACTAATCAAAAATAGAGTATCAATGCCCAATGTTTGAAAGAAATTTCATAATCATAAAAAGGTTCTACTAAACGTTTTTTTGTGTAGTTAATCTTGAGAAAAATTGTCCACAAAACTCGACGATAAAAAGAATTCTGTATATTTGTATCTCTGTGAGAAAATAATTTAGTTTTATAACCTTCAAGAAATATTTTAAGTTAAAAGACAGAAAAAATTTAATTACTTACAATTTTGCAATTATTTTTAGTCTCTAAGGATGCTAAAACTGGTATGATTGTTGTATTTTCATCATTTTCTTTAGTATCATTGAAAAACCTGGAAAAATTTTCCTCATTATGAGTTTCTTCATAAGGATTCTGTTTTTTAAATTCATTTTCCTTTAATATTTTTATGTTGTCGTGGATTCCAATTAACAAAACTTGCTTAGAACTATTACTATATCCAGAAATCTCATCTAAACTTTTATTACTTGGTTGACATTCTAGTCCTGTATTATCATTAATATATTTTTGTGTATATGATAATTGATGTTCAAATGTTGTACTACTTGTACATAATAAACAAAGAATAACAACAACTATATAATATTTAAAATTAGTTTATATTTTATGTAATTCAATTTTAACTTACCAGTAATTACTTTTTTAGCTTTTGATTCAGTACATAAAATTTGTCCACGAATTGGATGACAAACAGCTATATATCGTTCAATTGTAAAGCTTACTGTTATATAAATAGATGTATATGCTAAAATAACAACAACAACAACAATAAAAATAAATAAAATAAAAAAATATATTAAAATAATTAATATTGTTATTACATGCTGCATCGCATATCCAATGTGATAGCCCGAAAGTACGCCAATATAGCTCAAATTTTGAATGATGAATTGTTTTATAGTGTTGAAAAGATAAGACTAATACCATTAATAAATAAATAATATCAGCTATAGCTAAAGCTGTCAGATATATATTTGTAGAGCAACGCATTCGCTTTCTGTAAAAATTTGAATTTTGTGAAGAAAATTAAAAAAATTATCGTATTTACGTACTCGTACACTCTAATTTTAATTTAAGAAAAACTAATATAGGACCCAATTAAATTATTTCTGGTTAATTAAAATCTGGCATAACAATTCAAGCATATATTACTCAGTGAACATATTCAGTTGTTTTTTTTAATTTCAAATAAGCCACTACAGTGAAAATCAATTTTTACCCTGATATTTCGTATTGAAGATGTAAGCAAGAAATATCAATCCACAGAATCATTGGGCTCATAAAATTTTTTGGTTTGATATAGTTCATAAGCTATAAAACTAACCAGCAGGTTATTCATACATGTGTGACTTAAGTCAGTTATAATGTCTTCAATTGAATGTGACAAGAAAAAGAATTTTATAATTTTCAAAGTGTATATTTTAATACAACAAGAGAAGAAGATAAAAAAAATATGTCTCTTTTAAGGCCCTCCCATTGTGTGTAGTACAATAATAGTAACATTAAACTTAATCCTTTATATATTTTTTATATGCCAAAAAAGGTTATTACTTTCTGAATCACTCTGCCAGCTCCATCTGAATCTTCGATTCATTTAATACGGGCTTCACAATGAAACAATTTTATTTTGGGGAAGAGGACTAAATTAGATGTTACAATCTCAGTCCAAAAAATAATTAGTTTTTTTTTCCATTAGGTCAAAATTCTCTTAATGTGAAAAGGGGCAATTTATTGCCACTTAAAAAAATCTGGGCTCTTATGTTGGATATTTTTGCATAAAAGCGTAAAAAAACTTTATTCTTTATTCAATGATTCTCCATGTGGATCTCATCTGTGTTCACTAAAAGTGCCTGTTGTCTTATTACAACCAACAGAAATAATTTTATTTTATAACAAATTAAAACTGTATTAATATATATAGATATTTCAAAATCATATTTATTACCATAATAGATTTCCATAAAGAAATCAATTACTAGTATATTGAGAAAAATAATTGCAAATACCGTCTTATAGTATTGAGATCTCTTTGATGTATGTATGTGCCTTTAGGTTTGATAAAAAAAATAAATAAAATTAGAATGTCAAATTAAGCATGTAAAAAAACAAATCATTAATATTTACAAGAAAAAAAAATAATAATAAATAAATCTTTCTATTCCAAATATTATCTTATCAGATGAACTTTTTCATATTATAAACAAAATTTCTTAATAGGTGATTTTCATAATAAGAGTGGAAAGTTGCACAATATTTAAAAAAATAACAACTAAAAAACAAATACAAATATAACAAAAACAACAACAAATGACTGAAGTAAATCAAAACTCTATTGAAATCTTTAATTTGAAATTCTAATAATTATATACTTGTAAAAATTCTAATTAAAATATTTCATTACTATTAAATTAAAATAAAGTATAAATTTCAAAAGGTTATATTTACCTTGTTAAAACGACTACACTGAGTGAGTTTCCTAAAACTCCAATTATCACAGCACATGGTACAAGGATACGCTGAAATGAATAACGTAACGATTCTAAAGTTGTACTGTTCATTTCTAGCCAGTAACTTAATTATTATTGTAATTTTCACTTAACTTTAATTGTAGTCTATTTATTTAATTAATTATTTATTTTTTTTATAATGAAATATTTGATTTTTTATAATAAATATATCCTGATGAGATAGACGATAACTGATTGGTTGATGCCCTTCTTGCATTGATTAGCTTCAATAATAACTAAAATTTATAGAAAATTTAAATATCTATGTATATATATATATATATACATATATATAACGTTAGGCATGTTGTTAGTATACCCTAGCTTAGCAGATTAAACTAATTCTTAAATTTAATTAACTTTATATGTGGTTCTATAGGCTTTGTGGTTATCTAGCTTTAATTCTATAATTTTTAATGGTTACAGATGCGATGTATATATACAGTAGTTATATAATTGAAATATAGAGAATTTAATAACAGGCCGAGCTTATTTTGAAAGTATTTTCAATAGCTAGAATAAAGACTTGAAAGCACTTATTATCTTGTTTATCTAAAATTGCCAGAATAAGCTACAAGACTATAGGTATCTAAAATCGTTTCAATATTTACAAAATAACCTTTAGCAATATTAGACTGTATAAACAAATGTTATTTATGTTATATTTATATATATCTAAGTATACATTAATTTAACATAAATAGAGAAGATTATTTAGAATTCCTCAATACCGAAAAACAAACATTATGTGTTAGATTCAATTATAAAAATAAATAACAATAAAGGACAAATTATTTCATATTTAATAAAAAATAGCTACCAAAATCTTAGCTCAGAATGAATTTGAGGATATTAAAAATTGTTTTGTATACTTATATTTTTTAAATTTAGTGTTTTCAGAAATTTTTAGAAATTATATTTGCTAGTAACATTTTAATCTATTTTGATAAGAATAGTTATCTTAATGAAAATACTAGCTACTTATCAAATTGGATATTAATTCGGAAAGATTTGTATTCTTTATAGCGCAAATAAAAAAAATATATAAAATAAAATATATATATAAAAATATTTTAATTTCTAGCTTTTTTATTACATTATCTGGTTTCAATATAATGTTAGAGATATTCAATATGATCAAATCCATTAGATAGTTAAATAAAATCTTTAATTTTTTAATACATTAATAAAACAAAAATTTATAGTTATCAAATTTAAATATAGGATTTATGTGGCTATTTAGACAAATTGAAGGAGCCAAGAAAATATTTGTGAATTGGTTATACATTTAGATATTCCTGGCGCCATTCTCAAATCAAATCTGTCTTACTTTATTTTATTTTTGTTATTTTAAATAGTTTTATATTATAGAAGTTTTCATTAAAATCATTCGGCTAAGTAATTTTATGTTCAAATATATAATTTATAAGTAAAAACAAAAGCAAAACAGCTATAAGCTTGTGTTGAGCTTGTAAGAAAAAGTCAATACGTTTCATATACAAAAAAGTAATTATGAGTTATGTGTCAAGTTTATAATATTGTTTTAAAGGACTTTTGTACCTTTAACATGTACTTTAATTCTTTTTGAAACTTTAGTACCCCGAAAATCCATGACAACAGGTTAAAGTTCATAACTTTAAAGGAAGTTGAATGATTTTATTAATTTCAAATATAAATTTAATATTTCAATTTAAATTGTCTCTATTTATATGAAAAACCAAAAGGTATAAATATTGTAAAATAAGAGTTATTTTTATAGCACTTAAAATCACAAAATTTTTTTGGCTTTAATTTATATACATATATAATTAATCAATAAATAAATTTTTAGATTCATTATTTTTAGATTATTTTTAGTTTTTGTAATTTATATAAACGAACTGTAGTGTTGGTAATAAATAAATCAAAGTCATTTGTATTAAAATTAGACAAAAAAATTAATTCCACCCTTGGGACCTCTTGTTTTTTGTTTTTTCTTTTCACAATTCATTAAGATAAGGAGGAATAATACATTATTAATCAGACTAATTAGGTTAAATAGTTTTTAGAAGAATACAAAAAAAAAGGTATTTTTCCTTTTAACAGCTAACTTTTCTGTAGGTTATTGAACTTTGAATTTCTTTTAATAAATTAACTATTATATGATTTTTTCTTTTTATTTCAAGCAATTATCAACTTCCAATAGAACAAATGGAAAATTGTAAAAGATCTTTTGTTGAAGTATTATTATAGGAAGCGACACAACAGAAATTAATTTTCATCATTTTTAATGAATAGAAAATTACATCAAAAGTTAAAATTTTTACACCACAAAAAAATCCAGCAAAAATCTAAGGATTAAAGGAATTTTAATTGGAGTCAGTAGCCTCTAACCCCTCCTTTGATTAAAGCAATTGATTTCGAATTGCCTTCTTTCAATTTAGTGTATAAAAATAAAATCTAGATAGGAGCTCCTCACGCATATACATATGTTGGTATATGTAAGGATTAATTAGTAAGGTGTGTAATATATGCTTTATGAAAACAAAAAAATACTCAAATATATTCAATAGAAATTCGAAAAAAAAAAAATAAAAACAAAATTCACAAATAAATATAATAACTTATTAACAACTTTTTTTGCAACATTTTTCTTTTTCCCAGAGATGTGATCAATGAAGAAATTGATTAATTTATTAATAAACATTGGTCAGAAAAGAAAAACAATATTTTCATTAAATTTTATGGAAAAGATAAATGTACAATAATTAGAAAACATATGATGGGAGTTTCACGAAATTCTTTTCATTGCAATTCTTTACAGTCACAGATGGTCAAATACCACACAAATACCGAATACCACACATGTTGTTAAATGTTATTGGCATGTTTTGTCATTAGTTTTGTTATTTCATATTATTTCAATGGAGGTAAAATTATTCTTAATTTTTATAGAAAAAAGGCTGTAGTAAAAGTGATAGAAAAAAGTAGATTCGGGGAAGAGATGGGAGATGGGAGGTAGAGTCAAGTATCTAAATCTATTTTTATTTGTCACTGAATTCATGATGCAAAAGTTAATAACAAAAATGTAGCCATCAAAGCTAATTTTTCGACATATTTCATTTAAAAAAATGACATCACATCGACTTTTGCTACTAAATAACAAAAGGAATAAATTTTTGGATGGAGTCTTCAGTTACTATAAAATGTATGTAGAGCTTTTTCTTTGATTATATTTGTCAATATTTTCTCTATTGAAAAAATTGAATAACGTTTAAAATAGCATTTTTATATTTTTTGTATGAAATGAATAAAAATAGTTCTGTTTTTGACATGAATGTCAAAGCATGTGTTTTCATGAATGGAAACATCTTGTTGTTTCCTTTTTTTACCTTCTTTTTACGTAAGACTTCAATGAATATATTTAACTAGCGCAAAATAAAGAGCTTAGTTTTAAGCTTAATCTAATTTGAAATTTACATCTACATTAAAAATTATATTTAAAACTAACTTTTTATATTGAAAAGCTAAGTACAAACGTTTGCTTATTGAATTTCTTAAAGAAATAAACTTGAAAATTTCTAGCTTTTTTATTAACACGTAAAATCCTGCATATAGACTAAATCCTAATCATCCAATCTCAGATTAAGCAAGTAAAATTTATTTTATTATCTGGCAAATTTCTTTTTCTGTATATCAATTATAAACCAAAATTTGTGGAAAAGGCAAATAAAAAACAAGAAAGCTATAAACATAAAGACTACTTTTTTTTCTTAGTATTTGAATTCATAAAAGTAACATAGAATATAGCATAAGAAATTAATTTTATATGAGAATTATTTATACTAGAAAATGATTCAATGACAAAAATCACAAATTCCGACATTAAGAGATGTATATATAATAAATTTTTCCCTGTAACACTTTGCTGTCTTTAACCAAAGAAAATTTTTTTCCGTGTGCTATATTTACAAAAAAAAAGTAAGAGTAAGTTAATAGTTACCAAATAACAAAGGGGTGCGATAAAGGCACGTGTGATTAGTAAGGGGTATTGACTTAAATGAGTTATACATATATGAGTTTGTCTATAAGCGAAAAAAGGAAAGAGAACAAAATTGAAATATTTGGTTAAATATAATATATTATAGCCAAAAAAATGTGGAAGTGTTCTGTTAAAATATGCACTAAGGACTGCATAAATCGTAGTATGAATCAAATAGAGATGCTTACAGGCTTGGAAACATTTTCTTATTTTGTTTCCAAATTAAATTCTCCCCTAAGTGTTTTAAATGCTAATTAATGATTAACTTTTATTCTAAATTCTAAGGTAATTAAACAAGTAGGTACATATAAATTGAAATGTGGAAGTGATATCATAAAGTCATTGCATCTTTTTTTATTATTTATTTTATTGTTTTTATATTTCATTATTTAGTTTTGAGAATTTCAATTAATACTAATTAGTACTAATTTTTCTGATTTTAAGATAATTTTCTTTTCTATGAGTTAATAATTTTTGTTCATTAGATGATGGTTGAGAACCTAATTTTTAGCTTGGTTATTTTAGTTCTTGTTTCCTGTTTTTGAAAATATTTTTCTTCTCTTTTCTTTTAATTCAATTAAAAAAAAATATATAAAAAAGGTAAAATAAGAAAAAACACATAATAAATTTGAAATGATTGAATTTTATTGTCTCATAAAAAAAAATTCCCCAAAAAGGGGTAAAATTTATGCGTTCACATGAGAATACCCCCTTAACAACTTTAAGGTGAAATTGTCTCACTGATATTTCGTACTTAATGCAGGCAGATAAAGTAAGAGAAGAAGATTTATACAAAGAATTCATAAATCATAAATTCACATCGAAGATAATTATTAGTTAAAATCGTTCTTTGACTTTACGATCCCCTATATATAATGAACTTTCAATTACCTTATAATAAGAGTAAGATTTCATTCTTTGCTGTGATTAAGTAAATGATTATGTGTGTAAAAATTTTTCATAATAACAATTGTGCTATAAAATAAGAGGCACATATTCCACTTAAAGGCTTTCACTTAAATACTACGGAATACTCCCACAAAGCTGATACATTTTGAGTAAAATTCTTCTTAGAATTTGATACTAAACTCGAATTTTTATTAATGGATTTCCATAACTTGGGACAAATAATAGAGAACAACCGAATAAATCACTTGGTTTATTTTGGATAATTTAAAATCAATCGAAATTCATTTCAATTTGATTAACTATTATAAGAATTTTGCTTCATGATTATTAACTGTTGATAAAATTTGGATGATTTAATTCAATTGTATTCGTAAAGTTATTGTATTTATTACCTTAAAGGGAGTTGAATAAAAAAAATAATATGAGGTTATAACCCTGAATGAGACCTATTTTACAAAAGAAAATAATTTTTAACAAGGACAATATACCTGTCTACAAATTGTTTTGGTTATAAGAAAATTGAGAGACTTGGAGTATGATTTCTTAAAGCATTCATTTTATTCTCAAAGTTAAAGTCTTTTTCACTTCTTATCTCTTCTCAAAATTGAAAATATTTTACACTGGTAAAATTTTTAGTATAAAAATGATTTTCTGAGTATTTTACGGAGTTTCTAGTAATTTAAGGATAACATTTACTAGTTAAAGAAACGTTTAAAAAATTGCAAAGGTATTTTTAAATTTAGAAAGAAATATTTTTTTGTGAAAAGTTGAAAACATTTCATATAGCCAAAACTACTTATAGACTTTGTACGAACAATTTTCTTTTCAAATACATAGTTTTATTAAGATTCATTAAAACCAATCAAAAAGTAAATATGCAAAATTCTTTTCTGACTTCAAAATGGAAAAAAAGGCAAGTATTACTTGTATTTTTTGTTTTTCGAAAAAATTTATTGTTAAACATTAGAAATACTTTAAAAATTTTTTATATTAAAATCTTTCATATATATTTTGCGAAAGAGTTAACAAATAATTTTTATTACAATTTGAAAAAAAAGGAGAAATTAAAGTCCTTAAGGATTTTAATGAACACAGAGAATCAATTCTGAAAAAATGAGTATTTTGCAAAAATCCAAAGTAATAATAACGAAATTTTAATAAACTTTTTGTAGTTATAAAATTCATGAAAAGTTATGGAATATCGCTCAAAGAAATTTCTCTTTTGTTAATTTATGCTGGATGCATTATAATGTTTTTAGTTGAATTTTTGTTTTTGACATTTCAATTTTAAATATCATTGTCAAAACATCCCAGATTTACATTTAGAAATCATACCTTTAAATTACTCAACAATATTGTTGAAATTAATTAGTAACACTTCTTAAATATATAATCTTCTAATTTCGCTATTTTTGTTCCTAAGTAAAAGTCCATGTGATATATTTTTTGTTGTTGTTTTATTGAAAAGACTAAATAAACAACAAAGTTCCAAGGTATTCCAAGGGTATATTTTATCAATATAAAACTTTAAAAAAAAGAAGATATTAATTTAATGTTTGCATAATTTATCACTTTATTGTTGAAATATTTTATGTTTATATAACAATTTTATTATGACACAAATGAATATTTTAAATTATAATTTATTTTTTAAACATTAAAAAAAGCACAAAAAAAGATTTTTTTTTTGAATTCTAATAAATAAAATTTATGTAATTTTAGTAATCACAATCATTATTTTTTTGATAAAAATTTATAAAACGGCCACACATTTCGTAAGTGTAAGTCAACTAAAAAGACCATTGGCTGTGCCAAAATTATCTCAAGAGTTAAACTGATATGTCTTGCATGTGAAATTTGATGGTATTTATGTTTTTTTTTTGTATTTACAAGCTCACAAAATGTTCAAAAAAAAGGCAAAAATACATATATATATATATATATAAAATTAAATATAGAAAATTATTTGTTTTTTGTAACTTACCGAAGCTAGAATGCATGAGTTTTTCTTCATTTCTCATTTTCAGCTCATAGCAAAATTCTAGAAAATAATACACATCATAATATTATATTATAGTGAATACTATGAATAGCAGGTGTTGATTTAATTAAATATATTATATAGTTGCATTTAAATCAAATTTAACTACAACAACCGTAAACACTATTAATTTTAGTCATTAGAAATGAGCTTAAAAATAATTTTTTTTGGCTTATATCTAATTAAAATATGTGATGCGTTTATCCACTATATCCAATTTATCCAATTTTAAAAATTTTTAAAAACTTATAACGTCTGAAATTATATGCAATTAAATTAATTCAAAATTATACAAATTTGATTTTTCTAGCAAAATTTTAAATAATTTTCCCTTGGTATAAAAATTATTAAATTTCCTTTTAAAAATTTGTTGTTTTTTTTAATTTTCTTTACTTTTTAAAAATACTAAAATGACAGACACGCAGTTCTGCAGCTAATGTTGTAATTTAAAGGCTCGTTCAGAATTGGAGTCATTAATAAGAAAATGATTTGATAATTTACTGCAAAGTGGAAGACCTTCTCGAAATAATTTTGAAGTGAGGGGGGGGGGGGGGGGCACTCACTTTAATCCTTTCAATCCAGAAATCAAAATGTGCTGCTTCTTACTGCAACTTGAAATCAGCAAAATTTAACTCGCTACTTATTATAAAATGAACAAACAGGGCCAAAATAAAATTTACTTTCAAAACAATTACAGTTCAAAACTCTCAATGCGAAACTAAGAATGATGTATTAGCGACTTGTCGTATCATGCATCACGTACAAAGGGAATCGCGAATTACAAAAGTTCACTCTGAAAACAAATCACTGATATCTGGATGTAAAGAGCTTTGAGCTTTGAGCGTTCCACGATTTTTGGCGACTGTCTATACGCGGCCTATATGTATGTTTGTACAAGAAATTTTTGGATGAAATACAAACCACACAACTTCAAAATCGCAAAAGAATAATCCACATAAGACGAGACCTTACTGTACTTTTAGATAAATACCGTAAATGTTGTAAATAAATAAATACCGTAAAACAAAAATTTCTGAAACTGACTCGATCTGTTACTTAGCAGAACCTGGTGAACACCAGGCTCTACTTTCACATATCAGATACCAGACTGCTGACAGTATACACTTAATTATCCTTGCAAAGTCTTTTTTCATAAAAACATAATTAAATTATCAAGTTTTTTAAAGATATTTTGTATCATACGTATAGTACTGCTTGTTTTTTAAAGATTTGTCATTTTACTGCTTACCCTGCATACATTTTTAAAATTATATTGAATAATTGTTCGTTTTCTATTTAAAACATTAGAATGTATACCAAAATTCCAAAAATTTTATTTTTACTTCAATATCTAAAAATACATTATACATGATTTAAGATTTTTAGAAATGTCTATTGTTTATTTTGTTTCTTATTTAGACACGAATCTAAACAGACTATGTCCAATGGAAATTCCTCATTCTACTTTTTGAATGTAACTAATGTTTTTTTGTTTGGGCTCATCAAGTTCTCAGCCAGCAATTAGGATTTCTTATTAAATGTAATTAACTTTACTTTGATATTAGTTACTTTAGTTAATTACTATATATTATCATTATATATTATTTATTATTTACCATTTACTTTTTTGTACATAGCTATTCATAGCACATGGCTATTAATATTTAAGTAATTCCAGCTTTAATACTTTCATCTCAAATTGGAAGTTTGCCATATTGTGTGAAAAGTAATTATGTTGAATTTTGAAATATTTTCTGAACTCAATATTTAATTTATGGTAGTTTAATACTAAATATTTAATATTTAAATTTATTTTTTAATTAATTGTTATTGGCTTTAAGTATTTGAACTATTTTTAAACTTGCGAGGTTGATTTTGCGTTTGAAAATTGTAGTAAATTTTATTGATTTTAAATATTTCGAAAAAAAAAATAAATAAAAAATGGTTAAATGCTTATTACCTTAAAGTAATACTTAATTCTCTTGAATGTCATAAAATTTTTCATATAATAAAAACCATATAATTTTTTTTAGTAAAAGATATTTGTCGTCTTCCAAATTTCTTTCCAAAGTGTTTTATACTTGAAAATTTCTTTTATACATTATTCAAAAATGTATTTCATGTACTGATAATATTGTATTTATGATACCTATTCTATGCTTTTTTAAACTATAAAAATTGTTATTCTTTGAAATATCCTTGCTACTAATGATTTTTAATATTAATATATATTCTACACAATAATATTCAAGGACCCTTTTATCGACATTAAATAAATGTTTTTTTTTGTTTAGAAAATTAAAATACCAATTTTACAACTTTGAAACATTAGTGACAGTTTACATTGTTGGAAGATAAAAGTGCCTTAAACTTAATCAATAAAAGATAATATAACATCCATAATATATAACAATAGTTAAACGTAAAAGTGCATAGATAGCTGATTTTCCCAATAAATATTAACAACAATAGGTTAATTTATTAGTCTTAAGGAATAAACCATTTTAAATTAGGTGAACTTTTAATATCATCCAATGTATGCTATCAACAGGGTTGTTCCTCTACGCGTAGATATTAATTGTCTACACTTCAGCGTAAGCAATGCGTAGACAATTAATTTTGGCGTAATAAATGTCAACTATGTCGACAATAACGTATACAATGTAGAAAATGTAATTTTTTAGGTTAGGAGAACATTTTATCATTATCGTCATACAAATTGAAATATCAAATATGGTTGTGATCGTTCTTTTGATAGTTCTTTACTAAGAGAAACTGTTCACATTAACTTTATCAATATAATTTTAGCAAATTTGGATGTCATAAAAAATTTTGAAACATTTGGGCTGAAATCAAAATAAAGGCTTTAAAGAGCTAGGATTCCAGTTGCTAAAAGTTAATAATAAATATATCGCTGTTTGTCACCTATGTAACAAAACATATGTAGAGAAAATTCTCCTCTCTCAGCCGATGGTTTTTTAAAAAAAATTTTCTCTTTTATTTATTTATATTTTTCAATTGAAAATATTGAAAATATTTTATTTGTTTGAAATTCTTATCTGAAAGTCTCCTATTTTCCCGCAAAGTCGCATCTCCACGGTCCGAACTATTTCGAACGTAGCAAATGATATCAAGTAAAATTACGTTATATTCTAAAGCATAATTTGGTAAAAAGTACTGGTAAGATGCAACACAAGAGGCAGAAGAACAGTTTGAAGTTATTGAAACTTTGTCGTACAGCTCATTATTTTCATCAATTAAAATAGCAGCTGCTGGTCTTGTGTTTAGCTTACTTAAAGCTTCCACATGAAACCTTGCGACCTATGCGCTTTTAAATAAAATTTTATTTATAAAATATTAAAATGACAGTTATAGAGTTACTATTAAATTTCCATAATAAATGTATTAATTTCCTTAAAAATGTACAAAATATTGTACCAAATATTATTTCCATTAAGATAATAATTTTTGGAAAAGGATACTTTTATAAACTACGGATTTCTAAATTCATAAGTAAAGCCAATAAATAGCTTAAATAAATGTTTTCGTTTTCTTAATATAATAATTACAGCTTATACTCGTATAAAATAATTTAGCTGTGCAGATATTAAATTTTATAAGGTATACGGAAAATATAATATAATTTTCCATATTCCATATAATTACACATTTATAAAATTACATATTTCCCATATAACTACACATTTATAAATTTCATAAAATATAATACATTTCCGAAACCTTTAAAATTCTTAAGAAATCTTATGTTGATCATAAACATCTCAACTAAAATTCTAAGAAACTTAATAAACTATAAATATAATGAACACCTGAAACAAAATTCTTAAGAAGATTATATAGAGCATGAGAAATTAAATTATTAAAAAATTATATAAACAGGACAGTTCACTTATAAATGGCAGTCGATTTTGAACATTCGAGTTGTGTAGTTGAATTACATAAAAATAAGTTAAATAAATTTATCTTATCCAAAAGTTAAATAAGTTGTTATGAAAGATAATTGTAAAGGTACAATTAAATAAATAATTTTAAGTACTTATATTAATAAAGCATTGTTCCAGAACTATCACAATAAAATGAATAATTATAGATACTTTAAAGTGTTTAAAAATAAATGATAAAGTGTTAAACAAAAAAAAAATATAATAAATAATTATAAATACATTTATAAATATTTATAAATGTACAAGTTAGAGCAATTAAAAGAAAAAAAAATAAATTTGTAATGAATATTTAATAAAAAGTTTTATTAAAATAAAGAGATTTTATAGAGATTTATAAATGGTGCAGTCATTAGGATGCACTCAGTGAACACAAAGCATAATAGCAAAAAGTTTTGTGAAAAAAAAAGTTCACTGAAATCCATACTGTATTCCAGAGCCGATGAGCCACCCAGAGCCAATGAAATCTATACTGTATTGCAGGAATCCAGAAACCTTAGAGGAAGCAATCAACATATTACACGAATCAGGATATGCATTTCGCTCTTTCGGAGAAAAACAAAATTAATAACCATAATAACAAAAAAACTACATTCATGAATACACTGAATAAAATAAGAAACGACAGAAATCAAAACCCTACTAACAATTACAGTTACAACCGAAACAAAAATAGCTTCCAGGCGAGAAGTTGCTTACAAAATGTTCCCCATTACTATTACAATAACAGAGATAATACTGTTTCACAAAAGAACATTAACCATTATAATCAACCCCAATATAAATCTAACTATCCAAATCATAGTCAGTTCAAATTCCAAAATTATATTCCTCCAAATGCCAATACCTCACCAGAAAATTCATACAGAAATTTAAATGGCAGCCGTAGCACAATGCAACACCAACCCCCAACCGAACCTATGGAAATAAATATAAACGAGAGAATTTCTCAGAAAAACTGGCAACCCACAAAATTTTGGTTAAGAGCCTCAGCAACAAACTACCAAATATAATAATCACGGGAATAATTAGACCTCAAAAATTCATTATAGATACTAGAGCAACACACTCAGTAATCAACCCTAATTTATGTAACCCAAAATTTTTAACCCCTTTACCAACAAATATTTGGATCAAAACCCTCGATCGACAAGTAAAAATATCGCAAAAAGTAGTTATAACCCCATTCAAAGAATTCGGAATCCAGAGTCAAACAATCGAATTACTCGTTTACCCATTTCCTAATAATTACGACGGACTACGACGGGCAACGACATTTTCATACCATTAAAGGCAAAAATAGATTTCGAAAACAGAAAATTGGAAACAAGAAATAAAACTCTAAAATTATATCTAAGCGAACATAAAGTATTGCCTATGACGAAAAGCGATTCCTACACATCAAACACCAGTACAGATGTATCAAAAGAAATAAACAAAATGAAAGCTTACAAAATAATGAATATAGAGGAATATAAACCTAACATACTAATAGATCGATTAAGAATCGACCACCTCAATAGGTTCGAAAAAAATAAGTTAATACAGATAATTAAATGTTATTCCACTATATTCTATAACGAAGATTTCAAATTACCCTTCACAAATCAAATCAGAACTACAAATAATGTCCCAATTCAAGCCAAATCATATAGATATCCATACATTAATAACGAAGAAATAAAAAACCAGATTGAGAAAATGTTACAAAAAGGTATCACCCAGCATAGCAATTCACCTTACTCTGCAACCGTTTGGATCGTCCCAAAGAAGGGAAAACAAAAATGGCGAATGGTCATCAATTACAGTAAATTAAACAACGTATCTATCGACGACAAATTCCCAATCACAAACATCGATGAGATACTAGGTAAGCTAGGTACTTACCAATATTTTTGACCTTGCAAAAGGGTTCTACCAAATAGATATAGATGAAAACGATACATACAAAACCACATGTAGCGGCACATACCGCCTGGCAACACTAAGCCTAGGAGAAAAAATGGGACTAGTGGCAGATATATTGCTGAATCCACCATTAAGCAAAAAATATGAAAAATTAAAAGCTGCACTACTCACGAGAAGTCAAGATTCAGAAGAAAAAAGATTGAACACACTCTTGCACGAGATACAACATGGTGATTATCGCCCATCAAAACTCTACAGACACATGCAAACACTCGCAGGGGGGAACAGTTTAGTAAACGCTCCGCTGTTAAAAAAATTATGGCTAAACAAATTACTAAATTCTGTGCAAGCGTGCATAATTGCTATCGCTAACACACATACAGAAGAGGAAATTTTTTCAATTGCTGATAAAATATATGATTCTTTAGCAACACCACAGATTTCACAAGTAAGCCGAACGCATATAGATGGATGGGAGAAACGCTTAAATAAAACCACGCAAGCAATCGAGAATCTATCTAAACGTCTGACACAGCTAGAAATACAACAAAAAAAAAACAGCAATTTCAAAATAATTTTCACTGGGAGACCAAAGACCCAAATATACAATCATATAAACAGGCAGCAAACAAAAAGACAACTACTAACCCTTGTTGGCATTGTGGGGTTATCCACATTTTTTATTTATTTATATATACAATACATATTAGTTTTTTATAAAAAATATTTATATTAATGTTTATAATTTAAACACCAAGGCTTACTGTCAAGCAAGTAAATTTTCAATGTTTACTTGACATATTGACATACTACGATTTAAAACTTTTTTAATTTAAATTTAACTTGATTAATTGATGATAAGCCTTTGTTAAATCAAGCTTTGAAAATAATATACAATTCTGTAGATGATGTGAAAAATCGTGAATGTGCGGAATAGGATACCGATCGGGAACAGTTAAAACATTCAATCTTCTGTAGTCGCCACAAGGTCGCCAATCACCATTATTAGAAGTTCTACAATCCCAAATCCCTTGACTGAGAAGAATATCGAATTCCCTTTTTGCGGCTAACAGTTTATCGGTAGAAAGTTTTCGTACTTTTGAAACTATTGGGTTGCCTGTAGTAATAATACGAAGCTTTACTTGATGCCTGACTGGATTAGCAATACATCCATCCACAGAGAAAAAATTCCATTCTTCAAGTAATACTTGTATGCCCTCATCTAAAGAGTTGTCGTATAGCAACGATAAATTGGTCTGAGGCGCTTTAGAGACTTTGCAAATTGAATTCAATGATGTCAAAGGGTCAAGAAGCAGTTTATTTGACAAGTCCACTAACAAACCGTAATGGCTGAGAAAGTCAGTGCCAATAAATAATAGGTTTGATAACATCTGCGATGATGAAATTCCAAGTAAAATTCCGATGTAATCCTAAGTCAAGAGTAAGGACTTTACGCCCAAAGGTATTGATTATAGTGGAATTTGCTGTTGAAAGTTTAAAATTAGTGGGTGGTGGTCTTCCTGTAGAAGGAACTGGAACAACTGAAACATCGGCTCCAGTATCTATTAAAAAATTGCATTTAGAAGACTTGTCTTAATATTCAATCGGGTTATTATTTTGCCTTTTCAACCACCGCTTGAGTCGAAAGGCTAATTAGTTTTTTGTCTGCACAACAAAAGAACAAGGTTTGATACACTTGGTAGCTTTACTCACAAAATGAAGATGATACCAACATAAACCGGATTCATTACTAGAATCCTTGTGTTTAATAAAACGTCTAGATCTAGACCGAGATCTAGAATTAGACCTTGATATTCTATTGTGGTGGATGCTTTCCTTAATCGTAATTTGTAAGTCGCTAAGTTGCTTAGCTAAATTATTCAAACGGTCTATGACTGCATTTGACTGGGAGCTAGATACAGGAACGGAACATGAAAAGACACTGGGTTTGTATTGAACCTCAAAAATTTTGTCAGCACAGTTCGCCAAGTCATTAAGGTTACCAGGATTGCAAGCAAGAATCGCTTGTATATTCTCTGGAAGACGCTGAAGGCATAACTACCTTAAAAGCTCTTCCGAAACCTTATCGCCTCCTAATTCTCACATTTTTCTTAATAATTGCGAAGACTGTCGATCCCCTAAAGAAAGATCACTTAAAAGTTGGTTGAGTTTAGATACCTCGCTAGCAGATAGTCGCTTAATCAGACTCGATTTTAAATCGTCATAAGGTGTAGGTGTAGAGTGAGGTTTTCGTATGATATCACTTATAATTTTCATGATATCGCTGTCTAATGTAGCAAGGACATGATAATATTTTGTCGATTGAGAAGTAATTCCCGCGAGCAAAAGTTGAGCCTCTAGACGGTAAAACCAAAATTGAGGATTGTTCTTCCAAAAAGGAGGAGGTTTAACCGAAACCGCGGAAGCCGAATTTTGAAAATCTCCACTAGGAGTAGCCATAAAAGTTTTAAATCATTTACACAAAACACAAAACTAAATCTAGTTTAACTTAAATTTAAGGTAAAATAAAATTTGTAATGTAGTTACCAAATAAGAACTTCTTAAAGTTGAATAATCTCCCCCTTTAAAATTTTCTTTCTTCTTCTTTCTTTTATTTTTTTAAAATTTTCTTTCTTCTATTTTGTAAAATTTTCTTTCTTCTATTTTGTAAAATTTTCTTTCTTCTATTTTGTAAAATTTTCTTTCTTCTATTTTGAAAATTTTCTTTCTTCTATTTTGTAAAATTTTCTTTGTTCTTCTTTTTTCTTTATTATTAAAAACTTTTGTTTAACTTTTTCTTTAAAATTTGATCTTCTTTTATCCTTATTAACAAAAACCTTGTCGGGCTAACAATATCTGGTAGCTCTCGACCGTCGGCGTTTCCAAAATAGGGGTTTTATCTAACTGTCGGGCTAACAATATCTAACTGTCGGGCTAACAATATCTAACTGTCAGGGTCACCGATTGTGGTTGATTAATTCTTACCATTTATTATTTATCAACACACTTTTTAATTTTTTTACCACTTAATTATTTATTAACACTTATTAATATGTAAATTAAAAATCATTAAATTAACAAGACATATTTTTTAAAAATAATAAAAACAATTTTTTATATGTTAATTAAATAACCTGTAGCAAAAAAATGATATAATTTCACTACTGTTTATTTTAGTTTATAATTTATAAATATCATTATTTATTTAACAATTGTATTAAATTTATCCTCTTATAAATTATTAAAGTTGACACGTCCAGTGCAGCCTCACACCGGTATTTAGGCTTGGTCCACGTGTAAACTTTAAATAGAATATTTTTTAATAAAAAATATAACTAACTATAATTCTAAATATGTCAAGTACGTAAACTTTCTTGGCCTACTTGACATATTTAGCCTATTGCGTTTAATTTAATTCGCTTCCACAAATAAAATAACTTCCGCCACAAACCAAATAAGAAGAACTACTTTTTATTTGTCAATATGTCAAGCAAGTAAATTTTCAATGTTTACTTGACATATTGACATACTACGATTTAAAACTTTTTTAATTTAAATTGAACTTATTTCAAATGCAGAAATAAAAAGTATCCTCCACAGTATTATAAGAAGCTCGGAATTCGAGCACGAAAGTGCATTGCACCATGTTCAAAGGACTTACAGCCTTGCGTAACCAAAAACTAGAGGCACCTACGTCAATTGCAAAAGCGAAAGTAAGGAAACGATCCAGCCGCCTCTTTTTCTTCGACAACACGATAGATATAGAATTTTTAATAGACACCGGGGCTGAGATATCACACATACTTAAACGCAATTTCACCAAATCACAACAAAAAGCACAGCACTTGCAGTAAGTGGAATAGTTCGAAAAAAGGAAGCGCTAATACCAAAATTACACAGTTTAACTGATGAATATGGACGCATACTCCACAGTTATCCAGCTTAAAAGGCGCCACCGAACTTTAAAATTAAACCAACACACAACACATTACATCGCATTACAACGCATGGCAAATTACCGGCTGCACGACCACGTAACACGTGACACAATCACCCAGGATGGTATTCAACCATCCAAAACCAGGGTTAAAGCATTTGCAGACTTTCCCACCCCTAATTCAGAGAAAGGGTTACAAAGATTCCTCGGCATGATAAATTTTTATCACCGCTTTTTACCTGGAATTTCAGCCATCGCAGCACCGCTATATGATCTGCTTAAAAGCAAAATCAACATAAAACAAAAGCAAAATTTTATTTGGACAATCAATGAAGGACGCTGTATCCGTCATGATGCCATATAAATTGAGACACTTCTTTGTATATTTGTTAATATGCGCGGATATAGATAGGTTAACAATGTGGACAAATTTCAGAGCGAAATTAAGTGAAGATGCTCTTTCCATAATTCAAGATCTGTTGGAAAATGAGGGAATGAAATGAAAGCAATTTGGATTACCTGATAAAATAAATCACGACGAAATAATACAAAACACTGTGAAAGAAGAGGACTTTGCAATTGACGAACACAAAAGAATATCTAAACCAATATATTTTTAATTAAACGAAGATAAAAAATACGCATTTTACTTAATAGGAAATTCTATACTTGGCAAAACTCCAGATCGTAAATTATTCTTTGTTGATGGACCAGGTGGAAATTTAAGTCTATTTTTGAAAGTAAAGTTAATGAACAAAAAAAATCTAAATTAAATATAGTTTGTGTCATTATTTAAATTTAATTCCATTGTTGTAAGTAAAGTTAAATAAACACAAAAAAGAACTAATTAGATATAGTTCGTGTTATTTTTTGAATTTAGTATATAAAACAAAACAAAAATAAACTAATAAATAAAACAAATAGGAATATAGGAATAAACTACCAGGAGAAATTTATACTTCAAACACCCTTCGGGAAGGATAATACCTTGGGCAGTTTCCAAGGAACTTTTAATGTAGGTACAAACATACCATGCACATTTCAAGTTTTGGAAAATATGTCCGAACTCACCACCGACGGACTCTTAGGAAACGGCTTTCTTTCACAACACTTCAACATAGCAAGCCCAAAGCAACTGTTAAAGTTTCTAAGAGTCTCTAAAAAAAATATAAATTTCAGCAAGATCCATTTCTTATATTTGTCCTTTCGATAAAAGTTATTTTATCTAACTATTAGTTTTTCTGATTTTTTAATGTTTATTAAGTATAATAAAAACCTATTTTGGTAGGTTTAAATAATTTTTGCATTGATTGAATGATTAAAGGACTATTCCAACCGAAGCGTAATAAATCACAATTTCTGTGATTGTTTGTTATTTGGGTTTCCTTTTACTATCAAGCACTAATTGGAAGGTAAGTTTAATAAAATTATATCTAAAATTTGTTAATTATCAGCTCTAGTTAATTAATTATCACTTTATAGTAAAACTTATATTTAAAATTTAAAATAACTAATTTTTATTTCTAAAAATGGAATTTTAATGTAGGTTTTTTAGCCACTGATAGGCATGCCCTTCGAGGTAGTCCTTTACCTCTTTTAAATTTAATTTTTCTTCACGATATATTAATGTGTTATCCAAAAATAATGGCAGATATAATAAAACATTGAATAAGAAAATAAAAAAAATTTCGATTCTTTAAAATTTTCAAATTCGCATAAAATTTATTAAAACTTTATTTATTATTATTCTATTCATAAAAAATAGAATTAATTGCGGCGGTCATTGCGACTCAAAAAAAAAAAATAAATTTAATAAACATTATTTTTTCAATAATTAATAAATTTTCGTTTGATTAGTGATATGAAACTAAATGTATAAGGGGGACGGTGGTCTAGGCGGCATGAATTTAATGTATTTTCTGGATTTTGTAAAGTGATAATAATGAACAATAATATTTAAACTTTGTAGTTATATTTTATTACTTTAATATGACATAAAAATAATTTTGCAATTAAAAAAAAAAATTTTTATTATCTTAAAAACGCAGTAAAAGCTCTTCCACCTGCAAAAAGAATGAAAATTATGTAGAGGGTATGAAGATGAAAAAACAAAATTTTTTTCTGAATAATTGGCGCGAGTCAGAGGTTTACGGTCAGTTTTACGTCATAAAAATAGGAATTTATCAAGATAAAAAAGTGATTGTAGTATGACTATACCGAATAACATATTAAAATTGCAGGTCATTCGAATCAATATTTTTTTTTCGCCTGCGCAGTGCCAAAAAAGTAGTTTCGAGAAAAACGAGTTTAAAGTTTTCATCAGGTATATTTTGCTATAACTTTTATATACAGGCATCGCCTGTAGACCACGAAATACTTGAAATATTATCACAAAAATTTACCAGTATATTTTTGAAAGTTTATACTTTCAGAAAATTCAATAAAAAAACTTCGATTTTTTGAAAATTCAAGACCACCGTCCCTCCTTAAGCGGAAATATAGCCTAATAATAATAGGCTAATAGGATAAATTAATTAATGCAAGTAGATATAATATAATTTATATATCTAATCCTAAACTATATTTTATTTTTATATTCATTATATTTCATTTAAACTTTAAGTATATATAATCTTTTCTTGTGCTCGTCAGAGTTTCACATATTCATTTAATTTCATTTTTTACTTTTATGAAAAAAATTTTGACATAATAGGTCTTATATGTTTTTCTATTTACATTGTACAAGTATAAGAAAATCTGATTCCATCGAAAGTAGTAAATTAAATGGTAGTAAATGGTGGCCATTATTTTTATTTAAAATATATTATTATTATTATAATTATTATTATTAATTTGTAGAAAGACTGCAATAAATCTAAAATATTTTTCAAAAATTTCAAGTCAATCAGAACAAAGCTTACGAAGATAGAATCTTGGAAAGTTCTGCAAATTGCATTATCTGGCTGGATCCGACAGTTTTTAATCCGGTTTTTCTCTAAACCATATTTCTGAAGACCGTTGATATTTAATGGTAGATCTTTCAAAAATTTTTTCACATACAACAATACATTTTAAAAATTATACCAACAATTGTACAAAACACGGCCAAAAATTTAAATTTTAAATAAAAAATCAATGTTTTCCTTTGTCCAAGCATGAGCTAAATATTTATATATCTAATAGCAGAAATAATTAATTTTTTTTTGAGTTTCAGATGAGTATATCTTGAGTAATATTGTCGTTGGATTTCACGAAATATATGTCAAATATTTATTTTTTTTATGTTGAAAACTGTGAACAAAATATTTTATTAATTATATTAAAAAATTTTAGAGAAAATATGCTTTTTTCTAGACATCGAAACCAAAGTAATCCCTTAAATCATATATTTTTTTCAAAGAAAACTATAATAATATTTTGATTAAATTAAACAAAAAACCGTTGAGAAACATTAAATAACTACAATTTTTGGTATGAAATTAAATTACTACCTTAATCAAAAATCCAGGAATGATGAGATCTCGGCTGTTAATTTTTTTTTGTTATGTTGCTGAGCTTTCACGGATATTCCCACAAAAATTTAGTGTCATTTCATTATCAGTTGTGAAAGTTACGTCGAGCTGAGTATACATATGTACCTTTGAGCGTGTTCACGATTTTTGAGAATTTTTGCCTTCATTATCCGCGAATCTTTAGCTAAAAACTACACGTATACTATCCAACAACCATTGAATTCACTTCATTTGGCCCCTGTGACTTCTTGCTGTTCAATCGAATCAAAAATCCACTGAGAGAAACGCGTTTCAGCAGCCGAGAGGAGATTATGGAAAAATCGAAGATGGCCCTAATGGAGATAACTAACAACGAGTTTGAAAAACCTTTCGACGACTGGATCAAGCGTTGATATATGTGCATTGCTGTCGACGGGGAATACTTTGAAGGTTATAATATCGATTTGTAACAATAAACTGATGTTGTTTATTTTTTTTAATAAATTCCGGGAACTTCATGATCAAGGTAGTATGCTGAAAATAAGTCTAAAAATATGTTTACACTAAAAAGACGATATTAAAATTTAATACGTTATATGATAAAAAATTAAGAAAGCATAAAATACATAACAATTATTATTATCTAGTATCTACGCAATTTAGACTCTCAAATAGGAACGATAGTCTATAAAAAATATCCAGTTCAAAATTAAACTTCTTAATCCTATAAATAACAACTTCATTATATAATCTTATATTAATTTACTAAAATTGTATACATTTTATAATATTTCAAATTATTTACATGTGAATTTTTAACTAAATATCATTTTAAATGATAGATAATAATAACAAAATTTGTTTAAATATTTACTCCTTTATTTAATTTTTTATGATCCAAGTAATATCCAGTTATTCCACGAATTTTAGGTTCTAAATTCTTTTCATAGACATCAGTGTATAATTCATTGATGCTAATTTCTTTATCGTTTTTAGCATACTCAGTAGCAGCGTCGATTTCCTTTTTAGCTTTGATATCAATAGCCTTATAAAAATAACAATTTAAAAAAAATAAAAATGAAAAATGCATAGATATGAATAATGCATAATGAAATGCATAATTAATAAAGTTTTAACTTTTTTTTTTTACCTTAATTTCATCTGGGGTTAGTAAACCTTTTTCAATTATTTTCTCTTTAAATGATGTAATTGGATCTCGAGTTTGACGTACTTCCTGTACTTCTTCTCGTGTCCTATAGCTGGTACCAGGATCAGACATTGAATGTCCATAATATCGATAAGTGAATACTTCTAATAGTATAGGTCCATTTATAAGAGCATAATTAATTGCAAATTTTGATGCTAAATAAACGGCTAATACATCCATTCCATCAACCCATATTCCAGGAATAACATCACCACGTGTATAATAGTCTGTGTTACATGCACCCCGATTAGAGCTAGTGCCCATAGCTTGAAAAAACCAAATTTTATATTGTTTTCTGTTTTATTTGTTTTAAAAATAAAAAAATATATATGCATATGGTCAAAATTTTATTAAGTTTGTTATATATAATTATATAAAACCGTCTAGAATAAAAAGTAATGATAATCTAACATTATGATTATGTTGACAATTAAGGCCGATTTTTGCCAAAAATTAAATTTATTTACTGTGTCAGCCTCATGACTTATTGGCCGATGCTTAATCAGTATTAACGGTCTAAAGCTGAGATGTTTCTAATCAACACAATTTAAATAGATTTTCAATAAATATTGTGGATGGTAAAGAAAATTTTACAGAGCTTTTAAAGACATAAAAGGAATATTAAAAGTAATATCTGAAAAAAATTGTAAAAACCTAATAAAATTGTAGAAATATTTCAAAAGGCATATTCAATATTTAAGAAATTCTATATCAATTTAAAAAAATTGTAACATGTTATTAATATAACAACAACAAAAATAAAAAGATAATAATAAAATTCAGTTGACGATTTTAGTATTAGAAAGTTTATAAAATCAGGAGCTTAGACTTACAATTAAAAACGAAAATTTCACTTAAAAGTTTCACAATATTTGAGAAAATTTTATAAATAATATGATATAACAAAGATTTAAAAATGGTCATAAAAAATATGTTTTGTATAAACACATTTTTGTGTATATAAATACAGAGAAAGTTTCTAACTTCACTAATTAAATTCAAACTATATAAAAAGCATAAAGAACAACAAAAATAAGATGATGAGCTTGTTCACAAAATGAAAAAGTTCATTCATTTAACTTTCTTCTAATTTCGGTATACCCATCAAATAAAAAGTAATTATTGAATTTTTTTAAAAGTCCATTGTAAAAAAATGGGAATGTGTCTTTTAACCACCGTATAATTTTCGTTACTAACAGGCCATATGTTAAGCTATTTTGATCTGAAATTTTATTGAAATCGATGAGCGATTTACCTATGATAGCGGTTTGAATCAACCGGACATTTGAATTGCCAGACCCAGTATATATATACATATGTATAACTTAAACTTATATTAATTCATACTTCGTTTGATTTCATAAATTTCATAATGCTTGTATGAAATTCTATCACGAAATTTCTTTCAAAACATAACTTTGTTATCGAAAAGTTGAACTATAGTAAATTTATTTAGACTTATAGAATCAGTACGTTTTGCAATAATAAATATAAGAAAAATAATTTATTACTGAAAATTCCTTCTTTAATATTATTTGAGAAATTCAAGATTAAATATTCTCTTCATAAATACATATAATACATACCAAATAATTAATTAATATATATTAAAATATATGTTACAGTTATTCTATTATTTGGATTTAAAATCCCTATTCAAATAAGGATTAAATTGAAATTTAAATATTAAAGAATGAATTTTCACTTTTGATTTTAATAAATTCATGGCACAATTTTGTTAATCAAAAGTTAACTTTGGAAAATTTTAGAATTGTTAAACAATTTTCTAGCAAGCTATGTAATAACGTAATTTATGCTCAATTTAGTTTATTGTTTTGTTACGTGACCATATGTTTTTTGCAGGGGTCCATAAACCTGAGGATCAAACATAGGCACGATCAATTCAGGTGTCGTTTACCGGCAGTTGTAGCGAGCTCGCTATGCACGGCTATAGCGGTAGGTATAAAGGGATGGTTCTTGCCAACGACGATCTGATCAAATTCTCGCTACTTGAAAGGTGAATTTTCAAACACAAGCGCGCTAGGCTCGATATAAAGAGAGGCTGCATGCTGGAGAAACAGAGAAAACTAAATGAGAGGAAGAGAAAAAAAAGCTCTCGATACAAAGAAGTTAAGACCCTTTGATCGTCCATCCTATGATTGGGCTGGCTGATCGGAAAGCAAAAGGTCTGAAGGGAATAGGGTTAGGACATCTCAAAATAATAGCTTGTTATTTACTCATTATAATATTTATTTATAAAAAAAAATTAAAAAAAACCAATATATCAAATATTTATTTACAAAAAAAATTAAAGAAACTAAAATTATTCGTATCCAAAAAAACTATATATATATTTACAACCTATGTATATATATAAATAAAAGGAATGAAAGAGAGTCTATTGGCTGAAGTGCAGGTTGGAACCACACTGAGCTGATCCACCTGGCGACAAGCCGCAGTATCTTGGCATAGCCAAGAACACAGATTCAACGATTAAATCTTTCGGCTTCACTGCTCAATACCACCCGAACCCACGTTCTTGTCATGGATCTCCACGATGAGAAGTTGGGAGTAAGACGAAATAAACTTCTTCTAAAGTTCCACAACTTGTGAAAAATCCGCATTGTCTTGGCTTAGCCAAGAACAAAAAATCAAGAATTCAATCCACAAGTTGCTTCCCTCCTGAATCCGTCCATCTCGCCTCCTTTCAGCTACTTGGATGCAAATCGTAGTACAGGAGGCCTAGCCTCATGCCTGTTCAAGGAGTCCATCCAAAGGCCATTATCTCACGGTGATACCTGACTCACGACAGTCAGACTTAGCAAAAGATGCTCTATGTTCGTTCAGAACTGTCTGAGTGAAATTGAAAAAAAAAAACAGATTCGGAGGTCTCAAAACCTAAAGGGGTCAAGGGTGCGTAAAGCATTTTGTAAATCAAACCAAAAGTATTTAAAAGTTCAAAATAAGCAAGATTAGAAAGTTCTTAAATTATTGTCAGGTGATAATTTTCTTTTTTTTTTTTCTTTTAGAAAATCACAACGATTTCCCATTAGCATATTAAAAGAAAAATTTTATTAAAACCAATAAAAATTAAAAAAAAATTATAAAAAAGGTTTGTTTTTTTACCAAAGTCGTCTTTGATTTTTGACAGTTATTTCATATTTTATTTAGATGTATTATCTTAAGTTTTGATTATTTGTGTTAACATTAATTTAGATAAAAACTAAAATTCATATTATCCCAATTGGAAAATATGTTCTGGAAATTCTTTTCTTAATTTTTTTATAATAAAATTTTGCTTATATCAAAGTGTCATCCATAACTGAGATGGGATAAGTTATGGAAATTTAAATAAAGAAAATTTAAAATGCTTGGATGATGCTCGGTTAAAAACATTTTTGCCAAAATATTTGTCCGTTCTTAGTTCCAGTCACGAATGTAATGGAATTTTGAGGCAAAATTTTTAAATATTGGAGAATGAGCTATTTGAAATTTGAATTAAGAAGTCTTAAAAAGGATTATTTATCCTTCTGCACATCCCCTCAAAGGGATGAACATTAGTTCATTAGTTATAGTTATATGAAATAATCAAAACAAAAGTATTTTTGATTATTTTTAAATAAGTTTATGCGTTTATTTAACACTATCCAAAGGAAAAATTTTAGTATTGTAAGCGACAGATCACGGGGCACTACTACAAAGAGGCATCACTCTTTTAGTAGTGTAACTGAGAGGTAGAGGCGCTACCAGAGTTGACAGATCGAACACGAGGAAAAAATCAAGTAGCACGAGGATTATTAAGCAGACATTTTAGCTTTTATAAAATTATCAGCTAAACAAAAAAAAAAAACAAAAAAAAATATTGATTCGAATGACCTGCAATTTTAATGTTATTCGGTATAGTCATACTACAATCACTTTTTTATCTTGATAAATTCCTATTTTTATGACGTAAAACTGACCGTAAACCTCTGACTCGCGCCAATTATTCAGAAAAAAATTTTGTTTTTTCATCTTCATACCCTCTACATAATTTTCATTCTTTTTGCACGTGGGAGAGCTTTTACTGCGTTTTTAAGATAATAAAAATTTTTTTTTTTAATTTTAAAATTATTTTTATGTCATATTAAAGTAATAAAATATAACTACAAAGTTTAAATATTATTGTTCATTATTATCACTTTACAAAATAAAAAAATCAAAATTCTATCTAATTTAATTTGAATCTAAATACAAATTTACCTGGCAGCCAGTACTAATTTCTTCCAAGTCCAAAAAAGGCAATTCCAAAGAAAAAAGTTACAAAGCTTAATAATTCTTCTTTTCGTAATTTTTTGGCCTTAATTTCAAATTAAATTCCTAATTAATTACTGTTCCTAATTCAAATATCACATTTGAAAATTCTACAAAAAAACGAGCAAATTAAAATTATAAAATAAATTATCACAATATACTTTATTACAAAAGTTAAAAAAGAAAGAATTGTTTTCATTTTCAATTAATACACGTAATTAATTATATAAAAATTGTGTTAAAGGTTCTTTTACCTTTATTTTGCTATATAGAAATTTAAACACTACATTCAACAGTCAACTTATAAAAAATCACGTCGGAGTCAGGGCATCAGGACCGAAACATGCCTCACTTAGTGCCAACCTCAAATCAAAAGCAAGCGGAAACTATGTGGTGCTTTTACCGCAATACTTGAAATAGAAAAACATGAAGGAACCAGTATTAGATGTCGAGCTAACTAGATTCTGGATCATAGCTAAATTTTATAACGGAGCGAATTGCAAGAAGGCTTAGACTGAAGACAGCAAAATTGAAGGCATAGGGGTTTTGACGCAAACAACTCAGAAACGGGTCAATGTTACAATAAGATCCTGCATCAATTTTTTCCAAGCGTCATGGGAAACTTTCATCTTGACAAACATCATCTCGGAACAACCTTCAACTAAATTCAATATAGCAATCTGGCATATACCTGCTAACATACCACTCGCTGATCCAACCATCAACCATCGCCAATAGACATGCTCATCGGGGCGGAACTATACTACAGCATTTTATCCATAGGGCAAATCAGATTAAGCAACTCATTACCCATATTGCAAAACACTGTATTCGGATGGATTGTAACAGGGAAGGTGAATAATGCATTATGTAACTCCACAGAAAGGTGTGGAATTAATAATATTGTCGAATTTTTAGAAACACAGATCGAAAAAAGATGGCTTTTAGAAAATGTGGATTTGCAAATGAGAAAATTTACAATGGCGGAGGAGGAGCAATGTGAAATACACTTCAAACAAACTATGAGGCGACATGGCTCCAGTGGTAGTCAGCGAAAAAATCTTCCTTTAACAATTACGGACTGGAAAGTGTGACTGGGATGCAGCACTTAGGCAAGAACTACATCATTATTGGGGTAATTTTCGTCACGAGTAAAAACAACTACACAACATTAAACTGCCCAGGCATGTTTTTACATATAAAACTCCGAAAACTACCCAACTACATCTTTTTTCTGATACACTGGCAAAGGCATTTGGCGCAGAAGCATACAGTCGAACAATAGACAAGGAACAGATTACCACAGTGAGATTATTATGTAACAAGTCTCGTGTAGCACCATTATAGACATCTACTATACCACGTTTAGAATTGTGCACAGCTTGGACAATTCAGGAAACTAATCATTGCCTTAGTGCAATGCGTATTCACCCAGCGGTGAAATGCTCTTAAAATTCGATGCATTCCTCCGTTCTGTACGCAGGGATGTATGTGAAACTTTTGCCATTTTTTATGTCTTTTTAATCTCTTTTCTTAGATATTTTTAGATAAATTTATTAAATATATAATTTAAGCTAAGGTTTAATTAATAAGCAAAAGTTTTTTCCTCTTTTTTTACAAAAAATCGGCTAAAATGCAACAAAGCTTTCATTTCTTTTCAATTTAGCACGATCATGATATCATATACAAAATTTTTCTAAGTCTTTGACAGTTGTCTTAGACATTTTGCGTGAAATGTAATCTGTGTCAAAGTGTAATTTTAATTTAGTGTTAATAGTGTTATTTAATAGTGTAATTTAGTATTATAATTATAATTGCTAGTTAACAGTGTTTAATTTAAATAATAATATAAGATATTAATCATAATGTTTCAATTATCTACAAATCTTTCCGTACTGCGTATACGAAAAGTATTTTACTTAGAATTTTGCTTGTTCTTTAAAAAAATTGTTAGCTTAATGTTATATGTGTAATTTTGTATATAACTGAATAAAATTTTATTATAAAAATTTCAATTTGTTTTATTTAAATAAAAATAACTAAAAAATTCCTAAAGTATTCTGAAATAGCAGGCATGCGCATTATAGCAAAAAGATAAGAGATTGTATATATACAAAAAACTTTCAAAGAGAATCCGAAAGCTCACCCAGCTGAAAGCTCGATAGTTCCCTTTGCAATGACATCGCCGTGTTAAATGCGATCAATCCCCCCATATAGCGTGGAATCTATAAAATAACATTTATAGTGGACGTTATACATCGCATCGTCCAGTTAAGAGCGAATTTTCACCGCTGGGCAATTACTACAAGCTCATGAGAATTGAAGAGAGAATATTAGAACAACACATTCTCTTCCAACTCACGTTAACGTTAGTGTCATCAGAGAACTGTGAATCCTATAAGGTTACGCCAGTAACAGTACTAACCAATGGCTCATTCTTTACCATACGAGCATCTTCAACATTTTTATTAGTCAACTTATACCGAGATAAATACTATCCTCTCAAAACAGAAGAACTGCATGACTGCCAGATTGCATCAAACGGCAATCATCTCTGTCGGCAAAAATACGCCGTGCTACGACTAAGTTCCACATCAAGTAGCTGCGAAATGGATTTTCTGAACCACATTCAACACCCAAACACCTGTCATACAATCAGAATGAAAAATGGATTCCATTGGGTTCAACTCTGCAGCTAAAACCAATAGATCTACGCCATGTCAACAACAACCACAATGAATCTGATTTGTGGAAGCAACATAACCCATGTTACACTGACCGAAACTGGAATTCTGAAATTAAACAGTAAATGCTCAGCATTCATTATTCAGGGACACCACACGTACCCTTCACACAGTCGATTATCATTTACACCTGCGAGCAATTTGACCTTATCACCTTGACCTTGATACAACTTAATAAAATGCAAGCATTTGAAAGCAAAGATAATGACAACGACAACGCAACTTATAATTCAACCAGAGAAGAAATATTGACGTTAAAAAACCGTCTAGATCAGCTTAAGGTGCAATCAAAGGGAGCAATACACAGTTTATGATATACACCAATTCATAGTCGGATATGGATCATTAGCACTAACTATGACCATTATATTCTAGAAGGCTCGCCAACACCTATGTGCAAAAACGTATAAAAAAAAGCCCACCATCACCCAACAAGATCCAACCACCAGTAAAAACGAGTCATCCCGTGTCAAAACAGAATTCCTCGTATAAAAATCAGCTGAATACACATTCAGCAGGGGGCGAGGATATTGAATCCCTTACATTTTGTATATTTTTTATTGCGCTTATCATACTATTTGTATATTTAAATACATTGCAGCGTATTGTAAAACAATGTATCACAATGTCCAGTACATTTGTTGCAGCATAAGCAGATAGTTATTTTGTTTATGCTACTTAGCACGACCCCTTCATATCAGCAAAATTTGTTTACGGTCTAATTTTATTATAATGTCAAAATACACAGACGATTGAGATTGTTGTCGTAGTCTAGTGTCTTGATTCTCTGTCTCAATTGTTGCATCAAAGCTGTAAAGATATCAAATTTGTTGTCATCGCTTGTGTTGTGATATGGCTGTTCCGTAAAATCACGCGCCTTAACTGGTGGAGCCTTTGGGGGGTCTGCGATCCTAGTGGATAAAACTTTATACCACTAGTCTAAGGTTGCGGTTTCGTAATTGAAGCCACATAAACTTATAAAACTTTATCACAAAAATTTATTTCATTAAATTTAGCAGATTTTGTGAAATCAATTTAATACATTCGACATCAGTTGATGTCACTCAAAGTAACATCCAGTAGGATAACTGAGTAAAACTTGGAATTAAATTTAAAAAAGAATATCTATTCATTTAAGAGGATCATTTTTTCTGCAATTATGATAAATTTTTTTTTATTAAGGGGGAAGTAAGATATTTGGAGTTTACTCCTTAAGAAACGATATATAAGGCCTACGGTATGAAAAACTAAGGGGAGTGAAATTTTGCGTAACCGTAACGCTGATTTTAAAGTCTCAAAAATTTTTTCAGTTACTAGGTGATCATAGCCATCAGAAAGTAAGATAAAGTTAAGAGGCAACCAGAGGCTTACAGCCGAGCGGACACCGATAACGAGATTACAGTAAAAAATGTATTCAGAGTGCCGGCTTACAGCCGAGCTGACACCGAAGACTATTAAGTCGATATGGGTAAATCAATAGGAATCGGCTGAAAGTGTTCAGAGTGCAAACTTACTGCGACTGGCTGGAGAGATTATTAAAGCTGATTGAGATGGCTGAAGATTATTAGCTTATTCCGTACATGTTGTCGGCTGAAATCAGCCTGAGTAGGCTCATGAAATGTTGTCCTTATTTACTGCTTGCTGAGCTCAAATTAGAATTCAATGTGTTTTTGTATTATTTAATGTATAAAAATATTTTGTTTGTTTTAATTTTTTTCTAATTTAATTTTAAATACATATAAATTTGAATGTAATTTTAAATTTTATGACCATTATAACCAAGTTTGTTTTTTTGGATGGGGTTTTGTTGCTGAATTCAGTTTTTAATTAATATTTAATTTTTCTGTACACATGCTGTTTTTTTGGAGGTGTGTAGACATAGAAAACAATTCTTTTCTGATTTACAGCAAAATTAGACAAGAATATTTAGAATTTTGCATTGAAAATTGTGATTTATCAGTGGAAGATATAAGTCGGTTTTTAAGTGTTGTGATATTTTGTGGAAGGACATTTTTGGACAATAGTTTTATGGTACTAAATAAAAATTTTCTAAAAGATAGTTAATTAGATTTCAAGTATTTTATTTTGTATATGGGGCTTTTGCAAAGGAGCACCATTGTGACGTAATACACCATTGTGGCCAAAAACGATAGAAAGAAAAAGAATGAGTCCCATGTCAGTATTCCTAAAACATAACTGTCTCTGTAATTAATAAAAATCTATTTGCTTACCAAGATAACCATGAAAAACGCTTACTAATATAGTCACAGCAATATTGAAGTAATTTAACTCTTAGATACCCAACGAGATTAATAGATTTAAACATATCAAATCACATAAACTGACGTTAAATATACAAGAAAATTATAAAAATTAGTTTCTTTACACTAATTAACTCTCAAAAGTCTTTTTATTTCTTTGGATTAATTTAATGTTAAAATAAAATGAAAGAAAAATAAATTATTTTTTTAAAAAAAATTTCTTTTAATTTAAAAAAAAAGAAAAAATTTATTTTAATAAAAAAAAATAAAGTGCTCGTGAGCCTCTGAAACCAAGCGCTCTTTAAGTCCTTCAAACTAAAAGCTCTTAAAGCCCTTTAAAACAAGCGCTGGTGCCTAATGATATGCAATGCTAAAACGTCAATGAAGGCTCTCATAAAGACCAAGCACTCGGTGCTGTTTAGGAGCGCTCGATTCCCCGCTGGGTATATTTTTCATATGAACATATATGTTCAAATGTTACCATGTCAACACTGAGGCCATCCAACTAATGGACACCACCAACAAAATTAGGCGACTGCAGCGGGTCAAGCCGCACGAATTAACATTTGGGACTGATTAATGGGTCAGCATCCCTGCTAAACTTCATTTAAGTAGTTGTTAGGCTAAGTTAACTAATAAATTAATTAATTTTAATTAAGATGGTAGTAAACAACTGTATAAAAAAAAAAAAAATTAGCAAATGTATAGAAATAAACCAACACTTTTGAGGAATGCATCACACATACAACATCTTCATCCCTCAAAACAAGCTACAAAACAAGCTTCAAAACAAGTTCTAAGCTGAAATAAGCTTGTAAATAATCTTTGGTAAGTTTGCACTCTGAGCAATTTGAGCATATTCGTATTGATTTACCCATAACGACTTTATAATCTTCGGTATCGGAGTCGGCGTCAGCTTGGCTGTACGCCGGCACTCTGCAGGTAGCCTAAATGTAAGTATGAAATAAGATGGGCGACAACAAAGTTAAGCATATGACGAAAGTTCGAAGATGCTGACTTCAGCACAGGTATTGTAGTATGTGCTATATATATATATTATATATATGCCTACCTAAATCCGCCATTTAAGACGATTTTTCATATGAACATTGACTTATGGTACTAGGCGATCATAACTTCTATCAGGTTCATATACTAGAGCGCTAGGCTAAAACAAAGACATTGATGTGTTCATATGAAAAATGAACTAAAGCTGATATTGATATATATATATATATATATATATATATATATATATTTGGTTACATATATACCCAGCGGGAAAAATTCGGTCGATAGGTTCCGCGTGGAGGGCAAGTTGGCACACAGCAATGTTATTAAATAGAATCCGTGCAGCAGTGATATGTTAGATACAAAAAAGCGCAGAAAGGGAACATATCCATTTTTAAATGTGTGCGTACATATCCGCGTAATATATTCTCGGTTTATGCATATAAATATGTATAATGATATATATATTTTTTTTCTCTGTCACACTACCTGAAAATGAATATATGTTTTGTTTGATAGAAAAGGGTAAAGGAAACTCATATTTTTTTATATTAATATATTTAGTTTTTTTAATTATATTAATTACATATAAATTACACAAATTATTTAATTAAAAATAAATTTATTTAAACAATATACACTCAAAAATACGTATAATTTAACACGGTATCACTCACAAAACAATAACAAAAGAGGGTATTTACATTGAGGCAGGCACCAATTCGGAAATTTTCCGCTATAAATCTCACTCCACTAAAATATATGAATATGTGTTGGTAAAATATTACAGATAACGTGTATATAAAAATGTGTATTAGTAAGATGCCAAGCATGAGGCAGAAATATTTCTATATATATACGAAGTAAACTCCAGTCGCGTGTCGGAGGTGGCATACTTTTTTTTTCTTTATTTTCTTTTTTTATTTTTTTTATATTAATGTACAACATATTAAGATTATTGTGTGAAAATTAGAAGTCGATTCGAGTAAAACTAACGAAGATATGGAATTATAAGTCTTCGCCTCTCTCTACCTTACTAGTAATATTTCTACTTTTAAACGCGTTTTTCTCACACTTAGCTTTTTCATAGTCGGTGTCCACTGTAGCTCGAAAGCTACTGCATTGATAACTTTCTTCCTATACATATATGACGAGGTAATGATGTCGAGTTGTTTTTTTTTATTATAACATTTTTTAAGATAGCAAAAATTTCGATTTTTTTAATGAAAAATTAGTATTTTAACTTCTGAGGGCTGTAAAAAGTTAAAAATTCGATAAAAAAAAAGTTGTTACTTGCAGAGACTAGTTAACTGATAATATGATTTTGGTTTTTCGATTACAAACAATCCAGTGATGAGTTATGAGGGGCACCGCAACCAAACTTTTTTATAAAGCGTCTTCGGGTATTAGCTGCCAACGGCTCATATCTTAATGAAAATGAATAAAAATTGTACAAAATATTGTGTACCGGCACATACCGTCTGGCAACACTAAACCTAGGAGTAGAGAATTGCTTTTTGGACAGTTGGACAGTAGTTAACAAAAGGTGGACTTGGCGACACGTATCCAAATAATCAAAGCAAAAATAAATTAATTAAATATGTGTAAAGTTAAGAAATTAAGAAATAAATATGTTCAGTGTTTAAATAAATAAATAAATAAATACAATAACACACGGAACAATTGGTGACCCCGAAAAGTGCGGTACTTACATTAGACACACGTGGAGCAATTTAGGTTAAGTGAAAAGCAAAATTGCAGTCTTTATTCTGCGCAATCAATCAAAACTTTAAAGGAAGAACAGAGTTATTTAAAAATAAAAACAATAATTTTTCAACCAAAAAATATATCTTAAATTTCTGAATGCTTTACATATATATATATATATTCGACAAAATATAACTGTTGGTGGTAATGGGTAATGAATTACTGTTATTCAAAATAATATTATCATTTAGGCTTCACTAGAATAAATTAATATGCATATAAAATATACATATTCTAGAGTAACGGTGAAATTGATCAGATATTAGTGTTCATATTTTAAGGATATATATAACTGAATACAATACGCAGAAATTTCTTACATTTCAATTGAAATTTTAACAGTTTATTTTTGTTCATATTTCAAAGATATATATAACTGAATACAACACGCAGAAATTTCTTACATTTCAATTGAAATTTTAACAATTTATTTTTGTTAAATTTTTATTACCAAATATAAATAAAAAGGCACAAATATATTTGAAGGTAAAATAAAATATCAACAGAAAATATTAAATACGCCCACACCAACAAAGTTGTCAGAACACGCTTTCTTCGGGTACATTTAATAAGCATGATGCCGGCAAATAATGACAAAAACGAAGAAAAATCCACAGTACCACAGTTAAACAACCAGAAAACCTCCCTTTTGGAGCAATAGACCAGACTTATGGTTTCTGCAGGTAGAATCAATATTTCGAGTAAAAAAGCTGACATCCTCAAACACTAGGTATGACCACCTTGTGGCTTCATTAAACGCAGAAACAATGGGTCTAGTGGCAGATATATTGATGAATCCTCCATTAAGCGAAAAATACGAAAAGCTGAACTACTCACGAGAAGTCAAGATTCAGAAGAAAAAAGATTGAACACACTCTTGCACGAGATACAACATGGTGATTATCGCCCATCAAAACTCTACAGACACATGCAAACACTCGCAGGGGGGAACAGTTTAGTAAACGCTCCGCTGTTAAAAAAATTATGGCTAAACAAATAACTAAATTCTGTGCAAGCGTGCATAATTGCTATCGCTAACACACATACAGAAGAGGAAATTTTTTCAATTGCTGATAAAATATATGATTCTTTAGCAACACCACAGATTTCACAAGTAAGCCGAACGCATATAGATGGATGGGAGAAACGCTTAAATAAAACCACGCAAGCAATCGAGAATCTATCTAAACGTCTGACACAGCTAGAAATACAACACCAAAAAACACAGCAATTTCAAAATACTTTTCACTGGGAGACAAAAGACCCAAATATCCAATCATATAAACAGGCAGCAAAAAAAAAAACCTTGTTGGTATCATAAGAAGTTCGGAATTCGAGCACGAAAGTGCATTGCACCATGTTCAAAGGACTTACAGCCTCGCGTAACAAAAAGCTAGAGGCACCTACCTCAATTGCGGCAGAGAAGGTAGGGAAACGATCCAGCCGCCTCTTTTTCTTCGACAACACGAAGTGACGATATAAAACTTTCAATAGACACCAGGGCTGAGATATCGGTAATACCTAAACGCAATTTCACCAAATCCCAACAAAACAAACTACAAAACTAGTAACAGTAACGGGTCTCCTACTTATACTTTTGCCACTAAGCAACTCAACGTAGACCTAAACTTAGATCGAAAATTCAACCATACATTCGTTATAGCGGCTGTCGACCATGCCATTCTAGGCGCTGACTTTTTATACAAATTCAATTTGAAAGTTGATTTAAGAAACAAGAAACTAATTGACAACTCCACAGCAATAGCAGTAAGTGGAATAGTTCGAAAAAAGGAAGCGCTAATACCAAAATTACACAGTTTAACTGATGAATATGGACGCATACTCGACAGTTGTCCCGCTTTAAAGGCGCCACCGAACTTTACCATTAAACCAACACACAACACATTACATCGCATTACCACGCATGGCAAATTACCGGCTGCACGACCACGTAGGTTAAACCCGACCAAGCACCAAATAGCAAAGGTTGAATTTGATACCATGGTCAGGTTAGGAATTTGTCGTCCATAAGCATCGGATGTAGCTTCGCCACTACACTTAGTACCCAAACATAACTCGGAAGGCTGGAGACCGTGTGGGGATTACAGACAGCTTAACGCTGTCACGCAAGCCGATAGTTACCCGCTCCCTAACGTCAGCGATCTGAACTTAAATTTACACAAAAACAAAATATTTTCGAGGATCGACCTAGTTAGAGTGTATCATCAGATACCTGTGGCACCGGAGGACGTGTACAAAACTGCTGTAACCACACCTTTTGGACGTTTTGAATTCGTAAGAATGCCTTTTGGCGTCAAAAACGGCGCGCAGACATTTCAACGTTTCATTAACGAAGTACTCAAAGGATTAGGTTTCGTTTTCGCTTACATCGTTGATATATTAGTCAGCAGTACATCACAACAATAACACAAAGAACATTTATATCTATTATTTACTAGGCTCGTAAAATACGGCATCAATGTAAATCCTGCCAAATGTGTTTTTGGGGCAAGGGAAATCGAATTTTTAGCACACAAAATCACCCAGGACGGTATTCAACCATCCACAACTACGGTTAAAACGATTGCAGACTTTCCCACCCCTAATTCAGAGAAAGGCTTACAAAGATTCCTCGGCATGATAAATTTTTATCATCGCTTTTTACCTGGAATTTCAGCCATCGCAGCACCGTTATGTGATCTGCTTAAAAGCAAAACCAACATAAAACAAAAGCAAAATTTTATTTGGGCAACCTCACACGAGCTAGCATTCAAAAAGATGAAAGACTTACTACAAAAACAAACGTTGCTTGCACACCCTAATCCAGAAGCAGATCCAAGCATTTGGGTAGACGCCTCCACAGACGCTATCGGAGCTGTTCTACAACAATACGATTCAGGTCAATGGAGACCTATAAGTTTTTTTTCTAAACGTTTACAACCAGCTGAACGAAAATATTCTACGTTCTACAGAGAACTTTTGGCTATTTATACAGCAGTTAGAAAATTTTGGTATTACGTCGAAGGGATTGAGTTTACGATCTATATGGATCACAAACCGCTCACAACAGCCCTGTGTTCAAAATCCGAAAAAACGCCAAGGCAAGCTCGACACTTACAATACATCTCCGAGTTCACTAATGACATTCGACACATCAAGAACACAACAATTTTTGTAATTTTTCTATATCAGCCTTGTTAATATATATATTTATATTTGGATTAAAAATAACCTTGAGTTTTAGGGAGTACAACTTCATTTAAGCATAATCCCTTTCTCTGGATTATCTATTTAAGATATGCTTATAGTCAATGTAAATGGCTTTTTCTTTCTTAAGATAGTCAATCAACAGAATATCTTAAACATAAAAAAAATCAGAAAGTATTGTATAAAGAAACCCCTGTCTCTTAAAATCTATTAAAACTGAAAGGGACAAATTTATCATATGATTTTTTGAAAAATTGTAATAGATTTGCAATGAGTTTTACAACTAGTTTGACCATGGCTATTAACTTTGATACGTTTTTATGAGCAGCATTATAGATAGAAGAAAATTTATTTAAAACCAGTTCTTACAAAAAAAATGTATAGAACTATCAAGTTTTATTAGTCAACAAAAAACTAGAATAATTGATTTAATTGGTTTAATATCAATGTAAATCTATTTCTTTCTTTAATTTTAGCAAAATTGATTAGTAGTCCTAGACCAGCTGGTTTAAACTAAATGATCTTACTTGTAGGCCGCAAAAAATTATTTGAATTAAATTATTTAAATAAAACAAAATAAAAAATTTACCAATAAAAAAGACATAAAAAGCGTGTTTTTATATTCTGTCGCTTTCCACTGGCTAAGCCAAAAGTACAAATCTACTACGTTTTTGTACTTCCAGTTGGAAGTGAAACTTGTACATTTGACGTTTGACAATTTAAATTTTCTCATTGTATGAATTTTATTTTTATCTCATTGTATTAAATTTATCTAAATATTTACCTTCGCAATGTTCCATTTTAATTATTATTCTCTTTATTATTCAGCCGAAACGTTAAATGTTCAAGTTCCACTTCCAACTGGTAGTACTAGAAGTACAAAAACGTAGTAGTGTCATGTAAACGATTTAACGCAATTTTACTACCAATTACCTAATAACTAATCTGTCTTTGTTCGTACCAATTCCCACATTTTATATGTTTCTTTAAAATATGCAAAACTATTTAAATGAAAATGAATTTTGTATAAAGCTTAAGTCTGAAATAAAAAAATAAATGAAAAGAGTTTATATATTATTATCATATATTATTATTATTATTAACATTAATAATGTTAATAATAATAATAATAATGATAATAATATATATTAAATAAATATATATATATTGGTACATATACTAAAAATTGGTATATAGCCTACAATTAAATTATATATTTTGGATTTTGTCTAGACTTAAGATCTATTGAAAGCTTTGGAGACTTAAGACTTAAATTCTAAATATTATTATTAACGGATTCAAATCCAGAATCTTCTTTGAGCTATTTTGATAAAGAAATGGAAAATGGACATCAAAGAATTAATTCTGAAATGTATAATGAAAGTATCGAAAATATAGACCAATTCAATTATGAAAAGGAAAGGTAAATTTTTATTATCCTTTTATCTTATTTGTAGCCAAATAATTTCTTATTTGTTTAACCGCTTGAAATGCTATTATTTTATTGAATTATGTAAACGGGATGCTACACTTCAACGTAAAAGTAATTTGCAGTTTGTTTCTATTACACGACTGAATAAATAATTGAAAATTTAAATAAATCAAACACATTTATTAGAAAAATTATGTAAAGGTTTTGATTGGATCTATCAGGATGTTCTTGTTTGTCATGTAAGATATGTATTTTTAAATAGAAATACATTTTTACTAGTTTTATGTTTCTAAGTATTTTATGGCTTAGAAAAACCCAAATCTAAAAAATTTTTTCCTTTGCACTTTCCTGCAAGCTATGAGTAATAAAATAATTAAGGATTATTTATGGCGGGACTTTCTTTAAGTCTTATTTAAAAAAAGAAAAGATCTATAAAAAAAATAAATTCAACAATTGCTACAAATCATACCAATTATTAGCAAAACTAAAAAAAAAACTTAATAGCAAGAGGCATAAATAAACACTAAATGTCAACTGTAAACAGTAATAACAAAAATTAGCAATATTTAAGTTTAACTCACAATAATAATCAAACAAAACTAACAATCAATAATAATAGAGAATATTCTACTAAAAAAAGCAACCTACATTAAGAAAAACTTGTCAACCAGATTTTGGTACACCCATTCAATATGATTGAATCGGCAGCTGAAGCTGCTACTGTAGCAGCTACAGACGCCGCTCCTGTAGCAGCTACAAACGCCTTGGTCTGCGCTGGGCTTATCACGTACAAAGTCCCATGAACTAAAAGAAAATTGCAAGTGTAGCAAAAAAAAAAATATTGCATTACTTGGTGTCTATATTAGCGATTTGGACAGCGAACTGGAAAGCGAATTGGAAAGCGATCTGAGGCGTGGTAACATTTAGAAGTATATGAACTCCAATAATTACATTACAAGTTATTCAAAAAATACAATTTGTACATTTAAACTAATTTTATTGCATTTATAATGCATTATTATTTTCGAAAAGTATATTTAATATAATAAAACTAGTTAGAAGGCATAAATTATATACATAATTCCAACTAAAATGTCAAATAATTATTGCAGTCAATATACTTCTGAATGTAAATCTGGAAAGCAAAATCTGGAAAGTGATCTGAGGCGCGGTTACATTCAATAGTTTTTTGAGTTTGACATTTAGATTGAAAATATTATAACTTATACTAATTAACTAGTTTTATTATATTAATGTAATTATTGCGGTTCATATACTTATAAATGTAACCACGCCTCAGATCGCTTTCCAATTCGCTTTCCAGTTCGCTGTCCAAATCGCTAATCTAGACACAGCCTTATAGAAAGCCAAAATTGCATGATAGAAAGGTACTATAAAAGAAAGTAATTTTCTTTAGAATAGAGAGTGTTTGTAAATTTTTTCTGGAAGCAACAAAACCGGCTGAAACTGGCCAAGACTTTGTTTAAAGAAGAAAAAAGTAACTTAGATTAAAGCTTAAAAAATAATTAAAACTTAGAACAAATTTGTGTATGATTGAACTTATAATAAAAACTGAAAAAATAAAAAAAAACTTTGAGAAATTTCTTGAATTATACTTAGAATAATTTTTTTCATTAAACGGACTTGGAATATTTATTTTAAACAAAATACAGAATAATTTTGAAATAAAAGTGTAAACAAAAAAAAAAGAAAAAGAAAAAGGGGACTTTTATAATAAATAATTTTTAATAATAAAAAGTTTTATAAAACGACTTGAAATATTTTTTAAAATAAAACACTTAGAATAATTTTTAATAATAAAAAGTTTTATAAAACAACTTGGAATATTTCTTTTAAAATAAAAGATAGAATATTTTAAAATAAAAGTGAAAAAAAAAGACTTGTTTAGTTTACAGCCTTGTTTGCTCATTTCTCTTATCGGTTACTACGAAAACAGTTAAGACCGGCCGATACTGGCCAAAACTTTAACTGTTGGACCATAAGAGCTGAGATAGTACGAAAGCAATTAAGACCGGCCGAAACTGGCCAAAGCTTTAATAGCTATTCTCAGTTAAACATAGAAGTTTTTTGTAATTTTATGTGTACAAGAACTATTTTGTTAAAAATAAAAATAAAAATTATCTAACTATTTAAAAGCCTTCTTGTTTGTTCATTTCTCTTATCGGTTACTACGAAAACAGTTAAGACAGGGCCGATACTGGCCAGAACTTTAACTGTTGGACCATAAGAGCTGAGATACTACAAAAGCAATTAAGACCGGCCGAAACTGGCCAAAACTTTAATAGCTATTCTCAGTCAAAAACAGAAAACATTGTATACTTTAATTAAAAAATCCAGTAACGTGTACTATCATTTCCATCACCTGAAAAAAGGCAATCCTTGTTATAAATAATATAACAGTAGATTTATACTTTTAGCTTAGCCAGTGGAAAGCGACAGAATATAAAAGATTTGTTTCTTTATTATGGACCATGGACCGTCCATGGTCCATAAGTAACAACTTGATACATTCTTTTCATTCTAGTCTAATTTGGAACAGCCGTCATTTTGATGGTTTTATTTTTATCAGTAAAAATTAATGTTAAAAAATGAAATTTCTTTAATATTTTTTACTTAAAGCCCTTCTAATTCCAGATATGGACAAAATACCAGACGTGGTCAAAAGCCTAAAAGATGCTCTCTGGTGCACCTGGTGGATTCAACTCATGGAGAAAAAGTGTAGACAGGATACTAACCATTTATGATCATCTGAAACGTACTCCGAAATATTATGGTATTCTTAGCGTCATCGGGAATAAAGTTGTTGACATGCTGATATTGCCTAAGAGTCCTAAATTACCCCTCTTAACTGGAAAAGTATATCTAAAAGCCTCACAATGCACTACGCGGATAAGAGAGACCTTGAAAAGCTCGAGTACCAAATGATAGCTCTAGTTCAATGCAACGACACTATTGCAGAGTTTTATCAGACAGTTTACCAGCACCTTTCTCTGATGCTTTCATACATCGAAATGAGTAGAGAATTTTTAGAAAACATGACGCAGTCTTACAGAGATAAAGACCTCGATACGTTGTGAGGGGACTAAAAGGAGATTTGCCAAGGCTCCTCAAAATAAAGTAACCTGAAGACCTACCCCAAGCTTTGCACTTATGTTTGAAGTTGCAAAAAGTTGAATATCGTACTCACAATCAGTATGCAAATGATAGCCAAGGAAGCTTACGGAAGTACTAACAACCACTAACACCTCTTAGGCGAAGCCCTCCAACAAATGTTTTCGCTAAATATTCAGAGTAAACAAAACCCTTTGGAAAGGATATATGGAAATCGAACCCAATATCAAAATTCCATTAAGGCAACAGGCCTTTGAAACTATTAACTACACTTCAAGTAACTTACGCCTATCGCATTTAAGGCCAAACCAAAAATTTAGATAAAAAAATATTATTAAGGAATACCCAAATCTTCTATCTTACCCTAACAAGAAACTTACTTTGCCCCAATATCTTTAAGAACATCAAAGCAATAAGTGTCCAAAATTGAAGAAATTTCACAATTTGGGAATAAAAATAAATTACAGGATTTTCATTTCAAAGGAAGCTATTACATATCAAATATTACCAGACGTTTTACAACCACTCCTACGTTGGGAAATACTCCCCTTCATTAGAGAAGATAAAAGAATAAAATAGATGCACATTAATAATACAAACGCAATTCAACACTTGCAAACTGAGGCAGTAACGGACAGATTCACAATGCATGGAAGAATAGAAGCAATATTTGCTTCACTTTTTTATAAAAAAAAAAATAATATAATTACAAAAGAAAAAATAGAACCATAAGAATCAATGACTAATAACAAGGGCGACGCCACAGGTTCCTATGGCAATAAAATTTAACAAAATCCCATATTTTTAGCAATCGAGGACGATTGAATTTAGCCATGGAGGAGTTAACACGATACAATCTTACATGGTGTTTTGTTTGTTCACGTTGCAAATTAAGCAGATAAGGAGCCAAATTCTTTCTGCTTGATTTGCGATGCTACAATGAACAGAACCATGTAACAGCTAGAGAATATTCGCCGTGGGCATCAACATATACAATAAGAAAGATTTTCTTATACGTGTATATATAATATAATAAGAAAGAGTTCTTATATATCCTATATAATCCTATAATATTTAATTCACACAAAAATTTAAATTTATTGCTTCAATCTATACAAAAAAATAAAATGAATTATTTCAATAGTATTAAATAATAAGGACACCAAAAATCAAAACAAAATATTGTCAATTATAATATTTAGTTAATTTTTAATTTGTTCTTGCTTACCATAACCATTATTTTCACAAACAAAAATACATGGGAGTTTCCATAGGGCAGCCATATTAAATGATTCAAATACTTGTCCTTGATTAGCAGCACCATCACCGTATAATGCTAAGCAAACACCATCATCGCCTCTATACTGGCATGAGAGAGCAACACCAGCTCCAAGTGGTACCTATATATATATATATATATATATGTATGTATGTATCAAAAAATCAATTTTATTTTTAAATTACAGGTAACCCTCCTATAACGCGGTTCACAAAATGCGGATTTTTTCCCACAACGCGGTATTCCTACAACGCAATTTTTTTTAAATTTACTATTTTTACTAAAAAAAAGATTTTCCCCGTAAATAAAAAAAAAACCCTCATAATTCAAATTCATGTGTACACACACTTTTTGGATAAGTTTTTTTTGTTTTAGCAATGCCTTTGCGTTTGCAAAAGAATTGCTATATTCTCTGGATTCATATTTAATTGTTGTTGTATAACTTTATTTTCATTTCGGCAAAACAGATGCAAAAGCATTTTTGGTTTTTTTTCGGTTAACAAGAATATGAATTTACACATTCAGAGAAAAAAAAGTAAAGTTAAAAGAGTAAATTCAAAAATATGTACCTTAAAAAAACCAATTTTGCGATTTGGAACCAAACTCTGATTTTTGTATGAAGTTAATGTCTCCTACAACGCGATTTCTTACAACACGGTATTTTTTAGGAACCTATCTACCGCGTTGTAGGAGGGTTACCTGTATATTTATAATTTTATTATCCTTACTTGAGCACCAACAATGCCATTTCCACCAAAAAAATGTGGTGCATACATATGCATTGAACCTCCTTTACCACGAGCACAACCAGTTTTACGTCCTGTTAATTCTGACAGAACACCTACTGCTGGTACTCCCATTAAATATGTCCATCCATGGACACGATAAGCTGATATGATATTATCTTGTGGACGCATAGCTGCGTTCATTCCTTTCAAAATAATTAAATTTAATGATTATAAATAAATAAAAAAGTAACAAACCAGTTGCACATGCTTCTTGACCAGAATATAAATGACAAAAACCTCGTACTATTTTTTCTTTATATAAATTACCAGCTGAGGTTTCTAATCGACGAATTGTTTGCATTTTTGTGTAAAAATCAGTTGCAGTCTCTTTATTGATTGTAATATTGGTTGGTGGACCAGTATGCAATCGATGTAATTTAAATGGCTAACAGAAAATTTAATAAATTAATTTTTATTGATTTAGATTTATATTTTTGATATAAGGAAAAAGAAAATTATTTGCATGGCAGAATGGGATTTGATAAAAAAAATATAACTAGTATAATATTGACTAAAGCAAATAATTGACACTAATTGAGAGATTTAAAAGAATTTTTAATTAATAAACAATAACTTTAGAGCTGAGTTTTTCGCTTGTGTTTTAGTGCGGTTCCCAAAGGTATATTTTTGGTTCTTGACCTCCTTACTGGTCCTTTTAAACCTCTGATGAGGTTAGATCTTAAATAATTGAGGTTGTATAATCTTTTAAAGATTATGTTGATAAATAAGTTCAAATTTTACCTGAAAATTGTATTTTTATCTGGCAACCTAGAGGCTTATTTATAAAGATCTTTTGAAACACGTTTTTTTCCAAATAGAATTTTTAAGTTGTAAAGTACTTGTTTATTAAATTTTTTGTATAGAGTAGCCAGAATTCAAATGAATCTCTTAAAAACATTCGTAAATAATGTTACTTAACTTCTTCATATCTTTCCTGAATTACCAAACAAAGTTAGAACGTGAGGTGTCAACTAGAGTTTTTACAGGAGCTCTCAGTGTCAGACGACATCAAATGTGTTCTACGAATTTTACAATGAAAAAATTAGTTGAACAAAAAGTTTGCTAAAACTTTGGATCGCTAAACCAAATTTCTTGTTTGAAATCTTTAAAAATGTTAAATAACTTCTTTGGTGATTTTTGTTTGTCTAAAGCAAATGCACAAAAGTGGCAAAAATCGTTCAAAGAGAGGCATTAAATGGTATAAGGTTAGATTAGGTCTTGACGACTTTCGATGTCTGACGATTGATGATAACATCGTTAACATCAACAAAATTAGTGCTTTAAAATCGTTATTCAAATGTTAGACAGTTGGCTCAAGAATTGAGCATTGAATACATTATGGATCATGGACTCTTAAATATTAAATATCAGTATGAGACATGTTACTGCAAAATTTGTTTCCAAAGAACTAAATTTTGGGCAAAAAGTGCAAAAAAAAAGGTCTCATAATGCATTACATTTTGTAGATCAGACGACTTCATAAAACACAACCATAATTATAGATGATATATGAGTCTACGAATACGATACATTAATGATTCAATAATTCCCAAAATAACGATTAGAAACGAATCGTAACAAAAAACAACGCATCAAAGACGCTCGAAAATTAAGGTGTTGTCCAGTTTTCTTTGACTACCGTTGTATGGTATATTATGAATTTCTTCCAGATGAACAAACATTGAATAAAAGATTTCGAGGGGTTTACATAAAATTATTTAACATAAAAGGTGAGATTTGTCAAAGGTTAATTCCTTTTCACAGAGCAACAATTGTGACCGAATAAAAAGCCATCTTGCACTGTGAGACTTTTCTTTCTTACCTAAACTGAAATTGCTGCTCTGTGGAAGTAGGTTTGCATTACATGAAGACTTGTGACTATGGAAATTGTAGTTCTTGTCAAAATCAGATTTAATATGACATCAGATTTGATAATATTTATAATATGTAAAAATTTAGCTCTTGGTTACTATTTAGAAGTTTCTTTAATGGTCTTCTATTACTTGTTTCCATCTTTATAAGATCTTTGAAGGAATATATTTAAGGGAATGTTATTTACAAACATTTTCACTAATAGAATAGATTTATATCTTTTTCTTTTGATTTCTGCAAAGCCTGGCAGTCACGAAGTCATAGTCGGCCAAATAAGTTTTACTTTTTCTTATGGAAACCGAACCCTAAAACTTGTAAAAAAAATATTTAAAAAATTAGAAACTAAAACCCCTTTTTGTTCTAGCTTTATCAGTAGTTTTTTCTTTCTCTTTTGAGAAGTTAAATAAAAAACAAAACAAACAAAAAATTATATCTCAAAAATCCCTCAAAAATTAGGAAAATACTTTAGAAATCTATGCAGTTTTTCCTTTTGTTTTTGGTATTAACAACACATACAAACATTTATACTAAAGTTACACAAAATAAATTATTTTTATATTATAATTAAAAAAATTCTCCATGTAAAAATGACTTCTAACGCAAAAGAAATAATAAAATTTTAATTATAGCTTGGCTCAATATATCTTGAAATATTTTAGAATTAATTTCACTATGAAATATAAAAAAAATCAAAAACCAATCACACTTTTACAAAATGAAAATAAAAAAAAAGAAGAAATATCACCTGATTGTATATAAAATATCCAGTAAGATGGAAGGGCTGAATTTTTTGTATATATTTTACTGACATTTGTGTCAAGGTCAGATGCACTTAAAAGCTCTTAAATTTTTGTAAACATTTCTTTTATATATATTGAAAACCAAAATTCTCAATAAACTTTATAAATAGCTCTATGAATATAATAATGTAAACTTACTTTAACATCAAAACTCGCTTCTGTTGCATAATACTTTAGATTTAAAGCACCGGTATTCTGTATTTAAAGCATAAAAAAAATCAATTCTAATATATTCATTTTCTATTTATATTTGGGATATCACAAACCTTTTTTACATCCCGTAAATACAGAAGTATTTTATTTACTGTTTTACCAAACATTTTCTGTTTTTTTTTTATTTTTTGTATAGCAACTAATTAAAAACACAAACAAAACAATTAATCATCCTCATCCACACTTAATAGGATTAGTTCTGTCATATTGACAATTTAGCTGTAGTTTTTAAAATTTGCTTACTTTCAGCACAATTGCTGAGATAAGGCAGTGGTGTATGGGAACTTGATTATATATATGGGGAATTCTTGTTTTTTTTTTCATTTGAATTTTCCTGACTTTGTCTATTTTTATAATATGCCCCTTCTATAATTTCCCAGCGAAGAAACGTGGACGGGTAACAAAATGACATCTATTTGTCCTCTATATACAGTGTGTTATTAAACCAGGGTATTCACATTGAGGCCGGTAACATTTAATTTCCCGGTAAGCGGAGGTGAACGGTAAGACGGAGTTTCGCAAATTTCGAAAAAGCTTTTACCCCTTCCTGAGGCAGAAATATTTCTGCCTCATGCTTGGTATCTTACTAATACACATTTATATACACATGTTCTCTGTAATATTTTCCAGCCCATATTCACATATTTTAGTGGACTGAGAATTGTAGGGGAATATTTCCGAAATGTTACAAGCCTCAATGTGAATACCCCCATCGGCCTCTTTTTGCATCTAATAGGGCGTTTACACCGGCATCGAAACCATGAAATCGAAACCACCATTGCATGCTTTATCTGAAATTTGCAGACGAAACCATCTTCACAAAATGGTTTCGACACAGCCTAGCGGAGACGGTAGGTACCATAATTGTTTCAATTCCAGCACATTTATTTTATAAACGTAGCCCAAAATCTTTTCGAAATCAGCTGTTGAAGTAATTGATTACGCCATTTTGTAATTGCCCTACGGGAAAAATTATGCAAAAATTGAGCTTTGGCTTCGTGTACATATACACAAAGTAGCACTCCTGTTCAACTCCAATCCTTGTAGACATTAACATCGGTATGTCCGCACTTGTCAGCATTCCAAACACTTTCAAAGGTATTACCCCTATGCATGAGACCTATAAGCAAATAAAAAGCTGTGGAAAGATTGGTGCGCATGCGTACCAATACATATGTTGCTGACAGTTTGTAGTTTGGGTGCGATTATAATGCGCTATTTGAGTAATCGCAACCAAATTTCCCGTAGGGTGTTGACAGATCCAAATCATAGGCCGTTTAAACCAGCAACGAAACCACGTTGCGGAAACCACCAAACTTGATGGTTTCCGGAGAGTGTTTACACCTGGGCAGCATAGTACGGAAACTATGTTAGTCAAATGAAACTCAAATGAAACTCAAATGTCAATATATTGTGGAATGTGAGGTTAAGTGGCAAGTTTTACTTAAAGTAAGTGATTACTGCATTACTATTGTAGATTAATATATTATTAATTTAATATTATATAAGTGGATAAGGAACTAATAAAATGTTGGTGCAATAGATAGCACTCAGTGAGCTTATATCGAAGATATGGATTATATTTTTCAATTAGAAGAGATGTACACTAGTATAAAAAAGAGTGTATTGTTACTTCTGACGAAGAAAAGACTTAACAACAAGAATACCATGTACGGTTTTTTGATTTTAATAGAAGTAATAGAATTTAATGTTAAAAATACATATTTTTTTAGTCCAAACTTAATGCTAAAAGACATGTTCCAATTACATTTAGTGTTGAGTCAGGAAATGGCAAAACTGAGTTTCTCTTTGAAGAATTCTTGCGTGGATTCGGATTTATAAATTTCTCGGTCGGTAACTTCACAGAGAATTCTTGCATGAATTTCGCATTGAAATTTTCTCCGTGGATTTTAGGCTGCTTTGAATTTGTGCTATATAAAAAAACATAATTTTTTTGAATAATTTTATTATGAAAAATCTTAAAACTATACATAAAAAAGAAATTTGCGATTATTATGACCCATTATTTTTTTTAGATATTGCTTTAAAAATGCGATTTTAAAGGCATTTTGCATCTCTTTAACGAGCTCCGGTTCGATGTAGCCGTCCTTTTTGATAGCTCCTTAAATGAAAAGCATTATTTTATAATATATAATAGCTTATTATAAAATTTTATACTTATTATATATTACGTTTAGTAATAGAGGATATTTTTTGATACCAAGCAATTACATTAAGTGATATAAAGTGAACTAAGTGATATATATATAGAGAACTATCGTCTACCACAAACACGAGTAAACGAAATAAATAAACAAGTAAAAGAAATGGAAGAAAAGGATAGAATAGAAGCATCCACAAGCCCATATCAACACTACTAATTGTACCTAAGAAGAGTGCAACTGACGAGAAGCAATGGAGATTAGTTGTAGATTTTAGACAACTTAACAAGAAAATTATGAACGACAGTTTTCTACTAACTCATCTTAAAGATATGTATACTAGACATGCTAGGAGGGGTGAAATACCTTTCAACTCTCGATATGACCAGTTCATTTCACCAAATTGGTCTTGAGAAAGTATCTCGTTATCCTACAGCCTTCTCAACAAATCCAGGGCACTTTCACTTCCATTTCCATTTGGACTAAAGATATCAACAAATAGTTTTCAGCGGATGCTATAAATTGAACTAGCTGGATTAGATGCAAGCGCTTTTTTATGCGTAGATGACATAACTGTATATGGATGAAGTCTAAAACATCATAATAATAATCCCGAAAAAGTTTTTCGAAGACTCCAACGATATAATTTAAAGTTAAGCCCGAAGAAGTGCAAATTTTTAAGTGAAGAAGTTCTATACTTGGGACATCTAATAGCATCAAAAGAAGTTAAAGTAGATCCAAATAAACCTATACATATCTTTAAATACCCTGTACCAAAAAATGCAGACGAGGTTAGAAGATTTGTAGCATTTTGTAATTACTACAGACGCTTTATACCGAATTTTGCAGAAATTGCTAAACCTCTCAATAGCTTACTAAAGAAGTGTTTATTTAATTGGACAAGTGAATGTACTAAGGCATTCGAAAGATTAAAAGATAAGCTAATCAAAACACCGATATTAAAATATTCGGAATTTAATCAAAAATTCATTCTAACAACTGATGCATCAAATCATGCTCTAGGTGCAATATTGTCGCAAGGGGTAGGAAAAGATGAGCATCCAATACGCTACGCAAGCAAAACACTCAATAAACCAATATTAGAGAAGGAATTAATAGGAATTCACTGGGGAATAAATTATTTTAGACCATATCTGTACGGAAGGAAATTTGCAGTTGTAACAGACCATCGGCCACTAGTTAATCTTTTTACCCACAAAAATCCTTCATCCAAATTAACAAGCATAAGACTGGATTTGATGGATTACGATTTTGACAACATATTCAAGCAGGGTAAGATGAACACTAATGCAGACGCACTTTCAAGAATACAAATGGATATGGATAGTTTAAAATCATTAATTCCGACAAGCATCAATGTCCTCACAAGAAAAATGAAAAAAATAATAGAGGAAAAAGAAAAGCAGAATAGAATTGCTAGGCCAATAAACCAACAACAGTCTGATCAACTTTGGGTTTGGGAAAGCACTTTTATTGCTGATATAAAAAACATGAAGCAGTTAATATTTGAAAATGATGCAGACGTGCACATATGTATATAAAAATAACATATGCAAATTTTGAATATACAGCATTTAACATCCACTGCATTTCATCACGAAACCCTTGGATCAATAGAAAGAAAACACAGAGTGCTGAACGAGTATATGCTATCTTTTGCTAATGAAGTCAATTGGGATTAATGGATTCCTTATTACATATACTGCTATAACTAAACGCTACATACACACACAAATTATACACCTTTTGGATTGGTATTTGGAAAGTTAGCCAATATTAAAATATCAAATAAAAACTCAACATTAAGCAACGAAAATATTCTATATAATATTGATGACTATGCAGCAGAAGTTCACTTAAGACTTCAGAGAGCACTAGAAAAAGAACAAGAATCCTTACAAAAAGCAAAAATTCGCTTTAAAAAGCTTTAAGTTTTAAAATTTGTTGTTATGATTATGTTAATTGTTAAGGCCTATTTAATAATACATATTTTTTTTAATACATTTTAGATTTTACATACACTAATAAGGCTTGTGGAATGTGCTTAATTAACAAAAATAATTTTATTTTTTATTATATTTGTAATTAAAATAGAAAGTTTTTAATTAATTAAATGCTAGCATTTTGGACGGAAAGAATTACGACTGTGAAGTTAACAAAGTATACTTAAAGTCATTACCATATGCCATATTGAATGTACAATATGATAATTTTGTTTAGTTTATAAAAATGCATATCAAATTAAACCAATCATAACTACTACAATACCAATTGGCATATATATAATTGTTTATTTTCTAGACGGAAGCCATTTATTTGTTTTATGACATTGTATACTCCAACTAATTGATATTATACCAATACCAGTTAATGCTTAATGCCTAAAAATAATGATTGTTTATTTAATTTTGTACCAAATGCTAACATACGTAATATAGATACAAATTGTTGTCTTATATGCGCCATAGCTATAAGTGTTACCCATATTGCTAATAAACCACAATAAAAATCACAAAGTTGTAAAACACCAATTTTAACTAAACAAAAACTATATTGGTCTTCACCTGACTCACAAGCATGATAAAATATTGAAAAAAACATTGCTGACAAATATATAATAGATTCGGTACAATAATTTCTATATATAGCTGAATATATGCTTGGTATAAATAATAGATTACTTAATATTAATAATAATGATGATATTAATATTGAAAAACTAGTTGGTACTTGAGAATCTTCAGTACAATCCTATCCACAATAAAACCTTTTAAACAAAGACATGTTGAAAATATAAAACCAACAGACATATTATGATAACAACGACCAAAACGGTTACAACTGACAGCAACACATGGATTAGATGACTGGTTTTAAAAAACTATTATTCTTTTCTTTTAATTAAAATTAATAAACGTGTAAATTAATCAATATTTCGCAAATTTACAGGAGATCAAATTTGAAAAAAGTGATTTTCATCTCTTTTTTTAAAAATAACATGTTAAGTAGGTCATATCTAAAAAACTAAAACGCCATTTTTTTCCTAGGAAATCAGTAAACTACATTGATAAATCTAAAAATTTATACTTTTGTTAAATATGTCCCCGTATTATTAATTCGTAATTGAATATCTCTTTAAGGTAAAATTCCTGGAGAATTATGAAATATTTGATCTTGTACGAATTTTATTAGGGCGAAAATATGTTTTATCACTCAGACTTCTTCGTTTGTGAGGCCATTAATCATTCCTTCATATTAACGACCCTCGTATCACCTTCCCATTGCATTCGACTTGCTCATTGCTGCCAGTTCCTAAGTTTGCAGGAAAATTGCCAAAATGCGTAGATAGAAAGTGCATTTTTATAGTATGCTTGCACCAATCACTTGAAATTTTTTCATCATTTCTAAAATCAATTGACAAAAAACAGGTTTTTGAGGAATATCTCAAAAGCGATTCTTTGAATAAAAAATGATTGTGATTTTCGGATTCAGCGATTCAGGATTCAGGAATTGTAAAGGAGCCCAAAGTAAGATTATAAATCAAGTAGTCATCATGAGTAATTTTCAATATTTGTACTATATATGGTATATACCATATTTATAACATTTAGTATAAAATTGATTGTTTGCTTGGATCCATCAGATGTCCTTCAAGTCTGACAATGATGTGGTAGAAAGGTAATTAATTAGAATTAAGACTTTTAAAGCTTGCAACGATAGCGATTTGTATTCAATCAGTAATCTTAGAAAATGACTTGATGTCAGTCAGGAACAAATTTTGGAAATTTCATTTTTTGTTGATAAATTAAGAAATAAATGAAATTCCGTTGAGTATCTAACGAGAGTTTATAGTTCTATAATAATGAAAAGATATTCAATGATACATAGTTCCGTTTTCTTTTTCTTATTATAGATTGAATGAAGGATTTGTTCCTATATTTAATTAATCTATGAGGGATTTTAATTATGTTCATCTAAAGATTGTTTTTTGATATTTTTTTAGGGTTCATGAAAATACATATCGATGTATTTGTCACAATAGCGTCAGATGGTAGACAATAAATTTTCAAAACTAAAAACATTAGTCTTAAAAATCATTCATCAACATTTTGTGTTTTGGTTTATAATTTTTCTTTAAGCATTTTATACTAAACAAATTTTAGATAGTACGAGTTTTGTATACAGCAAAAAATTTTATCCAAAGACTCTAAAGAAAGAATTAAAAAAAATTTCTTAATATTAACAATTATTATAAATTTTCACATAAACCCAAATGCAGCCAATTATGGCTACCACAGGTACCTACAGGTACCTACCTACACATAGAAACCCAAAGCCTACTTATTGCTTAGCGTGGTTGAACGATGTTATTAATCACTAATTATATTACTAAATATATGTAGTTTATATTTTTATCACAGAATTATTATAATTTAAATTAGTAATCAAAATTTGTAGAAAATAATCAGAAAATGTGTAATGGAAAAGGTCATATTTTTAGTTTTTTCATTTTTTTTGGGACTTTTTTCATTGCTAGTTCTATTTTTTTTTATTCATTAAAAGTCAAAGTAAGAAGTAAAAAAATGAAATAAATTGAGTTCTATCGAAAATTTCATTTTATTAGGAATTTCAGTTTAAAACTTCCTCTTTTTTTTATGTTTAAGTCAAATTTAGCAACAGGTTCCTTAAAATACTGAGAGATACGTTTTCACCAATTTTGAGCTAAATCCAGTCATTTTTCTGAAAAAAAAACAGTTAAAAAACTGAAAAAAGCGTTTTTAGCTTTTTATTCATTAAAGTTTAGGGTAAAAAAAAATTTTCTATAGACAAGTTTTAGATCTTTTAATTTTCTACAACTCTTACTTTTAAACTTTTTTGATTGGACGCGTAGTTTAGCCATAAATAACAAAAAACCGTTTTCCCCCTTAAAAACTCACCCCTTTACGCCCCGGAACATTTGTAGTGGTTCGGATTTTCTTTTTTTCTTGCTAATAACACGAGTTATGTAGTTACACATTACGCACCCCTTTTACGCACTATACTTTATCCATTTACTTAAACTCTATTTTTTCTTAGCAACAAAGTTGCATTCCAAAGTCTATTCTCTTCATGCATATTTTAGTGACAAACAAAAGTTTCAGGTTACAATGAATTCCATCGATATAAACGGAAATGCATTGTAAGCGTCTGAAATATAAAATTTCGAAATGCATTTACCGAAAACAAAAAGGTCAGGTTACCGGATGGCTAACTGATTTTAAATATATAAGACCCTAATCAGTTCTGGCAAAAATCTCGACTCAAGCAGTCATCTAAATTTAATGTGTGATTTTTTATTAGAAAAGTAATTGTGGTTTAATTTAAATAAAGTTAAAAGAAAAATAAAGTTAAAACCAATAAATAAATAGAAAAAATTTAAAAGTTAAAACGAAAATAAAGTTAAATTTAATATTATTGTATTGGTGTTAAGAAGAATAAAAAATAATAAATATATCCTGACAGATCAATTACTTATAAGCCAGGTAAAGAAATGTTCGTGGTTGATTGCTTATACACAGGCCCGGATATACGATTTTTTTGACCGGGGCAGATACTTTTAGTGGCGCCCCTCAAGTGTGGAAATACACGTCTTCAAAAGTTTAAAGCCGAAAATACTGGCTAGGATTTTTATGATCGGAAAATAAGAACCCTATAATAAATTTTAACTGTTTAATACATTATAAAAATTACCTATTAGACAAGAAAAACAGTATAAACATCTTAAATTTATAGGCTTCAGCATTTTTTCCTGGTTTATCTTGCTACAAACTTACACGACGTGCTTTCCTTTCTGCGAAAGAGTCTATTAGCTGATCAAAGTTGGCCTCATAGGCAGTTTTATTTTCAATAGCTAATATTGCGAGGCCAGATAGACGTTCCTGACTCATGGTTGAACGCAGATAGCTCTTAATTATTTTGAGTTTGCTAAAACTTCGTTCACGAATTGCAGATGTCTTTGATAATGTGCAGTATATCCTTAGAGCTATACTAACATTAGGAAATGCTTCTTGCAAGTCGTGCTTGCACAGAAGCTGTAAGAGGTCTAAAGCACTTGATTTTTCTTTAATTCCTGTCATTAAATTTTTGAATATAGTGAGATCCTCACAAAAATCAACGTTATTCAAATCTTTTTAATATTTTCGTGCTAGACTAGCACCATATTTCTGGAGATCTTCTGTTGAACTGTTCAAAAATGTATGACCACATAGAAAAGCAAAATTTTCATTTAAACTTTTCGCGCTATCTATCCGTATTTCAATTTCTTTTAAAATCTTGTCAAAAACAACTTTTAAATCTTTGGAAAATAGTTGAACTGGGTCAAGTGTTCTGGACTCGTCCTCGCAGAGTTCATCATTATGTCTTTTCTTCCTAGAAATTCGTTTGTTTCTGAGGACCGGGTCAACTCCCAACTTTTCTGATAAAGGTGTAGCTTCTTCGATCCAATGTTCTGTTGATTTTTCTCTCCTCTCCTTTTCTTCCTTAAGATTTTAAGAAGACCTTGCATTAGCGCCACAGAACGCGAAATAATGATATCCTTTTTTGTATTTCGACGTTAACTCTATCAATCTGTCGAAGAATATTAGCCCAAATTGTCAAGTTAAGAATAAATTTAAAATCCATCATTGCATGCAATAGATGACCAGCTTCATACTTAGATTCTGCAGTAGAAGAGGATTCCTCAATTTCTTTCAGAGCTTCGACAACTTCTTGTAAATTATTTAATAGCGCTTTTACAGCTAGGTGTTATTCGGACCATCTTGTTTGGCTGCTTCCTTTTAAATTGGTTCTTGTGCACTTTTGCATTACTTTCCACCGTGCCGTGGATCCAACAAAGAAACAAAAAAGCCTTTGTACAAGTCCAAATAGGCCAACTGCTTCTGGACATGATGACACTGAATTTGCACCCACCAAAAACTGTGCCAGCTCGTTTATTTTGATGACTCTGGATTGGACTCCTTTACATATGCCGGCCATATTAGAACCGTTGTCGTAAGATTGTCCACGACATTTTTGCACATCCAAACCATTAGCTTCTAACTTTTGTAGAACTTGCCGTGTAATATACTCTCCAGTTTTTCCATCAACTTCTATGAAATCAATAAAACTTTCTTTTATTTCACATTTATAGTCTGTTATATCAGACAGCTTTTTTCTAGATGCGTTCATCATTTGCTTTTTACCATCTAACAATGTAAATAAATATACTTTAACTCTAATAAATACTCAAGTTGCGTTGTTAAATACAAGTCAGTGTATAAAAAATATAAGACTCAACGGAGTCATTATATAAAAAATACATGACTTATACAACATGAAAATATATGTATATAGCTGCTAATGATGAAATAATAATATGAGGATGCAAACTTTACACAGCAGTCACTTAAAAAAAATATAAATCCGCAGCGCCAGCAATCACATAAAGACATACTTGAATATTAACAAATACACACAATAGTTACAAAATATATATAGTCACTTATTGTTAGTTGCCAACAGAAATTGGCGTAAACACAACACGTGGAAAACCGATCATGAATTGACACGACATTTACAACTCTATTACTATACGCTAAAGAACTTAATATGGTTTATAGTCTTCCCTTTGGCAAAATGGGTAAGGCTTATATAGTTTGAACTTAAATAATATTTTCTGGGGATTGAACAATTCTATATTTAGAATATTTTTGATTTATATTGCTATCACTCTTTCACCCGCCTATACTTGATTTTTATATTTTAGAGAGTTAAAATTTTCTGTCAAAATTTATATATTCAGGTAACTTTGGAATTATTTGTCTGGATTGATAAAATAACATGAATTCTTTTTTACTTGTTTTTCCTGTTGACCATTTATTTCCATTACGGTATTTTAAAGCACTGGTTTTTACTAATAGTTATAAAAAAGCTGCAAAATGGTACGTTGGGAAATATTTTTCTCTCTTAAAAATATGAATTTGGCGCCCTCTAAACTTGTCGCCCGGGGCAGGCACCCCCAAATGCCCCCCCTAGATCCGGGCCTGCTTATACAGAGCATTACTGAATGATGATCAAGACTTTGAGAATGTCAATAATGATATATTCATATATATTCAATAAGCTACAGGGAATGTTTATCTAAAAACAATTATGATGTATATGTTGAAATGTTTAAAGAAGATGAGCGTTATCAATCGATTGCTAAGTATGTAAAATATGGATGGCCTAAATTTCATCAACTTGATAATTTTAGTCAAAAATACCACAAGTTAAAAAATGAACTACATTTTGAAAATGGACTTTTATTCCAACTCAGATTACTAGATGGTTGCATGGTCCACATCTAGGTATTCAAAAACTCTAGCTCGAGTAAGCAAACAATTTTTTGGCCAAGCATGTCTAAGGATATAACAGAATTAATAAGAATTGGAAAATCTGTGAGAAATTTACACGAAATAATCAAAAAGAACCATTGGTACAAGATAACAAAATAACAAAATATCCGTTTCATAAGGTGTCAACGGATATGTATGAATACGCTGGGAGTTATTTCATTGTTCTAATTGATCCTTATTCAGAATTTATAATATCATAAAGGATTAAGGAAAAGACAGTTAGTCATATCATTGACAAATATTTCTGTGTATATGTATATGAAATCAGAAAGTGACAATGTTCCCTTTAATTCTTGGGAATTCGAGCAATATTGAAATGAAGCAAACGTTTTGTCCTAGATTTCCACAAAGCAATGCTTGGAGGAAGAGAATGTAACTATTTCAAAAAATATTTTAAAATGCAGCTATGAGGTGTGAGAAGTTAATAAACTTAAATTTCGAATTCTTGAATACAATACTACGCCAGCAGCAAGCATGAAAATGTCACCGTCCCAATTGTTTTTGGTAGATTAGTTAAAAACAGATTACCAATATCTGAGAATTTGCCTTATAGATATGATATTAAAAGAACAGAAATGGAAGAGAAATTTAAATTGAAACGTGAATCATAGAAGAAATACTATGATCAGAATGCAAACTTATTACCTGAATTAAGCAGGATGATAATGTTATTTTCAACAAAAATGGAAATGAATGGCAATATGGTAAAATTGGTAAAAAAGTAGTGAACAGTTGATCGTACATAATTGTCATTTTTGAAGAAATGGAAGTTTTATTATTCGGAGTGAAAATAATGAATCTGATTCAAATGAAGTACTCTTAGACGCAAATATAGTCAGTTATAGTAGCGAAAATAACATGATAAGAACTGCACTTAATAATTAACACCAGTAAAACTTCAAGTTGAAGGAAATGGAGAGATTGAATGAACCAAATATCTCAAATAATGAGCTTACAGAGCTAAACGTAGAAGGGAAGGAGAATATTCAAATAATTTCTACATAACCTGAAGTGGTTGGACTATTAGAGCCCCATAGAAATATGGATTTAAAAAAAAGAACAAAAAAATGTTGTTAGTAGTAGTATGCCATGAGATATGATATGTAGAAGTTAAAATGTCATTAGATTATTATTATTATTATGATTAATAAATTTATTAACAAAATTAAAAAACCTATCATTGAGCAGTAACTGTTGTTGTGCCGCGATGGGCAAAGAACGTCTATAATGATGACTTTTCCAAGGAAAAGTCTAAGTTCTTCAACCGTTTCGGGATGTTTGAAGTTCCTAATTGCTTACACTTTGTAATGTGATTGCTTAATGCCATCAGCACTGACAAAACGGCTAAGAAAATTCGAATATGATTTTAAAAGTTGACATTTTTCTACATTTATGATTTATGCTCCTGCAATCGTTGAAATATTTGATTTAGATGAGTTAAATGTTCTTCTTCAAACACAGATGCAATAAGAATATCATCTAGACAAACAAAAAAATACGGTAAAACTTTAACATTCCAATTGGCAAATCTTTAAAACGTTTGTGCGGGATTGTGCAGACTGAAATTCATACGGGTTAATTCAAAAAGCCCAAACGGTGAACAGATTGCTGTTTTTGGAACGTCTTCAAGATTGAAAGGTATCTGAAGATATGCTTTGGTGAGATCAGTAGTTGAAAATATTTTGCAACCGCGAAGTTTATGTATAAAGTATTATTAGAGGAATTGGATATCTATCAGGTACAGGTTTTTGAATTGAGCTGTCTAAAACCCATATATGTACGCCAACTATCGTATTTTTTTTGACAAGATATAAAGACGAAGACCAAGGGCTATTTGAAGGTCTATAAATAAAATAAAATTAGAAGATAATTAAATTATTGTTGGCAGTGAGAAACTTTTCACTGGATAATTTCCTAACTTTTGAAACAACCGGATTGCCATGAGTTACTGAATGCTTAACCTCCTTGTGAAAACCATAATCTTTTATAATTCCTTTCCACTTCTCCAACAAACTTTGTACCCGGAAACGTAAAGAACTGTCATAAATAAAAGATAAAGCTACTCTTGCACATTTTGAATTGAATGAGGTTAAAGGATCCACAAGCATTTTTTAGAAAAATTGACCAGTAGCCCATAATGGCGTAAGAACTTTGCGCCTAGAATTGGTTTACTTATGTCAGTTATTACAAAATCCCACACAAAATTTCAACAAAGTCTTAGGATTTATCCAACGTCAAATTTTTCGGCCATAAGTGTGGATCTTTGAATGATTTGCGACCAAAAGTTTAAAACCGGAAGGTGGAAATCTCCTCTTAGTAGGTGCTGAAACGATATGAATATCAGCCCAAGTATCTATTAAGAAAATTCGTTTGGATGTATGGTCGAAAATATGTAAACGGCTAGTTAACTTGTCTTTTAAACTGCCGTATGAGTTGGTAGGCGATTTAGTATTTTAGTTGCGTAGCAAATCAACAGGGTTTTATGCACTTATTAGCCTTGTCTCTTAACCTCAAATGATACCAACATAAACTCGATCTTCCCTTAGATCTATCATGTTTTGAATATCTTCTTGACTTAGAGTGCGATCTAGAGGGAGAAATTTTAAATTGCTGTTACTTTACTAATTCAACTTCTAATTCTTTAGCGCTGTAATCATAGTGAGCACAACAGTTCATCCGAAGCCTTTCATTTCGTGGAGCAATTGGGATGGTTGACAATCTCCTAGGTTAGGATCGTTAAGCAACTGACTTAGCTTTGATACCTTGCTGGGTGAAATTTTTCGAATTAAGAGTTTTATTTAAAGTACTATAAGGTTCAGTCGCGTTCGGTTCTCTAATTATATCACTGGTAATGCGAAAAAATTCTTCATCTAATGCCGTAAGAACATAATTAAATTTGGTTCTTGCAGATATTATTCTTGCAAGTTTGAATTGTGCCTCTAACGTACTAAACCAAAGCTGTAGAGAACTTCTCCAAAATGATGGAGGCCTAATTGCAGCTGCTAAAATAGATGGCGTAACATCTTCCAGTAACATTCATTTTATTTATTTGACTTAATACTAGCACACACTTACAACAAAATAACTAAAACTTCTCAGCCGGAAATTAACAAAGTGCTTTAATTTGGAGCACAGCTAGAGTGCTTAAAATAAGCTGATACAGGAGCGAATTTGAAGATGTATGATTCTGTCAGCTCATTATTATAGTTTTCTTATAGGCGTTTCAGACCGAGCTGAACCGTGTTTAGCATAGACAAACACCATCTGAAGTGCTAGATTTACTCAAGCAATGCTTTTTTCAATTTAGATTGTCTTATCCATTTTCTTTTTATCCATCTGAAAAAGAAACCTTAATTATATATTATATATTAATTAATATTAATTAATATTTATTAATTAATATATCAATTAATTTATATTAATTAATATATTTATTAATTTATATATAATTATAAAAACTACACTTACCTCAAATCCAATTATTTGTTATTATTTGTTATAATGTGTCAATTGCAAACCATAAATTTATTATTATTAGATTGCATATACTGGTTAATTCTCATCAAAATAAGCATTGCTTGAATGAATCTAGCATTCATTTCATTTCATTTGAAATTTGTCTATGCTAAACCGTATCGACACCGTTTGGTTTCAGTGTTTTTTTCCATACAAAACTGTTATAAAAGTGTTATATTTACTCGGGCTGGCTCGGTGTGAAACGCCTATTAGGCACGTGTCGTGATTTCGTCCGCATACAAAATATTCAATATAATAAACATTTTCATGCTGTGATGTGAGGCATGTTTAGACGACATCTTATTTTTAACTTTAATAGACAGTCATCAGTCAACAAGCACGCACACGATTTTTAAAAGTAAATTATAAGTACAAATAACTGGGTAAAAATCAGGCCCGGATCTAGGGGGGGCAATTGGGGGTGCTTGTCCTGTCAGGGCATCGATCGTGACATGGAGCGGCTAATTCACACCGAAAAAGATAAAGGGAGGCAAATTCTACATGTTATAATAGACGCTATCCTCTTTCTTGCTACAAACTGTCTTTCTTTATGAGGTTCCCAGGAAACACTTAGTGATTTCACTGTAAGCTTCCTTCAACCAAGTCAAGGAAATTTTCTTAATTTGATTACTATGCTCCCAAATATAATTCAACTCTCAAATATCAATTAAAACACGTTAAAAAGGGACAGGTATCCTATTTGTCAAAGAAAATTGAAAATGAATTAATCGATGTAATGGCAGAAAAAGTTCGAAAAACCATTATAAATGAGATTATGAAGGCCAATTACTTAACCGGCATGTTTGATTGCACTCCAGATGTATCTCACACCGAACAAATGAGCCAAGTGATTCGGTACATTAAAATAACAGACTATGAATGTGAAATGAAAGAAAGTTTTATTGATTTCATAGAAGTTAATGGAAAAACTGAAGAATATATTGCACGGCAAGTTCTACAAAAGTTAGAAGCTGATGGTTTGGATGTGCAAAAATGTCGTGGACAATCTTACGACAACGGTTCTAATATGGCCGGCATATATAAAGGAGTCCAATCCAGAGTCATCAAATTAAATGAGCTGGCAGAGCTTGTGTCATCATGTCCAGAAGCAGTTTGCCTATTTGTACTTGTACAAAGGCTTTTTTGTTTCTTTGTTGGATCCACGGCACGGTAGAAAGTAATGCAGAAGTGTACAAAAACCAATTTAAAAGGAAGCAGCCATACAAGGACCAAAGCACCTAGCTGCAAAAGCGCTATTAAATAATTTACAGGAACTTGTCGAAGCTCTGAGAGAAATTGAGGAATCCTCTTCTACTGCAGAATCTAAGTAAAAAGCTGGTTATCTATTGCATGCAACGATGGATTTTAAATTTATTCTTAACTTGACAATTTGGGCTAATATTCTTCGACAGATTGATAGAGTTAAAGTCGAAATACAAAGAGAGAATATCATTATTTCGCGTTCTATGGCGCTCATGCAAGGTATTCTTAAAATCTTACAGGAAATGAGAGAAAAACCAACAGAACATTGGATCGAAGAAGCTACGCCTTTATCAGAACAGTTGGGAGTTGACCCGGTCCTCAGAAACAAACGAATTTCTAGAAAGAAAAGACAATATGATGAACTCTGCGAGGACGAGTCCAGAACACTTGACCCAGTTCAACTATTTTCCAAAGATTTAAAAGTTGTTTTTGACAAGATTTTAAAAGAAATTGAAGTACGGATAGAGCGCGCGAAAAGTTTAAATGAAAATTTTGCTTTTCTATGTATACTGTGTATACTGTGTATACTGTTTTTCTTGTCTAATAGGTAATTTTTATAATGTATTAAACAGTTAAAATTTATTATATGGTTCTTATTTTCCGATCATAAAAACTCTACCCAGTATTTTCAGCTTTGAATTTTTTAAGACATGTATTTTCACACTTGAGGGGCGCCACTACAAGTATTTGCCCCGGTCAAAAAAAATATTGAATATTATATTATATATTTATATTAAAATATTGAAGTGATAACATGTTATTCTACTTTTTAAGTATATTTTACATTTTATTTGTTGTAATTAAATAATTATATTATATAAACGAATTGATTGTTGGCCACAGAGCAACTTGTTTGTCGCAAAAATGCACTTTTGTGAACGGGATTTTTATCAGTTTCCCGTTGGCAGAAATCTAATTGGAAACAAGCAAGTTGTTTTTCATGGGAAATAAAGTGGTCAGTCAGTGTTAGATTTTGGCAGAAGGTAGAGCCCTTGTCGTTGGGGCTCTGACCTTGCGGTAAATATTTTTTTATATAAATTCACCTGAAAGGTTGATAGTGTTAACCTCATACCTTCATTAAGTTATTATTGAGAAAAGTTTCTTAAGAAAAGAAATATAAAACCAATAACAGTATCTATAAATAATGTTAGTAGTTTTTATAAAAGCATAGAAGCCTGAAGATTTATTGCACAATAGTGAATTTTTCTATTAAATAAACCGTTTAATAATAATCTGTGGTGGTCATATTTTTAAAAGTGAAGATTTTTGTGGTCATAATATAATTAAAAGTGAAGATTGTAAAAACTTCAGGATGTTAAAATTAATAATTGTAAGGACTAAAGCCGTAAAAGTTAAGAGTGTAAGAAAGATGGCGAATACAGCTGTTTTAGGAGGATTTGTATCAACAAAAGTGAAAAGTTGAAAAGTGTCAAAAATGTATTGAAACTATGAGGCAAAAAAAAAAAATGATGTAACTTACGTGAAATCATAGTTCTAAAATTAAAATATTGTTTAAAGTTGAAAGAGAAAAATAAAAAAAATCGTTATATCAATAAATGTAATGAAGATGCAAATTGCGCAAAAATTAAAAATAAATGCGATAGTAAAGACAAGGAATAAATCTTGGATAGTGGTTTTTATGTGTTTAAAAGACATCTAAGCAATAAGGAAATTCAATGACAGAATTTTTTTGTTGGTATAATAATTGGGTTTTTTTTGGGAATTATATATTTTTTTAGATTAAGAGTTTTAATTTAAATCCAAAAACTTTTTTATGTTAGCTAAATTATAAATTATGCTTATTAATTCTTTTATATAAAATTATTCTTTTAAGAAGAAAAAAGAAGAAAAGATATTTTTTTCAAGGAGAATTTGCTGGCCCCAAGAAACCTGGAAAATCAAAAAATGAGAAAGTAAAATTTGGTTTTTTTCTTTTATATATATATTGGTTGTGTTTCCTTTTTTTTAAGCTAAGAATAGTTTTTAGTTTTTTTTTTTGGTAATTAATAATTACGTACTTTAATATGGTATTTCTTTTGGAATTTAAAATAGATTATACCTTTGATTATAAAAAAGGAAGAAAAATTGTTTTTGTTTAAAGTTAAAGTTATTTGCTCTGGTAAAAATTTTATTAGGAATTATAAAATTCTAATAATTGAACTCATTAGTATTTTTGTTAATTTTTTGGTTTATTTTTTGAATTTATATAATAGATGATGTTTCATTAAATAAAACTTTTTGCTTTTAAGATGTCCCAATCACCCTCTCCTCCTTCTTTTTCATTTTGGAGTCAGCCGGCCCAATCATAGGATGCACGATCAAAGGGGCTTCTTTCATTTGTATCAAGACCTTCTTTTTCCACTTATTTAGTTTTTTTCTCTTTCTGCGGCATGAACCACCCCCCTAATTTTACTGCTATAGCCGCGCGTAGTGAGCTCGCTACGCCACCACATAAAACACACCCCTGCAAAAAAACACATGGCCACGTAACATAAATACTCAACGTATTAAATATAGATTTGACATATGTCTTTATTCCATTATCTATAGCAGGGATGAGCAACCTTTTTAATCAACGGGCCAATTTAAATTTTACAACTTTTTGGCGGGCCGCATATAAAGTAATACTTACATAATTTACAAAACATTATTAATAATAAACATTGGAATAAAAGAATATATAATTTAAAAAAAAACTAAATATTTCATATACAAATTTTAATGCGAAATAAAACCAAAAAATAAAAGAACAGAAAAAGGAATTTACTTGAAATTTTTAATGAGAAATTTGGCACTGTTTTTTTCGATACAAGCTGATCAATATTAGCCGGAATTGATGAGGTAGCTACACGTACGCAGCTTTCTAATCGTGCATCACCCAGTCTTGATTGTTGGTCATTTTTGATTAATTTCATGGCTGAAAATAATTGTTCGCAAACATACGTACTTCCGAAAAGAGACATCATTTTCTTTGCATTTTTCGTCAAATGCGGAAATTTCTCAGGGCTCATATAAGATTTATAAAAATTTTCGATGTTTACTGAGAAAAATACATTTTTTAAATCGGTATTATTCTGCATATCAATCACTTCCATTTGAAAGTTTTCGGTTACTGTTAACCGTTACAGTTAACAAATATTTCCCTTCCTGTGATTTTGTTAATATCTTGAAATAGCCTTCCCGATACTCCTACCTCCATGCTTGACGTTGCTCGTGCTCCATCTGTCGATATACCAATAATCTTTTCTAATGAAATTGAAAAACTTTCCTACACAGACTTTAGTCCATCGTACAGCTCTTTGCCGGTTGTAGTCCCGTGCATTGGAATCAGTGAGCACAATTCTTTATTAATATTAAATTTGGTGTCAATACCACGTAAAAATATAGCCACTTGTGCTGTATCGCTAATATCACAACTCTCATCAAGTGCCAAAGAACAGTATTCGAATTTTGCAATGCGTTCACGAAGCGTTGTTGCTATGTTCTCGGGCAAATCTTCAATTCTCCTTGCAATGGTGAATATTGATAAACTAATGTTTGAAATAATATTTATTTTATCAGGAAATGCTACTTCTGCAACAGCAGTTAGACATCCTTTTTTCATCTCTCCATCCGCAAAGGGTTTCATTTTTTTTGCCAGTATTTGACTGACAACAAAACTAACTTTTACTGCCGTATTTGATAAAATAGCTTAATTTTTAAAAATAGCCTGTTGTATTCCCAAGTTTTTCTTATCTATCCGGAATTGTCCTGTTAAGTTTTTATATTGTTGTTCATGTCTTGTATCGTAATGCCTTTTTATGTTATATTCTTTTAATGTCGACACAGTCTCTGAGCATATTAAGCATACAGCTTTATCTTTGACGAAAGTGAAAAAATAATCAAATTTCCACTTTTCTTAGAAATGTCTGTGCTCATCCACAACCTTTCGCTTTTTTGTTTGCATTTCCGACATGCTATTATGGATTAAAAAACCATAAAAACTATATTTGTAGGATTATAATATTGAACTCACCCTTTTTAAGTAACAACACAAGAATTGCTAAAATTTCTAGTTAACAGCTTACCAGTCTGACTGATTGTGTGACAAAAGCAAACACAAATAAGAACAGATCCGGCGTCTTGCATGTTTGAACAAGTCGCCGACAAGTGAGTAACTTCTCACAAAAAATTGTTTCGGTTTAGTACGTACTACCTTTTTTTATAATTAATTTTATAACAATATATTGATGGGAGAAAGTCGATAAAATAAATTCAATTTTAGAAATGCTTGGCGGACCGCATAAATATGTTTAACGGACAGCAAGCGGCCCGCGGGCCGCGTGTTGCTCATCCCTGATCTATAGGATTATTCATAATTATTATTTGTACAGAATGAGTGGTTAAAAAGCCGATCTCAGTATATTATAAGCATTTAGTTGCTCGTAAAAGATTAAGCTTAGTGGACAAAATTGAAGCTGAAACCATTATAAACCTTGAGAAAGAAGTTCCAGCTCAATTCTCGCAAAATCAAGAACTAGAGACAGAAAATTCAGTCATGTTCTCTCAAAGTCAGTGAATAGAGGATGCAATCTGGGAAGCATAAAAAAAATTAGCAAGCGGGCATATTGAAAATAGGATAACTAGAAAAGCTTGAAACGATCTGTTAAAACTTTTAAAAGACGAAGGCCACGATAAACCATTATGTAGCAAAACTTTATTCCAATCCAAAAAAGACAGTTTGCAAACAAGTACTCTTTTACTAGGCACATATTTACGTTTTTGCTTAAAAAAGAATCTTAAGTTTCATAATTTAATATAATCCGAACCCATGGATATCCTTCTTGTAAATATTGGAGTAGATTGTTTGTCCCTTTTTAAGAGCTTGCGCCAAACTTTGTGGCCCATATTGAGATCTATTGCTGGTTTTAAAAATATAAAACTATTTTTAATTGGAGCGTATTTAGAACCCTAAGAACCAGCAGAAGTATACGAATTTTTAAATGAATACGTGGAAGAGTTTCAGCTATTAGAAAGTTCTGCAGTTGAATTGATTGGTAAATTCAGATTATAGAAAATTTGACTTTTCATCTGTGATGCACCAGCCAAAGCATTTCTCATGGGAGTTGTTGTACACACGTCTGCAAATGGTTGCACTAAGTGCACTCAAAGGGCCAAAAATGTGTGCAATATGCTTACATACAGCACTAAAGCTTCAACACTTCGAACTGACTTAGATTTCTAAAATCGGACCGATAAAACCTTCCATAGCCTACACTTTCTATCGAATAGGCATCCATTGGAGAAGATACATATCAGCATGATTTCGCGATTTCCTTTGTGGGAAATCGGGATGTGCGGGATGTGGAGTTAATTGTAGGGTTCTTATACTTGATTTTAAGAAATATTAATTTTTATTATGTTAATAATTTATTTAAGATATTCAATTTCACATCTTACATTTAATTAAACACTTAAAACATAACATATTTTTTAACCCTCTTTTTTAAAATTTTTTTTTAGAAAAACAAAAAATTATTTTATTGAATTTTTTAGAAGTTTTCACTTTTTGAAAACTACAACAATTGACATTTTTGAACAATATGTCAAACAAGCAAGTTCCCAAGGTTTACTTGAAATATTTTTCGCCTACTGCGTTGTGCTATTATTTAAACAAACCTTTCCCGATAATTTGATAAGAAAAGCTGACTTTGTTAAATTTTTATTGCACTATGGAAAAGAGATTCACTATTACAATTGTACCAATTTTTCATTGGAGAACATTTATGGTTTACGAAAATAAATATAAAAAATTAACTTAGGCTGGGTTTTTTTTAAGAAAAAGGCAAGAAACGTCAAAAAACGACCCGAATTTTTTTCAACTTTTTCGCCCCCATTTGTAATTGTTTCTCAATTTTTGCTATTTTTATAATAAAGAAATATTGTAAGCTAAAAAAAATATCTTTTTTTCCTCCTTGTCACATAGGAAATTTTGACTTTGACTTTACTTATGAGCCCCCACTTTTTGTGTTTTTTGTCGATGAAATTTCATCTACTTTCTATCCTAAGCATTTGATCATATGTTTTTTGGTCACTCTGTATAAGTATCAAAACTATTGTTTAAACAATATAAATAATTCCGTCCCCGCTCCAAAGTGTTTCTGATTTCAAATAATATAAAAATAGTAATTTAAAAAAAAAAATCATCAAAATCGGAGCTGTTCTTTAAAACTTCGAGGTTTTGCCTGTTTTTTGTATTCATTGACTCCACTTAAATGCACGGGAAATAATTTTTGAAAGATTGAATTGAAGAATTGGTAGATCATTGGAGCAGGGAGATTATATTGAATAAAAAATATAGTCATATTTATTCATTTTATGCAATTAATCTTACTAACTTCTTGTATTCAAAGAATACCTCTAAAAGGATGTTGAAGATGAAAAACAAATACAGTTTGAATGGCATAAAGTTAAAGATAAATGAACTGACAAAGCAGGTTAAATCAAAAAATGGAATAAAGTCATATAGACTTATTAAACTATTCAATATTATAGTTACTAAAGCTAAATTTGCTATAATTTTTGTTTTAACTTGGTTATAATTTATTAAATTTAAAAACTCATTTAAATAAAAATAAAAAAAATTCTTTTAAATCTTTCATTTTTCTAAATTATTTGAAAAAAGAACCAAAAACAAATAAAATAGAAACACTGTGTTTTTATTTTTAAATAATGAAAACTGATGTAATTACGATATGAAGATGATGAAGAGCAAAATTGTTTTATTGTCTCTTGTAAATTTCAAAAGCCTGTCCCTACAAAAGAGAAAATATGGAATCAAAATAGAAGAAAATAACTTATCTACACTGAAAATAAGTGAATTCAAAGCAATAATAGTGCCATAAGTAAGAGCCATGCCCTTAAACAGCAAAGACCAATTTAATTAAAAGCAATTGTGAGCTAAAGGAGCAAAACTGGCCAATTATTTTAGCTATAGAAAACATCTTATGATTTAAAACTTTAAACTAACTAATTAGCTAGTGATATTCATTTTAAATTAGAAAGTACAAATAAAAGAGCAATTTTAAATTGATAGGTCAAATCTTTTTCCTATGAATTTTATATTTATAGCGTAATTATTTTGTTTCCATGTAAATTTTATTTTGAATTTTATCTGTCATAAATTACTTTTAGCTCAAAATTTTATGAATTTGATTTTTTTGATTAAATTTAAGTAAATTATAGAGAAATTAAATTAATTAAATATAAAATCAATGTAACCACATTTGGAAAACTCTATAAGAAACTATTAGTGAATATTTTTAAAAGAGTAAATTAAAAAAACCTTAAATGGTGAGATGCAGTTCAACTGTCTAGCCTTTACCTGGCATACTTCAAAAAATCATTTACTTGACACGTTGTGGCTTCGCACAACCCAGTGACATAAAATGTTATAAAAAAACTATTGAACATTTTTACTTAAAAAGTATATTACATAAGATGATTGGGGTAGCATTGGTAAAAGTGGAATATAAGTATACTTAAAAATTTGCAAAAGTATAAGAAAACGAAAAAATGAGTATTTCCACAAAAAAATTCATAAATTTTTTCTTTCTTAATATCAGGAGCTAAAATTTTAGGAAAGTCTTCCATTGATATGTCACTATAAGAGAAAAATAAGAAGTTACGTGGCCCATTTAAAAAAGTATTTACTCCAAAAATGAAATTCGGGGTTTGGTGAAAAAGCAAACTATGCGTTTTTATCTTAATATTTTAGTTTTTTGTGATTACAGTAGTATTGATTTAATTACTATGTATCTATATAATCGGCACACATAGGGAATCTGTGAATTTGGCAAACAGGGCGATGGAATAATGAACATTTCTTGATTTTTGATCTTCTTTCCGAGTACAAATATCACATCGTAAATCACACTCAAAATTTTCCACATGCAATCAATTTTTATTATCCCATGCTATAAGTAAGAGCATGCAAGAATGTTATGGCCATAAAATTTCATCTTATATAGAATACTTCAATTTACCCTAAAGCTTTATATAAGACAACAGAAATTTATTTTGTTTTTGTCTATTATTTAAATAAGAAAAAACACAAAAAAATTTTTTTTTTAAGTTAAAAATTGTAAAAAATTTTGTTCTTATACTATAGTCATAATTTCAAAAGATATATCATATTTTATATACCTAATTTTTGTTATTTGGTACTATATAGTACAGTCGGTAGCTAAAATTTATTAAATTCATAAAATAAAAAATATGATTTTCATTAGATCTTATGATTTTTTTTCTTAATTTGCAAGCATAAAGCAAACATGAATGTTCTTCTAAATTCTTCATTAAGTCTATTATTCACAGATCTTAAACAAAATGCTCCGGGGTAAGAAATTTGGCTAAAACTAAACGATCATCTTCAAAGCTATCAGTAAACTTTTTATAGTAGTGTTTTTGATGGAAAAATGTTAAAGTAACAAATTCATTAATAGAGTATGCAGAAGGTAGTCAGCATAGCCACTTTTGTAAGTAAAAAGTGGTTAGGACAGAAATTTGTGTATCCATTTTAGAATAAAAGTTAACCTAGTCGTCATTATAACTGAAAGGGGTGCTGGATCTCAAATTTTTTTTACAAGATAATAAAATATTACAAACTAGTAACGCTTAAAGGATAAATTTTATATTTAAATAATTTTAATACCAAGAAAATTTTTGTAGACAGTAATTAATTAGTCACTACGATGTTAATTAATATTTTATCTAAAATAATAGAACTACAAAAGCTATAGCAAAAAAGCATTCCTGAAATTTCAATTTTTTATTATATCAGACTAAAAGATATTTTAAAATCTAACAAAAATAATCAACGAAGAAAGATAATTTGATATCAAGCTGATTATATTTTCTAAAATTAATTTTATTATTTTTCTTCTTTTCCCTTTTGAATATCTATAAAAGTTTTAACTCATAACAGGCCTTTACTGAAGCGCTAATGATTTTTCACACCCTTCTAAAAATCTTTCTAATATCTTGTAAATCCTGAACAGTATGAAGACACACACTTTTGTATACACGATGACTTTTGTCATAAAATTGAGGTACTTTACCGAAAATTACCCTTCAACAGCACGCACCTGCCTCTGATACCTATCAATTTTGAAGAATCTCTAGTTTTAGCTATGTACATAGTTTATCAGGTAATGGCCTAGATTTAATTCAAGAGTTAACCCTAGGGGGTTGGCAAAATAAAATAGAAAAGAAAAGAAAAATTAAGTATATAGTGAAAATTATAAATAATAGGAAAAAGAGAGAAAAGTTTTAATAATCAAAAGTCACTAGTGCAAAGGGGTAATTTTTTCATAAAATAATGAGAAGAAAAGTAAGGATAATGGTTGATAGCAACGATAAAATAGAAAAAAAGTAACATCAATATCAAGTTGAAACTATTTGAAAATATAAACACCATCAAAAGGATTTATAAAGAGAAACTTAATACTGTTTTAATGTTTTTAGCGACCAGAAATTCTTTAAGCCTAATTCATGCCACACTCCTCGGCAATCGCCTAACTTATAAGGTTTGTTTCATTTGCTCTAGCCATAGCTTGAACAAAAGTTTGTTTTTCATGAAAATCATTTATGTTGAAAGGTGGCTATAGACTACAACTAAAAGTGGACAACTTCTGCTTCCTTTTTCATATAAAAACCTGTTTTCTGGGACTTTTTGGGTAGATATTAAACATGTTTGATATTTTTCTGATTTTTACTTGCCCTGCACTAATACACTCAAAAAAAAATTCATTTTTCAATTTTTCTTCGAGTTGTGCACATCGGTCTCTGCCATATGATATATCAAAAGGTGGGATTGCACTATGTGTGGGTTTGTACTGCAAAGTTTTTTTCAGGTTAAATAATAAGCACATTAATTTTGTATGTTTTCTAATGGATTAAGTTATTATGCAAGTAATTATTCAATTATTTAATTAAATAAATAAAAAATTATTACACAATAATATTGAAGAAGATACACATAAAAATATATTCAAAGAAAATAAAAATTTGAGCAGTTTAATTCATTACCGATAAATGAAACAATTACATCTAATATTAAGTTTAACCAATAACATTTAGGAAAATAAAATATTTTGATTAATTGATTACCTATAATGAAACATGGTGGTGAACCAGGGCTTGTATGGGGTGGTATCAGTGCCAGTGGTGTCGGAAAATTGTATTTATTGACAATATTATGGACAATATGACTTATATCAATACTCTAAAAAAACCTGCATGCTAGTGCTACGGCAATGGAGTTAAATAATAATAAGATATTTATGCAAGATAACGATCCTAAGCATACCGCGTGAAAAACTAAAATATGGATGCTGTATCATAGACCAAAGTACCTCCAAACTCCTCTGCAGTGACCTGACATCAATCTGATATATTTTAATTTTTAATTATTGATATATAGATAAATAAAGGACAGTATAAACTATATTTTACAATTTTTATTTAAAAAAAAAAAAACTTTTCGTAAAAGCCTTAAAAATTAAGCTATTTCAAAAATACTTATGAGTACGAAGACATTTTACACTCACTGTATTTTTCTGCTTTATTTTTTGCCAAAAACTAAAACAGCCATTTGGTATTCATTTGGATAAAACTTTCTATGGGAATGATATTGCTTCTTCGTTTTTTTCCCTTGGGTAAAACAAGTAATATAATTTTTTGCCCTTAAATATAAAATACGAAAAAGAAAGAAGCAAATTGTTGGCCAAAAGAAATATTTCCTATAGCAACTTTTAAGATAGTTTTGCAAAGCTAACAACAATATTTAGATGTATTCGAAACGATAACAAAAAAAAATAAAAGTTTACTTGCCCGTTCGTAAGGAATATTTAAATATTTTCTTGGTTTGCCTGATATTTTACTATGGTTAAAATAAAATAGAGTACTTCTTCGTTTTCTTTTTGACTTTTTACTACCTACAGACACAAATGTCAAGATGAATTTGATCCCAAATCTCCTCCCCTTCCCCCTTCCTATCACAATGGGACTTTCATTAGAAATTCTAATGACAATTTTAAATGAGCAGCTAAAGATAAAAAGGTTTACTTTATATTTTAATATTGTGAACGACAAAAACTAAAACAATAAATAAAAAGAAATGAAGCACTAAATTTTTAACTAGAAGATATTCTGCATGATTTATGAAACCGTGTAAATTTATTTTGGTATTTTCTTACTATTTTTAAATTTTAGGCTTAATCAGTTAAATAATGTGCGTTCTTTCAGTATATTTAAGAATGATTCTAATTATATTTATTACTTAATATTTTATTAATGTTACAGCTAAAAATAATAATTCAATTAATTTTTTCATTTTATAGTATAGTATAGTAGCATAGCGACGTTTTTTTTTACCTTTTTGAAGATTTTAGGGCTTAAGAAATATTTGAAAAAATGTAACAATTAAAATTTAGTCAATTTTTGCGTCATTTTGACATATTTCGAATCTTATAAAGCAAATTGCAAAAACCGTTTGCATTTTTATTGTTCCTCTTGTACTGACTTGTATCTATTGAATGAGGAAAATATATATTAAAGTCTACCCGAATAGAGATTTTGAACCTCCTTTCATTCTTTTTGATGCTCATGAAATTCAAAAAAGGTTCAACTCTCTCATTTAAGCTCATGTAAAAGTTGGGCATCCTTTCAACTTCTTGAGCCTATGTAAGTCCCAAATCAATCCCAATTCAATAAAAGCAATCAGAAACTATCCCCAGCAAAAATAGCATATTACCATGAAACAAAAATTGAAGTCGACGTATTAGATCAAGTGGCTCCTAAATATACCACCAAAGCAGCATTTTATCTCCAGATGATCTCCAACATCTTAGATTTTATATATAGATTTAGAATAAACGCATGGATAAGCACAGAGTGCAATGGATCAAAACTATCCAAAAAGAAGTTTTTATTTCAATTAGTCAAAGAACTTGCAAAAGAAAAAATACAAAAGCATAGTTTATAATCATCTGTCAGCTAATACTTGCTAAAATGGCTTTTGTAAAAGAAACGTGAGCAATAACACCTGTAAAACATGTGAAAAGATTGTTTGAGCAAAGTGTACAAACAAAATCGAGTATTGCGTAAAAGATGCGCGAAATGAGTATAGAATATTGAATAATAAAGAATTTCCATAAATGTATATACATAACTCCAATTTTTTAATTTTTTCCTTATATAGTGTATAATAATTACATTGCTTTGTAAGTATTGTTGTATGTATTTTTTCATGCGTCAAATTGAAGCGTGTTCGGAGAAATAGCTATGTAAGAAATTTTCGTAAGCCTACTGTTGAAGTGAGGAAAAAATTTCCATAAGTTTTAAATTGAAGTTCAAGTGCTTAATGAATTGATATAATTTTAGTTGGTAATGCTTTAGGACACATTTTGTTAAAGTTTGAGCGCAATTTGATTATTAGTATCGCCTTGATAGCAATGGTTTTTCAAAGGAATTTTTAATTTTTAATATGGATAAATCGTACATTATGATCTTCTTTTTCTAATTTTTCACTAAGTATTAATACAGTTCATTATAATCAGTGAAGCACCGTATTAGCTTGATATGGCTCCTGTGATTTTTTCTTATATACATAATTTTTCTATATCCTCCATTTGAATGTAATACATGGCTTACATTGTTTTTTGAAAACATTTTTATGTATCAATCAACGAGAAAAATTCTTGTTTATCAATTATCAAATTAGAAGAGATCCAATGAGGACATTTTCATATTCCAATCCTTTATGCAAAAACCAATTAATGCCGATCTGTGATGTTATGGTCTTATATATTAATTAACTTAACTTAATATACAATAACTTACATATGTCAGATTCACGTAAAGGCTTTATGTGTACACTATGTGAAGTTGGACTTATCCTTATAATTCTTATAAGTTAGTAAAAAAATCATTTAATAAAACCTTTTTCTTGAAAATTTCATTTCTTTGGCAGAAAAAATAATTTAAAATGGACTGTTAAAAAAAAAACATGACCTTTTTCCTACACTGTACCCAAAGCATTATATGATAAAAATTCTAAGCCTTACCAAAAACTTGTCAAATAAGCGTTATGTTTCTATTATTCCTAACTGCAGTGAATTAAATGCAAAGTACAAACAAGTAACAAAAAAAAAACTACCCCTTTCTTATTTTATTACTTCAATTTATATTAATGATATATTTTCTGTTATTTTAGTTTTTTTCATACACATTTTAATAAAAATAAATGGCTTTATTGAGTATAGCCTCTTATTTAATTTTCTTCTTCTAACAATGATAATAAAAAAACGTAGAAATTGGAATCCTTTTACTTATAAATGAGAAAATTATGTTGCGAATCAAATTCAAAATTATATTTAGATTATTCAATAAAAAAGTTACAATGAAATTTAAATCTATTATTCTATGGAAATCATGTCTCTTTGCTTTTGTTTATATGGCTTACTTTTTCTTTTTCATTTCTTTTATATATATATATATATATATATATATATATATATATATATATATATATATATATATATATTTGATTGCAAATAAAGATAACATTGCGTTTAACATGTTGATATAGAAGAAAAACTCAAAAGAAGGTCTTGGAAAAGTTTTAGGGGTTTTTTTTATTTTTAAATTTTATGAACACGTGCCGTATATATGAATTTAAAAATGAATATTTTTAGTGTACATTAATAAAATGCTATGACTAGAAAAAAAAATTAATTCATCTTCTTAATGAAGATGACATAAACCACCTGACAATTTCATTCCTTAAATATAAAGTTTTGAAGATATGTATATATGTATAAAGAATAAGTTTTACGCATGTCAAATGGATGCTACCGCTACTACTCCTGAATTTAGTGGGACATTTCTATTCTTGTATAAATATTCCTTAAATTATAATTTTAACTTCAACAAATCCTTAATTAATTACAAGTATATAATTTGTGAAAATTAATTAATTTACTTTGATGTGGATCTTATTATCATTTATTTGTGAAAAGATTACATAATATTAAAGTATTTATTTATGTTTTGTTTAAAAAAAGAACGAAAACCAAATGAAAAGGAAAAAAGTTCTAAGCTAAATCAAAAATTAAAGTTCTTACAGACTTCCCCTTAATCAAATCTTTCTAAGCTTCGTCAAGGTTTGCTCAGTAATACTAAAGCTCCTAGAAATAGTTTGTTTCGGTTTTCCGTTATAGTCTGAATATTAGTCTAAAGGATATTGTCGTCAAGCAAACAAGTGCTAAAATTTTAAGATATATTTAAAATCGCGTGAGAAAAAAACAAAATTCTTTAAAGTTATTTAATAAAAGTGTTTAATTTTTATTTTAACAATTATTTTTCTGTGCTGATCAACAAAAACGAAAAATATATTTTTTTTTATTAAGTAAAAGTTTTTTAAGAAACTTTTACCAATTTCAAATTAACATCGTTAAGTGGATTAATACAAATGAAACCAGAAATTAATTAATTGTTCATTTATGTTAGCTATGCTTAAAACATTAAGGAATATAACAAAATGTCAATAAATCTAACTTAAATTTCTTATTTTTTAATTTTTGTTTTGTTTTTGTTTTACTTGATTAAATTAGTGAATTAGTGAAATTTTATTGTGTTTAGTTTACAAATTAAAATATAAAATTTAATTAACATTGAAAATGTTATTGAAAAAATTATTATTATCATTTAATTCAAGAAAAAGAAAAACTAACGAGTTTTTTGAGTTTAACTAATACTGTAACTGATTAAATCCTTTTAAAGGTAAGAGTTTTGATTTTTTGTTTTATTTAATTGCATTTCAAAAGTATTTATCAGTAAATATCCTGTCTGATGTTTAAAAAGAAAAAAAAAATGTTAAAATTATACTCCATACCTAACATATACGTAATGTGAAACTTTGTATTTGTTTTTTTGAATGAAATTAGCGGAAAGTAATAAGCTAAGAACCGCTTTTTTATTTTCAAAATTTTCATGCATATAGAAACGGTTTTTGATTCTAATTGTAATTTAAATATTTGATTAGAAATCAAATCCTGTACGTTTTTTTATTAATTTTGTAATCCTCAAAATTAGAAAACTAAATTTGAAACATACTTAGGATTATTAAGTGCTGTAATTTAATTAAGCACTGCATAAATTTCTCATTTGTGTTTTCTTTTTTTCAACAATATTTCAACCCTTTAGGGACAACGACTAATTAAAACACTTGAAGGCACGTAGCAAATGAAGTTTTGTAGGTACAATAAAAAAATAAACAGCAACTGTAAATTAATTTCCATACAAAAAACTTATTTTAAGGAAATTCTAAAGAATGTGGCAAATTATTTTTATTAAAACATGACAAATATTTTGTTAAATTCAATTATACAAAAAATTCAAAAAAAAAAAGAAAAACAAAATAATAATTAACTGTGCTTCCAGATTACAATAAAAAGTATCAAAGGTTTTTGTTAATATATTTGTTATTTTTTATAGGAATCCTTATCCCTAAATACGTAATACGTATAGCTTAATAAGGCTTTGTATAGCAAAGCAGGAAATAATTTATCACCCTTTTTTATAGCCATGACAGTTAATTGACAATCATTTTATTGTTTTATTTCGAGCAAATTGAAAGAAAAATAGAAAAAAACATTAACTAACATTTATAATTATGTAATACTTTCTAGTTTAAAAGAATAACGTTTGCCATATTTTATAGTATTTGGAATTTAGTAGGATTTCAAAAGAAATGGAAATATATTCTACTAACACTATAAGAATTTTATATGTAATCCGATGGATGTACTAAATTTCTCTTTAATACTAAAGAAAATGAAAAATTCTCATATGATTAAGATATTTAGATATGGAAATATTTTTGATAGACGAGAATAGCATTTACAGCTTACTAATAACAAAAATGAAATTTCAAAGCCTCTTTTCTCTTCTTTACAATTGTAAAAATTAAAATTTTTGTTCACAATTACAAAAATTAAGATTGTTTGTTTTAGTTTTTTGAAAAATTTTTTATCAATTCCTTAGATTTTAACTTTTTTAGTTGTCAATTGATTTTCAGTAGCGAGGAAAAGGCTAATAATAAAAGAAAATTTGGTGTTAATTCTTTTTTATGATTAGTCGCCGTGTTGTATTTTTATCCTAATTGGTCGTTGTGTTGCATAGTATTATAGCAGCTTTTTAGTTTTAAGTAGCGTTCTTAAATTTTTTGAAAGCGTGATTCAAAAGGACGAATACCAGATGTAAAAATCACTGAAGTGAGAATTACTTGAGCATAGCGGTACTTTAATTAAGAGTATAACTATACAGTCAGTGATGAAATCAGGAAACTAATGTAGATAGTAACCTTACACACTACTCAAACTATGGTTTAATGTTGTAAAAAAACTATTATTAAAAATACTAATCCACTTTTAAGAAAATACTTGTAGTCTTTTTAAATAAAGAAGATCTATGGAAAACGAAAAATAGTTGAGAGATTAAGAGAAATAAAAAATGCGGTAAATTTTATTAGACCTTTGAAATTTAGATGAATAATGTTAATTACGGTTGAATAAAACACCTTTTTTATAAGTATATTTTTCAGAGATACACTTAAAGTAAATATATTTAAATACTTTACATGCTATTAAGTAACTTTCTACCAAATGCTTGTAAAAAATATTAAGAAATAAGCTAGTGGCAAAGCATTTTGCAAATCATATTTGAAAAATGTCAACTTAAAGTGATCACCAAATTTTAGCAAAAAATTATCGAAAAAAAAGATATCAAAATTTATTCATCTAAAACACAAAGTAAGTATGTACTCTATTTATTCCTTTTTTTAGAATATTTTAAGGTCTTTTGACCACTGTGATCTTTAGTGAAAAATTCCGCCATTTTTACATATTTATAAGGTTTTGGAATCCCATAAATGATGAACAAGGTAAATAAAAAGTTTCAAATGATTTGATACAGTCGCTTTTGAAAGCGTTTCGAGTGTCGTTTCGAGTTTAAAGCTCTGAAAAATATCCAAGAGATAGAAAGACTTTGAAAGCCATTTACAGCAATACGAAAATTTTCATAATTTTACTTAAAATTTTTAGCTGTAAACGCAATTTTGATAGTTTTTCAATAAAATATTTGACTACTCATTAATATTTGATACACATATTTTTATTAATCCATTTCCTCATATTTTTAATCTATTAACTTCTCTTAAGAAGTTATTAAATCCGAAAATCGAAATTAATAATTTGCAATCATTTTTAGAGTGATGTCTGTCTCTGTGTGTCTGTATGTGACCTTTTTCAAGAGATCCGTTTTCTCAAAAACTACTATACCAAATTGCGGTTTTAGCATATTAATCGATACGCCACATCATGACTTAGATCTGAAAGCAGTATGACTAAAATCGTCCCAGCGGTTCGTTTTTTATTTATAAAAAACTGCCTTTTTTAAGCACGCAAAAATGAGATTCGATTGCCCAGAAACTGCAAGACCAAATTAAATTTATGACCATATCAATCAATACGTCATATCATGACTTAGATTTGAAAAGAGTCTGAGCAAAATCGGCCCAGCGGTTCGTTTTTTATAAATAAAAAACTAACGTTTTGAAGAATGTAACAAAAATTTTTATGTAACCATCATATTCTAAATATTGAGAGGTGCATGGGGGTTTTCCAAGGTGCTGATTTTGAATCTTTTATGAGTTATTTAAAATTCAAGATAATGGATCTAATATGACGTAATTTTGTTTTGTAAAAATTCTGCAAATTGGATGAAATTTGGTTTTGAGCGGGGTTTCAGGTAGATGATTATAAATTATTGTGTAAAGTTGAAAAGTTGCTGTTTTATTTTCAATTTTGAGCTTCGTTTCAAAGTTATTATAATTGGTCCGAAAATCGAAATAGTTAATTTTTTGTAATTTCTTTACGTTTTAAGACCTGGAACATCATTTGAAGCCAATTTTAGAGTGATGTATGTCAGTTTGAGCGTAATTTTAAGAACTGAGGAGCAGTGTGTATGCGTTTGAGCGTAGTTTTAAGTACTGAGGGGCAGTTTTCGAAGTTGTTGATTTTGACTTGACTGCATAAAAAGAAATGGACAAGTCTTAGAATACATATAGTACACATGATACATATTTAACCGTAATTACCCAGTAAGAGTTTTATGATGCCGTCCGAAGCGAAATGCAGAAGTTTCAATAAAAATTCAGAAATATGCGAAATTGATCAATTGAGTTTCGATTTTTAATGGAACTGTGCGAGACAAAATATATATTATATATTTTCGATTTTCAATGAAACTGTGCGAGACAATATATACATATATAATATACAAAGTTGTCAAAAAATTTAGTGACGTCATCAGTTTTACATGGTTTGAAGATATTGTTAAGTATTACAATGTTTATAGAAATTTTATCAGTAGCATTTATTCTGAGATTTTCTATAGCCTCTTACTCTCCATTGGCTATTCCAGTAATGGAAATTTATTAAACATATGGTACATTCTCACAAAACCTTCCAAAAAAAAAATATATTGAAAATCTCTGCTATAAAATTTATTAGTTATACATGGGAAAAATATATACCTAAATTATGTGCAGAAAAATTGAGAGAAGAAATTTAAGACAAACAAACGAAAAGTTCCTCTTCTTTTCAAGGAATTATTAAATCTACTGTCATACATTCAATCCTGTGCGTATTATAACAATCTCCAAAAGCTTCCTCACTCCAAAAGAAAAGATTATCAACAAAAAACAGTAAAGTTTGTTCAATAATTATTACATCCATGACTTAAAAAAATATGGTAACTCTCCTTTCCTTTCCTTCATCCGTTTTACATCAAGGACAAACTACATAAACAGAAAATAAATAAATAAATAAAATTTATCATCTGTTATCAACTTTGATAAATTAGAGGATCTTCCCGTCCTTATGTTCAAAAAATAAGAAAAAAACAAAAAAAATGAAGCCAGACCAAAAATTATTATTTAACAAAAAAAATGTATATATATTTATTCTGAGCCGTTTATAGGATACTAAACGGTATTCTCATTTATGCATTATTTTACCTTTCCGATTTTCATATAATGTAAGCATCTTTTGAGCACAAAAAAAAACCATAATAATAAGAAATAAAACGAGTAAAGTAATTGAGGGTGAAGTATGATTTATTTGAATAACTTGAACCAAGTGTCCTTGGAGAAAATGTTGAAAAAGTTTTCGGTGAAAATCTTTCTAAGGATGTAAATAGGAAAACATGTAGGGAAAAAAATACAGCCTGCTAAAAATAATTATTCTTTTGTTTGTTTGTATTTTAATTTTACTTACATTAGATCAACATTCATAAAATTTATTTAGTTTAAAGCACTTAAGTGAACAAAAACAATTTTTTTTATTTAAAAATGTAAATTCAATTAAATTAAATTTTTACTTTTTAGTAATTTTAATTTCAGTTTTAGACTATAGTTCAAATTCCAATGCATACTTGTATTATTGCAAATTTTTACATAAATATTGTCTTTTGTTTTAGTTTTTTATTATAAAAGATTTATTTTAAAATTCTCCAGAAAACTTTTTAAAAAATTTCAATTAAATGAATATTAATTAAGTTTCTTTCTACGAAATTTTTAGTCCTATTTAATTCTTATTGAAGAAAAATACTACAAAAGTCTATTGAAACTTGTGAAGATAACTAATTAATATTTAATAATTGCTTGGCTGTCAGCTCATCCAAAATAAAAGCAAGGAAAACAAAAACAAAAGAAAAGATACAATCCTGCTTTCAGCTTAGCTTATAAAAATTTATTTGTGCAATGATACTTGGAAATTAACTAATTAGTTAAAATAAAATTTATAAATATAAAAATAAAAAGCTGTATTTAAGTGAAATTACCTAAATTTTTTTGAAATTTTTTTCTCTTTCCTCTACGCGTAGACTTTAATTGTCTACACTTCAGCATAAACAATGCGTAGATAATTAAATTTGGTATAGAAAATGTCAACTATGTCGACAATGACGTATACAATGTAGACATTGCTATACCTTAGGTTAGCATCATATTTCATCGTCATCGTCATACAAATGGAAATGTCAAAACATGATTGTGATCGTTCTTTTTACAGCCTGTATTTACTAAGAGAAACAGTTCACATTAACTTTATTAATTTAATTTTGGCAAATTTGGATTTCATAAAAAATTTTGAAAGATGTGGACCGACATAAAAAGAAAGCCTTTGAAGAGTTTGATTTTCAGTTGCTAAAATAATAAATATATCGCTGTTTGTAATCTGTGTAACAAAACTTTACAAAAAACTGCTGAAAATAGCCTGAGAGGACATCCGTAAGGCGAATTTTGTAAATTATAATTATTCAACTATGAAAAATTGTTCATTAAATATTGAATGTTCAAAATTGAAATAATTTTTCTAAAAATATTTGTAAAGCGAAGGACCAAATCGGTCAAAATGATCAAATTGAACATACAGCAAGCGAGGAAAATGAATGAAGACTCGAAAGCGGTTAACCTTTATAACAGATCAAAAAAACTATTATACATTTATTATTCTTTAAAAATTTCTGATGGTCCTTGGAGTGATGATAGTGATGACTCTGCATGAAAATAAGAAAAGATATTTCCTAATGATTTGAAATAGTTAAACAAACATATCCTTATTTAGTATATTTACACCCAAAATTCATTTTCATTGTCTACACTGTATACGCGTAGAGAATGTAGACAATAAATTATTGTCTTCGTTAAATTTTTGACGTTTAAAGAATGGCATAGTCTACATGATGTAGATTACGTCGCACAATGCTGTTAATAAGTTTTAATATTTAATTGCTTTCAAAATTTTTACAATAAAAATTTAATTAACGCTAAAAAGTTTCCAAGATAAGAAAAACTATGCTTTTTTTCTCTCTTAATTCAGAAATATTCCACTTTGATCCAAAAACATTCTTTCCGTTTTTATATAAATAAAGCAAAACAAAAAAAACCATAGAGAATTGATAAAATTTATGTAAAAATTTGCTGATCATAATTTAGAGTAAATACCCTAAAAACTTCAAAAACCCTATATAAAAGCTATAATATTCTACAAAGGGCTAATTTAGGATTACTAGGACAAAATGTCTTAATAAAACTTCTTTTTTCTTACATTTCTCAAATGAAAAACCCCCTTTTTTTATTCCAAAAAGTTTCTTGTTGCTATGTTTTTTATTTAAAATGTCAAACTTAAAGAGAAATGTCATTAAATTGCTTGATTTTTAGATATTGACTAAATGTAGGAGGATTTGTCAATTTAGAAATTAAACTATACTATTTGCAACAAGTTTATATCTCAATTTAACTTATGTTATGATTTATTTAGCAAATTTAACTGGTCTAAAATTTCAGGAAAAATTACATAAAAATGAAATTAAAATGGATTGAATGAAAAATGAAAAAATTTTCTGATTGCATAAAGTCAATAAAACCTTAAAACCTAGAATTGTACCAAGAAGATATTATTTTTATGCAATATTATCATTGTTTTTAATGTTAATTAACGCTAGCGTAAAATGAAAATTTCACAAACCTACAGTAAAAACATAATTAGTGAAAAGAAAATTAATAATTAAAATAATTAAATATTAAAAGTAACATTTTTCTATTGTTATTAAAATATAGTTTTTAGCCTAATTTTTCATGAAACAATCCCAATAGAAGCTCATTTTCCTTGATGAATTACAAATATGTATTCTTAAGAAAATACATAAACAACATTTTCTATATCGTATAACGACACTTCCAAACCACAAATTTAAATTATTGTTAACTTTTTTGAACATAAACTTCAATACATGTATTTAATTCGACCTTGGCATTATAAAGCAAAAATCATTAACATATAAAACATGTTATAAATAAAATAATAACATAAATAGGCACAATAAATAGAAACATAAATAATTTATAGTTATATAATTATTATATATAATTATATATAAATTTCTTTATAAACTTAATTATTTGTTAAACATAAAACATAGACATATAAACATAAGGATAACAAAAAAATTGTCATATAACAAAGGTAATCATCACTATATGTGAACAGGACGAAGGCAAGCAAATTAATCACTTACCTCCTCCTATATACGTGAGTAACATATATGATTTCAACAAAACCAGGAAAGAGATTCTGTCCATAAATAAGGAAACGATCCGTTTCAGAGCCCTTTGAATAGTAATTTATTCAAAATAAAAGTAAAAAAAAAAGACATCGTATTACTAAGGCAATAATAAAAAAGATGAATACGATGGATAAATTGTTTTTATTTGTCCAAGGCAAAGGCTGCCTTGGATGAAAAAAACTGGAGCATCAAGCCCATGGTCCTTAATCCAAACCGTGATACAATCTCCATGTTTTTATTGGCATGCCGTATTTTCATGTTTTTCAAAAAACGACATTTTGGTGGCGCTACCTTTTTAGGTAGGGGAAGAACCAGTGGAAGGGGCCTTAAAAATGTTGGGCTCGAACAACGATTCAATGTCCTTTCCCGGAGTTGGTGGTTGCTTGAAAAATAAAAATTTTATGTATATCAAAATGGTAATGGGTCTTATTACCTTGGTAATTTTCAATGTTTTCCATATTAGATTGCATTGAAATATTTTTGAACTATTTGGTTTGAACTCACAAAACTGACTGATAATTGCTAATCAGTGCCTGGTATATTTGAATTCTAACGGTAGTTCTGGTTTGAAATAAATTCAAGTATTAAAGACGCCTAGAAACTGATAAAAATTTGGATTGAAAAACTGGTTTGAATAAGCTATTGTTTCGGTATCGGACACGTGATTAGGAATAAACAACAGTACTTTTCAATAATATTGCGATTTTATTTTAAGTGACGCTGGTTAAAAAAAATTTTGTTTAAAAGAACAAAAAAATAAAAATAAATTATTATACTTCTGAAATGTTATCTATAATGAAATGAGATCCCTAGATCATAGGACCCAGCAAACTTAGGGATAGAAATTTTGTGTAGTTTAATATTGTTAGAAGTGGTATTGGATTCCAAAATTTGTTTTGTTGGTGTGTTTACAAACTTGCGTCCTATAATGTCCTTTAACATAGTAACATATTCTAAATACCGTTCTTCTTGCTCAGAAAAGTAATCATTTTTAATTATTCATGTTTAGCCGTTTCTTCAGCCGGTAATTTTGTTGCAAGAATTTCGATTTTACAATGATTAGTGGAAAAGTTTTCCCATAGTTTTTCCACAGCATTTAACCGGGCTTCTGCCAAAGATTGGGTGCGTTTAGCTGTAGCAGTTTTTTTAAAATTCACTACGGATTTGTTAATTACGATGGCACATGCTATTATTAGATCGTCTAAAGACATTTTATTATAAGTTTATTAAGTTTTTAACACAATTTCAAACACAGTTTTAAACAATCCCGTTAAAAAAAGGCCAATCATGTAATCCGGCTCGAAGGACTAAAATGTTAGGATACGTACCGTTTTCCGTTAGCTCAGATACAATATTTGGATTTACATGAGCTTGACCTCTAGTCTTTTAAAGGAATATTAAATTAATAAAAGACGTGCTAGATTTTCTTGTTTCTTTATTTCGTTTCACTAGAATAAAAGATAAACCTTATCTAAAATAATTAAAGTTTTACTCATCTGCTTAGCGCGTATCCGGCGCTAAGATAATTCACTAAATAGTTTATATTTTAATTCACTGTTACAATATTTGCGCTTGAAAAGGGGTAAAATTCAGGTCGATACCCTGAATTTTGGATTTAATTTTGGTCGATACCCAAAATTAATGAGAACAAAGGAATTCATACCGATACTTTTTATTTTGGAATTAATCCTGGTCGATACCCAGAATTAATAAAAAATGAAGTCGGATTAAAAAAAAAGCACAGATCGATACTCTGCAAGATAGTCACATGGAATGAAAAAATTGGTAGCAAGTGCTTGTTATTTAAGCAAAGTTAGCCTGATTATGAAAACTGGATATTTCAGTTTACACAACCATGCTATTGTTTTTTGTTCTTTGTACTTAGCATCTTACTACTACCAAATAAGATAATAGCAGTAAATTGCTTGTACATTATATTTAGGTATACTTACTCTGTACAAACCTGTTTTGATATTTCTCCTCTGATGGCGTGTACCTAAAATTCGACAGTCATTTTTTTATTTAAATTATTAAAAAATTATTTTAAAGAACTTTTGAAATTTGTTGAAATTGGCAGCCAAAAAAAATTTCAACTCTATTTCAGGTCTCGAGTGATATATTTATTCATATCTTTTGCGTTTCTACAAATACTATTGCAATAAATCTAGGCAATAATAATTAAAATAAGCATGAAAAACTAACATCAATATGCTTTGACAAAAAATAATTTATAAATAATATAAATGGTAACAAATTTAAATTTAAGTTAGACAAAGTCGCAGTAGTATACTTATGTTAGTGAAAAACCAAAGTTAGGATTTAATTTAAATACATATGAATACATTAAGGAGATGGTAGGGTCTTAAGGGCTAAAAAGAGGCATATTTTCAAGATTTTTATTTGTTGAAATATGAATCATGTTGTCCTATTTATTTTATAAACATGTTAAAATACAAAATCTTAAGCATAGTTTTTCTTTAATAAAAAGTTAAGGTGTGAGCTTATGAGCACACGGCCGAAGTGAAAACTTAATAGTTTTAATAGTTTCTATTATTTTGAATATAGTGTAGTAAAAATAATAAGTATTTCACTACTATTTTTATTTTATAATTTACAGTTAATAATTAATATTACAATATTAACTTAAGCAATGACACGCCCAGTGCAGCCTCACACTGGAGTATAGGCTTGGTCCACGTGTCAATTAAAATTCAATGTTTTATGCTTAAAAAATATAACTCACTAACTGACTATTGTACGTAATATGTCAAGCAAGTAAATTTTCAAAGCCTGCTAGACATATTACGTACCTCTTAAAAAACTACTGCGTTTTATATAATTTATTATATTAAATAAAATAAAATAACTATCGCCACAATAGCAACATATATAGTGACATAAAATAACTATAGCTTATAATTTAAAAATATAAATCATTTTATAACCATAAGTTTTTATGTTATTACTTATTGCCACCGATGGTTTTTTAAGGAGTATTTTACGATGATTGAAGTTCAGTATTATATTCCAGAAATGAAACGATAGGCTTATGAAAATTGAAATAATATGACTTTGGATCTAAATCCATTTAAATATCTAAAAAAAACTGCATCAAGTGTCGTTCGGCATTGTGCTCTCATTAGGATCATTTGATCTTCTTAAAGTTAAATTTGTATTCAATAGATCAAGTAATGGCTTTGATTTATCAATTAAAAAGTCCACATTAAAATCTCCACTCAAAAGCATTGGTAATTTGTTAAGAAAACTTCAATAAAACAGGTTTTGTATGGAAAAGTGAGCAGAAATCATTGATTTTATAGTGTAACAGATTCAGATCTGTTGAATACGGTGGGCATTGTTGAGCTGAAATAAATTGAGGAACATATTTTTGTGACCACTGTTGAGATTTCTTTGCCGGTGTGATGGTGCAGTCCTGTTGAAATGCAAATTGATGATTTTTGAAATGTTTCCTGGTCTATATTAATAAAGCCTCTTTTGAAATCAAGCTTTGATAAACATCGGTATTAATTTTCAGGCTTGGTGGTAAAAAAATGAGTGGTGAACAGCAATTTTCAGTGAGAGCTGCCTAAACCATCAACCGTGCAGCACCTTGTTTCCGTGTAACCCTTAAATGCTGAAAACTATCATCAGAACGTCTCTTTAGCCGAATACGATCGTTTGGTTTGTTGAGAAATTGTTCTATGCAGAATGTTTTCTCATCCGAAAATACCAAGCTTTTTAAATCACCATGAGCGAGCATGTGAAGTTAATCCTTTGATCTTCTGAACTTAACTTCTTTTTGAGTATCTGTCAGTTCCTGAACCTTTTGTTTTTTTAAAGGCTTTGTTTTCAACTTATTTTTCACGATACGCTAAACACTCCTGTCACTTATGCTCAACTACTAAACTACTATGTTAGTTTTTATTGAACTTCGCTCCGGATTGCGATACAACCGATTACGCACTCTGTTCACATTTTCCTTACCAGTTGCAGTGCATCGCCGACCACCACCATACCTTTTTTTTATGCTGCCAATTTCGTTCAATTGTTTTACAGTACTTACGATACGCAAACTTTTCACTTAAATTCATATAATGTAACTCTCTTCTAATTTCGATGTTTGATTTACCCATCAAGTGAAGAGCAATAATTGAATTCCTTTTTAGGTCTATTGTAAAAAAAATGAGAACGTGTTTTTCAACCACCGTATAATTTTTGTCACTAAAAGACAATATGTCATGTTATGTTAATCTTAAATTTTAGTACTGCCCGATAAGCGGTTTACTTTTGACAGCGATTTAAATTAACCGGACACTTCAATTGCCGGACCCGGTATACCACTTTTACCGTATATTATTTGTATTTGAATAAAAATTTTTAATTGCACTGACAGCTTTGTTGTAAGTTGCCATTTAAAGTCTCTACAATGATTTCATACAACCACAGAAAAATAATAAAGGCCTTAAACTTCTTAAATCTTCGTGTAAATTTTTTCTTAAATTAAAATTACAAAATTATATAAATTAGAATTATATTATTATTCATACTTATGATCAAGAAAAATAGGAAAGTGTATAAGTCAATATTATTTAAGTTTTTTTTTATTTGTGTATTTCATATTTTGTGATTGTATATGCATTAAATCTTTATGAACTAGGTAGCTTTTTTGTTTTTGGATATTTGGTTAATAACTTTGTATGAAATATTCTTGGTAAATAAAAATAGAAAAACTCGTTTTAATATTAGCTGAGTCAAGTTTTAAAGTCCTTTAATACAGGGACTAAATTAAATTTGTTTTAGTATTTGTGCATTGTCTAGAATAAAAAATCTTTTTAAAATACTGCCAAATGAGTATGTATGTGTAAATTACATATTAAATTATAATAAAAATGATGGCGGTAAGCAATTCTTTTTTCTTCTTTGTGATACTAGTATTTTTCTATCACTACTACCAAAGTTTACAAATATTGTTTTTATATAAAATTCTTTTGTTAAAATTCCAAATGCATTGTTATCGAAACTAAACTGATAGAACAATAAAATCAATTTAAAATAAATCATTGTATTTAAGAGAGTTTTTTGAGCATCAGCTTTTCAGCAAAACAATTATTAGCTTTGAGTTTTCTTCTTAAACCGCCGCAACTGCGTTAATCAATTAAACATACCATCAAACTTCTTTTGAATGTTATCTCTGATATTCTCATGAAATTTAGTCAACAGAATAGTTTAATATGGCAATGATAATTTCTAAGAAAATTGAAACAATTGCATTTTATTTTGTTGAAAAAAAAAAACAATAATAACTGCTTAAAAAGACCATAATATCTCAGGCATTACATAAGACATTATTCATAACACATTATTCTATTTTTCAAAACTTCAATATTCGATCTATTGAATTTTTATCTAAATTAAAAATTTCAATTAACTTTTAATTTTGAATTTATGAAATATTTTATCTAATTATTCATCATAAAAAAAATACTAAGAAAACCATAAGACAGTTCTTCGCTTCGGACATGTATCTGAAATAAAATTTTTATTTTTCATTGTAAGTTTTCATAATTTTTTTGTCAAGTGCAAGACACTAAAAATACATCTCAAACCTAACCAGTAATTGCCTACTCTTGTAACTTCGGTACTTAAAAATTTAAAGGAATTAAAATTTTACAGTCACGTTGGTTATTTCCTAGAAGCTTGGGAAATGGTCTGAAATTTGTGGTTGTTTTGGTTTTTTGTTTTCTTTGTATTTTTTTTTTTGTGTTTACTTCAATAATAGCCTAAGAGATTTTATTATGAAAACTTCAAATGAGTTAAATATTTAAAAAAAACGAAAAAGGATTTTATTAAATATAATTGAAGTGAAAATTTTGGACTCAAATTTAAAAATAAATACCTAATAAAGAATGAAAATAAATAGGATAAAATATTTTGCATAATCTCTTTCATAGCAAATCATATTTTAATCTTTTTAGGGGTATAGACTTTTGGTTTTGTAATCAATCAGAAAATGCAAATTAAAATTTGATTCTTTAACAAATTAGTAAAGCATAATATAATTATTTATTTAGGATAATTTATAAATAATTAAAATATATCTTATACTTGAGTAAAAAGATTACCATTTTATTTCCAATGAAAGAATTTTTCTTTCTCTATTAGTTAATTTCTTTAGTTAATTCTTTGTAAACAAAATTATTTTATTCTCTAGCTAAAGCAGTAAATGTTTTTGGTATTGCATTTAGAGAATTTAGAATTTATTTTAGTTGCTTGTAAAGTGTGAAATTATAAATTTAAGGCATGGTTTGGTATTTCATTTTTTATTTTTCTAATTTTTTTAAATTTATGTATAACTAAGGTGACCATACGTCCCGCTTTCAGGTGGTCTGTCCCGCTGTCCCCTGCGAAAGCCAAAATGTCCCGCTTTTGTAAATAGACTAACAAAATAATTAGGAATACTCAATATATCATTATTTATAGATCTCTTTTATTTTTAAATTATTTAACTGACGCGCGCACTAGAAATGATTGCAAAGAATGACAGTGTCATACCTACTGCCCAAATAAAATGTAATAAAAAGTTCGCACAAAAATTTTTATTTATGTTTCTCCAGAATTTTTTGCAATCGTTTTAAGACAGCACGTGTCTGAAATGATATGTGCATGTCTCTTAGACTTTTGACTAGGAATAAAGACGCGGTACTATTTAGTATTTTTCTTCTAATTTACTTGATTGGAGAGGGTTATTGTAAACAGCGACTTTTTATCAAGTTGTGCTTAAAATTGAAGGACAACACGTGTCTTCAATACAATCTGTTAAAGAAATAAATCGTCTTCGAGACAACTTGGCACAGAAAGAGATCCCGCTTTTCGTTTCTTATGATGTACGTAGTCTGATGGAGAAGTTACAAGAAACTGACCCTGCTATTCTTCAGCATGTAAAAACTGCAGCGGCTGAATTTTATAAAACCAGCAAAGAATACTTAGAAGAGTGGTGTCAATTCAATGCAGAGTTAGATGTGTTTGAATGGACAAATTTGAAAAAAGTACCTACGTGGGAGGAAGTACAGAAAGTAGCGGATTTGCTGATTAAGCAAGGATTTCTTAGCAGCAATCAAGACACGGAAGTGTTCGACGAGTATTCACTCATTTCTAACTACGTTACAAATGAAAAAATAATAAGCTGGAATATTCAAGATATTGTTGCCGAAGACCGTTGGGTGGAGTTATTCACATATTTCCGTGATGAAAATCTGAACTGCGGAAATTTTTGTGTAATTATTAAATACGCTTTATGTCTGCCAAGAAGTAATGCACCTGTTGAAAGAGTTTTTTCTCTAATGAATAAAGTATGGACAAGTGTTGCAGTTTCGAAAGCAATTTTAACGGTCAAGATCAACATCAACACATCATGCAATGAGTTCCATTCTTATTTGAACACTAGACCCAATATTTTGAAACTGATTTGCTCCGCCGACAAGTATAAAACAAATACGTCTAAAACTGCAATCTAACGTGTAGGATTATATCAAGTAACGTATTAATGAAATTCAGTTAACTTCTCTTTGTGATTGAATAAATAGCATTATAATTTTTTTGAAAAATAGCCTTGATTTTTGAAATTTCCTACAGCGTCCCGCTTTGACAAAAGAATAAAATGGTCACTTTATGTATAACACCTTATAAAATTTTTTTTTTATTCAGTGTTTAGTTTACTATAATCTTAATCTATTTAGAATTAATTTATTAGTTTATTAACTAGGATGTTGTGACGTGTGCGGGAGTTGAGATCCAGTGATCAGTTCCCTATAAGTGTTAGTATTACTAATAAGTTAGATCATGTGGCTTCTTGCGGTGCAGCCGTCTTGTCTGACTTGTTGTGTCCAGCAGTAGTATAGCTTCAATTTTGAGGTGATGATGGAGTCTTTTTTCATGATTTATGTTTAGGTCTTCATGTATCTTTTTGTTTGTCACGTATCGGTATGCGTTAGTTATTAGTCGTAGGGTCTTATTTTGACTAGTATAAATGATTTTTTTTTTTGTATTCACGCGTACATCCCCATAGTTGTATTCCGTACGTCCAGATTGGTTTTATAACTGTCATATATATTAATCTTTTGTTCCTTAGATTCAGTTGCGATTTGTACCCAATTAACCAATAGTACTTCCTTATTATTTCTTTGATTTGTTTGGCCTTCTGTCGCGCATGAAATTTCCAATTTAATTTGGAATCTAGATGTAGACCTAGGTATTTAGCTGATTGTTCTTGCGGAATTTGTTCTCCATTGATATATACATGCAAGTTGTTTACTTTTTACCTCAGCGTGTATGTTACGTGAGTTGATTTGGTTCTATTGAGTTTGATCTTCCAATCTGTGGTCCATTTGCTGACTTCATTTAGTGTAGTTTGTATTTTTTCCACAGCTTTTTTTTTGTGTTTTATCACTTGATATTATTACTGTGTCATCAGCAAATGTGCTGATGCATGTGTCTTCTGTTGTAGGTATATCAGATGTATATAGCAGGTATAGCAGTGGTCCCAGCACACTACCTTGTGGGATTCCTGCCTGCACCAGATAGAAGTTAGACTTAGCATCTTCATATTGTACTCTGAATTTTCGATTTGTTATGTATGATTCCCTCAGTTTGCAGTGATTTTGAGGTAGCTGCATGCTCATTTTATGTATGAGCCTTTTATGCCAAACTCTGTCGAATGCCTGAGTTATATCTAAGAATACCGCGCATTAGTATTTCTTTTCCTTGAAGGCCTGTTCTATTTTACTTGTTATTCTGTGTACCTGGTCTATTGTGGAGTGGTTGTTTCTGAATCCGTACTAAAGTCAGGAATTTTTATAAGTGGCTTTAGTCGTTTTAGTAGAAGTTTTCCGAATATCTTTGCAACTGTTGACAGCAGGATATCAGTCTGTATGAGGAGGCTTCTTCAGCCGGTTTACCCGTTTTTTTAATCATTATTATCTGTGAGGTTTTAAAGCTCTCTGGTACATACTGATGTCTTATGCAGGCGTTATACAGGTATGTAAGCAATAACTGCTTTCGCCGGCTGTTTTTTTAGAATTCTAGGTGTAATTTGGTCCACCCCAGGAGATTTTTTAATCTCTTGTCTATCTCAAGGGCTACTTCAGTGGCAGTGGTCTTTTTTATTTCTTTATACTGTTGGTAATTTGGACTGGTTTTTATTCCGGATTGAATATCATGTGGCTTGAAGACTGTTGCTAAGTATTGAGCGAACAGTTCGGCGTTTTCTTCCTCTTTGTGTACCCATTTACCTTGTTGGTTTCGTAGTGGAGGTATTCTTTGTTGTGGACGTTTAAGTTTGCGTGTTGCCTTCCATAATGTATATTCTTTGTCTTTATCTGGGCCTATTTCACTCATATATTTGTTGAAACTTTCTGTTTTGTATATTTTTATTAAGGTGTTGACTTTATTGCTAATGCTATTGAATTTGTTTTTGTCCACTGGATTTCAGGAGGAATGCCAGATCTTGCGCGCTTTTCTCCTTTCTTTAATGCACTCTCTTATCTCCGCCGTGTAGGTAAGATCTGCATAGTTGGAATCACTGGAGTGTGGTCTGAGCTTAGATCATAACTGTCGTGTGTTTTTATGTAGTTCGAAGGGACTCCTTTTGTAATGAAGAAGTCTAGTAGGTCTGGTATCTTACTTGGTTCTGTGGGCCAGTATGTTGGTTTATTCGTTGATTGATGATTGCAATCATTTTCTTGGATAATTATTGTAATAATTATTTATATAATATAAAAATAACAAAAAAAATTGTTCTTTAAAAGTTTTTTCAATGAATAAATTCTTAATTTTTGTTACTGGATAGTTTGAGTTATGATGCGTACCATTTTTCAAGGTACCTCAAGATATTCATTGCCACTTGCTCACTTATTAATATTTTGAAATAAAAATTTAGAAAAAATATTATTCAAATGTTGTGTTAACATATAAAAATTAATTGAATAAACAGGAACTATATATATTGCCACGAAAGTTCTTGAAAATATGGCTTTTTTCAACGAACTAACCGAACAATTTTTATTGTAAGTTTTGGTTGCATATTTCAAAAAATCTTACAGCGATGAATTTTTTGTTTGGCAAAAAAACTATTCTTAAAAATTAAAAATATTTAAATAAGTAAATACAATGTAATATGCTTGGAAAAATAAATTTCTTATATCAATTATGGTACAGTCAAATATTTTATTTTATAAAACTAATATATTTATGTCCCCATCTAGTAGAGGAGAGAGAATCTGCTTCTGATTTCAATTAATATAGAAAAACAAAGCTTTAAAGAAAATCATCAAAATCGGAGCTGTTCCAGCGGATTTCCAAGTTTTGCCTGTTTTATGTCTTCATTGACTCCACTAAGTATACTTAAATTTTTTTGGCTATCATATACGTATTTGCTTCTATAAAACCTGTTTTTGATTAACAGGAGACCGTTTTTCATATTCGCTTTTCTTTAGTATTTATTAAAAGTTATTTAATACCCTTTCGTATTCGGTTTTCTTTAGTATTTATATAAAGTTTATTTAATAATATTAATATAAAAATTTATACTTACATATTGATTAAAATTCCCAAAAAATTTAAATATTAAAAACATTGAAAACTACTGTGTGCTCACTTTAAATAGATCACTATAAATGAAACCAAAGATTTCTTCGAAAAAACCCCGTGGAGAATTTCCCCCTAAAGTGCCAATTTATACTCATGTGAGCACTCATGTACAGATCAACTATGGTTCATCACAGGACATGGCCCCTTTCTTAAGTTGCTTTATAAATTGGGAAGATCAACAACCCCTAAATGCAGATTCTGTCAAGAGGTAGATTCTGTCAAGAGACGCCTACTCACCTACTCTTTGACTGTGGTAGGATGAGGTCAAAAAGAGTGAAGCATCCTCTCATTCGACAAGTAACCTGCACAGAAGTGTTGGAAATTGGTCTGAGAGGGATCCTAGCTCTGGCAAGGGACCTGAATATTAGGTTTCTCCTGAAAAAAGATTTCTCTACCACGCTTTCTTTTCCTCAAAATTATCATATATATATATATATATTTATATATATATTTTATTTATTTTTATATTATGAAATTTCAAGATACTCTACCCGAGTGATTCAAAAAATTATTATTATTATAAGTATGGCTAACTATAAAAAAATGAAGTTTAAAACGAAAGGTTTGCCTGATTCTTCAGTAAACTGTTCCTTAAATACACGTTGTTGTTGCTACTGCTACTGTTCGTCCATATATGAGAACAAAGAACAATTTGATGTCCCGCTATTCACGAAAAAGTAAACCGCTATCACCTTCCACAAATATGACATTCAGTATATGATATATATATAGGTATATGTCTGCATATTTGCCTCCCACAAATTACAGTTTTTAATTTAAGTTTTCTAGAACACTTTAATTTATTTGGGATCCCCGAACTTAGTAATACTATTTACTTCATATTCTATTCCCTTTTTTTTTGTACCTTATCAGCTAATTTGTTTTTGTCAACTTTTCGATCACACACTAAATTGACCTTCAATTTAAAAAAAAACAATTATTTAATTCTATTTTCAGATTCAATAAAAAAGGAATTCATTATCAGTTCTTAGTTACTCGATTAAATTTAAAATCCCTTTTCTTCACCAAGAAAAAAATACATTTCTTGTCTGTTTCTTCAATCACCGCATGTTCTATGATATATTACCATGTATAATCATAAAAAAAAATTCTAAATTTCACTTAAATTAAACCAAAATTAACGCAAATTAATATTGAAATTATTTCTTAACCACATAATTTTTTTTATAAAAAGTTCCAACATCTCATAAATGTACCTACTACAAAATTTTCGCTTGACCTGGCGAAAAAAAACTAATTCAAAAAATTACCCCAGCGGGAAAAATTCTCTCTTTGCATTACCAATGTAAGTAGGAAAGTAACCTGGGCAATGTTAATCTATAAATTACCAGCATCGATGGATTTTATCACGCGGATGTCATTGGAAAGTAACGTGTGCGTTTCTAGATTACCGTCGGAAACAAAGTGGTAACCAAAGACAAAAAGCTTTTCTGCATAGATTACCTTTTCGATTACTTTATGAAATTTAATTGTAATCTTATTTTTGGTGGTAAATTTTAATTTTTTTATTGAATTTTATAAGGAAGGGATTTATTATTAACTAAAACAAGTTTTAACAAAATTTATTTTTTATTTTCTACAAAGTATATTGATTACAAAGAAATTAATTAAAATAATTCTTTTCTGGTGAAGCCTTCTTTGTTTGATTTGATTTTATCGAATCTGTAAAGTTTTATAAAATCTTGTGAATAATTTTTTAAATATTATAGGTTGATATTATGCTTACCAAAAATAATATCATTAATTTTACTTGTTTTACTGCACTAAACTTTTATAATTTATTGATTTTGGCTGCACACTTCTTTCGAACTAATTCACCGACTGACTGACAAAAACGCAAATTAAACTGTTTAACATTGCTGAAAAGTTTGTTAATTCCATACGTGTATATGTTAACTATGATATATATGTACATATATGCTTCGCATTTTATATTTCCTTTAGTTTTTGTGTTCTTGGTTTTTGACACATACAAACCTGTAGATTACCACTTCGATTACAAAATTCACTTATACGCAATTTCATGAGTAAAGAGAGAATTTTTCCCGCTGGGACAGTAAGGTCAGAGCCCAAAGCACCAGGGCTCTGCCTTCTACTCAAATCTGACGCCGACTGAAGCTTGTTTTCCAATCAAAGTAGATTTCTGTCAACGGAATTCCCGTTGCCAAAAATCCAGTTTGCAACGAAAACAAGTTTCAAACAAGCAAGCAGAAAATATTATTGAATACATCTTTCTGCTTGCTTATCAGCAGGTGTCCGCTACAATGGAAACAAAAAAGTTTTGTTTACTTTTCTTATTATTATTTTAAGTTAAAGAACCCTAAACTAACAGCATTCAATCGATTAAAGTAATGCTTTTACATTTTTTGTTAATAGTAGAGGTTATAAATATCAGCAAATCACATGTTGTATTTATTGAATAATCCGGACAGCAAATCCAGATCTGTCTCGAAGAACCAATTTGTTTAGATAATATAAAATTATTTTTAATTCTTTATTTAAACTAATATTTATTTATAATTATTCCTAATACTAAATTAATAATTTTAGATGAAATAGACGATTGTAATATGACACTCACTCGATTCGATCAGATCTCCAATGTCGTCTTAGTAATGCTCCATTCGGCAAGGGTGATGTTTTATGGTGAGTGCGTTCAGTATTATTTTATAGTTCATTTCGAAACAAAGCTATAGTTTCTAAAACCTCGATGGCAACTTAAGCGTTTTTTGAAACTTAATAGAAATAACTCGAACTATAACTGTAAGTGGAGAATAACTATGAATAAGAAAGCTTAATTAAAAAGCAAAAAAGTTTAAAATTTTTAGGATTAAAGTTCCTGAAAATGTTCCACTTCATTTAATTTTTCAAAAGACAATGACTTCAAATATAAAGCCACTCTTTCAGCTTGTAATACTCAGAAGATGTTTTCTTTCTAATTTAACACTTTCTCTATTATACTTATTCCTAAAGAGATTTTAATGCTACTTTTGTTACTCAAAAATTTTAAGTTCTTTGTTGATGTTTAAATATATTTTTGAGCTTTTTAAATCTTTGGTATGAAAACTCATTTCTTGTTTCATCCCTTTAAGCTTTTGCTTGGTAACTGTAAGCAAGGAAAGACTTTTATAAAGTTTTTGTTGTCGTTTTGTTTTGTTTTATTCTGCTCTCTTTGATTCCTTTTTTTCCTGTTTTTTTTATTATTATTATTATTTTGCTGCCTCTTCTGATTGTAAAAGGGCTAAAATGTGTTAATGATTTCCTTTGATACGATAAAGAAAAAAAATACCAATAGATATATCTAAAACCAAATTTATTCTACAAGCTTTTTCATTTTTGTAAAGCACTTCTTGGTTTTGCATTTATTTTGTGTGTATGTATAGAGTTTGTTTCGTTTGGATAAACGATTTGGCCTTAACTTTTCTACCAAGTGTCAGAAGTTGGATATTTTCCATTTGAAAAGGGTCTTTGGAGCTCTAGATTACATATTATATTTGAAGTTTTATTTTTTTTCCTTGCCATAAAACTGTTTTGAGCTCATATGTCCTTTTTGTTAACAAATGAGTTATATAATGGAATTTATTTTATTGTTGTTTTCTTTTTTTCGGTTTGTGGTTTTTTGACTTCTTGAATCATTGAGCAGAGATTGAATAACATAAAATAAATTTAAATTTTTGGTAAGGGATTGTAAAAAATTAATTTACTTTTGAAATATTATATTAATATACAAAAATTTCAAAATTTAATTAATAATATTTTATTAAAATATTCACTGAAAATATCCTTTTGTTTTCAATAAATAAAATAATATTAGATTTTATTCTAGCATTTTATTAAGTAAAATAAAAAATATTTGTGGATATAATGTTTTCAAATTACTAAGAAACTTTAAGCCCAACTCGTGGAGTAAATTATTAAAAATTAGGCTTCAGTTCTTACAGGTTCTATAAAAAAAGTGAAGAAAATAGAAATTTGCTATTGAGTAATATATGTAGATAAGAATTGATAGTTATGAGTAAAATTTTGTAAAGTTTTTTTAAATAAAAATAGACTGCTACCACTCATATCGCTAAAATGTAGCTACCTTTTCAAATAATTTAATTTAAAGAAATTTAAAAATGAAAAAAAGTGAAGACATCGATTTTCTTGAAACTGAGACATGTTATTGTACCTTAAAAAGTAAAAAACCATTGTTGGTTTTTTATCAGCTAATATTTATTTCAACAGATTACAAACTAACCTTAAAGAGGAAAAAAATATTTTAACAAGTCATTTTGCAGTGTTTAATTTTAATTCCCTAAATTGTTTCTGAAACACCTTTGGTGATGTTTGTAACTTATTCTTACCAGGAATATTGTTATTGGAGTCTTTATCCTTCTCGAAGTTTCATTAACAATCCAAATTAACTTACTTAGTTGTCGCCTCTCTTAGGTGCTTTTATTTACAACTCAAATATTGCTAGCCAAAGAAGGAGCAATTGATTCCATGCTAATAACCTTACTTATACCACAGCATGTTTTAGAATATGTAAGGCGCTTTTTTCTGACTAAACTGGTTGATCTTACGTTTAGAAGTCTATCTGATATGATCACCAGACTGTTTTTCATCCAAAATAGTTGTGGTCAAACAATAGCCTATATTCTAGTTCATTATTAGGGTATGGTGACCAATTTTTTCTTCAGGTGTCAACAAGGTGGTATTTTCTACACGTATTATCAGCGACAATCACACTTAACACATAAACACATAAAGATACAGACTTAAACTAATACAACAACGAATATTATTGGGTATAAAAGCTAAGCCTCACAAGAAAATAGCTACCATCAGCTTAAATACTGCCAACATTTTACGACATTCAAGCTAAAAGTGATCACTTTCACAACCATATAATATTAACTAGTTTTCTTAAATTAAACAATTTTTCAGTCATTGTAGTAGCAAAATAAAAATTTTTTGAAAGATTGATGTAGAGGGATTTAGCAAGAAAATTTCTGATTCACCAGAACTAAAAAGACATTTTCAAAAATTATACTATAATTAACACAATTTAATCCCATCATTACAGTTGACTTAAGCTGAATATTACTGCAGAATAAATCTACAAAATGAAGAAACACAGATGATACCATTAAAAGCTAAATTCAAAATGTTATCCTGAATTAAAATATTTTATGATAAAAACAGATTTTCCTGATATTAGTCACAAAACAGAATAATTTTAAACATAAGGTAAAATATTAAGAATATTTATTTCTACTTTTGGAAAATTGACTATATAAGACAAATTCTTTTGTTGTTGTTTACTGTTTTGTAGCGGAAATATCGAACAATTGAACACTAAAACATTTACAATAAAAACATTTCAAAATTTAAGTAGTAATTGTTTGATAAATTTTAAAAATTTAGGTTTGAAAAATTCATTTTTATTTTATTTAACTTGTTTTTTTTTCTGTAAAGGCTTGTGATTGATATTTAAAGTAATTTTCCTTACATAAACTGTTTGTATAGGATTATAATCTTATTGAAGAAGTTTTGTCAAAAGTTTACCCTTTCCCAACTCTGGGCATGAAACAGAAAAAATTTACAACTGCTTAGGATGCGCAATTCTTATTTGAGTAATAAGTTCGTAAACTGCTTACAATGATAACAATGCATTACAATGTATTAGAAAAATTTATAGCAGAGGATTAAACCCGTGTACTGAACTAAGTTAGACAAATCTTGGAACTGAACATACTTTCAGATAAGCTATTGAGTTTTAGATTAAGAATACATAACCTTTTTTGATAAATGTTTAAAGTCGTTATAAAAATTGGTGTAGAAAATTTAATCAGCTTCCACTTCTAGTCACGAAGTTAATGAAAATTAGGAAAAAAATTGTCAAATATTTTAGGTGAACTTTTTAATTTAACTTCTGCATGAATATTAAAATTAGGGAATAAATATTACGCAAAAGGTTAAAACTTTTTTAATTAATTAATAAAATTATTAATTTTATAGATTCAATGAACAAAAAGCATAAAAGTAATATTAAATATCGAGAACAGAAGGGTAAAGATTATTTTTACAAAATTCGGCTTCAATTTTTTATCAGAAAAAATTAAGGTGTGTAATGTCCTGCATGAAATGATATATTTAACAATTGATTTATATTATATATTAATTCATTGAATCTATAAAATGACAATAGATAAAAATCTAGTTCTTAAAAATTTCTTTAATATTATTTTTATTTTTAGATGATTTTCTTATTTTAAAAATATTCGATCCACTACCAAGCAAATTAATCATTATCAGAGCTTCAATCGATTCAATGCACTTTATTGCTATTACTGTATAATTTTGGAATAGTTTGGTAGATTTTACGAACAGCGACTTTATGGAAACTCTTTGGTTATTTTTAGTATGGCTTCTTTAAGTGGTAATTGTAATATTTTTGAAAGATTTTATGACTATAAAACATTTGGCACTCCAAGTACTTTGTATATTACTTTTTGGAATACTAACTTTGTCATATTTTGTTGGTTTTTATGAGGATGATATTTGATATCTTTTTGAAAGCCAAAGCTATTTTTATTATTACTACTTTAAATTGTAATTTTAACATTTTTGGCAGATTAAATAATTACAAGCCTTTCCAGCTATTTTAACATTTTTGTTGCATTCAATTTTATTTCTTTAATTGTTGGTTTTATTACATCAAGTCAGACCAAAAGTTCCTGTGCATTTTTGAGAAATTTTTAAAAGTTTAAACAGAACCCAATTTAACGCTTTAAGCAATTATATAATCGTCATCTTACAGGTAGCTTTTTAACTCCATTGCTGTCAGTTTATTTGAGGCAAAAAAAATTTGAAAGTTGCTTTTTACCTAGTAAAAAATTTTGCATTGCGTGAAATAAATGAATACCGCTTGGAGGAATATTCTTGAAGTAAGTAGAGTGCGACAAGGTTCCTAATTAAATTCAGTAATTTTTTACACCATTGCTAAAGCCATATTTGATCTATCTACTGTTTTTTTCCTCTGACACTATGATAATCCATAATCCATTTCTTGACACTTAGCGGTCTAAAAATGCCTCTCTTTCAAAGCGCAATAAAATAATGTTGAAAATGTGTACTTGCTGCTAGCAATTGGATTTGGATGGCTAATGCGGTACCCATTTTTCAAGCTTGTATACTTCTTCTATTTCTTAATGAATAAAGATTATTCCATTAGGTAAATCCATGTTTTCTCCATTCTGAAACGCTTTTAAATATGGTTATGTATCTACAAAATTTTCTAGAATCCTTAACTTGAAATTCATAAAAAGCTATGGACTGAAATGATATTTGGTAAATTTAATGAGCGTAAGCTTCAATGGGGTTTTGAAAGTTGTAAATGGTAACTGAGAAGTTTTAGACAGATTTCATGAGCACATGGATTATATTCTTATTTTAATATTTAGATTATAATCTATATACTACTTTTCTAAATAGTATTTTAAACAAATTAAATAGACTATTTCAATATAACTTTTGATATTGAGTATTTTGATATTGGAGTTATTTTTGACATAACTTCTTTAAACAATAACTTCTAAAATTTTAGTGGTCCTTTTGAGTATTTAAATAACGCATAGCTATATTGAAATAAAATTAATAAATAATTTTACAGAGCTAGTAATCAAAACGCATTTTATTTTTAAATTTAGATATTTAACTTTGTGTACTTGAAAGTATTAACTGGTGAATTTTATATCATGAATAAGTTTTTCAAATTGACCAAAATTGCTTGAATTGAACTTTTTAGTATTAAATAAGAATTACTAAGAATAAATATGCCATAAATACTATGAAAAAGTTGAACGTTATTATATTGAATATAGAGAGTAAAAAAGTATTAGTAAAAAAATTAAGTTTGTCATAGCTATTGGTATAACTAGCCATGGTTTCTTGAATTTGTTGAACTTAAGTTTGTAGTTCTTTTAATATTTTTCACAATTTTAATAGATTCCCGCCACAGGATATTAAAGTAAAATTAATCTATGGAATATAAATCATAATGTTGTTTCACCTAAACTATAGAAAAAATTTATTAAAAAAGAAGAAGAAAGATTTTCCGGAGTTTTATAAATGAAATAATATTAATGCATGTTTGATGATGTACGAAATTAAAGTCTGTGAATTGTAAGAACACCAACTTAAACTCTGAAATATTTATATTAAATGCTAAATAAAATAAAAAACTTTGTTTTTGAAATACTCAAATAAACTTTTCCTAAATTCAAAAATTCTATTCTTAAAAAATTTGATTCCTTACTAGTATTTAAGAAAAAAATATTTAGATTAATCATATATTCATAAATCTTTTTTTCTAATATACTAAAAAGTTTTTTGCAAAAAAAATAATTCTAAGACACAAACTTCTCTTCCCATTCTCATCCTCATTGCATCTTCTTAGGACTTAATTTACATAAATTACAACATAAAATAATTTGTTTACCAACTTTGTACTTTGAATATAAAGTCTATCTATGGAGTGATGGAGTTTTAGCTATCCTTTTTCTAAAAAAGTATACTTCTTAAGGCTACTACTGAATACGCAATGGTAAAGTTTTTCTGTTGATTATAGTCCTGGCATATATGTATAAAGATTTTCTTGCTGTTTTTTTTTGTATTATAGTTCTAGAATAAATAGTTTTATTTATTCAAAAATGTCTTGTCAAGTAAACCAATGCCTTTTATTCCTTTTAGTTAAAAAGTTTGATGGAGTCCTCTACCCATGGAAATTATTTAAAAAATATTTGTATATATCCTATATAAAAATTTAATTTCTGTAGAAATACAAATACGAACCAAAAGGGATTTATACTAACCAACAAAAAAAAATGTATACAAATTTTTCACTATAGTAGTATAGAGCTTTAGAACGAGAAAAATCTAAAAATTAAAATTACAAACTTTTAGAGTAAAGATCTTTTACAAAATGTAATTGAAATTCTAAACAGGCAAACAAATTTTATGGGAATATTTGTTACATACGGAAAAACAAACTATTCTATTTTGAAGAGAATATAAAAAAATTGGTATAAGAATCAACTTTTTTCTTATGTCAAATATTTCTAAATATTTTAGAATTTGGGACTCTTTTGATTCACTATTATAGGAAATTGAAAAAAATTTTCAAATCAAACTAAAATAGTTTTTGTATGAAAATTTTGTGATTGAAAAAAATATAAAGCATTGGTTTTTTAATTAATCTTTTTTTCAGACACTGTTGTAAATTGTTTTTGATTAACCAGACTAAAGTTTTTTATTACTAACTGAAAACCTCATTGGGTTATATATCGAAGTATTTTTAGTTTTCAGTTCATTACTATATAAAGTGATATGTCAGGACACTGTTGCTATATGTTGTATTTTTAACAACATACTTACTTTTAAATTTACATTTAGCTGAGTAGCCCAGTCGAAAATATTTAATGTTATATTTAATATATATATACATTTAACATTGTGATAATCTTTGAAAAAATATGAATTAGGTTATAAGTCGTTCGCTTTTCCATTTAACAAAAAAAATTTCCTCTACAATTAATTTCAAAACTTTTGAAAATAGGTAGCAGTCGTTCATACTTAGTTCCTTATTTTGAATGACTCTTGATTTCCATTATTGCGGTTGCCTTGATTTTCAAACATAGTTTATATTATTATTATATATTTTCAGTTACAAATTTAATGTATTATTTTAATGTCGTACAAATTTATAAGGCTTAATTTAATTTTGAGATTGAATCAACCAAAAGTTTTATTTTGGGTTTGTAAAAACTCTACAAAAAAACAAACAAAATAATATCAAAATGAAAAGAGCCCAGAATTACAAAGTTTTAGCTTTGCCATTTCGTTCAATTGAATAAAAAGAAAATACATCAAACAAATGCCATTTTAAGATCAAATAAATCACATGTGCTCTAATATTAGAAGTCATTTCTTATTCTTGCTTTATCTTAAAAAAGAAAATTAAAGTAAGTGTTACAATTGTTTCCTTAGATATAAGTTTTTTCAATACTTGAAAACAAAAGATCTTGACAATTTTTACTTACAATTTATAACAAATGTAGTTAGTTATTATTTCCCAGGCCTAATTGAATAAAGTTTCCAAAAATTTTTATTTAATAAAAAATCTTGAACTTGATTATTTATTTTAACAAATATTAATAAGAACTGGAGTTATAGAATTATAAAACTAAAAACCAAAATATATTTTTGTTACAAAAATAGCTAAAAAAAATTAAGAAAATCAATTTTATATTTTCTATCACAGAAAAAAATAAATTAAATTTGGACATTGATTTTATAAAGAAGAAAAATTCTATTGAATCAGAAAATATTCCACAACTCTTCTTAAAAATAATTGAATTTTAAAGTTAGAATATATAAATATGATTATAAGCGAGATATTTTTGTTCTATATGGAAAATTCAATATGGATAACAACAAGGATAAAATGAAAATTTAATTAAATAAACTTGTTTTATTTTATAGCATTCAGTTTCTTATAAATTTATTGAGTTCTGTATCCGCTACAATATATTGAATTTGAAAATACAAACAAAAAAATAGAACAAGCTTAAAATATTTAGAGTCATTGAGCATAAATGAAGTTATATGCTTTTTGTAGTCTAATAAAAATGGAAAACTTTAATAAACAAAGACGGTCAACTATCTAAAACTCCATATAAATCGTGATAACAAGTAAAGCGAAAATTTTTGCAATGAAACCTCCAAAAAAAAAACTTTGAGCTTTTCAATAATTTCATTCTTAATTTTGCAGTGTAATTTTTTTGAAGTTTCTGTCATTTTATTAAAATATTTTCTAAATAAGCTTTTCGAACTGTTGAGGAAAATTTTTTGAATTTTTGAAAAAGTCTTTTACATAATTGAAAATAATTAAAATGACAGAAAATATATCGTTTCTCATAATGAATTTTGAGAAATACAACATAAGGAAAATTTTTTTCTTTTTTTTAATTATTTAGCTTACTACAATCTTAATATTCTTATTAATTTATTAGTACTTATGATATTCGTGAGTTGGTAGTGTTGAGATAAGTTCGATGTGTGAGGGCTATCTTCCAGTGATGACACCCATAATGCATTGATATTGTAGAATTGATACTAGATTGTCAATTCATGCAGTTTTAGTCTGCACAAGCGCCTGGTTTTGCCAAATGTATCCATCAGCTGGATGGCCTCAATTTTTGGATGATATATAAGTCTTCGTTCATGCTTAGAAGCGTAATCGCGGATAACATCCTCTACCCACTTGATATTCAAGTCATCGTGAAGTTCCTTGTTTGAGATGAAGCGACAGGCGTTGGTAATTAATCTTAGTACCTTGTTTTGACTTTTTTGGATGATAGCTCTATTTGAGCTACGTGCGAACCCCCACAACTGCACTCCATAAGTCCAGATGGGTTTAATGATAGAGTGTATATTGCCTTTTTGCTTTTGAGATTGAGGGGAAAATTTTTCCCAAGTAGCCAGTAAAGTTTGATTAATTGTTGCTTTATCTGTTTAGCTTTTTGTTGTATGTGATGTTTCCAATTTAGCTTAGAGTCTAGATGAAGGCTTAGATATTTTGCCGACTCAGCTTTTGGAATTAGCTCACCATTGTGGAATAAGTGGAGATTATTATTGATTCTTCTTAATGTGTATACTACGTACACAGATTTGGAGCTGTTAATTTTTATCTTCCAATTAGATGTCCATTTGTTGATAGAGTTAAGTGAGTTTTGAAGATTTGCAGTTGCTTTGGTTTGAGACTCATTGAGTGAGAGTAGGACAGTATCATCAGCGAAAGTACCGATGAATGTATTTTCCGTGGTAGGAATGTCTGCAGTGTATATCAGGTATAGAAGTGGTCCCAGAACACTACCCTGGGGAATACCTGCCTTTACTGGGTATATTCTTGACTTGGCATCTTGATGTTTGACTTGGAACTTGCGATTAGCTAAGTACGATTCCAGTAGTTTATAGAAGTTGCCTGGGAGGAGAATGCTTATAACAAAGCCCTTGATGCCAGACTCGATCGAATGCTTGTGATACGTCAAGGAATACTGCGCAGCAGTACTTCTTTTTTTCAAACGCCTGTTCTATCTTATCAGTGACTCGATGAATTTGATCAATTGTAGAGTGTTTGGATCTAAATCCGAATTGATAGTCAGGGATGTTCACTAGAGGTTTTAGTCTCTTTAGGAGCAGCTTTTCAGCTACTTTAAAGCTGTCCGGAACGTATTGTAGTCTGATGCAGGCATTGAATATGTATGATATCATTTTAATTGCTTTTGCCGGTAGTTCCTTGAGTAAGTGGGGAGATAATTGGTCTATTCCTGGCGATTTTTTTATATTCAAGTTGTTGTCTATTTCACTGGCAAGTTCAAAGGCAGTGATCTTTTCAATTTTTTTATATGACTGGTGCCTTGGTTGTGTTTGAGTACCAGACTGGATGTCGTGTGGTTGAAATACTGAGGAAAGATGTTGTACGAACAGTTCGGCTATATCATAATCCTTGCAAGCCCACCCACCCTGATGATTCCTCAATGGAGGTATTCTAACAACTGGGTGTTTAAGATGTCGAGTTGCCTTCCACAAGGAGTAGTTCTTGTCTTTATCAGGTCCTAACTCACTTAGGTGCTTGTTGAAACATTCTTGTTTATATTCTTTTATGAGTTGGTTTGTTTTGTTACTGACTCGGTTGAAGTCAGTTTTGTGGGCTGGGTGTAAGGCAAAATTGCTTAAAAGTTGTGGAATTCAGCTAATCGATTAGAAAGCAATTGAAGTAGATGATGTCTAAAATTTTTTTTACAATCAGATCTTTCTTTTGTTTTGAAATACTGAAGTCATATAGAAAACAATATTTGGGGATAGTTTTTAGAGTGGGATTTACATTTCTAGATATAAAAGAACATATAACCAGTAAGGTCCGACCGAGAATGATTTTTTATTCTCGGCCGAGACCGAGACCGAGAACGAGACTAAAAACATAGCAGCTAAAATGGGTAAGATAGTTTAAAGTTAAGAGTGCAAAAAATGCAATAAATTGTTATATTTTCTGTGTATGAGTATATGGACATTTTTAATACTCAAAATTAAATAAGCTAATATTATGACACAGAAACAGTAATTTTTCTGGATTTTCGCCTTTTAAGTTGTGCCGCCTCTCCTCAGTCGCAACGCTAATCATAGAATTCACACAGAATTGATATTACAATTTCGATTCCGCCATTTTGTAAATTTGTATGGAAAATTCAATCTCCTCTAATGTATTGTAATATTTCAATTGCAATATGAGAGCCTGTGTGAAACGCCTATCAGTGGAGCTGATAAAACTTTGCTGGCTTATGATAGCTTACTGATAGACTGGCAAGTGTGCAGTCTCGGCTATGGCCGAGGACCTCGGCAAATCTAAGCCGAGAACGAGAACCGAGATCTCGGCCTGGATTTCGGCCGAGAGTAGGCCGAGACCAAGTTCTCAGTCGGACCTTAATAACCAGTAGAGAAAGCAGGAATACCATTACAAACAGCAGAAACTTTACACAGCAACAATAAACTTTTCAACGTGATTCATACATGAACTCATGCATATAAAAGACTCACTGATGAGTAATGTTTCTACTAGAATATATTCATCCATATAATTAGAAGTTAGAATTTCATGGTCATTAAAAACTGGTGCTTATGAATATCATTTTTATTAAATTCATGATTTGTTATTTCTATTGAATGAATATCATTTATAAAATAAAAAGTAGTAAAATACGTGAAAATAAATTTAAATATATACATAAAATTGAACTACGTAAAAAAGCTTTAAGCTTAAGTAAAATAGATAGCCTTAGTGTTCTTGAAAACTATCAAGTCTATACCTGATTGGAGAGTTGCTAAAGAATAGAAGCTCTATCCAGTTTTTCTTAGCTGTAATCCATTCTGGATAAAGTTATTGATCCCGGACTCATCAGGATTATAATGTCTGATTGGATATTGATTTTCTGATCATACCGGAAACAAATGTAGTAATTCAATTCGAATGTTCTGAAGTTCGGATTGGGTATTCTGATCAACAATAAGTATGGTTGCCTAAAATACTTTTTTCAATATTAACAATCATATCAGGGCAAACTGGCTAAAACCATAATTAATGTTTGGAGCCGTTATATTCCTGATCTAATATGGATTATCTTCACTTGCCTTGAACTCTTTCCAATCAGCCAGGTCGTAAAAATCACAAAAATTTTGTTATTTATGATATCAATTTTTCCTTTTGATACGCTTTTTGTCTTAGACTGTTGTCAGTACTTGTTGGACTTGTCAGTACTCTTCAAGTACTGTCACAGTACTTAAACTAAAAATAGACATAGCAGTAAGTACTTAGTAATGAAAAATCAGTTTATTTCTGGCTGCCAAATTAAAAAAAAGGCACAAGAAGCTGATTATAAAAAAAAAGACCAACTACGTTAAGTTCTTAAACTGAGTATCGTTTCCGCAAACGAATCTTACCCCTTACCAGATGGAAATGAAAAACTAAAACTAACGATATGGATATTATATTATATGGAAACTACATATCAAGCTCGCTTGCTAGAGCCAAAACATCTTTTAGTCTCAACTCACCTTCCTCTGTGCAGGGCACGTGTTAATTAGGATAGCACGTATTTGCTTATCAATTATGTCGTTTAAAGACATTTTATTATAAGCTTATTAGGTTTTTAACACAATTTCTAACACAGCTTTAAACACAGCTTCCCCAAAACAAAGGCCAATCACGCAATCCGGATCGAAGGACCAAAATGTTAGAATACGTACCGTTTTCCGTTAGCTCATATACGGTAATCGGATTTACATGAGCTTGAACTCTAGTTTTTTAAGGGAATATTAAAATAATAAAAGACGTACTAGATTTTCTTGTTTCTTTATTTTGTTTCAATAAAATAAAACACTTACCTTTATCTAAATAATTAAAGTCTTACTCACCTGCTTAGCGCGTATCCGGCGCTAAGATAATTCACTAAATAGTTTATAGTTTAATTCACTGTTAAAATATTTGCGCTTGAGAAGAGGTAAAAATTCACCCTTAATTTTGGAATTAATTTTGGTTGATTTATTTGAGCAGTTTTTCCTTTTTTGAAAGGGTTCGCCTGCTTGGGGCTTTCCTCCTCGGATCTACCCCGCTTCATCATCGGAGGTCTATTACCTATAGGTACCCTAGCAAGTTCTAGTGCTTTTGTGTGTGAAAGTCCTCTCGCCTTCAGATGGGCATACCTTTTGCGGGCACCTCCACTCAGAGCCTTTTGTTTTATTTGAGTAGTTGTTCCAATCCCTTTTAGGGTCATTAGATGACTCCTTTAAAGGACTTTCTAGCTCAGACTATAACGTTTTATAGAGATTTGCTTCATACGCAATATTCCTTGTGAAGACACCTCTACAACATTTGATTTAGCCATAATTAAGGCTAATACGTTCAGAAGAGCATCTTCCTCGTTTTTTGTTGCTAAGTTATCCATAAATATTTATAGATTGTAGTCAATTGACTTTTATGTCTGAATTGTTGTGAATTTTGTGATATTTTAATTTAAGATGTTTTTCCTTAAACAAATACAAAAAAAAATAAAAATATGAAATATCAATAAAAGAATTTAGTTCAGTAGGGCCCTAAATGACTTACGCACTTTAAAATTTTGAACAAGATGGATATACTGAGGTTATACCAAACATATTCGATAAAAATTTCTTAAATTAAAAAACCAACACATATTTTAAGTCTGTATCCATGATTTTCTTATTATGCTCTTCTCCTTCTTTTATATGAAGTGCCACGGGGAAATATTTATAAATTTTGGTCATGGCATACGAAAAAAAACCTGTTTAAATGGAAGTTAAAGATATGAATCTAAAAAACATAGTAATTTCCATATTTATGCTTAATATTTTACTTTAAAATTACCCTGAAATATTGTAATATTTTGTTTATTTTCCATTAAATACGAACTTAAACATTCGATTATCAAATGTTATCATTATTACAAATTTATTTCTAATTTAATGTTAGTTTTAGTTTTAACAAACAAAACAATCAAAAAAAATTTGTTTGAATATTAAAAGACTTTATTCCCTTCAAAGAACTAACAAAATAAAATTTAAGTCAAAAAAATTTATTGAAGTAGAAAAAAGTCCCTTTAACAAGGAAAGGAGCACAAAATATAAAAGTAATTACTCAATAAAATCAGTTTCATTTGTTTTGTTCTTTTTTATATCTGTGTTTATACCAACTGATATAAAATGCAAATAGAGTAACTTTAAGACAACCCAAAAATAATCTTCAAGTCTTTTATATGACTATGATCTACAGAAATAAACAGAATAAATCATTATCCTTCTTTTATTTGTTTTGGGCGGTCGTTTAAAATGCAATCTAACATCATTTTATATTTTCGTATTGTTTGCTTATTTTTATAACTTCGTTTAATTAGCATCTCATCAGCACATATTAATTTTATGTCTCTTACGGGGTACGAACCCTGTAATTGGATCTACAAAGTGAAACTAAAAAACTACCCCTAAATTAATGGTTAAAACGTTATGTTTATAAATTATAGAATTATAGTTAAAAATTGTTGGTAAAGTCTCTTGCCTGAAATCTTTAAATTTTTTGTAAATTAAATAAGCTTAAAAATTTATGTAAACAATATAATTATATTTTAGAATAAAGGAAAGCTTTTTATCAAATCGATACTCTGATAAAAGATAAAATCTATATTATGACTAAATTATGAATCAAAATTAGAATAGATATTTATCTTGATAGATAGTTAATATATTTAACTAACCTCAAAGTAATTAGCTTTTATATATATATGTATATATATAAATATATTTTTGTATATATGCATATATGGTATGCGTAGTATTAGAAGGAGCAATCAAAAAGTTATAAAAAATACATCGAGATATAAAATCTTTTTGAATGAATAATGATAATTTGCAATTTGAAATTTTTAAAATTTTTGAATAAAATCAACGTATTAAATGAAACTCCATTAAATTATTTAAATTTCACAACATTTTAATGATTTACTTACAGTCATTTGAATCATACAACATTGTCTGTAGCAACAATAGTATCAAAATTATCAAAACCAAAATTTTTTAGATTGACTATTATAAGTAAGACATGCTTATCAAGTAAAATCCTTGCGGATTTGGCTGAACGAATGCTCAATTTATTCTGTTTTGTATATTTGTCTTTTTACGTTAACTTATATGGCTTAGAACTAGAAATGGTTAACTTAAAATTAGATGCTGCATTTATTCATGGCATAATAATGCCTTAAATACAACGAACTAGTTTGAAGGAATACACGTAGTTTTACCACCCATATAGGACAGTTCTTTTATCATGGATTGATTGTTTCACATTTCAGTAAAAGTCAAATAAAAGAACCAAATACTCACCACTTAATCTGTAATTTTGTTATCTTCACGTTCGATCAGTTAAATAAGGAAATACTAAACACGCCAACAACAATTACTCTGTTACTGAGATATTCAAAGAGTAAGCCAAAGTAAAACTTATATGAAATATAAAAAATGACATATTCATGGGATCTAAAATCCGTAGATTTTATATAAGAATTAAATAATGTAAACCTGGAGCTACTCTTTCATATATTATTTAAACTAGATCTTGCTTTCAACGATAATTTTCTGTTCCAGTTCCAAAAATAATATTGTCAAAATTGAGGGCTACTTAAGGGAATAAAGACAAGCTCTTCTCCAAAATAGGAATCAAACAATTAAAAAAAACTTATGATGGTAAAACTTTGCTCTTAAAAGACATTTTACTGAAAACCAATTAAAGTTTGGAAAATAAAATATTATTTTCCTCGTTATTTTTGTGGTTTTTTAGGGAACAGTAAAAATTTCTTTTAACAGCAGCATTGCATTGTATTATATAGTATTTAATATGAAGGAAGCATTTTTTGTGGTTACCAGTACATTCCTGGATCATTCGGTTGACCCATTTTATGTCCTTGTGAATTTCCTGATTGCTTACATATCTGTAAGCGGTTTTTATTATAAACAGGAATTTCTTTTGACATCATTGGATTATATTTCAATTTGATTGTTTCGTGCATCCACATTACTGGATTCTATACATCCAGATCGGTTTGATATCATTTGTTTGCAGTGCATGGAGGTTTTCATCCTTACGGTGCATTGTATAAGTGTTGTATAGTTACATTATTAAATATTTAAAAAATATATTTTGATACATTTTAAACAATTTTAGTATAAGACATTTTTTAATTTAAACTTATAAAATTTAGCTTTACAAATATACTAAATTAAATCGTATATACTATAAATATATATATATAAAATCTTATTCATTCCAAACTCCCCCAACATATGCAATTAATATTGCAAATTACAATAACAGCTATTAAAAATAATTTTAACTCCCTTCCTTTTATAATATTTAAATTTTCTTGCTTTTTTTTCTTTTAGAAAATTTTCTACTTTTTCAAGAAGACTTATTTGATTAGTCAACTGAACTGATTCGATATTGTTCAAAATTGTAATTTATTAACAAGGGAAACTAATAATGCGTTATTGTTACAAAATTAATGCCAATAGACTCCTAAGTAGGATAATGAATCCGCTCAGTAACTTTTTTTCTGTTGGTTTTCTATTTGGCTAGAAAAATTTAGCATTTCAGATTTATATATTTATATATATTATTTTTGTGCTATATTTTTTAATATCAATGAAATTTAAAATGAAACAAAAAGAAAACTTTTCTTGCTATACATAATAAATGAAACTAATTTAATGATAAGTTTTTAATTAAACAAAAATAAAACTGATTTTCGCAGCTTTCTAATATAGAAAATATATCTAAAAATGGATTTTAAGCTATGAAATATAAGTCTTAAGCTTTTTTAAGCAATATCAGTCTATATTTTTGTAATCCTATAAGATTTAAAAATTGATACTGTTGACGAAACTGTTTTCCAATGTTTTAGGATTAATAATAATCAGCGATTCCTTTAACAAGTAAACGTCGAAATTATGAAATTTCTTGCTAACTTGGACTATTGAGTTTGTAACGTAAATAGTGATTTTGTATTAATTTACCGTAATTTTTTTTTTTATTGTAATAGTAATTTAAGTAAGAAAATATGATTTCTTATTGATTTCTATTTCATTTCCTTTTAAGACACTATTTTAAATTTTTCCAGAGCTAAAGGTTTAAAGAAAGATATTTATCTATAAAAAACACTGCCATAAACATGATAATTTATATTTCGAAGACAGCTCATTTAATAAAATTACAAAAGATATCTATACTCTAAAGGATGACTATAAAAATTAGAAAATTTCTTGTCAATTTGAAATTTTCTTTGACTATTAGTTAAGCTATTTTACAGCCTATCATATCCTTTAAATGTTTCATTTACAAATTTTCTTAACCAAATATTATGTCATATTTTCTAATGGACTTCCTTCCATATAAACTTCATGTCGACAAGTATTTTGTTAGCTAATGTAAATCATAGCCAGGATATAGAAGATATTTTTTTTGCATATCCCTTAGAAAATTTTCCTCTTTTGATTGATTGTTGAAATATGACATTGTCTTTTATTTTCTAAAGGTGTTTGCTAAAAGATTGTTTTTTTTTGAGATAATGTGATAGCTACAAACAGGATATCATTATATCGGCCATTTTATTTTCTTACCGGAATACTTTAGTTTCATATTTTATGTAAGCAACAAGCTATATCTATTTATCAGAATACATTTTTTATTATTTTCTATGTTAGAGAATGTTGAAATTGGTATTTTTATTCTATTTGATTAATGTCAATTTTTATTGACATTAATCTTTTAATCTTTTTAGATTGCTTCGTTATAATTTCTTTTTTCTGTCTAATAATAAAGATAAGTTTGTAATACATAAAAAATTTTTAATAGCTTTGAAAAAATTTGGCCATTTTAATGATTTAAGAACACTACTAGTGTGACCATCTAAAAGAAGGGTGACATTTGGGAATTTTTTTAAAAAAAGTATTGCACCGAATATTTTGAAATTTGGAAGATATCTTTGTGCATAATTGAAAAATATAATGTAGTTTTTGGAAGAAATATCGAAAATAGCTTTGTTGGGCACAAGTTAAATAGTTCAAATTATCGACTATGGAAATTTCAAATAAGTGCGTATATGAAAGCGCATGGTTTAACCGATAATATTGAGGGAAAAATGCCAGCGGAAGAAGCATCAGCAAGCGCTAAAGAGCTGTATGAAAAAAATGAGGGAAAAGCTATGAATGCTATTATCATATCCCTAGATGTTGAACGGGCAAATTTTGTATTGTCATGTACAACAGCAAAAGAGATGATGAACAAATTAAATAGTTTATAAGAAAAAAATTCTGATATTCAAATTATAACATTGTATGAGGAATTTTTCTCAGTTAAAATGAAGGATGATGAGTCTGTGGCTAGCTATGTTTAAAAATAAATCAGCTAGCATACGAAATAGAACAGCAAGGAGAAAAAATATCAGATAAGCTAAAAATGGTTCGTATCATTAGCAGTTTACCAGCCAGATTTAATAATTACAAAACGGTATAGTATAATACAAAAGAAGCTCGAACAGCTGAAATGCTTATAAGTTCTTTGAAATTAGAGGAAGACAATTTGAATAGGCAAAGCATTGAGGAAGTTGGTACATCAGATGCTGCGTTTATAATCAAAACAAAACAGGTTATGAAACAATCAAAATCGAAGAAGAATTTTGATGCTATAAAAAGAAAGAGTAAGTGCAATGCATGTGGCCAAATGGGTCACTGGGCAAGAGATAAAAAGTGTCCAAAGAATATAGAGTTATCAAATGCAAAAATGGATAACAAAGACAAGAATGAAATGGTATGGTGTGTATATGCTAGTGAAGAAAAGAAAAACGAAACGAAAGTGTTTTTTGGTTTGATGATTCAGGTGCGTCAAGTCACATGACATAACATCGTGAATGGTTTTCAGAATTTGAAAATTATAAAGAATAACATGTTGTACAAATTGCAAACGGTCGTTGTTTAGATATACTTGGTAGTGGTACAATATTGATTGAAGCGAGAATAAACAAGCAGTGGAAGCCACATCGTTTAGAAAATGTCTTGTATGTACCACATCTTTGTCAAAATTTGTTTTCGACTGCAGTTCTTACCAGCAAGGGTTTGAAAGTATTAATTGAAGAAAATGGATGCAAAGTCATGAACAAATGGAATGAAGTTGTAGCTATAGGAGAAAGCTATGCCATGAATCAGATAAAAATGAATTTTGGTCTGCGTGTAGAAGAATGTGCAAACGTTGCTGCTGTTTCTCTCCAATATTGGCATCGTCGTTTGTCACGTAAATGTGGATTATATTAAAAAAATGTGTAAAGACGGTTTAGTTGACGGCGTTGATTTATCTAGCAGCGTCTAGCAGCAATTCTTTTGTGAAGATTGTCAACTTGGAAAGATGACCAGATCCACACATAAAGAAACTATTAAGCGGCCATCCATCAAAGGGGAATATATGCATGCAGATGTATGTGGGCCAATGGAACAGATTGGTTTTGGAGGAATTAGATATTTTTTAATAATAAAGGATGAAGCAATGAGTTTTCGTTTTGTGTATTTATTAAAATCTAAAGATTAGGTGTACAATTGTTTGAGTTCATTCATTCCAATGGTTAAAAATATGAATGGCATTAGTATCAAAAATTTCCGTTTTGATAATGGAACTGAATTTTTTAATAAAAATGTTAAGGAATTGTTAAAAAAGGAAGGTATACAAATAGAACGTATAGCACCCTATACTCCAGAACAAAATGGTCGGATTGAACGTGACAATAGAACAATCCAAGAAAGTGCAAGGACCATGTTGATCTCAAGTGGATTATCAAAGTTACAACCAAAAATTTTAGAGATCTTGTTTCTTTTTATGTCTCATGTTCTTCATTTTTAATTTATTCCAATAGTTTCTTTAGGTTTCGGCCTTGATTACTGATATTTTAATGTTGTAATTAGACAGTGTTTTGAACTGTATGGTTTCTTTGATTTCTTTTAGGACTTTGTTTTTCAATGTATTGAAATCCTCAACGTTGCTCAAGTATATTGGTGGAGGCATGTGTTTCTTTACTTGTTGTTCTTTTTGTGAATGTTTTGGTTAAGTTTTGGTACTCTGTATTAATTTTTGGAGGCGATTTTGTCTTGGTTTGCCGTCTCTTTTTTTGTTGTTCTGTAGTGATTCCTGTGATTTCTTTGTCCAGCTCTTCCCCATCTGTGACATACTCAGTATTTGAGACAGACGGTGCTGGCATTTTTTCCTTTTTTTTCATTTGGTTTATATTATGTTAATTTAATTAATTTAAATTACTGTAACTATTAATATTACTTTGAATATTGAACTTATATTAAAAATAAATTTAATCACTAATATTTTTGTAATAATATTCTAGTTCTTTTTTGTTTTTTTTTTAAATTTTTTATATCTGGCAACCCTAAGCCAGTTTATTTGTTAGTTGACAATGCCGACAAATAAGAATTTCAAGGTTATTGCAAATTGTCTGTCACACAATAAATATTATTGTTAATGTTTATCAAATATTTTTAATTATTAGATATTTCTACATTATATATGAATTATTTAAATATTTTGAACTATTTTAACTTATTTTTAACTTATTTTAAAAAGTTTAGAAAATTTAAAAAACTTTTTTCACTCTCAGTGACAATAGTTCTGTGTGCTCAGTCTGCTCTTTTTTCAATGATAAATGTAAAAAAGTTATTAGATATAATTCTGAGCGAAATTCAACGAAATGACAATTTTTTAACTTATTTTAGAAAGTATAGAAAATTTAGAAACACTTTTTTCACTCTCGTTGACAATAGTGCTGTGCGAATAGTGAAAAAAAGCTTATATAGTTTCACTTTGAGAAACTATAAATGCCACTATTATTATTCTCCTCGCACTTATTTCATCATAAGATTAACTTTCATACGATACTTAAATAGAAATTTTTTATCAATCACAGTTTTTCACGCAAACAGTTAGTATAAGACTTCATAAAATATACAACGGATATAATGCCCAAGTACATTTTTTGTTAAAACATTTCCTTGCGGTAGAGCATCGCCATACTTTTCTTTAGTTAAATAACCTATAATTTTCTTATAGGAGCCGTTAGCAGTGCTCTGGAAGAGTCACATACTGTTTCTTTTGGATATAATGCTCTAAAACCTGATCCATTGTGTTAACCAATTTCCAATTTCACCAGTGTTATGACTCTCTGAGAACATCTGTGTTACAGGAAATTGAGATTCTTCGATAATTATTACAGCTATATATGAAAAAATGTGACACCCTAATATTGAATCATATTTTAAAAATTTTGCACCACTTTTCCAGTGGCATCAACAATTAGAAGTGCTGGGCTGGTGAGAATCCAGGGTTGGGATGAGAAAATCAGATTTTGACATATCTTTTCATGCAAGCGATTCTAAGTTGCGGTGAGAATGAAAAGAATTGTTAAAAACTTTTCACGTGAGAAAAATCTTCTCAATTTCTAAATTTGGTGAGAAATGTGTGAGAAGTTAAAAAATCGTTAAAAAATTATCGTCTTAGCTGCATACAGTGGAAAGCATCATTTAAACGGGATAATAAAATGGATAAATTGTTCAAGGTTATTATAACTTGAAAATATATATTTTACATAAATATAAACATGTTTGTAATTTTTTTTTAAATCATTAATTTTTCCTTTATTTAGATTGTTCTACATGGGTAAAGGCCACTTTTTCTTAAATAATTAAGTTCTTGATAGTAGAGAAAGTATTTTAGATGGACTTCTTTAACAGGAACGAGACTATGCCTTCATTCCTGAGGTAGAATTCATTGTATTTTTACTTTTAATAGATACTCCGAAAAGAGTTTATAGTTGATAATTATAATTGACGTATTATTGATTCAAATTGGTGGTGTAAGATAAAACAAAAAGACAAAGTTACAAATTCATGAATCTGTTCACAGTTTCAACCACAAAATGTAAGCAAAGTTAATTTATTCTTATACATGGATCATGACCAATGCATTCAATTCCAATTATGTGTTTACATCATTTTAATATGCTTAGTGCCCTAATTGGATTAGATTGAATGTAGGTATTCTAATTTTGAAATTTCAGGCTTAGCCATAATATACTTGAACTCGGCTCGACATCACCTGGAGGTATTAATTTCTTGGCTAATTCATTTCTGTAGAGAGCAGATGATTTTTCTTAAATATCGTTTACCACAGTAGTCTTCTATGCATTTAATAAATTCTATACAATTCTCTAATCTTTACAATCCAAATCTTTACAATCCAAATCTTTATTATGGTTGCATAGTGCATTTCTCTGAAATAAAATAGCCTTGCTAGCTTTACCCTAGAAGAACCTTGAACTCCACGAAAACTAAAAGACCACAAAAGTTTTTTTTTGCATTTATAATTAAATGTTAATGCATTTAATGAGCACTTAATTATCCACATACTTTTAAGTATTTCTACTAAAATAACTCTGCCAGCTTCACCTACGTAGATATATCATTTGAGTAAAAGTATAACAAATTTCTTTAATTTCATGGAACCCAGCAATTAAAAGCAATTGTCAATTGTCATTCAAAATAGATATATGTTCAGATATATCGATACTAAAATATAATCTTGGACAATATCCCCTTGATGAAACTGATAAATTTAAGATTACGGACATAACAAATTCTGAAATATATTATTTAGGAAAAATAAATATTAATTTGAATTATAAACAACTCATTATCAATCACCGTTTTCATGTTATACATAAAAATCTACACCTGCTAATTGATTGTATACATAGTTGGCAGAGATTTCATAGTAAAATTCTTAGCAAAAAAAGACTAAGAAATATTTACACTTACAAAATTTATTGTAAGTATTGTTTTTTCCGAAGAAGTAAGTTTTACAAATTAATGAATGGAAAAACTACTTTTCAGTTATAATTAACTATACATTCATGTATAAAAAGTCCACTGATGTATACTTTTCTTACTGATTTATTTAAAATTCAGTATTAATTAAAAATGTATCACTGCTATTGGTGTGTACAATACAAAAATTGATTTAGCAAAAGAGAATGAAGAAATAATGCCAAACTACTACTTTACTTTCTCTATTAACTCTATCATTACATTTATTAGTTTAGCTAAGATATTAAATTCTAAAAGCTCAAACACAATGCACGCTGTTGCGGAGCGGAAGCGGTGATAGCAAATTAGAATTCTGAATTAATTCAGCTTCCGCTCCGCAACCGCATGCAATGTGTTCGAGCCTTTAGTCATTACTTTAATTAATTCAAGTAAAGTAAGTAGTGGAAAAATGATTTTAAACCCACCACAACCATTGCAACAAATTTTATAATTGATCACGAATATTCAGTAAATATTCCTACAAATAAGTGAATATAATAAGTTAGTTGTGTAAAGTATACTGATCCTGGAAGCTGAAAAGTCTCCATCTAAATTTTTTTTAAGCTGCTTGGGTTTGCTGTCCATTTTAGACAATGTTAAATTTCAAAAGATTATTGAAAGTTTTTTTAAATCGGATTTTTTCCATCAAATTTATAATAATTGAATAGAACAATTTATAATAATAGTATAATAAAAGGCAATAATATTACATCAAAGGACTTCAAGAGGAATCAAGAGTTTGAATTTTTATTTAAGGCATTTCGGAAACAACTTTGGGTAAATTTGTTAAAATTAGAATATCGTGATTCTTTTTATAGCTCAATTGCTGTTTTTATTTTTTGTTACTTTAAATAACAAAGGCTTTTTGGTTTTTTTTATATTAAATATTTACACTGTTACTGAAAACTATAACAAACTTTTTATGATTTTTAATACTTGTAAATCTTTTCAAACTTAACATAAAATGTAAGCCAAATAGATCTATCATGTATTGACACTAACCTATTGATTTTTTTCTATAAGTGAAACTCTTACATTGTTCTTGCTATTATCCTCATTAAAAGGGTTACACATCTCTCGGAAAAAAGAGAAAAAGTATATTAGACCTGTAGTTGGTAAAATGCCCTTAAACTACTTGTGGAAGTTCAAAAATTCTGTGGGCATATCCTAATGATTGGCAGTGTATATGATTTTAAGGGATTGTAGAAGAAGAAAATAAACGGAGTTCTTTGTTAATGTTTTACATTAGCTTAGGGAAACAATGCAGTCATTTAAGACGTAAATGGAAAAGGAATGTTTTTCTTTCTCGTAAAGTTTGTATTTTTAATCCGATTCAAGCTGTCTTGTTGGAAAAATGTTGAGAATACTTGCACACTTTCTAGAATAAAGATATAAAGTTTCTAGTACTTTGTTATTTTTTCATTAAATGTGCTTATAATTAGCTATTAGCAAGGTTGCAAACTTTGTCTTATAGGTATATAAATATAATTAAGTCATCATCAAGGTTCAAAAATTTAATCTTTTTATTTAGGGGAAGATTTTAGCATGTTTTACTGAAATATAGGAAAATATAAGGAAAACATTATAATATTAAAATTTGTTGTGTGACACTGAGACTTGTCTTTTTGGTAAATAGAGTGCTGCATAAATAAAAAAATCTGATATTCTTAAGTATTAAGTTTTTTTGAAATTCGACGTAAGCTATTTTTCTATTGTTACTAACAATAAGTATCAATATCAATTCAATCTTTTATTAATTCTTTTAATTTTCCCTACAGCATTTGAGCAAGCCATTGGATCTTTAAACTTAAGAATTTTTATCTCCAGGACTGTCAACTCTCAGATACTTTTATTTTTAAAAGCAATTGATGTCTTCTATATTTTAACTCCTTTTTTAATATAAAAATATAAGAAAAAAATACGTCCGTGTATCATGTGTACTATATGCATTCTAGGACTCGTCCATTTCCTTTTCAGCAGTCGAATCGAAATCAAAACCCTTGAAAACCCCCAACTGCCCCTCAGTACTTAAAATTATGCTCACACGCATACACACACACTGACATACATCACTCTAAATATGGCTGCAAATGATGCTCCAGGTCTTGAAATGTAAAGAAATTACAAAAAATCAACCATTTCGATTTTCAGACCAATTACAATAACTTTGAAACGGACCTCAAAATTGAAAAAAAAGAACAACTTTTAACTTTACACAATAATTTAGTTTTTCATTAGTTTGCTTCTTTTCCACTACAGTTACTAGAATTTGTTCAATTGTGTTCTATATTTACTTGTGTTTAGAAAAGGAGCACCATTTTAAAAAAAAAACGATATTAACTATTGAGTTTAATACCATTTTTCTGTTTGGGTGTTCATTTCTAGCTATAAAAGCAGACTTAGGATTTTCAAACTTATACTCTAACACAAACTGCAAGTTTTCTATAGTTCTTTATCTGTACCACAATTTGTTATTAGTTTTTCATTAGTTTTATTATATTTTTGTTATTAGTTTTCATTTGGAAGGAAAAGGCGGATTAGGACATCTTAGTTTAAAATAATTTTGATTTAGTTAAACATTATTCATTTACTTAATATATGGTAGTAATATACATAATTTTTATTATGAAAAAAAAACTATATTCATCAAATTCCGCAAAATTAAAAAGAAGGAAACAAAATACTCCAAAAAAAACCCGAAAAAACTAATTTCAACTAAATTATAAAATACAAAATAATCAAAAAAACTAATGAAAGGTAATAATTAGGATTTTAAATAGGATTTGACAAAAGTAATATATTTTCACTTACAATTAATTTAAAAAAAACTAAACTTATATAAGAAAATCAAAAATAATCTCATAAAAAAACTATTTAAATACAATTCAATCGTTTCAATAACTAAATACACCATACCAAAAATTAACCAACTACAAAAATTATTGAAAAGCGATCATTATTTTTTTTTTTAAAGAAAAAAACTATATTTAAATTTCAATAAAAAATAAAAAAAAATTAACCATGCCAAATAAAAACCTAAATTTATGTTGTACAAACATGTAAGATGTTATGTTAAATATATAAAAATAAGAGGGAACGAAACCTTAATTTTTCTTACCCAGGTTTTTTTTTCTGTTTCTGTTTTCAAGGCTGGTTGGGCCCAGCAAATTCTCCTGGAAAAGAAATGTAATCTTTTTTTTTTTCTCTACCACGCCTTCTACCTTTTTTTCAGTTAAATATACAGGGTGTTCCGTGATCGATATTACAAACTTTGAGGGTAGAAAGTAGATAAAATTTCATCGACAAAAAACACAAAAAGTGGGGGTCTAACTTTTTTCGTTTTTGAGTTACAGCCTCTTGAAACAAGCATCTTCTGAATTGTAATTTGGTCATATTATCGTCAATATGCGTTGAAGAGTCAATCAGAAGTTCCTTGTATCTTTTGGAATTCATCGCCTATGTTTTCCATCAGAAATTTACAGAAGGATCAAGAAATTTTAAATCTTCCATTCAAACAATTTTCCAATATGGAACTGCCAGATACTAGATTTGTAAATATTACTAGGGTCTTTTGCGTAATTAAAGGTAAACTGATAGACTTCTTGAATTTTTTTAATAACCAACAGATCATTTTCAAGCAATGGTAGCCTAACTCACAATTCTTCTAAACTATTTATGGCTAATTCACATTGTTTTGCTGCTTCTAGCTTCAATGCTGTAATTTTTACTAATTTGAAATAAACTACACTAGTCAACAAAATTTTGTAACAAGAAAGGTGCTTCGGAATTTTGAAATGCTTACCTACCCTCATTATAACACCATATTTATTTTGGTTTGATCACGTCTAGTTTTTGTGTTACAGCTACCTGAACTAAAAACTGAATATTTATCGTTTCAGTACGCTCACTTTTATAAAGGAAGTGTCTCTTTACCTTTTGCACTAAGGGGAAACTTTTAGAAAGTACATGCTGCAATAAAAGCAGGTAGCTTAGCTAATAAAAGGATTTTCAAAGATAACTACCACCATCTTAAATGCAAAATTTGCTTACAGATTACGAATTGTTGTCATTAGCTTCACAAAACTGCTTAGTCGCAAAGATTATATTAACCCCTTAACGGTCGGGTAATTTTCAAAAAAACGGTCGTAAAAGTGCCTATTTTTTTTATTCATGAAAATTATACAAAAATAAGTGTATTTACAATATACGTATTAATTTTTTAATTTTTGGATATTTTTTAGCTTGAAATTAAAAAAAATTAAATTTTCAGGAAAAGCCAGCCTTCAGGCTTAATTAGACTGTAAGTTGGTTTTCCACTAAGCCTGGAAAATAAAATATGTGTTTTAAACATTAAAATAGAATTTTATAAACTTGTATATAAACTCATCAAAAATGAGAAATAAAACTTTTTTCGGCCAAAAGAAATGAAATTTTTGGCGTACTACTTTCGAATACTCCAGCCCGGAAATATCACGGCCACGAGAAATAGAGAGCGAAAGCTCAGCCCGTCATTTTGACGGGAGCGAGAAGGAAGGGGTTAATTTGTTGAATTTGTGTGCTTTGAAGATTTTTTAATTGTGTTTTACAGTTACAGTTACAGTTAATTTTCCTGATTTCCGAGGGTCCTACTTGCGAGCAGCTTGGAAGCGGTTATGCTCTTACACTGCCAAAATTGAAAAGTTTATTTTAATCTTAATACTTTAGTAGTTTTTATTACGTATTTTTGACTTTATTCGAAGGCATTACTAAAGCTTATACCTTGATTTTGGAAAAAAGGAGGAAGCCGTGATTTGTTTTTGAGCAGATTTAATTAGAATTTCCTATAAGTATGTTAAATATTGAGTATTAGAAGATTCGGCTCACTATTTTTGCAGATATGACGATTTTACAATTGGCGCAGTTCGAAGACATAGTTCCCCTCTAGCGCGAAACTTTTCTTTCTTTTCATGCATCCATGTTCTGCACAAACCACCTAATAAAGAAATTTGATAACGTATATAGCAATATTTTTGTTTTGTCAAGAAATTCTGTGAATAAAATACCATCAGCTTTGTTAGATATAGAGGTATTGTTAAGTTTTTGGTCATACTGAATAGTTTCCATCAGTTAAATGAAGAGAAAATTCAGTGAACTACCGCTTTAGCTCCAAGACGTAAGCTTGTGTAATGTTTCAAAACGTATTTAAGCAAAAAGTTTTTATTTAGACCAAATTAATTTTAATACAAAAATATTAAATAAAAAATATATTTCTAAGAAAAAATAATTATTACACAAAATTTTATTAAATTAAATCTAAGAAAAAATTTTTAATTAATTCTAAGACACAATAATTATAACACAAAATTCTAAAAGACAAAAATTTTAATTATACAAAATTCTTATTAAAGTAATTCTAAAAGTCAAAATTCACTTTAACACAAAATTTTATAAAAATAATTCTAATTTATCAACAGAAAAATACAATTTTTATATGAAAATATGGATTTTTACTAAAAAGGTAAGTAAAGGTAAAGTATGTAATTAAATTAATATAAAAATATTTAATTTGATAGGTATACTACACTTGGTTTCAGAGAGATTCTGGCAATGGGATAAGATTGACTTGGGATTAACATCACTGTTCACTGTAGTAAAGTTGAAATAAGCATGATTCAAGGAATGAATTCCCTTTCCCTTTCTGCTTGACTAGCTATATTTTAGAGGCAATAATCCAAAAATTTGAAGATACTAGTAAAATTAACTAGAATAAAATTGGTTTTATCAGACAAATCTATTTACAACACTGCGCCTATTACCTTTTAAAGACTGCAAATCCAAAATAAAAAAATTAAAACAGAAGTAAAACGAGATTTACTATAAATTTATATACTTTTTTCTATTTACAAAATTTTTTATTTTTTGCAAATTTTGAACCCCAAAATTACATTGGTTGCAAAGAGGATTAAGGTCATTTTATATGATGAAAAACAGAGAAATTTCATTAACTTAACTAGTTCTGAAGTATATCTTCCTCTATAATCCATTAAATTCAATAACACTTTTATAAGAAATAATTTCACATTTCAGCACAAAAAACAACCTACAACAACAAAATAAAGAAAGACAAAAGTAGAAAAACAAATTCTTCAGTTCAAAATGAAATTGAATAATATATATGGACAATACACAAGATCTAACGTAGTACTTAAAACCTACCAAAAATTCTCAAAATAGGGATTCAATTGTTTGTAATAATAAAAAACAAAAAAGAGAAGACAAACAAAAAACATGAGCAAGAACCAATTGAATATCATAAGACAATATCATTCCATTCCCAGGGGAAATGAAATAAATTCTTGAAATCTATAGTCTCGAATAAAAACCTCTTTTTTAGAATTATATGAGCCTTCTCTTTTCCCTCACAGTTCTGTAGAAAATGATATTAGTGTTCATTTAAGATATCAGCTAAAATTAATTGCACTAAGTATATCCCTTTTGTATAAAAGGGACCTATCATTATCAGAACTCTTTAGTTCTTTTCAAAATACATCCGATTTGTGTTTAAATGATAACCAATATTTAGGTTTTCGTGGAACAATTTTATTTGCGATAGCAATTTTCAATCAATTTCTTAATTTTTTATTCTTTCATCTCTTGCAACCATAAATTAACTAAAATAAAGTAAAAGATTTACTAAAATTAACACATAACTAGATAATCATAATAAAAGAATTCTTACTAAATAAAAGATAAAGAAAAGAAAAAAAAACTATAAAGCAAGCAAATATCAAATAGTAAATTATGTTAACCAAAATCTCATTTAAAATGGTCAACAGCGTAAAATTTTCCATAATATTCTTAAAATTTGCTTTATAATAAGCCTGGTAGCACTTGTCTATAAGAAAAATGTACTTCAAAGTCCTTTAGAATATATAGCATTCATGTAATATGCTCTTATTCAGAGGTTGTTGAACAAATTTAGTCAGGTCATGTCTTTAACCCCTTCGGTCCCAGCGTCCATTTCAATGGACATACTATTATAACGTGTAAAAATATAAATTACTGTTATCAAAAATCAAATATAAAAATTTCGTTGTGTTTATGACTCATCTTTGAACATATCCATATCGATATTGTTGGACCGTTACCACCATCTAATGAAAATAAATATATAATTACTATCATTTATAGGTTTACCCGATGGCCTGAAGCTATATCGGTCAAAAATATTACTGCAGAAACAATAGTTAATGCAATCATTGAACAATGGATAGCTCGGTTTGGAGTTTCGTGAAAAATCACAACGGATCAAGGTTGTCAATTTGAGAGTCAGTAGTAATGAGTCAGAGAGTAATGAGCACAGTCAACAGTAATCTCGACACTGTATATTCGAAAACTTCTCGTACTGTAGCTCAAAAAGTTTTTTTATGATTTGGCTGAAATTTAAGGAGGTTTTTGCTAATAGCATTATTGGAAGGATGAACCTAAGGTTTTAGCGATATCACATGAATAAATAATTTTTTTGGGGTAAAAACTGACGAAAAATTAGTCAAAAACTAGAACCTTTGATCAAACAGCCAATATAAATTTGAGTTATGAAGATATGATTGCAGAGCCGCTATTTTATTAAAAAAAAAACAAAACTCACATGTTTTTCTATTATTTAAGAATGTAATAAAATGAAGTTTAAATATTAAAATAATCCGATTATTTGAATGCCTCAAAAAAAAAATCACGAAAACTGACCAATTTTACATGCTCTGAAGGCATCGCCCCTTTTAATCTTAAATTACGGACTAAGTATATCCTGTTGAGTTGTTGTACTCTTCATTTTTTTATTGTTTAAATAAATAAAAATATATTAATTATATAATTAAAGAGGTATGTTGAATTTCTTCGCAAAAACCGAATTAACCGCAAACAAGAAAATTTAAAATTGTGTGTATTGTTTGTTTTTTGTGTTATTTGCATTTTCAAAAAAAAAAACACACAAATTGATCTAGTGCTTTAAAGATATAAAAATCTTCCTAATGAGCTTAAATTGAAGTATTTATAGAGATTTTAGTATTCTAAAATGAAAACTAGTAATGTTTCTATCAACTGCTTATTTCGGTTCACTTATTTAAATAGATTATATAGATGTTTTTGCTGTCACCACAAGGTAAATAAAAATAACAAATAATTACTTCCATGATACATCTTACAGAAGGAGTCACAGGGCTGAAAAGAAGTCAAAAAGTTACTCAAAAGCAAATAAAATATTAAAAATTCTTCAGCTCCCGCCGATTTATTCAATTTCAATAAATTTGATATAAGACGTCATAAATTTTTATTTTAGATCAAACATTTAATACTATGAAAAAATTTGACCAGTAGAAACCAAATGCAAAACATTTGGTTATTATTTAATCTATATAATAATTTAATTTAAAATTTTAATAAACCAAAAATAAAAATCAAGAGAAAGCTTTAAATCAAATCATCTTAATGATTTTTTTATGGGCGTCATCTTCTTAGAAATTAAGCTATATGTATATAGTACTATACACTGCTACACAGTACAACACTTTTACATAGTAATAGCATAAATCACTTGTCACCAGAATAACTTTCATGTTTGGCAGTAAATTCTCCATTTTTCATATACAGCTGTATAACAGCTGTATGAGCTAGTAACAGATATTCTTTGCTGTAATTTACATACTAAAATTATGTTTAATTTTCTTCTAGCCGTACCTTAGACTTTTTTAAATTATTTATTTAGTTTTTAATCAATTTTTACTCACTCAGGTAAAATATCAGATAGCATTTTGTTTTTTATATTTCGTTTTTGTTCACTGTAGATATTAAATAGAGATTTAACAAGCAAGAACCAAAAAGTTACAAATAAATGGCACTATATGAAGGAGGAAAAGCACTGCTTCACCAAAAATAATGCAATGCTTAAAAGTGTGTTAAAAAGCCAAAATTAAATGTTAATTGATGCTCATTTCAGAGCGTGTTTGCAATCATTCAAATACTATAGATGAAGTGAAATTCAAACTGACTTATTATAGAAAAAAAATATTGGGAAAAGAGGAGAAGAAAAAAAGCAAAGCTATATTTTTAACTAGAGTTAGTGAAACTAGGGCAGCCATTTTAACGAACATTTAAAACAAGTGGCTACGTGTGATTAAGTAAAAAATGTTTGATGGTTTTGACAGTTTGGTTTCAAAAAAATCTTCAACTTGCGCATAATTTGGCCGGTAAGCTAATTTCAATAAGCTATGTTCACAACAGTGGCGTTGAAAGCTTTTTGTGATGGAAGGATATGATTTTTTTTATCAAAGCTCTTACAGCGTAGTCAAAAAGACGAAAGAACTCGAGTTCTTTCAAGCAATGATATACAGAAAAATTTAGTTAATTGAACTGAGCTGTAAAAAACTAATCAACTGGTTTATGATTGTTTGGTACTTGCTTTTGTTAAAAAATTACTCAAAACAAATGCAAGAATAAAATATTAATATTTCGCCATTGAGGTAAGTGTACATGTACGCATCTATTTTTCGTAATGAGTATGTAACATGTATTGACTTGTCTCTGTTAAGTCTTATTTTCCAGTCTGTTGTCCAGTTTTTGATTTTATCAAGCATAATTTGAAGCTTTTCTGTTGCCTGAACTTGGGTTTTATCTGGTGCAAGTATAACACTGTCGTTTGCAAAGGTGCCTATGAATTTTTCTTTTGAGATTGGCATATCTGCTGTGAAATGAAGGTAAAGCATCGGTCCTAGAACACTACCTTGTGGTATAGCCGCTTTAATTGGGTAATATCTCGTTGTGGCATCTTCGTGAGATACTATGAATTTACGACCATTTAAGTATAACTTTAGTATCCTGAAGACATTGCTTGGCAACATAAGGCTCATTTTATACCTAAGACCTTCGTGTCAGACTCGGTCAAACTACTGTGATACGTCTAGGAATACTACAGAGCAGAAACTCTTATCTTCGAAGACTTGTTCTACTTTGTCGGTAATTCTATGAATCTGATCTATAGTTGAATGATTATTTCTGAACCCAAACTGTAAGTCCGGGATGTTCACAAGCGTTTTTGATCTTTTCATTAGCAGTTTTTCAAACAGTTTGGAAATCGTTGTTAGGTCTGTATGATGTGAGTTCTTCGGCAAGTTTGTCCGATTTTTTAATCAAGATGATTTGCGTTATTTTGACACTTTCAGGGATATATTGTAGTCTCAAGCAAGCATTGTATAAGTACGTTAGCATGTATATTGCCTTCACTGGAAGTTCTTTTAGCAGACCTGGTGACATTTGGTCCGCTTCAGGGGATTTTTTGATGTTAAGGTAGCTATCTATTTCGTTGACTATTTCATATGCAGTGAATTTATTTATATTTTTGTGTGCTTGATATTTCGGGTCCATTTTTATGTTAGACTGGATATCATGTGGCTCATAGATAGTTGTTAAGTGACGCGCAAATAATTCTGCTTTTTCGTCGTTTTTTCGTACCCAATTTCCGTGCTCGTTTTTCAGCGGAATAAATATAATACAAAGAATAGTATAATACCCAAGAAAAAAAGATATTTATTTTCAGCCCCATTCTGTGGCAACACCCTGCCCTCTATTTATATGGTAATAGCCATGCATTGCGAGCTAGCTACACCGCCACCTAAAAAAACACAAATCGTGTCTATACTTGGTCCTCAGGAGTATGGACCTCTGCAAAAAACATATAGCCACGTAACATAATAAAAAAAATAGTTACTAGAAAAATAGTACTATACAACAAAAAAAATACTAATTCAATTTCATTTAGTAATTGATTGTATAAGCCAAATTTTATAGCTCTATATAGTCTATGAAATAAGTCTTCGTTTTTAGATTTTACTAAAAAAAACTTCAGAATTTTGAGGACATTTTATTAAAAATTATTTGACAGACAATAAACCTTATATTTTTGAATTATATTTTATAAGTTAACGAGTCATTCAAGCTTATTAAATATTTGCATTAAAAATAAGAAAATATCTGGTAAAAATTGAATTATTACTGGGGTTCTGTAACAGCTATTGATGTCATACGATGTCCTTTAATATTGACTTTCAATAACAAAAAATATATATACAAACTTATACTATATTACATTACATTAGAGAAAGTTTTTAATGACGTACGCTTAGCTTATGTGACAGACATATGGAAAGCTAATAATGTATTCTTTACAATTGAATTCAATTCTAAATGATATTATTTAATGTTTGACTAAAATAATTTATTAAAAATTAAATACAATTTGATATCATTTTTTTTTTGTGTCCTTTGTAATTGCTTAGCTCTATTTGATAAATCAATCAGTAGCTTATTAAAAAATTTTACTAAATTTTTTTAAACATAGTCAAATAATATATATTACAATTTTTTATAGAAAAGATCTTCAGAGAAGCTTTCAACCACACTTTCAATGGGCCATTTAAACCCATATCCGGGCATATACAACTAAATTTAAATATGCCTTTAACATAAGTAATGCTAACAAAAGGTAATTATTGACAATTAGTTATAAAATATAAGAAATCTGCAGCACTTATTGTGTTTATTTTTCTTAAAAAAGTCCCTTTTGAATCTTTTACAAAAAAGCGGCATTACTTCATTCATAAATTATCAAAGTAAGAGATTATATCTCATAAATATTTTTATTTGATGTAGTATATGCCTTCTTTCCTCATTTTGATAACACCCAAGCAACATTATGGCAAAAAAACATTTTTTTCTCTATTATTTTAAAGATATATTATATTTATTGCTACATGCTTATTACGATGCATAATTTTATTATGAAAAGAATAATGAGCTACGAGTAAGTGCACCTACATATTGTAGCAAACAATGCCGAACAGATTTAGAAGTAAAATAACATTTGTCAAATGCAATGATTAATATTAGAGCTAACGAGTGGCTCATATGCTATCTACCTTCCATTATTTTCAATTCTTGTTGTGGTTACCCCCTGATGGTCATTAGTTTGGATATCCAAAAAAACAAGAAATTTAAATACCGTATGACTGAAATAATGCACGGCAAATGTAAAATAGCGGATGCTTTGACGAAAAGCCAAGCCCTGTTAACTGAGCAGGCTGACATGAAAATAAAATTATTAAAGGGAATAAAAGATTGAAAAATTTTTAAAAATTAAATAAATTTAGTTAGTTTGATAATAAATTCTATTCTTTTCTAAAAAACCCCATGATATTTTTCAAAATGGTATCTAGTAACTTATTCTAGAAAAAACATTTCGTTTTAAAAGTAGAACAATATATTAGTAGTAATTATATGAAAAAAAGTTAAGATGTCTAAGAAATTTAACAACAAAGAATCATATCCCCCGTTCGAAATAACCGAGCAAAGTGAAACTTAAAATTATTATATAAGTAATCCAAGAAAAAGTGCTTCCTCTTTTCAACATTATGAATATTCAAGCCTTTTTTAGCGTTAAACAAATTTATAAATATTTTCAAAAATTTACTTTGACTAGAAAAATAATAGAGCATATTTTTTGCCAAAAACAACAAAATATAATCAATATCAAACAATCAAAAATTAATTTAAATTAAATTTTCATAAATAAAGCCATGATTACATAGACAAAAGATGATGCTGACACTTTAGAAAAATACAAAGAATATCATTAATTATAAAATTTGTTATCATTATATTCTTATCGAATATTGTAGGAAAATATTTAAATGAAATTCAACAGCTTAAATTTAAATAGATTAATTCAAATTACTGCTATCTACCAACTAATTTGTCCTCATTAATTTATAAGATATCTAGAATAATAATTATGGTGGCTTTTGTTGTAATTGAAGTTGTTTTATTACTTAATACAAACAGAAAAACGAGTTTTAACAACTTTTGTTCAAATTTGGGTCTATAAGTTCAAGAAATATTTTTCTCATGTTTTACCTAAAATCCGACAAATAATTTTGATTTTATCTTGTATACAGATTCATTTTTCATTACATTTCTTACTTAATTTATATACTAAAAAGATTATATTTGTATATTATTATATTTTACCTGGGTTGACAATTATGTTAAGCAATTTTTATTTTGTTTTAAATTTTATTAAGTAATTTAATTAGTATTTAACTATTTTTAAGAAAAATTTTTAAATTGTGTCACTTGACGCTTTAATCTAGATTTTCTTTTTTTTTTTGCTTTTGTTAGAAGGATTTTATAAGAAATATTAAGATATCATTAGAGAATTACCATCTTTAGAAATTTTGTAATTTAAGCAAATCGAAAAACTTGTTAGAAATATTCTTTTAGTAATAAAAACTGTCAAAGTTTTTCAAATATACTTTACTTATAGTCAATAAATAGTTTGAACTCTCCTTACAATGCTTGTCTTAAAGGTTGCCAGACAAACAAACCAAAGTTGATTTATTCTAAACAAAACTTAAAACAACGTTTTGTTAGGTCAAGAAGCATATTGTAATGGTACATATATCTTAAGATCTATACTCAGATCTTAAGATCTATACAATATAACATATTTTAATAAAATAACTAGGTTACAAATATTTTGTAAGTAGCCTAGTTAATTAGAAACATGGAAATTGCACTTAATGCAATTTCCGTATTTAAATATTGAAGGTTACAAATATTTTGTTGACAAAATATTTGTGGCCTAGTTTAGTTTAAATTATTTGTATGTTAATACGTAAGGAAATGTAAAAATGAAATTTGAAAATTGCACTTATTGTAATTTCCAGATTTCATAAGAGAATTACTTTCTTGTTTTAATTCCGGTAAAAATTCTACCGGAGTAATAATTAGTATTTAAGTGATAAATTTAGAATATATAGAGTCAGTTAATAGTTAATAGTTAGTCAATGATCAGTGCGAAAAAAGTCAGTTTTTAGTAGTCAGCAGTTAGTTCTTAATCAGTTCATTAATGTGTAGTTTTAATGTTATAATGTGTAACTAAGCATCTTTGTTTAATGATTATAAAAAATAATAAAAAAGAAATAAAAACAAAATTAAATTACAAGGTTTGGTGTTTTTGTTATATTAAGAGAAAAAAGTGGTTTAACATTTGGCGCAGCCGGTTTACCGAACCATCCCAAAATTAAAAATAATATTAACATAATAAACAAAAACTTCGGTGAATAATTTAACTTTTTAAGATATATCGGTGATAATTTTATCTTAAGTAAATAATAACATTTTTAATGACAGAAAAGAACTTACCTAAATTGCCGTTAAACAAAAGTTTAAATAAGTTTGTTAAGAAAATAGACTCATTCAGTTTTGAGTATACAAGCCCTATCAGCGAAGAGCCAACAGCATCACTGGAATTATCACCAAGTGGAAAGTTGAAGGAAGCAGCTTTAGAAGCCTCTACGGCTCCAGAAAATTATGGTATAAAAGAAAAATTTTTTGTACTCTACCTATGGCTAGAACTACCAAACACTTTTTTATTGACATTTGGCGCCAGACGGCAGCTACGGCAGACATTCGGCCAGACGCCGGCTACGCAGTTCTGTGCGAATAAAGCTTAAGCTTGCATAGCGTACCCAGCCGTTTTTTGTTTGTTGCGTTAGTAGAACCAAAACTATTATGAGTAACAATATAGTTCTTCATTTATATTAAATATAATTTATGCTTTGCGATATTTTTCATCAAAAATTAATAATTGTTTTATTAAAATACGTGAGAAATGTCGATACAACTGACAAGTGTTAAGAAAAAAAGACCGAACGAGTTATCATGTTTATTTTGTGATAAAATAGGTCACTTAGTTAAAAACCCCAAGTCACAATCCTTCATAAGTATCCAAAACGCAGCAGAGAGAAAAAGAGATGACGTCACTAAAATGTTAAAAAATAATGTAGAGCTTATCGCACGGAAATGTTCATGGCATCGGGGTTGTATGGCTGGTTACATCAGTGAAGAAAAAATAAGGAGGCTGGAAATAGCTTTAAAAAAGCAGGAAGATGCTGTTGATGCTCAAATAACTGATGCTTTTGAAGCTGAAATAACTGATGCAGGTACAGCAAGTAGCAGCAAAAATATTCGCCAGTCATTAAGGGGGTCTGTACGAATTAATAAACGGATTAAATGTTTGATTTGCGGAAAATTAATCGATGAAGTAAAAGATAAATTTTCATCACAATGTTTTGAAATATCATTTTTAGCTAAGCGACTAGCTGAGCTCACTGCAATAAAAGATGTAATTGTGGAAAATCGTCTCATCAAATCACTACTTGTCAATAAGTATGGTTCAAACCTTTTATTTTCATATCCCACCGATCAATCAAAGTATTTATTACTTTATTATTACATTAGTATTTATGGGAAACTTACCTCTGGAATATGTCGTTGATTATATTCGTGAGATGAATTCAACAAACTATATTGTTAAGAGCGCAAAACAACTTAGGAGGGAATTATTAACAAGGGATTTAATACCTAATAAATATTTATGTGACGAAACTGTAATTGAAAAATTTTTAAACGAAAGTAAATTACCTGAAACTTGGGATATTTTTATGCAAACATTGTTCAGCGCTAAAAATAAAAAATTAAACGATAGTTATTATCGACGAGCATTGTCCGTGTTTTGCGATATATTTTTTACAATAACGGAAAAACACACTCCAAAGCATATAGCTTTAGCGGAATCTGTTCATCATTTGACTAGATCAAAGCAATTGATAAATGTATTAAATAAATTCGGACATTGCATTAATTATAAAGCATTAAAAAACCTGGATAATGAAATAACAACGTCTATTGTTTGTGAGGATGCTGATAAAAAAATACTTATTCCTAAAAATATTGTTCGAGATTCTTCTTTGTTTCTTCATGGAGCCAAAGATAACAATGATTTCAACGAAGAAACTTTAAGTGGTAAAGATTCTACTCACGATACTACTCACTCACGAGTAAGGTAGGCACAAAAAAAATGGCTTAAATGCTGCACGGTTAGATTTTATACAAGAAGCTCTAGCATCTTTGGGAAATCTATCCCTAACTGTAGAAAAATTAAAAAAATTAGAAACTGTTTGCACCTACATTCTTTCAAAAAAAATATTAACTGCAGATGTACTCCGATGTAAATTAATTTCACAAAAAATTGGCTTTGATTTAAATTTAATGTTAGTTATGTGTACCTCTGATGCTTTACATTTGCATTTACTAAGAGCTACGGTGCAAACATACATATGGATAAATGCTGATCAAACCCACCTTCAGACTATTGATTATGATCTACTTGGCTATGAACAGAAAAATGGTAACCTGTACCCACGACAAATGACGAAACAGTCTTTGCCCGAGTCTTTGATTCAATCTTGCAAATGTGCATCGGATTGTCGAACGATGGCTTGTAATTGTAAAAAAAATTAATTAACTTGCATATTATTATGCAAGTGCATAAATAACAACTGTAAAAATTACAATCAATAATTATTTTAATTTTTTATATCACATCATATTCCATATCTCATATGTGTATCTATATTTACGGTTTTTTTAATAAACAATTTTTTTATTAATAATTTATGACTTTTTTATTAACTATTGTTGTTGTTATTTCATTTAGCATATAATTAATACCTTTAATTAATAAAAAAAAAAAGTGGTCACTCAAATAATAATTAAAATAGCTCAACAGCATGTGCTCAATCAATTAAAGCGCGACGCAGGAGGAGGGGGTATAAAAAATAATCGGACCAACAGAGTGTCTGGCAACATTCGGATTCTTAATCTATGAGCTTTTCTGAGTTTTAATCAATTGTCATAATGCGGTCCTCATATTTTGCATGCTCAAGTACCTCTAGCTCCCGGTCTATTCTACTTAAAACTACTTCTGAAATACTAGCGTGTTCTGTCGTCTGCTATTAAGCTCCCTTGTCTGTTTAAACAGTTAACTAGGCTGGAAAGCTTTTTTCAAACTTGACATCATTCAAAACTATGATCAATAATTGGTATACACAATGGTCTATCTATATCATTCCAAGACAAAAAAAACAAATAAATATATTTTTGGCTAACATCCAACAATTATTTTCTAGAACTGACAAAAATTTTGACTAAAAGCAAAACTTTCATTTCTTTTATTTCTGATGTACAATTATTCAGCAATAAACTAGCGGAAAAACCAAAAAAAAAACTTACTTCATTTATATATACATATATATATACATGTGTATGTATGTATATGAGGATAATACTCTTCTATATTAGGAAAGTTTGAAATTTAAGTTTCCATAGCTGACAGTCAAAGCTATTAAAACATCCTCTTCATCGACCACATATAGTGGATAAAAATTCAAAAAATCGATTAAGCTCTGAAAAATAAAAGTGAAGCATTATACAAAAACAAAACACTAGATTTAAAAACAGTAAACAAAAAATCAATAATCAGTCTTTTTCTTAGTTAGGACAGGCATGTCTACTTTATACAATTCAGCTCTTGCATATATGCATACATAATTTTTTTGATTATATTAGTTCTCTAGCAATAAGAGAGCTGCTATGAATATTGTTTTAACGCTCACGTTGCAGCTTTCATCTAACCTAAATTTTGTGCCACTTGCCAAAAAAAAAAATATTATATATATATGTATTAATACACATATTATTTATCCCTGGTGTGTATTTGTGCTGTCGCTATGATTCTTGTGATTATATCGTTTATAGCCGTTATCCTAGTTTAAATTTACAGGATTTCTTACAAATTTTAAGTACTAGTCAAACGATTCAAGTTTAAGGTAAACAAGTTTAATGTCTGATGTCTACTATCTAACCTAAAGTATATTTTTGATGAATTATTTCCTTTTTTCATTTTTAATCTTTATTTTAGATTAATTAATTATTTGTGTTTTTTCATTATAGTTGAGGCCAGAGATGGGTAAAAGTTATGTCTACCAATTAGCTATAGTTTTTTATAAAAACTTTCTTTATTAGATTAATTAGATGATAATGGGATTTTCCTTGCTTTAAACTATTCTTCTAAAGAAAAATGAGTGTGTTGCGGACGACTTCAAAAGATGAAAAAACTCATATTTATTTCAATTATATATTTATTTCAAATATATGATGAATTTTAAAAGTAAATGGTTAAAATTATATAATGATTTCATTACTGTTTAATTTCTACGAATAATTAAACTGACAATCACGTACCTCAAAAATTAACATTTAGTAATCTAATTGTGCTGAAGCAAGACAGTTAAAAAAAATAATTTAAGACCTAACTTCTTGTTGTTGGAAAACCTATAAATTCACAATAAATGCTCTAATTTCCCTGTATACAGGATTTCAAAGGCTGTATTTTCATACACAATTAGAACCTACACGATTTTACGTATAAAATTTTTTCAATGTATGTACAGTATATTAATGCCTGTGAAGAAAAGGAGATAATATGTTTACACAGCTTTCGGAAAGATTTTCACAAGAAAAAATTTCTTAGTATATATTTTATATATCTTAGTGATCTTGAAATAATATTTAATATTTTTCTGTTTTTCAAATTAAAGTGAAAAAATTTCGCAAGAATAAGGTAGCCAAATTTAGTAGTGAAAAAATTTAAACATCAAAATTACAAAATAAAATTTTTATTGGATTTTAAAGTTAATACTGCATCAAAAACTATATTTTTATTCTGAAGGCATAAGCCTAGTAGTAATTAAAAAGCTAATCAATCCTTTAATTCTAAACACAAAGAATTTCAGATAAAAGCTTTTAGCATAGAAAACTTTACTAAAGTAAAACATGTGAATATTTTTTTATCTTTTTTTGGTATTTAAAATATTCTACCGTTAGGGATATCAACAACTTAAACATTCTATAATGTATTGTTAAATGTTTTACTAAATTGAATTAAGTCTGTATTGCTGATTTTGTTGTTATGGAATAATGTAATTTGTATTATTTCGACTAGGGATGAGCGAAATTGGTCTTGGTCTTGCGGTCTTGGTCTTGGTCTTGCAAAATTTGCAATAAATTTGCAATATAGTTTTCAGTTTAACAAGACCAAGACCAAGACTCAACTTTGCAAGACCAAGACTGATTTGTGCAAGACCAAGACCAATATAGTTTTCAGTTTAACAAGACCAAGACCAAGACTCAACTTTGCAAGACCAAGACTGATTTGTGCAAGACCAAGACTCATAACAAGACTTTTAACGAAGTAATTGCTAAAAATACTTAGTAGATCCCCGAGCGAACTTTTTAATGTGCTGTTTTATTTTATCGAGAATAGAGTTTTAGTGTTTATCAAAATATTTTAAATAATATACTTACATATTTTTGATTGAGTTTTGATTGAAAACACAGTGATTTAACACTGCTAAACACTCATCTACGGCACACGCTGACACGTAACATATATGAGTCATGTATGTGACTTTTCTATACGTATTGCATCTTTGTATTATACCTATAACGACTTATGTTGTTTATATTTTACAAATCTATAAGTTTTATAATCTTATACTTAAAACAAATGATTTAACACTTATGATCTTAAATACATAAATGAAGTCTAAGAAAAGTGTATAACGATACATTTCATACGTATTATTGAAAGCATGAATGTTTAGCACATGCAGTCAACCCTGTTTTTAAGCGGTATCTTTTTATACAATTTTTATGCAAGAAATAAAAAATTTTACAATAAAATAAATTTTCAAGACCAAGACCAAGACTCAACTCTGCAAGACCAAGACTTATTTGTGCAAGACCAAGACTTATTTATGCACAACCAAGACCAAGACCAATACTAAAACTGAAAATGCAGGACCAAGTCCAAGATACAAACGTCAAGACCAAGACCAAGACCAAGATCAATGTGGTCTTGGTCTTGTTTTTGGTTTCGCTCATCACTAGTTTCGACTATTGGTTGTACATTCCATGATATTTTTCATTCTATATAATTGGTTTTATAACTGTACTGAAACCACCGGGCTTTCAACTTTCGATGGATCTTACATCATAGTAATAGATATGTAGTTGAAACATCGTTAAATTGCCAAAATTTTGAATAATTGATGATCACTTAAGTAAAATGATGTGACAAAAAAATAAATTATTAATAATTAAGATTAAAAAAAGCTAGGAATTTCTATGATACTCAAGTTAATTTGTTAGTTTCAAGCTTAGACTTAAGCTTAATAAAAAAAATTTCCAATCAATTGATTATGCTTTGTTAAAGATTCACCATTCTTTTAAAAACCCACTTCTTCAAGGCTAGCGTTTAAAAGTCACTTTTCTCCATTTAGTGAACTTTGAAAGCAATTTTTAAATATCAAAGAAAAAAGCGGAATATTGATCTGGAATTTAGCTACTTTTTTTGTCATTCATTAAGAATTTTATAGCCACTTCTGCTATTTTCAATTGTTTTATATGTTCTTCTTTTAATTGATTCTTTTATATTTTCTCTCAAATACAAAAATCTTAATTTTGGAATAATCGCATTTTCGACATGTCTCCTCTTCTGGCTAATAAAGGTGTAGATTAAATTTTTATTGTTAAACTGTACAAATTATACATTTTTTTAATTAATTATTTAATTGTCCTTAATCCTCTTTCACAGAATTTTTAAGAAACCTTTAAGTTTTCCTCCTTGAATTTGCATGTTTTCCACGGATTGGTTTCCAATAATAACTTTCTTAAGAATATGGGCTGGGCAACCTTTCGATATATCAAAATCCCTGAAAATTGTTTGACAAACCAAAACACTACTAATTTTAGTTGTCAAATAATATTTAACATGGAATTGCCTTGGTTAGCCTTTGTAGTTCCTTGGTCTTTGTTTCTTAACTTTTGCCTTAAGACAGCTTGTCTTAAAAATAATGAAAAAATCTATTTTTATTTTTACAATATTTTTTTAGGAAAAATAATTTTTGAGTTCACAGTGGCCATATTTTGGCCCGCTTTTTCTTTTACGTTTTCCATTTTATATATAGTTTTTTTTCGTTTTTGCAGTCTTATTTTCGCAAATGCATATTTTTATTTTCATCTGAATTTCCTGTTTCCTTATCATTTTTGAAGAAACTTGTTTGTTAAATGCTGGATCCCTGAAGTTGAATGTAATTCAATTATTAACTCCATTTTTTTTATTTGTTGCACTTTATAGTTTTTTGGAATAATATTTGAGTTTTTTGTTTAAAAAAATATCCTTTACACCCTTTTTTTAAATTGAAACTTTTGATATACAATTTCATTTTCCAATATTTGTTTTACTAATTGTAAGTTACTTTGTTTTACTTAAATAAGCTTTTAAGTTCACTCAATGCCAAAGATTACCTAAATATGTTTTCCAAAAATTTTGTGGCCTAATAAATTTTCTACCTAATATTATTGTTATAAAATCTTTCAAATACCACAACATCACCAGCTGTTGTTTTTGGTTAGGAATATAATAAAAAGCTCTTAAATATTAGACGCCATTTAATGCACAAATATTTACGTTTCTAGGATATATCTAGAACATATCCGATACTATAATTTTGTTGTTTTCATTAAATTAATGAGATAAAATAGACACAAATGTTACCATTTTCATATCAATTCATGAATAATAATATTATTGAAGATATTTTTTCTTTTTACTGACATATATGCCTTAGATATGATATTGTATGAATAGCTGTTGTCGAGTTATATTCAGCCGAAAAAATAGAATTTGTGATTTTATGCTTAGTTAGTTATATTAAACAAAATCGGCTAGGATTTATTTTTTATTTAACCATTAAAGTAAACCATCGAAGAAAGCTCATCTGTGGTTTTTTGGTCATTTCTTAATTGTTGGTATATTGTGATCTTCCTTAATTTTTTTTTCCCAAAAAGAATTAAGAAGGCTTACATATTACTCGATTATTTAGTAAAAAGTAAAACTGGTTTGAAATTTAAAAACGGTTTTAATTACGTAGCATGATACTGATTAAAATTTTTAATGACCTCTACTTTATTCGGCGATGGTTTGATACCATCAGAACTGATAAAGTGACCAAGGAATTTAAGTTGTGTTTTTAAGAAAAAGCATTTCTCCATATTATTGTAATAACTAGCCCAAATTTGTTGCAACAATGAAAAAATTGTTCTAAATAGGTTGAGTGTTCTGCTTCTTACCTAGATGCAATTAAAATATCATCTAGATAAACAAAGCTGAGAGTCAGATCTCAGACCTTTAAAGATCTAATTTATAAACCTCTGAAAGGACTGAGTGGCATTGCAATGTCATGCGTGTGAACTCGAAGAGTCCAAGTGGAGTGCATATTGCAGTTTTTGGAACATCTTTGGGTTTGATAAGTATGTGGTAGTGAGCCTTTTTAAATTATCTGTTGATAACTGCCTTACTTTAGACACTACAGGATTACCATTAGTAAGAATATGCAATAATAAAACTCCAAGTAAATTTTCAGCGGAGTCCCAAATCCAACGTTAAAACTTTCATCCGTAAGTAGTAATAGTTGAGGAGTTAGTAGCTGAAAGTTTGAGACCTCAAGGAGGCAGTTGTCTAATGGCAGAAACGTCCGCACCTGTAACTATCAAATAGGAACGTCCAGAGGACTTATCATAAATAGTTAAACGACTTGAAAGACTGCCTTAACCAACTGCCATTGAAGTTTATAGGCGATCAAGCCTTTTTGGTGGGATTAAGCTGCGAAAGAACAAGGTTGTATACAATTTGTAACTTTTTCTGCAAAACTATCATAATACCAGCACAGAACTGCTTTTTTATTTGCCTTACTGTGCCTATTGGAACTTTTAGCCCTATAATGAGCTCTAGACTTATATCTAGAGTGCTTAAATAAAAGAGCGAAATTGACTTTAGCTTTTAAGTCACTCAATTGTAATGTCAACCTATCCAAACATTCGGAAAGTGAATTTATGTTCGGCCGTAGAAGTAGAGCACGCAAAGACACTGGACTTATTATAGACTTCTGCAATCTTATCTGCACAATTCGACAATTCTGCTAAATTTCCAGGATTGCAAGCCAATATCGCTTGAGTATGTTCCGAGAGACATTGTAGGCATAATGACCATAGAATGTCATCCGAAACCTTATTTTCCCCTAATTCTTGCATCTCTTTGAGCAGTAGAGATGGTAGCTAGTCGCCCAAATCAAGATCACCTAGTAACTTGTTTAATTTAGACATTTCACTTGCCGAAAGACGTTTAATCAATATTTTTTTTAAATGTGTGTATTCTTCATTTGGAGGAGGATCTCTCACTACGTCACTTATGACTTGGATAACATCCCTATCAAAAACCAAGAGCACATAATTATATTTCGTCTTTTGGCACGTGATTCTGCCTAAATCAAAGTGAGCCTCAATCCGGTCAAGCCAAAATTGCGGTGTCTGTCGCCAAAATGGTGGAGGTTTAATTGAAGTAGCAGAAATGTTAGGAAGCGGAGCTGTATTACCGATAGAAGTCATAATTAAAATTGTAGAAATTTATAATTATATATAATAAATTATATTATTAAGTAAATAATATCAAATATTAAAATACCAAAAAAAAATTCCTTCGTAATTTCAGAAGTACTTCTTTTTTTTCAAATAAAATCTTAAAATTTGCTTACTCGAAATCTTCAAATTTCTTGCTTGATATTTTCTTTCTTGGAATTTCTAGCTTGATTTTTTTTTTTGAAATATGTACTCTTGCTTGAAATTTGCGACCGACCGACCAATTGCGACCGATTCCTCGATGATAATTTGTTCTTTGGTTCGGGGTCACCAATTGTGGTTTCTGTGTTTTACCACTCTTCATATTTTATATAAGTAAATATAAATACACTCTTAATTTATAACATTTTTATTTATTTACAATTAACGATTTAATTAACTCTTTAAAACTAGACACGCAGCGTCACACTTGTTAAGAAGGCTTTGTCTCGTGTCTAAAATATTTGGTCTTTAAATATTTAATCCTTTAATTTACAAAAATATTTTAATTAGTTTTTTTAACTTATTTTAAAACGAATTTACTGATAGACAGTTACGGATATGTCAAGCTAGTAAACTTTCACGGCTTGCTAAATTTTAATAAAAATTTAAATTATGACCTCTGCCACAATACTAATAAAAAACAGAAAACCCAAATAATAATCTTTAATAAATAAATAACAAGGATACGGAGTATTTTAGTTCTTCTTAGCTACATTAAAGAAAAAATTCCTTGTTTTACAACATATATAAAAAAACACTACCTAAGACTGGTTTTATAATGTAAAAATCATTTTAATTATTTCTTTATTTTCATTTCAATCGTCTACATAGAAGTACGTAAAAATTTAGTCACAAAATTTTACTACATTATTGTCTGAAGTTGGGAATAGGTTAATTTTAAAGCAAAAATTTTTTCATTAGCCTACATTTAGGCTAACAATAAGTAGCTTATGCTAGTAAAATATAAAACAAATATTATACTAGAAAACACTTAAAAAATCTATCAAAATATATGTCCAAATAATGAGTTTTGTGTTTATGTTGACAGCTTTTCGTTTTCCGTTGGACACACTGTGTATACCTAAAAAATATTCAACCTAAACACAACCTAAAAATAATACTTTAATTGAAATATTTGAAGCAGTATATCATTAATTCTAGTTTAAAGTTTCTATTTAAAAGATAAAGTTTCCTCATATTTCATATTCTTTTGGCATTTTTTACGACAGCATAGATTTTTCTTATTGATAGTTTAATTTCAGTTGATTTCCAAGCTATATATGTATATAATTTGGAAAGCAATTTATTATCTAAAGGAGAAAAGAAAAAAAACACAAGAAATTAAATTCTAGTTGGTTAAGTTTATTTAATGATTAGCAAATTTACAGTCAAATTTGTTTGTTATACACAGCACTTTGATAAAGTAATTAATTAAACTATGAGAGCTAATCAATATCCCATCATCTTCTAATTGTGAAATGTATAAATGTAAGTTTTGGAACTCTAGAACTAATCATCATTTGAATCTGAATTGGACTAATTATTTCATGCATGCATATAATTAATGGTGTTCCAGCTGACCTCATTTGGCATTTGATTTTAACTCTAGGGATAAATTCTAATTTTTAAATCTCTTGGTACATTTTTCTTTTTTATTTTATTATTTATTTTGTTATATAATATATATATATATATATATATATATATGTGTAATTTCTTGTTAGCCGTTAGTACTTGTAATCGAATTTAATTTACATATGTATGTACTAACTTTAAGTGATGATAATTTCAATTTTGTCTTTGTCTCAAACTCAATTGTTTTTATTTATTTCTTTATTTATTTGTTTTTTAGTTTCTATTAAAGGGCACAGACCAAAAAGCTAATTTGTATTCCCAATTAACTGCTCATTGCTATTTTCTAAATGTACCCAGCCAAACAAACAAATACAGCAACAAGAATTATTTGGTTTTCTCTATTCGTTTGATGTCTTGTTCACATGTTTTCTTTCATGATTTTTAATTTCTTTTATTTTGCTTTATATTTTATTTTTATAATTTAGCTGCTTTAATTTTACGTTTCTTATAGCCATTATATCCAGTGGCTATTGCATAATAGTATTCAACATGATTTCAAAATAGAATATCATAAAACTAAATCTTTCCTTTTACTACAGCCAAGATATAGAAAGTATTTTGGAGAAAGTAAAATGTCTGGTATTAACACATTGTTGACCGGTCACTAGTGAACTCGTGATTGAACTTGCATTAGCAATTTCAATTTATAAAACCCAGGCCAATATAGAATACTGCAAAAGCTTTGTTCATCGTGTTTAGACATGTTCCTTTTAATATAAAAAAAATTACTTTTCTAGATGTTCAGAGTTTTATAACAATTTTAGTTCTGTAAAAATTGCAACCATGGCAGATCGTGATAGCGAAGAGTTTTTTGATGAATTATACGCGAATGACTTATCTGATGTCCGAGTGATTGGGAAATAAATTGTAGTGATTCGGAAAATGATAGTTAGATAGTAATCTCAGCTACAAGTCTGTGAGATTAAACGAGCAAAATGGCAAAAAGTAAATGTACTAAAATCTGATAGTGAAAGTTACTTTGAAGATGAGTGGATTGAAAGTAATATTACACCAACTTTGAAGAATTATTCAAATATTTCAGGTGTATTTGTCGAGTTTAGTGATGCACCGAGTATGAGTAAAGTAACGGATTTACTTTTCGACAATGATTTTTTTAATTTACTTATTAGCCGGTGATATTAGTTAGTTAAGCGTAAAATTGGCGGTCTACAATGTGTTAATATAAATTGAAAGTAATTGTGACAAAAAATCAAAAATAAGACAAATGAACATAGGGTAATAAAAATTAACTGAAATTTTATTATTTGATTAAAATAATTATTTTTTGGATAGAAATTTATTATTTAATTACCAAAGAAATGTGACATATGACCATATGACAAAACGGTCACCCTTAAAGTGGAATGCATTACTTTGGTCGAAAAAAATTATTGATTATGATATATACTTAACAAATTATTTTTCAAATTTGGAATTGGACTTATTGCGATCTTCTAGAGGTATCTTGAGAATCCATAGTTCTTGGAAATAAAGTTTCGCTGTAACTATCAGTGGATTTAATAATCCAAGTGAGTTAAATAGTTTCGACAGCTCTGATAAAACCTTTCCTTTTGTAACCTTTCTGGTTTTTTCTTCTGCAAATTCGTGGGGATAGGAGAAATAATCTTCTATAGGCTCCCAAGATATACCCAATGCGTGAATAACTTCTTTTTCACTTATTCGATTTAGTACTTGCCATTGTTGGAAGCACTGTCTAGGACAGAGAGGAAGTTTACTTGCCCAATTCTTATGTAAATTTTATTATTTATTGCCTCTAATAATATAACTTCATATTGTACATAATTTAATTTAAAGGTGCCAGAAATATTTGCTGTTAGTGCGCACCTTGAAAATTTGTTAACGGAGTGTATTTAATATGCTTTTTTGAGCTGCCACACAAAGTCCCGACCATTTGAATTCTATGGTATTTTAGTAAGCTTATTTATTGGATTGTCTTCGACTTTAAGGAAATTAATATTTCAATGAATCATTTATCTCCTTATAAATGTAATAACATTTCCATAAAGAAATAAATATTAGATACAATAGAACTTTTTTTTACCAACGTATAGAATTTTAGGTAAGGAATAATATCACATCTGTCTACGCCAGACATATTTGCGACATTATTATACAATTCAAGAGTGTGAACTCTTTTGAAGTCTATGATATATAGTTGCTATATATCATTAACATCAAGCATTACACTTCTAGACTACTCAATGTGCTTAAGGCTTAACGAAATTCGTAAATACACGGATAAAATATAAAATAATATAAAAGTACCTAATAAATTAATTAATCATTACTTTGAAATTTATATTAATTACAATAACTTATGTCTTTATAAAATCAAATGAAAAAGAATTGGTTTTAAAATTTGAAATTCATGTCATTTTGCATCACTATAAAAATGAATTCTATAGCATTCACGTCCGCAAAAGTATTAAATAACTGTTTAAAGGCTATATAACTATTTGAACCGATGCACTTGAGCAGTTTTGTAATAACAATTTCTATATATATTTGCTTATGAATGCTATTGACATTATTTTTAGTTTTATTTATATAAAAGTATGTTTAAGTTTCATTTCTGAAAATTGATTTTATTAGAAATTCAAAAAAGAAATTGTCATAACTTAAAAGCTTATAAGTGTAAAATAATTAAACAATTTAATTTAGACAGTCATGATGAAGATTTAAGCTTGAATTAAATTTGAACAACAAAATTAATCAAAGATTTAATTATTGTTTTCATCGTCGTTCTTTAATGAGAACTAATATGAAAAATTTATAGTAATTTTATGACATGATCCCGATCCATTATCCAGATCATTAGGAATTTTACGAATATCAGTACACATAAACTAAAACTTGAAACTCCCAACTACAAACTAAAACTAAAAGTTTAAATTATCAACTCAAAACTGACTACAACCTCAAATTGCAGTTGCTTATATACTCCTCTTTTAGACAGTGTTCGCCTACTTTTTTTCAGCTTCTTACGTTTAAATTCATAACACTCAAAATCAAAGTGAAAAATTAAAATCGATATAAATGAAATCAATAAATTACAGTTAATTAATATTCAAAAATTTATAAAAACTTTTGCATAGAAACAACATTTTTGTAATTTGATAAACTTAGATTAAATTTTAGAATTTGCACACATAGAATAAAGTCTGATAATAATTATATCTTATATTTCAAGAATTATATGAATTATATAAAGAAATATGATATTATTGCAATTTTAGAATCAAATTTATTGTTTCTTTTATCTGGCAGAATAAATTTTCTCAGTCTTTTTCTGGATAAAGATTTGTATAAATAAGATTAAGTTTTGGAATAAAAGTTAGTTGCTGTCAAGTTGTGTTTGGAATAATATGCTAAGGGGCGTTTATACCATAGTAGCATTAGTAGGCAATACTCGCTATACAGGAAGAATCTCCCGATACCTCAACGAAGTGAAAACACCTACATGGCGACGCTGCCTACCGGCCAAATACCATACAACAAATTACCAGAGCTATACAAAAAACGACTTAAGTTTCCGATATCTTTACAGGAGGCAGTCCACGGAAATCAGTTTCCATAGTTGCAAATGGTATTGAACCTTTCAGTCGTTCCAAAAGTAAATTTCCCATAATTTCCTTCATCAGTTTTGGCTTATATCGGAAACAATGTATGCAACTATTGACTATTTCCCTACAATTCTCTCTACAGTTAATTATCCAATATCCTTGTCGTATAATTCCTGCTAAAGCTTGTGGCTCTGTATGAAAATGTTTCACATGTAGGTATTTTACAAAGAGTTAAACGAGTTTCTTGGTAGTAATATTTGCGATTTCACACAGTAAGAAACATCTGCATTGTGCAATCTTCTTCCTACTCTTAATAGATCTTATTCGTCTATAAAAGGATTCAACGCCCTTAGAGTTTTCACTTGGACTCTATTGTCTCGTTATAACGCCTTAATTTCATCGCAAAATTCAATTGATGCGTCTGCAAATCCATGTATTTCTACATCTTGGGTTTTATGAGGAGTCAGCACTAATTTAAGAATACGGAATTGACCCATTGATGTTAAATCGTTAAAGAATTTAATCCACCCTTGATGCAGATGCATAGGGAGAGATTCGTCCCACGGTATCTTGAGAATCCATAGTTCTTGGAAATAAAGTTTCGCTGTTACTATCAGTGGATATAATAATCAAAGTGAGTTAAATAGTTCCGACAGCTCTGATAAAACCTTTCCTTATGTAACCTTTCTGGTTTTTTCTGCTGCAAATTCGTGGGTATAGGAGAAATAATCTTCTATAGGCTCCCAAGATACACCCAATGCGTGAATAACTTCTTTTTCACTTATTCGATTTAGTTTTTCCTGAAAAATTTCTGGTATTAATCTTAACACTTCCCAGCAATTATAATACCATTTGTGCATCTCCAACTTTGCTGAGTTCATGATGGTATTTACTTGGCTTTGTAATTCTATTAGTTCCTTCCCACTGTTGCTACCTGTTAATAAGTTATCGATGTACAGGTTTTTCTTCAAAACCCTTGCTACTTTGTTTTAATTCCTTTCATATTTATCTGCCAAATAGTTTATATACCGCGTAGCTAAAAATGGTGACGAAGCTAAGCCGTAAGTTAACGTCTTTAATCGAAAATGTTGCAAATCTTGTTTTGCATCATCTTTCCAGAGCTCTAAACTAAGTTGAAGGTCTGTTTGTTCTTGAACTTTCGGCCCTACCATCAAAATATCATTCAAAGAAATATTTAATGAGCTTCTACAGGATGCCTCAAAGACTACTCTTAATTTTGCCGATGAGTTTTTTGGTGTCTCTATTGCATGATGCGGTAAATAGTAATGTATGCTAGGTATTTTTAAAGGGTCTACTGATTGCATGTGTCTTGCAGCAATTTACAAATTTATTATATTCTAATTTCATCCTTGGATTTCTCATCAGTCTTTTCTCCAATGAGAGGAATCTTCTTTTTGCGATGTAGCATGAATTTCCTAAGAACATTGGTGATCTTTTCAATGGTTAAAGCATCCTTAGCCGCCCTTCTGTTGTTTCAGTGATCGTTTCTGAAAAGGTTTGTTCCCATTTCATTTCCTCTTCAGTCAGTGATTTTAATTTTAATTTCGGTTCATCAATCTCCCATAATTTCTTTACAAATTTATTCAAATTCATATCATTAGAAACATTATCTATCAATGCTAAAAAGCAACCTTATTGCCTGTCGCCAACTTTCCAGTCATTATCCATCCCCACATTGTCTTTTGTAATACGGGTATCTCTGGTCCCATCTTTATCTGACCTACACACAATAGATCGCAAAATATCGAAGCGTATGAGGAAACAAAGAAAATTTAAGAAAATAAAAGGTGGTGTCAGAATTAAGTTTCTAAGCAAAAAAAAAAAAATAAATAAATTTAAAGAGTTAAAGTAAAACTTGAAAGATTGAAAGCAGAAATATAACAATTTTTATTATTTTATAAAGTATAGGACAGAAAAAAAAAGAAAACAACATTATTAATATTATGATCAAAACAAAATTAACTTCGTTTAGATTAGAATTTTATTAGTAATTAAGAAAAATATATATATAAAAAAAAATTTTTCATTACAAATTGTTGAATAGATTATTGTTGAATTTATAAAATATTGTAATATACGATATTAACAACAAAATTTATTAATTTAGTGGTTTGAATATTTTAAACATAAAATTTAATACGAAACAAACAAACCTTATCCTAAATAATTTTAAAATAAAAGAGAATTCTTTTTATAAATACTTTAAATACACAATTTTTATATATAAAACCATAAATACTATTCAATTTTATATAAACGCAATTCAATTTTATTAAATTTTTTCAATAATTGAAAAATTTTATTATAATTCACAAAAAAAGAGAAAATGAAAAGAGATGGAAATTATATTATTTTAATTAATTTAAATTAAACTAAAACCAATCAAGCTTCATTACATTTTATATGAATTTTAAGAATTTAAATTGATTTTTTATTATATACAACACATAAAACATAAATTATTATTGCTTGGTTACCTATATATAGTTATATAAGAGCTTATTGCAACGATGTTTGTTTGGGGTAATCTCCCAAAATACTGAACCGATCTTAATGAAATTTTGTAGGATTATGTAATTTGGTTGCACTTAAAAGATAGGATATATTCTTCGATTAGTGAACTCATTAATTTGTTATTGCAAATTAAATGCACTTTTTCATAACTTCCATCTGACGCCAACAGATGTCACTAAACTGTCATTGAAAACAACATTTGTTTATCTACACTCCAATAGATGGCACACACTTTTTGTTTGCTTACACTTTAAAGTATATTGGGGTTAAAGTACTACTGAACGTAAACGCTCCTCAAGACGCCTATAAACCATTGAATTTATGTATATTGGCAAAAGACAGATTGATTAAAAATATTGTCCATCGATTACCGATGTAAATTAATAGATTTAACTTATTTCAGCCGCAGCAACATTTAAGTCTACTAGTAATTTTATAATTAATTTTATTGTGTTAATTTTAAGTCAAAAACCTTTATTGATAATGAATTCGAATCTAAACACAAGAGATCCACATTAGACTCAACCTTATCTTATAAATTATATACGCTATACATACTGAATTATATATATCCAATCTATCGTTGTTACTTCTCCTAGATAATCACATTTCCAATGCCCAAAACCCGGCTGGGTAGTTGCACAGACCCTAATATCCAAAATAAATCTGAAGAAACTAACGCTATTAAAGAACCCCTTAAAATGAATACAAAACAAAGTAATAATATACCAAGTATTCATCTAGATACTGAAACAGGAAATCTTTCTAATCGTGATGCTACTATAGTAGACCTTAATACATTATTTAAATTCGTCAAACTTTTTGATGGATACAATACAGTAGATTTTGCGTTCAATATCGCAACTCATTATCAAGCCAATATTCTATTAGCGTAACTAAAGCTCAATTGCCTGCCATTTTTATTTTTTCTATGAATTTTATTGTATGGTTTTCTAAATCTTTTCTACTTTTTAATGCTATCTTTAAATTTATGGACTTATCTAGGAAGTCCCTGAACTCATTCCAATCAGTGTATTTATTAGTTAGATATTTTTTCCGTTCTTTTAGTTTTATCTGCTGTCCCAATAAAAGTATCTCGGGGGCCTGATCTGATGATAGCTCATGTGTTTCCTGGATTTCGATGTAATTGGATGCAATTCCTTTTGTTATGTAAAAGTCGAGTAAGTCAGGTATTTTACTTGGGTCAGTTGGCCAGTAAGTAGGTCTACCTGATGAGTGGTAGTCACTTTTACTTTCTTGTATGGCTCTTAGGAGTTCGTTGCCTTTGCCCGGGGATATAAGTCTTGACCCCCAAGCTGTATGTTTGACGTTAATGAAGCATTTAATATTGCAGTTGAAAAAGAAAAGGTTGAACTGCTTTTTAAAGAACAAAAACAAGTGACGATAAAACATAATTTTAATCACTATCAGTCAAAATTTTCCAATAGAGGTGCGTATCCTATAATAGCTAATAAATCGTCACAAAATCGAAATTTTGAACCCATCTTCAACACTACAAATTCAAACCCCAAAGTTTGTCGCTTTTGTAAACACAATATTAAAGAATGTAGGAAAAAGTTGTATTATGGGCAGAATCAACAAGATAAAAGAAGCTCCACACCAAGGAAATTTATTAACGATAGAAGTTCGGGAAACTTATATCTTTTCGAGAGAGCGGCAGATATGTCTCGAGAGGGACTCCGCATAACTGCCGAACAGATCTAATGGTCACACAAGATAATAATGTATTTACCAATATTTCCAGTAATGAATCAAAGACTGCAAAATTTAAATTGTTAATAGATTGCTGAGTGACTGTATCAATTATCCAACGGGATTGTTTAGACCCTAAATTAATTTGTTTCAATGACAAAATCATCAATTTGCGTGGTATCGATAATAATGATGTTAGGATACGTAACGTTCTCGGTTAGCTCAGATACAATATTTAGATTTACATGAGCTTGACCTCTAGTTTTTTAAGGGAATATTAAATTAATAAAAGACGTGCTAGTTTTTCTTGTTTCTTTATTTCGTTTCACTTAAATAAAAACCAACCCTTATCTAAAATAATTAAAGTTTTACTCACCTGCTTAGCGCATGTCCAGCGCTAAGATAATTTACTAAATAGTTTATATTTTAATTCACTGTTACAATATTTACGCTTGAAAAGGAGTAAAAATTCAGGTCGATGCTCTGAATTTTGGAATTAATTTTGGTCGATACCCAAAATTAATAAAACAAAGGAATTCAGATCGGTACTCTGAATTTTTGGAATTAATTCTGGTCGATACCCAAAATTAATAAAAAATGAATTCGGATTAAAAAAAAAAAGCGCAGATCGATACTCTGCAAGGTAATCACATGGAATTAAAAAATTGGTAGCAAGTGCTAGCCATTTAAGCAAAATTAGCGGGATTATATTTCAGTTTACACAACTGACTGGATATTTCAGTTTACACAACCATGCTAGTTTTTTGTTCTTTGTACTTAACATCTTACTACTACCAAATAAGATAATAGCAGTAAATTGCTTGTACATTATAGGTATGCTTACTCAGTACAAACCTGTTTTGTTATTTCTCCTCTGATGGGCGTGTACCTAAAATTTGGCAGTCCGGATGAAAAGTTAATTCGATAACGCAAAAAATACTGGGTCCCGTTGAAATTTATTTCCAAAAAAATCAAACAAAACTAAAACAGAAGTGACATTAACAACGAGGAGGTTAAAAAGTTAACTTGGCCCCGATGAAATACGGTATTCAAAATAAAAGTAAAAAAAAAAGACATCGTATTACTAACAATAAGGCAATAATAAAAAAATGAATACGATGGATAAATTGTTTTTATTTGTCCTTACTTGTTCATTTTGACGTTCACTCTAAGTCCCATTGGGGATGTATATCGCTGTTTTCTCTTTTAGTCCAAGGCAGCCTGGATAAAAAAACTGTAACATCGACCCCATGGTCCTTAATCCAAACCGTGATACAATCTTCCATGTTTTTATCGACATGGCATATTTTCATGTTTTTCAAAATACGACATTTTGTTGGCGTATCCATTTCCTCTGGAAGCTCCACATCATTGCTGGATTTCGAGTTGGTAGATGGGATCCCTATGGTTTCCTTCTTTGGTGATAACGAAACGTTCCTTAATTGGTGTGTGACCCCATTTATCGGGGGAGAACCAATAGAAGGATCCTTAAAAATGTTATACTCGAACAAAGATTCGATGTCCCGTCCCGGAGTGGTTGGACATTTAGTCGCTTAAAAATTAAAAGGTTATTTGTAAAAAGATGAGAACGAGTTTTATTACCTTAAGAATGTTGGGCGTTTTTCATGTTAAATACTGATTTAATAGAAAATTTGAATTATCCGATTGAACTATTGAACTGAAATCACAAAACTGATTGAGTTGCATTAACAATCGGTACCTTTTATATTAAAGGCGCTTAGAAACAAATAATTTTTGAATGGGGAAAATAACTGGTTTGAATAAGCTATTGTTTTGGACACGTTATCAGAAATAATCAACAGTAATTTTCAATATTATTGCAGTGTTCTAAAATGATAAATTTAAGAAAGAGAAAAATAGAAAATTTATACTTCTGAAATGTTATCAATAACTTTTGGCGGGCATAATTTGTGTATAGGCCTTGTAATGGTAGCTGTGAATGTTTGAACTGTAGCTACATGAACAAGTTCACCAGGTCCTTTATGAATATGAACTATTTTCCCTGAAGGCCACTTACATAAAGGAGAATTGTCTTCCTTGATTAATACAATGTTTCCAATTTTAAGTTATTGTTGCTCTATCTGCCATTTGTGCCTAGTTTGAAGTTGATTTAGATGGGATGACTCTACAATTTACAATTTGTGGTCTTTCAGTTAAAGCGATATGCGGTATGCGAGAAGGAGCGAGCAGGCCTAATGCGATGAGGGGGTAAGTTTTCCATTAATTGATGTGTGGTAAGTGGTTTCTGTTTGAAACAAGTGATACACTTACGTATAACACTTTTTATACTTCGTCTACCTTGTAGTATCCAATATTTATTTCGAATGGCAGCTAGTGTTTAGCTCAACTCCACCATGCAATGTTTGTTCATGAAAATGGTGAATGATTAAAGGAGATAGACTGCTAGTAGATTTTGGTAGAATAATAGGATGCTTGGTTTCGTATGCAAGATTTGAATTTTCAAGTCTTCTTCCGACTTTTAATAGTCCTACAGTATCAATAAAAGAATTCAAATTAAACAAAACGCAAGATATTTCTTGTATTGCCCTATATTTTCTTACCTTCATTTCTCTCTATAACTTTCGTTTTTTAGGCGATATGTTCATCTTTCAATAGAACCTAATAAGGTTTTCCTATTTCCGCAGCTGTATTCGATGAACCCGCTGCAAATGTTGATTGCCGTAACGTATCTCCATTATTATTAATCAATGCATCATAATTCCTTCGATCTTCTTTTGATATGGTCTGTAATAACTCAGTCGTAGAACCCCTTAGAGCAAGTACCAATGTTGTCACCTTACCCTCGTTAATTATATATCAAAGGTTACTGCCTATTTAGATATTAATGTCGTTTTATACAGTACTTTTGTGGGAGTGGTTTGAATAACCAAATTTTGTGAATTTTATAAATTTATTGATTTAACTTTTTAAATAATAGGTAATAATCTCAATCCAGAACTCAACAACTAAAATTAAAAAATAAAATTATTTGACAAGTAAACATTATAAGCTACTTGATGTCAGTAAAGGTACTGCGATGCATTTACTTGATTGAATTAATATGTCGCCACATCACTCCCCATCGCTTGTTACGTGACCATATGTTTATTTTGCAGGGGTCCATACCCCTGAGGACCAAACATAGGCATGATTTTGGAGGTGTAGTTTGATTGGCAGTCGTAGCGAGCTCGCAAGCCGGGTATTGCGCTAGAATTAGAGGGGTAGTTCTTGCCACTGACACACTGGTTCAAATCTCGCTACTGAAAGGTAGAATTTCTAAGAAAAGAGAGGGAATTTCTAAGAGAATTCGATACAAAGGATTTAAGCCCCTTTGATCGTCCATCCCATGCTTGGGCCGGCTGACCTGAAAATTAGAAAAAAGGGAGGAGAGTGTGATTAGGATATCTTAACAATTAAGATTTTAATTATTTAGGTTCATTTTTATTTAATTCAACAGTAAAGGAATAAAATAAAAAAACATCTAAAGTTGAAGGTATAATAATATGTGAACAAGCACAAAAAACCAAAATAATTAATTTTTAAAAAAAGCATTTCATTTTACAAGATCCTAGGGCTAATATTAAGAAAAAGTATATATATATATAATATAAAATAAAATAAAGATCAAGCAAAAGAAAATTCCAAAGATTAATCTAAGCAAAAAGTAATTACGAAAACTTATGTTTAATAAATTTATGTTTCAATTTAATGAAAAGAACTAGTGGAACTTATATGAATCTTAAAATTTTCCAGTTGTTTGGTGGGCCCCGGAAAACCTAGAATAAAAAAATTTTTCGCTCTTGTTTCCAATAAATTAAATTTTACTTAATTTTTGACAATGCATGAAAGTTTACTTTACAATAACAAAAGTCTTAAGCAATTTTTAAATCAGCTCTAATTTGCTTTAACTTATAAAATATTTTTTTTCCAATGTATGACACTACCATATATACAGGGTATTCCATGACGATTATTACAAGCTTTGAGGGTATAAAGCAGATGAAATTTCATCAAAAAAAAAAAAAAGCAGGGGTCTAACTTTTTTCGTTTTCTAGTAACAGTCTTTTAAATTTTTCAGGCTCTGTTTTTACCCCCACGCAATCGATCACTTATAACTGGCCTAACTAATGGCCTAGCTGTTTTCCATAGTGCAATAAAAACCTAACAAAGTGAGCCTTTCCCGATAACTTAATAAGAATTTTCTTCACTTTTCCCCTAGAAAAAAGCCCAAAGGGGCTAGATCTGGAGATCTTTGAGGTCAAAATACAGGTCTACCTCCACCTATCTATTGGTGAAAATGGTTGTCAATATAATGATGAAACGAGGCCAAAATGAGCCGGAAAACCGTGTAACTGGAGACTTGTTGGAATCGTCAGCTCTTCCAATAAATCTACAAAACTATTTCAAAGAAATTTTACAAAATTTAATGAATTCATAAGCTCAGATAACCTGCTTTTTGTCCGCTAAGAACTATCTGATTGGGACGATGAAAAGAGAATTGAAGGTCTCAACAACCTAGAGGGGTCAAGGGTGCGTAAAGCATAATTTAAATTGCAACTAAGTTGATGCTATGGGAGGAATGAGGGTAATGTTTTTCACATTACACCTCGGATCTAAACAAATTCTCCATTGATATGTTTTATAGATATCTTTTACCTATGTTTCAACTTCTTGTAAGCCGATCGTTGGGCGCCATGCTACGTGAGCATATATTTTTTGCAGGGGTCCATACTACTGAGGACCAAATATAGGCACGATTTACCAGCTGTCGTTTTATCGGCAGTCGTAGCGAGCTACGTGGTATAGTAGTAGAATTAGAGGGTTAGTTCTTGCTGACCACAATCTGATACTCTCGCTACTTAAATGAAAGTTTTCAAAGAAAGGAGCACTAGGCTCGAATTAAAAGGGGATGCAGTACGCAGAAATCAAAAAAAGCAGTAAAAAAGAGAGAGAAAAAAAACTTGAGCCAAAGGATATTATCCTTCAAATAAATGAAACAATATTATGTTTGAATAAATTTAATAAATTTATGATGTCTTTATCTGCCTTTTCATTCCTTTTTTTTGTTTTAAGGTCAGCCGGCACAGTCATAGGAAGGACGAGCAAAGGGGCTTAACTCCTTTGTCTCGAGTTTCTCTTTTTCCCACTCATTCCGTTAAATTTTTTCTGCTTCTGCGTTCTGCATCCCCTTTTAATTCGAGCGTAGCGCTCTGTCTTTGAAATTTTTCCGTTTTCAAAGGCGAAATTTTGTCCAGCGTATTGTTGGCAAAAACCACCCCTCTAATTCTATCGCAATAAGATATTTCTTATTCCATCTTTCCCAAAACTATGCAGCAAAGCTTGAAGTACCCTATAATTTGAAAATAGGTGCGTAGAAGTTTTCTTTGTGATTGGCTCTGCTACGGATGTGTAAGGTTGACCAGTCAGTAGATGAAATGGGGTCAAAGCTTGAGACTCTTGATCAGGCGTTTCGAACAATGTGCGTGAATTTAACAAGCCTTCTATTTTTGCAAGCACAGTGTACATCCCCTCGTATGTTAATATGTGTGACTCAATTACTCTCTTAAGATGTGTTTTTACTGACTTCACACCAACTTCCCAAAGGCCACCAAAGTGTGAAGCATTCAGTGATTCGAACGACCATTGAATGTCATCTCAAGCTAACTCTTCTTGGATTAGTTGATTGTGACTGTTAGAAAATAATAACTTGTGCATCTGGTTAAACGAACGTTGAGCGAGAGAAGAAAAAAGAATATCACACATATCAACTGCAGGATGAACGTACATATAGACTCTTTATCAGAGGGCTACCTTGCAGTTCTCACCATGAAGAAATGAAATCAGGGCTATAGAAATTGGGTCATGAGCAAAACGAGCATTAATGAAAAGAAACAAAAAGAAAGAATAGACTTCCCTCTATTCACAAAAGAAATAAAAAAAAAGGAAAACAACAAAGAGATTTTAAACATTACAAACCTTGCCCATTGTAATGTAACAATAGAAGTGCCAAAAAAAGCGAGAGGCATTCCACAATGCACAGATTGCCAACAACGTGGCCACACCAAGAGCTTCTGCAATAGGGAACCAAGGTGTCAAATGTGCATAAGATCACCACTGCAAAGAATGTAAAAAAACAACTCGAAAGCACTCTTACTTGTGCACTGTATCAAGAAAAGCGACAAACAGCTAGATACAAAGGCTGGGCATTATACCTAGCAAAAATCCAAAGTCTAAAAATAAAAAAAACCACAACCGTGCAAAGGCTACAGGCATACAACATGAAATCAAAACCACCCATGGCAACTTTAATACCAAACATATCGAACGCTCAAGCGACCATGTACCTACCGAAGAAAAAGAAAAACCCCGAACACTATTAAAGAAAATACAAATACTAATGAGCCTAATGACAATGAAATCATCTCAATGCTCAGATAAATACAAAACACACTAGCCCAATTAACATGCAGAGTGGAACACTTGGAACTTAAAACCAAACCTATGCAAAGTCAATCAAAGAAGAATAAAACAACTAAGAGTAAAAAACAACAGTGAACTAGAAAGAGCCCAAGAACTAGAACTAGAAGACTATTCTACCATTCAAACACGGAGGCTATCCAATTGTTGGATACTACTGACAAAATCAGGCAACTTCAAAAAGTCAAGCTACACGAACTACCATTTGGGGACTGATAAATGGATCATAAAATTATATAAGCTTCACAGTTTAGCATAAGTCTCACAATAGCATAATGTCAATATTACTAATAAATCAATTGTAGTAAACAAAAATTTAAAAAAAAAAAAAAATTTCAAAACTTTATAATAATTAATTCACTTTGTTAAATAATTTAATAATAAGTCGTTTTATAAATCGATAAATCGACTAATTAATAAAAATATTGATTTCCTTATTTCATAACTTTATAATAATTAATTCACCATATTTAATAATTTTGTTGCTGATGAAGGAAATTTTATCGGCTGGATTACGAGTATTATGGCATATTCTTGGTGCTCTTCTGCTAAAAAGAGATATAACAATTAAATTAAAAACAAAACAAACAAGAACAATAAAAAGGAAAAAATTAAATTAAATTAAAAACAAAATCAATAAAAAAGAAGAACAATAAATAAATATATAAAAAAAAAGAACAAAAAACAAAATTCTATGCAGCTCTGCCTGTTGCACAATATATACTTATATACTATAAAAGTTATATAAACTAAACAATTTTCTTAATATATAATTTATTTGAAGCTCTAGTTATGGTCCAGCCATTCAAATTTATGCTTCGCTTTCTGAATTTCCAATTTGTCATACTTTGGTACTGAAGTATCAAACCTGAAGTTGTTCTAGCATAACAGTAGTTGTGTGTTATGGTTTATGGATTGTTTCATACGAAGCCTATGTGCATGATAAATTAATGGGACTCCCGTCGCTAGATCCTGGATAAGACCTTCTTCATCCAATTTTTTGAAGAATTCTGGTGGTATAAAACCACTATTTTTAATATTTTTGTAGAATTCTTCATTCATATGTTCATATGGTCCATATATTAAGTGATTTGATGTATTTGCTGATGATCTATTAATAAAGTTTCGAAATAATTTAATTATGTGGTTATCGATTCGACCAATACGAGCAGTATCGTATAGTCTTTTATTTATGATATATTTTGTGTACCCTGATGACTTTGAAAAGAATTTATTGGTACATGACCTCAGGCATGCTCTTTCAAATTTTCTCAGTGATTCCATTTTTCCATCACTGATGTTGAACCACGTTGGGCAACCATAAGTAATACCGGCCTTATTAATGTTTGGTATGCCAGGACTTTAACTTTGACATCTAATGCTGTTGAGTAAAAGAGCCTGCAGGTTTTGTTGAAGATGTCTTAAGCTCGTTTCTTTTGTAGATCAATGTGGTTATCAAACCTTAATTTACTGTCTAAGTAGACTCCTAGGTATTTAACGACATCTTTCTTCTCTAGTTCTACATCATTCATTGCAATTTTAAACTTTTTATAGTTATTTCTGATGTGCATGGAGGAATCTCTAATGTTGATGTGAAATAGAATGCTTTCACATTTGTTCCAATTGATAGCCAGCTTCCATTTATGGCAGTAGTCTTTTATTATCGATGTTTGATGGATGAGCTCTTTTTCGATAATTTTTAAGTTTCTATTGCTGTTATATACGATGAAATCATCAGCGAATGCAATCGAGTTTTCTGTCTTGCGCAGCAAGCCAGCTGTATATATATTAAAAATAACAGGAGAGTTGATAGTTCCTTGTTGGAGGCCTTCTTCGATAGTGAAAATTTTTTCGCTGGTATACTGTCCAGCAGTGATTTTAAAACTTTTATTTTTTATCATGTTATGTACTGATGCAACTATATTTTTGTTGAAGTTGAGTTTAATTAATTTTGCAGTCAGACCATCGGTCCATACTGTATCGAAAGCTTTTTCTAAGTCAATTAGAACAGCTTCTGTACAGTATTTAGAGTTGAAGTTTCTTTGGATATCGGTAACCAGCCGAGTTATTGCATGTGTAGTGCTGTGATGTTTTCGAAATCCAAACTGGTTGTCTGGGATAATGTGAAGTGATTCGCACTCGTCAACAAGTGCTTTGTTGATGATTTTCTCGTACACTTTGCTGATGGTTGGCAGAAGACTGATGGGTCTGAAATTAGAAGGATTAGTATCATTTTTATTTTTTTTTAATAATGGTAAAACTTTTGCTACTTTCCAGGTGGTTGGATAGTAAGCATTATTTGATATATTGTTAAACAAGATACAGTATTGTTTAACAACTTTATATGGGAGGTTTTTTAAAACTATATTTGGGATACTATCAATACCTACAGAAGTTTTGTTTTTGAGCAGAGCAAACAGAAGACTTAAACTTTTATCGGTAATAAACAAGGGATTTTCATTAAATGATTCGATATCTTCACTATTGGAAGGAAAATTAGAGTTGAAGGAAAATCTATTAGGTACCTTAAAGTTTGCTATAGTAGAGGAAACCCAATGTTTTGTTGTTTTGTCACTAAGGTGTTGGTTTTTTGAATGAATTTTTTGAAAATGTGACCCTATTACTGAAAGACAATCTGAAGTATTGGTAACGATAAAAGAGTTGGTATTTTGGCCAAAATCAAGAGTATTTTTGTCAATATTAGCCCTAAATAGGAGGTCTTGGTCGTTAAATGATATTTTTGTAATAGTTGAGGGTGCTTTCTTGCGAAATATCTTGTTTATTAAAGGATAGGTATTTTTGGAATCATTATGAGGTATATTTGATATGACTCCATTCCAATAATTATTAATTGATTTTTTAAACTCAGCATCTAGCTTTTTGTTAATATTTTTAATGAGAGTAAAGAGTAATTTGAGCCATTTTTTAGCGGTATCGCTTTTGAATCCTTTAACTCTCTTTTCCTTGTTTAGCAGTGTTAAGAGTTTACTCTTTTTAGCCTTTAGCTTATAAATTTTTTGATTGTGGTATTTTTCCGTAGGCCCGCTACTAAATACTTTAATCTCCTGGATTTTTCCCAGATTGACTCCTTTATTTTGCAAGATATTTCCTGTAGATATTCGTCGATTTCATTGTTTTCTAGACATCTATCATTTGGGACTAATACGTCAAAATTTCTTAATTCTTTTGTAGAAAGTTTTCCTGCGTCTGTAATTTTATTTTGTACTTTATAACGAATAAAATATTTCAGCCTTATAAGTTTCTCTGGTAATTATTTTTACCCTTTTAAAAATATATCAACACGTAGGGGTAGTACCTGCCATAAGGGCTATTTTTGTACTTAGGCTAGGCAAGATTTCTAACCTAACAGGGATAACGTTACCCAAAAAGCTCACAAGGTCTTGGGCCATAGTAGGTAAACTTAATTTGGTAAATTAATTCATTTACTGTTTTTTTAACTTTGCTAACATTCAAAATTGTATTTTGCGTATTAAAGAAACTTCTAAATACCTATAAGACCAATTAATAGTAAAAATTTTCAAACAATAAATAATAAATAAATTTCTACACACTTTTAATGAAATTAGAAACTTCTAAAAAACTAACCAAAGATTTTAAATTCTTTAATTATTTCAAACTAACTAAAAATATATATTTTCTTTTTTGGTTTTTTCCATCTTTTAATGACAAAAGTAATAAAATTTAAAATACAGTCTAAAATTTTATAAAATTCATTTAATTTAATGGCTAAGGAGCATCCACTAAGGATGTCATTATAATCCCTTTCCCTAAAAAATTGTGTAATTCAGGACTTGCCCATCTTTCATTTAAGTATCATTTGATTAACGTCTTATACATCCCATCATCATTTTAGTCATAGATGCTTGGAATGCAAGTTTTTTTTGTTTCTCTTGTTTCTTTTGTCTTTTCTTTAGTTTCTTTTTTGCTTTCCTTTTGAGAGATTCCACCACCAACACCCAAAGGCTCAATGTATAAGTTAAGTAATTTATGCTCATCCTGAACACCATTAAGAATACTCATTTGCTTATGCTATTGTATATCTAAGAAACCCTTATATGGGTGCGTTTTTTAATTAAAGTTTAATGCTTCAATAAATTTGTTAGACTATAATACCCGGTTTTCAGGTATTCACTATATATATAGGATAAAGGATATAGTAAAATAGTATTTTAAATTTTTGTACAGAACATTTATATATGCCAAAAATGTCAACTAAATACAAAATTCAAATAAAGGATTCAATTTGATGTCTTAAATGGATATAATTACTTGTAAATATAGGATAGTAACAAGCATTTGGTTTAAAATATATTTTAAATTGTTAAGAAATTTTTGTTGTAAGAAGGTAATTAGTTTGTATCAAGGATTTTAAGGATATATTATTATGTTAACTACAAAAATATTTGAGTAGGTATATTTTACGGATGGTGAAATAAGAAAATATAATTAAAAAAGGGAAATAAAGCACTTGTATTGAAATTTTTTAAGTAGTATTTTTTCTTTTTTAGCAAAAATAACAAAATAAAACAAAATTTTTCCTTACAGTATTTAAAATAAAGAATGAAAATGAACGTTTTGATATTTAAAATTAATTTTGTTTCCTAACACCTTACAGATAGTAAAAATTAGTTTTTTTCTTTTCCAAGTTATTATTTTTCAGTATTAATTTCATTAGAAGAAATTTTTTCTGTAAAATGCTAATTTTTTTTTGTGTTTTATAACTCAGTTTTGAAAATCGTTTAAAGAAATTCCAAGAAATTATTTTATTCTGTTTAATAGAAAAAAATTTACATGGGGCTTATAGCTATTCAAGATTTACAAGATTCAACTAATTAAATATATCAAATTTTTCAATGCACAATGGCCAAATTTTAAAACAAAATTTTCCCTATAGGTAGTAATATAGGAATTTATGATTTTTAAATTAAAAGTTAAGAAAAATGTTAAAAATTTTCATTCCAATAAAGTCAAATTTACGCATAAAATTTGGAAAAGAGATTTAATTGATTACTTTTACTCTGTTATTTTCTGGCATATTCTTAAAAAAACTTTATATGATTATATGATAACTATCACAGTGTTTCTGGCCTAATACGTAAGTAAAGCTGGCAGTGATTTGATTCTGCTGCTATATTTTGTGTGAAGCTTGAAACTAACTATTACTATATAAATATAAATCATAAGTTTCTAATAATTTTTCCTTACATTATTTAAGAGTCTTTAGCGGTTTGAAATAATTTTAGTTTTTTTTTTGTTATGTTTTTGTAAGATATAGCAGTAATTTCCCTGTCATATTACGAAAAAGGATTCTGGGAGAATGGCAGGAGCCGTTAATTATTTGCTATAGTAATAAATTAGCAACTATCAAGTTGAACATGTATACCAAATTTTAATTGATTCTGCTCGCTAGTTTTATAGATATCCAAAATTTAATTATTCGCGCAGTTGGAAAAAATTTATCCTCCTGTTGCGTGAAAGACGTTAGTTTTTTACTATTTTTTCTAACGTTATTTAAGAGTCCTTAGCTGTTTTAAAATAATTCAGTCATTTTAGTTTTTTTTGTTATGATGTTTCCTTGTCATATTACGAGCAAGGATTCTGGGAGAATGGTAGGAGCCGCTAATTATTTGTTTGCATATCTAGATATTAATAGTTAGTTTCAAGCTTCACACAAAATTTTAAATGATTCAGCTCATTAATTTTATGGATTTCCGCAGGTCCTACTTACACACTTGCAATGCCAAAATTGCAAAGTTTATTTTAATTTTTCTTGATATATTTGAAAAGCCTTAAATGAGCTTTTAATAATTTAGTCATTTTTATATAACTTCTTGGCGAGAATTTGTAGTGCATTTATGATTATTCTCGATTTCAAGTGTGAGTTCAGATTTCAGCGATTTTTTATAAAATCCTTCTGCATCAAACAGGTACTTGCAATAGTCCAATATTTCATAAGACGTTAAAATTTTTGTATCAAATTCACGATGATTTGCCAACATGAATATTTTTTGGAAATGTTTTATATCTGTCACATCTTGCAACTTTTTATTACAGGTACTTTTATTATCCTTTGCAGGAGTATTTTCAAAGTTATAAAATTTATATCGTTCATTTTCAAATGCAGTTAATAAAGCTTCTCCATATCAGCTACTTCACCATTGTAAATATTTCGGAGCGCCCACTCGTCATTATCTTTGTAAGATATACAAGCGTTAAAACACTTTATAATGTTTTGTATATCTTCTTCATCTTTATTGATTCTGGATTGTGTCCATCTCTGCATCGCATCTTCATTTTTGGTTATACCAATTAAGCCTAACTGCCGAAGATCGATTTTGTGACTGCTCTAGAGCTAAATCAGGGCTCACTGCAGTAAATGTATCATTATTTCGTTTCACAGATAACATTCCTCTTTTCAAATCATTTATAACTTCAGGAGGTAATTGTAACATGTCTATTAAGTAAAGCGACACACCGCGAATATAATTAGTGTGGTTCATGCAAAAAAAGTAAGGTAACATTTGTCTAACTGTGATTAAATGTAACTCATAATCACTACTTCTATCAGCCTTTATTGAATTTAAAACAATTTCTACCATTTCGCAGTAGTTATTGAAATACTTAAAAATTTCACTTGTAGTGCTCTTGAGGTGTAAGAAATTGGAAAACTCAATTAAAAATTATTATTCTTTTATGTGCATTATATTTGTCGATCAAACCTGACTTATCTTTATCTTTATCTTATTAACATTTTGTTTAAAAAAATTTCAGTTAGTGTTATATTTAAAAGTAGTTTAGCTATAAAAAAAAAAATTTCTTGTTGAAATATTAGTAAAAGTGGCTCAATTATTAAATACAGCTCCTTGCATAAATATTTGTAAACATATAATATATTTAATTCAGAAGTAAAAAAGTGCAATTTTAAAATCAATGAACTAAATAATAAGAAAATATATTTATATGAAATTAGTGAATATTAAGTTAAATGAAATAATAAATATTTAAATAAAGTAGAGAAACCTCTAGCACACCCTAAAAAGTTATCATAAAACCTAAAAAAAACTATAGCTCCAGTATTCACAATGCTACACAAATATCCTTAGAGATATTTAAAACAACCTCAAAAAAACACAATTAATACATTCCTAATTCTGTTTTTACTTTATGAAGCTTTTTTTATCTATTTGTATAAGTATATTTAGAAATGGAATAAAAATTTTCTCAAAGCCAAAAAAAAATGGATAGAAAGTTTTGCAAATTATTCGATTACACTAGTCTACAAAAAAACACTTTTTTTTTGTAACATGAAAACTTTTAACTAATTATGCTTAGAACAAGGTTAAGGATAATAGAATTGATATTAGAATATTTGATACACGAATAGTTTTGTTGAAATATGTGTTTGTTTGTTTTTTTAAAAAATACAGATTTTAACGACAATATGAAGCTAATAAATAGTATTACAGTATTTATTTAAATGCTATCTTAAGATTTTCTTCTGTATTTTGCTTCTAGTGTGTCCCGTTGTAATGTCCAACAGTAATCCGCCAGCATGCGTGGACTCAACTTCCCCTGATATCGTTTTTCCATTGTAGAAATTTCCTGATGGAACCTCTCACCATGTTCATCGCTGACGGAACCCAAATTTTCAGGAAAGAAGTCCAAATGTGAATGTAGGAAGTGTATTTTCAAAGACATGTTGCAGCCTAAATTCTTATAAGCTATTAAAAGTTCTTCAACAATACTTTCATAGTCATTTGATCGGTGATTCCCAAGAAAATTTGAAGTTACTTTTATAAAAGACTCCCAAGCTAATTTTTCCAGATTATTAAGTTTTTCTTTAAATATATCGTCTTTTATCAATTTTCTTATTTGAGGGCCTATAAAAATGCCTTCTTTAATCTTCGCGTCACTCATTTTAGGAAATTTTTCTTTTAAATATGAAAATCCAACACCAGCTCGATCCATTGCTTTCACGAAGTTTTTCATAAGGCCTAATTTTATATGTAAAGGTGGTAAAAAGACATCATTAGGCTGTACTAATGGAGTATTTTTAATATTTTTTTGTCCTGGGGTAAGAGATTCTCTTATTGGCCAGTCTCTTTTAACATAATGATTTTTGTGGTCTCTGCTGTCCCATTCACAAATAAAACAACAGAATTTTGTATATCCTGTTTGCAATCCTAAAGTAAGGGCAATGATCTTTAAATCCCCACAAATTTTCCACTTATGTTCGTTGTATTGGATCTTTTCCAATATAAATTTAATGGTTTCATAGGACTCTTTCATGTTAACAGCTACAACTATTGGTACTGAGGGAAGTTCATTACCGATATGTAAAAGAACAGCCTTTAAACTTGTTTTTGACCCGTCAATAAATAAGCGCCACTCATTTGTTTTATATTTTATACCCAAAACAGTCATTAAGCCATAGACATTATTACAGAAGACCAGATCTTTATTTTGTGAAAAAAATTTCCTTAGATCTTCATCTCGATCTCGAAAGTGACATACTCTTGTCATCGGTTGCAACAAACTCCATCCTTTCAATCGAGACGCCAAAAGTTCTGCCTGTTGCTTGGACAATTTTAAATCACGAACCAAATCATTAAGGTCTTCTTGAGATATTAAATGCAACTCGTGAGATGAGGAAGCTTCTTGAAAGTCAGGATCTAACTCGGCGCTTTCGACTTCTTCCAACGAAGGTGACAGATCTGAACTTTGAGGTGGTTCTGGTATGGGTAATTCTTCACTGTGAAGGACCGGTTTTTTTGCAGATGACAGATCAGGATACTTAACTTGTTTTTTGGTTTTATTTGTAATACCTTTTGTATCAGTAAGACAAAAATAACAGTCTGATGAATGGTTCGTGGGCTCCGTCCAAATCATAGGGATTCCAAAAGGCATAGATCGAGATCCTTTGGCCCATCCAGTGAGTTGGCTTACACATGTCACACAACAGATGTGAGGAACCCATGCTTTATCTTGTTGTCCGACAGCAAAGCCAAAATATTGCTTATATAAGCTGGTAGCTAATGGTGTCAAATTTCTCCGCTGATTTTTGAAAGTAACTTTTCCACAAATATAACAAAACTTATTAGCATCATTTTTACACTTTCTTGACATTGTTAAAGATTCACTTAACTATAAAACACAATTGAAAAATCTTCAGTTCACCAAATTAATATAATCCTTGCGACTAGGCAGTTTTGTGGAACTAATGACAACAATTCGTAATCTGTAAGCAAATTTTTCATTTAAAATGGAGGTAGTTATTTTTGAAAATCCTTTTATTAGCTAATCTACCTGCTTTTATTGCAGCATATACTTTATAAAAGTTTCTCTTTAGTGCAAAAGGTAAAGAGACACTCCTTTTGTAAAAAGGTATGTATCGAAATGATACATACTCGGTTTTTCCTTAAGGTAGCTGTAACACAGAAACTAGACCTGATCAAATCAAAATAAATATGGTGTTATAATGAGGGCAGGTAAGCACTTTAAAATTCGTAAGCAGTTTTCTTGTTGCAAAATTTTGTTGACTAGTGTTATTAGGGATATAACTAAATGTAAAAAACTTATCATTCATCTCTTTCACCATGTAACGGACCCCTGTTCCAATAAATTCGTTTTTGGCCCCGGAGCAACTTTTTTGTTGCCAAAATGCATTTTTGTCAACGGGATTTTTATCAGTTTCCTATCAGCAGAAATCTAGTTTGAAAACAAGCAAGTTGTTTTGCATGGGAAATAATTTTTAACAGTCAGGCAGTGCGTGATTGATTTTTAATGAAGGCAGAGCCCTGCTGATTGGGGGCTCTGCCCATACGCTGGTTATTTTTTGTTAGTTTTCTTTGTTAAAGTTGGTTGAAGAGTCCGTTGTTTCAAAATTTAGGGAAATACTATTTTTAGTTTTCGGGATTTATGCAGAACTTTAAACAAACAAAACCATTTTTATAGTATATATATATTTCAGTTGGATCTTAATAATTATTTTTAACTGTAACTAGTAATGAAAAATTAGGGTCACGCCAATTTGCGGAAATTTATGTTTTTTTGTGATTTTAAATGCAAAAGAATTATTAGAAGTGATCGAAGTTAACATAAGAAGACAAAAAATGACAAGGTCAGTGAGTAAGGAAATTTTTTTGAGGGTCTGAGCCAAAAACAGATATTGTGCGTTTAATAATGTAATATTATTTAAGTAAAACTAATTTATTTTAATATATTTAAATGTTATTTAAATTTAAATGTTATGAACTTAATTCTACTACACTTATTTATCGACTGACCTCTTCTTTTAGGTAAGTATATATATATATGTAGTTTTGATTAGTAATATTTGTCATGACTAAACTCTAGATAACCCGAAATGTGATCCTGAAGAATGAATGCAAGTGCAAACTTGCAATTCTTGTAATGGGATCCGTTGCAATTCGTCAGAGGTTTAGTCATAACAAATTCTTATGATATATTTCATTACTGCAATGTGCATTCTTTGCACTTGCAATTTAAAAGATAATATTACACCTCATACCCCCTTTTTTTTTTTGAATAGACCAACTAACTAAAATTTTACTAACTATAAAAACTCACATAAAACTTTATTTCGATATACATACCTACATATATCTATTTAATATAGCGATATCTGTATTGTCTTATATGTAAAGTATATTATGTATATTATATATAAATTTTAAAGATGAAAATCATGGAAATATATTCTTATTACTAATTTTTTTTTTATTTTCATAATTTTAAAAAGAATATTTTTATTTTTTTTTTTTATATAAATTAGGTTATATTCTGTTTGATATTTGGTTATTATTCTTTGACATATACATATTTTAATCTATTATTGTGCAGCCATTGCCTTTTGTCAGTTCTTATCTCTTGTAACTCTGAGTTTGTTACTGTATAAGGTCCTGAATAAATAGCATCTAATTTTCTATTTTTATGTTTATCTAAAAATACTTTATCCCCTATTTCAGCTTTTGATGAATTAGTAAAACAATAGGTAACAAATAGGTAACACTCACCTGCTTAAACACTTTGATAGATATTATTTTTCACCAAGTAACCATATGTCAGTATAATATGTTAAAGTATTAAAAAAAATTAAAAGAAAAAAATCGAAGTACCTGTCGAATTGAGAATTAATTATGATATAATGAAATAAATGATATTGAAGATCATTCATCGAGATAAAAACTATCCTATCTCTCAAGCTGCACCAAACAACGGTTAAAAAATTTCATTAAAATCGGTTAAATAGTTTCGGAGATTAGCGTAAATGGCTGTTATATAAATATATTTAAAACCCCCAAAAAAAGTAAAGTCGCCTTTAACTTTATTTTATTCGCAAATTTCATAAAAGCTTTTTTAGCTGTTTTACAAAATATACAAAAGTATTCCCTTACATATAAAATATATATATATATAAAATATATATATATATATATATATATATATATATATATAGCTATATATTGATATTGAAAGTAATTTTATAACTCTGAATTGTTATCTTCCACTATATAAAGTGAATTCATTTATCATGAAAATGTTTTCCGGTACATGGACATGGAGGTAAGAATTCACTTCAAATCCACACATGAATTACTTTAGGGAATAAAACAAATGTCGACAACTTTTTCTTAGAAAACCATTTACTAAACTACCCCATCAGCAACCGACTCTTATTTAAAGGAACTGAGAAAAGCAGTGTAGATACTCATCAGAACGATTTTAGATACGATTAAGCTGCTGAATATCCTTAAGGCATTTTTGTGTGTAACTATGTATGTATGTGTGGTTGTTTTGGATATTCTTCAATGAAAAAGCAAATTGCTTTGTTGTTTTTTTTTTTTTAAATTCTTCAGGTGAAAAATATAGTAATAAGCATTTACAGGTTATAAAATAGTTTCCCGTAGATGGATTCTTTCATCTATATTCTTTCTTTCTGTTGTTGTAGGGGAAAAGTGGCATGAAAGAGCCACTTTTAAATCAGCTCCAACAAAATACAATTAAATAATCAAAATGCAGGTGATTTTAAAGTTAATATATTTTTTTACTTGTTAAGTACATCAATACATAAACAGAATTATAAAAATCAATGAGATAAATTGAATTTATTCTATTTTAAAAAAAAGGAAGATTCAGCTCTTTCAATGCCTACATTCAATGAAAGAGCCAACCATGGTTATGAAAGAGCCAAGTCGATATTGCAAAGAATAACAATATTATAATGGATATACATTCTTATTTTGATTTTTATTTTTTCTAAATCTTTTTTTTTTCCTTTTCAGGAGTATCTGTTATAATTGCTAAAGACATTTTAGTACGCAATATATTTCTTCTTGGACCAGGATTCTTGGATAAATATAACAGTTTCTATTTTATTAAACATTAAAAAGCCGGCTTTTTCATGATCCCGTAGCCTGGCTCTTTCAAAAAATTTTCAATTTAAATGTATAATGTGAAAAATTTTGCAAATTAAAACAATAAATCGTTTAAGTGATAACGCTAAAAGAAGCCTAAAATATTGCTAACCAACATGTCATACTCACTTTAATATTATCTGAAAGTACTTGAATATAAAAAAACAAATAAAATTATCATAAATATTTACTTTTTGACGATGAAAACTTAAAAACGTTATACATTTGCTAATTTTGTTTGAGAAATGTCAAATATCGGGGGGTGACAGGTATTTAGTGCTGCCATCTAAAAACAGAAACTTGCATAGGATTCAATGCAAATTAATTGAATTAATGAAGGTGGCTCTTTCGAAACATAGCTCTTTCATGGCACTTCTCCCCCATAATATGAATTAGATATTTAAATTAGAATTTATTTTTATTGGGTTATGTTTTATGAAGATAAAGTTTATTTTGTAGGGCATAAAAATTTCAAAAAGATAAATATTGTATTTGTAGTTTTATAGCATAAATTTTTATGTTGTAACATCATTTTTCACTTTTGGTTTCCATAGTATAATAATATTTGCTCATGTCATAAGAAAAATTTTTGAGAAAAACAATTTTTATCCTTTTATTTAGGAAGTTTAATAAAAATAAATAGAAATCTTAAAAACATAAATAAATCTTTGTCAAAAATTTTATGATTTAAAGAAGTGATATTAAAAATATATGACATAAATTTCATAAATATGTTAGCATTTTTGATTATTTTCTGTATTCTATATCTTGATTTTTAGTACTTAGACAAAAATAAAAGGATATTCTAAACTTTATAATGCCATTGCATTTTTCGGAAAGTAACTTCGTTTTTCCCCAACAGAGGATCTAATTGTATTTTTTTATAGCCAATTTCACACTTAAGTCGCAAAATCGTTATATCATTTGATATAAAATATAGTGGGGCTTGTTTGTTAAATATTTTGTTTGATTCTTTGCTATAGGTTTTGTTTTGTGTCCTACCAAAGATGAAAAATCGGAAACAGCATTTTCGGCATATTTTTCTCTTTTATTTAAAAAAAGGAAAAAAAGGCAGTTCAAGTAAGGCGAAGAGGATGTGATGTGTATTGAGAAGATGTTTTGACTAAACGACAGTTGACAAATTTCGTTACGTCAATTTCGATGTTGAAAATGCGACATTTTTTAGTTGAAGCAGATGAAGACAAAATAAAGGCATTGACAGATTCAAACTACTAAATAAAAACTTGACATATGGGTTCAACATATTCTTATAAAACAAAATTTGCTTCGCTAATTTGACGACTTTTAAGGGGGTCCATTACTGGTGATAAGAAATGGGTCGTTTACAAAAATTTTTAGCGCAAGAGATCATTAAGAAAAAAAGATTGACCAGCTAAGCCCACTTCGAAAGCTGATATTCACCAGGAAAAGATTATGGTATCTGTTCGGTGCGTTTTAAGGGGATCATTTTTTCGGGTTTCACTTCAAATTAGGACATCAAATTTCACTTGAACTAGTTTTTGCCAGTAGAGATCAGAAGTTTAATGAGAGTGGAATTAATTGGGTAAGAACCCGAAAGATGGCAAAAGGTATTGGATTCTCCCAAATGGAAAATATATAATTTCATAAAATATTTGTACACTCTAAAAAGATCGTGTTTCACTTTAACCAAAACGAAAAAAAAAAAATGTTAATTGCATTTTTACGAGTCACAAAAATGTTAGATTAGTTATGAGATTAGTAATAATTTTACCCATTTTATAAAAAATTTTTGTAACAAAATCATCTTGGAATTTTTTTTTCATAAAATTTATGTAATATTTTAATCTTGGATATTTTCTAAAATTTCTCAGATATCATTATTAATTATTATCATTGGATATTTAATATTTAGAAATACTTAGAATACTGTTTAGATGAGTTTTTGTTAAAGGTTGAACTTATTTATTTAAAAAGACGGATTCAATGTTCAAAGATTTGTTTGTTTAAAAGATACCAAAAAAATTTTCGATCTTTTCATTCCACCTTTAGAGTTTTCAAAGTTATAAAATAAAAAAGGGCACAAAAATGGAACTGAGATATTTAATAAAATTAATTAAAGGGAACAAGCAAACTAAAAACTTTTGTGTATTGTCATTTACAAAAATCTTTAAAAAAACTACATAAAATAAAATAAAAATTTTCGATAACAATAAATGAGCTAAATGCAAAACTTTTCTTTCATTTTCACAATTTTCGCAATAAGAAAAACTCGATGCTATGTAAATAATTCGCATACCCTGGTTTAAGGCCATTTTACTACAACTTTTACATTATTATACCTAAAATTACACTAGATTGATCAAAAATAAATTAGCTATAGAAGTAACAACGCAAATTACAGACATAATTTAAAGCATAAAAATTAAAATTTTCTTATAGAGTTATACCGAGTTTACCTAGCTATTTAAAATTAATAAATTGAAAAAAAATTTGTATATAAATTCATATAAAATTATATTTATATGTAAAATATGTATTAACATAAATTAAAAGTATTCTTTTAAAAATAAATTTAAAGCAAAATCTTAAAGAATATATCAATTTAATACAAGTTGAATAATTTACTTGGTAAAATAAGTTTTCTTTTTATATACAAATAATAAATTAATCCTAGGATCCTACAAAGAATTAGCACTTTACCAACGTTGGGCACGACACCCTATGTACAAAGCGAACAAACCAACAACCACAATCAACACCAACAAGATAGGATTCGATAAAAAGATTTCACCGCCTGCTAAGATAGCAACAATATCTTCACAGTAATCAACAGCATCAACATCGACTGCTTCGAAAATCCCATCGTGACATAAAAGAAGTGGCACCATTCTGCAAACCCAGGATTAGTGAAACAATTTGATTTTAAGTAACACTTCTAGGTTTGTTGAAAAGAAAGTGTGAGAAATAAACAGCATAAATATACAACTGTGCAATTTAATTAAACGGGAAATCGACAAATCAAAATTAATAATAAATCTTAGAAACAGCACTGAAAAATTTAAGGAAGAAATAAAGCAATTCAGAAATTTCTTACACTCTCGTGCCAACTACTCAAGCAACTCCTCATTATATAACTTAATTTTACACAAATAAATTTTGACCTCCCCTGGTTGAGTGCCTAAACGATACAACCCGTCTTTCTTTTGAAAATGAAAGCCTCGACTACAAACCAAAGATAGAAATTTTCAAGCCCATCATGACAGATAATTACATCAAGGTGTATAACTGATCCCTGTGTTAACGGATGTTCAAGGTCCCTTATTAGTATCAGAATTTGATTGCTGCCGAAGAGTTACCCGGTGCTTAAAGAAATCGGAAAAATTAGTATTTACTCAGATTTTTCCTAGAAGGTTACATGGAGACCAATTGATTGCTTCTAACAAGCCAAATACCTTTGCAGAAACAGTAAAACTCCTCAACCAAACTTATTTACCGCGGGAGTCGTACCTGGAACTTGTGAATAATTTAATTACATTATGGCAGCTATCATTAAAAGAATTCAATGTCTACTACACCCAAGTTAATCACTAAGAGGCAATATGTCAGGAAACAGCAGGGAACAAGTATGGAATAAATGCTGGGTCCATGAAAAACAATTGTAAAACTTTGCTACTTTTGAGGAGTAAAAGAGAAATATGTTTTTTAGGGTAATATCGGAAATATGTTTTTTAAGGTAATATCGGGTCATTGAGTCCAAAAATTACAATCATTTTTTTATTCAAAGAAGCGTCTTTGAGATATTTGCAAAAAACCTGTTTTTGTGGTGTATTTTCTTTAATGGTCTATATCTCAGGAAATAATATTTTGATTGCTTAAAATGGCTTGTTTTAAAAATATATCATGTTTTTCTTTTATTAAATATTTAAAACATAAGACAAGTTTTCTTTATAATTTAATAAGTTTCTTTAAGGCAAAGTTTAAATACAATATAATTAAGTTATTATAAAATATAATAAGTTTTGTTGACATAAATAAAACTAATAAAAACTTGTTAAAGAAACTAAAGTTTTGTTTTTTGATTTTTTTTTTGTATAAAAGGAACAAAAGAAGATTAAGCTCGCATGTGGTAAACCTCTTTTTTGCCATTCAATATACAACAGCGAGTCTCTCCAAATACATGATGTTTGACAAAAAAATCTATAAAAGATTATAATTTTTGTTTAAATACACGTGCAGAAATATCATAAAGATCTGACGGTGATTGTCCAATTAATAAAGCTCCTTTATTTCATCCCATGCTGGGTTGCATGTAAATGTGATGAAAAAATCTTTACGACCATATGCTCGAACATACGTTAATTATTGCATATTGTGCATATTCATGCATGTATCTTGGACTGCCTTTAAATGTGGATGGTAAAGTTACCATGATTCCCGATTCACTGAGATTGCCATCATTTACAACTGCATCACGTAAATGGATGTACTCTTCAGAATGCAATTTGACTTGATTTAGTCGTATGTAGAGGAGTTTTTCACTTTCTATTTTTATGTACATGTCAACAATGTATTGATGAAATAATTGTCTACATTTCAATTTACCTGACACATTCTCACGAAACATTGCTCGATATGCATAATAATTCATAACACTGACCTTTTTGTTAATGTCAACATTAGTTGTGGGATCTCTCATGTTAATAATAAAATGATATCCATCCTCTCTTTGCCAAAATAAAATTGGATATTGTAATGCATCATATGAATGATATGTTTCTGATACTTGTTGGACGTCACCTGGTGTTTTATCTGCCTTTATTATTACTTTGTAAACGTCAGATGGCATTTGTTCAGAGGCAGTTTTAAATAATTTAATTAATTCATTATATTGTTCAAACAAATTTTGTAATTCAAGGACAATCTCTCGTTTAGTACTCATATTCAGTTGACACTGTCTGTTGATTTGTTCATCAATATTTCCCATAAAATAAATAAAATGTATTTCCAATTATTTTCTTCAGCTGGAAATCAATAATAATTATATTTATTCACGTATTAATAATTATTATATTATTAATAATTGCAAAAGTTTGTTGACTGCATTTTTGTCTTTATTAGAATTTGCTGGCAACGTCAAGCGTCAAACGCATTAATGTTGTTTTTTGTAATTTAAATTGATTTGTTAAAATCTTAAAGGAAACACAATTTATGTATTTAAAATATTTTAAATTTTAATATAATTTGTAATATTCAAACAATAATTGAAAAAATATGAATAAAACGATTCAATATTTTACTTACCTTGGGATTTATATTTTTATTTTTATTACAACTGTTACTATGGGTATGTTATTTCTTACAGTTTAATTTGTTTAATGGAAGTTTTCGCTTCTGTCGTGTGATTTTAAGCACACACTTGAATTTTTTTAAACTGAATATCAAATTAGATTTGTCTGGTTTGATGATCTTTATTTTATTCAAATAAACAAGAATAAGCTGTACTCAATTTAGCTATTTCAAAATATTAAAAGTTTTAGAGTAAAACTAAAGAAATGATTTTTAATTTATAAATTTTAAAACAAGTATAAATAGCTTTATACAAAATTTAAGTTCCTGAAAATAAGAAGGTTGTAAGTGGTTGTGTTTACTTTTCAAAAATTTTAAGTGCAACTCTTTAAAATGGAGGAAGAAACATCTTATTAAATTATCAGGTGTACAAGTAGACTCCTTTTAGGAATTATTTAAAACACTGCAGTTTTACTTTTGATGAATTGTTTTATGACATTAAGTTTACTTGTATAAGACTTGCAATCAATTTCTTTCCTAAACATTTAGCTTATATAGATCTTTGCATATAAGAAATTTGAGTAAAAGTGTTTAATTCTTTAATTCATTTTCATTTTTTTATATTTTTTTTTTTTTTTGTGGTATTATTAAAGTTTTTTGCTTGTTTAAGGCATATTGGGAACAAATGTTTTGTAGATCCAAGTTTTATTGTCAATCCATAAAAATATATGTATATTCAGCACAAGTTTCTTAGTATATTAAAAATACAACTATAATATTTAGATGTTTTTTAATGTGTTTTGATCTCTAATTTTTGATATTTTTCCAACACCTTTCACTTCCAGATATTTGATATATATGTACGTCGGTTATTTTGGAATTGGGCTAAGTTCTTTTATTTTTAAAAGAAATTAATAATTTATTACCATTATCATAATTTTATGAAATCGTTTTCTATAAATAATTTCGTTCTAATATCTTAATAATCGTGCTCTGCGCAAAATACTTAAATTACACTATTCAAACTTTATATTAGTTAAATTTATAATCAAAGTAGATTTAATCCACTGTTGTGTTCTTTAAACAAAATATTCCCATGTTGAGATATTTTGTAGATGTTATTTTATATCTTTAAATATGGCAATATTATGCCAGACTTACCCTTACCAGTATAATTAGCGTATTAGGCCATTATGTAAAAATTATAATATAAAAAGACTGGATGTATTCCTAAAAATTGCTAAAAGTTTTTGCCTGTTGATGGCAGGTCTTTAGCTCTTTATTAGAATATCACACAAAGATCCTTCTATAAAAATTAATTCTATTTATATCTAAAATTTGTTAAATTCAAACCATGAATTTAACTTCTTGTTAAGCAAAGTGTATATTACCTAATTAGATCTACTTAAAATTATTATACAAATGCTTATTGTTATAATGAATATTTTATGTTACTTAATATATGTTATGCTTAATTTCTATATTATATTTAATTTATATTTTCGTTTTTAACTTACTTACTTTGGATTACTTAATATATTTGTTTTTAGCATACTTAAAATTATTGCTTTACATTACTCAATATATTTGTTCTTCCTACTTAGTATTATTTTATATTAATTTCGATAAGTGGTCCATTACACAACCTTGACTCATTAACTAACTTTTTTTTCCCACAGATTTTGCCAGAGATTAGATAATTTTTGAACGGGATTCTTTCATTAATATTATTATCTTTAGTATGTGATATCTTATATCGTTTAAGACCATTTGAATCATAAAAATTTCTTTTTCTTCACATTTATCGCGAAATTCATATTTATGATCTTTTATTCTAGACTGAATGAATTCATATCCTTTTAAATGACCGATTTGTCTAGTAAGAGAAACTCCGCATGATTTACTTTTAAACGGTTTCTCCCCAGTATGTAAACCTATGTGTGCTCTAAGTGATTGATGAAATTTAAAAGTTAATTTAGCACAAGAATTAGCAATTTTCTTTGCTCATGTTTGCCCTTGACTCCAATTGCCACTATAAGCAAATTCTTTAATTACATAGTTTTATAAATTTGTTGTTATTTTTTACTTGATATCCTAATTATACTTGAGAATCTGCTGTAATATCTTTTAACAGCTAACGTTACCCTGCAGTAATAATCCTGCTAGGCTAGTTAAATATCAAATCAAATCTTTGAATTGATTTATATAAATGCATTAATGCAACTAGTTGTTTTCCCAAATCTTCCTTTAATCTCCATTTTATTTTATAACCCCTAATTAAACATTTGATCACCTTTGATAAAATTTTATTATGCTTTGAAAATTCCACATAGTGTAAAGGTGGCCAAAATTTCTAACAGCTTTAATCGAACTTCATCAGTATCACGAAAGATTTTCAAAAAACCTTAGCAAATATATCATTTGTTATTACAAGGATGCAGTAAATTCTAATTATTTAAGTTATTTCTTATAATATATTTTAAAGATGTTTGCCATGACCTTGAACAAGTGTCCGTTACAAAAAAGAGTCATTTTATTTGCTTTGAAAATTTGTAACATGCATTTTCGGTTTTCAAAAATAGCTTATTTTTTGAGTAAAGCCTAGAAATACTTAAGCGTATTTAAGGTGAAAGGACATAAAAATAACCTAATATAAGTTAAAAATATTTTTGAAATATTTTCGACTCAACTCCCTTACTCAAATATGAAATTAGATAAAACTAGAAAAATTTTCGATTTAGTTATAAAACCGTTTTAGAATATTCATTACATTAAATTAAAGATTAAGAAGGAATTCAAAGATAATCTCGAATTTGATGAAATTCTATCGAAAATTAGTTTTGCTTTCCTTATTTCTTGTTTTGTTAATTATAAAAATGGGAATTGGATTTAGATACTAAGAATTCTAATAGCAAATCCATGAGGTTGAGAATCTTTAATGTTTACCGATTAGTATTTATTTCTTTTGTATTGTTATTTTCTAAAAAAATACATTCATTTTTTTAATTTGTTGTTGATTTAAGCAAATTAGAAAGAAAAACAATAATTAAGAATCACAGACAATTAATTTTTAAGATTATCTTTTGACTATATATAAATACTAAGTTTGTAAAATTGAACAAATAGAATACGAGAAATTAAATGTGATCAGAATTTATATTACACTTTTGAATAATATTTTGAAAAGATTAAGTTCACCTGATAGGTTGCATACCAAGTGGTCTAGTATATGAATATTAAGTAAGTTAACAAGATTTGAAAAAATAGACAAAAAACAAACATGGAGTTTGAATTAAATACACGTTATTAGGCTTAAATTTTGGAGTAAAATATGGTTTAATTCATACCAAATAAATATTGGCATAGAATGAAAATGAATCATAAAAAATCTTTGAAAGTTTTATTATGATTTATCATTAATTAAAATACAAAAAAATGAATATAATAATTAATTTATTTTAGTCATTCTAAAAATTTAATTACATTCCAAAAATAAAATTTGTTCAGGAGGGAACATTTTGACATCAGTCTAATTTATTTTTGATAAAAGCTTTAGCTTTAAGGCTGTAACGGACCCCTGTTCCAACAACTGGGTTGTTGACCCCGGAACAACTTTTTTGTTTCAAAAATGCACTTTTGCCAACGGGATTTATATCAGTTTCCCGTTGGCAGAAATCTGTTTCGAAAACAACCAAGTTCTTTTGCTTGGGAATAGAGAGTTAGTCGGCGTTAGATTTTGGGCGAAGGCAGAGCCATGGTCGTTGAAGATCTGCCCTTTTTTTATATAAAGGAGTGTTTTTATATAAATCAACCTGAAAAATTGATAGTATTAATGTCATACTTGCATTGAGTTATTGTTGAGAAAAGTTTCTTAAGAAAAGAAATAAAAAACCGATAGCGGTATCTATAATTAATGTTAGTAGTTTTTACATAATCATAAAAACCTGAAGATTTCTTTAACAACAGTGAATTTTTCTATTAAATAAACCGTTTAATAATTTATGATTAATGGGTGAAAAAACAAGAAAAGAGAGTTGAGCGCTGTGAAGACGTATATTTTGGTGGTCATAATAAAATTAAAAGTAAGGATTGTTAAAACTTCAAGATGTTAAAATTAAAAATTGTAGCAACTTAAAGCGTAGAAGTTAAGAGTGTAAGAAAGATGGCGAATACAGCTGTATGAGGGGGATTTGTATCAACAAAAATCAAATTTTTTTAAATTAAGTTGAAAAAGTTTCAAAAGTGTATTGAAACTATGAGGCACAAAAAAAAATCGGATAAATCGTGGATATTGGCTTTTATGTTGTTAAAAGACATCTAAGCAATAAGGAGATTCAAGGAGAGAATTTTTTGTTGGTATAATAATTGGTTTTTTTTGTGAATTATATAGGGGAAGTTGTTCGGTTGTGGACACCCCTGCTTATCTTTTGATAGAAAGCAGATAAGGTTTTTCTGGCTAATGTCATTCGTGTAATATTACACCACATAAGTTTCGTGCTATAAAAGGATGCCGATTTGTTGTGTTGTGAATTATTTTAGTTTTGCGTCATTAAAAACTTCATAAAAGTATTTTTTAAAGTAATATAAAACCTATTGAATTTATTAAAAATGTGAGTATAATATATTTTTATTTAATAAATTTATTGTACTTTATTATTTATTATTAATTTCAAACAATATGTTGAAAATAGGAAATTTATCACCATTTTTGAAGATGACTGCTAAATTCGGTTATGGGCACCCATTTTTTTGAGTGAAAAATATTTAAAAAGTAATTTTCAATTGTAGTTTCACTGCTACATAGATTTTCAAAGAGAAACAGTTAAACGTATTTTTAGTTTTCTCTTATATTTTTGTAAACGATGGAATGTCAACTTTGATGGTGTTTTTTGAATTTGATGGTGCTATTTTTGAATTTTTTTTAGCCATGTCGTCAAATAAACATTCGGAAATAGACTTTAATGTGCTACTTAATGCAATTAAATGTTGTATTGTAGATGAGCTCCCCAAAAAATCGACTGCCGCCACTCGAACCACTCCTCAACGGTATTTGTAAAAAATAAAAGAAAATTTTAAAGACATCGATGCCGTCAACAATGATAAAATCTGCTAAATTTACCCAAAAAAGCTACCACTCAAATTAGCCACTGCCAACTTCATCAGTTTAAATGGATGCGATTGGCCAGTTCATTTAAGGTGCGCTTGCATGCGTGCCAGCTATTTTACATGCCAATACTGTGATTATGCTGAAGAATGGTGTAAATAAAAGGTAAAATCAATAAATTTTAAGTTTTTTAATATTTAAGGTGTTTTTTCTCAATTTTTTCCTATTTAGCACAGATTTTCTAAGGGTGCCCATGCCCACAACCGAGCACAAAAGAAAGTAAATATTACTTTTTCCTACTTATTGCTATTGGGGTTTTTTTTTGTTTTTAGTTGGGTTTCCAATAAGTTTCAAAAGTTATAGACAAAAATCAAAGTGGTGCCCATAACCGAACAACTTACCCTACTATTTTAAATTAAGAGTTTTAATTTAAATACAAACATTTTTTTATGTTAGCTAAATTATAAATTATGCTTATTAATTCTTTTATATAAAATTATTGTTTTAAGAAGAAAACAAAAGGGAAAAGATATTTCTTTCCAGGAGAATTTGCTGGGCCCAACAAACCTGGAAAACCAAAAAATTAGTAAGCAAAATTAGGGTTTTTCTTGTTAATAGTTATAAATATATATATTGGTTGTTTCCATTTTTTCGTTAAGAATAGTCTTTTTTTATTATTGATAATTAATAATTAATTTAAAAATTAGATTATTAGTTTTTATTACATTTATAAATTTTCATATAATATTTCTTTGGGAGTTTAAATTATATTAGACTTTTGATTAAGAAAAAAAAATTTTTTTTGTTTAAAGTTAAGGTTCTTTGCTTTGATACAAATTTTATTTGGCATTATTAATTTCTAATAATTGAAACTCATTAGTATTTTTGTTAATTTTTTTGGTTTTTTTGAATTTATATAATAGATAAATAAATGATGCTTAATTAAATAAAACTTTTCTTTGCTTTTAAGATTACCTAATCACCCTCTCCTGCTTTTTTTTAATTTTCAGGTCAGCTGGCCCGATCATAAGATCAAAGGAGCTTAACTCATTTGTATCATATTAATAGATATAGACAACTAAAGTACTTAGCATATAATATCAAGCTTTAAGGATTCAATTTTAAAGTATATTATTAAAAGGAAAACAATCAATAAAAAATATAATTTTTGTTTTTACAAATTAAGCTAAGAAAGAAACTTTAACTATCTTAAAAACTTCTAGCAATAAATTTAAGAAAAATTATAGAGGTTGTCCATTAGATAACGGTCTAAATGACTTTCTCTAGCTAATGTCAAAACATCTGTGATATTTTAAATATTTAATAGTAATTTCACAAAATTCATCAATTTTAAGGATTTTTAAGCGTAAAAATTTCTTGATTTGAGCTATAAGCTCTAACTCATTTGGAAAAAAACGAAATATTCTAATAGAACTACAGAATTTTGTAATTTTTTCTAAAAGACTTTATTTTAGTTTGACTAATGAATCAATGTTAAAATACTGAAGTTTGATTTATTTAATTTCCGGCTAAATAATTTTAAACAATATTTTAGTGAATAAGTTAACATTTTTGATACAAATTTCAAATTAAAATAATAAACACACAAAAAAATTAAAAAATAATCATATCCAAAAAGTTTGAAAACTATAAAATTTAAAAACAGACCCTTTCAAAACTTTAAGGAAATTCCACAAAATTATACATATACATATAAGCTTATGCAAAGAAAAGTGTGGAGTGGCTTTCAAAACTTGTTTTTTTCGGGCTTCCTCTTTAAATTCTTTTAAAACTTTACGCGAATTCTTATCATTGCTCTATAACTACAATGGTGTGATCCATTGAATTTCTAAGGAATTGTTTGCAGAAAGAAACTTGTTTTTTTTATTGTTTCTTTTTGCACTTTTATCTTCTACTTGTAAGCTGATACTACTAATTAGACTAGATTTTTTTACTTTGTTTAAAAATCTTAATAATAAAAACAAAACTTAATATAAAAATTTGATTTTGAATCAATTTCATCATTCTTATTATCATATAACCTAAAAAAAACTGCTAAAGTTTCAAATGGTATTTAAAAACATTTATTTTTAATATATTTCAGATTTTAAGGAAATTTCAAATACACAACTTTAATATAATTCATATCAAGCATTGACATTTATTTGAAAACCAATTCTTAAATATGAAATAACAAATGAATTTAAAATAAAAGGACACAAGGATGATGGATATCATTACACAATAAAAACAGAAAATATTATCAAGATACTCGATGATTCATTTAAGAAAACTTAATAAAACAAATAAAAATTAATTTACAAAAAAGAAATATTCTGAAAGGATAAATATATGTATATACATCCTTAAAAGAGATAAAACGTTTGCAAAGTAAACAAAGAAACAAAAAAAACTCAATAAATTTCAAAGTATACGATAAAACAATTTTCAATAATGGATGACAAGGATAAAACTCAATACGGCTATGAGCCTTATCCATCCTTAACTAAACAACATAATAATGAAACGAATACAATGAGATGTGATGATCTAACAACAACATCAATAACAACACAAACAGCTATAAAACAGCCCAATAATAATACTAACAATATAAAAAGATCAAATAAATATTGTGAATGTATGGGACCTAAAAGAGCAACATTTTGGGCCGGACTTTTAACAAATTTAGGAATATGTACATTACTTTTTGCATATACACTTTTAGGTATTAATTATATATATATGCAAATATAATTTTTCTTTACTCTAATAGTTTTGTTTTTATTTTTAAGGTTCATTTATATTTTTATCACTTGAGGGTGGTCCGTCGACAATACATCAACAAACATTAGCATCAACCAATCGACAAATTTCTAAACAAAATCAACGTAATGAAAATGTAACTGTACCACCAATTGCTATTTATGATGTTATTGAGGCTAGACAACGTACTGTTGAAAATATTTGGGATATAACAGTATCACTAAATATTTTATACAGAGAAAATTGGACTAGGTATGTAACTTATTTTAATAATATAGTGTCGTAAGACAGAAAAATGCCTAAGCCTCGAAGCCCAGTTCCACTGAATGGATTTTCGTGAAATCTTTTTTATTGCATTGCTAATAATTTAGATAAAAAAGTCTATACTTCAAAATTTGCCGCTTTTGCTTTTTTAATTATTTAGAGAGGGAGGGAAGAGTATGGTTTAGCACTTTTGAAAAATCGAATTTTTTTTGTACACTACCTAATCCATCTTTGGAGCTATCTGTTTGAATTACTACGGGCAAATTTGGGTTATAAATCATTAGAACAGGCTTTCTAGTTATACAAGTTAAAAGATCCTGTATTTTTGCGTTGTAATTCTTACGCCATTCAACACCATTCTTGGTTAACTCACGTAAACAAGCTGATCTTTCTGATAGGTTAGGTAAAATTCTTGCTAGAAATTTGAAAAATCCTAGCAAACGTAATACTTCAGATTTGCTCAGTGGTTTCTTGATATCTGTAATGGCTCTAATATATTTTTCACAAGGTTCAACTTTACCATTTGTAATGAAGTGACCCATAAACTTAACTTTATTTACTCTTAATTGAACTTTTTTGCTATTAAACCTTATGTTATTTTTTCCCGCACAATGAGTAACAATTGATAATATTTTATCATGCTCCTCATATGTCTCTCCAGAAATAATGATGTCTTCAAAATAAACTTCAACTCTGAGAATTTTTCCGAATATCTGAATCATTTTCTTTTGAAATATTTGAGGTGCCTTATTAATGCCAAATGGTACACTATTTGATTTCACTTGTTACTACCAAATGGAGTACTGAATATTGTGTAAAGTTTTAATTTATGTTATTAATTTTTTTTTTATTTAAAACTTATTTTTACTAATACCATTTATTTAAAAATACAAATATAAAATCTTAATTCACATATGACTTAACCTACTTGTTTATGATAATAAATTTTAACTTAATTCTAAGATACAAATCATTATAATTATTTTATATACATATACATGTTTTAACTTTTATTTATCTCAATACATATTACGCATAATATCCTTAAATTCAAATACACACAATTAAATACATCATTCAATTATTAGTTAATTCTTAATAATTTCAGTACCCATCTAAGTTCAAAATAGTATTCAAAAGTCCAAAGGAAATCGAAGAGAAATTATACAAATTATTCAAAAATCAATTCAAAAACATTCCGAATTTCAAGCAAAATCTATGAAAGAATATTCCAAAAACCCTACGGAATTAGTCTCAATCAAAATATAAGGATAAACTTAGTCTCTTTTTCTTAAAGTTAAGCGCAAGCGCTAAAAATACTGAATGGCGCAAGCACCGATCTGAAGGTTTGACTGGGAATGAAATCTCTATGCAATATCTCCTATATTTATATCAAAGATATCATATAGAAAATCGCATGAGATTTCTTACTTCCCACGATGCATAATCCAAATATCATATTGCACCAGATAAAAAAATATCTGTGCATATGCTTAAAAATTAAATGTGCACTGTGCAATGACAGTGAAATAAAATTGATAAGCACATGAGTGCAGTATCATATTTCACATGCACATATCCGTGCATTAGACTTTTGTTTTGGCTATGCAGCCGAAATATTATGCATTTGAATGCTCTTATCTGCATGGTATCGAATTTCATGGCAGATAAGAATTGATATATTTTACTCGCGTGATATGAAGTATCAGAAATATTTCTAACGGAACTCTGAATTTTATGAAAATTTAGAAAAATGAAATTTAAAAGGTAAATATCGAAAATTGGTGAGTATTAACATTTATAATTACAGATATATTACAGTTGTTAGGTCAGAGCTCCGACTACCTAACTCCATGTGTCAAAATCCATTGCGAAGGTAAATATCTTTTAATTCACTAATCTGCTTGTAATATCCTCAAATGTTGGGATAAAACGATGTTCATGCTTAATGCATTTATTTAACGCTTTTGGATCTAAGCATATGCGAATATCACCTCTTGGCGTCTCCAGTCAGTTGAATAATCCGAAAAAGTTATAATTTTTTTCCTTTTCCATTGCATCCAACTTCATTTTTAATATTTTATGTAAACCTTAGCACACAATAAGCAGTTTGCACTCTACTACATCTATCGCTTGACCAATCCAAAAGCTATGCTAGACATTACTTCAACTTGTGCTGTACCCTGGTAATCAAGTAGTTGTTTTTTAATCGACGCAGCCTCACAAATCTTGCATAGTTCAATTATTTTCGCCAAAGAATTTTCTTTTTCATCTACAAATTTCAACTGCAAGTTTTTTCTCGTATACCAATCACAATACGATACTCGTAACACCCTATCAGCATAAGACGTTTTGCACATTGAGCGCTCGAATTCGCAATATTTTATTTGTGTTCGAAGAGATCTTTCGAACTCAGCAAACATCTGATTCTCTTTTTGTATCATCCTATTCAGTTCAAAGGTCTCCACAGCTGCATTTCTCTGCGGCAAACAGTATTCATCAAATGCTTTGATGACTTTACGCAATCTTAACTATCATCTTCTTCCTTGGTTGTTTCTAACATTCTATCACTCTCAAAATCCTTATTGTCTGGAAATAATACATTAAAAATTTCCATACCCTTTTTACCTATTTACCACAAGAATGTGGCTATTTGATTCTGTTTATTTTCTTTGTTTTTGTTATTCGCTATCATATAAACCAAAAATTCCTTTGTTTCCATTCCGGCCACTGGCTAATTCTGCACACTCCAATGGTTGAGGTAAACGAAATTCCATTTTCTATTTATATTAATTTGACCACGCAATTAACTTATGTAACCATGTAATAATAATCGTTAATATGTTCACATGTGTTTCAAACTAACTTTACATAATACAAACATTTGACAACTGACATAATAACATAACATAACATGTCATAATTGTCATGACATATTTATAACACACATAGGGAAAAAGTCACCCGAAATTGCCAATTTTCCCCAGATAATTTTGAGGCTGCTATTGAAAAAGGATTAAGTATTCACAATCGTGATTTGCGCAGATGGGCTCTACAAGCTCAGAAGGAAATTTTTTCTTAAGGTTTTAGATTTAAAGCTTCTACAATCTGGTTTATAAAATTTTAAAAAAGCTTATTTATAATTTTTAATATTTTCTTTCTTGAAATTTGTTCCAAACGTCGGGGTCACTAATTGTGGTAGGTTGGTTATTGGTTTATTTAATTAAAACTATTTTATTTGAAATGTTTTTATAAGTTCTTATTTTTATTTAAAAACTAAAACTCTACACACAAATATAGTTATCACATTCTAATATGTTACCCAGTTACCAGCTGTCAAACCTACTCGTTTAAATAAAAATTTAAATTAATGACTTCCGCTACACAAGCAATAACACGCGATCGTAAAAAATAATGAATTTCTTTTTATTTGGGAAAATTTATTGGATCAAGAAATATATATTGATTTCACATGAATTATCACCACACTATGAATTATTAATAATTGGTAAATAAATCTTTAATATATATGTGAAATAAATCCTATTTCATATTGTAGCCAATTTTGCTTTACGACGATATTCTAAATACTTTTTGTAACGTCGTCTTTGATCCTCCTCTAATCTTTTCAACTCCCTTATTAGCTCCCGTTTCCTTGTTCTGTCCTTTTCAAGGACTATTCCTTGAAAACTTGACTTCTGGAGCTGGGCTGTGAGCATGCGTAGTCTTACCCTGACTCCACCACGGTGCTTCTTTTTACTACCCTTCTTACAGGGTGGGCGAGATGGTGCTTCGACCTGCAAGGGGATACAAGGTGGGACTGGAGGTATCGGATGAATTCCTCTGAAGAACCTGATGTCCTCTGCTCGACGTAGTTGCCTTCTGGTATAGCCCTCTATCGTGAGGGGTCTAAGCCCGGTGGCAGGATTTTCGGCTAATGCCCTGCTCAACTCTTCATTGACGGGGCGTTTGGGAGGCATCGCTTCAATGGGGCTAGTGGAAACTTATTGTGATTTTTGGTAGTTATTAGTGTACTAACAAAATTGAATTTAAGGTGGCAAACACTAAGGTTTTGCCGGACATACCTTTTTCTGGGTACTTAGGCTTAGACTAAGTCTTTTCTTTATTCTTTAAAATTTCACTAAGTATAAGTTTATATTTTTAAATTCAGTTTCCTTTTAATATCAAAGTCTTGGCCAGTTTCGGCCGGTCTTGATACTATCGGGAAATTAACAATACACACTCTGATCTATTTTCTCCAGGTACTTTCTTTATATAGTACTTTTTCTGCCTACCACCTTTCTTTATTATTATAGATTTTTTTTTGTGTGTCTATTTTTTGGCTGAAAATGCAATATTGTTTTTCTGCCAAAACTGCAAAACAATATTGCATTTATCGCCCTAGTTTATTGACTTTCTTTTACCTTCTTATACATTCTTAAAAAATATTACCCATTTCCAAATTACAACCTACACTATTAAACTTAATTAATTTACAGGAGGTGATATAACATTTATACATATTTGTTTAATCATATGTACATATGTACATATTTAATCATACATATCAATTAATTCATAATATTTTTAAATTGGGAGGTGATATAATTTTTATTGTATAATTGAATCTTATTGGTTAAAATATAATTGTTATAATTAATTCTAATTGGTTGAAATAATATTGTTATAATTAATTCTATTTATTTATATATCTTATACCCTAACAGCCTTGTTGGGCAAGACATACTATATATAAGAATTAACACTATGGCGTTTTTAGAATCATCAAAAAGAAGAAACATTGCAGTAAATCTGCTAACATTTTTAAACTACAAATTGTTCAATCTTTTCCACTGGTTTATATATTTTTCCCATAAATTTAGAGAAAACTTTGGATTTTGCTAAGTCAGTATACTTGTATTTGAGGTTAAAATCCTTTGATTTACTAATTAAAACTTAAAAAACCTAAATTTTCAATTAGAGTACGACATACCGATATATGACCCATGTGACACACACTGGAGCTCACTTTTGCGAAAGTCAAAAGCTCATATGATTATTTCATTTCCCAGGATACTTATCCTTATTTAAATACTTATTTAAATTCTTATAACAGCTCTGGGGTGTATAATGCCTTTAAACTAGCTCAAATTATAAAAATGCCATATGCTATTAGTTTTTAATTCAATTTGCTTTTTTAGATATGCGGTAAAAATAAACTTTCTTCCTTTTGGCATAATAAAGCATATTGAAACATTTAAGATATCATTCGTGATTCAACTAAAAAAATTTCACTTAAACCACAAGATAGTTGAAAAAGGAAATGAAAAACTAAAAAAAATTACTAATTAACTTATTTTATTTTGTTCTTTTCTGGTCACTCAATGGATTTAAATTATTAACAAATCCACAGATTAGCAGCATTAGAAATAGCTAGATTCCAGGATCAAATAATCAAAAGATTTACAAAAGATGTATCATCCCTGCTTGAAGGTAATTTACCATCAACTGGTGCTGTTACGGTGTTACAGCATCGCAATGTAAACGACTACGAATGGACATTTGCCAGGGCGTTTTTATACTCTCTAACAGTTCTTACAACAATTGGTGAGTCTTAATAAGTTTCTTTAATTAACTATTAAAACTTTTAAAGGAGATGATTGTTAAATAACTTAAATACAGCTAAATTTACTTTCAAAGCTTAGAGCTAACTTCTCTTTGCATTTAATTACAAATGTAAACAAACTCTTTTGCAATTTTGATATTAAAAAATTTTTTTATAAACTTTTTTCATTTCAAACCTCGCGAAATGCGGAAAACACCCAAAACACTAGTAATAACTAGACACTAATTTAGGCTTCAAAATGGTAGTCAAGATCAGTGACAAGAATATTGTACACCCGAATATCACTTTAATCAAAAAGTTCAGGGAATAATAGCCGTGTGGCACTCCTAGCACTCGACAGTCAATTTTTTTTCGTTATTTTGCTTAACTCACCAAAATATGGTTTCGTTTCATAATCGTTGTGGAAGCTACGTCTAGTTGAGTACATGCGCCTTTGAGCGTGTTTACAATTTTTGAGAATTTTTAAAAATATGATATTAATGGCTGATTCTGACCCAACATTCATCAAACGGATCATTACTGGAGACGAGACACGGGTTTGTGAGTACGATAGGCAGTCCAGACATCAGATGAGTGAATGGCGCGTTCCGGATTAGCCGAGACCGTAGATATCACGTCCTTTCCAGTTGAAATAAAAGCAATGCTCATGGTCATAGATTACCACGGTGTGTTGCATAGTGAATTCTTTCCAGAAGTAAGATTGTAAACAAGAAGTATTATTTGGTTGTTTCGAGACGTTTGCCTGAATTAATCCACAAAACGCAAGGATTTGTGGGTATCATGATAACCCAGCATCGCCAAATGCCATAATTATTCACGAATTTTTGCCAAAAACAACAGAAATATCATTCAAAAATGACCAAATTCACCTGATTTGGCCCACTATAACTTCTTTCTGTTTAATCGAATAAAAAAACCACTGAGAGGAACGTTTGGCAGCAGCTGGAAAAATCGAATATCGCCCTAACGAAGATAGCGAAAATCGAATTTAAAAAATGTTTTTGAAGACTGGATCAAATATTGGCATATGGCGGAAATATCAGTGAGAGTTGAGCAGCATAATGAAAAAAAATTGACAGCCGAACTTTTGATCAAGGTAGAATGTATCTGCATGTACTATCTGAATCATTGCAATCATCAAATTTTTTTTTTAAATTAAGATCACAAATTTTTAATAGGCCAACTTTTTCATACATACAATATTATTCCAACCATTCCATATTTCTTTTCAACATTTCATTCACTGTAATTGTAAATCGTAGTTTTTATGTTTTTAATGCTAAAAGCACTCCACTATTTGAAAGTATCGATTTTTAAACTATAGAAATAAACTATTCAATAGAATGATTCCTAAAAAAACATCTATGTGGCTTTTTAGAAGATTGATATCATAGTTTATTTGATATACTGCTGCATATATTTCACTGCGTCTTCCAATTAAATTAATTTGTTGTCACTTTCTTTTAAGAATTTGTTTGGATATTTTGAAATTATCTCTTGCTGCTTTTTTATTTGGGAAGTTATGTTTTTTATTTAGAATGAGATTTCGTTATCTATGAGTACTTGTTTATGGTCGGACTGATTCCAGCTATAATTTTCAAGTCTGTTCGTAAGATGTCTAATAATACTCTATTCTGTTTTTTAGGGTTTTTAAGTTTTTTATGCTGTGTTCAAGCTGCATGTAATTATGAACCAAAATATCATACATGGGTAGTATTAGAATTTTGATTTTTTGCGAGTTCTTGTAGATAGTTTGTATAATTTGTCCAGCAAGCTCATATTCCTTAAAGTTAAGAATATAAAGAGTTTTTGTATATTTTTCAATGAGTTTCACATCATCAAATTTTACAATAATGTATCCGTTGTTGTATCTTAAGCTTTGTACCTCTATTGACTGTGGGCTAATAAGTGGATAGGTAAAGAATGAATTAACTTTTGTTAGGTTTCCTTAATTTTGTTTTAGTACCTACTAAATTCAGATTTAGCTGTTTAACAATAATATTATCTTGAAACTTACGCTTCTTAGTGAGTCAATCGCTCTGCCAGTCAAGTGAAATTATCATTTTTGTGGATGGTTATGCAAAAATAGTTCAATAAATAATTAACTAAGATCCGAATGAGATTCATGCCAGAAACTCTGTATAATTATGCAAAACTCAACTCAAAAAACATTTCTTAAGTGGTTTTGCAATAAAAAACCTTCTTTGGAAATTTGATGAACACATAATTAAGAATAGGTCTCGTAGCTTCATTTGAAAAATTCATCAAGAAAAATCGCTGATGGCCCTCGTTTTTCTTTCGCGAAAAATTTTTAGAAACTCAGATCTAAATGAGATTCATGCCAGAAACTCTGTATAATTATGAAAAACTCAGCTCCAAAACACATTTCTTAAGAAGTTTTGCAATAAAAAACCTTCTTTGGAAATTTGATGAACTATTTCTTGGTAGTAGAAAATTATGGCTCTTTAGAGAAATAGTTGTATAGTAAGAAGTAAAGTAAATCCATTCCAGTGGATATAGGATCAACTTCAATTTTTTAAACATTTATGCAAATTATCTTGGGATGGATAATCTGGCCTAATATATTTACTTTTATGGTGACGCTTCACTTTTTACAGTATGATGAAAAATTGAATTTTTGGCAAATGTTGGGCATGAAAATCGATCAACTACTATTGAGCAAATCGAGCAATAAATTTTGAGTGATCACTGGTTTAAAATAAGAGAAATAGCAGCAAGGTACCGGCCTTCTAAAAGTAGTGTTCATCAGGCTATCCCTGACCAACTTCACTTGAGCAAAGTAAGTGTAAGATGGGCAACAAAGCTTCTTTCTTTTCTGCAGAAACAAGAGAGTGCACGCTGTGTGGAAGTTTTTGGAGCTTTGTGGTGAAAGTTCAGCAGATATAATCGAGCACATAGTTACTGCACATAAAACAATGGTCCCTTATTATTTTCCTGAAAGTAAGCGAAGTGCGAACAGATGGAATGGCGTTACAAGGGAGAGAAGCTGCCAGCTAAGGCTAAGGTCTAGCAGTCTATTTTGTTTTTATTGATGTTTCGTATGCTACAATCTTAACCTATGATTAATTTATTAGCATTATTGATATAGATTATTAACTAGTGCGGGAGGGTGATCCATTGATTAATTCCCAGTGATTGATATTAATGGGTTAGCTCATACGGCTTGGTTCTTTTGAGTCGCCTTGCTTGGTTTGTTATGTCAGGTAGCTGATTTACTTCTGTATTTATGTGGTGTAGCAACCTTTTCTTATGCTTGATAGCATGTTCCCATACTACCTCCTCTACTAGTTTGACTTTCAAATCCTCATGTAACTCCCTGTTCGTTACATACCAATATGCATTGTTTATTATGGTTAGAAATCTATTTTGGCATTTTTGAATTATTTTCAAATTTGTTTTACGGGTGCACCCTCATACCTGAATTCCACATGTCCATGAAGGTTTGATTATTGACGTATATATTAGCTTTTTACTTCTTAAGTCTAATTGGGAATACTTCCCAATGAGCCAGTAAATTTTACTTGGTTTTTATTGGAGGCCTAAATATTTCGCAGCTTCAGCCTGCGAAATTTGATCACCATTTAAGAATGTAGCAGATTTCTATTTACTTTTCTTAGAGTATATGTTACACACACAGATTTGGACCTATTTATTAAAAAGTTTATGTGTACAATCTTTTGGGTTTAGAAAGGCATACTAATGGTTGATTTTAAAGAACGTAATACTGCTATTAATAGCAAGATTATTATGAAACCACCTTCGTATGTATAGATGTGATATAAATTATTTTTAGAAACTAATTTCCACTGATAACATCATCAAATTTAACTTCTTTTTCTATTTTTAAATTGTAGTTTACATCAAAAGAACATGTGTCAATTTAATATGCAAATATTAGTTGGCATAAGCAAAAAGTTTTCATTTTATCCTATCAATTAATATAAATTTATTTATTCAAGCCACCTGGTTTTATTTTACGCCATTAGGGTATGTATTAATGGTAAAAGATCTGTTCTCATATACTATCTAAAGCAGAGGTCGGCAAACCGAGGCTTGCAAGCTGCATGCGGCTCTTTGGTCTCTTGAGTATGGCTCTTTTTCAAAATCTCATTGCCATGCGGATACTTAAAGTTTGGTTAAAAGTTCGTAGCTCAAAAGTCGGTTTTCCTGACTTCAACTTTTTTTAGATAACTTGCTAAATAGGGAATATAGTGTTCGGTAAAAAGAATTAGCTCCTTGTGCTTTTTCTTTTCTATTAGTGTTACATTTTTCATCTATATTTCTGCTTGTCTTTTTATTCATTTAAAAATTTTTTGAATTCAATACTTTCAATTAACAAAACAACAAACATTGCGTGGACTGCAGAAAATTTATTTTTCGTAGCACATGAATTCTTGTCGTTTTCATCCTATTAAAGCACTGGATTTTATTACATAAAATGTTTGCTCCAGAAAATTTCAAAAGAAATGTATATATGGCAGCACTGTTGGAAAAAAAAGGTTTGCTGGATATGTACGTTATGAAAAAAGTAGCTTGTTCAATAAAAAATAGAAAAAATTTTTATTGTTTTTATATTTACATACATATGTGCATAACTGGTGTTTGTGTGAGAGCTCTAAGACGTCTTATTTTTCAATCAACAAACATTACGCGTGTCTTCTCAGAGATCAGATTTTTATAGAAGTTAAGTGAGCCATTTAGTCAGCAGTCTCATTGTGCGGTGATTAGTGTTTAGTGATTGTTTTAAAATAAAAGATTGTTTTAAGTGCTCTGTTTCACATGACTACACAGAAAAACAAAGAAAAACAGATGACGAAAACCGTGAAATTAAAACTGAGTAAACGGAAACTTTTGAGCTTATCCAAAACTTAAATGGCTTTCCAACTTGTCTTATTTGTAAATAAAAATTGACTCATAAAATCAACAGATAAAAATTGAACTTAGGAAGGTATTTTACGAGAAGACACATGCCATTTAGTTCTAAATATCATATTTGGTGATGCAAGGAAGAAAGCAGTAGAAGAGCTTAAAAAAATCAAGTTCTGTATTTAATTATTGGATTCAGTCTTCCAATGATGTTAATGTTGCAAGTTTTTTGGTTACCCAAGAAGTTGTTATGAGAGGAAAACCAGATGACGAATACATAAAAAGTTGTTTTAATGCCTCCGAAGACTATTTCGGGATTTCAAAAACAAAACAGATATTCTGAAAAAATTAAAGAATTTGCATTGTCTGCCAAAACAGTGAAACATAAAACAGTCAAAATAACTGCAAATATAACTAACCAATAAGTCAAATATCTTAAATTGTCTTCAGCTTTATCCATAGCAGTTAACGAGTCATGTGATATAAAGGATACAGTGAAAATTTCACTTATTGTGAGATTTGTTTCATCAACAGGCCCTAAAGAAGAACTTTTAGGATTATTATCACTCAAGAATCATATACGTGGAGATTCACTATCTAGAACTAACAAGTGGTCAGTGATCCGAAAATTTAACTTCTTGTTAGACGTTAAGTCTCATCTAAATCAGCTAAATTGAAACTACAAGGGAAAAGAAACACAACTTTTTTTGGAAGAAGTCATTTCATTCGATTACAAATTATCTCTTTTTACACAAGATTTGGGAAAGACGGCTTTGATTCATTTCCCGAACCTGTTGGAATATCGCCAGAGAAATATTAAATTATGAAAAAATATTGAATTTTACTAAGTAAGAGTAAGGAAATATTTTGATCAAAATTTATATTTTCAATATTCGAAAAATTTACTTAAAGTCACAGTCAAAAAAAGTTGGACTACCAAAAAACACACTTTTCGTCATTTTATATAGTTACATTTGACATTTGAGTGCCAATTGTAGTCTTTCTGAATAGGCTTAGTACAATATCACCAACAATCACAAAATGTCAACGTCAAAAATGCCCGGAATTTTTGCCAACGATTCTACTGAATAATTTTTTCACACCATTTGTGATTATTTTGAAATTTTTGCTTTTTTAATAATAAAACAATATTGTTAGCTATAAAAAATATTTTTTTAGCCATTATCACATAGATTCAAAAGTTATAAGTAATCGAATACGTGGAGGTAGTCTGAAAAATTTAAAAGACTGTAACTTGTAAACGAGTAAAAGTTAGAACCCCACTTTTTGTGTTTTATGTCAATAAAATTTATTCTAATTTCGATCCCTAGCGTTTGATCTAACAATCTTGGGTCACCCTGCATAAGTATCAAAATTATTGTAATTATTACAAATAATAAAAAATTATAAATTTAATAAAAAAACCATTAAAATTAATATCACACGAGTTAAATCTTCTTTCATTCCTTTTATACAAAAAAAATCAAAAAACAAAACTTTAGTTTGTTTAACCAGTTTTTATTAATTTTATTAACGTCCAAAAAACTTATAATACTTTGTAATAGCTTATTATATTATATTTAAAATTTGTCTTAAAGAAACTTATTATATTATTGTATATAAAGACTTGTCTTATTTTATACAAAAACTTATAACACTGTATTTAAAAACTTGTCTTATTTTATATAAAAACTGTATCTAAAACACTTGTCTTAATTTATAAAAACTCTATTTAAAAACCTTGTATTAATATATAAAACTTATTGAACAAAAGACAAATGAGTCTTTGATGTGGCTCTTAAGAGTCAATCTTGTCAACCCAGCGATTAAAATGCTCTTATTTTGGTATGCATGAATCTTAGAAGCTAGAAACGGTGCTATATGATATATATATATATTTTTGCAATTGTGACCACACACATTTTATATAGGTACAAAAAATTTTCTAAGTCTAAATATAGAATTGTAAATATGAAATTTCGTTTTGTCTTTTGTTCTATCAAATTTTGTTAAAGTCAGTCTTTTGTTGCCTAGGACACGTGCAGTGTGTTGTGTTATATATTGGTGTTAAATGTGGTAACTGAACTGAACAGTATTATATTTTTTGTTTTTGTTTAATAAAATATTACAAATTAAAACAAATATTTTTTTATTCCAAATATTTTACTTCCCTCCTCTGAAAAGCTTCTGCATCCATACATTATTCATAGAGCTTTTGCATATAAAAATCAGAGAGCGAAGTGCGCTCTTAAAAAAATTTTTCTCTATGCATGAATTTCCAATCCAAACGCAGTGTTAGGATTCATGGATACTAAGCATACACAGAATAAAGTTTTATGGTGTACTTTCCGCTTCCAGCTAGCACGTAAAGAGCGAATTTTAACCGCTGGGATGGTGTACTTTCCGCTTCCAGCTAACACGTAAAGATCGAATTTGAACCACTGGGAAATGATTCGAGCAAAACAATTTTAAAATAGTTTTGCTTCATGGGGGTCCATTTTGTTTAAACAAACAAAAGTGCCATTACTTGAAACAATATGCCTTTTGACGGGAAGTATCATATTTCCGTCTGGAGACACATCCCAGCGGTGAAAATTCGCTCTTTCGTGGACGATGCAATGTATAAAGTCACCGATCAATGTAATTTTATAGCTTCCACGCTATATGGGGCAATTCCCAGCGGTTAATTTTCGCTCTTTAGATGCTTTTTGAAGGCAAATTTGAGGCGAGCGTGTTCAATTTAGGTATCCCAGCATGCAGGAAAATTAACATTGCGTTCGGATAGGAAAAGCCATGCTAAGAGAGGATTTTATGCGCTCTCCGGATACACAAATGGAGAGCGTAAATAAGAGAGATTTTTGTTTTTGTTTTATATTATTAATTTTTAAAAATTCTTTCATATATATGTATATATACACACTACGTAGTGTGTAGTACGTATTATACATATATGCTTATGTATAACGGTGTGGTATATACCCAGCGGTTAATTTCTCCTCGATCAGTAACAAAGGGAAACCAAGTGGTCAACGAACAATGTTAATCTATAAGTTCCACGCACTGATGACATTTAAATAGGAAATGAGTACAGAAATGTCCCCGGTCCGTTTGGGTGTATATGTGCATATCGGTGTTATATATAGGCTGGCATATTTAAAAGGGGTATATTAAATATAATATTTTTTCTCTCGTTCACACTACCCTGAAAATGAAATGTTTTATTTGCTTGAAATGAAATAGGGGAAAGGAAACTCATATTTTTTTATATAAATACATTTATTTTTCTATTTTTTTTTATTTACACATAAAAACTTATAAATTATTTAATTAAATATAAATATTTCACTTTTTCACATATTAAAATAAAAATTAAAACACGTAATTAAAACATGCACCCGCGACTTAAGCAAACGAAACTACACTAACAAATGTCAAAGAGAGATCATATAGAGTGGATATGTGAGAGTTGAACAAAAATTTTCTAAGTCTTTAGGACTTAATATATTAATATATTATTTATTAATATTAAGTAATCTCGTACAATAAAACACAAAAAAATCTTAAATGCTACGCACTGCACACGACTGCCAACAACTGACGACTAAATGACTTAGAATATTTTCGCGACGGAGCAAAATAAGATTTAGAATATTTTTTTGTCCTCCTAAAATTTGTGTGTTCGCAAATTTACAATGGCTTATAGCAGCGTTTTAGCATGCAAAAGTCATGCATTCGGTAAAGAGCGCAAATTAACGAAAATTAACCGCTGGGTTGATTCCATTTAACACAGTGACGAGATTGCAAAGTCACCGATAGAGAGCTTTCAGCTCTCAATTCTCAATTTCAAAATTGAAATTGCTTAAAAGAATTCTCAAAAATACAATTTCTTCAAAGTTTTACCTTGAAAAGATTAAATTTTACAAATAGGCTGCATAGTTTTTGTATAATATTCTTAGAAAACATTTCAATAGATTTTGCAATGAAATTTTATGGTTATGCATACATATATTTTGTTGCTTAAATTAAAATATATGGGTTAAATTTCATTTGAAAATTATCCCAAAATTGTTTTATATTTCTAAAATGCAATTCCTTCAAAATCTTACCTTGAAAAGATTATAATATTCTTTAGATAATAAATAACTTGATCTGCGTTAAAATTATTTATGATATTTAATGATCATTAAATCAAAATTCGCTGCAAAACCTACTATAAACGTTTCCTTAGAATATTATACATACAAAAACTATGCAACCTATATGTAAAATATAATTCCTTCAAGGTGAGATTGCAGTTTTGAGAGTATAAAACAATTTGGGATAATTTTCAAATTTATTTAAGTATTAACCGTAGTTTAAGTCAAAAGTTTTTGCTTCCGGTGTTAATAACTACAAGTTTTCCGTTTATATAGTAATTATTATTTAACTATGAATACAAAAATCATTACATATCAAAAATAATTTTAGTCCAAATCGAATTATTTATTAATTAAATTGAAAAATAAAAATAATAAAAGAGCTGTCATCCCTTCCTTTCTTTCTATTGAGAAATGAATTGACATTTAATAGGTTGCTATACACAAATTAATGTTTACAAACTAGCCCCGCTACAAGTTCGTGACATTAAAATGTTGGCAACAAGTACCAGCCAGCAACCAGCCGCGAGTATGAACACGGCCTAAGGCTGCCTGCAGAGTGCCGGCTTACAGCCGAGCTGACACCGATTCCCATTGCGATAGTCTAATCTTTGGTAGGCTTGCACTCTGAACACTTTGAGCATATTCCTATTGATTTACCCATAACGACTTTATAGTCTTCGGTATCGGAATCAGCGTCAGCTCGGCTGTAAGCCGGCACTCAGCAGGCAGCCTAAGACAACTGTCAAAGACTTAGAAATTTTTGTGTATCAAATGATCGCGTATATGCTGTACGAAAAAGCTTTGCAGCATTTTCGCGGATTCTTCATTAAAAAAAGTAAAAACCATTTAAGTAATGATTGAAACTTATCTTAAATCGAGTAAGTATTCATTTTTATTCAAAATATTTAAGAAATATACGAAAACATTAAAGTAATAAGCCGAAATCTCCTATACATCGCGGATAAGGGACGATGGAATCCATTCAATTCTAAGAGCATTTCACCGGTGGGATTGCTTAAAGTTTTTATTTGACACTTTTGTTTATTTATGCATTCCTTATATTGGAATGTAACTCTCCCTTCATTAGGATTAGGGTTCTCCTGGATCCTCTTAAAAATTTTTATGTTCATATGTTTTCTCTTAAAACAAGTGTAAATGATCGTAACTATTACAAAGGCTATTATCAATAAAATCATACTTATTGGTCACTCCTTCAATTAATCAAATATTTGCATGGAAACTAATTAAAGGCAACATTGTTTATATACATATACCAAATTTATGTGTGTGATATATAACGCATTATTGCATTATTTAATAGTTTTTCTTTGCATATTGCACAGTATATGATAGATACATTTGCTTTTCTTCTTCTTTCTTCTCCAAAAAACAACTTATATTTTCTTATTGCAATAGAATTACACTCAGATGGCACCTTTTTTTCCTTTACCGGTTCTAAATCTTATCCCTTATGTACACAAACAAATGCCATAAATATTTTACACGCACGCGATAATTGTTTTTCACGAGTTCTCCCTTAGAAAACCTCTGTCCAGCAAACAATAACCCCCGACTCGATTCAAATATCCCCTTAATTCTATTAATTCAATTTAATATTTTTTTTATTAAGACTAACTGTTTGTTTTTATTTAATATCTTTTTTTTATACTAATTCAGAAACTTTTCATCATTCACATTTATAAATTTAATTTTTCAATTTGTTAACAAATGTGACTATACATATATTTTTATAAATTTTTATCAAACGCTCCTAAAACTATTAACTTTACAATCAACAACTCTACAATCATGATCAAGACTTTCGTAACAAACTACGGTAAGGTCAAAGCCCATACCACCTGGGCTCTGCCTTTTTCAAAAACCTAATGCTGACTGACTGCTCACTCTCATTTTTTCGCAAACGGTTTGTTTGCCTGTGGATTTTTGTAAACGGAATTTATATCAGTTTCCCGTTGGCAAAATTTGTTTTCGAGACAAATAAGTCGTCTCCATGGCAACAAATTTCTTATCGCTATAGTCGATAATAATATTCATAAAAAATTAAAACAGGGCTCTGTTACACATATATTAGTTGTAGCTTTTCTAAAATGAATATAAATAAAATAGTTTCGTTGAGACTTTTATTTTACTTTAAATAAAATGTAATTTTTTCTTCTAAACCAAAATCTGGCATCTTTTTCTTTGTTTTACTGTTTGTTTGAAAACTATTACTTATCTTCCTTCATGATATCAGCACGTTCAAAAATGGAATATATGAAATCCTTGGTCAAAAGTCATGGTAAAGTCTTGAAATATATCTTTGGCATTTTTGTTTTGCTTCTTCTTCATTTATATTCCTACATTCTTGAAAAACTTGTTATCCTTAAAATTAAATAGTCATACTAAAAAATTACCAATGATTTCAATTAAATTATATCAAATCAAAATTTGATCGATAAATAATATTTGAATCATTTTGCTTGTAATATATGTTTATATTTTTATAGTATTATGTTGAAAGCATTTAATTTCAGTTTCATTCATATCATCTTTAAAAAGGCTTATAAATACTAAATTTAAATTGAATATTATTGTATTATTTTTTTTTTTTTTTGTTATATTTTGAATCCAAGAACTTTTCACGAAAATCATAGAAAATATTTTAAATTGCCATCAACATAAATATGATCTACCTCATATATTGCAAGCCACTTAAAAGAAATTAAATGCCATATAATTTTACAGGTTAGGAATTTAGTTTGAGTGTCATAAAAGCGTTTTTATATCATTTTATGCTAATTTTTTTTTTCTTTGTTGTTCAAATCTCGGAAGCTTAGGCTATTTCCGGCTTTTATTATTGTAATTTTCTCTCAAATATATATGAATATATGTAAAGAAATATATTCATATTCTTATATATGTATACGTGTTTAAATATTTTAAGGATATATTTATGTATTAGGTCATCTAATTTATTTTTTTTAAACTATTTTCTAGCTTTCTTTTGAAGAATTACACCTTCAGAAAATTTTATTTATATAATTTGACTACTTGAAATTTGCTTTAGCTGAAATCATACCTATGTATAGGTATACAATTTATAAATTTCGAAATTATCCAATACTGATTTTAATTTTCTTCGTTATCATATTTAATTGAATTCCTAATATAAGAACATTTAAAATCAAATTAAAATCTAGGAAGAAATTCCTTAAAAAATATTTTATTTGACTCTTTTTTACTCAAAAATCAAACAAAATAAATTTGAAAGGGTTAAATTTTCTTCTTAAAAAATAACATCTGTGTCATATTAATGTTATTTTGTTATTACTAGGTGAATAGTTCTCGTAAAAGATTTTAAGCAAGAAAGTCTTTAAAAAGTTATTTCACTTTCATGTTTCTGGTATTTTTTGTGTTATATAAATCCAAAGGATAATTTTATATAATGAACAACTTATTTTTACATTTTACCTAATCTTAGTGCTAGGTAAAAAAACCTAAAATAGAAACTCTTTAATGTTCAAACTTAAAAAAAAAATCAAAGAAAACAATTGAAAAAATAAATTTGAAAACTAAATTAAAGCAATGACAGTAGTAACCCGCCCAGTTCAATTTTCATTATTCTGGGTCCTTATCAAAGCCAAACTGAGAAACTGGAACTCTTTTCTTTTTTTTTAGTAAAATTGAAATGATTCTATCAATTTGAAAAACGTGTGCAAAAACAACATAGAGCCTTTGTAATGAAAGCGATTTTCCTTTTTACAATAAGATGAGGGGGCGGCAGTAAAAATGTTTCACTTCTTTTCTCGTAGTTTTAAGATTTTCATAAAAAAAACCTTGAGGATTGATATCGTATTCCTGAAATGAATATAAAGTAGATAAAAAATTTGTTGGGTTAAATTTTATAGATTGAAAAGGAAGTTTTGAATGATAAACAATAACCACGATTAGGAAATGATTGGCAGACTTATAGGGTTTTGAAGTTATTTGCTTCCAAGTGTTTCATTTTTTTCACTATCCAATTTTTAGTAATAATTCCAAGACAAAGAAAAAACATTTGAATAGTAAACTCAAGCCCTTTGGCTTTATTGTTATTTAAATAGAGTAAGATAATTTTATTTATTTCATGACAAAAAATAATAATAATAAAATAAAATAAAAATGCGTTAATTAAATAATTTATTGATGAAATTTTTTATGGATGTCAAGTTTTGTATTGTTGAAACTTTTGAAGCAATTCAAATTTTAAATTAAATAAAATTATTTTTAAATTTAATATCTCAATATTGATAAATCAAAAGCTTTGGTGAAAAGCAAAAGCAGAAGAGGATTTCTCTGAGCTACATTTGGTTTTATTGCAATTATTTAGTATTATATAAAAAGTTATCTTAATAACGTATTGCATCTATAAACCACATTATTTTAATTTTCTACCATAAAGACCACAATATGAGGTAGAAACGATTTTTTTTTTTTGAACTAACTATCACAGTATTTTGTAATTAATTATGATATTGCATCCTATAATCACAAATTAACTTAATATTTTATAATGCCACCAAAATTTATTTATTGTCACCAGCAAGGTGGAATTAGGTTGAGCTGGTATAAAGTTAATTTGAGTATAGTTCTGTGCACAACTATATGAAATTTTTTCTTGTGACACTTTACTCAATTATATATCTTCTAACTCCTTTAATTTGTGTGCACCCACATAATTGGTTGCATTATCGCGAAAGATCTCCTTATAATATCCTCTACACCCTATAAATCACTTAAGTTCTCCTATTAATGACAGATGTATCGTCATATCTGATACCATTTCTAATGAACTGCTTTAGCGGACAAACAAATTCAGCTATGTATGTTTTTTGAGGTTTTTTATTTTGCACTTTGAAATGAGTCCAAATCTAACCACAGAGGTCCATTCCTGTCATCAAAAGTACCCTTCCGGGAAAACTGTTGATTTTGGTAAGCTACCCATTAGCTGTTTCATTAATTGTGGTCTTGTTCCGACACAAATAACCCAACTTTGTGCCATGGATCCAGCTAAATTTCTTCCTTGAATAATCCAGGGCCGTGATCATGATAATTCTAAAAGAGCTTGTGCTCCTGCATAAAAATATTGCTTATGCAAGTGGTTTATTCGAAGTTTTCAGTTAAACAGTTATTTAGTAGAAGCCAAGGATGATTTGAATCATAGTTAACTTCCGCAACTTTTAATCGTCCACCAACTGATATTAACCCATAGTTGTCTAAAACTGGACTAATGACTGAAGTTTGTTTGTTGCCTTTTCCATCTTAGTCTTCTCTAGATCTTTTATCTTTTCTCGAAGCGTTGTACGCTAAATGAAAGTGACAATTATCCTTAAGGCTTCCTCTAAATTCTTAACTGATAATATGTTGATGTAAGCTCTTGCAACAACATGCTGCAATTTCTCAAACGAACTTTGATGACCGATTCTAGTAATAAATGATCATTGTAATAATAATGAAGACAATTGAGTATGATCTTTACTTTTTTCTCTTCTGGAACTCTTATCAACTCAGACTCCACAGCTGGTCAATAATCCTCTAATTGATGAAGGAATTTTGGGCCACTTAACCCCAAATTGAACTTATCAGTTTTTGTGCATGTACTCCTCTTGATAGGAAATCAAATGGATTTTCCTTAGTTTTAATGTGTCCTTACTGTAGCGGCAGTGATGATTCAATTATTTTTTCAACCCTGGCTCCTACTGACTTTATTGACGCAGGGTCACCTTTTATTCACGATAACACAAATCTTGAATCAGACCATTTTACTATTTCGTTTTATTTCTGTTTTATATTTTCACAAATCGTTCAACCAATTCTGAAGCTAAGACAGCTGCACACAGTCTAGTCGTAGCATCGTTACTACCTTTATTGGAGCCACTCGTGATTTTTCATGTAACAATCTTACATTACAGTCATTCTGGTAATTTTCTGATCTTATGTATATCACTGCTCCATAAACCTTCTTAATTGTATCTGCAAATACATACAATCGAATGTTCTTAGTGTCAACATTAATCAGTACATATCTGTTAATTTTCAAGGCAGTTAATAGTTCTAGCTCTTTGCTATATTGATTCCATTTTTTTTTGTGTCATACTAGCCTACAGACATAAGAAAAACTCCGGATCTTCTGGACTTCTATATAACCAAAGGGATTTCGTCCAACTGCATACAAATTAACGATATACAAGACCTATCATCAGATGCAGTACTGTTTACACTAGGAATAAGGGCTAACGTTCATATGGCAAAAATAAATCTAACCAGTAAATACACAGACTAGGACAAATTTAGATACAACCTAGAGGAAAACATTAACTTAAAAATAGAACCGAAAAGTAGAAATGACTTGGATAAAAATACAAACACATTCGTAGAACAAATTAGATCAGCTGCAACCTTAGCCACACCTGAAACCTCAAAAAAATCGTATCCATAGCGACAATAACCTATACCGCTGAAATTAGAGAAGGTATCAAAGTAAGAAGAAGAGCACGAAGACTATGAAAAAATTCACGTAACCCTGCCGATAAAAACACCTTCAATCAGATTAGTAACAAAGTTAGGGAATTGATCAAATTACACAAAACCGAATGCTTTGATAGATATATGAAAGAGCTAGGTCCAGATAAGGATAAGGATAATAATCTTTGGAAAGCAACACATCAATTCAAATGCCCACTCATCAGAGTGCCTCCGCTAAGAAATGAGCATGGTAATTGGGCAGGTAAAAACGATGAAAAAGCAGAACTGTTTGCTCGTAACTTAGCAACAACTGTCTTCAAGCCACATGATATCCACTCTAACATAAATATGGACCCGAAATATCAAGCACATAAAAAAATAAAAAAATTCACCGTATATGAAAGCCAACGAAATAGACAACCTTAACGTTAAAACATCTCCTGGAGTGAACCAAACAACACCAGGTCTGCTAAAAAAACTACCAGCGAAAGCAATCTACATGCTAACGGATTTATGCAATGTTTGAGATTACAGCACATTGCTAAAAGCTTCAAAATATCACAGATCATCATGATAAAAAAAACCGGAAAAACCAGTCGTGGAAGTCACGTCACACAGACCCTTATCGCTCATACCAACAATCTTTAACCTATTTGAAAAGCTGCTAATAAAACAGCTTAAGCTGCTTGTGAACATCCCAGACTTCCAGTTTGGATTCAGAAGTAATCACCCAACAATAGACCATCTACTTAGAATTACTGATAAAATTGAACAAGCCTTGGAAGAAAAGAATTACTGCTCTGCAGTATTCCTAGACGTATCGCAGACATTCGACAGAATCTGGCACAAAGGTTTCAGGTATAAAATGAGCATAATGTTACCAAGCAACTTCTGAAAGATACTAGAATCATATATAAGTGATCACACGAAGATGCCATTACGAGATATTACCCAATTGAATTATGTAATATACTCACTGCGTAAAATAGATACGAATATCTCAATGGCGAAAAAATTCCATAAGCAGACTCAGCTAAATACCTTGGGCTCCATTTGAATAAAAGGTTAAACTGGAAACATCTTGTGAGACAAAAGGCTCAGTGGATAAAATAATTAACACACAAATTTTACTGGCTCATCGGGAACTACTCCAAATTGAACCTTACTAGTAAACGAACAATCTATTTATCAATCATAAAGCCAATATGGACCTATGGTATCCAGCTTTGGGGATGTACTCGGAAGTCTAACCGAGCAATAGTTCAAAGGAGTCAGAATAAAATTCTACGCCTCGTCACCAATGCGTACAGATACGTGACAAACGAGGAGCTTCATGTAGATCTTAAAATATAACGGGTCAAAGAAGTTATACACGAATATGCTACCAAGCATGAAAAAAGGCTGATCTACCACTCAAACCGAATAAACAGTTGCTGAATAAAAATAACTTAATATAGTTTAAAGTTCATTGATTTTAATATTTTTTATTACCTGTTCATTGTTTTCATACCATTTTTTAACTGTAATCCTGCTTAATTTAGTAGTGCGACCATCTCACATTTTAATTTTACAAGTTCTGTGATACTGTCATGTCATATTAACACGTCATCCACACAGAAGTCTTTATACCTGCTGTTCCCTAATGTTTAATTTGTTTTCAAGAAAGAACTGCAGCAATAATAAAGGAAAAGTATAAAGATTTTATAGACTAATAGTCCCAAATTCGGAAAAAATTGTTTGAAGTCAAGCCATACCTCATATTCGTCAATGAGCTAAGAAAATTGTGACAAATTCCAGTTGAAACCTTAATTGATTTGTGAAAATGAGTACACCTCTTATACGCTGAAAGAGCGACTAATGGCATTTTAGGGTAAAACTGCAAATTGTACCTTAAGAGGCCCAAACAAAACTTTATCTATCTATCTATCTTTAAAAATATCCCAATATGCACTTTCGAGCAACACACATATAATAAAACAAAAAGTGACAAACACAGCAAACGCTCATCACAAATCAAAAATAATAGAAGACTTCAACAACAAAAGTAAATGAGCCTAAAAAGGCTGCAAGTCCAAGTAAGTGCAATGCAGAGGGAAACTACTGCTCACAAGACAATAAAGATATTAAAATTCCGGGTTAAATCGAGATAATTCCACAATTGAAGACTAAAAGGATCGGCAAGTTTTGTTGCTCACAAAAAAAAAAAAACTTGCAAGGGTGTATATATCGGAAACGGTTTAATAAGAGTCCATTACACCAGAAAAAATTACTGATTTAAAACAATTCAAAAAGCCTAATGACAACTTTCGTCAGATAACATCATGAGCACAAAAATCTCGTCAAAATTCGGTTAAAATAAACTAATTACATGCCTCTAGAAGTCCAGTCAGACACTCAAACAGAAAACTATAAACTGAGCCAAAGTCCGACGTTGATACAAGCAAACTTCAAGGTTTTATTGATTCAGGTCACGAAGTAAAATAAATAACCAATCCCAAAGACATTAGCTCAATATTAAGAAGCTATCATGATCTCGGAGGACATGCTGGGGTATACCGAACATACACCAACACAACAGGTGGGAAAATATATTTCAAAGCATTAGTAACCATCCGCTTAAATTCTGAATAAGAAATTTAAATACCTTTACTTTATTTGATAATTTTTTTTGTACACAGTCATGATCCATGCTAACTTAGTTTAAAATTAGATTATATAAAATTACCTAAATTTATGTTTAATGTTTTTAAACGTTATTATTTCAAAATATTCCATTATTTATTAATTTGCTAGTTGTTTATTTTATTTTTATTTATTTTTTTAAAACTAACTAACTAAATAGAAAATAGTTTCAATATTAAATTCGTTAAGAATTTTTTTTCTACATAATTTTATATATAACAAAACCAAGTATAATTTCTTCTTTAAATCTTCTTTGAATTTTACTTTATTTTCTTATTAACATTGGAAGCGATTACACTTTGAAATTTAATTCAATGCTTTTCTAAAATATTTTGACCATTAAAATAATTTTATATGAATTCAAATCAAAGTGAGTCGTATTGTTTTTTTCTTAAGGACTAATGGAATCAATAAAGTAGGTTTTTCCTTTTTGTAGCTGTGGTAAATACTAAAAACATTACTTTAACCATTAACTTCAGAAAACTTTTTAAATTTATTTTACTTCAAATATAGTATAATTAATGATTTTTGGTAAATGAGAGTAAGCTCCTTTTTCCTATTAAAATTTCATTTTAGAAAATAAAAATATATATATATATATATATATATATATATATATATATATATATATATATATATGTATATAGTTGCCGAAATTGATGACTTGCAAAGATTAGAAACATATTAGATATTTCTCTTGAAATATAAAATTATTATTAAAACCTAAGCAAAATTTGTGCTCATTAAATACCTAATTGTTTTGGTATAGATATTCTGTTAGATTAAATTTAGTATCCCAAATTTCTAACAGTATTAAAGGTAATTTCTCAGAATTTTTGGCAAATAAATAAATTTATTGCATACTTCCCATACAAAAAAATCGTTAAAATAATTTTAAAAATTCAAAATATATTTTGATAAACTTTTGATTTTAAATTTAACTAAATATTTCAAAATATCTCATTCGTTATTTTTCTCAATTTAAATAAAACACATTTTTTATGAACAAAATTTGTTGATCTCTTTTAAAAAACGTGTTGTACTTATTGCAATTATAAATACATTTCCATCGTGCATGAAAAATATTCATCATTTTTTTGCAAAATTTTATGCCAAATTTTACTTTTAAAATCTTGAATTGTCTACCAAGTATAGAAATACACTTCACTGTTCAGAAAATTCCATAAAAAGAAAGCCAGCGGTGCAAAATTAGAAGATTAATAAGACTACTAGTTTTTGAGTTTAGTAAACACAAACATACGTAAACTGAAATTTTTTCAATTTATATAGAATGGAATCAGTAAAGGAAACAACAGCAAATTAAATTAAATTATTAAATTTAAAGAACTTTTGAGATCAAATTTTTTATCATCAAATTTCTTTTAGACACGATATTCTAATTAAATGTAAGAACTTAAGTTTTTTATTCTGTTATTTAGACAAGAACTTAAGATTTTCATTCAGAAAAATAAAAAAATTTGTTAATCTTCAAATAAAGCAAAAATATGACTACGGAGATCAAGAACAGTCAAAACCATTAAATTTTTATTTTTATTTTAGGCTCTACTTAACAAAAAGATCGTTAATAATTTTTAAGAAACTTTTTAAGTAATTACAACGACAATATTTTATTAATTAATTTAGGCTAAGCTTAATTAAAACAAAATTTAATTTTCAATTACAATTAATTCATTACGAAAAATTAGTCAAAAGTTGTTTTTCCCATCTTTATGGGAAATAAAAGCAAAAATCATGATAATAATAAACAAATACTTTTCATGCAAATCAAATCTTATTTTGTTTTATTTCATAAGTATAAGAAACTGAAATATAACAAAAAATACATCATCGTATCATTTTTTAAATTGTATAAATCTAATGTTAAAACAAAAAGAAAAAAAAAGGAAAATCAAATTAATAATTACCAGTCTAGTTAGTATTTTATCGAAGAATATCAGTGATTTGGTCCTATAAGGACATGATTCATAGCCCACTGACATTATGACACATAAATAAAAGAAGGATGTCTCTTGCCGATTTTTCGATGTTCTTATCAATTGTCTTGTTTTTATTTTTTATTTATGTTTTTTTTTTTTATTTTTATATATCCCTGCCTTGTATCTTATTACTATACAGCAATTAATTCGGATTATGTTGGTTTATGCTAAAATTTCGGGGTCGGAAGTTATTATCCGGTCAGTAGAAACTCATTTATTATAAACTGAATCCTACCTTTAGGGTAATAAATTAGCAAACCGGGTGATAATTGTAGGAGGTATCTTGGCTACTTAGTTGCTTTTTTATTGGTAAAAAGTTTTCAGGTTACTTTGAGAAAATATTATTCATATGTATGCAATCATACATTGATTATTTATATTAATTAAAAAAATAAAATTTAGTCTAACTTGAAAACCAAAAAATATACAATTTTTATTTTATAATAATAATAAAAATGAAAACGCGCCTGAAGGCAACAAGAGAAATTTAATGATTTATTTTGTTACGTGACCATATGTTTTTATGCAGGAGTTCATACCCCCTGAGGACCAAACATGGGCACGACTTTCCAGGTGTCGTTTAAGTGGCGGTGTAGCGAGCTCGCTAGCCAGCTATTGCGGTAGAATTATAGGGGTGGTTCTCTCCACTGACACACTGGACTAAATCTCGCTACTGAAAGGGAGAATTTCAAAGAAAAGAGCGCATGGCTCGAAAATAACAGGGTATTGGCCGCAGAAATGAAATTAAAAAAAGGTGAAACGCAAAAGGAAATCGGCCAAGGTAGAGCGGAAAGATAGCTGGAGGAACCCTGCTCAACGTGTGGCTTGACCCATGCCCTAAGAGTAAGAGTCTCATGCTCTACCGACTAAGCTAGCCGGGCAACAGATTAGGCAGTTTTATTTCGGTATGTTTAATTTTGTAAGTAATATGTGGGAATTGGTGACCCGAATTGGAGAGTGTTTTCGATTTTAAAGAGTAACTTCTTAACATAATTCGACAAAATATTCTACTAAACAGGCCAAGCATTTTTTGAATTGTAATTTGGTCCTACTATCGTCAATATGCGTTGAAGATTCAATCAGCAGTTCCTTGCATCTTTTGGAATTGATCGCCTATCTTTTCCATCAGAAATTTATGCGAAGGATCAAGAAATTTTAAATCTTCCATTCAAACATTTTCCAATATGCAATTGCCAGATACTAAATTTGTTAATATTACCAGGATCTTTTGCGTAATTAAAGGTAAACTAATAGAATTCTTGAATTTTTTTAATAACCAACAGATCTTCAAGCAATGGTAGCCTTGATCACCATTCTTCTAAACTAACTATGCCTAATTCACATTATGTTGCTGCTTTTAGCTTCAATGCTGTAATTTAAACTAATTGAAATAAATTATCAAAACAAAGAACCCTATAGTACCATCTGAGTGAATCTGTGGGTTCTTACATTCAAAACTTTTGTTCTTTTTTTTTTTTCATTGATAATTTTAAGATGTCTTAATCTTTAACGGGAAAGGAAGGTGGGAATTGAAAGGGTATTTAAAGTGGGATTAGGGAAACTCGAAGTGAGTGAGCATACTGCTATTGATTCATTACGCCGGTGAAGCCAAAACAAGATCCTCCGCTTAATTACTAACGCATTTAGATACGTGAATAACAAAGAACTACATGATGACTTAAAAATAAAATGGATAGATGATGAAACTTTGCACTATGCTATTGCACATGAAAAAAGGTTACTCTACCATACTAACATAGAAGCTATACAGCTGCTGGACACAACAAACAAAAATAGACGTTTACAAAGAAGTAAAGCACATGACTTACCATATTAGATAAAGGAGGAAGGATCAATGGATCCAACCACTGTGTACTGTTAACATTGATATCAATATAATAAAAATCAGTCATCAATACTAATAAATTAATATAATAATTAAGATTGTAGTAATCATAACTACTACAAAAAAAAAAAAAAATTATGCCGATGAGCTCCATTATATGGTTCAGGAAAACAGACTAATAAAAAAAAATATTGCCGTTCAAGCGGGTTGGTAGCACTTGAGTGCAAAGAGCTCATGGTTGTTGAGTGGGCAAATAAACAAACAGAAAAGAATAGGAGTACTATGGCTGAAGTGTAAGTTGGAACTACATTGAATTGAACCACTTCCGGACAAGCCGCAGCGTCTTGGCCTAGCCAAGAACACAGATTCAAGGATTAAATCCTTCGGCTTCACAACTCAATGCAGCCCAAACCCACGTTCTTGCCATGGATCTTCACGATAAGAAGTTGGGAGTAAGACAAAATAAACTTCTTCTTAAGTTCCACAACTTGTGAACAAGCCGCATTATTTTGGCACAGCCAAGAACATAGATTCAAGGATTAAATTCACAAGTTGCTTCCCTTTGGAATTCATTTATCTCGTCTGTCTCCAGCTCCTTTAGATGAATACCGCAGGACAGAAAGCCTAGCCTCGTACCTGTCCAAGAAGTTCATCCAAAGGCCTTTATTTCAAAGTGAGACCTGACTCACGACAGTCAGGCTTCGCAAAAGCTGCTCTAAGCTCGTGCAGAACAATCTTACCGAGAAGGAAACGCAGACTAGAAGGTCTCAACAACCAAAAAAAAGGTCAAGGGTGCGTAAAGCATACTTTAAATTGCAACTAAGTTGCTACTACGGGGGAATGAGGGTAATGTTTATCACATTACACCTCGGATCTAAACAAATCCTCCATTGATATATTTTACCATATCAACTTCGGGTAAGCCGAAGTTAATATTTCTATTGCGAAAAAATTAAAATACCTCTCGGAACAGTATCATGAAAGGGAAAAGCAAATTGAGAATATTAATGAAAAAGATGGTTTAGAATGGAAGCGGAAATGAGAAGAAAGCAACGCTAAATTAATTCTACTTGCAGCCGAAAAGCAAGAAAGAGAGGATTACACTGGTAAATGTGCAATACAAGTACAACAACTACAAAAATTACTTGGAACTTTGCAGGCTGAAAGGAAAATCATTTATCAACTTTTAAAGGAAAATAATATAGAACGTCCACCTTTGCTGGTAGTTGAAGACGTTGTAGAATTACTTAAAGAAGTAACACGACCAAATGCAAATTCGGCTAAAATTGAAACCATGGCTAAGAGTTGCGCTGATTTAAAAGAAGCACTTGCAAAGCTTCAAGGACAAATGAATGCCATAATGACGACCACAACAAATACAAATGATCAAAAACAAGTGGAAGTCCCTAAAAATAAAAATAAAAAATCTAGGCACAGAAATAAGGCATGCCCATCAAAAGAACGTGGAAAAATTCGCTTGATTGAAAATGCAAGTGTTGAAGAAAAAATTTGTTCAAATTCAATCAATATGAATAATAGTTTAATTCAAAATGAGAGTGTAAATTTAGAAGAAGTTCCAAATACGAATAATATTGAAGATATTAAAAATAACGTATTACAAAACCAACCAACAACCACTGAATTAAATAATGAACTTTCCGCCAAGGTAGCGAATAATAGTGTTCTTAACATAATTAAAATGATATTGATTAAGAAGATCTACAAAAAGAATACAATAAAAGTGTTTTGATACGTGATAAATTAGAAATTAATATTGTTTTTCTTTTGTTGACTTCACGAGACGTAAATTTTTTGAAAGGGGAAGAGTTAAGAGGTTATGATACAAAGGCAGTAAGCCATGAAAAGTGACGTTGACAGTAACATTTTGTTTTGAGTTAGTTTTTAGTTTTTAGTTTTTGAGTTATATAAAGTTGTATTTTAGTGTGATAAGTTGAGTTTTCGTTTGAATAAGCTAATATAAAATTATAAACTAATAAATAGTTTAACTAAGAAAAATTAAAATGCGAACGTTTTAATAAAAGCAAGGGGAATTCAAAAAATATTAATGATAAAAATATCGATAATAGTATAAATATACAAATATAAAAAGAAAACTTAATTAATTCGAAAAAATAAAACTAAATTTGCTTATCATTTAACCTGAAAAAAAACTTTGCAGTACAAGCCCACACATAGTGCAATCCCACCTTTTGATATATCATATGGCAGAGACCGATGTGCACTACTCGAAGAAAAATTGAAAAATAACTTTATCTGTGAGTGTGTTAGTGCAGAGCATGTAAAGATCAGAAAAATATCAAACATGTTTAATATCTACCCGAAAACTCCCAGAAAACAGGTTTTTATATAGAGAAGGCAGCAAAAGTTGTCCACTTTTAGTTGTAGTCCATAGCCACCTTAATAATTAATTAAAGATGTTTAATTTTTTACTCTCAAATGACCATTTCCACATACTTTATATGGGACGAGAGAGCCATTTGATGAGTTGGAAAAAATAGTGAATAGCCTATAACACGCGAGTTACATCTCAACTTTCACCTCATTCAAAATAATGACGTTTCACATAAATGAAATATTTATACGGATCCGTATACGGATAATTCATGGATTTTGCCGGTCTGAAATCAGAAATTATACGGATCGCAATGTTTGCTGGGAAGGCGCGTGAGCTTACCTATGTACTAGTTTGATAGGCAAGTAGTGCCTATAAACGTACATAAAATGAAATTAACTTAAAGTAAATTGGACTTATTGTTAGAAAATGTTTCTAAGTCCTCGAACAATGTATATAGGAATAAGAACAACTGTTCTATCACTCTGTTTTCGCCTCCCTAAAAACATGCATACGTTTTTTAAGAGAAATTAACCGCTGGGCGCTGGTTAAGTTTTGTTAACTCTTATCATATTCTTTTAAGAAGTTTATTCTGTTCCTACATTTGATAATATGAAACGTATTACAGTTTTTCTTATATAGAGAAAACACAACTATGGATTTAGGGTAAAAACATTTTAAAAACATTATTGGTTATCTCTTTTTCTTTACTGTCAAGTTCAAAAAATAAAAAGAAATGAAAAAACTTTTCTTTATTATCACAACAACAAAAAGCAAGAACAAGAAAAAAAATAGCAAAAGCATAAACACAAGTAAAGTCCTCGCTGAAATCATTCATTTCAAATTAAAAACATTAACAACAAGCTAAATTTTGACATCAATTCTTTTTTTGCGCTATGCCTTTTAAGTTATTTATATGGTAACTTTTATGAAATATTAATTTGTAATAAAAACAGCATTTAGTAAAATAATACAAAAATAATTAAAATACTTACTATACTATATTCCAAGGTGAAATACTGAAAGTAAACAATCTTCAATTAAATTTTCTTACCTATTTCAAACCAGTGTAATCTTCAAAATTTTAATGCTGCTGGCTTATATGTGTAATATTTGTACTATATTCTCTGCTATGAGGTTAGAATAGTAGTTCTGATTTATTTATTTTTTGTGTATAGATATTTATTTTCTTAGAGCTTCCCTTATTAAAATAATTAGATTAAAGTATTATCTAAATGTCTTTTACTACTTTCCACAATCAGTAATATTTGTCTTCCTGTGAAGCAAACAGCCATAATCTACCTAAAAAAAATTCTTGTTTCAATAAATGCTTGTGGCATTTCAAGTTTGGCAAAGACACCAAAAAATGCAAACCACCTTGCAGCTTCCAGGCAAAAAACAAAATTATCGAGCTCCCAAAAGCATCAGAGAACTCGCAACAAAAATATATCATCCAAACTATGCGCAACACCAAAACTTTTGACATTTTGTAACTGATAGAAATACGTCAGCACTTTACTTAGTGGGCACCGGAATTAAATAATCTGTAATTCAAATACATTTTCCGTTGGACTAAACTCCAACGGAAATATAATCTTTTTGAATTTTGAAGTATTTTTGATGCAGATATAATTCTTAAAAATTTTCTAATCAAAAATGCTCCACAGGCGAAATAATACCCCACGAAGTTTTGGCATATCAAATTAGCATAGAGCAAGTTCAATAATTAAAAGTAGAAGAAAAGTTAGTCTTAAGACCGCACTTAAGCCCTGAGGTTTAAGAGATCATAATAATATAATAAGAGTATTTTATGTAATCATGACATGTGACTAACTGTCTTTTTTATAATCATAACATTCTGATAATTGTGTTATTCTTATTCAAAATAAAAATAAAAAATTAATATAATAATTGGTTTTTGCTCAAAACCCATTAAGCTTTTGAAATAATTCAAGTACAGACATTTCGATTTTGCTACCTAAAGCAAACGAAAAAATTAAAATCACCTCCCAGCTTATCGAATCTTTGCTGCCAATGACACACAAATAAAAACATGCACCAAAAATACACTCAGTTTAGACCTGGCACTGCAAAAGAAATACGATTGGAGTTTCACCATCGCCGACGTACATATACCGTTCATAGGAGCTGATTTTCTATTTCACATCGACTTAGTAATCGATTTAAAAGGATCAACACTCCAATGAGTCAATACAGAAAAACTAATTTTTGAAAATCGGCATAGTCAAATATACTGAAACAGCAGCAGCCAAGTGATCAACAGTAATCACAAATATCAACATCTGCTAAACAAGTATAAACAACTATTTACATTGCCAAAAAACAAAACGATTCCGACAAGGCTGGCATTCCACCACAACGTCACTTGTTATGACCAAAACATGAAGACTTTCGCCAGAAAAATACAAAGTAGAGAAAATGCACTTCGATTACCTTCTCAAAAAAGTATCGGAAAAAGAAAAATATCCAATACCAAACATTCAGACCTTTCACCATTTTCCTAGATAACATAGCTAAAACAGCAATAATAACACCTTTCGGTCTATTCGATTACCTGTGACACATAGACCAAGTACTCAGAGGACTAAACTTCATTATACCATATTTAGACGACATTTGCATAGCCTTTGAAACGATCGCCAGCATGCAGAAAATCTTCAATCGCCTCAAACAATATGGCATGACAGTCAATCTCGACAAGTGCGTCTTCAGACAAACTTCAGTAATACTTCTAAAATATCTTATTACACAGAACGATATCTTACCTTTACCAGAAAAAGTAAAAATCATTTTATAATTCAAAAAATCCCACATAGCGAATTGCATTATTTCCTCGCAATGATAAACTTCTACAGGTGTTTTATAAAAGGAGCAGATCCAAACACTGATCCCAGATAACGTCAAAAATGACAGACGTATAATGCAATGGACTGCAGAGACAACCCAGGCATTCGACTACTTTAAAACTCAACTAGCTCATTAGCTATTCCTCCTCGCATTCCCACGAGAGAATGCTAAGCTGGTACAAACGACAAATTTTACCAAATATTAATCAAAAATAAACCGAGAAATATAGATATCAATTGACTGACCATTAAAGCAGTTGCTCAAAAATAAGTTGACAGCTATCACTGAGACTATATATTAACAAAAGCTTTTTCTTTATTTGTTTTTAACAGTAATTTATACATTTTTACCGATTTTCAAAAGATTTTGATTCTTTTTATTCGAAAGACTGCCAGTTTTTAATTAATTAATGGAATTATTTAACTTTGCTTCATGCTGAAGTAGCAAATTTTCACAATAATGAATAATTTCCTTTTTTTATTTTTGACAACTGTCGAAATCATGTATGGCAGCTATTTGTATGTTTTTGCTCCACATTGACCAGAAGAAAGCTTACTAAATATTAAATATAGCTAAAAAAAATAGTTTTTTGTATAATTTAAAATATAACTAATAAGATAAAAGCAACTTAGAGAAAGCAAAAAATTGCATTTTCTTCAATAATGAAAAAGAAAATTCTTAAAAGAAAATTTGAAGCGTCATCAAAATTTGGGCCAAACAAACAACTATAATATTTTAAGCTAAGTTTTTTACTAGTAACTATATCTACAAAATTATTGGATATATTTATCGATTTATCAAATTTTTCTTCAAATGGAACTCCCTAACAATCACAGCAGTTTCAAAAAAAGCACAAAAAATTAAATATTTCAAATAAGTTTAAGTAATATCTATCGTGTTTTATTAATGTTTTGTAAGAAGTAATAAAGACATTTCTATTTTTTCTTTATTTTATAAAATTAATCTACGGATAAACTTCAACTGTTAAATTTTGTATTGGGCTTAAAATAAAAAAATTAAAAATTAGTAAAAGACTTGTTATAAGCCAGACACAATAAAATTTGTAACCAGTCATCCACAATATATTAACCAATATTTTATTGGTCTCATTAATGTAAAACCCAATAACATTATTTTTTTAAAACGATATAGTTACAGCACATTGAAAATATTACCCCATATATGTACATACAGAAACTGATGAAATGCTTTTCACTATGCAGCCACACAATTCTCATGTTTGATTATGTTAATTTGATTACTGTAAAAAAACAGATAAGGAGAACTGGAATAGATATATGTACATAATATGAAGAAAATTTTATTACCGAATATTATAAAATAAATATAAATGCATGCAAGCCAATTGAGTAGTCTTATCGCAATGTAGAATCAAAAAAATTTACTTATATGAATACCAATTACAATACGCTAAACTTATATATCAACTATACACTCATATAATACTCATAAATTAAATAAGAATTGAAGAGAACAACTATTTAGTTTTTTCATATTTTTCTTCTTGTTTTGTTTCTTTTGGAAAATATTTCATTAAAATTGAATTACATAGGTGCTCTGAATTCAAAGCAATATAAAACATTATAATATGAAAGGCACAGATTTTACCATATATACTTTATACATATGTATACCTAAATATTCAACGAGAACATTGGAAAATTTTATGGTCAAGTAATTAATATAGCTTCCTGTAATTCATACAGCTTCATGCACAATTTTCTATTGGTCCCTCTACACCAGCGGTTTCCAAACTTTCTGATACTGCGACCCACATAAGAAAAAAAAAAAAATTGGCGGCCCCCTTATTAGATAAAACAATAAAATAATATAAGCACATTTTGTCTCTATGAATCAGAGCATGCATTTGTGGACCTTGCATTGATTCATTTTAATCACTTAATTTTTTAAAAATTTCAACCAAATAGGCAAGTTAAGGAATATAGTTATCGTTGCGAAAGGAAGACGCCTCATCATTGTGATTTTCAGCAAGAAAAATTGCAGTTTCGTCTTTAAGTTCGAACACTCTTTGAGTAAATTTTGAACGAGATAGCCAACGTACTTCACAATAGTATTATCGGCATTTACAGGGATTTTTAAGAAAGTAATATCGCAACAAAAAATTTGTACTAAATAAATTTTTGTAAGTATTTTTTTATATATGTAAAACAGAAATTAAAAACTTCACGACCCCCTTGAGGTTATTCCGCGACCCCCTCGTGGGTCGCGACCCACAGTTTGGAAATCGCTGCTCTACACAATCGTCTACACATAACCTAGTTTTACAACTGTCAACACTTTCGGTAATGGTTGACTGAAATAACAATATCAATAACAATCAATAACAACAATAAATAACAATCAAATAAATAACAACGCATGAATGTGTGGACGGGTCCACGTAGAGTTCAGTGACTAAACGACGAACTCGAGTTCGGTGACTAAACGGCGAACTCGAGTTCGGTGGTGCTACAGCTATTGTGTAGAAGGGCCATATGACTGAGTGAGTCATGGAGATCAAATACTTTACTTTAATTTATGGTTTTCCTGCCAAATTATTATTATGCCCAGATTACTTTTACATAAAAGCAGAAAATCAGATATTTTACTATAGGCCTATATATATATTTTTAAGTGGAATCAGTTTTGATTAATAAGTACTTGAAAAATCTTAAATTCTCATTAAATGTAAGTTTCTTTCAGTCTTTTTAATAGTTTATGTATTTACTATAAATCTAAATAGTCGAGGTTGATTTACCGCAGCAATATGAAATCTTATCTGCCTCGCATAATTAGTTTAGTCAATAACTCCTACATTTACCTTTATTTTTAAGTAGTTCTATAAGCCTGTTCGATATACTCTTAATTAAGTTCCCCAAAACATCTTTAGCTCAATTTGCCCATACATTTTTAATCTTGTTTTTCAACTCCCTGACAGTGCAAATTTCTGGGAGTCTAGGTACACAAACTTCATGGCAAATGATGTCCCAAACGTCTTCACTTGATTTAAATCAGAGCCAAGGAGTGAGTGATCAAGTACAGAAGTACAGAACAAATGATTTTATTGTTTATTTAGAGTTTGTTTTTCAATATCTGTTAGTTTTTACCAAGGTTTTATTGAAATTAAAGGCAAATAGTAAAAATTAAACTAAAGATATTAATACAGAGATAACACAACTATCTGGACTACTTACGAGCTCAAAAAGAAATTGGAAATTGACGTGAGTCTACTACAGTTATTTCCAGAGTAGGTATTTAGTCATATAACCTACTTAAAGTAAATACCCACACATATATATAGAGCTAATTGCTTGCTAAATATAACTCAGGTAAAAGGCAATATAACCTGATAAAATACTTTTACTTCAAAATAAAAACCAAAATAAAATACCTTACGTCTGTAATTATTCCCAGGACTGTAATATGGAGATTGCCTTGCAGCTCTTTAGACTAAAGAAGCAAAATTTAAATAAAATACATAGTTAATTATAAAATAAAATTTTATTTATGCCAACTGAGATATTAAAAAATATATGATATTATGATCATCATAATTACCTGCCGAATGAGGATGGTGATATTGATGATAATATGTAGAACACTTGTGGCGGAGGTCAGTTTTCATTTTTATTATATTTGTTATTTTTCAAATAACAATTCAAAGAACCGATATACGCTTATGACATATTTTTTAAGAAAACTTTTCAAAGTTTGCTTGGCATTTTATTTTGACAATTATGCTGTTCTTATTTCTTATTTCTCTACGTCTCTATTTATTGAGCTTTATATTTCCTATGGAATAATAAAACTCAAATTTTATTGGTTGGTGATCAAAAATTAAATTCATTTAAAGGGGGCGATGCCTTTAGAATTCGATATATTTTTTTCATAATTTCAAAGCATGATATGTTAAGAATATACTGTAAAAAGGAAAAATCAAAAAATTTGCGTATTTATGGTGTTATTGTCAAGAACGTTAGGGGATCAAGGCTCGCATACTATGACTAGTTCGGTAGCCGAGCCGCTTGTGACGAAGCAATTTTCTTTCACAAAATCTTTGTATATTCTTTTGTTTTTTTGTTATTGTCTTTGGGCAAAGCATAGAATATTTTTAAGCCAGAATTTCTCTTAACTTATGTATACACATATATACACATAGTATATACTATATAACGTACAACTGCAGGTATACGAGACGGATGTTGTCTCAGCCAGTTTATCTGGAAGCGTCATGTGCAGTTGAATTTTAAGATCTAAAATGCCAAACTATCCCAAAAAAGCGTGAAGTAATATATTGCTTGCAAAGAGTCTAAAGCGGGATATAAACTATATTTTCGAGTCAATGATTCGGCTCTTAGTTCCCAAAGTATATGGAAAGTACAAAAAAGAGATAAAATATCCAATATGTTGGAAATAGTGTTAAAGTCTTTAAGATCCAAAGAAAAAGAAAATAGCTATAGATTGGTAAGTGAGGACGGGATTTTTTCATTTTTTATGTCTGCTACGAACGCTCACAAAATGCTGCCAACTAGTTCAATGAAGTTAACTAATGGAGATTGAAAAATAAATTAAATATTTAATTATTATGCAATTTTTATAATTTGTGTAGATAAAAGTGCGAAACTGTGGAACATATTTACCTGCGACCCGCATTTTTTTCAGTGCACGGGAAACATCCCTCTTGAATATTTTGTTGTACTAGATAAAGAAGTCTTATTAGAGAAATACAAAACGAATATGCCTCTCATTATTTGCACAAAATCTGACTATAATGATGATGACTTGTGTAAGTTTAATTATATAAAATACAGTTTTAAATATATTTGACGGGTCAAAATAATATAATTTACTCTCAGTCATGAAAACAAAAATATTAGAGACTGTTAATTAAATCTTCCAGTTTTTAACTCGCTAGTCATCCAACATGCCAAACGTTAGTGAGTTTTAGGCATAACAATAACAAATTTGATGTATCTACATGTAAAGGATTTGTTTATTTTTTTGTTTTTCTTTTTTAAAATTTGTTAAATTTTCTTCCACAATGCATTTGTTAAAACAAACTGCAGTCTGACATTTTGTTTGTTTTAAAATTTGATTAAGTCTGATATTTTTTCTTTGCATCACTAAAAGAAACATAACAACTTTTTGTTAGCTTTGATAGCCAAAAGTAGTTTTACTCCGAATTCTGATCGGCAATGTTTACTTCAATAAATAGATGCCCTTAGATTTAAAATGAGGCTCTTTCATAGGCAGGTGCTCATGTTTAAGAAAAAACATTATAGAAAAAAGATTGATTGAAATGGATAAGCAGATTTTTGCAAAAGAGAAATTTTTCAGGACTGATGTAACTGTAGAATTATTTTACCCCAGAGATAACTTCAATAAACTATATATATATTTATTAACTATTTGGAATAGAAGTTTAAAAAATTTTCAAAAAATTTTTCTTCACTAAAATCTTAATTTTATTATATTTTTTTAAAAAGATATTTTTGTTAAGTGAAAATTATGCTACGCACAATATTTTCAAAATATAACCTCATTTTCATAGACTGTTATATCAAACTGAATAAATTTTAATATCTAAAAAAATAATATGTATATTTGTAGGATATGGAAACATAGCACCACGTACAACTTTAGGTCGTTTTGTAACATTAGCATATGCAATACTTGGTATACCACTAACACTTGTCTATTTATCAAGCACTGGTGGTGTATTAGCACGTGTTGCACGTGGTGTATTTTCTAGGGCATTATGCTGCTGTTTATGCTCGAATTGTGGATATTGCTGTTATGATGAAAAACGTATGGCTGAAAAAGAAAGACGTATGAAGAAGAAACGACAACAAGAAGAATTACGTGCACAACAGTTAGCATTACAGGAACCATACTATGTTAGATCTGGTTCATTACATAGTAATTTACATTCACCAGAAAAAAATTTACAAATACCTGAAGTTGACTTATTAAGTGCATCGGAATCGAAGACTTCAATGCATGGACTTAGTTTATTAGCACCAATTTTATTATGTCTATCAATGATGATAGTTTATATTTTATTCGGTGCTATTATATTATATCACTTAGAAAAATGGCCAATACTTGATGGTATATATTTTTGTTTTATGATCCTATCAACAATTGGTTTTGGTGATTTAGTTCCTGGACTAAAAAAAGAATCAACAACAACAACATGGTTCTGTTCATTATATATAATGTCTGGTATGGCACTAACAGCAATGTGTTTTAATGTCCTCCACGAAGAAATAGTACATCGTATTAGACATGTTGTTGATATAGAAATACATTCAGATGAATTAGATGATCCTAATGATTTTTTTTCATCCTGACATTACGAAAAAAACTCAAATTTATATCAACGAAATCCCACCCAGGAAACATTAGTTACAGGTTAGTAGCAATACTTTTAAATTGAAGAAAATTTTATTCTATTATTTTAAATAATTTGATTTAAGTATAATTTATTTTCTAAAATCTAAAGGAACTCCAACATCTTTAATATTTCATCAAGAACCAGATATAAATCAAATACACTTAATTAAAGATTGTACAAATCATGATATCGGCCATGAATTAGTACCAATTGCTACTATTAATCCAAATAATCCGAATAGTTTTAATACCATAATATTACCAGAAGTTATAGAAAATATGCCAGAATTAGTATCTATAACTAGAAAATTAACACCAACCAATTCGCCAAATGATAATTCATTAATATCACACAATCAAATTGGACAAAATATTTTAACTGGTGTTTATACACTACAAGAAGAACCAGAATTAGAAGCTGAAGAAAATTGTTACAATGACTAATAATTTATGTACATAAAAAAATTATTATTATTAAAATTTAGACTGGATAGATTATACATAAGTCTTTATTAACAACAAATATATTTAATTAAAATCTGTTGTAGTAGTCATAAATAAAGCTGATAATTCTTTTAATTTGTAAGAAATTTTTAAAATTTCTTATATTGTTGAAGATCTCTAAGTGGTAATATCTGGTAAATTAGTTTAAGCAGAAATTTATACATACTTACTATTTAAAAAAATTTGTTAGTTGGATGAATAACTATTCTAATCACTATGATGATTTGCACTTTTAATTGCTAAAAATCCCTCAAAATCTGAATAAGTTGCAATAGACAACAACTAACATTAATTTGAATGAATAATTTTGACTACTTTAATTTATGGCATAAGTTGGGATAAATGTCTGTATTAGCATTATTAAAATTCCTATGAATTCCGTTACGCAATAATCACAACTTTATCATTTTGTAGTTTTTTAATATGGATATGGAGTTTTTTAATATGATGGCTATAAATACCTATACATCACAGCTTTTAATTTGTTTTAGAACTCTTAAATATTTTGAAAATTCCAATTTATTTATTTATAACTGATTAATATTTTACAATATCTAATTTATTTATTTACTACTTGTATAGCACGTACATACATTACTTTACTTTCCTTGAGCTTATACGTCAATGACATACGTAATTACTCTAGGACTACACTTATGAATTAAACTCTGATTATTATTGCTGAAGTTCCTAAAAAGATTCTACTATTCATTTTAAAAATCAGGCCATCATTTTGACAACTCTTAAGGAGTTTTTGCATTATGCATCATATTGCCCAGTAGAAGAGTTACAACTTTAAAATTTTTGTCTGCAGCTGGTTAATATTTAAGGAAACAATTTTATAAATGCCACAAAGAAATCTAAATTAAAATTAATAATATTCTAAGCCTAATTCTTAAAAATAAATTGTTTACTAATGAATTTAACTTAAAGAAAAATTCATAATATTTACCACAGTGCTTTTAATATTTCAACCAGACTCTTTCCATCCAAAAAAATTCCATTAAAAAATCCTCAAAAGAAACAAACAAAAATATCTATTAAAAAACCAAAGAAAATAAAAATATTAAGAAAATTTGAATAATTTACTTAAATTAAGAACAGTTTTTGTTACATCAAAATATTAATTGCTTTGTAAAAACTTGACATATCCATAATTTTATAGCCAAATAAATATAAGCATTGAACAACAATAACCAAAAATAATTCTTTATACCAGATTTTATGATATAATATTTGATATATTTATAATTTATTACTTAAAATAAAACATGTTTTTGATTGAAATTATTTTCTAAAAATTTTTTTTAATTAATTAAAATAAATAAATAGTAAAAGAAAATATGATATTTTAGGCAAAAACAAAAAATTTCAACAATTTGTAGACTTAGAGTGAATATTTAAAAATTAAAGGATATATGTAAGAATATTACATTAAAAAATAAGAATAACTTTTTGTACAATTATTAAACCATTAAATAATTAAAATAAATAAATAATAATAAAATGTTTGAAAATGATTTCAAATATATATTTCAATATTTTCTTTATGCGTTTTCAATGGAAAATTGCACTTTTGGATATTCTATTCTTTGGCCATATTTATAGAGTAAGATCCCAGGGCCAGACCTCTCTTATTTTCGAAGTAACGAAATTTAGAGAATAAGTAGTAGTAAATGTATCTAAGAAGGTATGCATATTCGTTATCTTGTCCAGGTGGCCATTTTGTAGATATCAGGGGGGAAGGTGCGTAAATACATGGGAAAATTTTCTCATTTTCTCAGAGCAGGATATGTTTTAGGGAATATTATTAATAATCATTATTTCATATTGCCAGACACTTCCCGTCTGCCAAAACTTCAGGCAGACACCTTATAGTGTGAAAAGACAACAAAAACGTCTCAGCCAGCCCCTCAAAGTATGAACAAAATAGCGGTAGTTTCCTCATTTTTAAAGAACTAATTTTTAGATATGTTTTAGAGAATATTATTAGTAATCATTATTTGACATTGCCAAACACTTCTCGTTGGCCAAAAATGCAGCCAGACATTTTAAAATGTGAAAAAACGGCAAAAACGCCTAAGCCAGATGCCTTAAATAGTGTTTCCCAGCGTGGAGCCCACGCCCAACAGGAGGGCAATTGGATTGTTCGAAAATGGACTCGAGTCTCGTTGATTTAAAAAAATATAACTTTATACACTTCAAACAAAAGATATATATATAATGATATACACAAATATATATATTCATACACTATATCTAATATATACATATATTATATATATAAAATTGCCAAGAATCTTTCAAGAAAACACAGAAACACAAAAACGAAAAACGAAACAAAGCATAAAAAAACTTAATTATCCGCACTTAACAACTCACAAGCGCTTTGGTTTTAGTCATATATTTTCAGAAGTTTCATACATATATGGTATATACGGTTATAGAAGTTTCAATTCAAGATATATACATTGTATAGATATAATTGGTAAGTATTTGAATTTATTTTTTTTTTAATTTTAGAAGCATAATTATCCTGAAAAATTTGTCAAATGAAAAAAATGTGGTAAATGTGTTTATATACATTTAATTGAATATGCATTTTTTAGTATAAGTTTACTCTATGTCACCTTAAATTATTTAAACACATACATTTGTTTTAGTTTTTAATTGATCTATATATATTTCTTTCGGCCCATAGTAAAATGAGTGGGACAAGTAAGAAAAAAATTCGTCAATATTCGTAAGAATATTTAAAATTTGGGTTCATACCTGCTGTCCACGATGAGCGGTTTCCTTTTTGTCTTTTATGCCAGCAATGCTTGACCAACGAATGAATGAAACGAGGCACATTTGAAGGCAAAACATAATGCTCATATTAATTCAAATTTGAATTACTTTCAAACAGCGTTGTTGTAACGAACCCTGTCTATTATAAGACCTAAAGGGGGTATTCACATTGAGGCTTGTAACATTTCGGAAATGTTCCCCTACAATTCTCAGTCCACTAAAATATGTGAATATGTGTTGGAAAATATTACAGATAACATGTGTATATAAATGTGTGTTAATAAGATACCAAGCAAGGAAGGGGTAAAAGCTTTTTCGAAATTTGCGAAACTCCGTCTTACCTTTCACCTCCGCTTATCTAGAAATTAAATGTTATCTGACTCAATGTGAATACCCCCAAACGCTGATTATGATTTGAAAAAAAAAAAAATTTTTTAAATTTTCTTTATGTAATACTAGACTAGTATCAATACAATGTCAAGTGGTTACATTTGGTCCACAGTGGGTGATCAAGAAATCTTAAGTATTTAAGGGTTTAAAGTGACCAAATGTCAAGTGGTTACATTTGGTCCATATTATTGTAAAATTATTGAGACTTAAATAACGTCACACCGGCATAAAGTTATTGTGGAGAAAAGTTTTTTTGTTTTTTTAAAGAAATACAAAACCGATAACGGTATCTATAACTAATGTTATACCTAAGGATTTATTAAATAATAGTAAAGTTTTCTATTAAATAAACCGTTTAATAATATATGATCAATGAAAAAAAAAAAGAATTGAGCGCTGCGAAGACGTATATTTTAGCGATCATAATAAAATTAAAAGTGAAGATTGTGAAACAAAAAAAAAACACTTCGATATATAACTGTTTATTTTTTTTTAATTAATAAATTCCTGAAAATTCTAAACGACCAAAACTTGGAGGTCTGTGTAAATAATACTAAACACGAGTGATTAATAGGATTGGCATTTGTAAAATGAAAGATAAAATATAAATCTAAGATCTTCTCCAAAAATTTATCATCATCAGAAAATTTTAAACATGGTGTTAGAACTTAAAACAAACAAATATGTTCAGAGAGTGTTGAACATTCTAATTCAACAGTTTAGGATGATGAGTTTCACGATGCATGTGATATTGATACTGGGGCATATAAAATGAACTAAGATGAAGCATTATCTGAAGCAAAATTAGCAATACGTTATTTTTTTTTATATATTAGTTTTGTTGTGGTAATTAAGTGGAAATATATAGTAGTTTTAGAAAAAGGAAAAAAAAGGAAGGAAATTGAGATAGAGGATAATTAATTTTTTTTGGTTAACAAAAATATATTATATTTTTTTTAGTGAATCTTTTCCAGGAGTTTGCTGGGCCCATCAAACAACTACAAAACCAAAAGTAAGATCCATGTGAGTTTGTATACTTTAAAATTCAATTCTGTTTTCCTTCTATCAGTTACAATTTTGTTATTTTTTTTTCCATCGGATCATTTAGTAGAGAAAATTTTGGTCACTTTCTTTTATATTAAATTTGATAAAGTTAGAGTAGTTTTTTTTTTACTTTTATGAATTTTAGTATGGTATTTCTTGTGGAATTTAAATAAGATTAGAATTTTTCTTGATTAAGAAAAGAAAAGAATAGTCGTGTTCTGGATAAATAGATATATGGACATAAGAAATAATAAAATAATGTTTGACTAAGAAAGTTTTTATTCTGAGATGTTCTAATCCACCTATCTTCCTATCCTTTTTTCAGGTTGCATCGGCCCCGCCATATAATGTACGGCTTAAAGGGCTTCTCTCTTTAGGTTGAGAGGGATATAGCAATGGCCCATTCCCTCATTGATTTCTTTACCCCTTGACGCGGTTTTCTTTTCTAAGCCATGTGCTCCGTCTGTTGCATAACGCAGCTTTTTCTTTTGCGAGACAATGAAAATGAATTTTGGGTGTAATATACTAAAAATTATGGTAAGCCGGCAATATCAGCATTTCTTAAAACGGTTCTGGAAAAAGATGACAAAGATGTAAAAGCTCTGCCACTCAGTAAAAATACTGTTAGCCGAAGAATAGACGAAATGGGTAAAGATATTGAAAAACAACTCGTTGAAAAGCTGAAAACAAGAAAATTTTCAGTACAAATGGATGAATCAACTTTGATAGGCAGTGAGGCAGTATTGATAGCTTATGTAAGATATATTGATAAAGGGCATTTCGCTGAAGAAATTTGTTCTGTAAAAGCTTAGAAAGCACCACTACCTCAAAAGATATATAATAAGCTAAAAAACTACTTAGATGTCAATAATATACCAATGAAAAATAACATAACATCTTGTGCTGCAGATGGTGCTCCTAATATGATGGGCAAGAAAAATGGCTGCTGAAAATTAGTGAAAGATGAGAATTTAGAAATGAATCTTGTTCATTGTGTTATTCATAGGGAAAACTTGGTAGCTATAAACATCTCGCCTGTTCTAAATGAAGTATTACATTCAGTAATAAAGTGTATCAATGCTATTAAAGCTAATGCCAAATGTGAGCATCTCTTCAAGCTGTTTTGTGAAGAACAAAATGCAGACCATGTGAGACTTTTAATTCACACTGAAATAAGATGGCTATCTAAAGGGAGCTGTTTATGGAACTGTTTGATACTCTTAGTCATTTTTTAAGCGACAAACCTAAAATGAAGTATCTGTTAACAGTCGATGGTAAAGCATTTGTGAGTTATTTAGCCGATATCTTTGAAAAACTAAATATATTAAATAAACAACTTCAAGGAACAAACAAAACTCTTGTTGATGCAAAAGCAAAGACATTTGGTTTCATTACCCTTATTGAGTTATGTCAGAAATATATTAACAACAAAAACTTTGAACAGTTTCATTGGCTCCAAAAATGTGAAGTAAGTGATACCACTTTACTTGTTATTGTCGATCATCTGGAAATTCTATCGGCTGATTTGAAAGAAAGATTTTCTGATTTGAAAAAAATTGATTTTCCAACATGGATGATGCAGCCAATGTTAGTGGATTTGTCTGATATATCCAATATGCAGTATCAAGAAGAACTCGCAGAAATGCAAAATGAAGAGTCAGTTAAAACTTTATTTAATATAAAAGAAGCGATGGCATGGCTTTGTGAGGAAACAGAAATCAAATACCCTAATTTAACCAAATCTGAAGAAAACTATTGTTAAAGTTTCCAAATTCATATTCAGCTGAATGTGGATTTAGTGCTGTAAATGATTTACTGGTAAAAAAAAAATCGTCTGGATATAACATAACGGGGAGACTTGAGACTGAAGCTAACCAAATTGAAACCTAACATTAAATCTCTTTGCATCAAGCGCAAGGATCTCACTAAATTAAAATATTAAATTAAATATTATAGAAAAATCCTTATTAAAATTATTTAGAATTTGAATTTTAGGTTTTCATTATATGTTTTGAAAATTTACTTACTGTGAATTTAACAATTGCCTAGTTAACAATTTCCCAGTGATTTCTTCCTAAAATCTTTCATTTAAGTTTCTTAAGTGTACAACTTATTTTTTTAATATTAAAAATCATGTATATTTTACATAGGGGGGCATGAAAGAAAAAAGGTTTGGAAACACTACCTTAAAATATGAACAAAACGGTGGTAGCTTCCTTTTTTTCTCAGAGCTGATTTTTAGATATGTTTTAGAGAATATTATTAGTAATCATTATTTGACATTGCCAGACGCTTCCCTTCGTCCAAAAGTTCAGCCAGACACCTTAAATTGGTAAAAACAGCAAAAACGCCTAAGCCATACGCCTTAAAGTATGAACAAAATATAGCGCTAGTTTCCTCATTTTTAAAGTAACAAATTTATATATGTTATAAGCTACAGTCCCGAACAACCTGAACAATCTGACGGTATAGACCTACAAAAAGTTCCGGTGTAATTATAAGCTTAATTGAGATAGTTAAATTATTTTTTAAAAATATATCATAAAATTTATATTTGATGGGTTTTTTCAGTTATTACAAATAATGTTTAAAATTATTTTCCTATTGTTAGGTATTAATAGTTAGTCATATTAATAAAAATTAATTAGTAATTAATAATAAAAATAATTTATTTAATTAATTTAATTTAATTAATTCCTTAAGACTTAATTCAAATTAAAAAGTATCGGCCATGTTTGTTCAACGGCCATTAGAATTTAAGAACATTATTAGATTTAAAATTACACTAATCCATATATACTAATATGAAATTATAATTAGTATAAACTATATGCAATGTAAAAGTTCACGCCCAAAAAGCTTTAATTACCATATGCACATATGACACTAATACTGATTAATTAATAATATTAACCAAAGAATAAAGAGAAATGAATGGGCGTGAATTTAAATATAGAGAAAAGAGCTTTGGTCTCTTTTAAAGAATATAGAATAAAGAAAGTGAACTGGAAAGGAATTTGCGGAATTTGCAGATCCAAGCATTTTTAGTATGGACTTGCAATTTCCGTGAATTCCTTCAAAATTAAAAAACGCGGAAATTAACGAATAACGGAGAATTTAATGGAATTTTAGTATAAATAAGATAATAATTGTAATGAAAAGCAGTCTGTAATTTTCTACTGTTACAGAGCATTTACCTATGCCCACTTTGGCCGGTAATTTGCTCTTTTTGTAAAAACAAAGCCCTAATTAGCTTAATTAATAAAAACTTAACCTATTTTTAAGATATTTGGATCTTTTCATTCAAAACATTGGCTCTACAGCCATTGTAAACTGCTCTCCAAGGCAATTAGTTTTAAGATCTGTCTTCCGTTTAGGGAGAGAAGTTTCCATGTCATTTTTAGGATTGTCTATTTAAGGAACGGAGTTTTCAAAGGTCCTGCGTAAGTTGTTTTAATAATTAACTTTTGTCGATCATTGCTTCTTCGTCTCATATGGTTTTACATCTCCACCCGAAGGTTTAACATACATTAAAGGAAGTAAAAATTAGGATAAATGTCCTTAACTATAGATAACTTCACAACACTATGAAAAGAATTATCAGCATAACTATATTAATTATTTTGACTAAAAAATTAAAAATCAGCATTATAAACCGGAACTTTTTGTAGGTCTGGACCGTCAGATTGTTCAGGTTGCTCAGAACTGTTGTTTATAATATATATAAATTTGTTACTTGAAAAATGCGGAAATTAGCACTATTTTGTTCATACTTTAAGGCATTTGGCTGAGACATTTTTGCTGTTTTTTCACACTTTAAGGTGTCTGGCTGAAGCTTTGGCCGACGGGAAGTGTCTTGCAATATGAAATAATTTGTTTTAATAATATTCTCTAAAACATATCCAAAAATCTGCTCTGAGAAAATGAGGAAACTACCGCTATTTTTTTCATACTTTAAGCTGTCCGTCTTAGGCGTTTTTACTGTTTTCTCGCACTTTAAGGTGTCTGGCTGAACTTTTGGCCGACGAGAAGTGTCTGGCAATGTCAAATAATGAATAATAATAATATTCCCTAAAATATATCTAAAATCAGCTCTGAAAAAATGAGGAAACTACCGCTATTTTGTTCATACTTTGAGGGGCTGGTTGAGACGTTTTTGCTGTCTTTTCACACTCTAAGGCGTCTGGCTGAAATTTTGGCTGACGGGAAGTGTCTGACAATATGAAATAATGATTATTAATAATATTCCCTAAAAATGTCCAAAAATCTGCTCTAAGAAAATGAGAAAATTTGCCCATGTTTTTAGGCACCTTCCCCCTTGATATCTACAAAATTGCTGCCTAGACAAGATAAGGAATATGCATACCTTCTTAAATACATTTACTGCAACTTATTCCCTCAATTTCGTTACTTCGAAAATAAGAAAGGTATAGCGGCCATGGAATCTTGGACTATTAGTACACTTAGGTAAATTAATTTTAAGCCTCGCGCAGACCAATGTTTCTGAAGCGGCTTCAGCCGCCACTTCAATTATATTTAACGAATGGATCAAGATCTGGTTGACAAGGTTTTTTTGAATTTAAGTTGCTTTTTTTAGTGCAATATTGTTAATTATTGTTGATTATTTTTTTTGTTTGTTTATTATTGTTAGTTATACTTAGATATTCCTAATTTGTCGTTATTATTGTTTACTGTTAATTTTATTGTTGATTTAAGCCACTTAATATTAACTTTTTTTCATTTTTGCTAATAAGTGTTATGATTGGTAGCAATTGTTAAATTTGTTTCTTTTCTAACTCATTGATGCCCTTTCTTAACACAAGCGTATACACACTACACAATATGCAGAACGGGACTTTTGTATGGAAAAGTCGTGCACTTCTCTTTTTTCAACTCTTGTTGTTTTCCATGCAAAAGTCTCTTTCCGCATACTGTGTAGTGTGTTCAGGCTTGTGTTAAGAAAGGGCATAAGAAGCTTTCATTTTTTGAGAGACTTTTCGTTAAAGTATGCGTATGTCTAGGAATTGGCAACAATATTTTTGCTGTGTAAACTTGAAGAAAATATAACATCCACTTAATTCTTAGAAGCTAGTCTGAGTTTTTAAAGATCTGCATATTTAATGGTGGCGACTCTAATAAAATCCTATCAAGGGCAGAGTTAAAACAAGTATAAATTTGTATTTATTTATTTTATGATTTTGAAAAATTTATAAAAGTTGCAATTTTAATTTAGATTGTTTCCATTTTCATTTTAAGAAATCCCTTTGCAAAGTAAAGTAGTAATTTTTTTAAATTTTTTTTTCGTTATAAGATTTTGAAATATATTGATTCATATTAATTCAATTAATAAAACAAGAGGATATGGATTCACCCAATAAATTTGAGACGCTGCTTGAAGTTTATGTAAGTTAACTTACAGGAGTCCTCAGAGTTAAACAACGGGGCCAAGCTTGGTCCAGTATTGGGAAGCCAAACTAGGCACACCACGACTGGCCAAAAGCTGATTAATTGAATATTGACCATGCCTATGCTCATCCTATCTTGGGCCAAGATTGGGAAAACAAGCTTTGGCCAATTCTATGATCACCCAGTTATTTTAATTTATATATTAAAAGTTTTGCATATATAAAAATATTTACACGATGAATACAATACAATTTACATTCGTAAGGAGCGATTTTTAGTGACATTCGAATTTATATTTAGATCATGTGTAAAAATTTTGATTCTATTTAAAAATATTATTTCAATTTCAATTTATAATAATTGTGTGACATTTTTATTTTCTAAAATTTCTTTTTTTTCAATATATTTAATTAATTTTAAAAATAATATTCTATTTTTTCTTCATGTTTTGACATGTTTACATCTTTCTCTAACTTGCAATATGGAAACAATACATATAAGAAGCATAACATTTATATAGAGGCAATAAAAAATATGTATATATGTATATATAAAACAATACATCTCACTCATGCGTTCTTATGCCTGGGACTAACTAGCGCTTTGCGGCACAAAATTTAGTGCTAAATGCTAATGAGTCCATTAGTCTCCACTGATGTTCCACACCACTGTTATATAAAAAAAACTCTCTATTTTTACTGTGCTAAGTCGTCTCCACACGCTAAGCGCTAATGAGTCCCAGGCATTAGTAAGACAAAGTCCTTACTTGTAAATTTTTTGATGAGTTGGTTACAGATCATTAGTTATTCCTGGGTTATATAAATAACATATAAATGTAAAACTATATGCATCACACTTCTGCATTCTAAATAAAACAGAGTCTTTACTTGTCAATTTGTTTGTTGTGTTGGTTACAGTTCGTTAGTCAATTCTAGGTTTATGTGAATTCAGTGTTAATAATTATGTCCTTCGGTTTACTTTGTGAAGTGTGTACGAATCTCACTTTATATTTTTTTAAATATAAATGTACAATTGCAGTACAGTGGATACGGGAAAAAAGTGAAAGGCGTTGGAAAAAAAAGTTTTAAAGATACAGATACTTACAAAGTTATGGAAGGTACATTACTCTATTTAATTTGATCATTGACTGTGATTTACTAATTATGATTTTTTTCAGAATTTCTGACAGCGAAATACCAGGCTTCTAAAGATAAATGAAAAATTGTGACAGCTGTAAGCAAGTTTTATCCGGCGTGATTGACAGGGACGGCGGACGATCACAGAGTAATAAGCAAGTTTAGTCTTTAGATAATTTAGAATCATAATCATAGCATAATAATATTTAAGTACTTTTTTGTATATATATCAAATAAAATATACCTGATATAATAAATATATGATTGTAATTATTTGTTCACCTATTTTTTTTACGTTATACTATCTATTTATTCAATTATTTTCTTGATTCATTTGTTGTAAGCTATTGCTAAAATTTGAACATTCACTCTGTAAAATGCGAACATAAACCAGCATTTTTTTTAACTGGAGCACTATTGATAATTAAACATGACCCAGTATCGCTAATCAAGCATGGTCCAACATTGACAACCAAGCGTGGCCCATCGTTGACAGCCAAGTCTGGCACGATGTTATCATTCCAGACTTTTACCAGTCAGTCAGTCAGTCAGGGCCAAGACTGGTTTGCCAGCTTGGCCCAGAGTTTTACAATATAGAACCAAGCTTGGTCAAAAGAAAAAAAAGAGTGTAGAAATTTAAACGTTTTGAGGTAGGACAGTTAAAATATATTACATTAAGAGCCGAAAGTTTACTTCATTTTATGAGCATTTATTATTTTGAAACTGGATAAAAAAGGTTAAACAGAAAAAAAAATTAATAAAGCAATTAAATTGTGTATAATGATTTTTGTGCTGAACAATACATATTAATACGAAGCATTCTATTGATTTTTTTAAATTATTAAATTTTTGACAAGTATATAGTTCCTGAAAATTTAAGTAATAAAGTGCTTTATATTTGAAAAATCAATAAAAAGATTCAAGTGAAATATACCACTATTTATTGTTTTTTAATAAATAAATTCCTGTAAATTCCAAACGACCAAAACTTGTAGGTCTGTTTAAATAATATTAAATACAAGTGATTAAGAAGATAGCATTTGTAAAATGTCAGATAATTTAAATCTAAATTTTAAACATGATGCTAAAGCTACAAATAAACAAATATGTTCAGAGAGTGTTGAATATCCTAATTCAACAGAGAGGATGATGAGTTTCACGATGCATGTGCTGTTGACATTGGGGTATATAAAATTAATTTAGATGAAGTAAAATTAGCAATAAATTATTTTTTTAATAATAAATTTTTTAGTAGTAATTAAACGTAAGATATAGTAGTTTTGGAATGAAAAGAAAGAAAAGAGAGAGAGAGGATAGTTAATTTTTTTTTGTTTTTTTTTTAATAAAATATTATTTTTATTATTATTTTTTTAAATGAATTTAGAGAAGGAGTTGGTGGGCCATCAACAACACTACAAAGAAAAGAAAGAAGAGAAATAGATTCACGTAGATTTTTTTATTTTCTTTTCTTGTCAACAAAATCCTTTTATTATTGTATTCCCTTTATAAATATATATAGTTTGCAAATATATATAGGTGGTGAATATATATTGTTTTTTTTTGATACGAATGATTTTAGTTTCTTTTAATTTTTTTTGGAAATGAATATTTGATATAATGTTTTTTTTTAAATTTTTGTTTATAAATATATATTATAATGAGTGAATAAAAAGCTTTTATTTTCAGATTTCCTAATCCTATTCCTTTCAGACCTCTTGTTTACAGGTCAGCCGGCCCAATTGTACGATGGACGAACAAAGGGCTTAGCTCCTTTGTCGTGAGTTCTTTTTTCCCCTCTTATGTAGTTTATTTTTCTGCTTCCTTGTCCTGCAGCCCCCTTTTGCTAGCTCGGTACACCTGCCATAAAAAGCGCAGATAATGATATATATAAAACTGTGAGTGCAAGTGAAAAATAAAAAAATATATGCAAGAATTTTTAACTAATTAGTATTTTTTTTAATTTTATGTTTTCAACATTCAATGCAAAAAATATTTTAATTAATAATTACATATAAATATCAAATAATACGAATTGGTTTTCAAAGAAATTTAACTTAATTATTTATTCACAAAAACAAATAATATATAATTAAAATTTCATATAGAATCTTAAACAAAATTTTAACTAATGCTTGAAAATAATATATTGTTATCTGAAGTCAATAAGTAATTGTAACTTACCTGGGCATAGAAGGGGATACTCTTATAGTTTCAGACAACGCTACAAACACTTATTTAGCCCCTGGACATCTTATTTTTTTATAGTTAGTCCGGGACCATGTCTGCCTTACTAGATATAACAGGTTTTAAATATCTCATTAGCTATATTCATATTCATTCCTTTTCAATATGCAAGTAAACTTGTAACTCTCTTAAATTTAGAAATCAATCATCCTTAATTTCAATATCAACACTAAATTTTTTAATTATATTTAGGTTACAGGTTGAATTGAATGTTGAAAAATTATAAGTGTGGATATATCTTGGCTAGATAAAATAAAACTCATTAAAATAAAACCAGGAATAAAGAATTTCTAAAGCAAAAAATTCATAATGGTATACTCCGTTTATAAGAATCATAAAAATGCTATGCATTCATGCATTTAACTATGAAGTTTACTTTCATAAAATTACAATTTTTAATGGAATAAAGAAATTTATAATTATAAAATTTTCGGAAACAGTTTAAGCTTCATTTTTTTTATGTATATGTATACACACTAAAAAACGCAACCAGACTTCATTATATACAATATAACAAAGCTTTCAGGAGATTTAAATCAACAACAAAATAAAAAATAAATGAATTAAAAACTACTCAAGAAAAAATATATGTGAATTCATGTTCAATAAATAGAAAATTCATTAAATTTTTGTATTCAGGAATACAGGAGATTAAGTAGATTTTAGCCATTACAAATCTATATTGAAAAATACTTTAGAATAGGATTTAGAACAAAATAAAAGATAACTTTTCTATTTGAATATAAATTATAGACTTCATTTTGAAGGATAAAAAATGAGTTGAGTGCAAAGGGAATTATGTATTGAATTTTAATAAAAAAATTATATTTTCATAGAGTTTTAATTTTTTGCAATTTTTATTTAAATGAAATAAGTAAATAAATTTTTTTCGCTACTTAAAAATCTTCATTTAAGCTTTAAATAAATTTTTATTATGAATTTCCTAAATAGAATAGTTTAATTATGTGATTAAACAGAAATTATTATCCTATGCCAGCCTAGGCACAAATAGGAAAGACGGAGTTCAACAAAATTTGAAATAATAGTTCAATTCTTAGATTTAAGTGATTATTCTATTGTTAGCACTCTTAAGATAATATTCTGGCGCTAGTTAAATTATTTTTACCAACCCTTTTAATTGAGTTTAAAAAATGTTTATTGTTAATTAAAATTAAACATACTTTTGTAATACATTCTTCTTATTGACTATCTATTTTATTTTAATTAATAATTTAATTTATTTTAACTTTTCTTTCAAAATTATAGCTATTTAACAAGGAAGATTTCCATATTAAATTTATATATTCTCTTGAAACTTAGCTCTTATCACAATAAATGTCCTTTATCATGACAATATCTGAGTAGCTGTTTGCAAAAAATTTTAAACAGGTTAACAAATACTTTTTATAATCTTTTTTTTTGTTAGAATGAATTTAAACATGTGTTCTATTTTAGCGTTCATTATATCTAGGAAGCTAACTAATAATTATTAAAAAAATTATAATTTTTGCTTTTGTAGTACTCTTCTTTCTCTTCTCTCTTCTTTTCCCTAGTTAGATGTTGTTTAATTGTACATTACTTGTACTAGCGGCTTTAATTTTGCTTCCATTTTCCACTTTTGACTGACTAGTTACTGTCTAAGTGGATTTGGTTATTAAAAAATAAAAAGACTGGTGTAATATAATTGTATTATTTTAATTATATTTTTATATATTTTATTATACTTTAATTAATCTCATTATAAGACATTTTTATATCCACACTTATAAAATTTAACTTTGCAAATGTACCAAATGTAAATCATACATACTATAAATTTATACACAAAATTTTATTTAAAATATATATATATATATTAATTTTCCAAACGCCCCAATATATGCAATTAAATTGTATAGTGAATCATTACACCCATGAAGAAATATTTAATTTAATTATTTTGTCAATTAAACAAATTTAATTATTACAAAATATAATTTTCAAATTTTACAAACTAATAACTAATAGAAATTATGAAAATAAAATTTGGAAATAAGGGGCATTATACTCACCTTCCGTGGGAATGATTTTTAATAAGCAAATTTCGTAACAATCCTATGACTATAAAAAGAACTGCATTGGATATAGAAGAGGCAGAAATATTCTATAATAGTTAAGTGTTGCTTAGTGTGAATAATTCTATTAAATTACCAAGCCCTAATTGGCAGGTGAGAAAGTAGAATTATGTTAAAAATTTTGATAACATAGTTGTTAGCCCTAATTGGAACCTTAAAATTAAATTTTGAACTAACTTATTTTATTTCAATTTTGGCTTCTTAGCCACTTCTAGATAAGCCCTTCAAGGCAACCCTATAAAATTCCTCTTTTAGTGAACTACATAAAATATAGTCAAAACATATTACACTAGTTATTAGCCACCGAAGCTTGGATTAAAATCTCAGTTCTCTTTGTAGGATTTTTTTAGGTTTTTAAAGCTTTTTAGTTTTGCTTTTTTACTTACTTAGGTATTTTGACTTAAGCCTTGTTCAAACCAATGCGTTTTTCATTCGCATGACGGACAAGGTTATAAAACGGGTGATGATTTTACTCTAGCCATAGCTAGAACAAAAATTTTTATTTCATGGTAAAAGGACACTTTATGGCCCTCAAAATTTTTTTTTACTTTAAATTTTTGTTGTGCTTATTCTAAAAGGGATAAGAAAATCATTATTCCCTATCCCTTTTAATATAAATACAACAAAAATTCCAAATACAACACAAATTTCCATTAGAACTAAAATTTAAAATACAACAAAAATTTCAAACACAACAAAAACTTTGAAGGCCATAAAGTGTCCTTTTACCATTATGAAACAAAAATTTTTGTTCTAGCTATGGCTAGAGCAAATACATCACCCGTTTTACAACCTTATCCGTCGTGCGAATGAAAAACGCATTGGTTCGAACAAGGCTTTACGCACCTCAAAACTACTTTTGATCATTTGTAAACTAAAACAAGCAATTTTATTGAGCCAAGTTGTTTTATTATGTAAGACCTTCAAGTCCTAAAGTCTAAAGTCAATTTAGAAATGAAGTATTTTTTATTCCTGTCCTTTGTGAAGAACATATAGCAATTTTTTATCTTCAAGCAGCCCTTTTGAGCATAGCATATGAACAGTTTTATCGTTAAGGTGGCTATAGACTACAACTAAAAGTGGACAACTTGTGCTTCCTTTTCCATATAAAAACCTGTTTTCTGGGACTTTTCGGGTAGATATTAAACATGTTTGATATTTTTCTGATTTTAAATGAATAATTACTTGTATACTAACTTAATCCATTAGAAAAAATACAAAATAAATTTGATTATTTAACCTGGAAAAAAATCTTTGCAGTACAAGCCCACACATAGTGCAATCCCACCTTTTGATATATCATATGGTAGAGACCGATGTGCACAACTCGAAGAAAAATTGAAAAATGAATTTTTCTTTGAGTGTATTAGTGGAGAGCATGTAAAAATCAGAAAAATATCACACATGTTTAATATCTACCCGAAAAGTCCCAGAGAATAGGTTTTTATATGGAAAAGGAAGCAGAAGCTGTCCACTTTTAGTTGTAGTCTACAGCCACCTTTAGTCTCATTCTCACCGTATGGTAAGTAAACACTTAAAATCTATAACTAAAAGACATTTCATATATGTTGCACATTTTGAGGGTAATATTATGACTCTTATTATGTTCTTAACTATCTTTCTCCCTCTGAACCAAAACAATTGATTCTAAACCACGTTCCTGCTTTGTAGTGTGGTGCTTTTATTGGGGGAAGTAGTGATGAGCGAAATTGGTCTTGGTCTTGCGGTCTTGGTCTTGGTCTTACAAATTTTGCAAGACCAAGACCAATATAGTTTTCAGTTTAACAAGACCAAGGCCAAGACTCAACTCTGCAAGACCAAGACTCAACTTTGCAAGACCAAGACTGATTTGTGCAAGACCAAGACTTATTTGTGCAAGACCAAGACTCATAACAAGACTTTTAACGAAGTAATTGCTAAAAATACTTAGTAGATCCCCGAGCGAACTTTTTAATGTGCTGTTTTATTTTATCGAGAATAGAGTTTTAGTGTTTATCAAAACATTTTAAATAATATACTTACATATTTTTGATTAAGTTTTGATTGAAAACACAGTTATTTAACACTGCTAAACACTCATCTACGGCTCACGCTGACACGTAAGTTTTCAAGACCAAGACTTATTTGTGCAAGACCAAGGCCAATACTAAAACTGATAATGCAAGACCAAGACCAAGATATAAACGTCAAGACCAAGACCAAGATCACTAGGGGGAAGTAAAGATTTTTCAAAAATTAGCGAATATTGCTTATTTTTCTTTATGGCGCAAATGCCTCTAAGCTGAGGTTGTGAATAAAAGCAAAACAAAGCTGTAAATAATTTTGTTCCAAAAAATAAGTTCTATTAATACAAATCCCAATTTCAAAAAGTCTAAGAAAATTTGTTTCCTCAGACAAAAGTAAATTTTATTCTAAAAATGAAATATTATATTGCTTAAACCAATTTATATTGTTTTCTTGAAATATATAAATAAAATGCATTTATGACATGATCTTATTTTTATTAGTTTCCTTACTAAGTCCTAATGACTTAATTTATATTAGTTAACACAAGGATAACTGAAGTTACACATTTTTCAACGGTAAACACTTTTAATAGTAGGGATTATACTATTTTTGTTATATCTTGTAACTAGATTTAAATCAATATATAAATAAAGTAATTTGATAAAAATAAATTTTTCTTGGAAAGACGATTTTGAAATGAAAAAAGACGAAATTGAAATTGAAAAAGACGAAATTGAAATGAAAAAAGACGATTTTGAAATGGAAAAGGACGAATTTGGAGTTGAAAACCTATATACGATTTCAAGAATTTAGTTCTTATGAGAATATATTTATTCTCATCCTTTGTTCTTTGTCTGCAAATTCTAAAACTGCATATAATAATTTTATGCAAAAGTATTTACAAGGTATTTATTGAATATTTATTGGTTATTATTATATTGATATTGATATATTGATTTTATATTTGATTTTAATATTGATTAAATTTATCTTAATTTAATTGTGAAGGCTTTATAGTACAGCCTGCAAAGGTTTAGTAAGAATCCATCATCTAGGAATTCAACTTTGGCATTTCTAGTTTTACCTGTGACAGCTTATAGACTGTAAGTAGTAGATACTATATCTAGATATTCGATGATGCAAAGGGCAAGAAATATCAGTCCTGATTTCTTATATTTGGTTTTTAATCTTTAACTTTTAGCAGATTATACTGCTTGATATTCTTTTCTTTTAATTTTTCCGGCTAACCCAGTAAAATTCTTGTACTTGGTGATCTTAATTTTGATGTGACTTTTAGTTTTTTGTTAAGTATCATTGACTTTCATATTTCCAAAGTATCCTCGTATCATTACTTGGAACGGGTATTTGCTTAACCAAAGGACTGAAGAACTAGAAGTCTTTCTACGAACAAATAACATATGTAGATCAGCACTTATATATAAAACATATTTTTCCCACATAAATTTCATTAGTCAAAGATATTAAGCTCTACTGGGCCACCCATCCCAGTAAATGAGCGAGAAGTGGATCCGCAATTCTAATTAGAAATGACGTACAACATTATCAACAAGTGAATATACATAGGTGAGAAATATATATCAGGAGAGGCTTACTTTGTTAGATTTTTATTGCACTATTGAAAACAGTTAGGTCATTATAATATACAAACTTTTTATAAGAAAACATTCATAATTTAAGGAAATAAAATAAAAAAACCAATTAATGTTGGCGTTTTTTAAGAAAGAAGCGAAAAACGTTAAAAGACGCCCGGGATTTTTACCAACGATTCTACTTAAAAGTTTTTTTCTTCGCCATTTGTAATTATTTTTAAATTTTTGCTTTTTTAATGCTAGAAAAAAATTGTTTTTTTTACTCATGTTTAAATAGATTCAAAAGTTATAAATGATCGAGTGCGTGGGACTAAGAAAAATGTCTGAAAAATTCAAGAGGCTGTAACATGAAAACGAAAAATGTACGACCCCCGCATTTTGTATTTTTTGTCGACGAAATTTTATTTACTCCCTACTCTAAGCATTTAATCAACCAATCTCGGGACACCCTGTATACTAATCAACCACAGTTTGTTAGCATTTTTATTAAGGTTTTTTATTGAGGGAGACAACATTTAACACACGGCATAGGATTCAAGATTTGTCTCAAATGTAATGAACTAGTATGTGCCATAAAAGAACAGAAGTGCAGTATCCACTGTCCTTGTAACCTTATGACATCTAGTCTAGTATAGATACTACACGAACATACAAACAGTTTCATAATTTTAAAAAGGTCACTCAATATAAGATAGATGAAGAAATAGATTAAAAATTTAATCCAAGGAACGCTCAGGGAATAGATGGAATATCACCAGGACTATTCAAACAATTATCACGAAAGGCAATCATCATGTCAACATATTTATTTAATGCTTCCTTAAGATTAAAATACGTTCAACCAACTTCAAAACGGCAGAAATAATTACTATATGGAAAGCAAATAAAATGCCACATTTACCAACTATTTCGAATTTATTTTAAAAATTACTATTCAAAAGACCAGATCACTAGTGGTTATTTCGAACTTTCAATTTTAGTTCCGAAAAAATCACTCAACAGTCGATCAAGAACACCGAGTTACAACCACTTTTGAACAAGCACTTGAAGAAGAAAAGTATTGTTCTGCTGTGCTCTTGGGTGTATCCCAGGCATTTAATAAGATCTGTCACAAAGGACTCATCTTTAAAATGAGCAACATTCTACTCCAAAATATTGTCAATTACTCGAACCATATCTATACGATCGCAAGTTTAAGGTTATAAATAAACTTTTTCTGATTTTTATCAAACAAAAGCCAGAGTTCTACAAAGAAATGTACTAAGACCCTCCTCTATTTACTCTACATTGCCGATGTACCTATAGCAGTAGATGCTGACGATACCATTATTTTGTCAACGGATGAATCCCAAACCAAAGCGGTTGAAAAACTACAACTAGCATTTGATAAAGTTAGCAAATGGACAAGGAATTGAAAAATTAAACTCAAAGAGTGAAAGTCAACACACGTTACCTATATGCACCGCCTGCATATAAATAGGGCTTAAAAGGGCTCAAATACCCCAGGCTGAATCAGTAAAGTATCTTGGACTTCACCTAGACTCCAAATTGGAAGGAAAAGAGATTAAATTTAAACATCACCAAATGTATTGCTTAATAGCCCACAAATATTTAAATATAGGTCAACCAAGTGATTCAGGAATGCGCAAAAAACCGCAAAAAACGCTTACTTAGACACAGAAACGCTGAAGCTATTCCAATTCCTTGATATTACCCACGAGATTAGGTGGCTTAAGCGGATTAAGCCACTTGAGCTGACGTAAAAACACAAATATATAAAACATAACAAATTGTAACGGACCCCTGTTCACATCAACTTGGTTGTTGACCCCTGAACAACTTGTTTGTTTCATAAGTGCATTTTTGTCAACGGGATTTTCATAAGTTTCCCGTTAGCAGGAATCTATTTTGAAACAAGCAAGTTGTTTTTCACGGGGAAAGAGTTTTAGTCAGCCCGCGTAAGGATTTTATAGAAGGCAAAGCCCTGGTAGTTGGGGCTTTGACCGACCTTGCAGTAAAATTTTAGTTTGAAGAGTCTGAATTGGTTGGTGTTGTAGAAAGCACGAAGTACTTGCTGAAAAAGGGGTTAAAAATTTTTTGAGTAAAGCTTTCAAATAAATGCAATAAGTCTTCATTAAATTTAATTTAAATATGTAAAAATGTCTTCTTGATACTATCGATAAATTAAGCTAATAATGAACATATTTAATAAATTGAAAATTGACATGAACTGTACGTATTGTTCCGAATTAATAGTTTAATAAGTTAAAAGCTTATTAACATTTATTCTATACTAAAAGAGAAAAAAACACCAAAAAAAAAGTTTTAAAGTTTTGAAAAAGTCATTTTTTTGAAAGAAATTGAAAGAAAAAATAGTAAAAGTAAGTGATTGAGAGGGCGCGAGTGACTTGTTTTGGTATAAGAAATTAAAGGAAAATTGTAAAAGTGTAAGATATTAAGTTAAATTGCGCAGACTAAATTCCAATAAAATATTGAAAATCATAAATTAATTAAAAAGGTGTTTTATTTAATCAAAGAACAAAGTGACACATTTTGTTTTATTTTCGTCGTCATAAATGCTTTTCTCAGTAATAAGAATTTGTTTGGAGAAATAACGTGAAAGGTGTCGAAAGGAAAACTTTAATTTAAAAAAAAGAAAAGGTTTTTTTTTATTTTAATACTTAATTATAAAAAAAAACAAATCCTCAGTGAATTTTATGGGAACAAAACTGAAGATTTTTTTAGTTTCGCATTTAAATAGTTGGCTGTCGAGGAGTTTTAGGAGCAAGATATAAATATGAGAAGACAAGAAAGAAAAGAAAACTAGGGAAAATAATTTTCATAACTTCTTAATCATAATTTTAGTTTTATACTTAATCTAATTAATTATATTTTAAAAAAAAGGGAAAAAGTTAAAAGGCTTTTAGTATAATATCAACAAAAAAAAAGATATTTCCTTTCCAGGAGAATTTCCTGGGCCCAACAAACCTGAAGTAAAGAACAATGCTGAGTAAGCAAACTTTAGTTTGGTTAATATTTTTCTACCTATTGATTGTGTTTCTTTTTTCTTTTTTTTTCTTTCTTTTTATATAAATTCTTAAATTTAAAGATGATATTTCCTTTTTTAGTATAATTAATTTAGCAGAGTAAAGCACGGTATATTTTTTTATTAGATAGTTTTTTCCGCTTTATTGTTTTGGCTTAATTCTAGATTTTGGTTGGAATTATAATTTTATTATAATAGTCGATCCCTATAGTTTTTTTTATTTTTATTTAACTAAGATTTTTCTATGATTTTGTTGTTTCTTCACAATGTTTGAATAGAACTTTTTATTCCTTTATATTTTTTTGTTTTCAGGTCAGCCGGTCCGGCCAGAAGATGGACAAGCATAGGGGCTTAACTCCCTTGTCTCGATTTCCTTTTGCTGCTTTTTGTTTCGAGCCTAGCGCTCGTTCGTTCGTTCGCACAATTATTTCACATGTCAAGCATTAGTATGTCCTATGTATGATATAATGCAAACACCTATGAGCTTTTCGGTAAAAAAAACTATATAAATTAGAAGTTTAATGTCATTAAATTCTAAAATTGCCTTTCCATAAATAACAAATTTTTTTTATTGCTGAACTAACTAACTTTAATTAATCGTATATAAATTTAAATCTTAGCCTTTAGTTTCCAAAATATAGTATCCATCTATATCCACATATACAATCCAATTATCCTTAAGAATAAGATTAATATAGATTCAGGTTTTACTAAGTGTTCATATTTCATTTTAATTATAGCTTTTGAATAATTATCCCTTAAAGTTATAAAGTATCTCTATAACTAATATTGTTTACAAATAGATAACCTTTTTCTTGTTTTTTTTTATTTTACTTTTTTTTGTACAATATTTTTCTACTTTTAGTTCAAAAATTATTTCAGCTTTTATCTACCATTGAATTTGTATTTGTCTAGCATTTATCCCATGTTAATGATTTGTTTTTAAGTATACAATGGTAATAAATAACTTTCTTATAATAAAAAGATTTCAAAAGTTTGTTTATATACAAATACTTATATAATCAAAATATTTTCTCGAATCCTTTTTCTTTTTCATAGAATAAACTACTCAAAATTAAGTTGTTTCAGTTTTATATTTCTTTTGATTTTTTGCTACTAATTAAGGTATTTGGTATATTAACACCTTTCTTAAAGCTGAAAATAATTTTTATCCTGTATCTTGTATTTTCCTTAATTTAATTTATAATTTTCTTCAGAATATCTATAGTTTTTGCGTTGTTTCCTTTTTGCAAATTTATTCCGTGTAACAAGTAATTTTACTTAATAGGACGATAAGCTGAGAAAAATCGATTTGCACCCTAATGTGGGATAATTTGAATTTACTTTTTCAAGTTCCACTTAAATTCATAAGGAAAATACAAAAAGAAATTATAATAATAAAATATTGAACAAAATATTGAAAAAACAAAAGTTCAGGTTCTTTTTCTGAATAATTTGATAGGATCCCATGGCCATTGAAATATTATGCTCTTGCTTTTTAGACCTGAGCGATATGTGAATATATTTTTACTTTATACAATTAAAATTTTATTCTTATAAAATACTTGTCAATTTTATTACTAAAACTCTTAAATACATAAATCTATACGGACTACCTATTGAATTCATTCAGAGTGCTGGGCTGAAAGCGCAGCTGGCAAAATGTAAAATTATTACAAAAAAATATGTTTAGATTAGCTATTCTCTTCCTTCTGTATCATCTGTAATCATCTATTTTGTCTTTATATTGCTTGCAAAATGTCCTAAGAATGCTATTCTAGCTCCGAGGATTCTTTTCGCATTGATTTCTTCATACCATAATTTAGTATTTTAAGAACGATAATATTCCATAATTTTTCAAGTATACAAAAAAATGACTGAGAAGGTATTCTTTGGCCTTAGGATCGCGGAGTATTATACAAATCAAGGGCTCGATATTTCCTTTCTTCAACGACTTGAATTCACACCAAGCTACATATTTAAGAAAATATGTACAGTTCTGTCAAAGTTTAAAAATGTAATCTATTTTTACAACAACAAAATTTAATATTGTTTTTCTTAATTTTAAGTATTTGATAACAAAAAAAAACTTCCTAAAAACAAAAAAAATATTTACCTTAGATAACTTTGTTTTTTTATTTTTGGGTTTTCTTTGTTTTATTTAATTCTCGTTTGTTTTAAATTTTACTTATATAGATTTTTAACAAACATTCTTAAGAAAATATTTATTTTTTAAAAGTGAAAAGAAAACCTTTATTGAAATAATTTTATAATTAACAAACCTCCGTAAAACTTATAGAAAGAGAAAAAAACAAATAGTTGATAGTTTCTTTAGTAAAGATATTTGCATTGCCAGGTCATTTCCAAATCTGATGTCATTTTTTTTATAGAAACAATATAATATATATTATATTATATCTCATTTAATGATTTCGGTTACATTTAGTATCATAAATTAAAGTTAATTAAATTAAATAGTAAATTTCTAAATGTTTCCCATAATAAATAAGTAAATGAAAAACTTAAGAATTAGTAATTAGATTACGAATTTCTATTAAAATATCAAAACTATTTAAGCGATTTAACATCTACTGGAACTTTTTTATTATATTCACAATTAGCTATTAAGTTATTTGTAAAAAATTTATTTAGCTTATTGTTTTCTGTAAAGCTTCAAAAAGACTCTTGATCGAGGCTTAATCCGTAGGTAGAAGGCTAGAAATCATAACAATACTTAGATCTATCTTAAGCTGCCGAAATAGCATTTAACTTAACTTTAATTTTGACCATAAATGACCAAAACGGCCCCCTCTAATCAATCATTTTCAAATTAATTTTTTTTTTAAATTACTTTTATTATAATATTACATCAAAATAAAAACGTTTCAAGAATTTATAGTTGAGTATATTTTAATTATAATCACTTTGAATTCATCCATATTCATTTATGGGCTAAAATATAAAATTTTTGAGTCCAAAGTACTAGGAAAAATTGCAGATATGTGATAAGATATTTCTCGCCATGAAAAAAATATAATTAAGTTAGATAAAAAGCAAATAAAATCTCAAGGAAAATATTGATACTAGAAAACGTTTTGTTCTAATAAAATTACGTTTTCTGGTATACCACTAACTTTTGATAAATTATATCACATTAATTAAATATGTAAAATATCTTCATTCTTTTAAATAATTTTATATTTATCTTAAAATGATTGAACATACATACATAATCTAGATTATAAACATTGTATAGCAATTTTAATTTAAATTAATGAAATATTTTTGAATAAATAGATTTACTAGTCTTAAAATGTAATAAAATTTCCTATGAACAAAAAATATTATAATACAAAAGTTGTTGTTATTGCTTTTATATTTCAAAATATTTTCAGACTTTTTTTAAAAATTCAAAATGTTAACAAAACAGCTGAAATATAGAAGTGACTTCAAAAAGTTGTATTACATTTGGTTTTTACTATACAAAGTATAAAAATATCTTAGCCTAAGTTTTTTTTCTATCAAATTTTTAAATGCAAAACTAATTTCAAGAAAAAATACATTAAAGAGTTGACAAAAAAAGTCTTTATAATGCATAAATTTTAGTTATCTTCATATTGTGTAAAAACAGTTTGATTTAAACTAAATTATTTACACAATTCGCATTATGGCAGCCTACACAATGATTTGCTTCAAAAAGCCTAAAAAACGTTTCGAAAAAGTTATATGTGTTTTCAAATTATTCATGATAGTATCTTAGTACAAAATCTAACTAAACATTATATTAAATTTAGATCATTATTTTTATTTATTTTATGTGAATAGTTTGAATATAATAAAAAGAAATATATGATATATGTAGTTGAATAAAAATAATAATCATATTTATAAACAAAATAAAATTATTTTAAATATTAATACTAATAAAAAATTATGTAAAAAAAAATTATTAACTATTTATAAAAAATTATTACAAGTTAAACCTTTGTTGTTATTTAGGCTTAAGTTTTAGGTTCAATTATTGAAAATACAAATGGTATACAACCAAATTTAATGAGGCATCCATGAAATAATAATGCTGATCCTTCCCAGCCTTTAACTTTAGTAATTAAAGATTTCGTTTGGCATTTACAAGGATTTACTTCAGGAGCTGCCATACTGAAAAATAATGAATCAGATTTTATTTTTAAATATAATAAAATATTTTACCAAGCATCTGAATTTGTTTTTTCTTTTTCTCTATTTATTTTACGTCTTTTATCTAAAATTTCTTGTACCTTCTTATGAAGTTCTGCGGCTTCATTAGGAATATTCTTTTTTGGCTCACTTTGATAATCAGTAAAATCACAAGAATAAATAAATCCATTTACTTCAGTTCCATACTCTGAGTAATTAATCAGTTCATAGCATTTTGTTACCTTAAATTATTTAAACAAAATTTAAGGTAAGATTAAGTAAATTTATAGTCAAGAAATAAAGTTTAAGTTAACACTGTAATACGAGGATTATACCGATACATCTTTTCGGTATCTAGTACACCGCAATTAACTAATATAAAAATATTTAAAGGATTTAAAAACTTACTTCATCAAAAAATATTACGGCATGCCTTGGAGATACATATTTGCAATGATCAATTAAACTTAAATTAACATCACACCCTGGACCATTACCAATTGTAAAAGTTCTATATCGCATACAAAAAGAATCCTCTATTTTATACGATGCAAACCATCTAAAATAATCAAAAAATTTTAAATATTAGTTCTTAAACATAAATAAAAAGAATATAAATTACCGATTGTTTTCAACAATATTACCAACGTATGTTAAAACAGATCTAGCTCGAATTTTTGAAGACATTGCAGTCATTTCGATTCGCATTGAAATTTCTTTTGCTTTATCCTCATCCGTTTTAATTGCAGGCTGATATTTATCATAATCATCAATGCCATCTATATCCTTTAATTCAGTAAATGTCTTTGCAATACGTTCAATATCATCTTGTGTTAAAATTTCACTTGGTAATAGCAATTTTTTATTCTTATCTTGTTTACAAATATCCCTAATTTCTTTGGCTGCCGTCCTATTACGATACTTATTTACTATATCTGGATTTTCAATTATAATTTCTTGTAATCTTTGGAATGCAAGCATTTTTATTAGATTAACATCAAGGTTTCTTAATTCAAAATCAATTTTTGAATCATCAAAATAATAAATATCGTCTTCACATTTACTATCATAATTTTGATCTTCTATTTGTGTTTCTTGTGAATCTTCTTCTATAATAATTTTCTCGGTACTTTCTTCAAAATATGTATTAGTGGAATCAATATTGGATTCATTACTTTTTATTTCTTCATCATCACTAAATTCTTCATGAATTATAATGTCATTTTCATCAAAATCAGTGATCATTTCTTTTTCATTATCAATGTTTTCCTTTTTATTACCATTAATAATTATGTTTTCATTATTATTAACAATAGATTTTTCTTCACTAATTATTTCATCTATTTTGTTAACATTATCAATTTTTTCTCTAGCTTCTTTAAAGTCTTTTAAAGTCTGATTAGCCATATCGAACAATTCACTGTCAGTAGGAGCTTTCAAATTTTGAACATAATTTTCACGGGTTATGGCTTCATAGCGTAGTGCATCTTTCATTGATGGTAAAAGTGTTGGAGGATTTGAATAATGATAATGAACCATCGGAGGTATTTCGGCCTTATCACGAGGTTTTGGAGCAACTTTATAACGAAATGGTGGATTTTCTGAATATACACGTCGAAAAAATTCATTTTTAACAGTTTCCTGATCTACAGGACCACTAAATCTATTCCAAAGCTTTACACGTTCAGTTGCAGAAATACTATTAACAAGCTTCCAATCCTAAAATTAAAAATATAGTCAATCATTACGAAATCAAACTAAAAACAAAACACCAAAATATTTTATAAGCAATACTTACAACAAACACTTCTGGATGATTCGGGCACATCCAAAAGCCAGAAGGTAATGAAGTTAATGGTGGATCCAAACAATCCTTATAAAATAAAAAATAAAATTATAAATTTAGATATTATAGTTTTAATGTTACTTGATGAAAATATAGGCTACAGTAATCGCATGCAACTAAAGGTGCTTTTTTACATGATTTGTTACAATTAAAACATGTTCTAGCTGGCAATGGAACCAAACCTTGAGCATCTAATTCATAAGGTTTGTATTTATTTGAAGTACGTCCAATTTTTTTTGATCCATTTTTATTGGGATTATTTTCACCTTAAATTTAAATTAATAATTCAAATAAAAAACATACAAAATAAAAAATTATACCTTTATCAGTACCAGGAAAACGAAAATTCATTTTTAATTCTCGTGGCAGTTCAAATTGCCGTGGATTTAGAACAACTGCTGCTTTAATTAATTCATCTAATGGTGTTTTTTTTCTATTTGGATCATATAATTTACAAATATAAGGTGATAATTTATTATTAATTAATTTATCTTGTGCACTGGTATCACTTGACAATGATATATGGCTACTACTTCTTTTACGTAAATTACGAAATTTATATGGTGCTATATTTTCAATTTCACTACCTGGGGTCGTTGGACGAGATTGATCTGATTCAACTAATCTTCCAACTGTACGTTCTGTGAATCCTGATTCTATAAAAGGTGGTTTTAAATTCATACGGCATGTATGACAAAGCCATTGTCCATGTGGTATATCTTCTTCATTTAAAGGTGGGTCACTTTAAACAAGAACAAAAAGAAACAAAAAATAAAGAAAGGAATTTTACTTATTTAATTTTCAAAAGATTGTTAAATTTATTACTGGCATTGTAAATGAAAACTTGAAGGACATCGATCACAGCATATCAAATCACCACCTTCATGACAGGAATCGCAAGAGTCATGATTATGCCCTTTACCTGGTTTTTTATAATAAGGATGTTTGGGAACATTTTTGGATGTAGATTTAATATTCTCATCTTCAGGCTTGGTAATTTTCAGAATTTCCTTAAATATAAAAAATATTTAACTAAATATTTACAAAACTTTAAAAATATAAATGTAACGAAGCTGATATAATTCTAATTTTACTGCCATATATTATTTGCTCTAACAAAAATATTAAATGTGGCCAGTTTAAAATAAATTCAATATATGAAGAAGGTTCTAATTGAATTATAAATCCTAAACGGTTCTTATACAATGGAGTTAATCCTTTGAAAATAGCCATTAAATTATTATTGAGCTTTCTAGTTTGGAGAATCAAAAATTACTTAAACATTTTAAATAATTTCAATGCATAAATAATTTTAACTTTTATATGCGTGACTTGTACTAACAGTTTTAAGTTTCTCTATGTCTAATACATTAATTATTCTTTAATGTTTAACAAATAATTGTTTCTTATTTGGTTTACTAACATAAACGTTAGTTCCATAGCTTAAAATATTATTTAAAACTCTACTAAATTTTATCATACCTGCATTATAGCACTATGTGTATTAAAGTCGAACTCTTTCGACATTTTGTGCTCTGTTGATTTAAGTAAAAACCGAATGACACAAATTTAAACTAGTAATATAATAAAATATAATAATTTTTTTTTTTTTTGTTAATACGTCAGACAAAAGATTCTTTTCACCAATTATATGATAAATTAAATCAAACACAATTTAGTAATTTAAACATAATTCACAAAATCATATATCTAAAGACATTATTACAAATTTTAGATCAAATTTGGCATCTAATGAAGATAGCACCGTTTGGTATGAAAAAATATTCCCCACGGGAAATTTTGGGTGCTGTCACCCAAGGTGCGCTATATTATATACTTGGTGCATGTCTACATTAGCGATTTGGACAGCGAACTGGAAAGCGAATTGGAAAGCGATCTGAGGTGCGGTTACATTCAGAAGTATATTCACCGCAATAATTATTTGACAGTTTTATTGGACGAATTATATTTGATTTAAAAGTATATTATTTGGAGGTAATTTTATTTTTGAATTGATAATAATATATAAAAAATGCCTTTAAAAAATTTATAAAACTTACGAATACACCTCTTTATTTTTGCAGATAGTTTTGACATTTTTTTTAATTATGTGGTCAAATGAGGATATTCTGAGATTAATTGAAATGTATCACGACAATGACTGCCTTTGGAATTTCAAAAGCCGAAATTACAAAAAGGTAGATTTGAAGATTATTACATGGGAAAAGATTAGAAGCGAAAAAAACAAAAAACCGGTTGCCAAAAAACTTAGTGTGATTGCTGTTATAGTGCTGCTATATGGGATAGTGGATATATGGGGTTTTACCTAAAATAAGTGTGAATAGAAAAACTATAAAGCAAAAAGCTTACTCCTTTTAATATATTAAAAATTACATTTAAAAGAAGCTATTCAAATAAGGGCTTGGTTAACCTTACGAAGTTTTTAAATAGAGAACCACTTTCATTAAAAGCATCTTTTGACAAATGGGCTTCCAGATCATAATCTTGCCTTTTCAACAAAAAACTATTCACCCACGGCCGTGGAGAACGTTCTAATTTTCTCATAACCTCTAACTCCGTAACTGTTAAAACTATTACGATTTTTATTATTTTGGCGAATTTTTCTATATTATTTAAGGACACATTCATTTTTAAACATAATTTCTTATATATGAATTACTATTTTTAACCAAACTGACTTAAAACTTTTAGAACTAAAATATAATTCGTCCAATAGAACTGTCAATTAATTTTTGCAAATATATATACTTCTGAATGTATAAATCTGGAAAGGAAAATCTGGAAAGCGATCTAAGGCGAGGTTACACTCACTAGTTTGTTTGAGTTTGACATTTCGATTGAAAATATATAATTTATGCTTTCTAAATAGTTTTATTATATTAAATTGACTTACCATAAATAATAATGCATTATAAATGCAATAAAACTAGTTTAAAGGTACAAATTGTATTTTTTGAATGACTTGTAATGTAATTATTGCGGTGAATATACTTCTGAATGTAACCGCACCTTAGATCACTTTCCAGTTCGCTGTCCAAATCGCTAATCTAGACATAGCCATACCCGTCCTCCACCAAATTTTTGAAGTGGAACCAAAATCGGCGTACTGGTTACCAGATTTTCAACCCTGATATATATATATATTATTTTTTTACGTGTGGATATATATATATATATTTTCATGTGGCAAAATATACATGTATGTATATATGTATATTTTATATATATTTTCATATATATATGTATGTATATAAAAATGAAAATCTGGCGATAACATACGAATAAGTTTTGCTTCCGTCGTGCGTCATCTTGACACACTCACTTTTTTTTATTTAAAGCACTTCTAATTCCTGTTATATGTGATTATCTTTGTGCCACATAAGATTTAAAAGACATTTTGGCCGAAATAAGTCTTAAAAAGTGAAAATTCTTTATAATTTGCTTTTGACTTAAATGTCCTTTAATTTCGTTCGAGATAGCTGGATATTACAAATATCTGGAATTAGAAGTGCTTTAAATAAAAAATATTAAAGAAATTTCACTTTTTAATATTAATTTTTACTGATAAAAATAAAAACATCAAAATGACAGCTGTTCCAAATGATACTAGAATGAAAAAAATGTACTAGATTGCTACTTTTGGACCATGGACGGTCCATGGTTCATAATAAAGAAACAAACACCCTGCAAACATTTTTACGAAGCTTCGCTCGCCACGTATCAAAACGCGAACTGTTAGAAAAGTACAAAATATGCCAAAGAGTGAGAAGAACCCAGCGGTGAATTTCCCCTTCATAAAAATGTATGAATGTATTATTTTCGTCAGAAATGAAAACTTGCCTTTCTTGAACCAATTCGGATACGAGTCTATCAATAATGTCGAGAAATGTGTTAACCCTGAAAGTATCACTTGCAGTCATTCTCATTTCTTCATCGGGTGGTTCATCATAATTTTTTTTTCTTATCGGTTGTCTTTTTTCCATGTCTTTTGTGAACTGCTTCGACGCGCTCAATTCCATCGCTTTTTGTCGAAGTACTTGAAATTTTCTCGTTGATCTACAAAAAACTTGCGAAGAGATTCATAAAGATCAACTACAGTAATCAAATCTACGGTAGATGACTGAATTTGACCATTCACTTTTCTAAATTTACTAAAATCAATATTTATTAAGGACACATTGTCATACACATACATGCATATTTAAAATTATTAAATACCTATTAAGCTACAGAAGACAGTAGATATAGATTAATTTTATTTGAAATATTTTGTAATTATCATTTGACGCTTAACAACTTTGTAATAGGCGGTTTACATCGGCAACGAAGCCATAGTTTCGAAACCACCAAAGTAGATGGTTTCAGAAGAGGGTTTACACCGGCCGGCGTAGTACGGAAACTATGTTAGTGAAATGAAACTCAAATGTCAATATATTGCGGAATTTGAGGTTAAGTGTTCAATTTTTTCTTAAAGTAAGTGATCACTCTATTATTATTGTAGATTAATATATTATTAATTTGATGTTATATAAGTGGATAATACCCATTCTACACCGAAGCTTATACTCATTATTACAATACAACGACGGAAATTTTGTATGGAGAAATGGGTACACGCATATTAAGCATGTCGCAATTTTGTATAAAATACAACCTTTGAAGGGCTTCATAAAGGAAATTTTGCCATCTATTGTGAATTGGCAGGTTGTCCAACATTAAAAATCCCCCTATTTATCTGTCAAAAAGGAATTAAATGGTATATATAATAGAGAGAGAGAGATGTATGAAATAAAATTCTCGCACGACGACGACGCCAGATTTTTTTATAGAATAGAAAGATATTTTATTTCTATATTCTAGTATTAATTCAAATGGCAATTATATTTTGTTGTAATATTGCATATTAATGTGAGCTGTTATATGCCAGCCATATTATTAACTATACTTGCATAAATTATTTAAAAAGGTACTACTTTTGCTGATTTTTGATCAGCACCAAAAACTGAATAATCATTACTATATCCCAATCAAATGGTTTTACAGATTTCTTGGTCAAATAAATAAAATAATAAGTGTTTCCAATAATGTTTTAATTAAAACAAAATAGTTTTGTTTTCGTTAAGGTTCTAACTTAAGTTTGTATCACATTAAGTTATATGGAACATATTTTTAACTGCTTGTAATTAAATTTTATTTAGTTGTCCGTTCTTATTATTGAGTGCTTAACTGGAAGGCTGCCTTTGGAAAAATTACTGTTTGTGAGGCACTCATCGAAACATTTTTTTTGGTTTGCTTCCATAAACAAAAAATAAAAAAATCAACAAATATGGTCTTGAAGTTAACTTAAATAGAAAAAGGCATTTTAAAATTAACAAAATTTATTTTAGTGTACAGTGAATAAAAACTTTTCTTTAATTCTAATTTACCTAACATTTGTTGATTACAATCACTTTTTGATGCTGGTACAATAAAAAATATAAACGAATTAATAAAATTATTAATGATAATAGCCTTAGAAAAACAGTAGGTAAAAGTATTACCGATTTGATAAGTATAAAGTATTTGACAGATTTCACTAAAAATAGCAATTGCGAAATCTGACCTCGAAAATATTTTGGTCTTCGTTCATTATACAAACCTACGGAAACCACCTTTCAAAGGCACTCTGGAAACAACAATGCAATAGTAGTTTCGTCCGAAATTATTATACAAAACATGCAATGGTGGTTTTCACACCATGGTTTCGTTGCCGGTGTAAACCGCCTATAACACATTTACAAAGGCTCCGAAACTTCTTAGTTCCATTTAGCCATAATCCATTCAATGTATTCAATGTGGAATGGAAAGAAAAAGGAAAAATATCTTGTAGATTTCTTTCTGAAAAAAAAAATGAAATCGTATCAAAGAAATTTTTCTGATTTTTGTAAGACAGTAAAAAAAAAATCGGTCCCCAAATTTGTCGCCCTAGGCTCGAGCTTACTCAGCCTACTGGTAAATCTGCCACTGGACTATGTGCATAGAATTTGTGCACGTGTGAGATAGAGGCCTATACATTGTTGCTTGTGTATTTGCTTAGCTTCACTAATATGTATTGCCTAAGAAATTCATATAGAAATATGAAATGAAAAAGAATAATATTTTATTTTATAATTAATTTTACATAAAATTTTTGAAATTTTTTTTTTATTAATTGGGTTATTTCTTTTCATTATAGTTCAAATTATGTACAAAAATTTTGCAATTCCAGGTGAAATATATAAATTTCTTAATTTCAGGAATATATTCATTTTTTAACTATATTTTCTGAGTAAGAGGCATTAATTTTGTTTTACCATTTAGTGAAAAATGTATTGAGTCACTCAGAAGCCAATGTGGATAAGTCCAAAAAGTCCAAATTGAGAAAATTGATATTTTTTAATACATTCATTTTTAAAATTTCTGGGATATTATTTTGATCAAAAAAGCATATTATTTTGAGCCGAAAAATGAAGACTCTACAATAAAATGAGATATGTTCAAAGTGTGTAAATAGAAATGTAAATATTTATTGGGACAATGGCAGCGTCAAAAAAATTTAAGGACTTATACCTTATACATCTTCTTCCGAGTTTTCTAAATTTTGATCTCCACTTGTTGTTGTTAATGTTTTGCTTTGTTTTATTGGAGGTATATATTTTAATAACTTCATCACATCTTTTTTTGCTTCTTTTGAAATTGTTCTACCATTAGGATACAATAATGACTGCTATATATTTTTTAAGGCTGTTGGTCACCTTGTTTTGGTCTTTTTATGTCAATTTCATGAAAGGTATCATTCTCGTCAAAATTATATTTGAACTTAATGCTACTTGGGTTTGATCTTTCTAGTTTTATCCATCGCATATTAAGCCAATTGACTGTTATAGGGGCTATTCACTATTTTTTCCGCTTGACGTCAAACCTTGCTTCTCCTCCTACCACTCGTATACGTACAAAGTGTAAAATACAATATATGTTTTAAAATGGTGTAGATAATTCTATAAATGTGTGTATTTATTTCAGAGAGCAATGTTTTGACATTTCAATTTATAAAATTTTATAGGTTATGTTACCATAACCTATACTTACTTTTACTTAAATTTTGTAAAATAAAATATTTAGGTGAAAAGAACTAAAATATTTTTAGCTGAAAACACTTAAATATAGAAAAAAATAACTTCAATTTATTTTAAGTTTAAAGTGTTGTTTTTGTGAAAAATTATGTTTTAATCACAAAAATGTCGCAAGGATTTTCCAGTAATATTTGCCATATTTTGCAGGTAAATAGGGTAAGACTAAAATCAAAATTCTTAAAGTTCCAAAATTGAAAGAATTATAAATATTTTTCCCATATTTTTGATTTTAAATATGATCTTAACTTTGACGTATAAACGCAAATTAAGTTTTCGCTCTCCGAATAAAAAAAAAAATATAATTCATAAAAAGACCAGTAAGTACACAAAATTACACCTTTTATTTATTAAAAGAAGGTTGTAAAAATTACAGAAAGCTTGTTTAATTTTCTACTCTCAAATCGCTATCGTTTTCTTTTGTTTTAGTCGCTTACTAATACATACATGCCAAAAAATCATTTTAATTTTGACATCGAGGCGTGCACATCTAAGAAATTTGTGTAAGTGGACTGTAATTAATGAGATAAATTTGCTTAATTATTACCTACGTAAATGCGCAATCACAACTGTGGATGAAGTTAAACACAAATTCACGTCAACCACCAAACAAAGTTTTTGATCAAAACCAAATTGCTAAAAAAAGTGATATATGAGAAAAATGCCAAACATGTCTACCACAAATGTAGACAAAAAAAACATCAAGTGTTTGCTCAGCCTGTTATCGATGACCTGATGTCCGAATAGATGAATTGATGTTTTGGGTTGTTTGATCACCAATACAAATTTAATATTAAATAAATTAAACCACTAAATAACATTTATTTATTGAAAGACAAACTATGTTAACAAAAACAGATATACTGACCTTATGTGTCAGTAACAGCTCTTTATATAGTAAGCTCACAGCCTACATCGCTGTGAGTCTACTATGATTAATTATTGTTTAGCTTTAAACATTTTCGTCCACCTTCGTTGGCCCTGGCGACGAAACATTCGATGAATCTTCAATAGGTAAAGGACATAGTTTGAATATTGGTCGCTTGAACTTGGTAGTACTGGTTCTGACAGTGACGACCCTGACATGACCATCAGCTCCAGGATGACATTCAATTACACGACTTGGCCATTTAGCGGGTGGATATCTTTCATCCATAATGACGACAATAGAACCAATTTTCAAAGGGGTAGTCGGTAAATTCATGGAATATTGCATGAGACAAGTTTCATTCTGACACAAATTGTTCATGAGAAACAATTTGAGAATCTTACATGGCTGCCCTTTTAAAAAATGTGCTGGTGTCAAAACATTTAAATCATCTGGATCATCAATAAATGGAGTTAATGGCCGTGAGTTCAAAATTGCCTCGATTTGGACTAAAATGATAAAAAACTCCTCTGATGTAAGTTTGGTATCTCCAACGACCCTTTTCATTGACTTAAGAACTGCTTCAAATTTCCCTCCAAAATAAGGAGCAGATGGAGGATTGAAAGACCAACGTGTTTCATCTATTGATATTAGAGAAGCAAATTTTGCAAGTTGTATTGATTCTTGCGAAAACAACTTTTTCAATTCACGATTAGCTCCTTAAAAATTTGTCCCACAATCACTATTTAAAATGGAACAAATACCTCGTCGACTGGTGAATCTACGATAAGCAGCAAGAAAGTCTTCAGTAGAATAATCAGTAACCAACTCAAGATGAACTGCTGATGTGCTGTAACAAAAAAGTCAGATACCCAAGATTTTTGAAGACCAATGTTTTTTCCTTTTCGTGCTTTATTAAGAAAGGAGCAGCATAGTCAACTTCTGAATGAAAGAAAGGTCTGTGTTGATTGACTCTAGATGCAACTAGCAATAAGTTGCAAAGAACAACAAAAATAGGTAGACTTATTAAATTTTATTTAGGTTATTTTTTAATTGATTTTTGGGGTAATTAAGGGGATAAAAATCGCGAAAATTATTAATTTTTTGAATTTTTATATAAGTGAATTCAAAATTAGGTAAAAACAAATTTGAACGATAAAAATCTGAGTATTTTTAGATTTTTTACGTTTTTTAGGAATATTTTGCATCAATTTATTGTAGTTTATAAAAAATGTGGTAAAATTGATGTAAAAATGGGTAAATTAGTTGAAAATAGGTAATACTCGGTTAAAAACGCGTGGATTAATATAAGTTAATTAGTGAAAAGGGGCAAACTGATGCAAGGAAAGGTAAATAAAGTAACCTACAGGTATACGTGAAAGATTTACGTAACATATATACCAGCGTGCAGCCTTTTTATGCGTCCCCTTTTGTTGTCCCTAGGGCCATCTCTGTATGAGTTACTTTCCTCTACTTGCTTTTAGTAGTGCCACACTCAATAGTTATTTTCCTTACAGCTCGGCTATCCTGACGTTAGCCACGTCCTCGTGGCCTCGAAGTCAAAACAGACGATGACATCAGATGTTTAAGGATCCTGTTCGTTGGAGAGCATTTTGTGACGTCTCGCGAGTACTCTGTCTCTCACTAATCACGAACATATTGTTCGCTAACCGGTATTTTTCCTGTTTTTAAAACTTTTGTAACGGGCCAGAGATTTTTTTTTTGCTCTTTGTAGACAAGAGGACAAGCTAAAGTACCCTTGACCCCTTGTTTACATCTGATAAATTTTTCATTTTGCAAACGGGACTGTTATCTTTTCCCGTTAACAAAATGCAAACGAAAAATCTGGTAGCGTGGGGACGCCAGTTGAGTTTAGGAGTCGAGATGGAGATGTAATGCAGAGGCGCAACGCGAAATAGATTTTTTTTTAATTTTTTTTTAAAATTTTTTTTGTTTATAAATAAAGCTAAAAGTGATATAATTAAAAGATTTACTAGTGCTAGTTAAAAAAATTTTTTTTTGTTTGGCAAATAACTAATACTATAAAACCAAGGAGTGGATATTAGAACTATTATTATTATTCGAAAAATCGAATAAACTCAATGTAACTAATTTTGTCAACAAAAAAAAAGAAAAACAAAGATAAATAAAGTCATTGTTAAGTTAAAACTATAAAAAAAAAGTTTTGTGAGAAAAAACGGGAAATATAGCGTGAATACTTTGAGCGGTTTTTAAATTGACGTGGTGAAAAACAAAAAAAAAGAGAAAAAAAAAAACCTTATGATGAACTTTTCTGTGAAGAGAAAAAAAAAATATATAATTAAATACCGTATAACCGTAAAAGAACGAAAAGGTGTTCTGGGGGTGAAAATAGTGCTGAGATTGGAATTTTTGTTTGAATAAACAGTCTAGAAGTATCGAAATTTATTTTTGTTTCAAATAGTGTATAGAAAAAAGGAATAATAGTTGACTTGCTTAGTTAAGGTATTAATGGCATATCGTTTCTATGGAAAGTTTAGTCCTTAGAGTAAAAAAATAATCCTTTAAAGTGCCGGAACTATTTATTGCAACAAAGAAGAGAACAAAGAAGAAAAAGGACAGCAAAAGTTATTCCACCTTGAATAAAGGGAATTAGACACCGGTAAGTAAACGTTAATTGTATTGAGTTCCATTGGTGATTCCTCCGGAGTGGCTTCCAATACACATTGATGGACCTGACGAAGCGATATATTCACAACGAGGAATAGCTAAAAGGAGAAAGTTAATCCAACAAAACCCTGAAAAGCAAACCTAAAGAAATACAAATACTTCAGTTTTTTTTTTTAACAATTTTTTTTGCATTTAAGCAACCTTTGTGAACGAATTATTAAGAGAGGGTAGGAAAAGCGAACAAAAAAAAAAGATAATAATATTATGGTTTATTCAGTAATCAATTAATTTATATAAACAATTTATAACCTATAATACATTCTTTAGAAAACAAAAATATATTTCCTTTAGGGACTTCAGATTGCTGGGCCCAACAACCTGGAAAAAAGAAAAAAAAAGGAATCACAAACAAAGTAAGAAATTTAATTTAAGAAAGATAAAAAGAAAAGAAAAGAATGTGGTTGGGGGGTTTTTTTTTGTTTGGCTGGCTACATTTATATAAACATACATATGGATATATAACCATAATTTTATTTAGTTATTATACATATATTGGGTAATTTTTACATAATTTTTTTTTGGGTAATGTTTGCTTTGTTATTATATAGTTTTATTATAGTTTATATAGTTTTGGTTTTTTTTTTGCTTAGAATCATAGGATTAGCATATGTTTGCTCTTAAAATTTTTCGCATCTATCTCTAGGAAAATTGATTTTGTAACTTATCATAAGATTTATATTTTTAGGCGATATTTCATGTAAACAAGTAAATACAAAATATAATGCGTAAATAAACAATTTTTTTTATTTAAGATGTCCTAATCCCCTTTCCCATAAATTTTTTTCTGTTTTCAGGTCAGCTGGTCCGGCCATAAGATGGGCGAGCAAAGGGGCTTAACTCCTTTGTCTCGATTTTCTTTGTTTTTTCACCCCTTTTCTTTCATTTCTGCGATTCAACCCTTGACTTTTCGAGCCAAGCGCTCATTTCTTTGAACTTTTCAATTTAGTAGCGAGATTTTTTTTTTCAGGTTATCGTCGGCAAGAACCACCCCTCCATTTCTACCGCTATAGCCCGGCTAGCGAGCTCACTACGACTGCCGAAGAAACGACACTTGAAAGACCGTGCCTATGATTGGTCCTCAAAGGTATGGACCCCTGCAAAAATCATACGGTCACGTAACACTTTGAAGAGCACATGGTAATTATTGAATAATTATGTTAATTATTGTAAATAAGAAACTATTTTTAATAATGAAAATTATAAAAACTTGTAATTTGTACTTTTTAGGCTACCCAGATAATTGGTTAAGTATGCTCTGACATGGGATTAATATTGTATTTTACCAATATGTAATTGGTATTTTTGTTAAAGATTAATTTTTTTTAATGCTATGTGATTAGCGAATTACAAGAATAATAATATATTCTAATTATTTTCAGAAGCAATTACTTTAGTTGAAATGTAAGAAAATTATGTTAAACAAGTTTATTTGTATTTTGTAAAAAAATTTATGTAAAAATACAATAACTAATAGATATATATTAAGAAATTTAAGAAAAATTGATTTAAATAAATGTCAAATAAGTTTAATTTGTATTTTGTGAAAGAATTTATAAACACATATGTAATAAAAATTTTTTTAAATAAAAAAATTAAAATCTAAAATACACAAAAATGCACGTGAGTTAATACCTACTATTCCTATCATTGTTAAAACATAAATTAATAATTAACGATCATGAGTCCATCCATGATACTTGATTAAATATTTGATATCAACGATCATGAGTCCACTCATGATACATAATTAAATATTCAATAACAATAGGCTAGTTGACTACATTTGAGGAATGGGTTAATATTTTTCCTTAGTGCCTATTTTACCCCTAAAAAATGATATTTTAAAAAAAATTTAACATATACATTATATATTTTGTGTTTTCAAAAACCGATTTAAATTTATTTTCAAAATGCTGAAGACTATCATGGCGTCTTGATTGATGTTACACCCTGCAAAATAACTGTCAGAAGTCGTGTTTATGTATGAAATTTTTCTCATTTCTGAAAAATTTGTTCATTTTCTTGTTTTATTTCAATTTGAAATGAATTCAACTTACTACTAGTATTATGTAGTGCTTAAGTGTTATAGTACAGTTATAAAAACACCAAAAAAGTTATTTATTTATGTACCAAATAGCAAAAAATACGAAAAAAGTGGTTAAACATGAGAAAAACTTATGAAAGCATTAAAAACAAATGTTGAAGTCTCGGAAGGTATGACGTTACGTTTCCTCAATGGTGTTTACGATCACGTGACTAAGTTCATAATTTTCTTGAATCGTGAATTTCGAAAAGGGCTCACGTCGGAAATTTTTCAAAGTTGACTTTTTCCCAAATTTTTAATGTTTTGCGAATATTTAAACTTTATATTTTTTTTAATATTCTGGAAATAAAGCCATGTCTCTTTAAAATGAACTTCGAAAAAGTCTCATCTCAAAGAGATGAGTCCTTTTCGAAATTTACTGTACACATAAATATTCATTCCTGGAAATTTAAACTCAAAACAATTTTGTTAATTTTGTCAAGAAAATAATAGTTAGTAAAACTAGTTTTAGAAAATGCTAGATGCTGAATCCCTTTTTTCAGGTAATTAGTTGCATGTGTATCTTTAAGTATCCCTCATGATGCAATATAATACTAAGTAGTTTCAAGAAAAAAAAATCACTCCTACCTTAAACGTTATTAAAAACTATAATCTAATCTTTAATCTATAATCTTTCTAATATTTTCTTAGTGGAAGCAAGCCCATTATTATAAAGTCCATTCAGATAAAAACTAGTATATAAGAAGAAAATATTAATTATGAAACTTACATGGTAGGCACACAGCGCTCTTTTACAATATTATTTTATTGCAATAAAGTGTAATTTTATTACAATATTTTTTTGGTTGGCACACAGAGAACACAATATATTAACAAACTATCATGTAAATCAACTGGTTTCATTTTGCGAGTGGAATTTTAAGATTTTTTTTATATTTTACAAATGAATCGCGATTTGTGGAAATATAAAGTGTTGCATTTTGCAAACCAGAGAAGGAGAGAAGTATAAATACAAAGCAATTTCAGTTTTACCTATGTTATTGCATTAAAACATATAAGAAGGATTCACAGCGTTTATCTCACTTATTTACTGTCCAAAAAAAACAGATGGTCATGTGTAAGTTTTGTAATTAAGGAAAAGATTTATTTTTAAATATTATAAAATTTAATTAGGTTGAAAAGCAAAAATTTTGGGAAAGAGAAGTTCCTAAATTTGATGAAAAAAAATTCAAAGATCACTTTACAATGAATCGCAGTACTTCAAATGAATTTTTTGCTTCTTCTAACAGATTAATTATAATATTTTCCTTATATTTAGAGCTTCGTGTTGAAGCTCTGGATGAAGCCCTGTTTGGAGTTGCAGATCTTGACGTAGATGCGTTTGAAGATCTAAATGATAACGGGGCACAACACGTTGATGACGTTGATGGCACAGGTGATAACGGCGAGGATCCCCTAGCACTCGCTGATGAGTAAGAACTCGCAACTTTTGACGATGATGCTAATTCGCTGAACAAAAATTTACTATCTATGTCTCCAATTGTAAATGAAATAAATATATTTTACATAAAATATATAAAGTTTTAATAAGTCATTACATTCAACATTTCCCTCCATAATCTCTGAAGCGAAATTGCCTTTAAAGCTACCAATAATTTTGTCAACCGCATCGTAATACTCCCAGTCGGAAGGACTCCCTCCGCTCACTCCAATTTTTTGCTTTCATCCCTAAAAGAGTAAAATAATTATTGAGAACTCATCAAAGCAATTTAAAAAAAGAATACTTGTACTTCTTGGTCAAATTTTTTATTTTATTACGTATTTTGGGAGTTTCAACACAAATGCCTTCCTCATTCAACAATTGCTTCTTCATTTCTTATAGAATGGAGGCATTCCTTTTATTTCGCCTTAAGTCAAGAACATGTTGACCCCAAAAATTGATAAATTTTAAAATTTCTGCTTTCTTAAAATTCTTTTTACAGTTTTCATTATAATACTGAAATACTGAATGAATTTTAAGCACTTTATCATGGAGCACTACTAAAAAGGTGGCAGCCCTTCTTTTAGTAGTGGAACGTAGACAGACAAAGTGTCTGTACGAACATAGTGTCTGTAGAATCAATATACTCACAAATACATATAATTGCATAAACAAGAAGGTATTTAAACAAGTAAGTACTCATACGCAAACCCAAAAGCAAAATGGGCAGAAGCCATCAAAATAAGAACTAAAGCAAACGCAGCAGCCACAGGCATAGTTACTTGGGAAAAGCGACGTCACCATATAAATACAAAGCACGCCACCGAGAAAAAGAATCAAAACATCAAAAGGGTAAAATTGTCTAACAAGGTATATGAACGAAAACCAAGCAACGTCTGTGAGCTAAGAGCTGCTGCGTCACAACAAATTGCAACCGCAGAAAGTTCGGATGATCCTGATAGTCTAGAAGAACCCGAACCGGTGACACCACAAGAGTCTCGGGGATGAGACAACGTCAGGTTGGGCGAGCTGTAAGCTTTTAATCATGAGGCACTACTAAAAAGGTGGCAGCCCTTCTTTTAGTAGTGGAACGTAGACGTAGAGGTGCCAGAGTAGGTTTTGACAGAAAACCCACGAGGAGAATATAAAGCGACATAAGGATAGATATATTTTTCAAGTTGTTAAAATTATATAAAATAAACTCTACCTAGCTGTATATTATCAAGATTGAATAAATGTGTATTATTAAAAGTAATAGATCATAGAATAAAAATTAGACTTTATATATTATATTAACACAAACCTTTTGTAATCCTTCCGAAAACCGCATAAACACTAAATAATTATTTCCACTGACATGAAATGTCAAACCTCATTTAAATAGGCTACGTTTGTGTATAATAAGCAAAATATTGTATAAGAATGAAAATATTACGTTTGAGAAGCTAATATTATTTTATTACGTAAAAATTTCAGAGTATATGTAAATACAAAAAAGTTTTTTATGCACATACACACTTCGTAATAAAATTTTATTACAATATTTTTCTGTGTGCCTAGGCTATAAAGCAAAAAGCAACACATGAATCACAAATAGAATTTGGCATTCTGCTTTCTGTCAATGAAAGCCAGTAATATTATGCTAGTGAGTCCACTCTGATTGGTATTTAGGCTGTCTAGATTAGCGATTTGGACAGCGAATTATAGGCGAAATTATAGTAGTTCTGAGGAGTGGTTATACTCAATAATTTTTCAAAGTTTGACATTTTGATTGAAAATATAAAAGTTCTGCCTTCTAACTAGTTTTATTATATTAAATTGACTTCCCTTAAATAATTACACATTATAAATGCAATAAAATTAATTTAAAGGTACAAATTATACTATTCGAGAGAATTTATAATTTAATAATTGCAGTCAATATACTTCTGAGTATAACCGTCCCTCAGATCGCCTATAAAAAATCGCTAATGTAGACACCAAGTTAGGAAAACTCTCCATTTTTATTGTGCTAAGTCGTACTATACGCTAAACGCTAGTGAGTCCTAGGCATTACCTTTTTGATACAGTCCACTGAACTGTATTATGTTTTTATTACACAAAATGACAAAATAGCATAAATTAAGTGGCATTTGTCAGATTGTTTTATTCTTTTTTTTAAAACTTTAAGAAATATACTTGTAATTAGCAATAACAGCAGAATGGCAAGAGATTATGATCATTTGTTTAAATTATTAATAATTGGTGATAGTGGTAAGAAAACGAATTATTTTAATGTGAATAACAAATTTTCAATGTTATATTAAATAACTTGATATACTTAGTTGTTTTTTTAAATTTTAATTTACTCAGCTAATATGAATGAATGAAATTTAAGGCTTTTGTTATGTGTTAATAAGTAGTTGAAGTGATTTAAGTGGACAATTACTGCAATGATTTTTGCCCTTTAGGCGGCATTCTAAAATAATAAGAATGAAAAAATTAAGTTCAAGGACCATTTTACAAAGATAATTTGTGGGTGTTTACTTCGTTAGTATCTTTTTATTGTGTTTATATTTAATGATTGGTTTTGATTTCCCTTTCGCTTTACATTCAACTTACACAGTTATATTATAATTTCTATTGTATATTTCCCATTTCATAATATTGGATTTAAGAAGCTCCCAGTTAAATTTTTATCTTAACGGTAATACCAACCTGCTTTAAAAATTAATCAAATATATATTTCAGATACAAAACTATATTAAGTTTTTACAAATTAATAATTTATAATCAAATAACAAAAATCTTTTTTTTTTGTTGTAATTTAACAGAACATTCCTTCTGCGATTACATTATTTACCACCAAATTGCATTCATTTCAAATAAAGACTGCAAAATATCAAAATGCTTCATACTCATTTACAAGTAACAAATATTTTACACAATATGACTACAAAAATTGACGATGTTTAATTTTATAAAAATAATTGGTGTTAACAAAATTTTGAGGTCTATGCTGAGCAAAAGCCTAGGAGGCAAAAAATACTGAGATAGAATCCTACTTCTGGGCCAAACTTGACTTTCTACCCATGAAGCTTTTACAATTTAAGATTTGTCTGGCAGGCTCTATTGGAAAACTCATTATTTATATTTGTTCTTCGCACCTCTATGCTCTAACTGTTTAATTGAATTATTTATATATATATATATTTAATTTATCCTTGATTTAATAAATTTTTTGACTCATCTGTCTTCATACTGCATACGTCTTTAAAACTTACTCCTTTCTGCTATTCTTTAATGCCCTGAATTTCACAAGCAACGATTTTGGTTAAAAAAAATATAGGACTAAAATTGTCAAACTAATAAAGATTAGTTCTATTTATATCACTAACAACTACATAAAAGAAGTGGTAAATAATAATCTTCGTTTTATTTTCTTTTCATATTTTGATTTTAAGGTGTTGGTAAATCATCATTGCTAATACGTTTCTCTGATGATACATTTTCGGGTAGTTATATAACAACAATTGGTGTCGATTTTAAAATTCGCACAGTTGTCATTGATGGCCAACGAGTTAAACTACAAATATGGGATACTGCAGGGCAGGAAAGATTTCGTACAATAACAAGCACATACTATCGTGGTACACATGGTGTTATAATTGTTTATGATGTAACTAATGGAGAATCATTTGCAAATGTTAGAAGATGGTTACAAGAAATTGAACATAATTGTGATGTTGTCAATAAAGTTTTAGGTAAATATTTGCTATTAATTAATAAACTTCAATTATTTAAAATGTAATTAATTATTTTAGTTGGTAATAAAAATGATGATCCAGCACGTAAAGTAGTTATAACAGAAGATGCACATCGCTTTGCTAGACAAATGGATATTGAACTTTTTGAAACATCTGCCAAAGATAATATTAATGTTGAAGAAATGTTTCTTGCAATAACACGGCAAGTTCTTAGGCATAAATTACAACAAAATGCACAAAATGCCCAACAAACAAGTGAAACAATTAATTTAAGGCGATTACAGGGTAAAAAACATAAAACAAGATGTTGCTAGCTGTGAATTATATATATATATATATAATTGATATATTCCTAAGTTAAAATTAAAATAATTAAAACTAAACCACCTTAATAAAATAAAAAGAAAAGGTAAGTCTGCCATTAGTCCTTCTTTTTTATTTTGATTCTTAACTTTTTTTTCAATTTATTCTTTGTCTTCTATAAAATTATTAGAATATATATAAATATATAATATATAAATATATTTATTTTTCTTTTTTAAATGACTTTTTTGCAACTGTAAAATATGTAAAGATTTTAGGTGTATATGTTTAAAAAATATATAAAAATTTTTATTTTAAGGTTTCTAACATGACAATGAATTAGTTAAATAACTTTTGAAGAAAAAAATTAATGCACCTTATAAAATGTACATTTGCTTAAAAATTTCCAATTAAATAAATTTTTTGACATATAATTATTAAAATATTTAAGTCTTCAAGCTTGAAAATTACGTAAAACTTGTTAAAGTAAACGCAATTTAAGAACAATCAAGTCCTTAATGCAATTTCGGTATACTTAAATTAAAAGAGCCATTTGAATTTTTTATGAAGTTTCCTTTTTTTTTTGTTGATATATATGGCTTAAAAAATTTTGCTCATAAAAGAAAAAGCTTAGATAGTAGATATCAGTGATAGAGAGAGAGGGAGTCAATACGCAAATAACAATAAAGATGCATATGCAGTTACAACTAATTTTGATGCACACATAATTTATTTTAATTCGTAGATCTAATACTCTCTGACAAACATGCAAATATTTTTTAATACCTAAATTATATATAAAACACAAAGGTATAAGTTCAATATTAGCGAAAGATAATACTGGTAAAAGAGTTTGTTAAATCACTTGAAGAAAAAATGAATAAATCTTAAGCGCTTAATTTTTATTTTTAATCTTTATCTTATAAGATTATTTTCACTAAATACTTTGTTACCGTGTTTTATTCTGAAAAACAGCCTATATTGAAATCAGTTCCATTTCAGCAAGTAACAAATATATATATATATATATATGTATTGTTCAACCAAACCAAATTTATTATAATATGAAATACATATATAGAAAAATTTAATTTAAAAGTATTAAATTTAAGCTTGTTGGTTTTTTAGACAGTTTTTATTAAAGAGTAGCATTAATGGAAATATATTTTAAGTAAAGTTATTGCTAAATAATTACACCGTAGATTGACAAAGCTTAGCTGTGGTAATCAAAATTAAAACATATCTTGCTAACAAATATATTAATTTCTATGAATGAAATTAATATAAAAAAATGCTCATATAGGTATAAAACCTAAGCTGTTCAAAATTCCATTAAAATTTATAATACATTTTATTCTTAAATAAATTAACTTTTTTATTATATTTAAAATTATTTAAATATTATAAATCATTTTAAAATTTTATTCATAAATAACTAATTATAGTTAAGTAAAAATTATTTGTTCGGATATGTAAAATGAAAAAGACGAAATATATTTCTATGATAAAATAATTATTTAAAATAGGGTGTCTAAAAATTAATAAAGTAATGTGGAATTGAACTGTTTTGTGTGAATGAAGATATCTTTAAATAACATGATTGAATAAAATTTACTTGGGTTAGTCTAGAAACAAAATGTAATCTAATTGAACTAAATAATTTTTTTTTATAAATATTTACACAGTTTATTTTAATATTTAATAATAATAAATAAAAGTAATAATATTCTTTTAAAAATATTTGATTGTATTTAGTAGTACTTAAACTAATAAATTTTGCTACTCTTTTCTTTTCTGTGTTGATATTTGCTCAAAAATTATTATTTATCACAAAGATGAAAACTTCGCCGAAGATATACGATTTTCTGGTACAAAGCACTTTTGCTTCCTGAGATACAATAGGCAATTACTAAACTAAAATTTGTGCAATACACAAAATAAACGCTTCTCAGATTTTGTAGCGAACCCACGCGCATTTTTCTAATAATGTTGTTCAGCAAACTTGCCTCTTTCCTTTGGGACGTGCGACGATTCTTTTTTTCTCTCTTGTTGTTTTTGTTTTTTCTCTTTCCGAAGATATGCCTCGTTAAATATCATTGTCGCCAGTGGATGAATATAGCTTTTGAAGTACATATGCGCCGACGACATTTAGAACAAGTGTGCTAGACGACAAGAGAATGAAAGGCGCAGGCGGTTGATGGGCACGTGTCAATATTGTGCGTGATTGTTTTTTTTTTTGAAATAGGAATTAGGAATCGTGATTTTGGATTGAAAAGTTCTTGGTCAATCGGCTAGAGAAAATCAGATGGTTTTTCGCAGTTCAGTTGAGTGAGTCTTTAAGATAAGTGGTTAAGGGGGCCTGCAGAGTGCCGGCTTACAGTCAAGCTGACACCGATTCCGATACCGAAGACTATAATGTCATTATGGATAAGCCAATAGGAATATGCTCAAAGTGTTCAGAGTGCAAGCCTTCCAAAGATTATTTCAGCTTAGAACTTGTTTTGAAGTTTGTTTTGTAGCTTGTATTGAGGGATGAGGATGTTGTATGTGTGATGTATTCCTCAAATGTGTTGGTTTATTTCTATACATATTTGGTAATGGTAAAACAAAAATGAAATTGTTGTATAGCAAAATATATATATATAAATAAGGATATAAACATACAACATTTCATGAGCCTACTCAGGCTGATTTCAGCCGAAAAAATGTACGCAATAAGCTAATAACCTTCAAGCATCTCAAGCAGTCTGGATAATCTTTCTAGCCAGTCGCAGTAAGCTTGCACTCTATTGATATAACCATATCGACTTTATATTCTTCGGCGTCAGTTCGGCTGTAAGCCGGCACTCTGCAGGCACCTTAAGGCGCGTATCATACATTTGTACGTGTATTGTATAAATAACAAATAAAAAAAACTGCAAACAAAATTTAATTTTATATAGGGCTTTTTTGTGTTTAAAACGTTCAAATCGAAAATTTATTATGATTATAATACTATTTTGTGACTGAAAACTATGCAGTAGTGGCTAATTTCCTTAGAATTTGATGAAAAGATTTGGTGATTTGAATGAATACAAGGTTCAAGTTTATAGACTTCCAATTGGAAATCAAAACTTTCTAAACTTTTTTACAGTTATGTGTATCTAAAATAGGTTAGAAGTGGATTCGTAGAGCAAAGTTTTCATGTATAATAATGATTATATGTATCGCATATCTCCACGGGGAAATTTTTTGACGTCATAGACTCATGCTAAGTTGTTGATTCTGTTCCCCCTCAAATGTGGATATTTCCGTGTGAAATTCATGTGTACGTCATTTTGACGTCAAAAAATTTACCCGCGAAGATATGCGCACTAAGTGAGTGCCCACCTTTAGTGAAGGAGAAATATAAAAATAATAAAGTGGGAAACTAAGCCTATAGTCAGTGATCTTTTTTTGGTGCAGTTAGATTAAACTAGTTAAAACTTAAAGACGAAAAGGGAACTTCTGCGCATTTCTTCTAATTTTATTATTAGCAGATCTCTTTTTGTTGGTTTTCAATCTTTGAATGCCTAAACCTAGTGTTTTTACACTAGATTAAGATGAACTTAAAAAAAGTTCATTAGCGAAAATCTTGAAAGTTTTCTTTTGATTACAAAAAAAGGTGCAGGTGTAATAAAAAAGTATTTTGAATAGTTAAGACTGAAATCTATGCTCGTGACAGACTCTACATTCTAGACGACATTTTCTAAGTAAAACGGCTACTAATTTCGAGTTTATAATAAGGAATTTAGATATGTCTTGCAAGTTTTCACAAGCTGTATTGACAACAATATGAAAGAAAATTTTTCAAATGTCCAGTTAACAAAAGCAACGTCACGATTAAATTAATCAAATCTATTGTGCAATTAGACTCAACATTTTTCACAGAAGAACCAGAATGCTTGTTTGATGAATTAGAAATTCTTTTGTATTCATGTACAGAATGTACGAATTCTGGAGATATTTCTTAAATAGTGTTCAAATTGCGTAAGGTGATTCCATTAGCGCATAAGCTTGTTTGTTTTATTTTGACTGCTCCAGTGATATCAGCTTCTCGTGAATGCCTATTTAGTAAGTTAATAACTAGTTTGGAATTATTTACGTGCAACAATGGAGCATGATCGTTTGAATGCGTTGATGTTGCTTCATTCTCCGAAAGATAAAGTTGACGAAATTAGCCTGCGTGAAGTTGTTGAGAAATGGTCTGTATTGAAACATCGCAGAGTTAAACTTTGACATCTATCATTCTATGGATAAGAAGCACTTATGAAAATAAGACAATCCTCATTGTGTACTTAATACCTCTTTTAAGAATTATTTATGCGATCGTTTAGCTGTAATGTTTATTTCAAAAAATTCTTTAGAATAATTATTTGTTTTGTTATAATAAAATTCTATAATAGTTAATTTGAACACACTGATATTACTCTATTTCCACCCACATGCCACATATGCAGTCATCAAGCTTTCTGGGTAAGTCGGCTTTTTTATAGGCGCCCCCCCCCCCATGCTCAACACCCTCGCTACGGCCCTGGTGAAAGGTATTGGTTGAGCTACTGCATTAAGAATACCACATGTGCGGCTAGTCAAAGAAAGAACCAAGAAGTTGGCTATTTTGCGTACATCGCTAGTAGAGCTCGGGATAGAGTCTCAATTTGTAAAATATATTTGTAGAAAAGAAAAAAGAGAGAAAGGAAGGAGACGGAAATCAAGGAATTTGTTGGGCCCAACAAACTGAGAAGAAAAAAAAGCAAACAAGTAAAAAAAAAAGAAATTTTGGATTTCCTTTTTTCCTCCCTTTTTATTTAAATAAACGATTTAATTTAAACATGTTAAAAAATGTACTCACAAATTGTCATTTCCATATACTTTACATTGAACAAGATGACTTGGAAAAAATAGTGAATAGTCCCTATAACATAGCCCTCTTCTTTTTGCGAGATATATTTCCCATTTTCTGTGAAAAAACCCACCCCTATAGCCGCGCGTAGCAAGCTCGCAAACAATCCACAGCCAAAGCAACTGGTCATCATAGGCTTGTGGCCTCGACCACGAATGCACAACAATTGATATATATACATAAACAGTTATTAAAGTGATATTTTAAAAATGTGTTTAAATGTAGAATTGTAATTCTAACTGATTTTTTAGAATTGAAATTGACGTCTCAGACTATAAAAATGAAATAATTGAATATAATGAAGCTTTCAGCAAAAACCGAAAACTTTTTTTTAAATCTTTACATACTTTTCTGTAACATTATTTGGAATTTAATTTTAAAATTTTCAAATATTGTTCAACACTAGGTCTTAAATTTCTTTACAATCCACCGAATGCAATAAACGGCTTAGAAATGCAATTATCTTAGCAATCCTAAGCTAATAAAGTACAAAAATTTTGTGTTAATTATGTTTATTTTGCTTTAAAAAAATTCATTATAACATTTTGATAAAATTTTTCAAAAAATTAAGATAATTTTCTTATTACTTAGTAGAACTTTAATATTTCAAAATAAATTGGTATGCTTGAAAAACAAACTATAAAAAATAAATGAGAAATAAAAATAAAAGAAAAGCGCACTTACAAAACTTTAAATACTAATAATATTTGGCAATCGGATAAGAACGTGATGTTCGGCATCTTAAAGTTGCATCTCCAGTAGTACCTGGCGGGCATTTACAGACCGCAATATGATTTGTTGGCTCACATATAGCATTATCACCACATTTACCAATGCATGGATCGATACATTGATAATTAAGGCAGACGCGATTACTTGCACATTCAGAATCATTTTGACATTCTCCCTATGAATTTTAGTATTTAAAAAAAAGAATTAAAAAATAATATAAAATTACCTTAGCACAATACTTCAATGGATCTCCTGTATAACCTGGCAAGCATGAGCATACTGGTCGTTCACGCCCAGTATTATCATGTCCAGGTATACATTGAGCATTTATTCCACATGGATTCGGTATACATAGATCCTCTTTAATTAAATTGTTTTTAGTATTAATGAATTTAAAAAAGAAAACAAATAATAATAATAATAAACAAAATTTAAATATAATATTTACAAACCTTTAGTAAATGGTCTGCATCTAACAAAGGGATCACCTCCCATGTTACGAGGACAACTACAAACTGGAGTTAATCCACGTAAATTGCAATCAGCATTTATACCACATGATCCTTCACATGGATTTTTACAAATGCCATAAATGCATGCTGGCCTACCAGATGGACAATCGACATCACCATAACATTCTGGACGGCATTCTGTGTATGGACTACCAATATAACCTTTAGGACATTCACAAAGAGCCCGATGATTAACAACATCACTACATTGTGCTAATGTTCCACATTGTGTACACGCTGGAACACATTTAAAATTTTGACATGTACTTTTACTATCACATTCAGTATCTAATTCACACTCATGATTACAACCAGTAAGAGGATTTCCCTAAATAAATTTCAAATCAAAATATTATATATTCCCGAATTCTATAAATAAATGGTAATTTTTCATTAATACATATTTTACAAAAGCAGTAAACAAAGAAACAGAAAAAGCAAATGGTTTTTACTGTAGTGGTCACTTTAGGTTTTGTATAAAATCTATTTTTCGGAAAAATTTAATGGTGGTGACTAGAATGCAAGGTAAGCAATAAATAGATTTATTATTTTTACCAACTGATATGTTATATTGTAAAGTATATCCTGAGATTTCTTGCAAAAATTATAATATTCTTAATAGGACTGTTCAATATTTTTTCCAACTCATCAAATGGCTCTCTCGTCCCATATACAGTATATGGAATGGTCATTGTGAGTAAAAAATTAAAAATTAAACATGTTTATGCATCGGTTTCCTTTGTATTATTCGTCTACTAATACATACATGCCAGAACATCATTTTAATGTTTATAACAGTTTTGTATGAAAAATTTTTGCAGGAACCAAGTTAATTAACACTGTGCCCGAACAGCGTTAGCAGGGTTAAACATAGAAGTGAAGTACTAATTTCGTTCATTTTCAATGTAAATTTTCTCATTTTCATTATAATAATTACTTATATTAGCTTTTAAATGTATATAAAATATTTCCTTGCACTTAAAAATCACTAAAAACACAAAAGTTCACTTTTAAAATAATGACATTTGACATTAACCGGGTTAGTCGGTGTGAAGCCAAATTTTTTATATGGGGATTAACCGAGTTCCATTAACCTGGTTATACTCGGTGTGAAACGCCTATAAGAAAAGTTATAAATCTGTCAAAACAAGCTGGGTTTATATAGCAGTGTTTTGATATATGCGTTTATACGTCAAAGTTGAAATAATATTGAAATATAAAAATATGAAAAAAATATTTATAATTCTTTCAATTTTACTTCTTTTGAAACTTTAAGAATTTTTATTTTAGTCTTACCCAATTTACCTGCAACATATAGCAAAATATTATTAGAAAATCCTTGCGAAATTTTTGTGATTAAAACATTATTTTTCACAAAAACAACACTTTAAATTTAAAACAAATTGAAGTTCTTTTTTTCTACAGAGTTATTTAAGTTTTTTTACCTAAAAAATTTCTTAGAGAGAAGATATCTAACATGTTGGATATTTTCTCTCTTATACGTGCTTTCCATATACTTTAAATGGGAACTAAGAGCCGAATCATTGATTCGGAAATATAGTGAATACCCCGCTTAAGGAGGAAGTGGCTTGATGCTACGACATGAATCTCTCTAATACCACAAGATTCACAATATATGTCAAAATTTCTCTTATACAGACTCTCAAAGGCTGTATTTAGTACACGATTTAAACATTCTAAATACACATGTATTACACGATTCTTCATACAAAAATTTTTTCCGTGTTTTGTAATATATCAGGTGTGTCTATATTCATTCTACCTCATGGTAAAATTTGCAACTCGTCGTTATTAATTTTTCAATTTAATAGAGTTACTTAACTTTTGATTTTAAACGAAATTTTGTCTAATTTCAAATGTTTAAAACACTATAACATTAGTTATAAGTTTTAGTTATAAAAATAAAAGACTATAATTATTTAAAAATTAATATCCAAAAATACTTACAACATATCCAGGTAAACAGGAACAGGTAGGAATTTCGTTTTTAACTTCACATTTTGTATTTTTACCACAAGGAGTTGGATGACATAATTCCTCTATTATATTTCAATATTTCAATTTTTAAATATATTTTACAAGAATAGAAAAATTATTTTTTTTTGAAAATACAAATTCTGTTATTATTTTTAATATTTTAGATATAAATATATTATACCTGGATCAATTCTTGTACATAGAGTAAAAGGATTTCCTTTATATCCTCTTGGGCAACTGCAAACAGCAATATGATTTCTGACCTGAAACCAAACAAATGTAATTATATTTAACACATGTCTTTTACAGGTGAAGAAAATTTCTATGATGCATTGTAACAATGAAGAATCTCAGAAAATTGAAAAATATTTGGAAGGATGAATGGAAGTCTCGAAAATGTCGAACTTTCTTTTTGAAAATTTACAAACCACAAAACTTTTCAATGAAAACAGATATTACCTATTCAAATTTATTTTTAGAACTTACCTCACAATTAGCATTTGTACCACATGCAGAAAGACAAGGATTAATACAATATGTATCCTTACAAGCTAACCCTGGCGTGCATTCAGAATGATCAATACATTCTCCACGTTGACAATATTCTAATGGATTCCCTTTATATCCTTGTGGACAAGAACACACAGGACGTCCACCAGATGTTTCTTGGCATAAAGCATTTTTTCCACATGGATTATTACTACATCCATAGCCTTTGTTTTAAGAAAAAATAAAGAAATAAAATTAAATAATATTACATACAATTATAAATCTACTAATAAAACTTTAAGAGTTCCTCCTAAAAATATAATGGATCATACTTGTACCTGATTTCGTTTTAAAAAAACGTGAACTCTAAAAATTTTCCCATAATTTTTTCCTACTTTTAAATAGGTTTGATTAGTAAGATTCCATAGAAATATTTCAGAATAATTTAGCACGCTATGATTTTTGCTTTATTTTTTATCTAACTTATGCTTAAAGTATTTTCTTAAGCAGAAAAAATAAAATTTTAGTGATTTTATTCCATTAAAAAAAATGCGAATAAATGAAATTTTCATAAATTAAATCATGCACGATTTAAAAGTACACTTATGATAAGCTTATCAAGAGAAAAGGCCGAAATTCGCTATAATATTGGGCTGTCGCCACATCACTCCCCGGCCAGGCAAACATAAGACAAAAAAAATAAAAACTAAAATGTGCTGTCGCCACCAATACCTTGCAAACTGTTCCCTGAACGGTGACTTTATCTCTTCCTTTCATAGGAGATACATCATTACTTTCCTTACTACATATCAGCACGAAGCATGCAACGAATATTGAAAAATGAGCTAGGGCTGAAGCCGTTAAAGTTCTAGAAAGCGCGTGCCCTTACACCTTAACAGAAAAAAGTTAGAGTGGAAAGAGCAAAGGAGTTGATAAGCTCGGTCGCGAGTGGTAAGCTCCCTAACATCGTGTTTTCCGATGAAGCACCCTTTTGTTATAGAGCAACTTGTAAGGCAGTATTGAAACCCTGGGGTTGCAAACATTTTGGTAACAGATTATGAACATTCCAACAAGATTTAGCACAGGCTCACAAAGTACGTATTAATCAAAATGGTTACAAAATAACGTTCCATATTTCATTTCTTCAAAACAATTGCTGGCAAATTCCTGGCAAAAATACCAAAGTGTGGATCATCTGAAACAAGCACTTCGCCGAGAATGGGCAAAAATACCCCTGTCACATACGGGCATCCTGCAATTCGCTTTTTGATTGTCTCAAGACCATAATTAAGGCGAAAGGAAATCGTATTGAGCAAAACTAAAATTATTCTTTAATTTTGGAATATTTTCACAATTTTTTTCTTTTGGATCAATAAAAAATAATTTCAAACAAAAAAGATACAGTCTTTCAATTTAGTAGCACTTCGAGTGCCTAACCCTGTAGATAGAAAATTTAAATTTGTCACGAATAGGGATAGCCAAAATGTAACACATTTCACACATATAAGTGATTTTTGTTTAAGACATTCAATCAAAGATTATCTTTGCACATAATTTGACATCAAGCTTCTTATTTGATTGCTATAAAAACCTGCAAAGCTTGGCCAAAAGGAGAACACCACTGTAGGCATGAATTAATTATAACTTTTTAGAACATTTGAAGGATATGTGTGCTTCCCGTTAATACAAAATTGGAGAATTTTCTACTACTCATAGCTCTACTAATATAAAGTAATATAAAAAAAGAATATTTTATTTTATTTTAAGAAGTTTAAGTAAAAGCAAGTTATAAGGATAATTTTTAAAAAGAAGATTACTACTATAAAATTTGCTTTAGCTTTTACTAAAATTAAAATAAAAAAAATAATAATAATAAGTACTAAAAGAGCATTATGAATGCCTCGAGAAATCTTAGACAAAAAATTTAAAAATTCCAAGGCCTTAAAAATAGGAGAGTCCTCAATTCTCGAAGATTAATAAAATACCAATTTTGAATCATTAAAAATATTTAGTATATGTGAAACTTTATTATTAGTACTAAATATTAATGAAGAATTTTTTAATAATTTTTTTAAAGTAATTTGCTTTATTTGTTATTATTAAACCATTTTTTCAAAATTAAAATCAAAAACAGGCACTGACCTTACTAAAAGCTTAAATTGAGTTTTAGAGTTTTACTTACTTTTTTCGTTTTTGTTGTTATTTTTTATAATACTTTTTAATTTAGAAATTCTAAAATATTTTGGCATTTTTGTTTTATTACTTCATTTAACAAAATTCCATTTTATTTTAAGTAAAAAAAAAATAGGTTATTTATTATTAATTAGATATATATTTGTATTAGTATTATTAATGATATACCGTTTTTTTGTGTTATTTGAGGTGCCACCTTATGAGTTGTGCTGTAAGAAACATTCTGTGAATCTTGTGCACATTTTGTACACTCTTGCATACCTTGAACTAAAGAATTTGGTATTAAAACCAAAATAACAGCCAGTAAAATATTCAAATAAATCTGAAAAAAAAAACACATTAGCTATAACAATAATGTTTTGAATAAATAAAATCATTTTTTAAACTAATTACAGCAATTTTAATTTGTAATTTAAGCGATCATCTTTAAAAATTATGATCTTTAAATAACCCCAACTTCTAAAGTTTGTTGCAAACATCGATCAAATTAGAGAATAATTTTGACTTCTTTGTCTGGTGTTGTTGACGTAATGTAGGCAAAATTCCTTTTAGAATGTCAAAGAGTCAACCAAAAAAGCATATTATAGTGTCTGTTATACCCTTTCTTAACAGGTGGATGTACACACTTTTCAACTACACAGAAAACCACTTTTGTATGGAGAACTGGGCACACAGGTGGTTGGAAATGTGTGGTAACTACAGCCTTTTAAAGTCTGTAGACACAGAAAATTGAGATCTATTGTGAATTTTTTCTAATTGGATTTCTTATGCTGGAGACACACATACCCTTTAAAGCACATTAAGATAATGTGCATTGGTCACTCACTTATGGAATATCTATACAAAATTTTCAAATGTAGGTACATTAACCATGCAAATGTGCTTTAAAGGGGTATGTGTGTCTGCGGCATTAGCTTCATTTAAATTAATTGCTTAACTTTATAAAACAATTTATCAAAATAAATTAAAAACTCTTAACTTTTCTTTAGTTTTTTAGTTAAAACACTTTTAAAAAATTTAACACCTGTGACATTTAATTTGACATTTCACATCATATCTTTTGAGATTTTGACGCCATGTTTCTTTTGTCGTCATGTACAGACTTTGCCTGTTAAGAACTGATTTTTTTGTATGGAAGACTACAAGGTTGTACATAGCGCCAGTTAAGAAAGGGTATTATGTGTTAGGAGCTCCCGTTTATTAAGAAATAACTTGTCATTTTTACATAGCAATAGCCCGTCAGTTGTTATATAATTTCTATTGAATAAATTTTTTGTTAAAATATTACAATCAATAATATGAAGCTATCATCCAATTAAATAATTTTTGCATACTAGGACTTTTTTCTTCGAAGTTCCAAGACCTTCTGTTCTGAAAATTTGAATACGTTATTCACTATAATATATAGGGTGGCCCATCTAGAGTTTTAAATTTGAACTATCTATATTTCGATATTGGAAATGTCAAATACCATTCGGAAAGTGACAGATATTCAGTACAAAGTCTAAAATTTACGAAATGGGTCGCTATTCGCTAGAAGAAAACTGGGAAATATTGAAAACTTTTTTCCAAAGTGGTGAGTACCGAAAAATCATCTTTTCGGACGAGGCTCATTCCCACCTCTGTGGTTACGTTAACAAGCAGAATTGTCGCATTTGGGGCACAGAAAACTCGCACGTAATTGTCGAGAAGCCAATGCACCCAGCACGAGTTGAACTGTAGGAAAAATTAATTTCTGTTGGATCAAAGTAAGGCAAATTTATTTTGAGAACAAATAATTGATGAATTTAAAATAAAACAAAAATTTTGAAGGCCATAAAGTGTCCCTTTACCATTAAATGATCCTCATGAAAAAAAAATTTTTCTTTTAGCTATGGCTAGAGCAAATGCATCACCCGTTTTACGACCTTATGCGTCTTGCGATTAAAAATCGCATGGGTCTGAACAAGGCTCAAGGCTTAATGAGAAAGAGTTAAACATATTTTTTGTGATCAAATATCATCCCGCATTACATTAGCATACAGAGAATTTCTTGGAACTTCTCTTTTCAATTCTTCCAAATTAAAGAATTAAAACATACACAATTACCTTCTCTCATAAATTGACTTACGCAATTCAAATAACCAAATTAATATTTTTTTGTTTTTATTTTTAGTTTTTTTTACACTTAAATGAATTAGCTTTATCCAATCAGCTTTAATTCAAAATAAGTATTAAAAAAGTGAAGAAAAAAAACATTTTATTATGCTAACTTATAAAAAAACAATAAAACTAATCAAAAAAAAAAATTATCGAAAAATCAGACACCTACATAAATATGTCAAATGAATGATGTCAGGTTTATGTCATTTATTAGAATATCTAACAATAAACAAATATAATATTTGTATTTTTTTTTGTTTTCAAAATAGTGAAATTAATTATATTAGTTTTTTTATAATAAATATGTTCCCGTCATGGATTTTTAAAATACTTTAATAAAAATTTTTTTTTGTTCTTAAAGAGAAAAAAAATCTGTTTCTAAACCTGACCTAACACTATAATTAGTTGCTATTCCCAAAGTCAAGGTAAAGTAATCAACATTTATACCATATAAATGCATTTGATTTATATAATAATAACATAACGCGTAAATTTTGTATTTCTATTGTAGATGAGTAGGAAGAGAATTGTTTTAGAACTACTTTCCTTATCAGGAATAATTAGATGCTAAGACTATAAATAAATAAAATTATTGTTCTTTCAAATTTTTTTGTTCAATTCCATTTACAAAAACTTAAAAAATAATCTAACATAAATTAAAAACAAAATAAAAATATCACTTAAATATTTTTGTTTTTGGCGGCGGGGATCAAGGAATTAAAACATCTCTGATATGGTTTAAGACTAGAAAAATAAGAAAAAAACTTATCTATGAATACCATAATAAAACCTTGATAAATTATAGTCATAAACAAAAACAAACTTAAAATAGTATTATTAACACTTGGCTTACTAAAGGGTAATTTTAATTCTTCTCAGATAACTTTTCGTTGATTTTCCTAAGCAAAAATTCTTTATGAGCAAAGTTTAATTAATTTTACATGTATACCTGCTTTACCTGAATTTGTCATTTTAACTAATCCAATAGATTTTAAAATATTTTATTCTTTGTTTAATTTTTTATATTGCATAATAACAAATAATGTAGGAGTCTTGGATACGAAAATAAAAAATTTAAAAATGCCATATCTAAAATATCAAGAATTTTTGAGTTTTTTTTTTAAAATATCTGATTTTGTATCATGCCAGATAAATAACAAAAAATTCTATTAATGAAGAATTATTTTCAATAAAAATTTGATGCAGATGTACGTAATATATGCTCAAGAAACCAAACAAATTCAGAATAAAATTTTGATCAGTATGCCCAAAAGCATGCATTTAAGAATAAATATCAATAAAATCTGTAAAGCTATAGATTGCATAATTTCAATTTACCTACCATAATATTACTGTATATTTGAAAAAGTATTAAATAATATTAATCAATCATTTACATTTAAAGGAAATAATATATTTATTAATTACAACTACTTTCAAATAGAAAAAAACAATAAAACCCATTTAACTATCAAAACAAAAAAAAACCACTGATATCTCTCATAAAATTTTTGGTTTGAAAACAAAATGAAATAAATGGATTTCCTTCTATAAAAATAAAAACAAATGAAAAAAACTATTTATTGTTATTACACATATTGATTTGATTGTCATAATTTTCTCAAGCACGTGTTTCTTTAGCCTTCGTTAAAAATTTCGCCTTCAGAGCACCTTTAATTTGTATATAAAAATCGAAAACAAGTTTTTTGTATAAATATAAGAGGCCAACATAAATATAAGATCTTTGTCTCTTTTTTGCATATAATGATTATTATTTAACAAAAAAATAAATAAATAAATAATATAGTTGAAGAAAGAATTGTGGGGTTTACTTTTTTATAAAACTTTTTTTTTGCTATAGCTTTTATTTTCTTCTTTAGTTTTTTTTACTTAATGTATTCATACAGATATTTTGTACAAAAAAAAAAAAACAGCTGAAATCGACAGAAGCATTCAAATTTTGTATTATACCATGATTTAATTGATAATAAATCAATAGTAAAATATCATTAAAGATAAGAAATTTTTAAATATTTTTCATTTCAATTTAGTCACGATGTTAAAGTTTTTAGCCATTATAATTTTCAATCACTAGTGTCAGCAAAAGCTATGGACCAAAGTACATTTTTAAACTCTATTTTACAACTGATAAATATAAACTTTAAAAATTCATAGAAAATACATTATACCACAAAATTTTAAAATCAAACATTGTGATTGATTAATCCAAGGAGAATCAAAACAGATTAAGGCTTATTATACAAAATAACTTGTAATTACTAATTTCTCATTTTAAAATTGACTATTTTCTTACTAGGACATAATATAATATATTTTCTAATAGTATATTAACAAAGCAAACAATAAATATTTCTAGTAATATCCTTATTTTATAGAAATAACGTGTTTTTTACTACAAATATAAGGTCCACATGCTCTTCTTTCCAGTGAATGCATGTAAAACTAATCATAATAATGCTAAATACCATGTCACTTTGACTGATTACACGGTATCAGGAATTGGTACCTGTTACCAATGGAATGGTCTCGTCTAAGCAGCAATTTTTTTATGTCGAGATCATTATGATAGGTTAATAAGTAGTGAACCTTATAGTTATAATTGTTCCTCACACATTTTAATTGCGAATTTTTCTGTTTGCTATAAAATCGAAACTATTATCTAAGATAATAACACGTTTAATATTTCCTAAAGTGTTTTAATTCATAGGATAAAATAGCTTGGAGCTTTAAAGTTTCATTTCACTTCATGTTTTTCTTTGTACTCTAAATTTACTATACATATTCCAGGATTACTCAAGAGATTAATTGCTCTAATTATTACTACGCTAATTAAAATATTAAGTTTAAAGAATATGAAATGAATTTAATTTTATTAAAATAAGATAAACTAAATTTAACTAAAGAAAATATTTTGCAATGTTTTGTAACTTTTATCAAAAAATAAAAACAGGCATTAAAATGATTTAACCATTTTGCCTACTTTAACATTTGAAAGCTTTCAGGAAAGCTTTACTTTTAAACAAAAACTAATCACTGTAATGCATTGACGATAATATTCTTTTTTTTTTAGTTTTTTTTTCTTCTTACCATTTTTAACAAAACTAAGACAATTACAGCCAGGAAAAACTAAAACAAAAACAACAAATAAGTAAATTATTAAAAAACACTCTTTTTGAACAATATAAGTTTTGATTCTTTCTTTTTAATCAATTGCACTTCTGGTAAAAATTAAACAGAAAAAAAATCAATTTAAATACAATTTAAAAATTTTTAATCCAAACGATTTGATGATCGAATAGCAACTTAAAACGAAACATGTCCAGTGGCTTTTATATAAATAACCACCTTGGATCTACATATATATATATATATATAAAACTATGTATATATATATAATATGCATGCCGAAAAATAAACAGAAATATTGATGGAAACATCATCCTGCTGCCATATTTGTTGTATTCAGTATTTTCATTTGAATCGTATTCTATATTCAAGGTAGGACTACCGTTTTAGCTAATATAAATTAAAATCTATTAGCTGATCTAATTGAAAATAATAGATGTACATCGTATAATGTATTTTAGACGTTAACTACCTAGTGAATTCTTATTTTTTATTGTTTATTTTAAAAACTACTGATGTCAATAAAATTTAAGAATAAGCCCACACAATTTTCTAACTATTGCGTAATAATTTATAATAATTAAAACAGTTTTATAAATGACCGATTTGTCATTGCGATTATTTTTACTCCTATATATTAATTAATATAGTTTTTTACATATATTTTAAAATAGATAAGCTTTTAAACAATTGAAGCATCAGAATTTTCTAAAATATTATTAAAATAATAAATCTGATCTTATCAAAATTTATATCTATTTTGCGTTTCTTTTTCTGTATCGCAGTCTTTCCTCGCTTTTGATGACTTTTTTTTCATCCCAAATATCTAATGGATTCCTGTTTAAGTCATACCAAATGATATAATCACCACACTCCATTTATCTTTCAAAGGAAACCTATTCTTCAAACTTGATATCATAACTAAAAGAAGCCAGTTTTTTTTATCATTAAATTCTTTCATCTTCAAAAAAATAATGTTTCGTTGTTTATTTTTTTCGTTTTAGCACAACTAAAAATTTAATTTTCTATTTAGGTTTTATAAAATCTATGTTATTTTCCTAAATTTCTCTCTCAAATTCTTTCGGTTTAATGGAATTTAAAGCAAAAAAAAAATTTCAAAGACTAAGAATTTTAAATTAAGATACAGTGATTATTTTTGCTTTTTTAATTTACGACGTAATCAAACGGGCCTTGAACTCTGCAATATATCGTCATCATATAATATACCTTGCAATCGATTCTTTTATCGAGAAAATTATTTTCCTTCTTCTAACCTGACCTTTTTCTTAATCAATATACAGATACTTGTTCTTTTGAGTGATTCAAATTTAAGAAATCTTTTTATAAAAAATAGTCAGCATATAATCAACAGCACATATTTAGAAATATATTATTTAATTTATGGTGACAACATTTTATGAAAAACTAATAACACTTAGAAAGACTACTAAATAAAAATTATTACTTTTACCATTCCGTTATATTAATATGTACCTTAAAGATAACGAAGACTGTTTCAAGTAAACTAAAAAATACATTCTTTGTGACTACTTTGAGGTATACCAGGCAAATGACTTGAAGTATCCATATATATAAAATAAAGTAATACATACGATTATTTCAATAATTTTTTAGTGGTTTCTTTATTAATAACATTTGCATCTAATTTTGCCATTTTTCAAATGTTTATAGGAATAATTAATGTTTTTCTGCGTTAGTTCTTAATCATTAATTCAATTGGGGGAATATATTATTATTGTATATTAATCTAAGCTACTTTGTACAACTGTTGAATTTACAGGCTATAGTATCAAAGTTTAACGACTAAAGTCCAATAAAAGTTTATATGTATATTATAAAATAATTTTTGATGATATTACTTTTAACTATAACTATTAGATAAAAAATATTTTTCAGCTTTTCGATAGGTTAAAAAACAGGGTTTTAATTGTTTTAATCTTATTAATGAGATAATTGTTCCCTATTTTGTTAAGTTCTGCTAAGATATGACACAAGATCTTTTTTTTAAATTAAGAATTTAATAACATTTCTAATTATAATGAATTATTGCACAAAATCATGTTTTTAAAATTGCTTTAAATAAGAATATGAGTAAAATCTCAAATAATATAAATGGTATTATTGTTTATTAGAGTATTAAATTTGTAGTTTTCTTTAACGTAAATTACATAAAAACTGCTTGGCAGTTTGTTATTAAGGTTGTTAGCATGAAGATTTCTTGAGATAAATTAGTCATATGTTGTGGAATTGCAATCAAAGTTGGAGCAAACACTGTTGCTAAATTATGTTCGTTCATTTTATTTGCGGCAAAATGAGAAGCTACTCTGGAAAAAAAAATAAAATTTAAAAAAAATTATGCTAACAAATTTATTAAAAAAAGTATTGCACATAAATATATAAAAGTAAAATCCTTTAACCTATTTAGATGATCTATCATATATTTTAAGCAATTATAATGGGCAGACGGAAGTATCTTCATAGCTTTCCTTAGGGCAATTACTTGTTCTCCTATTGATTTATATTCTATAAAATATAATATTAGATTTAAAAATGTCAAAGTTCAACCCATACTTGTTGATGTGATGAATGCAGGATATGCTTGAAATGTAATTAAAGGAATCGGAAGTAAACGTAAATATAATTTCAATGTTCCTGCTATTACATTTATATTTCCGTAAACCAATTCTGAAATATTAGTTTTCTCTCCATCCCGATCTAAGGCAAGTTTAAGGGCTTCAATTTCATCAGCAAATCCTGAAACACGGTAAATTCCTTCTTGTAGCATTCCACGGCATTCAACTTCTTCAACACAACGTCGTATTACAAAAGGTATATTACAATGATGGGCAGTAACTAAAGTGGTTAAATCTGTACCGAAAACACCCCTTATACGTTTTAAATCAGGTACACATTTTGCTGGAGCTAATTCAGAACATTTTATATGAGCAATGAAACCACAATCTTCACATTTAACACCTTGAGCAGTGAAACCCCATAAAAAATTTGCACATAATTCACACCAATTTAATCCTCTAAGTGTCTGAATTTTGAATGTATGTAACTTTTTATATACTATAAATAGATCATTAGTATCTTCTTGATTTGGACTTAATATAGATGATTTACAAATGTCATTGGAAAGTGCACGTAGTTTTCTATTATTTAAAGTCATACAGGGACTTTGTTGATAGCATTTTTTTGATTGTAACATCATTTCTTTGATAATCGGTGGTGCATGTATTTGCATATAAAAATTAATTAAACCATCAGCTACAAGATCATATATCGTTTTATAATTTTTAAAATTTTCTTTTAAATAATAACCAATATTATCTTTATAAAATATTTTAAAATGTTTTGTTTTATTGTTGAATTGTACACTTAAAGTAAAAAAATCATTCGCTCCAGGACTCTTACGTATTAAATAAGAACCTTCAACAGAAATACATAGAACTTTTTCGGCTGATTGGTGTCCCATAACTCCATGATATTCATATCCTAAAAATTCGGGTACATTAATTATATCAATTTTTCTTAAAACTGCTTTTGGTGTTGGAGCTTCAAGCTGTACTTTATATACTATGAATAAGATTATTAAGCACAAACATAATTTTAGTAAATTTAAGCTTACGCTCCGGTTTCCAAACTTTATGTATAGGTGAACTTGGTTCCATAATATTTTGATGTCGATGTATGTATTTATTTATTCCTCTAGAGTGAAATTAGTTCTTTTATACAGTTTTTTTAATTACTAATAATTTCTATAGCTTAGCTTGTCCGGATGCGGATGTGTGATTTTCCTGCAATATGTTCAAATATAGAAATACAAATCATTTTCCTAATTAACACTATTAACGGAAATTTATAAGTTAAAGTATTAATTTAATAAGCAATGCAATTATAAAGAAATAAGTTAAATTAAAAGTTAACCTTAATATGTTGCCAAAAATATTTTCAATAACTAAGATAACTTACTTCGTTCAAACAAAAGTTTTCTTATAAATAAAACCATTGCAAATATTTGATTATTTTAAAGGCTGTAATAAAATTCACTTTAAAAAACTGCGTAAAATTACACAATAATGTTAAAATGTCAAAATACCTCTTTTAAATAAAAAGTTTTATTACAGTCTTCCACAAAAATTCAGTTTCAAAAGCTGGGTTCCAAAATACAGGCTAAGGTAGCTACACTTAAAAAAAATATCAATAAGATCTGCTCTCTTTTCCATACAAAACCTGTTTTCTAGAACTTTTCTGGCTGATATTAAACATATATTTGATAAAATAAAAGAAAAAGCCATTTTTCAATTTTTCTTATAGAAGTGCACATCGGGCCTGCCATGTGATATTTAAAGAGATGGGATTGCAGTACGCGTGGGTTTGTACTGCAAAGTTTTCTTTTCAGGCTAAAAAAACAAGCAAATTTATTTTGTATTTTTTCTACAAAATGGCCGCCTAGACAAATTAACGAATATGCATACCTTCTTAGATACATTTACTACTACTTATTCCTTAAATTTCGTTACTTCCAAAATAAGAGGTCTGGCGGCCCTGGGATCTTACTCTAGTACGTTTATAGGCACTACTTTACCTATCAAACTAATCCTAGGTAAATACTCATGCGCCTTGACGTATTTGTAATTTTTAGTTGACATTTAGCCTTTGAGAATAAAATTGACAGAAAATTGGATATTAAAAGTGTAGAAATTAAGTTTTTATTATAATATAATATTTTTTTGTTTAATCAATAAAATGCAGGTAGTTATAATTTAATTTAACTGCTAATAAACTATTTTTATTTGTTCAAAGTAGGCTACATATGTTAAAACGAAGCTAAAAAATTTTCTTCCTAGATTTAAAGGAAGAAACTTTATTCGAGTGACCACATATATACTTTTTCTAATACTTCAAAACCAAAAAATCTAATGATGTAAAGACTCACGGAGTATAGAAGAACCAATGATATTTTGGAAAAACTCATCAATGTCTTATACCCTTTCTTAACACAAGCCTGTACACAGCATTTAGTTCGACAAAAAGACACTTTTGTATGGAAAAATTATGTACTTCACTTGTTGGAATCGTGTACGCCAGTGATTCTCAACCTTTTTTTTTGTTGCAGCACCCTTTTAACGATTTCAAAATTTGGCGGCACACAAAGAAAAAGTTAAGTTTAAAAATTAGCGAGCAGTGCGGTGAGCTGTTTATACAGTGAATAAATAGCTCGTCCGAGTATAAAACCACGCTGGTCACCGTACTGACCACTGCTTGTTTTATTCGGACTATACCACTTCAGTAACGCTCTCTTCACCGCTATGTAAAACGCCTTACTATAAACGCATGCATTTATTCCTATTGGTTTAATTAAAATGCTATGCTCGCCGCTTTACTATAATCTGGCACTAAGAAAGAACGCGTTGCAAAACAAATAATGAAATAATATAAAATTTTTTTATGGATTTAAATATCTATTGCTGTTAAAAGTATTTTTATTTTTAAATTATATTATTTATTAATATTAACATTATTATATATCAAAAATTTAGCGGCACACTTTTAGAATTTCGTGGCACACAAAAGTGCCGAGGCACAGTGGTTGAGAATCACTGGTGTACGCGGTACAGCCTTTGAAACGCTGTACTCCGCGAAAATCTCACATCTATTGTGAGTTTTAAGGCTGTGTACCAAATCAAAATTAAAATTCCGTATGGGCTTATGTCAAAATTATAATGAAAAATGTTGGCAAATTTGTAAGTATTGTAATGGACCAGTAAATCTTTAATGATTTACAACAACAAGATCATCTAGAATAAGTTTTAATTTAACATTAAATTCTAAGTAGGGCAAGAACAAATATTGTATAATATTAATTTACTTGAGCAATAAGAACACCTGTTAATTAATAAGCATTAAATTTAGTAAGTTAAGTATGTCAACATTTTTCAAGAACAAATGTTGAATAATATTAATTTTTATTTTATTTAGCAATAAGAACACCTGTTAATTAATAAGCATTAATTTTAGTATGTTGAGGAAGTTTATCAATGTTATTAGATTTTGTATATATTTCGTTTAATAAATTTTAGATATAAATAGATTTAAGTTTTCTATAAGAAGTTAGTTATTATCACAAGTTGACATAGTTATTTATTGTTAGAGTCTTGTTATTAATAAAATAGCTAAACACGTGCCAAAAGCCGGCAAAGACCTTTAGCGAATTCAAAAAGATATACGTTCGTTTATCTTATCATTGCATACTGGCGTAACGCGCCAATTATACCTGTGAAGGTAAAGCTGGCATTAATTTGCCATATTTAAAGTGATAATTATAAATTAAATAAATGGAACTGTTAACAGAAAACACATCAGTATATTAGTTTGTTTTGTTTTAAAAGTATATTTTGATTAATTACAATATAGATTAGTGATTTTTACAGTGATTTATATATCCTAATAGTAATTGATTGACAGATCCGCGTAGACATTCTGATCATATGTTTTAATAAGCCGCCATGTTGTACACGGTTCCTCTATTAAGAATCGGTTTTTTTGAAGGAGGTGTACAAAGCATGTACACAGCGTCAGTTAAGAAAGCGTATTAGAAGACATTGTTTTACCTAGAAAATATGAAATAGACTGCTTTATATTTACACTTAAATTTTATATTTACAAAAAAATGGTAATGTCATTTAGGTGCACATAACCAAATCAATGTTAATAGAGAAATATCAAAAAGTTTTATATAAAAGTATAAAATTACATACATTAATATTTTGTATTGTATATTCGTACTGCTGTTACATTAGTGAATGTCACTTGAAAAGCCATCTTCACCTTTGAGGTGAATTTATGTAGGATACATCTTACTATTGTAAATAGAGGAATTAAACTTGGTGTCCTTGTGTCAAGTTTTTGGATCCCACGGAACCATCCCTTAAGCAATCCAAATGCTCTTTCAATTGAAGAGCGCACCTATGTTTTTTATTAAAAATCTTTTGATGATGATTTAAATTTCCATAATTTTTGAATGGTGTGACGAGATGTTTTTATACCATATGCAAGGTCGCTTAGAAGATCCTCACAGTTTGGTACAGTTCAGATCTTTGTAGTAAGCGATTATTATGAATTAACTCCTAAAAAACTTTTTTAGATAATTCAATCTAATTATATATACCAGGAATTCTTTTTGTCTAAAGAAAGTGATCCGCTGTTTGCCATACTTTATTTGAATCGGGCCATGAAACAATACCTTTCTCTTGGTTGAGGTTTAACAGTAGTTTGATTATTCTTATAACTGACTACCAACATGTGCTTAAAATTACTCCCCAAAGCGGTCTGCAGCGGAGCTAAAACTTATAAATAGCTAATCTTTAAAATTGATATAACGTAAATCCAAGTTACTATAAAAAATTGCAATATTTTCATTTTTTAAAGTAAAATCCTTTTTTCAGCTATTCTTGTATATCTATTATTTATTATCATTTTTTCTATAAATTATAAATAATAATATAAAATATATTAATTAATCTTTTATTAAATCTTTATATAAAATTATAATATGTAATATATATGATTAAATAGAAAATGTATAAATGTTAAGTTGAATTTTAATTTTTATTAATATTGATTCACTAAAAAGTCCACAATGCTGTCGCGTTTCTTATAAGTAACTTTTAAATTTAATAATTTTTGATTACTTTGCTGCCAGCTGAATTTCCGCCCGCGAAATTTTTTTAATTCTTTGACGATTTCCATAAAGAGTGCTTTTCTTTTGAATGAGCTCAAATTTTCTTTTCTGGGTTGCACTAAATCCAGGAGACAATTAATTTACACACATTTGAAACTAAATTCAGTTTGATTTAGCTATAAATTATAATAAAACATCTTATTTAATTGATTTGAAGTATATTATAAATGAATAAAATTAATTATAAATCAAAATAATTCATTATAAATCATAATAAAACACATCTATCACTAGTGACATCTATCCTATCTTTATCTAACTTAGATGTATGGAAATTCTGTTTATTCTTAGATGTATTATGAAATTCTGTTTGATAATTAAATTGATTTGAAGTAGATTGAAAGAATAAAATTAATAGAAAAATAAATTTTATTTAAAAAAAGAAATGTTGTCTATAAAAGAAATACATGTACAATATTTAAAATAAAAAAAAGAATCATTACCCCCTGAACAGACAATTATTTTATTCAATTTTGATTTTTAATTATGTTTTATTTTCAGGATTAAATACAAATTGTAAATAATAATTGCAAACAAAAATTGGCAGCTAACTTGACATTCGACATAGCTTTCGTTTATTTTATGAACACTTCCCTGGGTTAAACGAACCCAAGTGGGTTGATTAAAAAAACACACTCAATCAGGGTATTCACATTGAGTCCGGTAACATTTAATTTCATGGTAAGCGGAGGTGAAAGGTAAGACGGAGTTTCGCAAATTTCGAAAAAGCTTTTACCCCTTCCTGAGGCAGAAATATTTTTGCCTCATGCTTGGTATCTTACTAATACACATTTATATACACATGTTATCTGTAATATTTTCCAACATATCTTCACATATTTTAGTGGATTGAGAATTGTAGGGGAGCATTTCCGAAATGTTACAAGCCTCAATGTGAATACCCCCAATATATGCTTTCGCCTTACTCCATCAATGAGTTAAAGAACGCAGCTAATGTGGCATCAAAGTGTTTGAGGCGGCAAAAAAGTTTTGGTTAGTTTATCGAATAAGCGAATTTCATCTGTCAATTTCTTGTAAATAACACAGATCCTTTAAATTAATTATGAATTAAATCATTACCTAAAACAGGATTGAATATATCTTTTTAAAAGAAGTTATAGTCTTTAAAATAATAGTATGTCTACTGAACAAAACGTAGCTGAACATACTTGGAGCATTTTGTATGAACAGGATGATGATGATGTTGAGCCGTCGCCTCAAGAATTGGAAAACTATTATCAGTCTTTAGAAAATGATATAATACCAGAACTTCTATGGAAATGCCCTGGAAAGCGTGCTCCATCACCTGTGAGAAAAGAAGATCCAAAAAATGTTGAAAATATTGAAAAAAAAAGGTAAAAATATTTTAAATTTAATGATCACACTTAGTGAAAATATTACTTTTGTGTTGCATATTTTTTAGTTTATTTTATCTTAAGGAAAGGTCAATTTGCTTATCTTTTTCCTCAATGTTAAAATAATTTTAGTCAAGTAGTTTACAATAATATTTATGTATATTTTGTAAGCTGGCCATAATTTCAATCAACTTTTGTTTTGAAAAAATATTTATATGAAACCATTTTAAATATTTAATATAATATAAATTATTTTATATTCAGTCCAGTAAAAAACGATTTCGATTTCATGGATGATATATCATTACCACAAATGAGGGTTAGAACTCAAAATTCAACGCCAAAAGGATCGGCAAAGAAGAAAACTGCAAATTTCGCTGGTGTAATTGATGCCTTACGAAAACAAAAGTTATCACATAACAAAGATGTAAACAAATAATTTATTTTATCTACTTGGTAGTGTTTTTATATAACAGACAAGTTACACAAAACAAGTTTAATTTATAAAGTTTTATATATTTAAATTTTTAGAAGTACTTGGAGTCGCCCAAATTTTAACATTTTTAGATTTAGTCTTAGGACTGAGAGTAAAAACTTATTCCTTTATCAATGAAGGGGTTACTTTTACAGGTTTTCGTATTGAAGTATCACCCACAACACTTTTGGTCGTCAGTATGGAGTCAATATTTGAATATAGAACTTAAGCTTGAGTTCCCGAATTGTGCCTTTATATATACATATATACACATGTATATACATATATTAGTTCCAAATTGCATTATGAACAAGTCTTTGCTGCTGCTGCGAGGCTTTCGCCACTTCCAGGGCCCAAGCTTTGCCTAAAACTTCCGCTTTATCATCCAGGCTTCTGTGAAAAACTACAAGCTAGCCTTAAAAGCCTGTTTTTTCCTCCGTCTCTTCATTAAATTTACCTTATTTCAGCTCTTTTTGTTGAAATCTGAAAAAATTGTATTGTGTAATAAAAACGATAAGTTAAATGAAGTAAAACAGACAAAAATAACATTTTAGTTCACATTTAATAACAAATACATTTAATTTAAAATTTCCTATTTAGTATATATAGAGATGTCGCCAAATTTTTATGGTTGGAAATAAACGAAAAATCAATAAAATACCATAGTGTTGGTTCAAAAACATCTTTACCACAGTCTTATCATTTTAAATGATTTATTTTTCGTAACTCGCATTTAATTAATAGTTTTTTTATTATTATTGATTTTTCACTCTATATTTTTTCAGTAGAATATCATATGAAATTTTTTTGGTCGCGACTGATTTCCGCATTTTTCACTTTCCATAATTCAGAAAAACTTTCCTTAACTGTCGTTCAAATAACAATATTTTTCACTGATTTATACTTTTTAGAGAATTATTTTTTTGTTGAGTGGCGAAATCTTATCTCTTAACCGAGAGAAAACTAACTACCTCTGCTCTGCTCTGCCCTGCTTATCCAAAACCAATGTGCACTACTCAAAGAAAAATTGAAAAATTGAATTTTTCAGAGAAAGTACATGGCATGTGAAAACAAGGAAATAACCGGGAAGATTTCAGTCTTTATTTAGATCTCAATATTTGTTTGATTTATTTAGTAAAATTTTGTTTATATTTCGAATAGCACTAGGCAATAAAAGTCATTTGGTGTTAAAAAATGGCTGGAAGAAAATAAGAAGACAAAATTAGCGCATAATATCATTGTTAAGAGAAATGAATACACAACAATTTGACTCTGTAAAGTTTTGTTAAATACATTAGAACTTTTAAATTATTTTAGAGATTTTTTAATTTTATTTCTTTAATAGATTGTTAAAATTAACATTTTTATTGTGTTCGAAATTTTTTTAGTCGTGCACGGGCACGAATATGTATACGGATACATATTGAAAATTTATATGTCTGACCTGACTTTTAGAATTTTATAATGGAAGTTTCATGTTCACAATTAGAAGATGGGAAATATGAGTGTTCACTTAAATTTTGTAAGTAATCTAATTAGTTATATACACAATAGTTTTAATACAATTTTCAACTTAGCAAGTCTATAGTTTTTTTTATAATCATATTTATATTTACCTGTCTTTTAAAGGAAATTGGTATTATGGTAATGAATATTTTCATGATAAATAAATAAAAATAAAAAATAAATGCTGAAGATATAAAAACCATTAAGGGATATCAATTAATGCAAATTTCGTTTATTTGAATTTTTTTTTAGGAAAATTTGCATTAATTTCATTTTATATGACTAAACATATAGTGGTCTCACTAGATGCAATTTTTTTTGTAACAATTCAAGTGAAGAGTAACAAAATGCGAAATTTCATGGCTTTGAAATTAATCAGTAATTTTTTTTAGAAGTTTTATTGTTATATTGAAAGTATAAATTCTTCTAATTTTTAAAATAAAATACAATTAATAAAAAGGTAGATTAAGTGTCTTACCAAATTTTTTAATATCACCATCAGAAAAGTATGTAAACATATAACAAATATAAAAACATACTTATTATCTAGTGCTTCTAAGAAATTGAAATGTATGTATCTTATCTAATTTGTCTTCAATGTACTATATTTTTTGAAAAATGCTAGAATTACCTTAAAAGCACATGAGTTTAGGAAAAGCTTTTGTCAAATTAATAGTTATTAAGCTAAAATTAAACTTTATTTTTTTATAGAATATCTTATAAATATAAGCATGTAAATACATGCTTCCACATTTTTGAAAATGTTAACTACTAACTTAAATCTGATTTTACATGCGGGAGTAGGTATTTGAAATAGAAGTGAGGAAATATTTAAAGTTTCGGTTAAAGCTAGGCGCAGTATGAGCCATACGTCACTAAAACAGCTATATTTCCAAAACTAATTTGAATTTTGAAAAATCCTTTTAGGAGCGTTTTCTTAAATGCTTATGCTTTGAAAATATGAACAGCAAAAAAATCGATTTTTTCAAATTTCTAGACCAGAATACCCCCTTAAACAAAACAATATAATTTTTAAATTTTTTTTCTATTTTTTTTTATCAATCCAAATAATAATAATTTAATTTTTGTCAATTGTCGCATAGTTTTAACACTGAATAAAGTTATAAATTTCTTATGGTCAGAAATGTATTTAATTTAATTCATCGATTGTTTAGGTTTTGAAATAAAAGTCGGAAATTTAATATAACTCGTAAAAGATCTATTTAAAAATTACATCAAAATCCATTAGCTATACGTCAATTATGAGGTTTAATCCCTGGGAGCTCCACTATGTGATTTAAATATTGTTTTTGTGTGATTTACTTGTATACTTACTACTACTCTTACTACTTACTACTATAAAAGTTTTCTTTTTAATTTCTGAAAAAAATATTTGTTTTGGGTGGAATATTATAAAATTTGTGAATAGTCGTGCGCTAGATATGGAACCAACATAAAGTTTAGTTGATGAAAAGATTTATATATTGCGTTATGGTATCTTTCAGAACTCAGTTATAATTCGCAAATTTATTTTATGAGCGGCAATAATCATTTTGCGGACTTCTTTTATTTTTTCCTATGTAACTATCATTTAAATGATCAGAGTTTTCAGGATTGTCTTTATGTAGCAACCAAATTTAAAGAAGGAAAATTCATGTTACATAATCACCTTCGATGGCAAAAAAAAACAAATTAGTTAAATAAGCCAGTATTTATTATAACATATCTTTTTTTTATTATATTTCTAGCAGAAAATAAGCACCAGGGATGTTTTGAATTATTGGCAACATTTTTATCAATTGTTTTTATGATATTTACTTTTCCTCTTTCTGTATGTTTTTGCTTTAAAATTGTTTCTGAATTTGAAAGAGCTGTCATATTTCGAATGGGAAGATTAAGGTTATTGAATTCGTTATAAAATAAAGATATACTATATATTCACTTATATATTTGAAATTTAATTTAGAAGAGGTGGAACGAGAGGGCCTGGAGTATTCTTTTTGCTTCCATGTATAGATGATTATTGTAAAGTTGATCTCCGTACAGTTTCATTTGACGTGCCACCGCAGGAAGTATTGACTAAAGATTCAGTAACAGTTTCAGTTGATGCTGTTGTTTATTATCGTATAAGTGATCCATTAAAAGCAGTTGTATACGTAGCTAATTATAGCCATTCAACACGTTTATTAGCAGCAACAACATTAAGAAATGTTCTGGGCACAAAAAATTTATCGGAGTTACTAACAGAGCGTGAGGCTATTTCACATATTATGCAATCATCTTTAGACGAAGCTACGGATCCATGGGGTGTAAAAGTTGAAAGGGTTGAAATGTTTGAATTTTGTTACATTTAACGATGATTTCATAAATCAAACTTAAATTACAGAAAAGATGTATCGTTACCTATAGCCCTTCAACGTGCAATGGCAGCTGAAGCAGAGGCAGCACGAGAGGCTAGGGCCAAAGTAATTGCTGCTGAAGGTGAAATGAAAGCATCACGAGCCCTTAAAGAGGCATCTGATATACTTTCAGAAAGTCCATCTGCTCTACAAGTATCACTTAAAACGAATTCGATTATTCTGCTTGCTTTAATTTTAACAATTTGAATTTTTAGTTACGCTATCTACACACTTTAAGTGGCATTTCTGCTGAAAAAAATTCAACTATAATTTTCCCATTACCTATAGAGCTTTTTACACCTTTTCTAAATTCGGGACAAGATTTGAGGAAAAAATGTATTTGTAATATTAAAAGCTCGTAAATAAATGCTTTATTGTTAGTTTTGTTTTTTTGAAAAAAAAAAAAAAAATTTTGTTTTATTATTTTTATGCGTTAATCATTTTTGACTATCAAGCAAAAATTTACGAATTCCTCGTATTAGTAAAGCAAACTAAGTAAGAACTTAATTTATGGAAGGAAAAGTTTCGTTTAATAAGAATAAAGTTTAATTTAATTTAGTTCACTAAGTTTATTGATTTAAAAAAAAAATATATATATTTTTTTTTAACTCGCGTAGAAAGGAACACAAAACGTGTACAACTCTTTTATATTGATAAGTTTTGTCGTTTATTCCAGATAAGTGATTCTTTTATTCTTTAAATAAATCCTTGCGTCTTGGCTCTTATTGTTAGTGGATTTGTTAGCGTAACGTTATATGTTGGGATTTATTTACGCATTCTGATTTTCTATGAATACTCCTGCAGTAACGCTAGTATTCTTGACTTCAATTTGAAGAATCGTGATATATTTTGATAGGTCATCTTGTATTGTCAATGCAAAAGAGAACCCATTTTCGTCATGGGGTATGATCTGATAAAGCTCTTTTCATTTAAAGGCGTAGTCGGTGACATCTTTCCTCAAACCTTTCCAGGAAAAATTCTTTCACTGTTTTTTTTAGAGTTTTTAGCATTTCCGGTATAACCACTAATTTTGTTTGTCTAATTTTGTCACTGTCTTTTTTTATTTTTTCTAATTGTAGATCTTCTTGCCAGATTTTTTCTTTATGTTTATCAGAATATGTTTCATATCTTACTTCCGTATTTGGATCATTTAAATTATGAAATTGATGAAAATTGACTCCAAATAGCTATAGTGGAACAGCCTTGCATTACTCAAATTTATTGACATTTAAAAAAATTGTTTAAATTAATTCAGTGATATCTCACTTGAACTTCAAAATATTCAAATTGAAATTCAAGACTCATTTTGGGTTTTGAGCTAGAGAGGAAATTCCATATGGAAAACTATTTTGAGGAGCATTCGTCTACGTATTTATTGCCCATTAATTCTGAATATATGAGAAAGTGAACCTCAAGTTCCATGTGAATATATCCTTAAGTCTCACGCAGAGCAAGGCGATTACAGTAGCGGCTACAGCTGCCACTGCAACTATATTTAATGGGTTCATCAAGATCTGGTTGATAAGTTTTTTTTGTTAGTGAAATATTGTTTATTATTGTTGATTATTATTAATTTTTGTATATTATTATAAGCTAACTTAAATATTGTAAATTTTTTTTTATTATTGTTTGCTGTTAATTTTAGTGATAATTTATGCCTCCTAATATTAACTTTTTTTATATATTAGCTAATAAGTGTTATGATTGCTAATAATTGTTGAATTTATTTTTCATTCAGGAGCTTACATTTCTTTAAGAGACTTTTCGTTGAACTAATACGTGTATGTATACAAATTTTTGCTGTGTAAATTTAAAGATAAGAAAATACGATAATATCTTTACTAAATTCTTAGAAGTTATTCTTGGTTTTTAAAAATCTATTGGGCATCTGCAAATTTAATGGTGGCGATACTAATAACAAGTATAAATTTGTGTTTAATTAATATTTTATGATTTTGAAAAATATAAAGTCTAAATTATTTGCAATATTTTTGTTTAAAAGTTAAACTGTTTCCATTTTCATTTTAAAAATCCCCTTCGCGGAGTAAAGCAGTAAATTCTGTTAGTTTTTTTTTCGTTACAAAATCTTAAAAATGATTGATATCAATTCAATTATTTAAGCAGAAGTAGGATATAGGTTCACCTAATAAATCTGAGGTGCCAAGAATCTGGGGAATTTTATATGCTTTATGAAGTTCTAAGGAAGGAAGAGAAAAGGTTTTTCGAGTATTTTCTCATGTCCACAGCTTGTTTTGATGAAGTTTTGAGACTCATACAAGCAGATATACAGAAGCAGCATACTATCTCTAGATATTATAATTAAACTTTTTTTTTATTTACATTAGAAATTGTTAACCTTTTTGGCATAGTTAACAGTTCGTAGTAAGCAGTGCTCTTGTATTATTGTTACCTCTGAACAATTTTAAATTTAATAACCATTGTTTTGCAGGATTTTAGCTACTGGAGATTCATGCAAAACTATTACATACATTTTTCGAGTAGGCACCCAAGAAATGTGGAAAAACTCAGTCAGAGGTTTTCAGCAAAATTGTAACTTATTTAATCGTATTAGAGCTATAGAACCATGTGACAATAAAACGTTCTAAGAACTCAGGATCAGCATACTTCAGTTATTTGAAAGAAATGTTGTTTTACTTGCCATAGCTAGTGTAGTGCGACAATCTTGGAGGCTTTGAAAGAAATAGTGATGGTGAAATTTTCAGTGCATCTATAATATCAGATAGGCTAGAAAGGACTAATTTAAATGCATTACCTAATAAATGGCTACCTAAAGCATCTACTACAGCCCTTTTGTAATTATTGAATATGAACTGTTTCCACTAAGGTCATACTTAATGCTCTTAAATACCGCGTAATCACTTTGGTCTGCGCGAAAAGTAAAGGTGCCTACAGAGTGCCGGCTTACAGCCGAGCTGACGCCGATTCCGATACCGAAGATTATAAAGTCGTTATGGGTAAATCAATACGAATATGCTCAAAGTATTCAGAGTGCAAGCTTACCAAAGATTATTTACAAGCTTATTTCAGCTTAGAACTTGTTTTGAAGCTTGTTTTGTAGCTTGTTTTGAGGGATGAGGATGTTCTACAATATATATATACATATATGATCATTGGGCAAAATATATATATATGATCATATGGATATATATATATGTTCATATGGCCAAATATATATATAAACATATATATATATATATGTTCATAGGGCAAAATACATATATATATGATCATATACAATCTATATTCCAGCGCTCGGAAGGACCTCTTCGAGCGCTCCTAAATCAGCACCGAGTGCTTGGTCTTCATAAGAGCCTTCATTGCCGTTTTAGCATTGTATGTCATTGGGCACCAGCGCTTGTGTTGAAGGGCTTTAAGAGCGTTTAATTTGAAGGACTTAAAGAGCTCTTGGTTTACAGCGGCTTACTAGCACTTTATTTTTTTTTTAAATTAAAAGAAATTTTTGTTTAAAAGATAATTTATTTTTCTTTCATTTTAAATGTAATCCAAAGAAATAAAAAGACTCTTCTGAGAGTTAATTAGTGTGTAAAGAAACTGATTTTTTTGTCTCAACTAAAATCTGAACATAATTAATTCATAACTTATATTTATCAAGCGAAACATGTGCAGGTTTGCTGAACCAATAATGCTCAATTCTAAATTTATAGTTTTCTTGTATATTTAACGTCAGTTTATGTGATTTGATATGTTTAAATCTCCTGATCTCGTCGGATATCTAAGAGTTTAATTACTTCAATATTGCTGTGAATATATAAGTAAGCGTTTTTCATGGTTATCCTGATAAAAAAATAGATTTTTATTAATTACAGAGACAGTTTTGTTTAGGAATACTTACATGGAATTCATTACTTTTCTTTCTATCCATTTTGGCCACAATGGTGTATTCGGTCACAATGTTGTTCGTTTGCAAAAGCCCTATATACAAAATGAAATACTTAAAATCTAATTAAATATTTTTTTAAAAACTTTTATTGATTTAAAATATAACTATTGTCCAAAAATGTCCTTCCTAAAAATACACTAAAGTTTTTCAACACTGCTATCACAACACTTAAAAAGCCAACTTACATCTTCCACTGATAAATCACAATTGTCAATGCAAAATTCTACATAAAATTCTTTTCTAATTTTGCTGTAAATCAGAAAAGAATTGTTTTCTACTTTTAGACACCTCCAACAAAACAGCACGTGTACAGAAAAAGCATACTCATATGAGGATTCATATGAAAAAGGAGCCCAGTTCAAGCGCTCAAATAGTACTCTGAATTAATATGGTGACAAAGCGTTCGAATTGAGCTCGGTATAGGAGCGCTCCGAAAATTCCCCGCTGGGATGTTCATATGGCCAAATATATATGCTGATATACAGGGTATCCCAAGATTTGTGGGACACCCACACATATACAGGGTGTCCCGAGATCGGTTGGACACACGCTTAGGGTAGAGAGTAGATGAAATTTCATCGACAAAAAACACAAAAAGTTGCAGCCTTTTGAATTTTTCAGGCTTCGTTTTTACCCCCACGCACTCGATCACTTATAACTTTTGAACTATGTAATAAGGAGTAAAAAAAAATATTTTCCATAGCATACAATATTGTTTTGTTATTAAAAAAGAAAAACTTATAAATATTAACAAATGGTGGAGGAAAAAATTTTTAAGTGAAGCCGTCCGTAAAAATCTCGAGAATTTTTTTGACGTTTTTTGCGTTTTTCTTCAAAAAACGCCAACATAATTTGCTTCTTCTTTTTTATTTTCTTAAACTACAATTGTTTTCCAATACAAAATGTGCGCATTGTAATGGCCTAACTCATTTCCATAGTGCAATAAAAATCTAGCAAAGTGAACCTTTCCTGATAACTTAATAAGAATTTTCTTTATTTTTTCCCTAGAAAAAAGTCCAAAGGGGTTAGATCTTGACATCTTTGGGGCCAAACTACAGGTCTACCTCCATCTATCCATTGATGAAAGTGTTTGTAAACATACTGAAGAAATGAGGCCAAAATGAACCGGAGAACCGTGTAACCGGAGACTTGTTGGAATCGTCACCTCTTCTAATACATCTACAAAATTATTTTGAAGAAATTTTACAAAATTTAATGAATTAATAATCTAAGATAGTTCAAAGAACCAATCATCTATCATAGCTGCCCGTACATTGATGGAAAATTGGTGCTGAAATCTTGAAGGCCGAATAGCATGTGGGTTCTCTCTAGCCCATTTATGTAAAAGAAGCCTCATCCGTCCATTAAATGAGTCGTTCAGAAGCCAATGTGGATAAGTCCAAAAAATCGAAATTGAGATAATTAATGTTTTTTAATACATTCATTTTTAAAATTCCTGGTATATTATTTTGATCCCAAAAGTATATTAATTTGATCAGAAAAGTGAAGACTTTACAATAAAACGCGATATGTTCAAAATGTGTAAATAAAAACATAAGTATTTATTGCGACAATGCCAGCATCATAAAAACTTATGGACTTATACCTTTTGGCAACTGAAAAAGTTAAGAAATTTATGTGAAAATTAAACAATACCAATTATTGTCATCAGTTTTATATTTATTCATCATAACAAACATCTTCTTCTTCCGAGTTTTCCAAATTTTGATCTCCACGTGTTGTCTTTAATGTCCTGTAAAAGTCGTGTTTTATTGGAGGTATATATTTTAATAATTTCATCATATCTTTTTTTGTTTCTTTTGAAATTGTTTTACCATTAGGATACAATAATGGTTGATTTATATTTTTTAACGCTAACTTTTTTGGGTTTTTTTATGTCAGTTTCATGTTAGGTGTCATCCTCGTCAAAATTATATTTGAGCTTAATCTATTTTTATCCATCGCATATTAAGCCAATTGACTGTTAGTCCACTTGTTGTCTTTTTTCTGTTAGTAATAGTCAATTCATTTCAACAAGGCTGAAAGGTTCCTTTTTTGTTTTTTTTACTATTTTGAATTATGTGATACCAGTCACTTGAATTATAAATATACTGCTTTTTTTCGCATGAGCTTCTATTGCTGCAAAATCAGCGTCGTTGGGCAAAAAAAAAATGTGCCCGCTTAGCAAAAATTTTTGCTTAATTGATTTAACTTTTATGCTTTCACTCTGAATCAATTTCAGCAAAATCAAAACAACTTTTATACTTCGGTTCTGTCCGGTGCACGAATTTGAATACATTATTATTTTTTGGGAATCCTTTGCATGTAATTCAATATGTTTAATTAGGCACGATGACACTTCTTGTGAACCTCGAGAGCCTAATTTTTCCTACCCTTACGATAAATCGATTTGTATTATTTCAAGTCAGCAAAACAATTATTCACAAACACTTCAGCGTAATATTATTACTTTTCAACCAAAGTTTAGATATTACGTAGTAAAAGAAAGCATGTGCATAAAACTCAAAATAAATGGCGTTCTTTTCAAATTTGTGTTCTAGAAAGTGGAATTAACAGATAATTATTATAAATTGATGTTTGATTGTTACTAAAATATATCGAAGGAAGAAAAAAAGTTTTGTTGTTATTTTAAAGTTAATGTGAGAAAATAATGTAAAGAAGTGGATTTATACTCAATAGCTTCTGAAATTATTATATTACACATTCAGAGGCTATAAAGAAAAGGGACGTTTGAACTACAAAAAATGAAAAAATGAGTAAATCCTTTTAAAACTAAGAAATATATTATTTATTCTATTAAAATTTGCAAAAATCAGAAAAAATGAAAAAATGGACTTATCCACATTGGCTTCTGAGCGGCTCAATAATACAAAAAATTGAATTCTAATTTAAACCCACCAAGCAGTAAATAAGAACAACATTTCATGAGCCTACTCAGGCTAATTTCCACCGACAACCAGTACGGAATAAGCTAATAATTTCCAGCCGTCTCAATCAGCTTTAATAATCTTTCCAGCCAGTCCCAGTCGCAGCCGATTCCTATTAATTTACCCATACTAAATAGTCTTCGGCGTCAGCTCGGCTGTAAGCCGGCACTCTGAATACGTTTTTTACTGTACTCTCGGAATCAGCGTCAGCTCGGTGGTAAGCCGGCACTCTGCAGGCACCCTAAGACTGATTCAGTTGCTTGAGTTTGAGAAAATTTTGTCATTTGTTTTTTAAAAAAAAAATAAATTTGAGAAGATGATTGCTAATATTATTGAGAGAATGAAAATTTTTATTGAATTTATATTCTAGTTTTAGAATTTATAAACATTTTTTTAATCACTAACTTTATATCTCATACATATTTAATTTAATTTAATTTTTAAATTTAATTTTTTCTATTTTTTAGATGTCAATATAAAAGCATAAATCCAGTTTATGTAATTAGAAAAATTTGTGTACGTAAGCTTACCCATATTGATTTCTATAGATACAATAGCAGATAAAAACCATTTTTTATTTTTTTTAATAGCAATACCACAGCCATCCCATTTATAGTGAAGATTAATATCTTCAGTTTCATGTAAACAAAATTTATTAGCATCATCTAAGGATGTTAAGTCCATAATTGGACATATTTTGAATGGAAAGAGTTTTAGGTTAAGTAATGTTGGTGTTACACGAAATGTATTCTCGTAGTATCTTATCCAGCCAAACATGTACATATTTTGTTGTTCTTTATCTTCAAGTGTTGTATCCTTCCATAAGCAGATGGGTTTTATAAAATGATTAAAACTGAAATATACATACATATATACAGAAATGTTATATAATGATTTTCAAAATAAAATAAACACTTTAAGCTTGAGCTGAGCTCAATGGCTTTCTAAAACTTAAATATGTTGTAATGCCTCAAAGAGTCTCGTAATATTTTTCCGTTAGAAATTCCTTTATGAAGGTTGAAAAATACATTTAAAAATAATCCTTTAAAAATCGTTCATCTATAACTAGGATTGTTTTTAATAGAGATCCAGTTGAAGTTAACAGATTTAAGTCAAGCAAAATTATTATGAATACTAAAATTTGAAACTCGTTACTATTTATCGGTAGTGTATACTAAACTTTATAGTTCGTTAGGAAAAACAAGTTTTTATTATTTCAAATACATTTTCGTATTCAATATACATTAGATTTAATATTTGTTCAAAAATTCCAAGTGTATGGCTTATATATACACGTTAAGCCTCTATGATAATTTCATTCCCACAAATTTTCAATGCATTCATATTTGTAGAACGAATAAGGGAATGATTTCGACAAAGAACCAATCGTCATATTGCATGAGATATCATCGCAGTCTATTGATTGATGCAATCAAAGTATCAGTGTAAAGCAGGTGTAAAATGTGTTGAAATTCTTACGAAGGCATGATAAAGTTAAACAACAAAGTTTTCCTACTTAGAGGGGACTATTTACTATAATTTCCCAGTCGTCAAATTGCTCGCTCGTTCAATGTAAAGTAGATGGAAATGACGAGCAAGTTGAGGCTGGATGAGAGAGCCATTTGACGATTTGAAAAAAATTGAGAATAGTCCCCTTAAGATTAATAAAAACGTATTGGAAAATGTTAAACAAAAGGCAAGAAACTAGATATCTCACAGAGTTAATTGAAATTTTTGAAATTTAGCTTTACCTTTTATCCATAAAAGCTGTTTCACTATCGAAATACTATCTGTATAAGAAAGTATGCTGTTGCATACAGTCACAGTGACAGTAGACTTACTAGTGTAAGCATAGCATAATTCCGTCACACAAATCAGCAAGCCATTCAACATCTGGATATTACTGACAAGTTTATGTTAGAGATATTATTAGACATTTTATTTTTTAAAAATGCATTGTGCTTAGTACGAGTGCATCTGTAATGGATGCTCTTTAAATGAATTGAAAGGCATTGGCCATGAAAACTATATATCGCGTTTTATTTCTAGAATACATAAGTTGAGGTAAAGTAAAGTCTCTTAATAGTATGTATTATAATAAAAAAAAGTCGCCTGTTTCTCCATTTTATCAAATTATTTATTATGACAGGCTCCAGATAATAAAGGACGCGATGTTCTCTCAAGAGGAGTTGAAATGGTAGTAAAAAAAAATAATCACTTAAAATTAAAAAAATAAAATTAAAATCACTTAAAGTTCAAAATTGTTTGGAGCAATCTATCCTAAGAATGATTATAACTGGAAACCTAGGGTATCTGGGTGTATCTAGGTTTCTGTGTTGTCATCTAACAGTCGAATCAATATGATTGTTCTAAAAGTGATTTAGACAATTTAAAATCAATATTTTATCGTAAAGTCAGCGGGTGCAAAAAAATTAACGAGCATGATTGATATCCTTTTAGGCCTAAAGACCTATAAGGCTATGAGGACTCTTACTGTTATTTTTAGGTTGTTCGTAACAATCTTTTAGTGTTAAATAAACGTACCTAATTGGAGTACTTAGAAATCCTATCGCTATATTTGCAATATTTTTTTGGGCAACATAATCTGGATGTATGTAAAACTCTTTACAGTTAACCGCTATGGACTTATCTTCATTCCAACTTTTCAAATCATAACGGCCGAAAAATACTAAAATATCAGCAATATTTTGTTTTTTTTTTAGCGGTAATAAGCAGGAAGCTGATGAAATTATAATTTGATTGGAAATTAATTGTGCACTACATTGGAATTCCAATTTGGTAATATCATTTAGATAAATAGCTGCCAACCATGGTAAACTACCTCGTTTTATATTAGTATCATTTATATGTTCACCACATGAACTAGTTAATGTCCGGATACTGCAAAATTTTTTTTTCAATAAAATTTATATTTTCTTGTCATTAGAACTTGTTATTTCAGAACTTACTCATTTTTTGTTATTTGGTTAATTTTTGATGATTTTGTTGATGTAGTTACTTTAGCATCTTGTATTACCCTTGTGGTTTCATTGTATGTTGGTTTCATTGATAAAAATGCAAAATCGCTGCGATGCTCTAACTGGATTGATGTAAAAAACGTATTGATATCTGTAATTATGTTAAGAATAAATAAAATGCTTTGTTAAGATTTAAAAATCTATATTATTAAAGCTTTAGAAATCATGCAATTACCATAGTAGTAAGACGTATAAATAAAAGTATTCTTATAACAATGAAAAGTTTAGTAACTATGTGGTGATATAAGAAGTTTAAATCTTAAAAAGTTTTGTTTAAAGAAATCTTTTTAACAGGCATCGAGGATGAAAGATCAGATTGCATTTTAAACAAAGGTTGATTGCATTATTTAATTTTAGAAATAAAATTTTTAAGTATATTTATATATCGTTTTATTTTTGAAACGTAATCATAAATGATTCTGGCAATAACTATAATCGTCGAGACGATGTGAGAACAATAACTTTTTAAATTGCAATGATCACTGGATTATGCATTGCATTAACTAATAGTGCGTTTTCATTGAACCTAGTACATATTTCATCTCTCGAGAATTTGTTTGTTGTTGTATTTGTCTAAATTTTTGTAATTTTTGTTGTAAATAAACAATTAAATAATTCAAAATCATAGCAAATTAAAAAATTCTTACCTTTTAATCAATAATTATTATCGACATAAACTAACTTCCACGATTATTCACTGTTAAACTATTGCTGAAAGAGAAAGTATATTAGCAATGAACTAGAAAAACAACTAGATTTAATTTTTCAGAAATAAACTAGAGATTTCCCAAACAAATTCTAAAAAAATAGTACTAGGTACAATGGAAACGCACACTTAGGTATTTACTTTATCACTTTATTAAAACTTTAAAATCTCATAGCAACTATTAAATGTTAACAAATGTTTACACATACTAAAGGGGGCCTATTTTCAAAAAAATATTAGTGCTCAAGAAATACAATACTAAATATTATCAAACTACAGTCACCCCTCAAAACGTTGTTCATCTAAAAATTCCACCTCACATTTAAATAAATACTTGTAGAAGAATTTTTTTTGCCTTATTCAAAAATTTTTTTCATTGCTAGTAATTTCAATTTATTTTAAATTAAATATATAATTTGCTGAATTCGGTAAAATTAATAAAAAAAATACAATTGGCAGATAAAATAAAAATATCTAACCTTGATTTGCTGAACATAGCAATCTGCCGTTCATTAGAATTTGAATAACTTTAGGTGCCATTGAATTAATAGGAAATGATATTTTATAGAATATAGTATCTTTCCCAGAATGATGTACGGCACGTAAAAACTTAATATCACCCCCAAACTTCTAAAATTAGAAAAAATTAAGTTTTTAAAATACATTGCAGTCATACAAAATTTAAATTATAATTACTTGCGGTATTGTTCCTTGTTGTGATAAAATAACTTTCAGATGGATGTTTTTCCGTTTTAGTGAATTATGCAATTTAATAATACCAAACCATTCCTTTCCATTAAAACGATATTGAAAAATATTTCGACATGGGCTTAGTGGCCTTTGAGTCAAACCAATTGAATAAAATATTACCGTTAGCATGATAACTAAATTAAAATTTGCGAACATCATTTTTAAATTTAATCAATGGGTAAATATTTCTAGAGGCACTAAAATGCTCTCATTCCTGTTATTCAACTTTGTTCGAAAATTCAAGGAAAGATTAAAGGTCTTGAATATTTTGCAAATATTAGTGAGTAATTCGTTCAAATATCTTTTGCTCTGACATAATTTCAGTACAATATTCCACATAGGCTTCAGTAATTTTGAAGGGGAAAGGCTTCTCTGTACTATTCTATACAAATATTTAGTGGTTAACTTTCTGTTTCACTTAAAAAATTTCACATGGAAATCGTCTTTGTACAGCCTTGAGTTTTCAAAGTCTTGGACACTTGGAAATTTTTCGAGCTAGTTTTGATAATATACAAACTGTGGTTTGGTATTATTTAGTGTGGTAATCATTGTGCACTAATATTTTTTTAAAATAGGTTCCCTGCAAATATTTTTTCGGAAGATCGAATGAAATCTCGAAGGTGTTCAAGCAGTAAAGAAAGTAAAAGAAGGAAGGAAACATTATATAACCATATATAAAAACATAAATGTTTTTTCAATTCTATAATTCTTATAAATTAATAAAACTGAGAAGTGTAATCTTATTTTTAAAAATATACAAGTAATTATGTGTGTTATTATCATTATGCATAACTGGGCATATAGTATATATAGTATATAGTTATGCCACATATATATATATATCTATATCCATACCTTGCTTTGCACTTGTTGTGCTGATTTCTTTTTTGTTTTATTTTTCTTAACCTCCTAATTTTAAAACGTAATTTACGGTTTAAATATCCAGCAAGGGAAGAAAGGGATGAAATACTGTGGCGACATATTAGGTAAAGGAATCGCAGTAGGTTTAATGTTACAAAGTAGGCTTAGAAATTTTACTTAATATCAAAAGTTTTAGTTTAGTTGAGTTTAAGTTCAAACTTGTACTTTGTTTGTAAACAAATTTATATTAAAAAATGTGGTTATTATTGGTGACCCCCGACACAAAAAATGGGAGAGTTGCATAATTGACAAACACAAAAATTAAATAGTTATTAATCCGGAAAAGCAGAAGAAGGTATATCGGGATTTAAAAAAAAACTCAAGCAAGAAGATATATTAAGATTTCAAGGAAGTCCAAGTTAGAAGATATTTCAAGATTTTAAGAAAACTCAAACAAGAAGATATATCAAGATTTCAAGAAATCCCAAGCAAGAAGTTATTTCAAAAAGTAGATTTTGATTTAACAAAGAACGTGCTTAAAAATAGAATTGGCAACCTCTAGGTTTTTATTCTGTGAAGCTAAATGACGCTCAAAAAATAGCACCTACCATCGGGAGCATTTGGCTATATATAAAGGAATCAAATATTTTCGATACCAGCTAGATAATATATACACCCTTCACCCAGACAAATGTGACATTTAGATTTCATTGGTCAATTTTCTACAGGCATTCGGCACATATCAGGTAGAGATAATTTAATAGCCTATACGCTCTGGCGAATGAATGAAATTGCCTGTCCTTCAGCTATCAATCTTCTGAAGAATAAAAAACGGATAATGAACTTCAAGAACTGGAAAACAATAAAATTTTAAATTTTTCGAAGTTCCCAAATAAATTTTAAAATCTAATCTTTTTTGGCCATCAATCAACAAGGATTGCAACAATTGGTTTCGGGTTTGCTTAGCATGTCAGAAAAATAAAATTCCACGCCATGTTAAAAGTCAATCCAAGAACTTTTAATGGATTTCTTCTCGGTTTAGCACAATCCATTTGGATATCATTGAACCACTCCCAGTATCAGAAAATTTTCGCTATTGCCTTACTGTCATTGGTAGCTTGTCATCCGAAAAGAGATGCAAATCTGACTTTCTTAATTGGTTTTGTATTAACGATTCAATCATCTTGACATTTTGATAAAAACAAAAAAAGAATGATTCTTACTCGATTTTGTTGAATTTAACCGACCTGATGTCTAAAATTATAAATATAACTTTGGCTGTTAAAATATAATAAGCTTAAAGGGAAGTTATGTAAAACTTTTGAAAATAGTTATTGTATTGTCTCAAATAGTGGCGTAGATAGGCGGAGTCAGTGGGATCAATTCCCCCTCTTGGCTAAAAATTTTTTAGTAAATCAAAGAAAAAAAGGTAATATAGCGTTTTTAATAGCTGAAATTCGGAAGGTTTCAAAATGTTATTAACAATAAGTTGATAGCTATTACTTACGTAATTATGTATAGGTTTCTGTTCCCTTGCACCCAATCGCAAATGGAGATCATCATTTTAAAATTGAAACAATTACATTACATTACAATTACAGTTAGAATTTAAAAAATTTCCTTCTGTTTGTTAAAATAAAAGGACATCTATTTAAAAAAAAATTGAAAATTATTGAATTATTAAAATTATAAAATTGTTACTGTAGTGTAGATGAATTTCGTTTCGATAAATTAATAAAACGAATCTGCAAACCGTAAACTGTGGCAGAAAATTGTTAGTGAGCCTTACACACAATGTGGTCTGAGAGCCTATTAATTCTTGGAATATTACCATAAATCATTAACATGCCCATATGATTTTACGTGCGTGCTGTCTGAGTTATATTTCATGAAAATAGAAATAGTATATATAAATAAAAATTTTTTGTTTTCGTCTCAACCGGGAGATATTCGCGTGGGTTTCATATATTTCAATTGTAAGGACGGTAGTTTTCAGTGCTCATTTTTAAATTATTGGATTGTGTTTTTTTTTTAATTTATACGTGTGATATATTAAAGAGAGAGTATTTCAGTATATTCTATTGTTTTTTTTTCATTTGGTAAGTGTAAATTTTAAATATAAAATTATATTATAAAAACCTTTTAACATGAGCAGTATTGTGCACGTCAGATAGAGTGACGTAGTTAATATATGTGCCTCTTTATTTAGAATGTTATTAATCTTGATTAACCGAAATTTATTATTAATATGAAATTTTGTGTGAGTTTCAAACGAAAATGTTTTTAAAGCTGGAATTGTAAGTCAAGACCACTTTCATAATTATGGGCACATATGCAACTTTCTCAACTACCTACAAGCCTAAGTTAATCACGTTTAGCATATGTGTTTCCTTGAGAAACAGCATGTTAAGCATACTGTTAGTCTGATTTCAAAATCTAAGTAAATATTTTATATATTGTTTTTTAGTTTTTCCTTAGTTAGCATCAAATATCAGCAGAATAAAAATTATATAACATTAAAAGATTTCTTGTATCAATAAAAATATCCTATGCTGTTAACAAAGAGGTTGAGAGATGTGCCCCACAAAAAATCGCAAACAAAAATGACGTTGGAAATTACATCAAAAAACAGCTCACAGGAGCAGAAAGGATCGATTTGTTAACAAATGTCCAGGTCTCACCCGAAAACTATATATTCCCGTTATTGCAAAATTATAAGACTCGGAATTTAAAATTTTGCTATAAATTGAGCTGTTTTTTTTTAAGTGGTATAAATCCACTTTAAAAAAAAATTAACTAACGGTAATTTTAGTAAGATATAGATACCTTCTAGCCATACTTATAATCATAAAAAAAAAACAAAATGGACTTATACCACTTTCAAAAACAACAGCTAAATTGTTGAATTTCCTTGGCTTGCCTACTCTGAGTGTCAACATGGTGTCCCATGTGTTTCATTTGCGAGAAGTAGTGGCAAAGGGTCTCAACCTTTGGGACATCTAGTGAAGACGAAATTCGACGGAAGTAAGTGAATTCGAATTATAATTTAGATAATATACATGACTTTCATGAATGATCTGAAATATTTATTCTCAAAAGAAAAGAAAAAGTTATATTTAATGTAGAAAAAAAAAAAGATTAAAAACCTGTACACACAAAAAAGATGCTTCGGAATAAAGTATTTAATCAATACGTTTTTATTTTTAGCAGAGTTTTAAAGAACATCAATAAAAATTGTATCACATTGATGCCATCGCTGACAAACACAAGGTTGATGAGTCCCGAATATGAGAAATATCAGACAATAGACAAAATGTAACCCCTTTTATCGAAATGATCATTGTCCTTGGTCGACAAGAGCTGGAATTACGAGGACACCGTGATAGTGGTCTAATAGTGATTCAAAATGATTTTACTGGACCAAATGAAGGAAATTTTAGAGCTTTACTAAAATTGAGAGCCAAAGAAGATGAAATCCTTCGCAACCATTTAGAAGCACTAGACCAAGGAGATAATTATAAAACTCCTTCTATACAAAATGAAATAATTGATGCTTGTTATGAGATATTAACCACTAAAGAGGTATGTTTAATCAAAAATTTGAATGTTTACTCAGTTATGGTGGATGAAACACAAGATTCTGCTACAATCGAGCAGGTCTCAAATTGTATTCGAAACGTGATTAAGGCAAACAACAAAGAATACTAATACGCGAAGATTTTATGAAATTCATTCCAACAAATTCCACTTCAGATAAAAGTTAGATAATATTTTTTAAATTATGAAATAAATCTATTAAAATTTCACGAAAATTTACGATACGATGGGGCAAAAATTATGTCTGGTAAATTTAAAGGATTTTAGGCTAATATACGTAAAAACTATGGACCACATGCTTATACGTCCATTGTGCTGCCCGTTCTTTAAATCTTGCCATATCAGCCGTAAGCAATTGCATGAGCACTATAGAAGCCGTTTATTGTTTCTTTTATACTCCCAAGAGCAGCAATTTTGCAAAAATCTATAGACGAATCTCACGAAACTCCAAGAATGAAAACGAATGATTTTTATGAATTATTTCCGTTTGTTTATGAAACTCTGGATAAAGTGAGAACATCTGAAAAGAGGCGAAATGGTTGAAAAATTCCATGAATTTCGAATTTTTGATAAGTCTAAACTCCATAAATATGGAATTTACCAGTCTTCACCATTGAGTCGTGAATTTCAAAGAGTCAATTTGGATTTAGATTCGCTATGCACAGGTTCATGGCACTACTCAAGCAAAAATGTCCTGGAAAAGACGAGATGGCTGAAAAATTTAGTGAAACTGTCTAGTTCTATCAACAATTTCTAATTATTGGTCCATCTGCTGCACTTGTTGAGTTAAAAATGTGTAAGAGATAACTAAACCCAAAGGTGGTATCAAGCTGTCTTCGAGAAACAAAAATACGAAGTTTACTCAATTATGGTGGACGAAACACAAGATTCTGCTACAATTGAGCAAGTCACAAATTGTATTTGATACTTGAGTAAGGAAAACAACCAAAAACAACAAAAATACATATTTGTCTCTCGAAGACAGTTTGAAAATTCGAAAGTCATTTTTCATCTTGAGTGATCACCATCATATCCCCCCCCCCCCCCTCCCCATCGCAAAAAGCTATCTACACCACTATTCTCAAATATTGTTAGATATTTATTTTATGTATTATGAACAATTAATTATTATGAGCTAGCCACAATCCTATTTCCAGAAACAAAAAATCAATAATTTTCACACAACTGAGAAGAACTGACGGATTCAACTTCTTCCTAGCATCACCTTATGGGGGTAATACCATATATTACCTTTGTCAATAACTCAATTCAGTTCCATGATTTAAAGATGTGGAGCATAATTTAAAATGAAAAGAATGCTTAAGACCAAAAAAAAACTACTGCTATGTATAAAATTTAACTCTTAAGGAAATATTATTTAAGGTTATTCCTAAAAACATTTGCACTATGCGTTCTTTTCGAACGGTTCATAACTTTTTTTATTTGGATTTGCTATGCCTTCATGAGAGGTAATTCTAGAGAAGCCTTTTCTGTAAAAGATAAATGTATTTTTTAATTTTAACATATTTTTGCATATTAATATTTTTGAAAATTCTCATTTTTTCTTTATTATACCAGAACAAGTGACACACTGATCTGGCTTTAAAAAATTGCACTACTTAATTTTGGCAAGCCTTTATCCTTTGCCAAAAAAATCAACCACCATAGATAATTGATAGCACGATGAGCTTTCAATTTCAATGTCTTTTAGAAGGATTGAAGGATTTTTTTAAGGATTGAGAAAATTATTTAACTATTAGAATATTAGGAAAATAGATTGTTATGTTTTGATTTCAAATTTAATTAGATTATTAAAATGTAAAATATAATATGTAGCATAATTAATCATAGTATATACTTAATTAATTTTGCTTAGTAATAGTCATCTAAATTATCTTCTAATCCTTCATTATAATTGAAATTGGAACTGTCAAAGTTAATTGGACATTCGGAACACATGCTTAGATTTTTCCCATAGTTTTGGCAATTGAAACCAACACACTCACAGCATCCGTCATAAAACCAACGGCAGCTATGCGCGCCTAAGCTTTGACAATTTCTTTTGCACTTATCAAATGAGATACATTGATTTAAGTAAATAACTGTACAATATTTCTTTGATGTCTATAAATTCAAAAAAATTAGCAAAAGCTCTTAAATTGAAGTTGTTTTTAAATTCCCTTACCGATATATCAAAATATTTAAAAATTTTCCATTTTTCTTCATCCGGAATTTCTGTGAATGCATCGAAAAGCTGAGGACTTCCACTAATATTCAATACAATCGAACCTTTATAATTTGGCTCTTTGCTATCCATTATTTTTTCACAAATATTTAAGCATGGACAACATTCTTGTAGTAATACGCCAATACACTTAAAGCAATCTTCACAGCAAGAGCATTCCGTTTTAAGATTACAAGCACACCTTTTTTGTAACATGCATTTAATTATAATTGAAGCGCAGGCACTTTCTGAACACGAGTTTTTGAATTTCAGACCTAAAACACACCAAAAAATAATAGTAAGTACATAGAGAATTAATTTAGACTTCATTATATCAGGTCAGTTTTTGTTTTAACAAAATTTAATAAAGCACTGAAACCCTTATTTCATAATTTTGGTAACGGGACACTATAACAGATTATTTCATTTATTTGATTTTTTGTGTTAATCATTTGAATCATACAATATAAGAAACTTGATTTGATTAAATGTACTGTTAATGCTTTTGTTTGAATTTTTTTCATTCCCAATTTAAGAAAAATTTTTTTATATCTTTTAATTGTAAATATTTATCCTTATAAGTTTTGCTGTTTTGTTCAAGTTTTTAGTAATTAATTTACTATTTTTATTTCTTGTTTATAAATGATGGTATTTTATTTCTCTATGTTAACTTTGTATGATGATATCAAACGATGAATTTATGTTGATATTTTTTATAAGATCTAAAACCATATTCAACACTGAGACGATTCAAAAGAAATTCATTCATTTCTAGAGATAGAATTAGATGATATGAGACTTGTTGTTACTTGAAAAGTTAAAGCATTTTCGCTTGCCATTAAATTGAAGTATATAAGCGTGATTTGCTTGCGAGTTTTATGCGAGAAAAACGTCAAAATATTTCATAAAAATTTAAAATGTTTAAAAACATAGCTTTGTGTTTTGTTAATAACCTTCAGTTTTATTTATTTATTTATAGAAAACAAGTCTACTTGATAGCTACTTTATGAAAATATTTTCTTTTGTTTTTCAAATATGTCAAACAAGCATTTCCCATAGAAATTGTTTACGTTTTACCCTTTTATTCAATACATACTCAGCTCATGTATACATTAAATTTTCAGTATTTTATTTCTGAACTCAAGTATGTGAGCATTTGTTATCGTATAAAAGAGGCTTACAAAAATGCCAAAAAACCGTGTCAACAGTAAAATGATTTAAGATTTTATCATTTTTGCTTTCTCGATTTGTTGATGCAAGTTGTACATGGAATTAATATAATGATTATTTGCCAATTTTCAAAAAAATTTAGAGGGGAGCCTCTTCATATTGGTATTTCAAATATCTAGCGGGGAATTTCTAACTCTGTTGTGATGGTGAATTTTTATTAGAAATTCAAAATTTGTTAATTCCTATTTTGTAAATGTGTCAACCAGACGTATATGATATTTTTCAACTTACATTAGTGTTGAGCGTTCTGACACAATTTCTACCAGAAAAGTGAGAAAAACGCTTTCATTTCCTCCATTTTTTTCAGTTACTCTACCAAATTATATATTGCAGTTACATTAACACTTTATTGGCATATTCATAGCAAAGTCATTAAAAGCAAAAGTTTTTTTTTATTATAAATGAAGGGAGTGAGCCTAATTAGAATAATACAAACCAGGTATTCCTAGAAAAATATTTTGTGTTATTTTAAAAATATCTTTATAATTTTTATTAAATTTAAGTTAATGTTTAATATACCTTGTCAAAGTATCAAAAAGTTGGCCAAATTAAAGACTTTTTTGTTTTTGTATATGATCAAAAAGAAGTCATTTTTCATTCAAAGCTGAAAGCGGCTAGTTCAAAATATTAGAAAAGTTAATGAATGCATCAATGTCGAAGCAGGATTTGTTGAGATACTTTTAACAACGTATTAGCAGAGGCAATTTCAAAAATATTGATCGGCTTTAAATTTTAATTCTCCCAGCAAAAGTAAAAATTAATGTCTCGAAAATCCTGACTGAAATATCAATTCCCCATTTTATTAAAAATTAATAATGTTAATAATAAATGAATATTTCAACTTTACATAGCTGAAATATTAAAAGATATTTGAACGTATTATGAATCAAGTAAGGCATATATAATGATATAATGTTGCTTTGATTATTACAAAAATGATCAAATGTCTATTAAAAATTGTCTATTCTAAAATGTATGGCAGTATCCCACCTTTGCATGAACGTCTAAGGATTTGCAAAGTATTCTGCCGGTTAATTTATATTAGAGATTTTTACGGAGCTGCTCTTTTATTTTATTGTGACCTTACGGTAGTTTGGTTATGAAAGCCTTGATCATGCTTTTGATTGTAAATTTAATAATTTTAGGAACACTTAATAAAACTTTTATACAAGTATATAAATTAAAGATATAAATTGAAAAATTAAATTTGTAAAAGTGAGAGAAACTTGAAATTAATGTAGAAGAATTGAATTGCGATCAAGAACATTTAAGTTTAATCGTTTGAGTGCTAAAAAATTTTCTTATATATATGTTAAAAGTGCGGAATAAAATGTGTAGTAATTTTTTTTGGAAAACAATCAAAATAGTTATAATTAACATTGATTATTATTTAACAAATAATTTTGATCAAAAAAATATTTTTTATTCTCACTTATTACATGCAGAGCAGTGTCTCCTCATTCTTGGTACAAAACAAGAGACGCGCTATCGCGCTCCTCCGCATTTTTAGTATATCACAGGTGAAGCGCGATAGCGCTTCGAGGCACTCAAACGGTTAAGAAAGAAATTCGTTGGAAAATATTCCAATGAAAATACTTACAATGATCATGCTCACTATTTTGTGCATTATTACGCAGAATGGAAATATTATTTTCAATACTTAGCAACGCCTTTCTCTTAATTTAAATTAAAATTTTTAATTTGTAAAAATAATAGCACAACGCAGTAGGCGAACAATATGTCATTAGTTACACAGTCGGTAAGCTAATTAAATAATTGGTTGAAATAAGTTAATAAGTTAGTTATATTGTTAATTGTAGTTTTTTAAAAATGTTTAATCAAATGTTAAATGAAAATTATATAAATAAAATAAATGAAATTAAGGATTAACATAATAAAAATCATTAACTATAAAAATAAATCAATGACCAATATCCCCATAATATAAATGAAAATAGTTTCTCAAAGGGAGATTATGCACCCAATGAAGGCCTAATAAAACGTTATAAAAAAGATGAGTGTAAATTGCATTATAAGTGCTAAAGGAGCAGATACATTAATCCACCTACATATAGTTATATAATATTATTGCTTTAAAAAGTTTATAGATATAACAATTTATATTTATTTTAAGGTGAAAAAGTAATATAATTGTAAAAGGGAAGCCTAACTCCGGCTAAAGACTTGAGTCAAGGCAAAGAAGGTCCTCTTCTCAGTCAGTCTGAGGTCTCAGCCCAATATTATTCTAGAGAAACATCATGCTCAAAACCTACAAGCAAACTTTCTCAATCAGAGTCTAGTCATTCTCCTTAAGCGGCACGATGACAGCTGCAAGTGCTAGACAGAAGACGAAGAGTCAGAGTATGAAAGGTGGCTCTACCACAGAAAGCTTTAAAGGAGGGAAACCCACAAAAAGAAAGCATTAGATCACTTTCCAGGTGAAGCCCAAGGACACAACGCATGTTGAAAAGCATACCATTAAACTCTACTGGTCCCAATCAGCGTCTGCCAATTTCCTAAAAAACTTCATGGGCAGACACTAGGATATTGCCCTCAATCAAGAGCCTTGGTCTAATCAGGGCAAAATCAAGGGAGTGGGAGAAGCAGGTAAGCTGACATTTGATTCAAGCTCTGAGAGGCCAAGGACGGAAATTTTGTACCGCCCAGGGTTCCAGATTTTATGTATTAAAAAATTTGTTTGCAGGGACATAGCAGCGGTGTCCATCAAGGTACCGAACTAGGGAGGTACCTACACAATTAATCTAGCATCGCCATATTTTCCTGGTGACGAAGAAGAGGAGCCAACATCGATGGTACAATACTTTGTGCGTTATAGCCAAGACTTCCACCAGAAGTACATTAAAAGATGGGATGCAACAATGAGGCGTAGGGTAGCTTCAACAACAATAAGAGAGGTGAGTCTTCCTAATTTTTTAAGTAGTAATGATATTAAAAAAAAAAGAGAGGAACAACACCAAAAATAGCAACTAAAACTAAATTTAAAATATAAATAAAACGCTCCTCTATACTTATAAATATTTCATATGTTTTTTTAAAAAATGCCAAACTATTTAAATGAAAATAGTTTATATTTTGCTTGTTTGAAAAAGTTTATATTTTACTTGTTTAGAAAACAAATAACAATAATAATGATAATAAATAAATAAAAGGGAAAAGTATATATATATTGAACAATGGGACACTTTCACTATTAGTTCACTGTACAAAGTCATACAAATGAAAGTTTAAAATTTCAAAGTAGCACATAAATGGCACTATTGGGTTAAATAAAATATTTATTTCTCAGTCATGTCAAGTGAAAATAAAACAAAATTAAAAAGGAAATTTATTTCTCTAGAATAAAAAATTGATATTTTGGATCATCTAAATAATGGTAAGAAATTAGCAATGATAGCCAAGGAGATGGAGCTAAACGAATTAACAATACGAACAATTAAACAAAATGAAAGTAAAATTAGGAGTGCTGTAATATCTAAATCTGTGCAGACCTTAAGTAAATCTTCACATATAAAACATTCGTTAATACCAAAAATAGAAAAATGTTTGATGATTTGGACAGAAGATTGCAGTCAAAATAATATTACTATAAATAGTTGCATAATAAAAGGAAAAGTCCAAAAACTTTTTACTCATTTAAAGAATTGGAGACTGTTTCTTCGTACGAGCCAAAATCAAAATTTATCAGTAGCAATGGCTGGCTTAAAAGGTTTCGTAAAAAATTTTCCTTATATAATATTCAAATTCAAGGAGACCGCACCTCAGCTGATTATGAAAGAGAAGGATTTGATGACATAAGCAAAAGTGATATTAATGAATTATTAAATGATACTATAGATTTAGATGAGGAAGAGCCTGTACAATTAGCTGATAACGCAAATATTTTAAATAGTCCTGAAGAAAGCTCAGTGGAGCCAATTGATGAAGTAGACGGTTTATGTATACCATACCTGAAGAAAAAAGTAAAACTGGACGAGTAATTGGAAATACTTGTGGTTAATTGTAATTCTTCAGTGGAACGATCTACTGAATTTAAAAAAAATCATCAATACTCTCTTTCACCATATGTAAAAATTGTGAAAAAAAATAAAATAGAAAACGAAGAAACATTAGACACTTAAATTTAAATTAATACAGACGAACAAGAAGATATGCCTTTAGATAGAGAAAATAACAAAAACTCAAATGGTGAAACCTTTGAACATTCTATCAATAAAAGATGTCGGTGGGACGTTATTTTAGATAGCTCCGATAGCAATTAAATATGTACTAAAACGGTTTTCGGAGTTATGTAATTTATTTGAAATAAACTTTTTTTTACTTACATACATATGTATGTATTTGTAATTTATTTAAAATGTTCTTAGTTTGATTTTAATAAAATGCACAAATTTCGTTCTTAACATAATTTCTCCTTAATACTCGTATTTCATTTAATCCCCCTGTTATATATTGTAGGTTCATTCGTGGTCGAGGCCCCTATGGTGACCGAATGACAAGCACAATTCGCAGTTGCTTTAGCTGTGACTTGGTTGCGAGCCTGCTACGCGCAGCTATAGAGGTAGAGCGTAGGGGTGGGTCTTGTCACAGAAACTGGGAAACATATCTCGCAAAAGGTAAAACTGCGTTATGCAAGAGACGGAGCACATGCCTCAAAAATAATCGCGTCCAGGGGAGAGACTACACAAAAGGAGAAACAACTACTGCTACTACTACTAAATTGGAACAGAATCACAACTAACACTTTTTACAAGATTCATTTGTGGGGTTCTAGGTATAAATTAGCTTAAATGTCCCCCGCACCCTTCTTACTACTAGTATAGTATATAAAGAAATATATTTTTTATTTATAATAATTTTATTTTATTATAATAATCATTTTTTTATTAATTAACTGTTTCAATAATAAATTTTAGTTTTTTAAAAAAAATTAATATTTTTGATGTTTCTAGTTTAGAAAAAAAGACTTACTGAATGAACGTAAGATGTTAAACAAGTAAACTTTCAGAGCTCGCTTGACATATTGTGTATCTTTCAAAACTACTGTGTTTTATTCGTTAACACAAAATAAATAAATGGCATGTCACCACACATTTATAGAGTGTGTTTTTTTAATCAACCCAATTTGGGTTAGTTTAACCTAAGTTGGTTGAAGGAAGTGTTCATTTGGTGAGAGAGATAATAGTTCAGAAACAACAAAAATATGTTAATTGTATTTTATTAAATCGAAATTTAACAATTTAATAATATATTTATTATTTATTTATCAAAATATTTATTTTCATGAGGTTTAATTTTTTGAAAAAATATTTTGAGGATATTGCGTCTTCATCCAAGCAATTTATGTACATCGTACTAAAATGGTTAAAATTTTGGCTTGCAAGGCAACACTGCATACGTATAAATATAAGAAATTTTGAAGCATTATGGCATCACCGTCCAAAAAGTTTATCGTCTAAAAGTTCTAATTTTATATAATCATCCTTAAGAAGCTCAGAATTTGATCACAGAATTCCACTACATATAGAGTTGGAAAAGTGTGACTATTTTGAAAAAAATCTTTGAACTACATTGCTTTGTCATCTAAACAGTTTACATTTCTAAAGTTTTAATTTTGTTAGAACATCATAAGTAAATAACTTCAGTTTATTTTTTCTTACTTTTTCTTCCAAAAATTGTTGGGCTTAATCAAGGTTTTCATTGTTATTTAATTTTATATATAATCCATTTGGATTTAAAATTTACTTGATTTTTCTCGTTTTCAGTGTCCCTATTTTGAAAAATTAGTTGAAATAATTAGAAGTATGTTTATTTTCCCAAGCTATAAAAATATAAATAGTCAAAGCAAATGATAAAAATAACTGAGTGATATGTTTTCTATACTTTGGGAAGAGCAAAAATACTAGCAGATATATAATTATATTCATATAGTATATGAATATGTATTTATATATTTGAGTTTTGATGAAATTACTTTGAGTGCTTTATGCGTTTTGTTTAAATTTAGCAGATTTAGCTGGAATTTGAAAAAAATATAACTTTGTTTAAATTTTTGTTAACTAGATCAAGTGAATAAAAATAGTATTTATCTAAATAATGTGATTAAAAGTTAAATGTGAACGTAGTTAGAAATATGTGCTTGAGCTAAAATAGAATTAAAGGACAATTTTGTTTATTTGAACAAAAGAATTTTGTTTGTAGTTACCATAATAGTCACTTTTGTTGTTTCAACAAAAGAATTATGTTTTAAGTTATCATGTAGTCACTTAATAATTTTGTTTTAATTGAAGAAAAAACCAATTGATTCATTGGAAATACAAAAAAAGTTCTAGTATTTTAAATTTTATCATAATCTAATTAAATTTATTATTAAATTATTGTGCTTTACTTAATTTCTTTATTATTTTTTATTTTTAATTTACAAAATGAATTTTTTAAAAGAAATAAACCATTAGAATCCATAAATTAGAAATAAATTTCTAATACATATTTTAATTTGCATGTAATTAGCTGATAGTTCTTATCAGCTAATGGTAAATTAATTAATTTTGTTTGTCTGACAGTGTTAGTTTGTGTTATCTTATTGAATTGCAAATCCTTAGAAAGCCCATTTATTGAAACTAAATCCTCAAAAAATTAATCAACTTAATTTTTTTGCAACGATTTGGTACGAAAATTTAAATTATTACTACAGGAACTAAGTAGTTACTAATGTAAGCTGGTATCGCTTCAGTCTTACGCTTTGCCTTTTTTAAAACGTAGTCTGTAGTGAGATAAAAAATTAAAGCCAGAAACAAATAAATAATTATGAAGCTTACAATTTCAATCAAAAAAATCAAAAAAATTTGTTTTGAATAAAAAATTAGTCTTTTTATAAACTTTTGCATTTTCATCCCATTATCAGACTGAGCATTAACTTGAAGTAGGTTGTAATGTAGTTATATTTTAATTTGTTTTATTATTAATAAAAACATTAAATTATCTATTTCATAGTATTTCTATTACTTTCAATAAAAGACTACAAGAAAATACTGAATTAGTGATGCAAAAATTTAATCAAACTTTAATTTTTTACCGCAAAATTTGGAAAAGGCTAATTTTTTCTTTAAAATACAAGGAGGGGGGAGTTTTTTCAACAAAAATCACTGTTTTTTACTAGAAATAACCCTAAAAAATAGTTCAAAAAGGTCATTAAAAGATCGAAAAATCTACCTTTTAACTAAGTAAATTTTGTTCTTTGATTTCAATTAATTCTATTGTGATATTGTGATCATCGTACATTAACTTTTCTGGAACAGGACTTTAGAAAAGCCTACTTACTGGCCTACTTATTTATAATTTTTGTATGAAATTTTACTGAATGTTATTGAAAAATTATTTAATTTTTTTGTTATTTTTTTTTATTACAGTTTAGTTTACTACAATCGTAATACTACTATTAATTTATTAGTACTGTTCAGTTGCACCTATTGTTAGGTGATGACATGTGAGGGTGGCCAGTCCATTGATATGTTCCCAGTAGTTATATTGTTAATTCATGTAGCTTTGTTCGTTGAAGTCTCCTAATCTGGTTTGTTGTGTCCAGCAGTTGTATGACTTCTGTATTGGTATGATGTAGCAATCTTTGTTCGTCTTTCTTGGCATAGTCACGTATAACATCATCCACCCACCCAATTTTAAGATCGTTATGCAGTTCCTTGTTTCTAACATATCGGTTGGCATTGGTTATCAAGCGTAGGACTTTATTTTGACTAGTTTGTTTGATAGATCGATTGGTTTTATGAGTACATCCCCATAGCTGTATACCATACGTCCGTATGGGTTTCATAATTGATAAGTAGATCAATCTTTTACTTTTCGGGTCCAGTGATTAAGGTTTCCCAATTAGCCTGTAGAGTTTTTGTGTTTGCTGCTTTATCTGCTTTGCTTTTTGCCGCACGTGGTGCTTCTAGTTCAATCTTGAATCGATATGTAGTCCAAGGTATTTCGCAGAGTCGGCTTGAGGTATTCGCTCGCCATTTAAATACAAGTGCAAGTTGTTGTTTTTCCGTCTTAATAAGTAAGTTACATGGATTGATTTTTCTTTGTTGATTTTAATTATTTAATAAGATAAAAAATATTTAAATATATTTTTTTCAACCATATCTCCATAGATTTGTAATAGTTGGCTTATAAGCCAATGTGCTAATTTAAATTTTAAAACTCCAATCAATATCAATCCAATCTCCTAATGATTTGAATTTTACCTGGAGCTTAAAATTTTAGAAGAAATACTGATTTTTGGATTGTTCAATATTTTGTTTGAAAATAGCCCTTGTCTTGTTTACTATGGAATTCTTTGAAGTATTTGCTCACATTTTCTAAGGAAAAGTCAAAATAACTAGCTTATAAAAGATATGAGGATATGTCTACATAATATATGTATATAAACATATGGTTTTTTAGGCTTAATCTTTTTTCTTATGAGTATTTGAGTATGAGTGCGCAAATAAAAATATCATTCATTTATATGGCAAATTCGCTATCACAAAATTATTCCCTAACACTTATACAATAAATACGTAAATTACGTAAGAAACTTGAGTTTATTCAAAAATTTATTTTTTTGAACGAATTGAAATTAATATTTTTTATGGCTAATTTTTGTAGTTTTTAAAGTAAATTTTAACACCATCATCATCAAATGTTCTTAAAATTCAGATTTCACTTTTATCAATGAGTTATTTATTCAATAATTCTCAGTGTAGTGGTTTTTATATTAAGTGAGATTGGTTTTTTTTTCCACCGAATAACAGTGATATAATAGAAATCTTGTAGCGCATCTCTATTTATTTTGCTGTGGGAATTTTCACTTCAGACATGATTTTTAAATATAAAATCATAAATAAATTCAAGGGTTACATGAATACATGACAATTATATGAATTTGAATAAATATTCAATTAAAATATTTCCTACTGAAATTTTTTACTACATGAGAAAAAGAAAGTTTGATCACTGAATACCTTTTCATAGAAATATTAATTAATTATCTTAAGATTTTTCGATGTATTACACATTTTTTTTTCTATTAAATTAAGTAATCTATTTTAAAATGAATCTATTTTTAAGTAAACACGTACGGATGACTTGAACACTCTCCCTCTTTGTCTCTATTTATATATATACATCTTACTGCAAGTAAGATTGACAGAAAATCTTTTCTGGCTTGAATAGCTAGAAAAGTTTTGATTAATATTTCTTCAAATTTTCAAAACAAACCGATAGTTTTCTAGTTTTTTATTGTATGTCAAAATACCATTATATCTGTTTAAATAGTATTAAAAGTTAAAACGACATTTGTTTTTAATTGCTATTGAACTTAGTTAATTTTATGAATTAAAGTTACTTTGATCTATGAATAATTTTTTCTTTCGAATTCATATAGCAAATGCATATTTTCGTTGATAATGTATTTTGGTTTATTTTAATATTATATAAAATTTCTTTCGAAATTAACACAACTTATAAGACTTTTCACTTGTAATAAAAGTGGAAGATATTAATTAGGTTTTTAGTCTTTTATAAGCATTAAAGCTTATTTGCATTATCAAAATGGTGCAAACAATTTTAAATATTAGCTAGAATTCAAAATTTTAATTTCATAACGTCAAAAGAATTTTAAAGAAAATGAAAACTCGTTTTAAAAAATATTAATTCAGATATTAAACCTTACAAAATTTTTGCTTATCTATTTGAAGTAAAATTTAGATAACGATTAAGTACGAGTATATTTTCAGAAAATTTTATTTAAATTAATTTTAAATTTTTTCTTCTTGATATACATTAGTTCATTGGTTATGACTTACTGCTCTATTTTTCATTTAAATTAAAGTACAGTTCAAAAAATAAAATAAAAACTAAACGAAATTTACAAATAGAAAAATGCTTAGAAAAAGCTGAAATATTTAAAAGTGTTTTAATGAATAAGTGAAGTAAGTAAAAAAATGTTTGGATTTATTTAAATTAATCCATAGTTAAACTAGAACATGTAAATCTAATGATATTAAAAATAGTCTGTTAAATAACTAAATCGATGGGAAGAAAATCATTCAAAGAAGATGAAAAAAAAGCACAAGAAACAATACCCAAGGAAAGATGGTTATTAACACGTAAAACATGGAAATATATGACAGATGTTGGATGGAATTTCATACCAGAAAATTCTACTAATCGACAAGACGATATAACTAAAATTGAAGAATACTTTCAAAATATATGTAAAAGAGAAAAAAAATTTATCTTATGCTGCCGTAAAACTTCATATCCAGGTGCATTTTTTGTTTCTTCACGATATTCAAAACCAAGTTGTAAAATTTTAAATGACGTTAATAATCGTTATACATTAAGTTCAATTGATGACACTGAAAATGAGTTAAATAAAGATCCAAAAAATATTTATATGGGAAGCATTATTAAATTGCTAAAAAATTATTTAAATATAGCTGATAGTGAAACTAGCGACAGTAATTATGATGAAGAAATAGTAACATCAAATAATGAAGAAGTAAATCCTCTTTCGATATCAAAATTATGTCCAGCCAATATTATGGGAAAATCATTACAGCCATCTAAAGATGCTATTGACCTACTTGAAAAATTAAAGTTATATAGTGTAGCTAGTGATCGACCAATAATTCAGTCAGAACTTATAACAGCTGATATTTTAGGCAATAAAATTTTATTGAAAAGAATTTATAATGATCTCAAGAAACGGCAAATGCATCGCACACTTGGAAAACATACACCATCATTATTTGGTAGCTTGTTGAGTTTTCATTGTTCTATAGATATAATAAACAGAAATAACTCATTATCAATATTAAGTAATAATGATGATATAAGAATAAATAATTTTGATAATATTAACAGTAATAATATATTACCAAATATCTCACCCAAATCACTCTGGCCAGAGAAAATATATTTAACATGTGGTACACAAACTGATTTCATTCCATTGAATGTGTTACAGCAGATGGCTAAGGAAGATGAAGAATTTTATAAAAGATCATTAAGTGGAAATGATAAAGCAATACCATCTACATCAGTTTTTAATCGTTCAAGACGTCAAAGTTGTATTGAAAGTGGTGATATATCACAATCTGTTAGTGATACAATTAAACGCTACTTACGGATGGTTAGAAAAAAAAATGCTAATGATGATCCAAAAAATCGCTTTAAGTGCGTCAATTATGATAACTATCTTTGCAACAATAAATCAAAAATAAATTCAGATATTAATTTTGGATATAATGATGGCAATACGAAATCAACACAAACATTAAATGCATGGGCAATATTACTATTACATCACATACGCGGAGTAACAGCTACTGAATTATTGAATGATTTACATTTAGATTGGCTAAATTTTCATCGGCAGCGTGAGCGTGAAAAAAAGTCTCAGTTATCTAAAACATTATCAACAACATCATTTATTAATAATAATATTACAACAGGAGGTTTATTTCATTCTGGAACACAATATCTATGTAGCTTATTGCATGGAAATTCTCATCATAATCCTAGGGGTATGCATGAACTACAAAACCTAGAGATAACCACCACCATCAAATAGGTTCTGAGATTTTGTTTCAAATGTCTCCATTAGATTTTTCGGATTCAATGTATTGTCTGGGATAGAAATGCTGTGTTGTGTTATTTACAAAATATTACTTATCATCACTATTATTCTCTCTCACACTTTGTCTATCACCATGATTATTTACTACATAAATACTACATAATTCTAATACTGTCAATCCAATTAATATGTGCTTATTGTAGATTTACTTAATTATTGGTTTATATATGTCATTAAAAATCCTTTTCTTAGAAACTTTAGCTTCAAATAAAATTCTGCAATAGCTAAAAGAGCAGTAATAATTTCCAAAATAAATTTTGCTTACCATTAAAGCAACATATTTTCTATATTTTTTTTATAGTTGAGTTATTTTTATCTTTTTAATGTCATTATTTCTTTCTCTTTTGAAAGTTGATTTACACAAATTCTGCCTTAGATGTCAGCGAATCAGTATGGACTGCTGAGTTCTGTAAAGGATGTTGTTTATTCCTATCATTATTTTGCACCAACCCACGAATCTTGGGTTGGTTTTGAAGATTTTCCTTTTAAGGTTGAGGATTTAGCGAGTATTCACTTAATCCTAGAGAACTGTCTCAGAAATTATACCATATCTTTATCTTTTCCGGAAAGGATCTTGTTTTCTACTATACTCCATTTTGGACGTTCATATTATTTTTCATTTCCAGTTTTTGCCAGAATTTGATGAGTTTCTTCACTATTTTTACACGGCATTTGTTAGTAACAACTACTAAGATTTTTTTCACTGTTTGCTGTTTATTTTGTTTACTTTACAATAAGGAACATTATGGTTGCTGTGTAGTTATACTCTACTATGTAAGGGTATGAACCCTTACAAGCGTTTTATCGATTGCACTATTTGTACTTAGGAATCTTTAAATTATAATTCTAATTTCAAAGAGCCATGATCCGAATATAATTTTTTCTAAATCTGTACTTATAGAGATGCTTTCTCTCTTTTACTGTTTCCAGTTATTCTCCCCAAGTGACATTAAAATTTCTTTCCTGGACCTTAAAGAAATGAAAAACCGGTATTATTTCTCTATTGACAATCTTATTCAATTGAAGTTTTTGAAAGCGGTTTACCGTTCTGGAGTTTAATTGAATTTTTCCTTTTTTCTTTAATTACTTTAAGTAGAATTTCTATGACATCTGAGAAATATCACAAAGATTTTTAATGATGTTGAAATTTTTTTAATTTCTATTCTCAATATGATGTGTTCCAAATACCATAATTAAGCTAAAATAATTCGCAGCGTTTCAAATTCAATCTCAAAGTAGTCTTGGAAATACTTCTTTAATATTCTACACATGGTCTTCAAAGTATTTTTCTATAACATGCTGTTTTAAATACGTAAATTATCTCTTCCTAATCAATTATTTTCCATTAAATTTTTCTGCATCACTCGGCACTTTCAAAGGAAAATGCTGTTTTTTCTTTATCTTTGGAGTAATTAATATCATGATATTGTTAATATCATCTTTTTGAGAAGACAATACATTAAAATTTCAATTTCATCAGGATTCCCGTAACTGTTTCTGCTTGCAGAGGTAACGCTTTAATAATAGAGCTTGGTCTCTAATTTAATTGATTAAACTTGCTTAAAATTGTATAGTACAATACTTCAGTTTTATGCATCAACCGCTCTTACTATGACTGCATTGTTAGATAAATTTAGAGTGATAAATTGTACAAATTAAGAACTGCTTTGTGATTCAAAAAAATAAACTGAATGACAGTCCTATTAACAAGGAATATGGGTTCTTCCCATAGGAGCAATTGTGATTTTCAGCATAGTACAAAGTTTTGCTTTTATTATTTAAACTATCAGGAAGAATTCAGATTTTCATTTCTTCGTCATAAGAGCATATTTGTTCAATATGACAGCAGAATTGATGCGTGAATTCATACTTATTCTTTTACCCAGTTTTAATATTTGGGCTACCCATTTATTACCTTTAATTTTGCCCAAAGCTTTCAATAGAACTTTTTTATATTTTTAAATGTATTAAATGTCAAAATTTTTCTCTATCAATTGCCTTTTTTTTACAATTTTGGAAGACTCTAAGGTCAGTAATAAGCCTTAGCAAAGTTTTGTGCATTTTTACTAGCAAAATTTCTAACATATCATGTCAGAAAAATTACACCCTAAGAAAATTACTTTTGTTTGCTGGTATTTGGAAGACTTTTAGTGCAACAAGAATTTTTTTTGCTGTCTTAAGCTTACTTACTAAATTTTATTGACAGATACATATTTGAAACAAAAGGTATAACAGGATAAGCATGGCCAAATAGTTCCTGCTCTAGATAAAGGGACTTACGAACGTCGTTTACTTATTAATAATTAATTGTGCAATAATATAGCGTTTTTAGCCGTTTATCACCAATAGTTTTGAAGATAATTATAAAAATCTTCATAGCTGAGGGGTCAGGACAAAATTTTTTTCTCTTGATCTACTAGATCAAATCAAATGGAACAAAGGAAAATTATAGAGAGGAAAAGTAAAACAATATTGATTTTTCTGAGATTTTTAGAGTCATAAAAAGTATTAAAAAAATTGAAAGTAAATATAAAAAATAGTAATTTCCACAGTTGTCTTAGACACCTCCATAAAAACTGTCAAGCTTAGTCTTTTCTTTTTTTTATTATTTATAAAATATTAATGTATGGATTTTGTTTTGTCATTTGAAAAGTTTTTTTATGTAATTCTATATGTATTTGCTTATATTCTCTTTTTATAGGTTCAAGTTTCAATGTATCAAATACTCTTTCGATTGAAATGCAAAAATCAAAATCATCATCAAATGTTGGACAACTTGTGGCAAAAAAGATTTGGAAGTCACGTTCAAAAAGTCAAACTCGTTCTCCATCTCCAAATATGCAACAATGGATACCGCAGGTATAGTAAATAAATTTTATCATTAATTGTTAATCTATTTATTACAAAATAATACAATAAGAGAAGTAACTAAATCTTTCTTTTCTAATAAATAAAATTAGTAGCCTAAAGTGATTGAATGTAATTGGTTTTTGCTCGTTAGAATTCATGTTTATTTTTTTAATTACTTTGTATCTATAGACCAGGCGCCAGAGGGTTTGAAAAAAAAAATAATTCGTTACAGCAAACTGATGATGCAATATGGTAAAGCGTGTTATTAGCAAGAAAAAAAAATAAATCGAAAATGAAAAAAATGAAAAAATGAAAAAATGAATCGAAGTGGAAACCTGCCGGGGCGGAGAGGGGTGCGTTTTTAGGGGGGGGACTGTTTTTTGTTATTTCTGACTAAACTACGCGTCCAATCGAAAAAGTTTTAAAGTAAAAGTTGTAGATAATAAAAAGATCAACAACTTGTCTCTAGAACATTTTTTTATTTATCCTATGCTTTGATGAGTAAAAAACTGAAAACCTTTTTTGCGGCTTTCTAACCGATTTTTTCAAAAAAATGATTGGATATGGCTCAAAATTAGTAAAAACGTATCTTTTGGTATTCTGAGTAATCTGTATTATTTTCAAAAAAATTAATCCACAATTGTTGCTAAATTTGACTAAACTATAAAAAAAAAAAGGGTTTTTTCAACTGAAATTCCTAATAAAATGAAATATCCGATAGAACTCAATCTAGCTTCATTTTTTTACTTCATACTTTGCCTAACTAACACTTCTTTGGGTGGTTAGTTGGTAGACCTTACTCACCTCTATATTGTTGTTTGCCTGTTTGATGTATTGAACAATGTCCTCGATTTTTTCATTTTTTCCGAGTCCTCTAAGGACCAGAGAATGGGATTTAAGTTCTTTAGGCGTATAGGCTTAGAACTTAGTACTTGCCATTTCAAATAATTCACGTACTTCGACGTGATTATTGAGAATTATTGTGTCGCTAGGAAGGAATTACTAGTAATAATCGTGGTCATAAAGCATTTTCACAAATATTTATATGGGCAGAAGTTTACCCTTCAGACCGACCACGCTTCTTTTAGGTGGCTGAGGCTTAGGAAAATAGCTTCTGACCGAATGAAGACGAGATATGATGTAAGGAGCAATAATGCTGTATTCCAGGAAAAGGATAAAGTTTGGTTGTATAATCCTCAGCGAGAAAAAGGAAAATCACCCAAACTGTCGCAGCCGTGGAAAGGACCATACACAGTTATAACAAAGATAAATGAAGTGGAATATAGGATCCTGTAAAAAGAAGTATAAAAACAACTGCAATTCTAGGTTTCAGTCAGTCAGGTGCTGAGTTCAGTTCGAGTTCAGTTCAGTTGGAGTTTGAGTTTCGAATTAAATGAGTTCATAATTAGGAGTTTTAAGTTCTTAACGTATGAATCTCGTTATTGTTCATATATTCCAAACTTGATCAAAATAAATTTGTTGAGATCAAAAATATCATAACAATATTATGAATTTCTTTTAAAAGCTGGCATATTTTCATTCAATCCAGTTTAATTGTGTCATTAAAAAATTATATTTTTTCAATGGAAATTTCCTTTTAGAATAACTTTTAAAAATGCTAAGGAGTAGTGCTTCAAGAATATTTTTTATGAGATATTTTAATGTTACATTACTTTTTGGTTGTTTTAATATGTTGCTACAGGGAAACTGTATTTGGAGATCAACAACAGGAAAAAAAATTGTTTTGGTGGACTCATGGTTATTTGAGTTGACTGAAGTTGAGCAAAGAACTTTACATAAAGTTGCAATCGATAAGATAGATCAATTGAACATTGGTGTCAATATTTCAACTGCAGGAGGTAAAAGTATCACTACTAGCTAGTTTAAATGAAAACCTCTTTGTTTAAGATTTAGCATCTACTTATCAGTCAAAAATACAGAAACGTCGTCCATTATTAATTAAACGCAAAGCTATAACGACTAGTTTTTTTGATATTGGAAAAAAGGGTGAAACCAAAGGTATTTGTAAGAATTTAGTAGCTTTATGTTTACACATCAATGTAAAAAAAAATATTTTTTTTCGTAGGGATTAAAAGTGGCTTGGTGTTTGGTGTTAGCTTGGAGAAATGCTTAGACAATGACTATCGTATACAAAAAAAAAATGATATTGAGCAACCATCACCTGTATCCCTGACAGACAGGAATTCGCGGAATTCAATTATTTCATTTAAGGGCACTAGTTGGAAAAACAGTAGAAATGTAATTGTTATAAGTTTTTTTGTTCTTAAATTAGTTATAAGGTATTTTTACTACCAGATAGGATCATATGAGAATCTCTCAACGACCTTAAGTGAGAATATGGAAAAAAGTTATCCGCCAACTCTAAATATCTCTCGTAGCCAATGTGATATTCGTCGTTTTAGTCAAGAAGATGAAAATCTTAAAAATTTTGGAATACCACTTATGTGTAAATCACGGTGTTCCTGTTCACAAGTTCCTGTCTTAGTTACAGCATGTATTAAACATTTAGAAGAACATGGACTGCACACTGTAGGAATATTTCGAGTCAGCACCTCAAAAAAGAGAGTTAAACAGGTAAGAAAAATATGGTTTTGTAAATTTTTATATTTATACTGATTAATCATTACTTTTCTTTATTTATTTCAATTTGAAACAAAACAAAGATAGAGTGATAATTTAATGTTTTTAGAAAAAAGGATGTTTTTTCTTTAGGTATATTTGGGGAATGGAGCTAAGTTATCAAATTGCTCTTTTTAGATCTACAAATAATTTCCTCATCAATTTTAGAATATTTATAAGAAGTGGTACTAAGAATGTAAGCTTTTTTTTTTGCTTCTGATCTTTGTTACTTTTAGGTGCCCTAGCAGGCAAAGCTCTAATTGCAATATTACCCAACAAGAAAATTACCCCATGTGTCCCTCGCCGATTTTAACGAAATTTTAGTATGTTGTAGAACATCCAAAACTAAGTGATACGTATTTTTTTTATCGGCTAACATTTACTTTAAGGGGGTGAAAACCACCCTCAAAAGTGAAAAATCACTTCCAAAACAGACTTTGCTCCATAACTCCAGAGATAATTGATATTTTTGAACAAAATAAAAAATTAATTATTTGTTTTAATAAGTGAAACCAACTGCTGCATATTTTGTTCATATGGGTGTTATCCTCTAATTTTTATAGGGGATAATCGATATTTTTTCCCTTATTTTTCGTGATAAAATTTTTGGAATTTTAATGAATTTAATAAATAAAATTCAATAATATGAAGATATCCAATCAACGTACTAATTTTAATTTGAATTTGGAACGTATTAGTTCTTCTTATGGCGGTAGCTACTCCTATTTTTTAAATCGGAAAAATATATTTTTTAAGCAAATTTCAGCTGTAAAAGTCGTAAAATGTAAAATATGTTATTTAACAAAAATGACACTTATGAAACTTGATTACTTATGCTTCCTAAAAAATTAGAAAAAATTTGGCATATATAAAACAACAAAAAATATATGTTTTTCCTTCTTATTTTCTGTTGAGATTAAGTTTATTGTATTTTTTTTTTGTTTTCCATCATTATCATTATTATTTGTTACTTATAAATAAGCATTTGTTTAAAGATAATTTCAGTATTTTGCGCAGCTAGAGAATATTTAGTTAGTCAATCTATCGTGTTAGTTTAAATTTTAAAGTATCTTTAATGTGCAGTGATTTGTTAGCTACAAATAATAATTTAATTTTTATAGTTAATATAGCGGTAAGTCTAATTAATTATAATCAATTATAATTATATATATAAATTATATGGTTATACTCAAAAATTCTCTGTGAATTTTTGAATAGTGTCTTTTGTTTCACCATTTCATACTTTTGTTTTTATAGTCATTTATTGTTAGTCAAAAATAGACTGTAGTTCAAGTTTTATTCTTAATAATATGGTAGGTTAGAATATGGCGATTAACCCATTAAATTTGATTAATTTAAAGCTTGTATTCTTCCAATCTATGAATATCCAGAAGAGTGGTGTAAGCTTAAAAGAAATCGAGCTATCGAATCGAATTAAAACTTTATTGTTAGATGCGATGCATGGATTTAATGACATCGAAATAATAACAGAAGAGATTTTAAAGATATAGAAGCTCAAATATTTGAAGATGAAATTCTGCAGTTTTTTCTAGACCCTCCTTTTGCCCTAACAAATGAATGCATAAGTGGCGAAGAAATCTAACGAATGAATCAAGAGCAGTAGAATTCTGAAGGAGTGGTAAAAAGAATAATAATTTATATCTTAAAATTGTACAGAACCGTTTTAAGAAAGTAAAGTCTATAAAACAGCTGAGATGTTGGGCTCATTATTTGAATGCAGGAGGCACTTACAAAGAAAAAATTTCTAGAATATGTAAATCCACACTGGATCATTTTAAAGCAGCTGTTGGGGCTGGATTATTCATTCATGATGAAGATTTATGTAAATGGTCATTACAAGCTCAAAAGCAAATAGGATCTATAGATGTCAGGCTCTAGATATATATGGTTTTCGGGTATGGAAAAAGTATATTAGACATTCTTTAGACAAATTATTTTTAATGGATTACGATATAAAATTACATATGCGTAATAATATAATTAAATTAAGTTAGAAAGTTGCAGTTATATTGCAATAATTCGGTGTGGTTGGTTTGTACCATTATTTTTCAGTATTTGAAAAATAAATAAAAAGATGATTCCATACCATTAACTAAAAATTAATAAAGTACCTATTATTATTAATTATGTAATATTATAAGTGATTAAAAAATACATATATTTTATATACCTTTTCTGTACTATTGCATTATCTGCCGAATTTTTTATAGTTTTTTTGGGAGGCATACGACCTTTTCAGCTGAAAGTCGCTCAAAATTACATTTTTCCCATTTAAAAAATAGGTTTCAATTATTAAAACAAATAACTCAGTTTTATTTTTGTTTAAAAATATTATTTATCTCTGGTCTTATAGAGGAAAGCCTGTTTTAGAGGTCACTTTTGAGGGTGGTTTTCACCCCCTTAGAGTGAATATTAGCAGACAAAAAACTACGTATCACTTAGTTTTAGATGTTTTAGACATACTAAAATTTCATTAAAATCGGTGAGATACACCTGGGGTAGTTTCCTGGTAAGTATTTTAAAGTCTTGCCCTAAAAGCCAGAGTTCCAATGGCAAAAGTTTTTAGAGTAAAAGTCTAGAATAAAAGTTATTATATCATGCCCATTAAATATATATCAGTATACTAAAAATACCAATCCTTTCGAAAATTTTGTAGTATTAAAAGAGATATTCTTGTTTAGACACCCGAATTTTTAATGTTCTTTCGGACGCAATAAAAAAACCAATAAATATTTTTACCATAAATTTTTTTGCTCATTATTTATTAATAATTTAAGAGCATGAAATAATAATAATCTTAGAAAAAATCATATTAAAAAAACTGCAGGCCAGCAAGGTAAGGGGTTAGCAAAAATATGGCGTATCTTGGTGTACACGATTCCAGCCCTTTCAGTAATCTGTACTGTACGTTTAAGTTCTTTTGATTTTGTCAAATGATTTAATAACATAGTATATATTATATTATAACTATAGTAGTGCTGGGTGCCACATATATATGATAGGGTTGTCTTCTGTAACCCTCCACCTTCTCGTATGCTGTCGTCTTCATCCAAAAAAGGCTTCAGACTGCTGATTTTTCTAAATCTGTAAACTTTTCTATTTTTAATTAGATTTTAATGATATTTCTTTAGATTTTGGTTGTGTATGATTCTAATGATTGGCTCACTTAAACTAGTTCTCTTTTGTTATCGAGGTTTGATCTTTTTGCAACTGATAGAAATATTTTGGCATTGATTATTACTTGATCAATATTTTTTAACATATTCTAGTTCTAATCAAGAACCCTAAATAATGAAATAACCCCGTTTTACAATATGTGAATTCCTTCTCTATTTCTTCGTGTTTTTTGAGTTAAGCCTGATATTAGTAAATACTTACAGGTCAGCTCATTTTAATGTTGAATGAAGTCCATCCCTATTGATGTTTAGTTAGTTTAAAAATAAAGTTTTTAACTAGTGCCGGAACAGAGATTACATTTAACAGAGAATCAAGTAAGATGAAATTGCTGAGCATTGTTGTCGAATATTAATAATATCAAGAAAATAAAAATAACAATTTATAATACAGATGAATAAAAAATATAAATAAGGTGGCGAGCTATGTAAAACAAATAAATAGTAGATTACATGAACAAAGATAACAAAAAACACAAACACGTACTTATTTTTATTTTGTATTCACTAAAAATCATTAAATTTTTATCTTCATTTGTGAATTCAAGTATGACTTTAATCAAGATTTCTATTAGGAAAATATTTTTATAAATTTGAGACCTAAATAGAACTAAAAGTACATAATATTACAAAAATTTATGAAATATGACGATATCTTCAAAAATCTGGAAGTAGTGTTTAATTAACTTAAAACGAAAATAATAAAATTCAGCTAAATATATAAGTGCATATTACATAAAGAAATTGAGTTTTTTAGATACACTGTATGAAAAAATTAAAGTGGCAGTAGTAGTAGTAATCCAAAGGGGGATGAATTGCACTGCAACCAGTCTTGATCTATTGTGCTCCGCGCTGGACCTTAAACTTCCATTTATAGTCTGCTTTTCGATCCATGTGGTCTAACTATCTAATTACTTGACTGAGCATATCAATCTTTTCCGGTATGCTGGCAAATTTCATATTGTGGAGGCCAGTACGTCCCGAAGCTGTCATAATTGCTGCCGTTTTCCATGCCTCTTTCTTCAAATAAATTTGCAGTGGGGTACGAATAGGATTTTTTCTAGTGCAGCCGTAGATGTGGATTTCATAGGACCCGTGGCACACAAGCAGGCAGCTTTCTGTAATTTTTACAGCATTCGTTGTTTTTTCTTTTCCACCATGCCACCACCCCATATGAAATTAGGGGTCTGCTTAGTAAATCCAGAGAGCCATAAGAGGTTTTAGACCCCAGCTTCTGCTAACCATTGACTGGCAAACAAATAGAGATCTAGTGGCCTTGTTTTTTATGTGGAGGCTCTAGGACAGGCTTTTGTCCATTATCACCCACAGAAATTTAAGCTCATCACTCAAGCTGATGTGAACCCCATCTAGCAGTAGTGAGTTAAATTGCAATTTTCTTCTTCGAGTGAAGGATACACACCTGACTTTGTGCGGGTTAAAAGATAACCCCACAGCTATGCATCAGCTCTTAATTATGTTTAGGGCATGCTGTATAGACTCTATAATATTGTTTCAAATTCCCCCCTCTATGATTGCTATGTTATCAACATAACTCACACAGTGAAAGCCAGCCTTCTAAGCAGCTCATCCACAACTATCAGCCAAAGAAGGGAAGCATCTGGTCATGCCGACTGATAGCTTGTCATTACGTAGATCTGTAAATATATTTCTGCTTTTAAGCATATTGACTACCCACCCATACGGTGGTGAGTTCAGGGTGCTTTTATCTTTTTATAGCCTCATGTGCCGCGTTATCAAAAGCTCCTTGTATGTCAATAAAAGCCACTAGGACTACTTCCTTAACTCTTAAGGGTTCTTAAATAGCATTGAGTAGTTCAAATAGGGCCGTGTCCGTGGACTTCCCCGTCTGATATGCATGCTGAGATCCATGCAAAGGGTCGTTATGGAGGATTTCAGTCTTAATATTTTTTTTTCTGTTTTATTACAGTTTGTTTACTACAATCTTAATTTACAATTAGTTTATTAGTAATGATGACTTATGCTATATTATAAGACTTATGCTACTGTGGTTTTATCTTAGATTAATGATCCAATAATTAATCCCCATATGTTAAATCGTGTAGCTTGACTCGCTGTAGTCACCTGATTTTGTCAATAGTATCCAACAGTTGGATAGCTTCCGTGTTTGTATGGTAGAGCAGTCTTTTCTCATGTTTGGTAGCATATTGATGTATTACTTCCTCAACACTTTGGATTTTCAGATCTACATGAAGTTCCGCATTTATTGTAGGATTTTATTCTAGCTCCTTTGGATGGTTGCTCGGTTCGACCTCCGAGTGCATCCCCAAAGCTGGATTCCATAAATCCATATTGGTTTTACAATTAACAGATTCGTTTGTTTACATATGAGGTTCAATTTGGAATACTTCCCAATGAGCCAGTATAATTTGTATGTTAGTTGTTTTATCTGCTTAGAGTTTTTTCTTACATGACGTTTCTAGTTTGACCTTGCATCCAAATGGAGCCCAAGGTATTTTACTGACTCTTCTTTTGGGATTTTTTCGCCATTGAGATATCTGTACATGTTCGCATTGATTCTGTGCAGTGAGCATGTTACATGTATTGATTTGTCTCTGTTTTATTTTCCAGTCTGCAGTCCAGTTGCTGATTTTCTAAGGCTTTAGTTGAAGCTTTTCTGTTGCCATAACTTGGGTTTTGTCTATTGCAAATATAGCAATGCCGCCTTCAAAGCTGCCAATTAACGTATTTTTCGATATAGTTACTCTACACAGCAGAGTAAGGACAGCATCGGTTCTAAGATATTTTCCGCTTTTATTGGATAATATTCCGTAGTGGCATCTTCGTGAGACTTTCTAAATTTGCGACCTTTTATATATGATTCCAGTATCATGCAAAAATTGCTTGGTAGCATTAGGCCTATTTTATACCTGAGACCTCGTGCCAGACTCAGTCGAATACCTGCGACACGTCTTGAAATACTGCAGAGCAGTAGTTCTTTTCTTCGAAGGCTTGTTTAATTTTATCGGTAATTCTATGTATCTGATCTATTGTTGAGTGATTAATTTTCAATCCAAACTGGAAGTCTGGGATGTCCACAATCGGTTTAAGTCTTCTTATTTGTAGCTTTTTGAACTGTTTGGTATAAGTAATATTGGTCTGTATGATTTGACTTCCTCGGCTGGTTTGTCCGGTTTTTTTATTATGATTATCTGTGATATTTTGAAGCTTTCAGGAATGTGCTGTAGTCCCAAGCAAGCACTGTATAAGTGCGTTAGCATTCGCTGGTAGTTTTTTTAGTAGCCCTGGTGTAATTTGGTCCACTCCAGGTGTTTTTTTAATGTTAAGGTTGTTTTATATTTCGTTGGCTATTTCATATACAGTGAATTCTTTTATTTTTTTATATGCTTGATATTTCGGGTTTGTTTTTATATTAGACTGCATATCGTGTGGCTCAAAGACAGTTGCTAGGTGACGAGCAAATAGTTCTGCTTTTTCGTCGTTGTTACGTACCCAAATACCATGCTAGTTTCTTAGGCACTCTGATAAATGATCGTTTAAGTGATTCTTTACGTCTTGCTTTCCAAAGAGTATAGTCCTTATCCTTATCTGGACCTAGCTCCTTTATAAAAGTATTCTGTTTTATCTGATCTGATCAATTCTTTTACTTTGTTATTGATGTGATTGAAGGTATTTTCATCGGCCGGGCTACGTGTGTTTTGCCATATTCTTCGTGCTCTTCTTCTTTCTTTGATGCCCTCCCTAATTTCAGCGGTAGAGGTTATTGTCGCTGTGAATTCACTTTCTTTTGGTTCAGGTCTGGCTATGGTTGCAGCTGATCTGATTTGTTCTATGAATATTTTTTATGTTTATCTAAGTATTTTCTGCTTTAAGTTTTATTTTTAAGTTAATGATTTTCTCGAGGTTCTTTTTAAATGTGTCCCAGTCTTTATATTTGCTGGTTGGATTTGTTTTTCGTTGTTGAAGGTTACCCTTATTCCTACTGGAATACTGGAGTGTGGTCTGATGAGAGATCTTGTATATCGTCAATTTGAATTGGACGAAATCCCTTTGGTTATATAGATCCGGAGTTTTCCTTAGTTCTGTTGGTCAATATGTTGGCTTTCGGGATAAGTGGTAATCACATTTGTTTTCATTGATGACTTTTAGCAGTTCGTTTCCCTTTCCAGGCGCTATAATTCTTGACCGCCAGATTGTGTGTTTTATGTTATAATCTCCTCCCATTATGAACTTTGGTCCCAACTTCTCTATTATTTCTTGGAGTTGTTGTTTTAATGGCTTATACTTAGGTGGGCAGTATGTTGCTGCTATATTTAGGTTTATGTTATTGGTTTCAATTCTTATTATCGTTGCTTGTATATGATTTTCTCGTATATGTACTTGTTGATAATGTTTACTGTTGTCTTTGATAATTACTGCTTTCCCTCCTCAAGCTCTTTCGTAGGGATCGGTTGTCCAGTAGGCTTTAAATCCTTTTAACTTGTAGTTTTCATGTGTGAAATTTGTTTCGGATGTGAGTGCTATGTCTTTGTTATTTGATTGTAGATAGTTTTCCAGTTCTGGGGCTCTTTCATTTAGCCCATTTGCATTCGAAGTTAATGTTCTTAGCAACAAGTTCATTGCTGTTTTTTACTCTTAGTTGTTTTGTTTTTCTTTTTTGACTTTGCATGGGTTTGGTTTTTAGTTCCAAGTTTTTCACTCTGCATGTTATTTGAGCTAACGTGTTTAGTATTTGTCTGAGCATTGAGATGATTTTATTGTCATTAGGGTCGTTTATATTTGTATTTTCTCGTAATGTTCGGGGTTATTCTTTTGTCTGCGGTAGTTATCATAGTCGCTTGAGCATACGATATGTTTGGTTTTAAAGTTCCCATGTGTGGTTTTGATTTCACGTTGTAAGCCTGTAGTCCTTGTACTGTTGTTTCTATATTTGTTTTTAGATTTTTGATTTTTTCTTGATAGATAGTTAGCTGTGTGTAAGGGACACACACAAGTAGGAAAACTGTCGGGTTGTTTAATTGTCTGTTGTTCTCTCGTTGAAGTGATGATTAACTTAGGGTACTCATTGTTATTTTTTGGGTAATCATTGTTATTTTTTGGGTACTCATTGTTATTTATTGGTGGCGACTTTGTCTTGGTCTATTTTTTTGTTGTTCTTTTCTTGTGGTTTCTCTGATCTCTTCCTCATCTCTGGCATACTCAGTATTTGAGTCAGTTGGTACTGGCGTTAATCTTGCAGGAGCAATTATGTCTTTCTTGACGGTAGGATTTGTTAGTTGTTGTTGTAGGTTGCTTAAAAGTTGTGTTAGTTCATTTAATTATTTAGTCAGTTGTTCAATGACTTCTTTTTGAGCTAAGATGGTGCTATATAGATCAAGTTTTTTATTTGTAGCAAACATATTGTTATTTTTTATTGTTTTATTTTTTTCCCTTTTTTTTCATTTGTTTTATGTTATTTAATTAATTTAAATTTTATGTGTATTTAAATTTTATGTGAAATCAAAATTGTTATGCTGTTTTTTAACTTTTTAAATTTTTTTTTTTTACCTTAAAATGCTGGCATACCCACCAAACTTTTTGTCCAAGAGCTCTCAGTTATGCCTTATAACATATATTTTTTTCAGAATTTTAGGATGAGTGAAAGGGGTTGAAAAAAATTGCCGAGTCCTAAAAAATCAATTCAATTTTATCCTGCTGTTTGTTCATTTGCATGAAATTTTTTTTTAAAAGACCATTTTTATGATACAGTAAGAATATGTACATCGCTCACATTACAACTTAATGTTAAGCCTATGTCCGAAAGTTATATAATTTTTTAACTATGCAAAATTCAAAAAATCCAATATGTGCTGTGTGTAATCATTTTATTGAAAAAATACCCGGGAAAAGAAAAATTTTAAAAACGCATGAAGAAATTTTCTTGTTCAAAAGTGTTTTTCAGCCTTCCACTAATATTTTACTTGGTAGTTCAGTAGGCGGGAACTGCAGGACAAAAGCTTATAAAAGAAAAAGAACGTAAACATTGAAAAGTATACCAGCGATATTCCAAATAGACTTACTAAACTTTAAAGATAAGACTTTAAAGATGTCGTGAATATGTTCCACCACATATAATAAGCCGAAATAATGAGTACCAGTGAAAAAGTTTTTCCATGCAAAAAGGGCACCATTTTGTAAACCATTTACTGCTTGCACTACAATTGGTTATGTAATAGATATTTTAGGAACATTCTTAGCGAATCATAATGATGCCAGTATTTTGAAATCTGTTATGAATTATCCATATGGATTATCTTCATTAAGCAGCCTGTAGATGTATTTCTTCTAGACCGTGGATTTAGAGATATTAAAAATTATTTGCAAGGAAGAGGATATATCGTGCTAATGCCAACCTTCAAAGGTAATAGGTCCCAGCAGGAAACACATGAATCAAATGAAACTCGATATGTCACTAAGCTTCGTTGGGTTATAGAATTAGTTCATGGTGTAATGAAACAAAAATATAGACTTTTGGGTTACACATTAGATAATGAATTGCTTCCCCATATTTGTGATTACTATAGAGTCGCTGCTTTTCTGTTGAATTACTTTGGGAAACTAATAGAATTTAACGCTGATTTGACTTAAAAAATTGTAGCTATAGAGGTTGACCAAAAAGTTGGTTAAGAAAAAAAACGATCATTTCAACTGCTCCAGAGTAACGACTTATAAAATTTTCCCGAACTAAGTGAAAATGATTTGAAAATAATATTTACAGGAACATTTCAGTATGGTCTCTTACCTCGCAGATGATGGCACGATCAATGTAGAATTGGTAAAATAGCAATCAAATATTTTGAAATTTGTAGTGAGATCCAGGCACATAACAAGGAAATGGTATCGACGCTTTGTAGAATAATGGATGCGATGGGATCAGTAAATATTTTTGTGAGTGTCCAAATGATCGCAGAATAGTTGGTTGCTGCTCACATGTGGCTGCTATTTTTTGTTACTTATCTTATGGGCGATACTTGTCAAAAATTCCATGATCATCTGAGTAACTCAGTAAACTCTTCATGGAAGAAAATATTGTGATGACAATTGAATACGACAGCGACAATGATTAATTAAAAATAATTATATTAATATTGTAGCAAAGATTGTGCGCTGCTCATTACTTTCTCGAATATGAAATAAAATTGGTTTTTTAGGACTTGGCAATTTTTTTCAACCCCTTTCACTCATCCTAAAATTCTGAAAAAAATATACGTTACTAGGCCTATGCCTGAGAGCTCTTGGACAAAAAGGGTGGCGGGTGGCTGGCATACCTTCAAGGTAAAAAAAAAAATTTAAAAAGCTAAAAAAACGGCATAAAAATTTCGATTTCTTTAAAAGAGGTATATATGTCCTACAGCATTATAGTACTTTAGTGTAACTTCAACATATCGCAAACCCATTTAAATCCATCAAGCCATTTAAATAAAAAATTTTTTTAAAAAAGAAAATTTTATTTTTTCTTTTATAAAACTAGCGAACAGAATTCTTTGTCAATATGTAAAATACTTAGTATTGATAAGACCTTCTCATTAAAAAATTTGCAGCGCTAAATCCTTCTGAGGCCACCTCACCATGTTTATCCCGCCATGCTCTTTGAGGACATTTTTGTTTCCATACACTATAGAATCCAAAGTAGCTATAGAATAAATATATTAACAACTACTGAAGACCTTAGCTATTAGAACTAAAAAAAACTTTAGTTCAACTTTTTGGGAAAAACTTGTTATATTCGCATATTGAAAAATATTTTGCTTAATTTAAAAAAATTTTATACATGTTCAATATATGCCAGCGAAATTTAAGTTTCTTTGTTGTTGTTGTTCGCAAAAGTCTCCAGCTATTCACAAACCAATTTTTTGGAAACTCATTCCATTTTGGTAAAACCACTTGGTTACAAATTTTTCATTTTTTGTAGTATAACCTGTCGTCTTTGATATAAGCTAATATTTATTTGCTTATTTTTACGAATTGTTTATGGAAATTGTTTGTGGGTAAGGTTTCTTTTTCAAAATGAAATATATCATGATATTTTTTTCAATTTCTACAAAGATTTACTTTACAGTACTAAGCCATGCAAATAAAGCGTTTGTGTGATCTTGAATATATAGTGATTTTATATATTTCTATTCATTCCAAAAATTTTGTGGTCCCTTAAAAGACGTATATGAAGAACAAAGTCTTTTTTTTATCTTTATGACCGTAGGTATTTACAGTTTTAATATTCCTTACACCATATACTGAGATACTACGCAAAACAGAAAAGGCGTGTTATAATTTATATATTAAAAAAATTTTTAGCTCAGAGAAGATTTTGATCGTGCTAAGTTTACAACTTTAGATCCAGATATTTGTCCGCATGATGTAGCAACTATCCTCAAAGAATACCTAAGAGATTTACCGGAACCATTATTATGTCGTAATTTGTATAAACCATTCGTCAAAACACAAAGTAATCAAACTTCTTAATTTAATTTTTAAAATTAATCAAAAAAATTTTTTTTTTGAATAAGAAATACGAAATCGGAGATTACAATTAGAAGCTTTATCATATTTGGTTCAGTTATTACCAGTCGCACATCGTGATACCTTATTTATATTATTAAAATTCTTAGCAAAATTAGTTCGTAAATCAAATGATGTTATATCATCTGATGGAAAAACAATATTGATTGGGAATAAAATGGACAGTAGTAATTTGGCAACAGTATTTGCCCCAAATATTTTACATTGTTCAAGACCAGGATGTAGTTTGACAGAAGAAGAATTTGATGAACAAGTTGATGTAATCAATGTGATAAGGTTAAGCTTTGAAGTTATAAAGAATGTTTTATTCAACAACTTTTTAATTTGGTTGTTTATTTTTTAAGAATAATGATTGATCATTATGAAGAACTTTTTAAAATATCTGCTGAACTAATTGACGAAGTTTATACAAATATGATTGACATGTATCCAGAACAATTGAACTATTTGTGTGAAAGACGTTATTTATCGGATATTAAATTAGAGTATATTGTACAATTGATTATTTATATTTACAATATAACCTTCATTAGATGAATTATTGCAGTGATATTGACAGTAATACTTCAAGTACACTTTTGAGTTCATCATCAGTAATTATACCAGATTTGAGTAACAAGCAAGATTTAATTGTTGAGAAAAGTAACTTGAGCTTAAATGATAACCAGATTAAGAAAATATATTTAAGGGAAGATTTTCTACATCAAAATGCAGCAAAAGTTGATTTCAAACTTGATGACAATCCAACTAGAAGGTTAGAGTATTAGTTTAAAGTTTTTATTTTGGTTTAATTATTTTTCAGCCTAAATGGATCCTTCTTTGTTTACTACTAAATTTTTGCTTTGTCAGAAATTACGTTGCTTGAAAAATTTCATTTGCTAGTTAGGAATGTTTTGTGCTTATTATATTTATATATTCTCATATATATAGTATGAGGATTTCCTGAGGATTGTGCTTATTATATTTATATATTCTCATATATATAGTATGAGGATTTCCTGCTATGATTGAAATTCATTACACTATTTCGATTATTCTATTACTAAAAGTTTCTTTCATTATATTTTATACATAATAATTCTAATTTAGATATCCGGATCCTGATAAAAATATTTCCCGACGTAAAAGGCAAGATAAGGGAAAATTTGAATCAACCCTGCTTAGGGAACGCCAGCAGTATCAGCAACGATACTCGGTTGAGTCCCATTCCATCAATAAACTTTCTGAGAAAAATAAAAACTGTATTGATGGGAAAAATCGAGATTCCCAATTTCTTGAGACTACATTTAGTAAGTGCATATTGTTATCTTATTCTATGCATAATATTGGAATAGTTACAGCTACACTTCAAATTCCAGTACAAAGAGAAACAATTAATAGTGGTTTGGAGTCAAAGCAATTTAATCAACATATTAATACCGAAATGAAAAATATAATTAGTGAACCTATAGACCAATTAGATTTATCAGATGTTCCTCTTAGTGAAGACATTTTTTGCAAACATATTGTACCTGCTGAAGGTAATATTGGTTGTAGTTTTGTAGCAATTATTCATCAATATTATTTAACTAATTAACTTAGTTAATAAACATTACATTAACAATCAAACATGAAGATTAACTTTTCTATTTCTTTAGAGTAAAATTTTAAAGAGTGTATTTTGCTGTCCTTTAATTGAATTTGTGTTCCACTCTGTTTTATCAAAGATTAGTATAAAAATTATTAGCTTTCAAAAAATAATAAGCTATAAAAAGTAGCTTAAAGATTTCATTTTTCCATCAGTAGTAAAAGTGGCAAAAATTCAATTCAAAATAAAAAAATCTGAAGCAAATAATGCTAACCTAAACATCAGTCATTTTTTTAACAAATGTATATAAATATTGAAATTAAGTGTTACAATATTGATGTACAGATTCAACCTAGTTATCCAAATTTTGGCATAGATCGTAGTTGTTACTATGCTACGGTGTATTAAAAACAATACGATGTAATATCTTTGGGAATTAGGCATATAAATAAGAAGACTCAAATAATTAAAATTAAAGCTATTTTATGAAGATTTGGTACTATTTTTAATAAAAACCATTCATTTCTATTTATAAATTAATCAGAGATTTTTTTCTTAGATTTATTAGATTTATCCTTCTTTAGATCTTTTTGGAAACCTAAGAAATACTAATTTAGGTGCTCAGCTTCTATAAATAATAACTAAAATGACTAAAATATATTTGTGGTTATACAATTAATATTTTTATTTTTGTAGTAAAAATAAAATTCATAAAATACAAAGGAAATACAACTAAATCTTTATCATTGACAGGTTGTAAAATTCAGTCAAATGTTTCTAACCAACTACCAGTACTACATCAAAGCCCCGTTGCATATGAAAGAGGTAAGTTAGAGCTATTTTTAACAGACTCTTCACAAAATGTAAAACTACAAAACGATAAAAACAAAAATGATGTTGATTCCAAAGGAAAAAGCTCATCATTATTATTTTCAGGAAAGAAGACAGAGAATAATCAACGCCTAGCAAATGAATCTAAGAATCTAAAGCTAGAGAATGTTAGTGATACAACAACAAAGAAATTAAATGTTTTAAATAAAATAAGAAAATCAAAAACAACATCATTGCGATCAAATTCTAATCAAATTTGCAAAGAAACACCAAACATAAGTAATATTCGTGGGGATGTATTTCGGTCCAAAACTGCTGATTTAGAACGACTATTAACAGGAAACAAAAAAATTAAAAACGAGCAGCTAGGTCGAACATGTAAACAAAAAGCTAACTTTGAACCTAAATCCAAAATCTTTTCAAATTTAAATCAGGAAAAAGGACCCTCACAGGGACAAATATATAAAAGACAGGAATTAATTTCAAGTGCCCATAGAAAATCTACATAGGGTTTATTTTACTGTTCCCATCAATAAACGAAAAAAAATTTGATAAGCAAAAATTATTTGCAAAATTAGCTTAGCATTAATTTTTTTCCTTCTTATAAATATATAAAAGAAAGAATATTTTTTATCATTGAATTATTAATACAAACAGTTTTAATTAAGACTGAAGGAAAAATGTAATCCTTAAACTACTTTTTATAGCTTATTATATTTTGAAAAGTAATAATTTTAATACTAATTCAATAAAGATATAGTATATTTTAATAAACTTATTTACTGACAAATATTATTGATTTGAATTATAAAAAAGCTTTAAAATAAAAACTGTTGAAGCCCTTTTTCTTTGAATCATAATACACATAAATATGACTTTCTTTTTCTTTTTTTTTTGTTAATATCCATTTTACTACTATCTTAATCTTAAATCTGATTAATTTATTAGTATTTTTAATTGAGTTATGTGTTACTTATGTTATTTATTACATGTGTGGGAGTTGAAGTCTTCTCCGTTGACCGGTTATATCAAATAATTTGATTGCTTCTGGGTTGGTGTGGTGTAGAAGCTGCTTCTTATGTCTGACTGCATATTCTTGTACAGCCTCTTCAACCCATTTAATTTTTAGGTCTTGATGGAGTTCTTTGTTGGTTATGTACCTGTAAACGTTCGTAATCAGTCTCAGGAGCTTGTGTTGACATTTTTGAATGATTTCCCTGTTTGACTTGTTTGCACGTCCCCATAGCTGAACACCGTATGTCCAAATGGGTTTGATTATTGACAGGGATAATAGCCTTTTGTTCTTTAGTTCTAGTTGGGAATGCTTCCCAATTAACCAGTATAATTTGCGTGTTTGTTGTTTAATGCGATTTGCTTTCTGCCTCACATGGTGTTTCCAATTTAGTTTTGAGTCTAGATAGAGGCCCAAGTATTTAGCTTAATTTTCTTTGAAACTATAAAAATTCAGTCGCAGGATTCCACTTTATTTTTATATTAATTTCGAACCTAAAGGTCAGCTTAATTAAGAATCAGTCTGCAGGATATATACCTCTTGGTCCCCTGTAAGTGCAATACAAATAATTCTAGTTGGTTTTGGAAAGCTTCCGGAAAATGTCTCAAACCAATTGAAAATTAATTTATAATACAATAAGAAGTGGATACTATTAACAAATTTACGCTGCTAGTTCCATTAGGTATGTATACATTTAAGTAGGAAATATGCAAATACTAGTAAGCTTCTAGAAAAGAAAACTATTCAAATTAAATTTAATTTCGAAAGGAGAGCAAAAAGAAAGTTTTATTTGAATTTAATTAATTAAAACTGTAAATCCTCTAATTGAAAAGAAAAGATTGAAAAATTGACTAAGCCAGAAAAAAACCCATTCCATTTATGATAATGCAGAGTTTTATACTTAAAGTTGAAAGTTCTAAGGCACAGCTCAAATTTTGATGATATTTTTTTGAAAAAATTACTATTTTTATATTATTTGAAATCAGAAACATTTTAGAGGCGACAGAATTATTTGCATTGTTTTGATATTTATACAGGATGACCCAAAAATGTATTATTAAATGCTTAGGATAGAAAGGAGATGAAATTCTATGGACAAAGAAAACAAAAAGTGAGGCTCTAACTTTTTCCGTTTTCAAGTTACAGCTTCTTGAATTTTGCAGGCGTCGTGTTTACCTCCACGCATTCTATCATTTATAACTTTGAACCTATGCGATAATGAGTCAGAAAAAAATATTTTTTTATAGCTTACAATATTGTTTTATTACTAAAATAACATAAATTGAAAAGTAATAACTAATTGCGAAGAAAAAATTTTTAACTGTTTTTAAATACAAGCTGAAGATATTTGAGTTTTGAGTTAGTTAAGTGGAATACATATACGAAGTAGTTTAGTGGAAAGAAGTTGAAATTCGTTGTATTCTAGGATAGTTATTTGAAGTGCACTCTATCACTTTGACTTTTGAATCTATGTGATAATGAGAAAAACAAAATAGTTTTTTAAAGCTTACAATATTGTTTTATTGTTAAAGTAAAAAAACTTGGAAAATAATAATAAATGGTGGAGAAAAACATTTTTTCTTAAAAAAGACCCAGCATAAGTTTTGTTTTTATTTTATGTTTTATTTTTATTTTCGTAAGCTACAAATGTTTTCCAATGAAAAATTGGTACATTGTGATAGCCTAACTGTTTTCCAGAGTGCAATTAAAATTTAACAAAGTCAGCCTTTCCCTATAATTTGATAAGAATTTTCTACCTAAACTATTTTCAAGGGCTTATCAATATTTTGACACCCACGTAAAACAACTGCTTTTGAACACAAGCTGAAATATTTGAGTTTTGAAGTAGTTTAGTGGAAAAGAAATTAAAGTAATATTTTATCCAATATGAAAAAGTTTCTGGTTTATTTACATAGGCAAAAATAAAGGAAATCAATTTTTAATTTACATTTGTGTATCGCAGGCTTCAGCTTCTTCAGGTGGTGGGTGGTTATCGCAGTTACTTTCATTGCAAACAATACAGCTCACTCTTTCTGCAGCCACAGACTGAAGGACCTTGAATTTCTTTGCCATCAGGTACCTGAACAAATACCGGAACAAAAGGTCAATTTCTATAGTGCATATAGTTCCATAACTCAGTGAACTTTATAATTTGACATAAACTATATTTATTTATATATATAATATGTAATATGTACATATGTACAGTTTGGAGGCAATCAAGTGCTTTGAAATCAAAGTTTAATAATTTTCAAAAAATGGAGCTGTGCACTGAGTGGCTCATATAATCTCTAAATCACCCTTTATTCTCGACACTATGGAATTTTCAGAAAAACTGTTTTTCAGGTGAATAACTACTAAGGCATGGACTAGTAATGCCATCATGACCAGGGTTCTTCCTCTACGCGTAGACTTTAATTGTCTACACTTCAACGTAAACAATGCGTAGACAGTTAAATTTGGCGCAGAAAATGTCTATTATGTCGACATTGACGTATACAATGTAGATAGTGCAATATTTTAAGATAGGATAACATTTAATCGTAATCGTCATACGAATTGAAATATCAAATAAGATTGTGATCGTTCTTTTGACAACCGGTATTTACTAAAAGAAACTGTTCACATTAACTTTATTAATTTAATTTTGGCAAATTTAGATTTCGTAAAAAATTTTGAAACATGTCGAGCCGACATTAAAATAAAGGCTTTGAAGGGCTAGGATTTCGGTTGCTAAAAGTCAATAATAAATATATTGCTGTTTGTCACCTATGTAGGTAACAAAACATATGCAGAGAAAATTCCTGAGAAAAATATTTTCGACCACTTCCCTTGATAAAGCATATGAAAAGTGCATTTCATCAGCTAAGTCGTCTATTGGCACGGATTTATTTAGTATATTTACAACCAAAATTCACTTTCATTGTCTACGCGTAGAGAATGTAAATAATAAATAATTGTCTACATCGAATTGTTGACGTGTAAGGAATGGTGTAGTCTACATGATGTAGATTACGTCACACAAAGCTGATTATGACATTATTAGCCATATTTATATCATGGATACCTATTGAGATAGCATTTACCACCAACCACTAATAATTTTTGTATTGATCTTACTTACAATACTTAACACAGTATTGCTTTACTCTAAAGAAATCAATAAGTTGAAAACATGTTGCTGTGAACAGCTGAAAAAGCTGTTGAAGAATTTCTAAGTAAGGAAAATTGCATTTGATAAAACCATACAGCCACGTGAGAAACTCGGAAATGCAGATACCGAATTCTACTATTAGTAGAAAGTAACGTATATTGAATTTAAACTTACCAAACTTAATCTACCATTAAACTTAATTACCGTAAAAAACCATTAAATGGAAGACTAAAGCTATTCAAGTTTAACAAGCTATATTTGAAATCAAATAAGAAATTGCTATCTAACCAGGGTAACAAGCGACAGAAATCAAATTTCTGTTAAGGCAAGCCAAATGATGAAAACAGCATTCCAAATTAAGGAGGTTAATGGTGACGATGACTACGACATATCATCTTTTGTGTGAGAGGTCATCAATGAATCCAATTCATGCAAAAGTCTATAGATACCTTAAGGTCAATAAAGGATGAATACGGAAGCAAATGATGGAAATTTTGCAGTAAAGAATAATTAGTGACCGTTATTCGCCCTACAATTCACCATTACGTAGTAGCAAAGGTACAATGGAACAAAAAACTATTGATCTGCGGTGGTACAGGCACAAACTATAGAAAACTTATATTTTACGATGTAGTATAAGATAATATATACAAAGTTATCAAATATGTAAGAACCTAAACAGAAACAATTGTATTAAACTCATTAGTTAATGAAGTTTTTTTAAAAATTGTTAAGATTGTGGAATAAACACTAATTATAATATACTTTTGAACAACTTCTGCTAATTGGTAGTAGTGAAGATAAAATTCAATAGAAAATTATTGATCTACGGTGGTACAGGTGCAGAATGATAAAAATTTGTAGTTCATGTGATAGTATAACTAAGGTAATAGATACAAAGTTATCTTTATAGCTATAAATAACGACCTAAACAGAAAAATGTGTTTTAAGCTCATTAGCTAATGAAGTTTTTTCAAAAATTGTTAAATCTGTTGAATAACGACTAATTATAGAATACTTTTCAACAACTTCTAGTAGGTATTAGTAAAGTCACTAGGCAATAAAAAACAATTGATCTGCGGTAGTATAGGCACAAACTATAGAAAGCTTATACATATTTTACTATATAGTCTAAGATAATAAATACAAAGATGTCTTATATAGTAGCTATAAATAAAAATGTTAAAGAATTTTCATTAACTTAATGTCTAAATAACTTTATCAACCAGTTAAATGAGTAGAACAGCTTTAGTTTTCCTTTTTTTTTATATCATATTTTCAAAATTAACATAATTCTCGGTGGAATCTTCAAAAAATGACTTGACTTCTTCTCCTAATTTCCAAAAGGAACAACTCCCTGAACTCCCAGGGAAAACTGTTATCTTCTTTTTTTATACAACGAGTTTTAATACACAAAGTTTGCAAGATAATTCCTATTTCATTCAATTGTTTTTAATTTTCGTTTCAAAATATAAAATTACGAAATAATGCTGTCCTTTTTGTTTTTAATTTTCGTTTTAACGCATAAAATTACGAAATAATTCTGTCTTTTAAATAGCTAGAATATTTTTATTTTCTTTTAACATATGAAATTACAAAATAATTCTCATTTAATTTTTGGTATATTTTTTTTTGAAATTATTCTAAGATCTTTTAACACCTTTTATTAAACTTTCGTTTTTGGGACTTTGTACCTGGTATATTGTTTGTAAATCTTTATACTTAACCCTAGACTTAAACCTAAAGTTATTCAATCGATCTTAAGTCTAGACACAATTCTAATTATATAATTTTTGAACTTTTTGTTTTTATGTTGTTATATGACTATATGTTTTTTTGCAGGGGTCCATACCCCTGAGGACCAAACATAGGCACGATCTTAGGTGTCTTGTATGTGGCAGCGTAGCGAGCTCGCTATGCGCGGCTATTGCAATAGAACTAAAGGGGTGGGTGATGCCACAGACACACTGGACCAAATACTGCTACTGAAATTTGAGAAATCCTAAGATAAGGGGACAAGGCTCGAAATATAAAGGGGCTGCTTGCCGCAGAAAGTCAAAGAAAAACCAACAAAATAAGTGAAAAAAAAGACTTGATACAAAGGATTGAAGCCCCTTTGATCAGGCATCTTATGATTGGGCCGGCTGACATAAAAATTACAAAAAAGGAGGAGAGGGGGAATAGGACATCTTAATAAAAAAATTTATTGAGAAAAAAATTGTACGCTTCAAAACTAGTCTTATTTTAATTTAATTAAAAAAATTATATGCAAACCAAGGAAAAAATCAGAAACTAAATTTAAAATTAATTATTATATAAAAAAAACTAAACTAATTCAAATTAAGTATTTGATATTTGATATTATTACTACTATCAAATATTTAAAAAAAGAAAACTAGAAACTAATTTTAACTTAATCAGTAATAAAAATAATAAAAAAAACCAAAACTAATCTAAAACCCAAAACTATTCTTAATTTTGAAAAAGAAAAAAATGTAACAAACTTATATGAATTTTTTTTTCTGTCTTGGTGCTTGATGGGCCCAGCAAACCATCCTGAAAGAAACCAAAAAAGAAATTGCTTTTCTTTTTTTGCTGGATTTCGCTGACAATAGCGGTGCAAAACTTAATATATAAATATATGATTTTCTTTTTCTTTTCTTAAAAGTCAATTAATTTCATTTAGCGGTTTCTTGAGATCATCATTTTCCTACTCCATTTTACTGTGGGTTTTCTTATCTTTTTTTAACAATATAAAAAAATACTTCCAACTTATTGGAATCAAAAAAGGAAAAAAAACCCTATTTAAAAACTTAAGTTTTAAATTATGTTTTATTTAAGGAAACATCCCCTATATGTTTTATTTAAACTATACCTTAAAAAAGTCGGTTTTCTTAAAAAAAATAGTTTGTTCCCTGCTGAATTGCTTTCGTTCCCTTTTATTTTTACTTTTTTTTTTTCTCGACTAAAACTATTATTTCCTACATGCGTGCTAGCACTGGTAATATAAACTTGATCCGCTTAAGTTTTCCTCTCTACGGTAATAGTCTACGACAGGGGTTCCCAAAGTGTGCTCCGCGGGCCCTGGGGCTCCGTGAAGAGCCAGCAAGGGTGCCGCAATGCGTTTTATTCATTCCTTAGATTTTAAAAGTTAACACGGTTTTCCTTTCTATTAATAATAATATTTCCATAGCAATATTTTTGTAATTTTGGTATGTGATATCTATTGTGGATACTTGTGAGCACTAAATAGTGATTTTATTGTTGGTACTGTGAGGAATCGTCCCGACCCGTACGACTCATACCTTGGAACAAATTAAGAATTTAATTGAAAATTTAAAACCTAGAACCAAAAGATCACTAAATTTCTTAGGAAGTGCTTGAAAGTGGATCGCAGGTACTTCTGATCATGAAGATTTTGTAACAATAAAAGAGAAAATGTCTAATATTTTAAGCAACAATAATAAACAAGAAATGATAAATAATTTGTATAACCAGAGAATGAATAATTTAACTAAAATTACTAATGAAGTCATAAAACTCTTTGAACAAAAATCATTAGTAATACCACTTCAATACTTTATATTGTAAATGTTCCCTTAACACATAAAGAATGTATGAAAAATTATTGTTAAAAACTATTAAAAGAAATGGTATAGCCATAGAATTGCCATATGTAAACATTTACAAAAAAAAAACAAACATATGATGATAATGAAATACTAGGTTTAAGAAGTAATTGTAAAAACTATAGTTATTTTTCTATATGTACAAAGGAAACCTACATTGAACATTTTGAAAAGCATTAAAGCCAACTGCAGCATCACTGACGGCCAAAACTTGCCCAAAATTGAAGAAATTTCGAAAGGATTAATACTCTCAATTGACTTCAAAGGAAACAAAAAAACCACAAGAGCAAATGGGCATTATCACAGCAACAGCAGCGCCACAGTTACCCATAACAACAAAATTTAATAACATCCTATATTTCTAGCAATCGAGGACTAAGGAGGAGTTAACACGACACAATAATAAGTGCTTACACATGCACGATTCTTTGCTTACTTTATCTGGGACATAAATTAAGCAGATAAGAAAATCCTTTCTGCTTAATTTGAGACGCTAAAATTATTGCTTATGCAATTAACGTCTTGAGAACATCCGCTGTAGGCACTTGCAACTAAATTTAACTAAATAAGATTAAAACAGTTGGCATTGAGTTCCCATCGCGGCTGGATGGAATTAACTTTAAGCAAACATTAAAATTAAAATGTTCGAAATAAGTAAAATTTTTCTAAATCTAAATAAAATAAAATTTGTTAAAATTAAAACATTTAAATAAATAAAAGAATTTATAAAAATTAAAAAGAGTTAACTTACATATACTATAAAGAATATTCCAAAATTTTTCTTTTTTTATAGCTACAACTTTAAAATCTTAATTTATACTAAAATAAAAAAAAATTGCATTTGAATTAAATGACAATGAAAATATATCTTTAATTACTTTAAAACATGGACTTAATTAACGTTAAAAATGATTTTAGATTAAATATTGATTCAAGCAAAAACTATTTTTTACGTGATTTAATCGCCAATCTTCTGCTGCTTTTGAGACACTTCTGTTATAGGTAGTTTTATTTGTTCATAATAACTTCTAAAGGGATCCTTTATTATAAGCTCACTTATTAATATTATAACTATAAATTTTCATTACATCAGTTTTGCTACTAAGAAATTTTTGTAGTACACTCTACTTACCCTCCCGAATTAAAATTCGCTGCAGTTTTTAAGAAATTTTTATATTTAATTTTTTTAAAAATCTTAACTTAAATACTTTAAAAATGTCAAAAAACACTTCAAATTTGGAGATTTTACAGGTCGTCGTCTTGGGCTTGGATTTAACTTTTTTAGAGCAAAGCTTTAGACTTATTTTATGTATATTTGATCAATCAGCTTGAAGCTAATTAGACCTATAAGACATAGCTTTTTGTTTTTGTTTTTCAAATTGCTAATATTTGAAAAAACATTTAACATTTATTTAAAGAACTGTGAAGAATAATTTAATTTTGGTATATTATAAAAGTAATGGTATTAATTTCAGCGATGACTTCGTCATTTGAATAAAACCTCTTTCACTAGAGCTTATTTAAGGTTCTTTAACAACTAAGAAATGTTAAGAGCCAAATCTAGGGAAAGCTCAATTGATTAATTAAATAATTATTTTAAGCTTATATAAATTTTCATTATGTGTAAGACCATATTAAGCGATGTAATATGGTAAAAAAGAGTGAGTAATCAATCGATATATCAAAGCTTGTATTATTAATAAAAAATAAATAATTTCACTAAACCAAACTTAACTGTTTCAAATATTTAATGAAAAACAGAAAATAATAAAATCATTTGTTATACAAGGATACAAAAAAAAAAGATGTTTACTATCTCAACAATTTCTAAAACCCGAGCTGTGTTGTTATTATTAATTTTTGAAAGATTCAATTAAATAGAAAAAAACCATATAAAAAATTTGCAAAATAAGGAGTAATACAGTTATTTAAAAAAAAACTAAATAAAATAAACAAAGAACTCATTTTTTTTGTTTTTGGTCAAACAATCGATTTTTTTTTCCTAGCTAGGAGCATATATTTATTGACAGAAATTTTTATTCTTATTGTATTAAACTAAACAATTGATCCATAGGGATGCAGCTCCTTTGAATGTTATCAATATAAAATTAATCAAGAGAAAATGAATTGTTTTAACAATACAAGTGTTTTTATTTTATTCAAGATATTGCAATTAAATAAACATTTTTTATATTTGATTTGTGTTTTAAACTTGAGAACAAGAAATTAATAAATTTATTTTTTAGTGTATAGAAGATTTATTTCTATTTAGTTATCCGTACTAAATATTTCTAGAGCTTTTGGACTCATTTCATCTACTGAAAAACAGAAAATGTATAAAATATGTTAATAGGATATTTGATTAAAAATTTATTATCAAAAAAAGATAACTAACTTTTTACTTTAGTAAAACATTTGAAAACTAGCTTAAACTATATTATTTTGTTAATTACTAAGGAAATAGTAATTACTTATTGTTTTTGGCAAACATGAATAGTCCAATCCATTTTCTACTACTGCCATAATTGCCAGTGTTTTCAATGAAGGATTAAAGTCCACGACATGGGTATCAAAATGAGTAAAATAAGGGGAATAAGGGTCGCCCCTTGTGCTAAAAACAATATATTTATATAATTTTTTGAAGTAATTATTCTTTAAATAGAAAGTATCTGATAAAATTAAATTATATTCAGATATTTCCGAAATTTAATGTTATATAACACTAAAATTAATTTTTTTTTACCTCTTTCCACCAAATAAAAACATTTTATCACCAATAACTATACATATATGCACGCCTCTTGGTATTGGTGATTTTCCCCGTGGTTTTATTAAATTCCAATGATTCCGTTTTGTATCAAAACAATATAAATCATTTAAGTCTCTATCTGAACTATTAAATCCTCCAAAAACATATATTAAGTTATTATGTAGAACTGAAAAAACAAAAGGGAAAATTATTTATAAAACTAACATTTAAAATATTATACAAACGTACACATAGAATGATATGTTCGACCTTCTGGTATATCACCAGTTGTTATTGGACAATGCCATTGATTTGATTTCAAATCTAAATATATAATATCAGTAGAATATGTCACTTCTTCATCTTCACTATCTTCAATAATATAGTTATTTGGCATTTCTACAGTTCCTCCAAATATATACAGACGATTGTTAACTATAATTGCTGCATAATCTTTTCTATTTGATAAAATTCCTCCAATCCTTGTTCTACTACAATCCATTGTTTTCATATCCAGACAATGTATATTACGCGACAACTGATCATTTACGTCCGTTAATATATACATTAAGTGATTTAGGGTACATGCTAAATGTGAAAAAATATGCTCTGGCATTGTTCCAGTTACCCGTGGTCTTGACCAATTTAACGTTTCAGTATTAAAACAATATAGTATATTACATGCTATATTAGAATTTCCTCCACCCCATAAATAGATTTTTTTGTCATAAGCAACAACTGTATGCATTTCTCTTTGGGATGGTACATCTGGTGGCTTTAATGGTACACCATTTATATCCGAACGGTCAGGTAGTTTAAACCATACTAACTTATTGGTATTAAGGATATAAATATCAATTTGCCTTTCAGGATCCACTGTATCACTACCAAATAAATATATTAAATGATCAACAGCAACAGCTTCATATTCAGATGCACATGGCGCATTTTTTAAATAGCTTGTCCAATACATTTTTCATTTAATAATAAATTTAATTCTTAAATCTTCTACGAGCTAATAAAAATGACAGTTATCAACCTAAATCTTCTTCTTTTTGCTGAATAGAATACAGGAATATTTAATTTGGAGACTTCTATCATTAACATAAATTTTACTTAAATTTAAATTTACTTTTTATAAAATAAATTTTTTATTGTATAATAGCAAAAGATGTTTGTGATAATAATTCTTTGATTTTAATATAACCAAAAAAAATAAATTATACAATATTAGCTCAGAATAATGTAATATTTAAGAATAAACAATTCTTTTTTTCTTTTACTTGGTTTAAGCGTTGTCTACAGCGCTTTTATAGGAGTTTTTGATGCAAATTTCCACTCAGAATTATATTGACTGCAATAATTCTTTGACATTTTGAATGAAAATATATAATTTATGCTTTCTAACTAGTTTTATTATGTCAAATTGACTTGCTGTAAATAATAAATGCAATATAATTAGTTCAAAGGTAGAAATTGTATTTTTCGAAAAGATTTGCAATGTAATTATTGCAGTAAATATACAGTAAGTACAATATATCCGCGCCGAAAAAACTGCTAGAAGTGCGCTGTCGTAAATGTTAACCTAGACACAGCCCTATATTTAGAATATTTAGTTTTAGAGTATCAAATAAATTTAAAATTTAAGGAAATAAAAATTTTAATAAATATATTTTCTATATTTATAACTAAAACTGTTATATTCAACTACATAATTTGCCCTTTGGAAAATGTCTAAGCCAACGGTCCAAAAAATAAATTTATTAAAGACAAAAAATTCCATCGATACTTCTATTGGCTGTTTACCCATTTTATTACTTTCAGCGGTAGGTGGCTGCCGCGCGGCTCGGCCGCGAACGCTTTGTGTTCATTTTACTTCATACTTTGTCAAGACTTTTTTAATATACAAATATTTAACAAAAAGGTCTTAATATTTTATATGATGGATTTGTTGATACTGAGTTATAGTTAAAAAACTTAAAAAAGAAGCCAAAGATTTTATACCAATGTTTTATTAAATTCAGTACCTCCTCCTTTTATGTTATTTTTCTGATGAAAATTTATTTCTGTTCAAATCTTAAGCATTGTTTTATGATTTAAAGTATACTTTTATCATTTTCAAAAGAAAGTATTAAAAATTTATAATTAAAATATTTTTCATTTCATTTTATGATTGGAACCAGACCACAGTAAAGTAATATGTTTAATACATACATAGATATTCAACAAAGGAATACTTAAAATATTTCATTATGTATTTTACTTGGGGTTCTATTATCTTATATATTGGGTAATGTTACATAATAAAAGAACATACGATTTCACTCACAATCAGACATATATTTTTCTGACAGTCATTTTTTCATAAATACATTTATCCTGAGAGAAAAATTCTCTGACATTACTATTCCCATTTCCATTTGATTGTAATTCTACAATGCGATTCATAGTGATAACATTCTAAGTTTCTATTACAGATTTAAACAACCACCCATAACGTTTCCTTTGTTTTCTGAGTGTCTAGAGCTCATTTAAATACAATTTTGCCTTAGGTAAAAACACGTAACTAATTGCTTACAAGAGAGAGAGAGAAAAAAACCCTTTTTAACTTCAGAAAGATGTTAAAGTTAAAAACAAAAAAAAAAGAATTGCAGAAAGAAAAAAATATAAGAAGAAAATATGAAAAACTGTTTATCCCATAAATCTGAAATCCATTTTATTATGGTGGCTATCCTTAGATATTATTATTTAGGCGAAAAATTTTTCTTTAAGCAGACCAATTAATAATCACCAGGATCTAAGTTTGAACTTTAAGTGATTTGAAATTTTTTTTTCACTGTTTTTAATTCATAATTTTATTGCAAGTAAAATTTTCAGTGATTAGTAATTTTTGGTGGATTTATAATGGGAAAAAATAAAGGATAAATAACTAAAATTTATCAAAGACCTAGTATTGAATTTTAATTGAAGAGAAAGAGACTATAAAAAAGGTTAAAAGGAATATTAATAAAATTTCATTTAACCTTCTGTTGAATTTTAATTGGAAGATCAAAAATGATTTGTGGATAAAATTCAATTTTTGATTTTTAAAACCTTTTTTAGTTACTATTTTGATTTTCCAGTTTAGACAGTTAAATGTTATAAAGAAATTCTTTTTGATTTTCTAAAGTCCAGTGCTGGAAATGGCTATAAACTCAAAGTAGTTTTTCTTGGTTTTTCCATATATAAAAGGTACAAAGAAAATAATAAATAATTAAAATATAAATATTAATATTAAGATAACAAAACTATCTGGACTACTAACAATTTCAAGATGAAGTAGGAAATAGGTTGAGTTTATAATTATTTCCCGGTTCAGAGTAGATATTTAGTCATAATTCAAGAACAAAGTAAATACCCATACACATATATCGCACTAATTACCTGCAAACTTTGTACATCAGATACAAGGGATTATAACCTGATAAACTTTTTTTACTTGGAAAAAAATATATGGAAAGAACCAGAAAAAATACTTTGAGTTTATAGCCATTCCCTTCACTAATTATATTAGTTAAAATCTACAGATTACCAGGGGAAATAATACTGAGATCAAGATTATATAGAACAATTACACTTTTTATAAGTAATATTAAAAGTAGAGCATAGTCTTATCAAATATTTTTGTCATATGCTAAAGATTAGCATAATATTTTTACTTTTCTGCTTTGAACCATTGAAATCCATTACTTTTTCAAATTTTTAAATAATTTTAAGCTTTAAGTAAGTAACTAAAATGTACAAATTACAAATTCAGCTTCAATTGAATACGATTCCTCTGTTTCATTTGCTTAACATTATATTATAGACAATTTGATATAATCCTTAATGGAAAAATTGATGAAAAAGCTTTCAATCTCATTCGAGTAGATGAAAAATAATTTTTTTTTCCACAAATTTCCATCAGGCGAATACAATGATTTTTGATTCTTTATCCCCTTCTCTTATTCATTTTTTAATCGTTAATATCAACAAAGCTGAATTGTGGCACATTAAAATATTTTACTTTTTCTTCTTTTTTTTTAGTTATACTAAGTCAGCGTTAAGGGTGGAGCAATCTGGTCCTTGGTTAATCTCTAGGGGATGTCATTACTTTATAGGATTCCTTGTCATCGTCTCAGTGAAACTTTAGAGAATTTCATGATGAATTATTGCTGTCGTCTAAGATTTATTAAGACTCAAATAAATATGGCTATTTTATGGGTTTTTCTTTTTAATAAATTAATATTGGTTTTTAGTGAATTTGATGTTAATTTATTGCTATAATTCTGGCAGGGAAATTTTATTTAAGCAAAATACTGTTACAGACTTTAATTTCATTATAATAATTAGATTATTATTACAACATGGAAATATTATATTGTCTTTAAATGAAATTATATCAATTGCAAGAATAAGAACAATATAAGAGGAAATCTCTTTCCAATATTTATTACCAAATATTTACAGACCAAAACCCTTTAAAATTAAAGTAAATAAAATATCCAAATTCAGTTTTGATCAGTTTTTTTAATTAAACTAATATCAGTAAAAAATTTTCTTGAATTCTCTTTAGCAAAACATCAATTTTATCTATTTGAACAAATGCTGTGATAGTTTGTGTGCAGTGATGTATAAAAAACTGTATCAATTACAGTAAATCATAAAGCACAGAATAAAAAAATGCAATGCTTGGTATTTTGAAGGATTTTTCAATTGAATTGGCTCAAGTTTGTTGCGTTAAATTTGATTTAACAAATTTGATTTTAGAAGTCCACTATTTGGTCCCCACAGGATGAAGCAGTAATAATCCCAATTAATAATAATTTCAAAATCTTAAAAGTATTGTAAAAGATGTAAAAATTTATTTAAAAAATCTTCAAAACTTCAAATTCTCTAACAATATACCTTGGATTTGGTTTTTCATACTATTTGCACAACTTATTAAAAAAAAATTAAAAAAATAAATCCTTATTATAAAACTTTTAGCCACTTTATCTATGATGACAAGGAGAGTGGTTTCTAGAAGTACGTCAAAGGAAGATACAATCACTTTCTTTGATAATTTGAATCTTATTTAATTTTTTAAAAATTAATTTTTTTAAAATTAGTTTTTAATATTTTGAAAATTTTGTGTCAAAATTTCAAGTCAATCGGAGTAAAATTACCGAAGTTTTGAGTACTTGAGCGTCCTTTGCAAGGAGTAAGTGAGCAAAACTTTAAACCGTTTTCTTGAAGCTTGATCTTTCCCAGTTCAGTGCGCACGAATTTAAATTTATCAAAGAACAAAAGGAAAGGAAAGATGATGCTCAGAGAGGTCAAATATCCACGTATTTGTATCTAAATTTTATTTACATTCTTTACTTTCTTGTTCTACTATCGAATCAACCAATCGGAATAAGATCAAAAATTTTGGAATTGAAGACAAATTAATTGAAAATATTTTTTGCTAAATGGCAATTAGAAATAAAAACCAAATAAATAGGTTGCAAATGTTGTTATAATAGTTATAATTTTATAATATTGTCACAATTTTTCTAAAAGGTTTGTGTTGCTGGCTTTGTAGAAAATTTTGACAGTAATTTCAAATTTACTAATTTTATGAAAATTTTCATTAGATTTTTACCTCATAGTTACCATTGACTTTATTTATTTGTAAATTTTTTTCTTCCAGAGTGGGCGTCGTCTATTTCATAATTAAATTTTTTGACAGTATTTGTCATTAGAATTTTTTGTAAAACATACTGGAGTTTTTATAATTTTCCTAGCTTCTGTAGTTTAAATAAAGTGGAATTATATTTTGTACTTCTAAAAGAATATTATTTATTTGAATATTTCAATTTTGATTAATTTATTTATTTTTTCGTTTTTTCAATATTTTAATTGAAAATGTCGAACCAAATATTGCCGCGCTATTTTTCGCTCAACAAAATAATGGTGGACAAACTAATGCAGAAAAAAGACAAAGTTAAACTCAAAAGGCTACAGAGAGTTGTAAAATCCCCTAAACAAATATTTGGATTGGATAATAAAACTAAACGTAAAGAAACATTTGAAGCCGAAGTAAAAGAAAATGTTGACTTATATTAACGAAGCTAAAGAAAAAGATTAAAACTTCAAATTTTGGTTATTTCATACCAACAATAAAATCTCACATTTGAAAATTATTTGAAATTAATTATAAAAATTTTGCTTTGAAATTAAATACAAAATTTGTATGTAAAATGTTGTTCTAAAAAATTTATACTTTTTCAAAAAAAAACTGCTTAAATAAAGGAATTTATTGTGAGTAAAATTTTCAATTTGATTTCAAATTAATTTTTTACTTCAAATTTTAATATATTTTAATGTTGTCTTTTTATGCGAATATACTTTTGTTTGAAAATAAATTTTTGCCCAATAGTTTCTGTAGCATAGAGATATAAATAAAAGTGTCAGTTCTCAAGTTTCTACTGATATTCTTAACGGTTTATATCCACAGATGATTTTACTAACTCAAAGTGTAAGTTCAAAGAGGCACACCAACCAGAAATTCAGTGTAGATAATCACAAGATAAATACTCTCAATTTAATCCAAGGACTTTTAATTTTTTATGAAATCAGACGTTTTTTAATCACCTTTTCATATGATCAATTGTTTGTTTTTTTTAGTTAACAATTAATTAATTATAAATAAAATTTTTATGTTATATAACAAATTTATGCCTTGACTTCTAAGACCTAAAAGTAATATAAAAAACAAAGCCTCAGAAAAAAAGAAATCAAAAAAAAAATGTTTTTCTCAAGTTCAATTCAAAATTTAATTAATAACTGCTTGACTGTTTGGTGGATTCAATACAATTAATTGGCTAGAAATTCAAATTTGAGCATAATTTATGTGAACAACTATCGATTCAATAAGGCAGTTTGTTTTTGTTGATAGCGCTTGTTTGATAAATCAGTTGTTTTTAAAAACTATCTTAAATAAAGCATATCCACAAGTATTAAAGTTTTATAACCTAGAAGGTCTTTATAATTACATTATTAACTCAAATTTTATAATTTTGACAAAAGTTTTACATTTAAGATTTTAGGGTAAAAAATACCCTAACACATTAGTCTTGAAAAATTTTTGAAATGAAACCTATCCTTAGATTTATGCAAAATTTAAAATTTTAAGATTACTATAGTTATATACACCAATCAAACATTAAAATGAGACAAGTGACTACGATGTGGCCATCTTTTTTTCCAATTATTTCATTTGATTTGATTTAAGATCAAATTTTAAAATAATACATAATTTTTAAAGTTTAATTTTTTAGTTGACTCAATGACTCATTGATATATATATATATTTTCTTAAAACTAAATTTAAAAATTTTATAAAATATTTTTGAATTTTAAGAGCGTAAAGCAACAAACTGATGAAAAACTTCCAAAATATTTGGATCTAAATCTGATGAAAATAAAAGCGTCTCTAATGTACTGCTATACTTTTGGACTTGCTCGTGGTGCTTTTAAATATAAATTAATTTAGATTTATTTACTAATAATATAAAATTATAATAATACCATAAGAAATACTTGTTGTAATCTGCCAATCGTCCATCTGTACCAATCTGTGTTATAATCCTTACCATCAGTATCACATCGAACTAAATGTTCTGATAATATCATTATAAAACGTTGAAATACAATCAAAAATAAACGTTTTTGATCAACATTAACAGCTTCAAGTTTCTCTTCCATTCGTTCTACTATCTGGTATATAAATAATAAAACAATAAGATATTAATTAATAGTGCTAAGAAAAAGAAGAAAATCAGAAATTAATATTGTTTATATTTCATATAATTTGAATAGTATTGTTATATTTATTTATAGGTGTTAATTATTGTTGAATTAGGGGAAGCCATATGAATACTTTAAAATGAATCTGTAATACTTTTAACATAGTCAATATAATATAGTCAAAATATTGATATCTAGGATACAATTCTAGGTGAATTCTTTAAAGTAATTTCTACATTATAAGTTACTTTTTAATTGAAATAATTTCTACAATATACTCACTTCTTCTGTAGGTTTTTCTAAATTATCTGTAGTTTTATTACGTTTCATAGAACTTTCATCTTCAGAATCACTGGACGATGAATCCGCTCGTGCTAATTTTTCTTTTGCTTCGGCCAATTCAGTGCCTTAAATAATAAACAAAGGAAAATAATAATGAAAGTAGTTATATATATATATATATATATATATATATATATATATATATATAATTATACCTAATTTAATAACATGCTTGTTCATCTTTTTAATTGTTAAATGTAGAATTTCCCACAAGTACATTTTGGTAAATTCACTTGTCATTTCTTTTGAAAATATCCATGTAGCGACAGCAGAGCATTCAACTATTTGGGTTTTAAGAAGTTTATCTATTATAACGCACATCATTTGTTGATGATTTCTCCACAATTCAAAAACATTATGTAAAATACAAATTTGTGCTTCTTCGGATTCAGCTAGTCCCTATTTTTGTAATGAAAATAAAAAAAAAAATTTTGTTTATTTTTTGGACATATACCTTAAAGACACGAATAAATTTTGTAATTGCAGCAAAAGTGTGTGAAAATGATTTTGATCCTAAATTAAGAAGTGTCTGAACAAAAACATCAATTTTCAAAGCATTAAAATGGCTTTCTGAAGCATCATTATCACCATTTTCACCAACACTTGGTAAATCTTTTAAAACACTAAGTACTTCCTCTGGTGAACATTTTTGTCTAATCGCTACAACTAATTGATGAGCTGTTGCTGTCCCTGGTAGTGAGGCTGAAGCAAAAACAATAAATATTCTTTTAATAAATCCAAAAAATTAGCAAAAAAAAAAATTTAGTTCCGGGAAAAATTGAATTAAAAAAAAAAACTACCTAAACAAAAAGTTTAGTAATCGTTTTTTCAAATAATTTCCTTGCCTTTTTTATAATATGATAATTTCTTAAGAACGTTTGGTTTCAGACGTTGGTTTCGAAAAGTTCAGCAGTCGGGAAATTTAAGCAATTAGTAGGAACCATGCGGGCTACATCATATTTAAAGAATTGTAAAATTATATAAGTGAGAATGCAAGAATTAAACTAGATTATGAAGTTAAGTAGGTCCAATAGTTTAACACGTTAGCGCAGTTTTTTCGCTAATTCACTTCATGCGGCGGCAGTGAAAATCGTACTGTGCTTCTGAACAAAATCTTGTTTAGCAAGAATTTAAAAGTTGATTTTAATTAAAAATTTATTTTTAACCACATAAAATTTTTTCCATCGAACACAACTATAGCCGATATAAGCCACCGGTGGTACACGCCGTCCTCAACGTGTTAATGTTTAATTGAAAAAACAATTCTTTTATACAATTTATGTTAAATGTTCAATTATTCAGCTTAACCAAAAACTAATGTAGCATCTTATAAGTATAATTAAAACTTGCACTTTTTTTCAACAAGTTTTTCAAAATTTTGATATTAAGACCAAAAACAGAAAATATTTATTGGAAAGGATAGATATTCATCAGTTAATCTAGATCTTTAAACCAATTTGCTAAATTTCGTGAAAATAATTGTACTCATAATAGTGCGTTTTCACTGCCATTGGTATTTAGTATTTAGTACTATTTTGTTACAATTTGTATGGGAAATCTCTAGTCTTTTTCTCAAAAGAACTAATCTAAATGTAATTCTTTCTTCTAGTTTTATGCGAAAAAACTAGACAAACTCATAGCAGTACGGAGGGGAAATTTTGAGTAATTTTTTCGAATTCTCTCTTTCGGCAATATAGTTTTAGAAAAGCTTTTCTGCTATATCATGTAAGTAAAAAAGGGATGGATATGTAGCATGATATGATATGTTATCATATTTGATCACAGTGTCATAAATCCATCCCTCTCACTAAGCAGTTTGACTGTGAATATGACGTAAAGCACTTTTTACAACAACAAAGATAAGAAAGTACTAAATACTAAAAACTAATGACAGTGAAAACGCTTATTTTTTATATGGAGAAAAAAAGTACTAAATACTAAATACTAATGGCAGTGAAAACGCACTATAAGTAGATACTTCAATAAAAGCAAAAACTTTCATTAGCATTTTTTTTGATTCCAGGGTACTTTTCTTTAAAAATATAAAAATATAAGAATCATTTGCAGATCAATCAATTTCAGCTGTAATGAATTTGGAATTTTTTCAACTTCGAAAGAAATAGGCACAATATTATTCTTCTTTTTTTTTTGATTTTTTGAAATCATTAAAATGAGAACTGTTTAAAATTAATAAAATATTATTAAAACTTTAAAGAAGTAGAAAGCAGAGCTACACCGTCCGTGTTTACTTGATGGCATCTCTTCTTGAAGAGCACAAAAAATCAGGACAAGGGCAATATGCGGTCTATGGACCGTTTCTGAAAAACGTTAACTAAATTCAATAATCCATTGAAAAATATTTGCTTTTAATATAGAAGAGTTTGTTTAAAAAATAGCAAAAATAGTTTTATTCAAAGCATTGTAGTTCTATGATAATTTTTTGAAATGGTCTATTCAGGCCACTTATTAAAAATTTAAAGTTTTATTAAATATTTCGGAAATATTGAAAAGTTTTATATATAAAAATACGGTCTCTGATTATTTATTACATATTTCGGTTTCTATACTCTTAATAAATTGCATTTATTGATATTCTTGTCATTGAATTATAAATTAAAATGACAATATTTATTCCAAATCCAATTCTTTTTTTTATTTTTATTGATATTGTGAGTTTCATTGAAATTGAAAATATGATAAATGATACTGGAAACATTGAAATTTACATTTAGCTCAAATTAATATAATAAATTTGAATAACGTTATTATTATCCTAATATTCAAAGGAAAAAATAAGAAATTAAATAAATACAAAGGCAGCTTAAATTCTACATAAATTGTTATTAAGGTGAATGACATATAGCGGGTTCACACAGGCCAACTCACAGCGATTCCGTGATTTTTGTATGAAAAATAACCGGTTTCGCTGTGTATTTCTGCTGTGAGTTGGCCTGTGTGAACCCGCTATTAGCAAGCCTTCTCATGCAAATCTTACAATAATTAATGCATATGAGCTAAACAACTAACCGTAAACTAAATGAAGGTCTATTACATAGATAAAAGTGAAACTATTTAAAAGCTTTCATTTTCCTTCAAATCACCATTCACTTGCAAATTGATATTCGTTTGAAGGCTTCATCAAATGCAAGTTTTATAAAACAGTAATAATAATTCAAGAGATAAGCATTATTAACAATGTTTCATCAAGGATATAATACTCTTAGTGCAGATTATAAAAATTAAATTATTATTACATATCATTAAAATAAGGGAAATACAACATTATGACGCAAATGAATGCACTGACCGGACATATTATTTTAAGACACTTTATATTTAGAATTGTGTAACATGATTATTAAAAAAATTATTTATGATAAAACAAGGTTTCTTATATGTGATATAAAAATAAAAATAAAAATATGATCCCGAAGAAGATAAATTAAGATGATTTTTGTTGAATTTCAAGTTATTTTAAATATTTGGCTAACCAAAATATTTCAAGATAGAAAAATTGCATAAAAAATCTAAATTAAAATAACCTAGGTCTATTTTAACGTGGTAGTTGTGTACCGTATAACAAAAGGGTGTAAAAGAGGATCATTACCAGTTTCACTGTCTGCAATACGATGAATCAATTTTTCGTGAAAATTGGGGACTTAGCTTATATGCAAAGTAAAGGTCCCTTAATGGGGAGGTTCGGTATTTAATTTTTAAGTTACTGTATAAAATTTTAAAAATATTGTGTTAAAATTTCAAGTTGATCGAAGAAAATTACCGAAATTATAAACATTTGGACGCCCTTTGCTTTAGAGCAAGGACTGAGTAAGCAAAACTTAAAGCGTTTTCCCGAAACTTGTTCTTTTCGAAGTTACAATAACTCAAAATCTACTGGTCCGACCGTTTTGAAATTTTACACACTACTTTTCCACATATTTCACCAGGTAACAACGACAGCTTTTTTATTTTTACAATAATTAACTGTCGATTTTTTAAGCGAAAATCTAAAATCAGAAGGCTGTCAAAAATTTGTAAAATCGGAATAAAAAAAAAATCCAAATACGAATACGGCCAGTCGTGAGACCCCCTAAAATAAGTTCTTAACATAAGTCTGTAACAGTTGAAGATTATATTAAAACAAAACTAAAGTTGTTGTAAACATGGCGATCAAATGGCAATGAAATATACTACAAAATCTAAGTTTTTGTAGATGGCCTTTCCAAGTATTTTTCAATGTCCTTGATTAAGCGGGCGTAAATGCCTGAATTTTGTACAAGCAAACGACAGGAAAAAATATCTCAAAATAAGACTTTTTATTACATTTAGCTGTAGAACTTACCGCCGGCTTTCAAGAAGACCGTAAATAAGCAAATATAAATAATGTGATGAGCAATGATGAATTAAAGCTTCTAATTATTTTTTGTAATAAAAATTGACAGTATACATTTTTGTTTAATTATAATAAAGTTAATTTGTTTATTTACCCTAAAATATTTATATTTCATACATTCAATCATAAGACATAAAGACAGGTCATTTGACCGGCTATGATAGAAATAATGTTTAATGTTAAATAAATTATTGCCAAGGATTTTTTTTTTTACATTTTGTGAATTATTTTGATTGTTTCTAGTTACAGAAATATTAAACTATTTAATTTATTATACTTTTTTTTTGAATACAATTGTATTAAGTTAACATATAAATAAAACAACTAAAAAAACCAAAAAATTTAGGGCACTTTCACGTATATTATTGATACCCAATCCCTTAGAATGTTAATTTTCCTAATGCTACCATAATTCGTAACAGTCAATTAAACTAATAATAATCGCATTATATAATTTTCAAAAAATATTTGTCCTTTTTTGAAAAAACTCATATGTACACAGTGTATCAAAATTAATTCATATATAATACAAAAAAGTTCATTAATAAACATTAAAATCAGTCATGTTGAACGAAGTATGAAAGAAAAAGTAGGAGAATTTTACTAAAACATATTTCTAAGATTGTCCAAAATATTTTTTTAGTTTCTTGTGATCCATCGTTTTACATTGTTGTTATTAGTGTCAAAAGTTTTGACGTTTGAATTTACTTATAGTGTTAAAAAAAAAAGAAGTAAAAACGTAATGTACTACCAAAACCATGCATAATATAATACGAATCTGGAAAATATTCATGATTCTAAGAACTGTAAATTATTTTATTTTTTGAAAATATTATTAATAATTAAATTTAGAGTGATTTAGTTAAATTTAATGATCTTAAAAGTCCATTTTAATCTTATAAATATTTTTCATAGATTCTTTAAAGATTTTGTTAATATTTTTAGCATTTGGGGGAAAAAAAGATAAAAAATGTTAACTTAAATTTATCCTTATCTTATAACTATTTAGAAAGGCAAATTTATAAATATAATTTGGCAAATTTATTAATATTTCAATTAATATTATACTAATTTATCGAATTTTTCAATAGACTTAAACTATGAGAAGTTTTTCTATAAAATATCAAAAATTTTAGATTGAAGTCAAACAAATGCTTTAATTTATTTATCGATATATGTAAAGTTTGATATAGATTTGTCAGGATTATTTACAGTTTTTGCAAGTTAAAGTGTTAAAGTATTTTTTTGTTTACTTTTCACAAAAGGGAAAAATAAGTGCGATAAAATTATTATCACTAGAGAAAGTATAGAACCAAAATAGAAAAAATTCATGACAAATTGTTAACAGTGTATAAAAATTTTTTACTTTGCTAGTTGTTGAATTAAAAAGTTGTCATTTTTTGTTCAGAAAATGAACTTTTTTATATTACTCGAAAAGCTATCACAAAAGTATGAATTATTGCAACAAACATTTCATTCGATAAATTTAGCTTCCTCTGGATTTTGGTTGTTTTAATATTTCAAAAAATTCATGAATAGGAAACGATTTTCATTGAATAGAGAATTATTAGCAGTCATGGAGGTATAGTTCGACAGTCTTTCCAATTTTCACTTTATAATAAGAATCCAATAATTAGGATTCAAGGAGAGTATATTAAATAATAAAATATATTTCACAACTATATAATCTTACTTTTCTGAATATATTTTCTATAAATATTGTCTTAAATGTTTTTATTTAGGCAAAGTTTTTAATTCCGATTTTTTTAACAATTATTTTTTTTGATACTAGTATCGAGTAGCCCTAAAAGTAAAACAGAATTTCGACACCTACTGTGGTCATCAGTTTTAGAGTATTTTTTTGTTTTTATATATTTAAAAAATTAATATCTCATTTGCCTGTTAAATCAGAGGAAATGATTAAATGTCAGTTTCCAGCTGTTTTCAGACACCTTTAACTAAGATTTTGATCGATAAACATTTAGAAGTAATTAATAATAAACATAGCTAAGCAAAATTTGACAAGTAATACTTTATAACTAAACTGTTTAGAAATAAATAAGAACTTGAATAATTTATTTTCTAATATTGTAAAACACAAAACAAAAAGCAACACTTTACATTTTGACTGAAGAAACTACAACTGATACATTATTTGGGTGAGAATTAAAACGATTTTCTGCATACAGTTGCATTTACAATTGAGATAATTAACGATCGCCTGCTCTCAGCTTGAAATCAACTGAAATTTTAAACGTAGGATTAATGTGAAGACTAACATTAAAAATTCTTATGGATACATTATGTTTAAATTATGACAAAATCGTTTAAATCTGTAAAACTCTTTTTTTCTTGTGTTGTATATTGAAGAGCTATGCCTTAACTTAAAGCATGATGACATTTATTGTAAGGAATTAATAGTTTTATTCCCAAAGAAATTATACTCGACGTTCATAAAAATTTTACATTTAAAAAAAAACCAAAAATGTGCTATTGATCATTTTCATAAAAATGATTAACGAAGGGATACAATCAATGAGATTATATCTAGAATTCTAAGTAATTTACTTATATTAAGTTCAAAGTTTAGTAAAATTAATACATTTAGACTGTTAAATCAAATTTATTACATTTATATCAAATTTTCTTTTAGATAAGTCATGTTAGAGGAGAAAATCCACGTGAAATCATCTTAACTCCACATTCCTTTTTACAAGTAAATGGAAAAACTTTATATTACACAACTACAAAAGAGATCCTAATTAAAAATCCAAAAAATACTATTCCCTGGGAGCATACACTCAAATATTTAATATATAATATACTTCAAGGAAATTTAAATAAAAATTCTAGAAACAGGTATTATTAATTAATAATAAAAATTATAATAATTTTTATTTTATTTCATTTATATAGCAATTTGGAAGACTATGAAATATTTCGAAGTTCTCCGTATATTCAATCAAATGAAAATATTCAAAAATTTGGTGATATTATAACAATAGCCAAAGGTCGAGTTGAACATTTATCAGACAATAAATATATATTTAAAGAAGGAAATTGTTACAATTTTTGTAATAATAATGAATCGAAAGTTCTTGCTTTTTGGACTATTCAAAAAATACGTCATCGTGATGAAAATCATAAATATCGTTATGAACTTAAATTTATAATTGATTTAAATTTATCAAATAAAAGTGATACAAAACGTGAAATTAAAAACTATACAACAAAATCATTTATTTTAAAAGATAATGATTATCCAAAAAGTTTTAATGAATTAGAATTATATTTGGCTGAACGCCAGAATGACTTAAATAAAATTAATTTTCCACACTATAATAAAATTTCTCAGCTAAACAATCTAAAAGATATTACAAATATTAATTTCGCAAATAACTTGAATGTAGGTGAAAAATTTTATGATAAAGGAACAAAAATTTCAACAAATATTAAAACAAAAAATATTAATTTTCCTACACCAACGACATATAGACCTAATTATCATAAAAAAATTCCAATTTTACAATATAAAAATACACAAAAAGTGGATTATCTTGAAGGAACAAAAAATTATCAAGCAATATGGAATTCTTCAGTTTTACATTCATTAAATAAACCACATCAATTAAATCAACGAAAAATTGATAATGGCAATATAATTTATGGCCCAAGAATTTTATTTTCAAATCCACAAGTATTTACATATGCTCCAATAGCAAATCAAATACCAATGCCTCCTAATTTCTTTCAATATCCTATTGTAAGAGCTCCCTATGCTATCCCAATTACATCACAACCAAATTTATTTAATACAACACTAACATTAAAATCTTCTACAGAAGATTTGCTAAATATTAAAAATCACTTTGAACCAATAAAGGGAAATGTATTTATTACCGAAAAACCTAAAACTAAATTCAAGCCTAGTCCAATATTAGATGAAATACATTTTTCTGAACCTGATCCTTTATACAGTAATGGTAATGGTATAAATTCTGAAAATTTTTACAAAAGAACACCGTATTCTAATATTCCTATAAATAACAATACAGAAGACAATGAACATAAACAGAAAAATTATTTTTTAAATTTTTACAAAAGTACATTTTCCCCTTGGAATGAAACAACAACATTTAATGAAGCTAATGTCATAGAAAAACCTAGAGATCATTCAATTGAAATTGAAACCGTTACAGAAAATATTAATTTAAGATCTTCTACAGTGTCAAATTATAATTCAAAAATATTTGACTCAGATAGTAAAAAATCATATTCTGAAGTTTACAAAATTCAGGTACACACAACCTCAGAAAAGCCGACCCTAAAATGGAAACAAAATAAGCTGCAAATTACAGAAGACAATGGACAAATATCTTCATATATAGAGGATAAAATATCTACAACAGAAAAAAGCGGTGAAAATATTAAAGCCTTTGTAGAGAATTTTGGAAGTAGTACAAAAGATAATAAGACAAAAGTAGAGACAAAATTTTCTGTAAGCAGTTCAATTAGCTTTAAAATTGGGAACAATACTGAAGAAAAATTAGTAACATCTAAGGATAAGATTCATCAACTTGAAATGATAAAAGCCAATTTCAAAATTAATACAAATAAAAACGACAAAAATATTCAGGTATATAAATTAAACAAAACTTCAGAATCCGAAAAAATCGAACATAAAAATTTAACAGAATCAATTTTAGAAAATGTAAAAAAATCAATAATTATTAATTAATATATTACTTATTTTTTAAATTAAATTGTATATTTTATCAGTTAAAATAACCTAGATTTATTTAAGTGGTATAAATTAAGTTATTTTTTTTATAAATGATAAATTTTTGTTCATATGAAATATATCTTTATAAAAAACAAAAAAAAAAATATATAACAATAATCTTACCTGCACCCTCACTTGCATACTTATAAATAGGATTTGGTGGTACTGGTATTAACTTTGCATAAGTCTCAGTCATCATTTCCTCAATCCTTTGATGATATGATAGTCTTTAAAAATAAAATTAAAAAAATTGCACACATTTTTTGCATTTAATGTAAAAACAAAAAATGGATGCATACCTTAAACATTTCAAAAGAACTTCTTGTATAAACTTTGGACGCGGATGTTCTGAATCCAATAATAAACAGCTATCCCAATCATCCCATGACCATGTAAATTTAAAATTACTGAGATGATAAGAAAACCAATTTACAAATCTATCAAAACATGATGTGTTCATTGAATCAATACGCATAAAAAGGATTTCAGTTGCTTGAGCCAATACTTGTGGCAATGTAGCTGGTTGTAGTTTACATAATTCAATTAAAATTGAACCATAACATATTTCCAAATAACGTGGTGTTGGCATATGAAATAATTCAGCAAATATAACTTCAACAATACAATATTCCAAAGGAACTTTATTTTTATATGGGAAACTTAATAAATGTGCAGCACAATCTTTTCTTTCCAAATGATAAGTTTCAATTATATGATGTAAATGTTCTTCAATTAAAAATCTTTCAATAGAATGTGCACCTGGTAATAGAGGACCATCAGGACAATCTGTATAATCAAACATTCTATAAACAACCCATGGCATTGGATATGAATAGGTTTCATGATGTGGTGGTGGATGTATAATTGGTAAATTATGTTGTAATGCTTCACATAAAACAGAATCAAATGCTAAATATGGTCTTGGAATATGTTTTTCTGCCCAATTATCTTGACGAAGTTTACGAACTTGTGCCCATAAACAATCTAAATATTCTTCTTGAGGATGGGGAGCATCAACTGACCAGACTCGTAATGCATTATGATGTTTTTTAGCTCTTTTATTTAAAAATACTTCAATTCTAACTAAAAGACTTTCCAAAGCAGATTCTTTTTTTTCATACAAATCACGTCCGACCCATGGAAGTGTTGATAGTACAGCAAAAACATACCAATCTCTGCGAACCTAAATCAAAAATAAATTTATTTTAATCTGAAAATGATTAGGATAGGATAAAAAATTATTGTATTGATTTAGGAATTAAGTGTTTTTGATGTAAAAGTTAATTAAATGTGAATATTTTATAATAATTGTGCAAATTTCTGAATTATTTTGATGATTTTAAATGTTTATTTTCACTTTTTTATCTGTTCTTGTTCCACTGTTATTCATTACCTTGTTCGAGGACCGATAATCTACTATAAATTTGACTTTTATTAAAAAGTCGGAAAAGTGTTGTTCTCTACCTTCGATATGAATACTTTTAGCAATTTTATATAATCAGTTTCTTGACATATGAAAGAGTTCCTTAGTGCTTTCATGCTTCTCTTAAAATACTATTTTTTAAATTTATATAGAGCCTTTATTTCTCTTAGCAATTCTTTGTTAAACAACAATAAACTTCTTCATTTTTCTTGGTCTGATCAATAAGGTAGGTAATCTTATGTAGCTAATGCTTCATTCCAGAGCTTTATCGAGATTACATTCGCCAATTAAGTTATTTTTACTTTTTTTTTGCTTCTGCATAGGCTTTTATTTTGCTTACGTCAAAATTCCGCAAGTTTCTACGAAGGTAAGAAACTTTGTTATGAATATGATTATTTTTCTTTTATTGGTATTAATTTTGTTTTTCTTATTTTTCTATTGTAAAATATGGTAACTACTTATGATGGTCTGCCAAATCAGTTTTATCTCGTGTACGCAATGACTGAAGTCTGGAATATCCATTTCGCCTATCAGAAAAGTTTCTATGAGGGTTGAAATATTACAATCAGGCAAGACAATAATAGGAATTTTTCTTAAAGGACTTTTTAGGCCATCTATATTCTATAGAATTTGTTTACTTTAAGGAAGCCCATGATAGAATCTACTTTCTTTGATAGATTTTTTATCTTCTTATTTTCTGAAGTGATCCTGACCTGAATTTACGTCACAACCATATTAACTTGCAATTACTTATACGTCTTAAGAGACTAAATTCTTTTGTTGTTGTTCTGTGCACTCTGTGATATAGTTTTGGAAACTCCTTCACATAACTGATGTAGAATCATCATCCTTGATCTTTCTTTTATATATTTCAAGTTTAATTTTGATTCCTCGATTAATAAGAAAAGTTGTTCAAAGTTAAATAAGTATCGGTAGACTAGTCTACTGCGTGACACATTTTTTTGATTAACTTATCATCATACCATCTTATTACAAATAAAATATCTTTTTGATTTGAAAGTATAAATTTAAAAAATAATTTTTATATCAAAATGTAAAAAAAACAAATAAATCTTTTTACACACCTGAGGAACATTTTCTTCATTTGATACTTCAATCATGTTATCCAAGAGTTGTAATAAAGATGTTGCAGAAATTACATGACAATTTACAAGATCAGCTAAAAATCTTAGTGAATATCTTGCAGCATCCCATTTACATGATTTTAAGCTATCTTTGAAAGTTTTTACCATGTGATCAACAAATTCACCACCAAATTTATAATTTTTAGCATTTAATAAACCAACTAATGTTGTATATATTGTACATTTTTCTGGCATTTTAATAGCACAATCCGAAAGGATGCGTAAAATTTTTCCACGAAATGTACCTAAATCAGCTTCTAATACCGATACAAGACCTTCTAAATTTGATTCAACTGATGAAGTACTCTTTTCACCAACTCGTAATATAAGAGATTCCAATCTATCTTCAATTTCTTGATTTTCAGATACTCGTCTTCGTTTCTTATTCTGCCGTTCTATAATTAAAGTAATAATTAATGTATGCAATAAACGTAAAAAATGCTATTTAATACCATATCCATCCTCATCATCATGAGCTCGCCTTCGGTTCATTTTTGGGTTACAAATGATACACAGTAATAAAAAAAAAATGCTTAACTTTTTTTAAAAAATTTAAGTTTCTAACCATAAATCTTTTCAGTTTAAAGAATACAATATAATTGTACGCGGCTAAGCATCCTCCATTATACTTAAATAAAATTGACATACGTCACGTTAGTAAGCACAATGCTGCTGAATTATGAGTAAATTCAGCTAATTCAGGCAAAATACTTGTGTCATAGACATAAATTTAATTTTGAACTTCTTGTAGCGTTCTTTACTGGGTGTCTACATTAGCGTTTTTATCGGCATTTTTGCGGAGGGCTACACTCAGAAGTACGATATATCGAATGCAATAATTATTTGACAATTGAATTGCAATTATTTAATTTATGCTTTTCAACCAGTTTTATTATGTTAAATAGACTTGCTGTAATTTTTAATGTAAACCCAAATTTTCTTTAAAAAGACTTGTAATGTAATTATTGCAGTCAATATTATAACTGCGCCTCAAAAAAGCTATCGAAAAACTGTATTAAGGTGGGCACTCATCTATTGTTAGTGCGCATATCCCCGTGGGTAACATTCATGACGCCAAAATGACGTACACATGAATTTCACGCTGAAATATTCACATTTGAGGGGGAACAGAATCAACAACTTAGCGAGAGTCTATATAAACTAAAATTAAGAAGAGAAGGGAACTAAATGATATAAATGAGAATGGTAATTGAAAAATATCGCTTACCCCGTCCCTTTAGAGGTAGCATTATAGGTGCATTAGCGTATTATTTTTTCATTGTTGGCGTCTTCCCCTATACGTTATGATGCTTTTCAATTTTTCGCTTAAATAATAACACTATTTTTTATGAACACATTTAAAATTCAAAAGTACTGAAAATGAAACTTAAATCTTAATTATTATCAATATTTTTCTTAAATAAATGAAGATGAATAATTAAAAGCGCAGTATTAGAACACCTTCATTAATAGGGCTCCCTAAAATTTGGTTAAGCATTCTAAATTTTTTTTTATAAATAGGTCTATGTAAAAAATTTTTTAATATACATAATGATGAAATTTTCAAAACTTGTTATTGTGGATGAATTTCATTTGCAAAAGATGAAGTCCATTTGAAAATGGATGAAACTAATCTGAAAAACCTGTATATGATACGATCCCATGCGGCTAACTCTCATGGGACACAAAAAGATTTCGATCAAAAACTTTCTTTGGGAATTTGATGAACTATTTTTCAATAGTTTTATTTGAGATTAAAACGCTGTCAGTCACACGAAATAATCATTTTTGAGCATAATTTCGCAAAAAATAGTTCAATAAATAATTAAGAATAGGTTTCTTAGCTCAAAACTTTATTTGAAAATTCATCAAAATTGGAAAAATGGCCTTGTCTTTTTCTCGTGAAAAGTTTTCCAAAATTCTCTAATAAAATTTTTGTCAGTGATTCTATGGGTATTTAAGAGCATGACTATGCAGATCCCAGCTTCAGAAAAAATTTAGAAGAGGTTTTTCGATCAAAACTTACTTTGGAAATTTGATGATGTATTTTTCCATAGTTTTGTTTGTGATTAAAATGCTGTCAGTCACACGAAATAATCATTTTTGAGTATAATTTCCCAAAAAATAGTTCAATAAATAATTAAAAATAAGTTTCTTAGCTCAAAACTTTATTTGGAAAGTTTATCAAAATTTGAAAAATGGCCTTGATTTGATTACGACGTCAGAAATATTTAATTATTAAATATTATTTCAATGATAATTCTAATCTTTTTTGTTGATTAAAATTGTTAAATTAACTATGTTCAATATTTAAAACAACCTTTGGTATAAATGGCAATCAAAAAAATACTGTAAATCAGTCTGTAAATCATATATTTTTATAAAATAATGATCATCACTGGTTTTTTTTTCGTTAAGTATTTTGCCAATATAAAACTTAGAAATACTAAAAGGAAGTTTTGATTTTTGGATATTTTTATTTACCACTAATAAAAAGTAATGTCTTTTTTCAAAAATCTAACATAATTATATGAGACTAACAAAGAGATTTATTTAAAAGTAATAGAAACAATGCGATCAAATTCTGAGCTGGGAGTTTTTGAAAGAATAAAAACTAAATAATTACATTTTTAGAAGCAAAATACATCCAAAAAGAATGATTTTGTTACACAAGAAGTGACTTTAACAAATGTTATTCAGATATTTAGGTATTTATGCTTCACCATTTCTTTATTTTTTTAAATAAAATTTATGAAAATCAATCTAGTCAATAAAAAAATTTATATATATATATATATATATACCTTTATTATTATACCCTTTTCTACAAATAAAATATATTTTTCATTTCGTTCTCGATAAAGAACAAAAGAAAAGTCATAAAAAGGACTTAATTAAATTTTCTTATTTTGCAATTCAAGGTAACAAACAATATGAGTTACTATAAAATCAAACGCACATACATATGTTCCCTACTGAAAACTCATCCTTAATCGGATTTATTTACTTTTTTTTATCACTCAATATATATCTCGATGGAATATAACAATCAGCGTATTATGCTAATATCCAGGATATATATGCACTATAGCAGATAGAATCTTTTGGATAGAAGCATTAACCAGAGAATATTCTGTCAGGAAAACAATATAAACATGCGAAATCAGATTTTGAGACTATCAACCAAAGTACATTCATATTATACAAAGCGGAAATAACGGCAGCCCCCCCATATGCTGTTGCACATTATGAATAGAGAAAGTGGTAACGAAGATGAGTCCTTCAACTGAAAACAACTCAATCTCAATCTGCACAAAACCACTTTAAAATTTTTGGGGGTTGAGTATTTGAAATAAGGGATGATTTCAATTTGTATTTAGTTCTTTACTCTTTTCTCTTCTTTATATTTCTCAACCCCTGTATGTATAATAGCACAAAAAAAAACAGACAAATAATAGAAAAAAATGTTTTATACGATCAAAAAGGATTCAGTTTCATTTGTTACGCGTGTTTGGTACACTAGTACAAGTGTATGAATAATTTTTATGTTCAACAACTAAAAAAACAACAATAAATATCTTTGCTAAAATGCATCATATTATTATCTTCGTTGCAGTACACTACTAAAGGGGTTGATGGGTGGGATGATGGGATAAAAGAACAAAAACAAAAAAAAAAAATTAAAACTGATAAAGTTGTAACACGCCTCTCACAAATATGCCGAGGCTGGTAAGTATTTATTTCAAATTTGAAGTAGCTATGTCGGTAACAGTTTTTTCCTGTTGCTTTCGAATACAGTTTTTTCCTTTTTTACTTCATTAGTATATACTGTAGGGGTGGATTTTAAAAATTTCCCTGTATTCAGTGATTCATTTGATTTTGAACTGTCAGCAGGGAAAGAGCAAATTCATCAAGCAACAAAATTGTAATTTGCTTAGCTACGGTCAATTATCATCGTTGTGAGTTTTGTGTATATTTTTTGTTTGTTTGTTTTTTGGTTTTTTTTTATTTTTCATTTTAAAAATAATCTTATTAATATTTATAAAAGTTTGTGAATTAATTTTATTATCAAAAAGAAATTTCTGTGGATTAATACAAAAAGGTATAATCAAGTTTTCGTAATTAAATTGTGCTTGAATTTAATACTATTACTACTAAATTGTGAATAGATCTTTTTTAATGATATTTATTAAAAGTTATTTTTTACTTTATAATTTTCTTGGTATATTTTATTTTGTTTATCAAATAATTATAATTAAAACTTTTGAATGAAAGTATTTATCTCAACTGAAATAAAATATCTCAATTTCTAATTCGAATAAGGAATGAAATATTTGGGGGAAACTATCATCAAATTAAGATATAATTTTTAAATTGTTATTTCTTTTGAGCAGCTAAACATAAAATTTACTAAATAATTCAATTTAAAAAAGAATTATATCCTTAATTTAAATATAAACAGCTCAAAATATGTGAAAAATGTTAAATTTAAACTGAAATTTTACATGAGTCAAATCAATCTATATAAAAAATTATTAACTTTAATTAAAATACAATTTGATTTATTTGCCTCCACTATCTAAGATTTCTCGTCATCTTACATGTAGCTTTTTAATTTCATTATTGTATAAACACTCTGGTTTCAGTTTGTAGATCCTATTTACAGTTTAACTTAACTTAAAAAAGAAACTTTTTAAGTGAAAATCACTTGAAACAATATCCAAAGAATAAGCATAAAGTGACAAAAACTCCCAATTAGATTCACTAATTTTTTACAGCGTTGTTCGAGCCGCATATAGTCTACAAATATCATAATAAAACAACACTTTTTTGATACACACAAATTTTAATCAATTAATTATTGTATTTCAATTATGAATTTAAACTACAAAGTTTTTCAGTTCTAACATTTCATAATAAATCACACCAAATACTTAAAAGTATCTTTTTAGGATCTCAAGACACCTTTGTTATCGGAATTGGCTGTTTATCCTTATCTGTCCACTGTCTTTTCTTTTTGACGTTATGATAAATAATCCATTTTTCGTCACATGCTACCCAACGGTCTAGAAATGGCTCTCTTTATTCATTGCTGGCAATTGGCTTCGGGTAAGTCATATGGTCCCCACTTTCTAAGCTTGAATACTTTTCCAAACTGCTTTAAATGACAATCGAATTTTCCATGCGATGAATCCTTCTTTTCTTCGATCTTATCCACTGTTAATTGTGATTCTGGCAATACAAGATTTTTCAGAGTTTTTAATTTAAATCTCACATGAAGCTATAGACTGACCTGATAGTGACCAACATAACTATTCCTTAATTTCAAATCAAATGATAAAATTGATTTATTACACTTGCATGAAATTAAATATGTAAATTTTCCCAATCTAAAGTCTTTGGAATATAGGATTATTTACGACCTTTCTTTAGTTGAAAAAATACAAGAAATAAAAACCTAATTAATCAATTGAATAACCCTACTAAATACCCTAGTAATTTCAAATTTTCTTTGAAAATGTTTTGAAACTTTGGGGAAAAATCATATTTTCAGAAGTATTATAGACTTTTTTATAAATTGAAATTATTATTGACAATTTTTCTACTTCAAAAATTCTATTTTTCAATCATAAATTGAATTTTTTTGACAGTGTGATTAAAATAAATCATATTTCTTTTTATTAAAATCAACATTATTTTTGTATTTTTTTGTAATTGGATTAATATCAATTAGTTTCACCCTATTTCAATAATCAAAAATCACTTGCGCGGTTACCCTCTAACTTAGAAACTGAGTCAAATGATAGTTGATTTTAAGCTTTTACAACCCTCATCAAATATCAAGTATGTTATTTAGTTATTCTAGTTATATTCTTAAAACCAAAACTGCACCCTTTTAAAATGATTTTTCATTCTAGAGAAAATATATGATTCTACATTTAAAACCTTTTAACATTGAAAATAATTATCAATTATACAAGGGTTAATCATGTGCAGAAGTGATAGGCTGACACCGTATATTAGGGTTAAATTGAAAATGTCGGATAACTAGAATTTTATGACTTTATCATGTCTATATTCACTTGATATGTGTTTAAGCTTTAATTTAACCCGATATATAAAATTTAGATTACATGCTTCTTAGAAAAAATTCATTTGTTTATGCCTTAGATATTAATTACAATTTTGTGGAAGAAGTATCTGTCGTTTTTCATAAATTAATTTAAATTTCCAATGAAACTTTAATTAAATTCTAGCAATAAAGAAAAAACGAATCATGAAATAAGCCAAAAAAGTTAATATAATTTTATTTACCAAAATTTGATGTATTAAAAATATATTTGATTAAAAATTATTTCAAAGGACTTATGTATACTGCATCAGTAAATCAGATTTAGATTAATACTATGTTTATTATTAGATCTGATCATATTTTACGCCTAGAAAATTTTAAAATTTTCTTTAAAATAATTTATAAACTAATGAGATTTATTGATGTTATTATTTATTAACTTAGTTTTTCTCCACTAACAATAAATATATTTTCGTATTTATACAAACATTTTTTTTTCATTTTTGTTAATAAACCATGAATATTTCGAGTATGACTCCTTTTTGTTTTCATCATAGACCCTCATTATACTAATCTAAAACTCCCTTTTGTCTGTACAAATAATTTAAAAAACGAAAAAAGAATAATAGAAAAAATTATGCTAACCAAACACAAAGTACTTCAATTTAATTTTTAGTTAAAATTCGAGAGATATTTAAATTAGCTTTATTACAATCTGGCACAACGGATACGCCAATAAAATTTCTCTAACAATAAGAGAATATTTTGATGGAGCTATACAAAATGAAATGCGACAAAAGGTGTCCTTTAATTTGTACTATGCTAATTTTCGTCATGTTTTGGAGTAGCTATTCAAAAGATTTTATGTTAATTTACATATTTTAAGTTATAATTTTTGAAATCATGGATAGCAATTTTGAAAAAAAAAGAAAAGAAAAATAATAATTGAATTACATTTTAGCGTATTGCTAGCAGAAGTAAACAATTTATAAAGTTTTAGGTTTTGAGAATGAGATGAGATATTTCTTTCCCTGCAAAAAATTAATGTTATTCAAATTTATGTATTCACTGCGTGCTCTTTTTATTAGTTTTTAATACTCTCTGCGTATTTAAAAGTACAAGGTGCAATTCAAAAATTCAATTGTATTCTATTAGATTTTTTCTTTGCGATTTTACATTTTACTTATGTTAGCGATTAGTTATAAATTAATTTAATTTAACTTTAATTTATATATGTATAACTTTATAGGCTTAAATGTACTTGAATGGATGAATACCATGAATACAAAATCTATTTTTATTTCCGACATGCATATTAGAGTGGAAAAATATTTAGATATCTTCCTATAACGTAAATACTATTGTATTTAGGCTAATTAATGTCTTTTTCTCTCTCCTGGAAGAAACATGCAATGAAATCTACTGCTCTGATTTACATGATCTTCATGCTCTTCCATCTCACATATAGACAGACTGTAGTTGGCTATGCTTTCCTTGAATTATCCTCGATCAGGAGACTTAAGCCTTGTACAGACCAATGCGTTTTTCATTCGCACGCCGGACAAGATTGTAAAACGGGTGATGTATTTGCTCTAGCTATAGCTAGAACAAAATTGTTTTGTTTTTGTTTTTGTCAGTAAAAGGACACTTTATGGCCTTCAAAATTTTTGTTGTATTTTAAATTTTAGTTCTAATGGAAATTTTTGTTGTATTTATATTAAAAGGGATAGGAAATAATGATTTTATTACTTTTAGAGGTACACCAAAAGTTTTGAAGGCCACAAAATGCTTCTCTAAAAGTAATAAAATCATTTCTTATCCCTTTTAGAATAAGCACAACAAAAATTTAAAGTAAAAGAAAAATATTGAAGGCCATAAAGTGTCCTTTTACTGACAAAAAACAAAAGCAAAACAATTTTGTTCTAGCTATAGCTAGAGCAAATACATCACCCGTTTTACAATCTTGTCCGGCGTGCGAATGAAAAACGCATTGGTCTGTACAAGGCTTTAGTGTTCGAATTTTTTTGAATAGATTAAATTATTTATTATGGAAATTATTGTTGAGTAAGGAATTAAAAAAATGCACAATAAACTCATTTTGATATGACATTTCAGAAGTAGCTAATTTGTTGTCCTTTTTGGGTATTATAATTCAAAAAACGGCTCGATTTAAACTGTGTTTATTCTACCGTTGGTTTTCTTTCACTTCTCTTTCGGAAAAAGTATTAAACCATTTGTGCCAATAATTTTAATTTGGCATGTAAATCATACCTCTTTAGAACGATGCTGGGCAAGGATATAAGCCTTCATATAATATTTTGGTAAACAAAGTTCCTCATCGCGGATTATAACATGAGAGCTAGGCCAAAAATTTTAAATAGCATCTAAGGAATACTAACATGAAATTCCTAAACGAAATTATTAAAAAAAATTCCTAAGCGAAATTCGAACACAAAAATGTAATTTTTGCTTATAGTGTTAATGTGTTTCATTTTTCTTATTCTTTTAATTAATTGTTGTTTTTAGTCTTAGTTATTGTTATTATTATTAATTAATTTAATTTTGAATCAAGAGCTTCTTTAGCTAATCTTCTAATACAAGAATAAATGGATAAGACTTGCCAATTTAGCCTCACAAAAGAGGGCAGCTATTTTTTATTTTATTCCAATTTAATACTTATCAGGCTAACATGTATAATAATAATAAAATTTAAAATATAAATATTGTTTTAAGCTTACATAAGCTCATTACTTAAGATACTAAATTAAAATACCTCTACTAAATTAATACCTCCTTTTATTAACCTTGATTTGTATTGAACATGTTCATTTGAGTTTTCCTGTCTTTAAAACTTAATAATTGCTTTTAAATAATTAGCATCTCAAAATACACAATATTTTATCTATGAGATAACATGTAAGCTATACATACTGTCCAATTTAATTTTTTCATTTGAGGCAAAAATTTTTTTAAATAAATAAAATTAGAACTATGCTTATTTAGTCATTAAGTTATGTGTTCCTTTATTTTCACAATAATAATATCAAAAAAACCAAAAAAAAAACTAGAAAGTATAAATCCTTATAAATTATATTTAATTTGTTGAACATAAAAATTCTTTTATTTCCCTTCAACAATTTACTTTCCAACAGAAATTTTGCACAGCTGACGATTAAAGCAATTAAATGCAATTTTTAGGACAAATTTAACAAGTCTGGAATAGGAGAAAAATTCAAGCAATTTATAATTCATTTAAAGCAAACTGAAATAAAAGTTTGCCTCAAAGTTAGCTATAAAGCTAAGACTATATTAGAGATAAACAAATTTTTATAATTGAAAAAAAACCACAAAAAATATGTTATCAAATTGCATACTAAATAATTTTCTTTTTAATATTATTAATTAACTTTTAATGTATAAAATTTTAGAAAAACAAAAATATAATAGTTTTGCTGCAAAAAGTTAATTCAAATATAGACAAAAGATTTGTCTAAACAATAGAAATTCTTAAAATCCATTATAGTAATTCCTTGTTAAGATCTCGTTTCCTATTAATAAATCTTTGTTCTGTCAGAAAAGAGAATATTCCTTTTTAAAGACATCCAATTGTGTAATATATATATTTATATTTCTTTTTTTTTTTGCTTTTGATTTAATTTTTTATTTATTTACTTAAACTGAATATAATAATACCCCAAGTACAAATCCCATTTGAAAATTCTAAGCTTCCTTTATATTACTTTATATTAAACTCAGAACTATTTGTATAGTTCTAGTTGTATCTAAGTATATTCAGCTTGTAAAATAGTTTACAAAACATATATTATTATTAAATAAACAAGTTATAAGGTTGGACCTATAGTTAATGTTTTTTTATATAAATCGTTTATGATAATAAATGAAAATAATTCTAAATACTCTTTACATCAAATGCTACAAATAAATATTACAGGATTTGATTTCAATTAAATTAATGAGGCAGAAATTTTGTTCGACATCTTACCAATACATATTCCTGTAATATTATTATAGATCACACTGCAAACATTTTAAGCTGAAACTGGCCAGATATTGGCACGACTTTGTTCTCTCATTAGACTATTGGGTATCTGAAACTGGGTCCATTTTCCGCCCAATTTTAGTCTGCATTTTCTATCAATGTTTTATAAAGGCATATCCATTTTTCGCATTCATGTCATATTGTAACCTAAAATGCATTTACTATTTCTATCCTTGAATATAATAAATATATTAATGATTTGTCTTAAGGCGGTGTTTTGTTTTAGAAATTTGAAAAAAAAACTTTTGAAAAAATTTTCTTAAGACAACTTATTCGCCCCTAATTCAAACTGACTAACGCTAACTGAATAAATACTAATAATTACTAAAAAAAAAACAATTCTAAACTAATTTTTTCTACTTAAATATTATAAATTTATATTTACTATTTACTTTTAATTGTAATAATTAATAATTATATTTAAATTCTTAAAAAATAAAAAATTTCCTTAAAGATCTAAAAGATTTCATACGCCTTTCGAAATACTAAAAATGTTTCATAAAATTGAGATTAAATCCGATATCCAATAATTAAAATATATTTTTAGCAACTAATATAATATCAAAAAATAATAATTTAATTTTTTTAACTTTAGAAATGTCAGAGGATAAAACACATGTATCAAATGATTGCAAAAATATTCATGAAATACGAAATCAAGATTTAGTTAGCCGATTATTAGCAGCAACTCCACCATATTTATATTCAGCACCAATTGGACAAAATAGTTTCTTTTTTAGTGATATGCTAAGATCTTTAGTTCAAGCTCGTAATAATGAAAGTTCACGTAGTATTCAAATGCAACAGGCAATGCTTGGTAAACGTACACGGAAACGAAATTGGGTAAATAATCGTTCATATTTGGATAATTTAAAAGATATAAAGGTAACAGATGATAAATATCAAACAGAAAGACCCCTACAGCTAAGTAATAAACAAATATTCCAAAATTCTCAAAAGTATGCAAAAATTGAACAAAAAGATGAAAATTTATCTACAAATCAATCACAAATCAATAAAAATAAATCTTATACAGAATTTTCAGGGCAGTCACAAAATCATGTTACTGGAACAATAACTGATCCATCATCGGTAGCTCAATTATCACAATCTGAGCTAGTATTACCAACGCCACCACCACCTGTCTGGTATCCATCTATATATCCTCCATATGGAATTGATCCATTACATTTTTTTATTGATTTACGTGTATCTGGACATATATATGATCGTAAAAAGGACAATCCATCACCTTTAGATGAAACTGATAATAATAATGTTACAAATAATGAATTAGATAATATTGGTAAACAGCGTCTTGGATCAGCATTTACTGTACCACCACCAAGAAATGAAACAAAAAATTCAAATCAAGTAAATTTAAATAATTTTGAAAAATTTTATGAGAATATTAATGAGAGTAAAGAAAATGAATTGAATTCAAGAAATGCTAATTATGTTTTTCAAAATCTTCCTAAAATTTATAATAATCTAACAACAAATGATTCTGATGAAAATAGTCCAGAAAATGATTGTAAATCAATTCCAGAAGTAGAAGATACAGATATTTATTCCGAGAAATCAACTACAGATCATATTGATGTTGAAATTGTTGATTCAACAAAAATTAAACACAATCAACATAGACAAAATATTAATGAATAATTTCAAATGTTCAATTTATGTATTTGTTATAATAATATTCTATTTTAGGCTATGTCAAAACTAATGTATGTAAAATTTAATGGCGAAATAAATTTAAAAAATTAGGTGGTCAAATATGCTTGAATTAATTTTATTTTTTCAGTTAATTTAGACTGACTCAAGACTACCACAAAAAAAGGATTACAACTAATTTTCGTTTCAGAGAAAATGCTAGTATAAAATTAACAGAGGTTTTTTTTTGAAAGAGTTAAAGAAGAACTTGAGGAGTCAAGTACATATAACAAAAATAAACACAATTTTTATTGATTTGCTTGTATTTATCAATTATAAAAATTCTTCATCCAAAAGCAGAATTTTAATATTAATTACAATTGATTCAAATTCAAAACGATCGATTTACTCGTTATACAGCTACTGTAGTCAGCGGCTTTGCTAACGTGGTTTAGAAAAAATTTTCATTTTCTTATTGTACAATATTTGATAAATATTGTATCAAAATTTGAAGGTAATCAGGTCAAAACTTTCGTAGTTATTGTAATTTAAATCTTCTCACCTCTTGTAAATTTTTCAGAGCTTAAAATTTTAAAAGTATTTTCCCCGAAACAAAGTCTAAAAGTTCGTGATTATCGGCATTCAAAAACTACTGTACCAAATCATTTGAAATTTTACATTAACTTTTTAAAGATAAAATACTTCCACCAAATGTTGCTTGGTTTGTTTTTAACACCAACTTAGAGACTTAAAAAATGACAAAATGGTAGATTTTTACGTTAAAAATTGCTCTGTTAATTTTAAATTAAAAATATAAAAATTAACTGTTAACTGTTAAATTGCTCTGTTAACTTTAAACTAAAAATATAAAAATTTTAAAGTTAATTAAGAAGAGACCTATGGCCGGAGAAAAATTGTATGTTTTAACTCTAAGAATTATATTTTACTGGTTCCAGATATTTTTATGTTGAAATATGGTCGCCCTTTTTGAAAGACGACTTGGGAAATGCTTTGTCACTGGCTTATTTCTAAATCTTTTTATACAAAAATTGTACAAAATATTGTTGAGAAGTTATTTAATAACTTGCCAAATATTTCAATATATTAACTGAAATCATAACAGTGAAAAAAATCCTTAGAAAGTGCTTTTTTTTCAACAATTACCCCCTTCCCGCGTATAAAACTAAAATTGAAATAACATTGAAAATTTTACTCACAATAAATTCCTTTATTTAAGCAGTTTTTTTTTGAAAAAGTATAAATTTTTTAGAACAACATTTTACATACAAATTTTGTATTTAATTTCAAAGCAAAATTTTTATAATTAATTTAAAATAATTTTCAAATGTGAGATTTTATTGTTGGTATGAAATAACCAAAATTTGAAGTTTTAATCTTTTTCTTTAGCTTCGTTAATATAAGTCAACATTTTCTTTTACTTCGGCTTCAAATGTTTCTTTACGTTTAGTTTTATTATCCAATCCAAATATTTGTTTAGGGGATTTTACAACTCTCTGTAGCCTTTTGAGTTTAACTTTGTCTTTTTTCTGCATTAGTTTGTCCACCATTATTTTGTTGAGCGAAAAATAGCGCGGCAATATTTGGTTCGACATTTTCAATTAAAATATTGAAAAAACGAAAAAATAAATAAATTAATCAAAATTGAAATATTCAAATAAATAATATTCTTTTAGAAGTACAAAATATAATTCCACTTTATTTAAACTACAGAAGCTAGGAAAATTATAAAAACTCCAGTATGTTTTACAAAAAATTCTAATGACAAATACTGTCAAAAAATTTAACTATAAAATAGACGACGCCCACTCTGGAAGAAAAAAATATACAAATAAATAAAGTCAACGGTAACTATGAGGTAAAAATCTAATGAAAATTTTCATAAAATTAGTAAATTTGAAATTACTGTCAAAATTTTCTACAAAGCCAGCAACACAAACCTTTTAGAAAAATTGTGACAATATTATAAAATTTACCAAAATTATAACAACATTTGCAACCTATTTATTTGGTTTTTATTTCTAATTGCCATTTAGCAAAAAATATTTTCAATTAATTTGTGTTCAATTCCAAAATTTTTGATCTTATTCCGATTGGTTGATTCGATAGTAGAACAGAAAAGTAAAGAATGTAAATAAAATTTAGATACAGATACGTGGATATTTGACCTCTCTGAGCATCATCTTTCCTTTCCTTTTGTTCTTTGATAAATTTAAATTCGTGCGCACTGAACTCGGAAAGATCAAGCTTCAAGAAAACGCTTTAAAGTTTTGCTCACTTACTCCTTGCAAAGGACGCTCAAGTACTCAAAACTTCGGTAATTTTACTCCGATTGACTTGAAATTTTGACACAAAATTTTCAAAATATTAAAAACTAATTCTAAAAAAATGGGAAAAAAAATTAAATAAGATTCAAATTATCAAAGAAAGTGATTGTATCTTCCTTTGACGTACTTCTAGAAACCACTCTCCTTGTCATCATAGATAAAGTGGCTAAAAGTTTTATAATAAGGATTTATTTTTTTAATTTTTTTTTAATAAGTTGTGCAAATAGTATGAAAAACCAAATCCAAGGTATATTGTTAGAGAATTTGAAGTTTTGAAGATTTTTTAAATAAATTTTTACATCTTTTACAATACTTTTAAGATTTTGAAATTATTATTAATTGGGATTATTACTGCTCCATCCTGTGGGGACCAAATAGTGAACTTCTAAAATCAAATTTGTTAAATCAAATTTAACGCAACAAACTTGAGCCAATTCAATTGAAAAATCCTTCAAAATACCAAGCATTGCATTTTTTTATTCTGTGCTTTATGATTTACTGTAATTGATTCAGTTTTTTATACATCACTGCACACAAACTATCACAGCATTTGTTCAAATAGATAAAATTGATGTTTTGCTAAAGAGAATTCAAGAAAATTTTTTACTGATATTAGTTTAATTAAAAAAACTGATCAAAACTGAATTTGGATATTTTATTTACTTTAATTTTAAAGGGTTTTGGTCTGTAAATATTTGGTAATAAATATTGGAAAGAGATTTCCTCTTATATTGTTCTTATTCTTGCAATTGATATAATTTCATTTAAAGACAATATAATATTTCCATGTTGTAATAATAATCTAATTATTATAATGAAATAAAAGTCTGTAACAGTATTTTGCTTAAATAAAATTTCCCTGCCAGTATTATAGCAATAAATTAACATCAAATTCACTAAAAACCAATATTAATTTATTAAAAAGAAAAACCCATAAAATAGCCATATTTATTTGAGTCTTAATAAATCTTAGACGACAGCAATAATTCATCATGAAATTCTCTAAAGTTTCACTGAGACGATGACAAGGAATCCTATAAAGTAATGACATCCCCTAGAGATTAACCAAGGACCAGATTGCTCCACCCTTAACGCTGACTTAGTATAACTAAAAAAAAAGAAGAAAAAGTAAAATATTTTAATGTGCCACAATTCAGCTTTGTTGATATTAACGATTAAAAAATGAATAAGAGAAGGGGATAAAGAATCAAAAATCATTGTATTCGCCTGATGGAAATTTGTGGAAAAAAAAATTATTTTTCATCTACTCGAATGAGATTGAAAGCTTTTTCATCAATTTTTCCATTAAGGATTATATCAAATTGTCTATAATATAATGTTAAGCAAATGAAACAGAGGAATCGTATTCAATTGAAGCTGAATTTGTAATTTGTACATTTTAGTTACTTACTTAAAGCTTAAAATTATTTAAAAATTTGAAAAAGTAATGGATTTCAATGGTTCAAAGCAGAAAAGTAAAAATATTATGCTAATCTTTAGCATATGACAAAAATATTTGATAAGACTATGCTCTACTTTTAATATTACTTATAAAAAGTGTAATTGTTCTATATAAAATATTCTTCAATTCATAGTTTAGTATTCCATTTTTTTAATGATAATTATGATGATGAAATTTTTTATTCTTAGGAGGCTTTGTTAATCTTGATCTCAGTATTATTTCCCCTGGTAATCTGTAGATTTTAACTAATATAATTAGTGAGTTTATAGCCATTTCCAGCACTGGACTTTAGAAAATCAAAAAGAATTTCTTTATAACATTTAACTGTCTAAACTGGAAAATCAAAATAGTAACTAAAAAAGGTTTTAAAAATCAAGAATTGAATTTTATCCACAAATCATTTTTGATCTTCCAATTAAAATTCAACAGAAGGTTAAATGAAATTTTATTAATATTCCTTTTAACCTTTTTTATAGTCTCTTTCTCTTCAATTAAAATTCAATACTAGGTCTTTGATAAATTTTAGTTATTTACCGTTTATTTTTTCCCTTTATAAATCCACCAAAAATTACTAATCACTGCAAATTTTACTTGCAATAAAATTATGAATTAAAAACAGTGAAAAAAAAATTTCAAATCACTTAAAGTTCAAACTTAGATCCTGGTGATTATTAATTGGTCTGCCTAAAGAAAAATTTTTCGCCTAAATAATAATATCTAAGGATAGCCACCATAATAAAATGGATTTCAGATTTATGGGATAAACAGTTTTTCATATTTTCTTCTTATATTTTTTTCTTTCTGCAATTCTTTTTTTTTTTTTGTTTTTAACTTTAACATCTTTCTGAAGTTAAAAAGGGTTTTTTTTCTCTCTCTCTTGTAAGCAATTAGTTACGTGTTTTTACCTAAGGCAAAATTGTATTTAAATGAGCTCTAGACACTCAGAAAACAAAGGAAACGTTATGGGTGGTTGTTTAAATCTGTAAAAAAAACTTAGAATGTTATCACTATGAATCGCATTGTAGAATTACAATCAAATGGAAATGGGAATAGTAATGTCAGAGAATTTTTCTCTCAGGATAAATGTATTTATGAAAAAATGACTGTCAGAAAAATATATGTCTGATTGTGAGTGAAATCGTATGTTCTTTTATTATGTAACATTACCCAATATATAAGATAATAGAACCCCAAGTAAAATACAGAGTGAAATATTTTAAGTAATCCTTTGTTGAATATCTATGTATATATTGCTATTAACCATATTGCTTTACTGTGTTCTGGTTCCAAGCATAAAATAATGTGAAAAATATTTTAATTATGAATTTTTAATACTTTCTTTTGAAAATGATAAAAGTATACTTTAAATCATAAAACAATGCTTAAGATTTGAACAGAAATGAACTTTCATCAGAAAAATAACATAAAAGGAGGAGGTACTGAATTTAATAAAACATTGGTGTAAAATCCTTGGTTTCTTTTTTAAGTTTTTTAACTATAACTCAGTATCAACAAATCCATCATATAAAATATTAAGACTTTTTCGTTAAATATTTGCATATTATAAAAGTCTTGACAAAGTACGAAGTACAAGGAACATAAATCCTTATTTCATACCGAGCCGCGTGGCAGCCACCTACCGCTGAAAGTAATAAAATGAGTATTTTGTTGGTCTAGCCATAGCTGGAGTACAAAAATTTTGTCTTTCATGAAAATCATAACATCATTTACTAGAGTTTTATAATGTTAAAAGGACACTTATTGCCTTCAAAATTTTTGTTGCTTATTATCATGCTTACTGATACAAACCGAAATAATTTTAATACATATTTTTTCTTAAAACCCAACAATATTTTTTTCCTAAATGAATTTCAATGCCATATACCTACCCAACTTCTCAAAATAACAAAATCATTATTTCCCATTATTAAATATAAGTGTAACAAAATATACGTTTTATTATTTTCGGGGGTATGTGGCTGCCGCATAGCTTGATATTGAAGAACTTGAGGAAGAGAAAGAGCCAGAACAATTAAAACAACCTAAAATTTCTGGACCATATGCCATGTGCAATATATTTGGTTTAGCTAAAAACTTTAGTTTAACATCATAACAATTTGCTGATACTTTACGTGATATTTATCAAAAGCATGAAGTTGGACAAGGATCAATCAAACCAGCTGATTTAGATAAACAATTTCTATGAATAAAATTTATGTCTATTGATGAAATTTTACATACAGCCAAGTTTGTTGTAGCTAGATAAATATCAAAAGAGCCAATACTCAGAAAATTTATTAAAAAAATATTTTATGTACGCGCTAAAATTTCAGTATGATCATCTAAAACGGCGTTAAAGAAATTAATAAACATCATCCCTGTTTTACTATAAAATATTTAAAAAATAAACCAGTTAGAAACTTAAGTGAAGATTAATTCTCACACTTGGCTATGGCCGAAGATGATAAACTATTTTAAGCAGTGGCGGATCCAGGGGGAGGAAAAAAGGGACATCCCCCCCCCCCCCTTTTAAAAATGACTAGAATTTCTTCCAAGGGATTGCAGGAATTGCATATTCACATTTGTACCCTTCACTTTCTCTATTTTTTTTACTAAATATCACTCAAAAGAAGGCGGGCTCCAGACATTCTTTTTTAGTTAAAGCCTTAAACAATTAGAACTAACTATTTCAGTTTGTATTTCAGTTTATTTTCTTTGATATGCCTCTTAGGTCTTAAATTAAAATTGTATGCTTTAACTTTGTAATATTCCGCGCCATCTGTGTCTGGAACAAACTTTAAAAGACTCAGTTAATTGAAGTTTTTGGATAATTAAAGACGTTTTCTAACAGTTGTGAAAACTTATAATTAAAAATCATTAAAAAAGAACCTGCTATGGTGAGTACTAAGTTTATTATGCTTATAATATTTTTCCGTATAAATTAGATTTCTCGAAAATTTTCTGAGATTATGTCGTAAGGCATATGCGCCTGTAGCATCCAAAATCAGAATATTTACTGATTAATTATGATTTATTGCTTTATAGTCTACCAAGCAAAAGTCTATTTCATCATTTTTTCCACCTGCAAAGAAAATAAAAGAAGATGAAGATAATAAAAATGTTCCAGCAGGATCAGAACTGCAAGAAAAAAACTCAAGTTCGATCCCTGCAGCAGACAATTTAACACCCGATGAGATAGATTCATCATTCTTCACACCATCCACTTCAAACACTTTTGCACAAATTTCTCAAGGGGATGTTTCTAACGATGTTGGTAGTTTTATAGGACAAAAAATTAATGATCACGTGAAGAAAATTTTACTTGAAAATCCTTGGATGCCTCCGAAAGAATATACTTTTCCATATTCTACAAGAATTATTTCTGGCAAAGAAATTAAAAATTACATCTCGTACAAACACTTGGTGGCTTACAAAGAATGGCTTGTATTGTCTGATGTACAGAAGGGCCTTTTTTGTAAATATTGTCCGTGGTTTACACCCCGAAATGAAGGAAGTTATCAGAAGAATGTCCCTTTAGGAGTACTTGTCAGTCAGCCTTTAACAAAATTCAAAAATTTATTTGGAACGAAAGGTGTTTTAGAAGTGCATGCGCTAAATGACTATCACAAAAATGCAATGGCTGCAGGAAAAGACTTCCTGAAAAACTATTCCAATCCTCAGATTGATGTCAATCATCTTCTTGACAAAAATTATGCCATGGAAAAACAAAGGGATAGAGAAATACTATCTCACATTGCAATGGCAACAATTTTTTTGGGCAGACAGAATATTTCGTTCCGTGCTCACAGAGATGATGGGTCAATGCAAGTGGACAAACCTCCTATGAAAAATAAAGGAAATTTTAGGGCGACACTCAGGTGAATGATTGCTTCGGGTGATTTAATTTTAAAGTCACATCTCGGAAAAGCGTCTACTAGAGCAACTTTCATTAGTAAAACGACTCAGAACGAAATGATTGAGTGCTGCAAGACTATATTACAAGAAAAAATTTTGAGGAGAGTTACTTTGGCTGAGTTTTATTCACTTATTTTCGATGAATCTCCAGATCTTTCAGGGAAATCTCAGGTAATCAAACAATCATTTAACAATCAAATTGTATGAAAGTACATAATAATCGAACTGATTGTTGCAGATTAGCCTTATACTACGTTACGTTGATTTTTCTGCAGCTGGACCTTGTATAAGGGAAGACTTTATCACGTTTATAGATGCTTTTGGTGAACTATCAAAGAAGGATCTTGGAGAAAATAGCGGCTCTGAAGACTCTGAAGTAGAAAAAGAACACTCATCTTCTAAGAATACTAATGATGTGGAATTATCTCTCGCAGAGGTCGCCCTAGGAAAAATTGTTTTGGAAGAAATGAAAAAAATGAATCTCAGCTTGAAAAAATGCACCTCTATAAGGACTGATGCCTGTGCTGTTATGCTGTCGGATCATGGAGCTGTCAACGAAATTCGGAAAGAAGCGGGAAACGCTGTAGTGACTCCCTGTTTTTCTCACAAATTGAACAGCACTATCTCTAAATCAGTTAACGTTCGAGTGATTGAGATGGTTTGTAGCACTATACGAGAGGTCGACAAGTTTTTCAAGAAGTGTTATCCTAAACGTACGACTGCATTGGGAAAAATTCTTGGAGAACAGCTTGTTAAGCTATGTAAAACAAGATGGGTAGAAAGGCATGACGCTGTGATTCAATTTGCTGCAAAAATTGTGTTAATCGTAAAAGCTTTGACAAAAATTAGTGAGTGGAAAGAAAAGGAGACAGCAGGAAAAGCAACAGTCCTCATCGCAGCTTTATGTAAATTTGAATTTATTGTCGGGCTTTTTTGTCTGTGTGATATTTTATCTCTTACTCATTCACTCAGTGTTATGCTCCAGAAAGAGAATATTGATTTAGCAAAAGCATCAACAATGATAAATACGCTGCTTACAACGTTCCAAAATTGGAGAGAGAAAGCTGATGAAAATTTCGGAATTATTTATTTGGATGCAAAAAAACTGGCGGAGCAACTCGATATCATCGAACAAAAACCCAGAACATGTGGCCGACAAACGAGACGAGAAAATTTTAGAGTAGAAACTTGCGAAGATTACTACAGGGTTTCGGTATACATTCCTCTTTTGGATATTATTTGCGAAGATTTGAAGGCTCGTTTCTCAAAGGAAGTTTTAGATGGCTTTCAATTGAGTTTATTGCTTCCAGAAAAAGTATATACTCTGGAAATAACTGAAATTGAAAATCTAATTTGTTGTTTAATTGAAAGATTCAAAGGTCCTTCGAATAATGACAACATTGTGCAACGATTAAGATTTAGAGGTGAGTTGAACCACTGGCAGTACTATTGGCAGCAGCAGCAAAATAAGGCAACTAAAAAACTACCAACCACTGCCCTAGAAGCTTTAAAAAACTGTGATGTTGACATATACCCAATTATTCATACTTATCTTCGTATATTCTGCACACTACCCGTAACAAATGCGAGCTCTGAACGCTCTTTTTCAACATTTCGTCGCATGAAAACATGGCTAAGAACGACAATGCTACAAGAAAGGTTAATTGGTTTGGCACTACTTGATACACATCACGACATTGAAGTCACTCCCGAGGAAGTTATTGAACAGTTTGCGAAACTTGGGGCACATCGTCTTATTTTATAAATGTGTATGTATAAGAGAATATTTAATTGCAATAAAGTTTAATTATAATTTTAAGTTAACAGTATTTTAATTTTGCTTTTGCTTTTTTTGTTCAACTAACATCCCCCCCACCATAGCCCTGGATCCGCCCCTGTTTTAAGTAACTACTGTATTAGAAATAATTGAGGATAATACATCTAATTCATTTTAAAAAGAAGCTAAATAGCTTTATCAAAAAGATGAATTTTCTAAAAACATTCAAAATTGGAATACTTTAAGAAATACATATGAATGTGGATTTAGCATAAACAAAACTGATATTTCCTGATATCAAAAAAGAGTTTAAATCTCTTATTATATAGAAAATATAGAAAATTTGATCAGAATATCACCATAGTTCCTTCAAAGGCAAAAGCCTAAATATCAAATATTGGATAATATTAGATCAGACGAGGTAATTGTTGGTTTATTGATTTCTAATGCAATGCGCTAAGCTAACTTTAAGCTTTCATTTTCTAAAACGGTACATCCTATTACTTTTGACTTTCTATTGTCTGAATTTAATACTAATATTAGTGCATCGGAGTTATTTTAAAATTTCATTTAATATTATAACCTAAGCACAACAAATTATCTTGTTATGGGTGTTAAATTAATTTTCCCAGCTTTGTCATCTTTATTTTTTCGTCATTGATTGACTGCTGCCCTAAAGTCTTTGTTTAACAAATTTTATTGATATACGCCAAGGCGTATTTACAATTAAAAATTTTTATAATTAATTATAAGAAATTTTATAAAAATTTCCTCTGTTTCATGCTTTTATTAAAGTTTACTACATGTATGACCAAAATCACAGACCGCTTTACGCTCATATTTAGAAATCCATTTTTATATATAACAAAAAAAAAAATTAATACTAAAAAATTCTATCATTTGAAAACAACAAACTATTTTTGAGTTTTATTTCGTGTAGGTCATATAAATTTTTCAAAGAATATTAATATAAATTATAAAAAATTTGTAAAAATGTTAACTAACTCCATTCCTATTTTCCGCTTCAAATTGTTAACAAAAGATGACACCACATTTGACATATTTAGATATAGCTTGAGATATATTTGTTCAAACTCTCTGCAAACTCCCTGATACGTCACGCCCGTAAAGGCCCTAGTAGATTGGACACTGTCTGTGTCCGGGGTAATTTAACTCGTTTACAGCAATGTCCGCGGACCAATCTGAAGGTCCGCTGCAATGTCCGAGTAAAGGCCCAAACACAATGAACGCGGCGCGCAAGCAGCGTGCAAACGCAGTTTTTTGTGAAGTTGTGCACAAAACCAGAGCGCGGTTACTTAACACAATGCACAATGTGTTTGGGCCTTAAATTATGTGTTTACGCGGACATAATGACAGCTTCATACATTTTTAATAGCACGAAGATAGCACCGAAAGATTACTGCACCAAATAACATTGCTATTCATTATGATATCAAAAGTTTAAAGTTTTCATAATTAATCATTTTTTATTAAAAGTTAAACTTCATGTTATTATTACCATAAATTATATATTTACTGAAAAATGATACAAGTCCGGGCAAATGAATGTCCAACGTCTACAGTGTATTTACCCGGACAATGTCTGACGTCTACAGGGGCCTTAACTTGGAAAGCTATGCATGCCATGACAATTCGTGTGTCACCACCCAATAATGCCGCCTCTACACATGCGCCGAATCAACACGAACTTTTCAATTCTCGCAGATACGCGAATGTGTGGATGGGTGCATTTGCCTTAGTTTGCTATAATTTAAAAAGTTCGTACACATTTTTACAAGTTCGCCTCGTTACCGAGCTTTTTACAAACTTTTCATTGCAAACGTCAAAAATGACAAATGCAAGTTTCAACAAACTGTTATTTATGAGTGTAGTTTCTTTTGTAATCTAATTAATGAATTTCGAAATTTTCGAAAAAATTATTACCCCTTCCTGAGGCAGAAATACGCACGAAGATTGGGGTATTCACATTGAGGCCGGTATCAAATCGGAAATGTTTCCCTACAACTCTCACTCCACTAAAATATGTGAATATGTGTTGGTAAAATATTACAGAAAGTAATATTTAGTAAGTAAGTATTAGTAAGATGCCAAGCATGAGGCAGAAATATTTCTGCCTCAGGAAGGGGTAAAAATTTTTTTCGAAATTTGCGAAACTATGTCCTACGTTTTACCTCCGCTTACCCTGAAATTGAATGATACCGGCCTCAATGTGAATACCCTGATTTTCTCTATTATTTGTGCATTCCATATACCTTAAATGGGAACTAAGAGCCGAATAATTGATTCGGAAATATACTAATACACATTTTTATATACACGTTATCTCTGTAATATTTTACCAGCCATATTCACATATTTAGTGGAGTGAGATTTATAGGGGAAAATTTCGCAATCAGATTTGACAGATGCTGGCCTAATGCAAATACCCTCATTAAATATATATATTTCCATTCAAAATGTCAAACAATTATTGCAATCGATATACTTCTGAGTGTAAATTTGCATAAAAAACTCCTATAAAAGCGCTGTAGAAAACGCTAAAATCAAGTAAAAGAAAAACAAAAATCGTTTATTCATGAATATTAAATTATTCTGAGCTAATATTGTATAATTTATTTTAGTTATATTAAAATTCAGGAATTATTTACATAAACTTTATTTATGTTTTGCTATTACACATTAAAAATTTTATTTTATAAAAAGTAAATTTAAATTTAAGTAAAATTTATGATAATGATAGAAGTCTTCACAAAGATTCTGTATTTTATTCAGCAAAAAGAAGAAGATGCAAATGATAATTGTCAGTTTTATTACTTCATTGAGATTTAATATTTTGAAGAATTTAATTTATTATTGAATGAAAAATGTATTGGATAACCCATTTAAAAAATACGCCATGGAAGACACACCTTCTTATGAAGCTGTTGCTGTTGACTATTTAATATACATATTTATTTAGTAGTGATACATTGGATCCTGAAAGCCAAACTAATATTTATATCCTTAATGCCAATAAGCGAATATGGTCAAAACTGCCTAACCGTTTGGATATAAATGGTGTACTATTAAAGCCACCAGATATACCATGTCAAAGAGATATGCATTCAGTTGTTGCTTATGACAAAAAAATCTATTTATGGGGTGGAAATAATTCTAATAAAGCATATACTATATTGTTTTAATACTGAAACATTAAATTGGTCAAGACCACGGGTAACTGGAACAATGCCAGAGCATATTTTTCCTCATTTAGCATGTACCCTAAATCATTCAATGTATATATTAACGGATATGGATGATCAATCGTCGCGTGATATACATTGTCTGGATATGAAAACAATGCATTGGAGTACAACAAGTATTGGAGGAATTTTATCAAATAGAATAGATTATACAGCAACTATAGTTAACAATCGTATGTATATATTTGGAGGAATTGTAGAAATGCCAAATAACTATATCATTGAAGATAGTGAAGATGAAGAAGTGACATATTCTACTGATATTATATATTTAGATTTGAAATCAAATCAATGGCATCGTCCAATAACAACTGGTGCTATACCAGAAGGTCGAGATTATCATTGTATGTGTACGTTTGTATAATTTTTTAAATGTTAGTTTTATATATAGTTTTTCCTTTTGTTTTTTCAGCTTTACATAATAATTTAATATATGTTTTTGGAGGAATTAATAGTTCAGATAGAGATTTGAATGATTTGTACTGTTTTGATACAGAGCGGAATCATTGGAATTTAATAGAACCACGTGGAGAATCACCAATATCAAGATTGAGGCAGATATGTATAGTTATTGGTGATAAAAGGTTTTATTTTGGTGGAAAGAGGTAAAAAAAAATTAATATTAGTGTTATATAACATTAAATTTCCGAAATATCTGCATATAATTTAATTTTACCAGATACTTTTTATTTAAAGAATAATTACTTCAAAAAATTATACAAATATGTTTTTTTAGGTCAACAGGCGTTTTTGATTTCTCTTATTTTACTCATATCTTGGATTTTAATCCTTCGTTAAAAACACTGGCAATTGTGGCAGTAAAAGAAAATGGATTGGACTATTCATGTTTGCCAAAAACAATAAGTAATTTCTTATTTCCTTAGTAATTAACAGAGTAATATAGTTTAAGCTAGTTTTCAAATGTTTTACTTAAAAGTTAGTAATTTTTTGTTGATAATAAATTACTTATATTTTTAATCAAATATCCTATTAACATATTTTATACATTTTCTGTTTTTCAGTAGATGAAATGAATCCACAAGCTCTAGAAATATTTAGTACGGATAACTAAAAAAAAAAATCTTCTATACACATAAATTAAATTTGATAAATTTATTTATTTCCTATTCTCAAGTTTAAAATACAAATCAAATATAAAAAATGTTTATTTAATTGCAATATCTTTAATCAAATAAAAGTACTTGCAATAAAGCAATTCATTTTCTCTTGATAAATTTTTTTATTGTTAACATTCGAAGGAGCTGCATCCCTATGGATCGATGGTTTGTTTAATACAATAAGAATAAAAATTTCTGTCAATAAATATATGCTCCTAGGAAAAATAAATCGATTGTTTGACAAACAACAACAAAAAATGAGTTCTTTGTTTATTTCTTTTAGTTTTTTTTAAATACTTGTATTAATCCTTATTTTGCAAATCTTTTATGTGGTTTTTTTTCTATTTATTTGTGTCTTTCAAGAATTAATAATAACAATACATAGCTCGAGTTTTAGAAATATTTGAGATAGTAAACTTCAACTTTTTTTACGTATCCTTGTATAACCAACAAAAGATTTGATTATTTTCTGTTTTTCATTAAATATTTTAAATAGCTAAGTTTGATTTTGTGAAATTATTTATTTTTTATTAATAATACAAGCTTTGATATATCGATTAGTTTTGCTCCCTCTATTTTACCATATCACATCGCTTACACATAATGAAAATTTATATAAGTTTCTTAAAAGAATTATTTAATTAATCAATTGAGTTTTCGCTAAATTTTTCTATCACTTGTTAAATAAGCTCTTGGGAAAGACGAGGTCATCGCTTAAAATCAGGGCTACTTAAATACCAAAATTAAGTTATTCTTCGCAGCCTATAAAAAATGAGCTAATCGTTCCAATGAATGCCTTTAACTAAGAGGAGGATTAATACTTTTTGATTACAGCGAATTTTTGTAAATATTAGCAATTTGAAGAATAAAAACAAAAAGCTATGTTCTATAGTTCTAATTAGATTCAAACTGATTGATGAAATATACATTAAATAAGTCTAAAGCTTTGCTCTAAAAAAGTTAAATCCAAGCCCAAGTCCGAAGATGGCACGGACCTCTATAAACAACAAGAAGACGACCTGTAAAATGTCCACATTTGAAGAGTTTAACATTTTTAAGGAATTTAAGTTAAGATTTTTAAGAAAACTAAATATAAAAATTTCATACAAACTGCAGCGGATTTTGATTCGGGAGTGTACTACAAAAATTGCATTTCCTTACTTAACAAAAAAAATAAATATTTTGTTTATAGTTGTTGTTGTAAGCAAATTATGTAGTTGAATGTAGTACTCTACGTTTAGCGTGTACTATTTATAGTACCTACCATCATTTGTCGCTTTTTTACTATTTATACATCATTTTCATTCAATCAATGGGAAAATATTTATACTTAGTTTGCCATTTTTGTATATGGCATTTTTCATCTGCCGTTAAAGTTTATCCTCTACCAATTTTTTTGAAAACAAATTGGAATTAAGGAATTATTTAGAAGCCAAAACAAAAATGTTGAAAAGACTATTTCTGAGTTACTATATTGAGTTCCTTTTATTAAGCTTGGTTAGAAGGATTACAACCTTCTGGGAAAAACAGATAAGGTATATAAATATGAACTAATGACATCCTAATTGTTCTAAGGGCTTTTCAGTATACAAATAAAGTTAAAAGGGCAAGGGCTTTAGAACATCTAAAAACAGAAATAGGAAAAATAAAGCCAAGTGTTTCAATTATAATGATCAAAAATAAAATTAAAACCTTGCAAAATCAAATAAGAAGAGAGAAGTATAAAATTTTAAAGTCTAAAAAGGTGGGGCAGGAACGGAAGATCTTTATGTTCCAAAATTATGGTGCTATTAAGATCTTCTGTTCATAATAGAAGGAACAGATAGCATTGAAAGTACTTCAACTTTCGATTTTTCTTTGGTAAATATAATTATTAAGACACAATAAATAAGGAAAATTTTATTTATAATTTTTAACAGGAGCCTATTGAAAATTCTTCCCAGGAAGAAGTGATATTACCAAAGGTGAGTTATACAGTAAATTCAAATACATATAAAGATTTCATTATTTTATTATTTTTCAATCGTAAAACTAAAATAAAATTTTAAAAATATATACACGGCTAATAATAAAAGTTTTTCTAAATAAATATATACACTTTCAATTTATATCGTTACTACTTTTCGTGTTTACTTTATATTTTTCCTTCTTCAGCAAAATACTGCGCCCAAGTATTCCTAATTGCTTGGAAAGGATTTGACTTATTTATTATTTCAGTCGTTTCAGTAAATCTCTTCCTCATAGGCTTCTTGTGGCTTAGACATACCTTCATGAGCTAAATCAGAAAATGTTACATTTGTTGCCACTTCTTTGGTATTATTCAATTCTTCTGCAGCATCCCATACCACTTTCAATATGTTTCTTAACTTTTTTTAGCTGCATCTCATTGAAAATATTCAACTCGCCGCAAAGGTATTCGCAAAAGCGAGCTTGTGGGGTTTTCTCTTTAATGCTTTTTATAATATCCAGCGCATCTTGCGCTTTTTTTTCTAATAAATCGGCATTTCTTACTTTTTTTTTCTGTGAAGTGTTTGTTTTTGAAATATCAGTTTTTATAGCTGATAATATAGTGTTGAAGCATGCCTCGTCCATTCGCAAAAAATTTTTAAAATCCTTTGAACTTGTTTGCAGTTCTCGCATCAAAAATTGTGTGTTGCTAATATTTACCCTGCTTTTTCGCCACTCTTTTACCCAAATCCGGTTTTTTCTTCTTTTTTTCGGTTAGCATTAGCTGCTGCAATAAAAAAAGCAGCAGCAGCTCCAGCTGCCACTATAAGTACTTCCTCAAAAAATTAAGTATTATTAACTGTAGAAAAACTGCATAACATAATATGATGCATCATCATTATCATTTATTTGTTGAAGCTTAAAGATTACAATATATTGGAAAAGTAAAATTAAAAATTCACCAAAGCTAGTTCTAAGTATAAGGTTCTTTATAATCATTTATGAAATTAGTTTTCCTTTAAAAATTATTTGTCCTTTGTGAAATTTATACACTTTTGACACCTTTTGACACTTTAAAATGATACAGATTACTAAACAATATAAAAACCTACATGTATACAAAATGAGTCTAGTATCTAGAAGCGCTGTGAAATACCGATTCTAGAATCAGCTGTCGGTTTTGAGTCAGGTTCTAGAAGCGGTGTCTAATATAGCGGATTCAATTCGTGAGTATATATCGATATCGTACATTCCTAAATTAAAGCAAAATCAATATAACCAATAAGAGTAAGCAAACATCAAAAACACAAAACATTGAAAAAAATATACGATCGTTACTCCTCATGAGCAATATGTGGTAGCTCTCAAAAATCACCAAAAAAAAGTCAACTTTTTTCTCTTCACTTATTTTATGAGTCAGTGAGTCAAGCACAGTGAGTCCCATACATCTAATTAAATTATTCGCATTTTCGATGGAACAAATATGAGGAGGGGATATAACAAAAAATATATCTGTCAAATTAAGTTTTTAAATACTATATTAATAAACTAATAATTGTTCAAGTAGTTAAAGTGTAAATAAATCATGTGAAAAATGCTAACTTTTTACTCATAATGATTTTTATATTTTCTTTCTAATTGGAATTTATATAAAATTAAAAATTAACATAGGCGTATTATCTTTTAATTTTGTGTCAAAAGTGTAAAATTTATTTTCAAATATTTCATTTAAATTGAAAATATTATGGAAAATTTTGGCCAAATAGAAACAGGATGCATTGATGCAACACATGAAATAGTTCAAGAAAAATTTCGTAAAGGAGAAATAGTATTAGCTGTAAGTCAACATAAATAACTATTATAAATTTTGGTTATTTTAAAATTATAATTATTAAATTTATACAATAAAAACTAAATGACTAATATTTTCTTTGATGTTAGCTATTAGAGGCATATCAAATTGTTGAAAATGAGACACCAAATCGTTTATTAGCTCTGGTTACATCAAATGAAACCTTTGCAATATTTTCATTTGCTGTTTCCCGCTTACCACCACAAACATTTTCTGATTTAACTATTGATAATATTTTTCCGATAAATAATGATTTTGAAATTCAAACTGGTAAATTTTTTAAATATTTTTTATAAATTTTAATTATAAATAAACTAAATATAATATATTATTTAGATTACGAAGGACATATTGCAAAATTTCAATTTAGCATAATATCAACAAATGGTCGATCAATATTTTATTATTATCCATATAGTGTTACAAGTTTGAATGATTTTAATGCTTTTCATCAGCATGTGAGAACAATATATATAACATATAAAAAACAATTACATGTCAAAAGTAATAGTATAACAAATAATAATTTTATTTGGTTGAATTCATATACAAGAGAAGATTTTATTGCTATTGATAGATGTATAGCAGATGGAACAAAACCATTAAAAAAAAGCGAATCTAAATTTCAAGATGAATTAAAAAAACATGAACACGAATATATAGTTTATAAAAAATTTCGGTAAAAATTATAAATTTATATTTTCTCAGAATTTAAATATAAAATTTTTTGTTATTTTTAGAATTTATTGTGCAACATGGAATGTAAATGGGCAGGCATGTAATGATATTTCTTTGAAATCATGGCTAACAACATCTGATAAACCACCTGATATATATGCAGTAGCATTTCAAGAATTAGATTTATCACCAAAAGCTATAACATTTAATGAAACAAGACCGGATCCAATTTGGATGTAAGTTTACAATTTGAAATTTTTATTTTTTAAACCGTTAGAAATTATTAATTATATTTTTCCAATAAAAATGTCAAGTAAGTTTCGTAGTCCATATATAATTTAGCATAAGCCTGACCAAAAAATGCATATAAAAAAAGTGAAATAATCCTAGACACTGATATATGTAGCTAATAGTACGTTTACAATGGCCAGAATATTACCGAGTGTTAATACTGGATCCTAGTATTCTTAGATTAGTATTGTATAATTTTCATTTGTCAAAAATTTGTTATTGTTTCTTGTATTAAAAAGTATTGTACATCTTTTCACAGTCAAATTTAACCTAACTTTAGCAATTAATGGGGAGTAATTATAGTAAGACCGGTAAGACAGAGTTTTAAAACATTCACTTTCCTATGTAAGGCAGAAATTATACTGCCTCTTGCCAATACATATTTACAAATTCAAGTATGTTGAGGTTTAAAGTCCATATTTATTTTATATGGATTGCTAAAGCTCAAAGCATTCTTGGCCTCGTGTGATACCTAAGAATCAAATAAACTATCAAATAATTCTCGAAAGAAAGAGTTCGAAAACTTATTTATAATTTTCTTTCCCTGCTGCCATCAAACTGTTTGACTTATTATATTTCCTTAGTAGTTTTATTTAAACTTAATTTATTGACATAATTTTTCAGACGACGTATAATGGAAAATTTACATTCGGATGCTATTTATGAAGAATTAGTATCAGTTCGTTTAGTAGGAATGATGTTAACTATAATTGTTCGTAAGGAATTAAGACCAAATGTTACACGATGTTGGACACAAACTGTTGGCACTGGTGCACTTAATTTTATGGGTAATAAAGGTGGTGTCGGTGTAAGCTTAACAATTAATGAGGCAGACATATGTTTTATCAATTCACATCTTGCTGCTCATGTACACGAAGTAGAACATCGAAATGAAGATTTTCATGAAATTGTTAGACGATTACAATTCGGTGATACATTCCCTAAAAGACCAATTGATAGGCATGAGTTAGTTATATTTATTTTAATAAAAATATCTTAAATATAAATCTATATTTATTTAATTCTAGTCATATATTTTGGATTGGTGATCTAAATTATCGTATTAATGAATATCCTGGTTTAACTCTTGATTATGACAATTACAAAGAATTATTCAAATTTGATCAATTACGACAGCAAATGTCCGAGTTAAAAGTTTTTGAAGGTTATAATGAAGGTGAAATTAAATTTCGTCCAACATATAAGTACGATCCAGGTACAGATAACTGGGATAGCAGGTTTTTTTCACTAAAAATAAAAAATTTCATATGAATTGTAAAATACATCTATTATTTTTGTTTGTTTTCTTTTAATTAGTGAAAAACATCGTGCCCCAGCATGGTGTGACAGAATATTATGGAAAGGATACCGTATAGAACAAATAATATATAATAATGTCATGGATATAAGATTAAGTGATCATAAACCAGTCTATGCAATATTCAAAACTGGTGTAAGTCTTCTAGTAAACTTTTTCATAAAATGTATTTACAAAATTATCTTTCAACAGATGAAATAATTTATTATTAATTCTATATTTTAAGATAAAAACAAAAGATGAACAGAAATATAAGCGTGTACATGAAGAGGTTCTAAAGCGTGTTGATAAATATGAAAACGATAATCAACCACAGATAACTGTTGAAAAGACTGATATTGATTTTGATATAATTAATTTTAATGAAATATCGGTAAGAGATTTTACTGTTGCAAATAATTGCCATTTACCAGTAAAATTCTCATTTAAACCTAAAAATGATAGTGATAAATGCATTTGTGAGAGTTGGCTTGATGTTGAACCCAAAAATGGTGATTTAATTACAGGTTAATATTTTAATATTAAATTTAAATAGTAAATAAATATTTCCTTTTTTTTTTGTTTCTTAAAGGTACAAGTTTAAGTATACGTATCAAATTGTTTGTTAGCTCACACTCAGTGTGGCGATTACATAAAAAACAAAATGGTAATATTGGTAAAATTCCTCTTGATATATTAGTATTGCATGTAGAGGAAGGTCGTGACATATTTATAACAATTATGGGTGAATATAAACCTAGCTGCTTTGGATTTTCTGTTGATACACTCAGTCGTATTGATAAATCAATTAGTGAATATAACTCAGAAGAATTGTTTAAATTAGTAAGTTTAATTATTGAATAAAGTTATTATTTTATAATTTAAACATTTTCTTTAGGAAAAATCAAAAGATTTACTATCATATAAAGTTACAATGCCTAGAGAAGTATTCCTTTTAATTGATTATCTATTCAATCATGGCTTCACAACACAGGGACTATTTACAACAGAAAGAAAATATAGTAGAAATCCAAATATAAATGAAATACGAGATTGGTTAGATTGTTGGTCTTCAAAAGAATTTCGTAATTTAAATTTATCAAATATTTTATAAAAATATTGAAAAAAATGTCTTTTTAAAAAAAAAAAAAATAGCCGGTACACCACATACAGCAGCTGAAACTTTATTAATGCTTCTAGAAGCTCCATATGAATCATTGATTAGTCCACTAGAGGAAGAAGTATTATCAGCAGAAACTTTTGAACAGTGTTTAAATATTATACAAGAATTGGCAACACCACGAAGAAATGTTTTTCTATATTTGTGCATGTTCTTACGCGAAGGTATAAGACAAAAATCTTTTAGTATTAATGAAATAGGTGACTATATAAAAAAAATCCAACTTAATATATTTTTAATTGGATGTAATGTATTTTTAGCACCTATTTTTGGTAATGTATTACTAAAAGGCCATAATGGTATTGATAGCAAGGAATATGACTTGAGGAGAACATCTTTTATAGTAAAATTTTTGACAAAAGATATTTCAAATTTTGCCAAAACCCAATTTCAATTTAATGATACTACAGATGATTAATTTCTTGCCATGTTATATTCCAATTTTATTATATAGTCTATTTATTGTACTTATGAACTGTTTAAAATATTTATTTAGTAAATTTTAATTTAGAAATTTGGAAAAAATTAAAAGTTATATTAGGTATCTTCAATTTCATAGCATATGAAATTCAATTATTTTAAAAGAATAAGAGATTAGGATTTGTTTGACTCAAGAACCATGAATTTTAGATTAGCGTGCTGGACAAGATTTTTTTGATGGAAATATATAATTTATGATTTCAAATTAATTTTATTTAATTAAATTTACTTGACATAAATAATTATGCATTATATGTAAAACGCTGTCCAGAACACTAATCTAGAAACAAAGTATAATACTGCGATTAGCTTTCATACGATGAGCTTTAGCTCCTGATAAAATTTTAGCTTGTGCCATAAAAAGCTCACACTTCAAGAATACAAAGATACAAAAAAGAATAGTAAAAGATTTAATTTTTTATTTTTTAACATATTTTTTTTTGAATTAATCAAAACTCTTTTTTGTCTTTATATATGGATGACAAATGACAGCTAAAAGAATTTCTAATAAATATCCTATTTGAATATATATAGCACCCAACAGAAAATTTAATGCTTTTAAAACTGTCATTTCCATGCAGGTTGGCTTAGATTTACCTTTTAGTTGCTTAGCCAATTTACTAATGAGTGAAAATACGACAAACATATGTGAAGACAAACATCGATGAAGATAGATTACAAATTACATGGCTGAACGCACTACTCGAAGAACAATTAATTTTTTTAAGGAATTAATTATTACATGAAATGTAAATACAAGGAGAGAGCCTAAAAGAGCCTTCAAGTGAAGTTTAATAACAGCAAGAAAAATTAAAAGACACAGATTTTTGTATGGGATAAAGGTGAAAAGACTTCAACACGCTTTTTGTAGTTTACGGCTACCTTCATACAAATAGAAAATAATTTTCATGTGGCATAAGGCTGAAAATAATAAAAACTGGTTTATCTTTATTATGTCGTATGAGGCTGTTTTGGATTCGTGCATAAACTGACCTGACCTGTAAAAGTTGTATTGAATATTTTAACGTATAAAATTATTTCAAAATATTTTCTTTTTTCTATTGTTACTGAAATTTGATAGCAAAATAATATCAAATTACAAAACATAAATGGCAAATGAAGCTTTAATTTGGAACCATTAAGGGGTTTTCCAATCAAAGAGTCTGCTCTCTCGTCCATATATCATATATATGATTTGGAAATTTTTGTGAATAGGCCCATTTATATCGGATAAATCAAATATGTCTATCACATCGAACAAAAAAAGCTCAATTAAAACCATGCGTATATAACTCAAAATCATAAAAAGATTAATGCTAAACGTAAAGACTTTTAAAAAAATGTATTAAATCTTAATTGCTTTAAAATTTCAAAAGCAATTTATTTTGTTTGTATGATGAAAAAAAAACCTTCAACAGGATCTCAGAAAAAAAAACCTGCTACAAGTCCTTGAAAGATATATTTAGGAGTAGGTATGCCGTTAAAATTCAAAAGAAGGTAATTGCAATTTTATTCCTACCTTTAAGTCAATGAAAAACCTTCCACATATGAAAATTTTCCACAGCAGACAAGTGCCAGTATATGACGAACATTAAAGCTTGGAATGTATAAAAAAAAGCCCAACACATTTATACATTAAAAATATGTCAGGGGAAATATATATATATACTTGTATATGTATTAATATATATACCTTTATCTATATATATGCATACTAAAAGAATTAACACAACCCAATACCATATGTTGCAAGGCATTGGCCTTATAATTTTATGAATTTCATTTTTATTTAACATATTTGAAATATGTATATGTACATTAAGAAACAACCCTGAAAATTAAGGGAAGCGCCAATTCGGCCACCCGCCTGTTGTTCGTTTATATAATTTTCTTACAAATTGTTCGTTCTACATGAAATTTTTTGTTCTTTTTTGCTTTAAATTTAATTTCTTTATGTAAAATGTTTTTAATATCAATTTGAAGATCTGAAAATTTCAGACTTTAAAATAAAATTTTATTTTTTTATATGAGCAGAAACACGAATTTAAATTTTATCGACGTTAAGAGGTAAAATTATTGACAAAAAATAAGAAGTAAATTGTTAAATATGTTCAAAAGGCTATAAGTTAAAACTCAATATTTGCTTAAAGATTTCTGAGTTAAGGAATAAATTAAATCTTATCGTTCGTAATTAGTAAAAGTTGAAGAATTTAAGTTTAATAAGTATTAAATTTAATTATTGCTATAATCCTTAAATTTATTGTATATAGATGAAAACTATTCTTATTTATCGGCACTGTTGTTCCTCGGTCATAAATCTAATTTGACTGAAACTGGTGGCTTCAACAAATATCTTAGCATATGGTAATTGGTTTAGATGAATTTTTGGAAATGTCTGAAAAAAAATGTACTCAAAGTCCATCTATTTGCCCACGTGCCCACGTATTAAAGTTTGGGTGACTCTTTTTTGGTGAATTATCAACGAGACCAAAATAACAATTTCTATAGATTTTTCCATTAAGTTTAATTATACAATTATTTTGGATCACTTTAAAAAGCTTAGGTCGTGTTCTTTTGATCTATTGGTGCCATATTTTGTTGGCAAGTGTCAAACAATCCCATACAAATGGGAAAATTTTCTATTCACTTCTAGTTACACAAATGTATGTAGTCCCTTGAATTCGCTTTCATTGTATCCACAGCCTAGAGTCGCTTCCATAGTTTTTTGTATCAGAAATTATAATTTCAATACCAAATGAGCTAAGCGAGATAAATTTAATTGATAAAATTTCGGAACCTTTATCTTTTTATATAAAGAAGCTCTTTTTAGACCACTTTCTGACAATAGATATAAAAAATAGATATTTCATAAAAGAATGTGTGCTTACAATGATACAATGTGAAATATCTATCCATTTTTCCTATGCTTAAATTTATGTGCTTAATTTTGTGATCTGTTAAATTAGGTTAGGAATTCTAAATTCAATCCAAATATTCTTCAAATAGTGTACTTTTAGATTACTGTATTTTTGTATAATGTACGTATACTTTAAAGATGTCCAAGTCTTAATTGCTTTTAAAAAGAAAAGATTACTTTTCAAGAAAACTAAATTAAATATAAAAATAAACAAATTATAATATTTTTAATCTACACTTATGAAAAATTCTTAAAAGTCAAATATATAATTTAGATGCTAAAAGTGATTTTTTTTTAAATTAAAATTTAAAAATTTAAATAAATTTTTTAATCTAAATATTCAAATTTTAATTAAATATATATCAAGGTGCTGCAAAATTAATTAATAATATTAATCAATGAATTTAATTTAGTGACAATATAAGAATAGAAAATAGAAAGTTTTCAAGTAACTTTTATTCATTAATAAAAATTATTAAAAACAAAACTTATTTATAATAATATTTACTCATACTAAAATTTTTTTTTAGAAATTAATTGATTATTTTAATTTAAAACAAGAAATATTTTTATTTGAATTAAATATAAATGAAATAAAATTTATATGCTGACAACACTATAATATTAGTAACCATTCCATATTTTCTAAATTTTGTATTACATATTATCATTTCAATACAATACTCCCTGTCTGTATTGGGAGTAGGAAAGACTTCTTGACATGAGCTATGAGCAATGGAATTGAATTATAAACGAAAGAGTTGACTCGGAATAAAACGAAGTATTTCGACATTGTCGTGTGTAGAGTTCAGTTTGAAAGCCGATAGCAAAATTACTTTTAATATTTTGCTATGTATTTTCAAAAATAAAAAAGTAAAGTTTTTAAATAATTTTATATATAAAAATTGTTTGTGATTTACAAATATTTCAAATATATTAATAAATGATTTCTTTTTATTTTTTTGAATATAGTGGAATTGAGCTTCTTATATGTCAAATCTTTACAAGACTATATTGAAATCTCTTCTTTTTTTTTATAAGATAAATTTTTGGTTAATTACTTCTCTCTTGACTTATGAAAGAAATACAATAACCGGAACTTTCGCGTGTGTTAAAAAAAAATTTAAAAGGTTTTTTAAAATTTTTTATTTTACAGATAAGTTTTTACGGAATTATATACATATATATATATAAAGTAAATTATTTTTTTTTAAGGAATAAAAGGCTTATAAATCAATAATATAATAATTTTAATATTTAAGTGGCAATTTGTTTATTTCATTTGCTAGCTTTATGTTTTTTTTTTGCTTTTTTTTGGTTTAATAAAAGAAAAATTTTACAAAATTTTCACTTCATAGTGTTTTCACTCATATATACTTACAGTATCGGGTAAAAATACAAATAAATATGAATGTATGCTGACTATATATATAATATATATATACAACTGAATTTATAAAGACTACAGAGGGGGTATACACTTTGAAAAATATAGGGTTTTAAGTCCCTCCTGCTGCTAAAGTGCTTTAATACAATATAAAACGAACCATTGGAATAAAATTGTCTGCTAGCCAGCCATCGTTTGGTCGTTTAAAATTCTACCAAATGTGTTGCGCCTCCTTTCGTCAGAAAAATGAAATAAAATACGTGAACATTTCATCTGAAACTATCAGTATCAGAGGTTTTCCGAGATCTTTTGTTTAGTTCTTTTGTTTTTTTTTTGTTTTTGTTAATTGAGTAAAAAAAAAAGTAAAATATAACATTTTAATAAAAATTATATAACTATTTAACATTTATTAGTTAATTTTTAATATAATAATATATGTATATTGTATAAATAACACAATTTGTTTATATATAGATTATAAATATTATTTTGTTTTTTTCGATAAACCAAAACAGAAACTCATTTATAAAAAAGTGTATGTGGAAAAAACGTTTAAACGTTTTTTTAAATAAAAATTTCTAAGTGAAATATTTACCCAAATGGTAAATTAAGTGATTTGGTTTTTTAAATACGAAAGTGATAAATAAAAAAAAAATAAAGGAATATAATCACTATTATATGAATAATTAAGCTATTTAAATAAACATTAAAAATATTTATTTCAATATTATATTCTTTCAAAATGGCTTCCGTTAAAGACACCGCATCATTTTTTGCACATGGAAATTCTAAACAATTTGAATATTGTTTAAAACTTTATCCAGAAGCATTAAAAATTAAAGCAGAAAAACGTTGTAAAAAACCAGATGAACTAATAAGATTAGATGAATGGTGAGTCTCTGACAAAATTCTATGTACTTATGACAAATTATTGTTTGAAATTCTTTACAAATTAAACATGTAACACAATACACTCTCTTTAAACTTGAAACTATTTTATTTGAATATGTTTGAACGTTTTTAAAACTTGAAATTGACAAATTAAATATAAAAATACAGAAGCAAAAAAAACTTAAATCTACTAAAATTAACAATATAAGTAGAAATATTTCATATACAATTATATTTCAATATGAAATCATATTGAAAATGAATAACGTGTGTGTGATATTTGTGCAAAAGTTTTGCTTATTGCTAAGACTTCTTCCATTGTATTCAAGAACGGAATGTCAGAAAACTGTCAAAATAATTTGATAGATGCAATAGATATTAAAAATTTTTTTAGCATATAATATTCCCATTAATGGTATATTATATCGTTTTTTTATTAGATGTTAAAAAAAAATTTTTCTTCAGCAGATGTTTACTTAATTGTTGATTCTATTATTCTTGTTTTCTTGCTTTAATGATTTATTTATATTCAAAGCATTTTTTTATTTGGTTTATTATTTTATTTATTTTCTGGATGCTGCCCTCAAAACAAGCTTAAAGGTATATATATAAACATATATAAATGATACCTAATACATGAACAAACATGTATATAAAAAGTATACGCAAATACTTTGTAGGTTATTCATCACAAAGTGAGAAAGAGATATAAAATATTTGTGATTGTATTGAAATTCGTAACCCTCAATTCTTGGTAAGGCAGCTGTCATAATTATATATATATACTTCGGTGTTTCAAAGAAATACTTATATAGATATATATATCTACATACAGATGGAACTATTTTTTAAGTTAGCTGCTTTTTTTGTAGTTGTACACCCCATTTAAAGACTTTATAAGATTTCATTTTAGTGCTAAGAGCTAAGCGTGACAGTTTTATATGAAAATATTTTGAAATTTTTTTACCTTTAGGCGCATACACGTGCCTTCAACGTATTCTTAATTTTTCGTTTGTATTTTTTCTTTACCTGTTTGTGCGCCTTTTTCTTTTATATAATATCCGCATGTACAGTAAGATGAGAAATTTACTTAACAATTTTGTTGTTGTATAGTTTGGGGGGAACATTCCAGATGTTTTTGTTGAATTTTCTTTTCGTGTGACTGACTTTTAGATTTTATACATTTGATTGACAAGTATTGATAAATTGAAATTTATTTTGTTAAAATAAGTCACTTAAATTATAATTAAAGCCTGAGTCTATACATTTAGTTTTAAAATAAAATGTCTTGTGCTTTTACTTCGGAAAGAACTAACAAAATTATACCAAAAGAACTGAATAATGCATTACCGTGCTTTATATTGGTAAGGGCTTAAAGCGGTAAAATTTTCTTTAAATTCGATGCATCCCTTCGTATCATATCCGCAATATATAGGAACTCTTGTCCTTTACTTTGATTTTTTTAAAATATTTTTAAGTAAATAATCATACAATTTAAGATAAGTTTTAATTAATAATTAAAAGCTATTTCCTTCATTTTGACTGAAAACCTTCTAAAAATACCATGAAGCCTTTCGTATAGCATAGTCTCATACTCTTTTCGTATGGAATACTCTCCATCGGTAACTTTCTAATCTCGTCACCATATTAAATGCAATACATAACCCCATTTAACGTAGAAGCTATGAAATTACATTTATCTGTGACTTTATACATTCCATCGTCTACGAAAGAGAGAATTTTCACCGCTGGGATAGCTTTTTTTGCGCTAAATCTATTGGTATTTTTACACAAAGAACAGTTCACTAATATAGACCGTAACGCAAGCCTTGAACCTTAAAATCCTAAGTTTTTTTTAGACTGTGGGCACATGCGATTTATCAATGCCATCATACATTTGGGTTGCAAGTGCCGATCAAATACGAAATTTTGCTTGTTCCTTGTAGTCGGGCAAATATATATGTACGCATTCATTGTGCCCACAGGTTAATATTTTAGTAGTACGTCAGGAGATGTTTTATTCCGCCAGCACAATAGCTAGCTTATAAGAGGGTAAATACTCCTGAAATATTCGACTTTTTTTTTTTTGTAAGAGAACGGCGTGAAACGAGGTTAAACTTTCAGGATTAATTTTCTACATAAACGTAATTCCAACATGCATATCTTGTTAATTCCGTAGCGCGTATGCACATTTCTAATGTGCATATGTGCCAACACATAAATACAAATTTCGGTGATATTGAGATGTTTTGTTGTGTTATAAACTCTTAGGCTGAAATGACTTACGCCTGGTTTTACAGTTGATACTTAAGCTTCTTTCTTCAAAAACTTAAGTCTTTCTTAAGAACACAGTTCATTTTTATGATTTCCTTAACTCAACTATAATTGCTGAATTTTGTTAGACATTTTTACGTCAGATGATCATCATCTGTTGCATTTTTAGCTGTCTATTATAGCGATAAATTATAAACATCACTTTTGAAAACAATAATTAATTAGTAATTTTTATCAAATTAATTAAACACTAACTTCTTGACACCGTAGATTTTCTGTTGGGAACGCTTCTTACGATGCCAATGCCACAAAAAAACTAGTTACTTTGTTATCCTTCAGCATCATCATTTTTAAACGATCCTCACTTTGTGTATGATACTGAGCGAAATATTAACATTATATTTTGATTTTTTTGATCATTTGTTATAAATTAAATCACTCAACTAGTAGGTAAAATATTCATGTACAATATCATCATTGATCAATGAGATCTACATTGCAGCCATATCGGCTACTTTCGTTTTAGAGTGACTGTAAAAATCATTCTACATGCTATATACTGCCGAATGCAGCTAACCATAGCTAATTTTCATATACGAAAAATTCACTGATGCACTATTTTTCTACTGCGAAATAATGCATTTTATAAGGAATGAAATATGCAATTTTTTCGGAACTTCTTAGGTATTCGCAACTATTTGTTACAATTTTTTACCATTTGAAAATGGACTCGTTTTGGGCGCTTACTAAATTGGAATTTGTTTCCTGAAATATGTAAATTTAAGGCTTAAATTATGAAATTTTTTAATGTAAAAGACTAAAAAGTAACTGTTAACATGTATTGTTATTTTTTATTAAATAATATATATATAAAACCAGACTGAGAAAGTATCATAAGTTGATTGTTAGCAAGCATCCTTTAAGAAAACATCTAAATTAATGCTTCAAAATTATCCATATAATTATTTTTTGAATTATTATAACTAACTAAAATATTTTTAACTTTTAGGTACCAAAATGAATTACCTGAAAGAATCAAACAACGTGGAAAAGATGCACATATGGTACACGAAGAACTATGTCAGACAATGAAATGGAAACAATCGGTTAATATTATTTAAAATTAATTTTCGCATTTATTTAATCAAAACATATTTATATTTTTAGCGGGGAAAATTTTATCCTCAACTTTCATATTTAGTTAAAGTTAATACACCAAGAGCAGTTATGCAAGAAACCAAAAAAGCTTTTCGTAAACTTCCTAATTTAGAACAGGCTATAACAGCATTATCAAATTTAAAAGGTGTTGGTACAACAATGGCTTCAGCTTTATTAGCAGCTGCTGCGCCAGATAAAGCACCATTTATGGCTGATGAATGCTTAATGGCAATACCTGAAATTGAAGGCATTGATTATACAACTAAAGAATATTTGAATTTTGTACAACATATACAAACAACAGTTACACGTTTAAATGCAGAAAAAGAAAGTAATTCATCATGGTCACCACATCGGTTAGCTATTTTAAAATTAAAATTAACATTTTAAAATCAGTATTTATTATAAATAAAAAAATTCTTTTTATTTTTTTTATATTATTTTTTAGAGTTGAATTAGCATTATGGACTCATTATGTTGCAACCGATTTAAAACCTGAATTACTTGAAAATATGCCAGATGGAGCACATCATCCATCGACAGGAGTCTCAAATGGTGTTTCTAATACAGCAAATTCTTCAAATGATATTGTATCAGAAGAAACAACAGATAATAATTCATTAGAAGTTACTACCAATACAACAGCACCATCAACAGAAATAACAGATGTAATACATAAAATAAATAATCAAATAGAGCCATCTGATGAAAGTAACTTAGAGCCAGCAGCAGCGAATGGTAATAATGGTAATGGTAAGTTTATATATTTTATATAATTTAATTATATTAAATATATAATTTGATAATTTTTTTTTAGGAGTACTCGATAGCTTAGATGAAAGTACAAGATCTGAAGATAGTTTGGAGAAACCAATAACACCAATTGTTGCAAATGATGAAACAAATGACAGTGATTCATTTAGTAGCACGAAAAGGTATTATTTATAAAAAAAACTTATTGTTGTTATATTTAATAATTTTTTCTTTTCTTTATTATTATTATTATTAAAAAGGTCACTTGAATGTGAAAGCTCGGAAGAACAAAATGAAAATAGTCAACCAGAAATTAAAAAACTTAAAAGTGATTAAAAATGATTTGTTTATACGTAAAATTCACTAAATTTTAACTTTATGGTATGTAAGAAAGTAAAAAAAAAAAATATATATATATATATTTATATAGATATATCGATTGTCACACAACAACAAAAAAAATGGACACTTAAAATTCATTTATTTAAATATATATTAATAAATAATTATATTAGTAAATAAGTTTTTGCAAATTACAAAGACAGCAAAATTTCTTCACTTTAGTTTTGTTAATTGTAATAGATTTTTTTTTTTTTTTTTATTTTGTATGAAGAGTAAAAGTGTCAGAAATAAGGATTTAATAAAAAAAATATTTTAGTTTTTAAACGAAAACAGAACGAATATTTTAAAAAAAAATTTTTTAGCAGCTATAAATATATTTATTTTCAACATATTTTTTCGAGTCTGTGTTCTGTTATACATTTTTAAATGATCGCGCTCGTCATAATTTATTAATAGAAAAAAAAATATATATATATATTACTGTAGTATATAAGTAAGAAAAAGAAAAAGAAAAAAAAACAACAAGACAAGGGGTTAATTCATTAATAATTACCAGAATTTAAAAACTGCTTACTCAATTAAATTTCTTTATTTTTTAATGTCTTACATTCTTTTCTTTCAGCCACTTAGAAAATTGACTTTAATTTTTTAATAATAGCATGTTTCTTGTTTAAAAAAAATTATTTAAGTTTTTATTTATTGAAATTTTCAAAAAAGGAAATATTCTAATATTATAAGATTATATAAGGAATATAATTATTGAAGTTTTTACTTTGATCTTAATTTATTACAATTACATTCTTTTTATTTCAAATATAATGGTAGTAAAAACCAAAAATAAATGCATTTAGGTTTTTAAAATATATATTATAGTTGAAATGGCATTCTTTAAAACAAAAAAAAAGATATATTTAGAAACATAATTTAAAATAAGAAAAGATCATGGAAAATTCTTAAATTATGCTTCGTAATATAAGTAATTCAAAAATATAAATACTCATCAAATTTTGTTATCAAACATTATGTAAATTCAAAAAAACAATTAAAAAAAGTATTTATGTTATACAGCATATTATCTAAATAATTTCTTTAAAACATGAAGCACAATATAGGATATTTATTTCAAATTTAAAAGAAAAATAAATATCGGTTGAAATTTTTATGTATTTCTATTTAAATTTTAATTATGTGGGAAATTCGTTGAAATCTACACAGATAAATATAAATATTGAAAACAAAAACAAATTTATTTTAAAAATTATATGTGTACTCCATGACAAACGATCAAAAGATTCAGATATTTTGCCTTTTAATTTTCAAATTTCAAAATGTTTTAAATATAAAGAAAAAGTATAAATTTTGTATTTTCAAAAACTTTGTTATCATATTTCAATAAGTATAGCATTATAAAAGAACAACAAAAATAAGAATGAAAAGAGTAGCTTGTGGTATATTCTAACAAAAAACGAAAAAAAAAAATTATAAATTTAAAAATGAGTGTATTCAACCCATTTCAAAAGTAAAATCTAAATTGCATGATTGTCAATTGGAAAATTACTTACAATGTTTATCATAAATTAAATAACAGCTATTATTTAAGTATAATTTAATATTATTTGTTTAATTTATATTTAAATTAGTTATATATGCATGTATATATATATTTATATATATATATATATAATTGTATATATAAGGTTTTAAATTTCTGGTTCATAGTGAAATAGACCAAAAATTTCAAACTTTAATTAAACTACTTAGGTATAATTGTAAGCATTTTCAAAAATAATGTTTAACCAAATTCAAATTCTCTAAATTGTATTTAATATATATATATATATATATAGTCACTCACCGCTTCGCATATAAGCGTTGAATTCAAAAAGAAAACACAAAACTAAAGCTCATTAAATATCTACTCTATTCAAGACATCACCCGAGCTCTAATACGAAGGCTTAAAGATAAGTCTGAAAATTGTGATTCACAAAAGTCATCGTACAGGAGTTTAGAAAATACGTTTATTTATCGTGATATTCGGGCATTATTGAAGATTATCAAAAAAATAAAAACGGCTAAACAAACGATTTTAGGATTATCATCGACCGAAGACCTAGATCAAAATCGCGTGTAAATTTAACCCGTATAACTGATACATGAAGTTACAAAGACTTGTTTGTGAGTGACTGTATATTTTCTCAATACATTTTCCACGTTAAAACTTTATATACATTTATATTTAAGTTAATTTTTCATTTAAAGAAAAAAACAAAAAAATGCAACGCAAATTTCGGCTACTAATGTTAATAGTTTAATTATATTTTAAAAAATAGTTTGAAATATTTTTAAGTTAAAAAAACTTCATTTTTCTCATAATTTTTTCTAAAAACTTCATATTAGTTTAATTATATCCGAAAAATTAACCTAAAATTTAAATAGAAATAAAATAGTAGACTTATGCTAAGTAAACAGCAAATAACAAATTGTGATTGCCTTAAAAATATTCCCCTAGATGTAAAATAGATTTAATACTAAAGGAAAAAAAAAGAAGAAAAAAACAAAAAAAAAAAAAACAAAAAAGTAACAACAAAGACTACGATTTTTAAATCAAATTATTTTGTAATAATACACAAAATTTTTGCCAGAAATTTCCATTTTGATTTTTATTTAAAATAAACATATTAGTAAATAAATAAATGAATAAATAGAAAAATCTAAACTGAAATTGCGTTACATTGTAATATAATTTCAAATTTAAATGTTGAAATATATATAACTTTCTGTATAAATAAAAGAGATAAACTTATTCAGCCTTTAATAAAAACTTTAAAAAATTAGTTAACAAAATGTTTTTTATAAAACTTGAAGAACAATCGAAAAATAAAAAAATTGAATTTTTTGTTCTTTTCAAAAAAATTCAATAACATTCCAAATAAAAATAAATGAAGCTTGAGTTAAGTCTTTTAAGAACTATTATATTAATTAAAATAAATAACTTATGTTTATTTATGTTAATAATAGGGATATTTTTTTTTTAAATTATATATCGAATTTTTTTGGATATTTAAAAAAGTTTTGAAGGCCAAAATTTTTTCGATTACAAAAATAATGAATTGAGCCCATATAATTACAACTTTTATAGCTGGATAAATTACGATTAAAACTGGTAAAATTTTAAATTTGTTTTTAATTTACCTAAAAATGATATAATTTTAAAACAAAAACAAAAATAATATACAATAAATAAAAATAAAACTCAATATGTATATATATATATTGAACTTGTATATTACCAGATAGAGTATTGAAATTGATAATTATTAGGAAAATTTTTCTTTTGGATTTTGTTAATTTATGGAAGGTAAACACAAAGATTTACAAAAGAAAGAAAGGAAATTATAGTTAATATTTTTAAATAAGCAAAATTGCAATTATTTTAATACCTGGGTTTTTATTTAATGTAAAACTAATAACGTTTTTGTCAATATCGCTTATATAAACATAATTGAAATAATTTTACAAACAAGCAAATTATAAGCAAATAAACCAAATGAAATTAATAATTATTGGTATATTGTAACATGATTATCATAGTTAACTGTAGCTATTATTATTATTATTTATTAAAATTTGAATAATACATAATATATATAAAATGATATAAAGCGTGAGTTCAAAAACATTTAGCTTCTTTGTTAACAAAAAAAAACTTTAAATACAATTTTTACTTTCAATTTATAATAACTACAATTTATATAAAATCAAGATCAACTATTAGCCTTCAATATATATTTTATTATATTCTTAAATCCGGTAAAATTTTAAAAAATATTTCAAAAAGCCGAAAATAAAAATTATTAAATCAACTTGATTGATTGAAGAACAATACTAAAAACAATAACAAAAAAGTAATAAATAAAAACAAAAGAAATTTTGAAATATTTCTTTTATTTAGTAAAATATTTTATATTTAGTTTTAAACCAACATTTTTTTTTATAGAAAAGAATTGAGAAAGTTAATAATAAAAAAAATAACAACAAAACAAGATTAAGCTATTAGAAAATTTTTTCCCTTATGATTCTTATCCACAGCAAAGGTTAATATGAGGAAGTTTTTTAACTTATTTAGCTTCGATTAAAGAAAATATAACCAATTTCCAGTTTCTATATGATTTTAAATCTTTAGTATTGCTAAATAAATTTTTATATACAGGAACAAGATCAGAATTTCTAGTTTTACATTATTTTAAAATAAATTAATTGAGTTCTGTTTCAGATCTAATAAGATAAACCTAAAAAGTAAGTAAAATCTAATAATTTCTAAACTAAAATTACAAAAAGAAAACATAAGTAGTATTTTTTATAATTCAATTTAAATTTATGTTTAATAATATTGTTTCTATATATCTTTAGAAATTCTGATCAGGAAAATTGTTCATTAGTATATTTCTTTATTTAGTTGACTTACATTGCTAGTGAAGTTCTCTTAAGTATTAGCCAGAAAACTATATTTTTCTTGATGCAGACAGTATCTAGGATAACATATGGTAGGCTATGTAAATGGGAAATTTATACAAGTCTCTTTACTTACGTTATATATACATATATATAATTCCTACTCATACTATTAAATGTATCGATAATGCAGAGTAAAATTTTAAGGTCGTGTATGTCCTTGCTACATCCTAAAAACAAAAGCCATCTAGTGGTTGCTGGCAGAATAACTAATGTGTATCCTTTATCCTTTTCATAATTTTTACCTATTTTTTCAGTAATGATTTGAACCATTGTTCAGAACTTTAAGTTACAGTAAACAACAAAATTAATACCAAGGATAATCTCAAAATTTAGTTAATAAAATTACTTAAAGTCATATAAAGGATGTATTCTCATGTAGTTTCAAGCTACTAAGAGTATCAAACAGGAGGAGAAATCCTCATATTTATCATAGAACTGAATTTTAAACAGATTTTCTAATCTAAAATAAAATATTAAAGTACATTTTCATGTTTATAAGTACACAATAGTATTCTAAGCCTCATAAGGCAATGTGTAACTTTGTAAAACTTTCTGGGTAATATTTTAACAATAGCTTGTGGCTACATGTAAACAAATCCAGAAAGTAGGGTTGGAAAAATTTTAAATACAAGATTTCCATTGGTTCATAGGGAGACTATCTTCAAGTTGATAAAAAAAAACCCCCCCACCAAGAAAAGGGATGGCAAAAAAAGGTAATTGAACCATAGAAAATATATCCCACCTCCCAATTAAACTATAAATTCAAAATTTATTGGAAAAGGGGATGAAAATATTTTTAAAGGGTAGTAAAGAGCATGCGTTCTATTTCTTCATTTACTTTAAATATATATATTTAACTTTGTAAATCGGGTTATATATGAATATATGTATGTAATTGCATAGGGCAGCCATTTAAAGAATGAATAAAAATACCAAGAAAAAAAAAAGAAATAAGGAAACGAATTGAACTGAACATTTTTCAAATTAAATGTTTTTTTATATTTCAATTAAACAAGTAAAATCAAAAGATATTACATGGAATATTATTATTACAACATTGAATAGGGTGGTTGGGGGGAGGGGGAGTAGTTGTGTGATTTATTAAATATTAACAGAATTTAAAATTTTTAAGAAGGGATTGAAATTGAAGAAATATTATAAGTAAAGTACATCTATCCCCTTCAATGCTGCTTTTAATTTGTATGAGGGGATACTAGTATCTTAATTTAAGAGGGGATATAAAGTTTAAGGGTGTCACATTTATATGTTGTATATTTTGGCAGAGTAAGATATAATTTCAGAAAAAGAAAAAAAAAAAGAATGCAAATATTTATCTTTTTCTAACATATACATTAGTATTTAGTGATTCAACTATATTTTTGATACTTAACCTAAGGCAAATAGTTCTAAAAAGATCCCTCTTTTTTTTGCCATGTGTTGCTCTAATCATATTGCTATCACTTCATTTTATAATTATATATAAAAAAGCAAAATATTTAGAAAAAATAAAAGTTATAAGGAGACTATTAGATTGTGTATAGAGGATATTAAACAAGGATGTAAATAAAATTTTTGAAATATAACTTTTATTGTACGATCGCAATTTTACATAAATAAAATTAGGTATAAAATAATTCCATTTTGTAAACAAGTTTGTAAGGAATACCAACAACAACAAATTACAGAAATATATATATATTCCCTTTTTGATTTGTTTTTTAACCACAATATAAATTGATTAACTTAAGTACCATAACTAGAATGGAAATAATTATTTTTATATGCCATAAATAAAACAATTACTACATAAACAATTTTAAACAATTATTAATGAAAAAAATCAAGGATATCATATATAAGTATGTGTATACATGTATGTATATATATATATTCATAAATTAATGAGAGTAGATAATAGATAAAGATAGAGGTATCTAACTTTAGAAGAAACATATTTTCAGACAAACTATCTTTGCTGAATAAAAATTTTTAAACATTTACAAACCTTTTTTCATTTATTATTATTTTAAATCATTATCCTTTTTTGTTGACGATTATTTGTTCAAGATCTTAGTCACCAATGCAATTTTCTGAAGAATCCTAAATTATTTTCAGTTGCTCCAGTTAAGAATTGCTTCTTTACTTTGTTTTCCCTTTCTCTGAAATAATATATTATATTTATTAATTAATTTTTGCTCAGTTATGTATATAGCTATAAGTTTACCAAATTACTCTCAGTATAATCATGCATTCAAGATTGTAACCACAAACATTTGGAGAAACAGGTGACATAAATTCGACTTTTGTAGATATATAACTGAAATCTTAAACGCAAGCATCATATTTAAATAAATATATATATATATATATAATGTATGTGTGGCTTACTATGCAAGTATATACCAAAGTGGCTGAATATTAAATTTACTCTAATTTATCCAGGAAATAGTAAAAACAAGAGAGGATTTCACTAGTTCGAAACCATATAATTATAGTAAGTTTACTCTGTATATTTCCATTGGGCATTACTAGCATTACATTAGTATCTCCTATGAACCTTAGTAAAATTACAAAATTTTATTTCATTCTAAGAATTATAATTATTTTTTAACTTTTATAAAGGGTTAGAAAATTTTGAAAAATTCAAATTTAAATTTACCTTGAGGATGATCCCATACTTTTGAGCTGAACTAATTCCATCATCTTTTAGAATCACTTTTACTTAGCTAAAAAAAAATTTCATCTAATTTTGATTCAATAATTGAATTTTTTAATTTTTATTATTATTAAGATTTTTTATAATAGAAAACTAAAAATAAAAAATCATGCATAAGTTAACATAATTTACATTTTATAAAAACTAATATTCAGTAAAAAAAAATTTTTGAATAAATAACAAAAACAATAATAAAACATTTTCCTCTCTAATATTTGCACCTCATTAAGCAGACACGTGATCCCTAATCATATAGGGCCGGGCCAGAAGCTGTCAACGTCTCATTTCGCTAATATATATACCTTCATGCAATTATATATATATATATATATATGCACAAGTGCATGGCCTCGAGTCTCTCTCTCTCTCAAAAAGAGCACATGTTGTTTTGCTATATGCATGCAAATATCGATGAATATAGATACCATATATCACATATATTTTAAATATAAATGATTTTTTTTTGTCTTACTATAATTATATATATATATATATATATATATATATATATTTATTTGAGAACAACCATATATAACAAAGAATGCCTCCAAATTGATCGTTTTCTTATGGGTTTTAAAATGATCAAACTAAAAGTAATTGCTATCTTTGTAATTAATTTTACAAAAAACAAAAAAACATTACTAGTAGTATTTTAATAAGTATATGTATTTGAAAAAAAGGCAATAAATTCTTTTATAGGTTTGCCATGCACCCGCATTTAAATACGCATTCTCCATACACTTTACAAAAATAATACAATTCCAATAAAATTCCATATATTAAATTTGTATTGGAATGAAAATTTACTCTATATAAAAATGAAATATAAAAATTTCTATACGCAAGCCTTTTATGCTATATATTTAAAAATAATTATAATTGTATAGGTATTAAAATTTCATTTGTGTTAGTCATAGTTTTTAAGCAAAATTTTTACTCAGTATGTTGTGAACTGTTGCTGTGAGATGTCATATTAGGAGTAGTGTTTTTATCAGCTAAAAATTTTTTTTTTGATATACAAAAATGTGTGAATAATAAATTGTTTGTTTTTAATTAAATCCGTGATATACATTAATGATAAATATAGTTAACGGTAATTACCGTTATTAATTAATAGGACATTCTAATATTATTTCTGTGCTTGTCGTTTTATAAAAAGAAAATTATAATTTATAAAATAAAAAAAGGTTTTTTTTCTCATGGATATATGTGAAATTAAACTAAAATCTGGCGCACTTATGATTTGATTAGTATTAGTGTATATAGATTTTATATAAGAATTTGCAGTGAATATAAATATATATAGAAATACACTTCATAAAAATATATTACTTTAATTGCAATTGGATTTATTGTTTTTAAAAAATGTGAGATTTTCTAAATAATTTTCATAAAAATGTTTAAAGACTGTTTATTCGTTGTCTTTAAGTTCGGTTTTTATTATTTGACAGTTTAATTTATGTATCTCTTTGGAAATTTAGTTAAGAACATTTGGAATTAATAATTTTAACAAAATATTGTGCAATTAAATTAATTTTTATTAAAATTCAAATTAAAGTTATTAAATATTAATAGTTAAACAGATGTTGGATTGTTTAACATCTAAAAGGTAAGATTGAAATTTGACTATTTTCTTTTTTTGGTTTAGAAAAAAAAAGATTTTTATTTTTATTAATAAAACAATAATAATTACTGATATTTAACATTTATTTTTGACAATAGTTTAAAATTTGTTCAAATATAAATTCAATATTAATTTAGACAAAATATTAATTGTAGTTTTTTTTTAATTTGTTTTTGTTCATCAGATACTAGGAAATTATTAACTGTTGAATTTCAAAAACAAAGTTATAAGAAAAAAAAAATTGCAAATAATTATCCTTCAATATTTTATTAAATGAGAATTAATTTAATTGATATCGATTCTATTCAACTTATTGCTACTGAGGGAAAATTACTAAGGATTTTATAATTTATTTTATTTAAAAAAGTTATTTCCTTTAAAATGATAAAGTTAGGAAATTTTAAATTTTATTTTAAATCTAGAGTAAAGTATTTCTTTTGACAATTGTTGTTACTTCAAAATTTTCGATTGTTATTTTGGTTTTTTTTTTGAAAATATTTTCAGCTAACATTTCTATGCCAAACAAAAATTTTAAAAATTATTTTTTTTGATAACTTATATGAATCATCATATAATAAATATCATGCGACAAGAAGCAATATAAAATTATAAATAATATTTATCAGAAAAAATAAATACTCTCATTTTTATATTTAATTAAATGTGAGAAATGTTCATTTCGAACTTTGTTTTGTTTTAAAGTTTTCCAGTCATTTTATTGTAGTGTTTATGTGTCCTCTATATATGCAATGGCAATACCAAGTGCATTCGTATGCTCTGCAATGCGTCTTTTGTTTCTTCTATAGCCATGGATGCCAAAGCAGAATTGTGAATAATTTATATTCGTATATATATATGTTAATCATGTAGTTGATGACTCTACGCGGACTGTCACTTCTTAAAAAGATTAATCAAATTTAAGTTATTAGTAATATTTTTAAAATAAAATCTTAATGCATTTGCATTTACACTTCATCAAAAAATTAGGCCTTAGTAGATATATATATATATATATGGATAAAACTATACTATATTATACATTTCTACTTATGATGAAGGCTTATCGTTTTAGTTTGTCGTTTTAAATGGTTTCTCTCTGTTTTTATTCTGATTTTGCCGCATACTTTAATGTATTAGTGTACATACTGTGTATATTTATATATCTGTTCTGCTATCACTGGATGCATGGCAAGTCTATTTTTTGAATCATTGTATATGTATATTTAGCTGATGTTCATTTTAATGTTAAAATAGTTCAAATCCTTGCCTTATCCATCTTTTCTTTCATTCGATTCCGTCGTATCCAATCGCATGGATGATATGTCAAATATACTTTGGTTCTGAATGCAAAACTCCTGTTAGCCGTGTCGTAATGATTGTCTCGTGTCCCGTAATTAATTTTTTACTTTATTTTTTTATTGTATTTCTTGTTATCATTTAGATTTTTACAATTATTATTCGTTTGTTACCTTTTCATTTGATAAAAGTGTATTTGATTGTTTTTTTGATTCTTTGCTGAATATAGTGAAAATTAAGTAAATTTTTTTTTATATAAAAGTTTCAGTAAATTTAATGTTTTAATTGAAATGTTTCAATATATGTTATTTTTTAAATTGATAATTGATATTTTGTTGTTTGTGCCTTTATTAATAAAATTTATGGCTTGTTTCTTTTTTGTATTTTTTGAAAGTGAGTGTTAGAGTTGTGTAAATAAACAGTTGATATCAGTTTTAATTTTTTTCATTATTTTTTTATGAGTATACAAAGTATCTGTTTATCTAACGAATAAATTAAAATAATAATTTGAAAAAAATAGAATAGAATTCTAAAATTTAAATCTAATAGAATTTTTAGTGTTGTTATCAAATCCGTTGAAACTATTTAAAATTTTTAAAAGAAATTTACGTGCTGGAATTTATTAGAGAAATCGAAAGAAAGTAATTTATTAAAAACATATTTATTCTATGATTACATATTTTAAAGAAAAAGTATTAAACCCTCCCAGTAATGACTCCATCCTTCCTTCTGCGAGAGACGAAAGGATGTCGAGTATAAATTTAAGATCTTTGTTTAATTTTATTCTATTTTTTTTTTTAAATTATGAAAATGAAACAAGATTTTTTGTTTATAATATAAAAAAATTTAATTTTACTCTATATATTTTCTATCTCGCTGGAAAATTTCCTTTCTGATAGCAAAACGTATGAAAAAATTGTTTAACTAGACATTTTTCATGTAATAGTTTTACCGTATACGTATAGGATTGTGATCCTGATTGAACTTTCCAGATTGTATTTAAATGATCGAAACTTATCAATAGCATCACTGACGGTCGTTTCTATGTTAACCATACCTTAAAACATTTTGTAGATAACAAAATTGTCCGATCTGGGAATTATATAGTTAATTATTTTAAAAACACTCATGATATTGTCCGGTAAAAGTTAAAACGAGAACAATTAATAAAATTCCAAACCAAGTGAACAAAATAATATTTTTCAGTAAATGTCAGTATCTAAAATATTTTAAGCCGGTTTCGATTTTTCTTCATTATTTTTTTTTGTATTCAGAAAAAATACAACAGGCTAAAAATTTTAAAATGCTACATAAATAATTTTAAATTTAATTTCATCTTGGTTTAAATTTTTTAGAAATCAATCTGGTGCTGTATATTGTTTCTAAATCGTAAATGAAGCTCTCATTAGTCATTAAAAGGATATTAAATTTAAAACAGGCATTCACAGAGCCGAATATTTTTAATAACGTCGTGCTATTTTTTCCGATTCAAGGTTAAAACAAGTGATAATTATTATTCTTCCTGTCTCTTTTTTACATTTAGCTATTGAAAATCTATAAAAAAATTATTTTAAATGCTCGTCCCAACATTATTATGTACGAAATTACTAGCAAAGCGTTTACAATCATTTCGTAAACTGCGTTCACAATAGATAATATTTAATTTATTTTTCTCCTTTTTTAGAATTTAGATTTAGTACAATTTACTGCATTATTCTATGTTTTGTTCTCTACAGTTTTATTTTGACTTGTATAAAATTTTAGAAAAATATTGCAGGAAAAGCGTTTTGATCTGAATGAAGAAGTCCTTTTCGTGAATTAGTTTTTTTTTATTTTTTATATAGCGTTTAAACTTATTAACCGATGTGTTAACTGTAGTTTTCATCACAGAAATATATATTTTTGAAATAATTTCATAGATATTTCAAAGAGTATCAAACGAATGCAATTGGTTTTCACTTCATTTTCGTCCAAAAAATGAAAACGGAGATTTTAGAGAAAATATGAGTCACTGAAGAATTATCTGTTTTCTTTTAAAAATCAAGCGTTGAAAAAAAATGTTCCGGTGTGAATTTTCCTTTATTCGTTGGCTATAAAATATTCCCTTGTCCGATTTAATACATTCCCGCTGTGGATACTACTTCACTACCAGCACTTTAATTATTGAGATTTTTTACAATTGTCGTCAAATAGTTGAATCTTTAGTGCTAACGTGCAGAATACATGTACGAATTTTTATTGTCATTCAAAGTAATATTATTTTCGTGAAAGATGAATTTTAAAAAAGAACAATAATATATATACAGTTTTTCACTAAATAGAAATAAAATAAAGACCGGACCGGCATTTAATACATTTCAAGCAAAAGAAAAAAAACATGAAGGTCCTAATCAGAAAAATTATATCTGATATTTATTGGTATTAACTAGTCTTATAAAATTTCGGTTAAAATTCAGATATGATCTCAGCCGCGACAGGGGAATAAACGTAGTGCAACAGTTGCAGGGGAAGGATCCAAACAGTTGAATTTTTTCCCATCCATCTGGTCCAAAACAGTACAGACTGAAGTCATAGAAAAATAGTTTAGCTTCTACTTGATGACCGTAACATTTGAAAAGATAAAATAATTGCGTTATTATTAGAAGCAACAGCATGTTCCTTGTACAGCTTAAAAGCTAATTTTATTCAAAATCAACAACACTTGAAAATATTACTGAGCGCAAGTGCTATATTGTTGAAAAATTTAATGATACTTCAGCCAAATAAAACATTGAATCAAAAAATTTACCTTGCTGTACGGGAAAATATTTCTAACATAGTTTGTGCAACTCGAATGGATATATATTATATAACATTGTGTTGTGTAGCTCATACGCTGCGGGCTGACAATCTACGACAAAATTTTTTAGCAGGAATAGTACGTAGTTGATTATAGGATATGAGGATAGAAATAGATAGAGGATAGAAAATTTCCATTTCCAATCTAAATCAAATTGAAAGGGGAATTACAGAAAAAACAAATGGGATTTCCTAAAAGATACTATTATAGTGTTAATGTTAAATCTTAAACACTTATTTATTCATTCGTCAATTAATGACGATATTAAAAATGAAAATGGTTATGTAAATAAAAATCATTCCAAAGCGATAAAGAGCAAACTTGTTCTTTCATTTAATTAGCCTAATTCACAGTTTCACAGTTCAACCTTAACTTTTAAGTTAAATTTCAAATTTTCACGACTTAAAATCAACTTAGCTATGAGCTGAGGAGAAATTTTAAATTATTTAATAATTTAGCCCCTTGAAATAAAGCAGGAATAGCACTTTTGAAAAATTACAAGTATAAAAATAATGTGTTAAAATTTGCTGGTAATCGTTTCAAAATTCTCATAGTTACTGACCAAAAAGGATATAAAAATGACAAAATTAATAGTAAAAAAGGCCGGGGGGAGGGGCAAACTTATGTTTTGATTAAATAAATTTACATTTTTGATTTCATTTAAATAGACTTTTTTGAAAGAAAACTTGGGAAATTATTTGATTGACTTATTTCTAAATAATTTTATACAAAAATTTTACAAAATATAATTGAAAAGTTATTTTAAGTTATCAAAGAAACTTAACTCTTAAGTTGAAGCTTAAAGGGGACTATATTCACTCTAAATATCCAAATCGTCAAATGGCTCTCTCGTCCCATCTTAAATATATGAATATGACAATTTGTGAGCAAGCTTTTAAACATGTTTGAATTTGTACTCACAAATCGCTACACCTCCATAAACTTTACATGAGAAAAGAGAACCATTTGACGATTTGGAAATTTATAGTGAATTGACTCCTTAAAACTGTACTGTGAAACTGAGTGGTAAAAAACCATGACTATAAAGAAATTCCAATATTTACGACTATTGGTATTTTTTTACTGTAAAAAGTATTAAGATTAACCGTTTAAAAGCTTTTTATCAGCTCCATTGACAAGCGTTGCTAGCTAAAAGCTTGTTTTCTTTTTTAAGTTAAGATGGGTAGGTATAATATGAGAAGGGGCACAGCTTGAAAGTGCGAAAATCGAAAAAATTTACTGTTTTTCTGTTCTAATATTAAAAAATTAGTATATTCAGACAGAGTAAATATAAAATATTGAATACTAAATTCATGAATTTTTAGTTATTTTCCCCATTCCTCATGTAATGTGCTTAGTCTCGTTCTTAATCTCAGTCTTGGCTGATACTAAAAAAGAATTCTATTGTTATGTTTTTTAAATCAAAATTTTAACCAGTTAACTGTGTTGCGCAAAAGTGTTGACAAATTTGTGTCACGAAAATCACAATGACGTGTGTCATACTTTTAATTTTTCAATCATAACTTTTCATATTGAAATTTGAAAGTATTTTACCTTTTTCTACAAAAATTACAAGTTAAATAACTAATGGTAACTACTTTATATGCATGACGTATATAATTAGGTATTTTTGGTTTAATTTAATAAAACACTCAATTTTCGTTTAGTTTTTTATTAACAAAAATATGGAGTGTAACAAAACTGAAACTTACAACTAAATGCTGCACTTTTATACAAATCTAAATCTGGTTTTACTATTTATTTGTTTGTACAACTATTCTGTAATATTTATCCTTGATCCTTATTTTTGTGTCTTTAAATAATTTTAACATGATAATTTAAAATCCTTTATCCTTATGCATTTTATTATGTTTGCTTAAAACTATCCTTGAATTTTATATTTGAACAATTTTAACATGTTCCTAACTAATATTCATATTTACGTTAAAATACTTGATCCTTTTTAGTTTTATTGCTTACTATTTGTAAAAGTTATTTATTCTTGAATTTCGTATTTACACAGCTGTTATTTTATTTCCTTAAATTTATTGAATAGTTTTATTACTTATTTCCTTAAATTTATTGAATAGTTTTATTACATATTTCCTATATAATAACAAAATTTGCATTTTGGGTGGTCTCTTGAATGTTATTAGATGTAACAATATACACGTCACGACAAAATATTTTGTGACTTTTTCATAACGTATATACACATGAAACACAGTTAACTGGTTAATAATACTTTTTATAGATAAAATGAAATCAATTTTTTTCTGAAATTTTTACTCAAGAAAAAATTTATATATTTAGGGACTTAGATTTATATCTAAGGCAGGGATTTTAATAAGAATACAAAAAAAAAGTAGAAAATGTTGTACTTAATGTTAATTTTTCTTTTTCTTTTTGTTCTTATTGTTTTGTTTAAAATATGTACCATTTGTATGGAAAACAAAAACAAAAATAAGAACGAAACAAAATAGAAATTAATCTTTTCCAAAATGAGGAAAGGGTAAAAATTTTAATGATATCCAATTTTTAGTTGTTGCTTTCCTCTCTCTCTCTCTGTCGCTTCTCTATTCTAGTCTGCTCTTGAATTTTTTGTTATTGTTATTTCTCTTAAAAATATATTAAAAATTTTGTAGAAACACAATTTAAATTTATTCAGATCATAATATAAATTGTATTTGAAAACTTGTTCATATAAAAACGATTATTTTCTTTCTTTTTAATAGTATTTGTGACCCTTTTTAAAACAAAATACAATAAATTACCTATATATAAATTTCTATGCATTTATCTCTCATTTATATATATATATATATATATATATATATATATATATATATCTTTGGTGTGTATAAGTGTATATAAATTTTAGGTTTGAAGTTTTAGGTATGGAATTTTAGTTGTTGATCTCTCTTTCTTACCTTCCCTCCTGAACAGAAGGATTTTTCCTAGAAAAGACCAAAATTCAATGTAAACGATAAAGGTACAAAAATAAAGACAAGAACAGAAAAAAAAGAACAAAAACCAAAATAAATAAAAGAATAATAAATGGAACCTGTTCTGTACAGAACACATTTACAACAAGGAACTTCAATCAGAGCCTCTTTAAAATAATTTTTTGTGCCTATGCCTGTTTTTGGCATTGACTTGACCAGATGAGTTTTAAATTTTTTGTTTTTGATTTTTTTTTTTTCCTCTTCCTTGTTATTTTAATGACGTTATGTATTGAAATTTGACTCTAATAATATTCTAGTTCTATTCTATTCTATTAACAGTCAAATATTAAAATCTAAAACTATTTTAAGGATAAACTTTTGAGAGAATTAAGTTTGCAATAAGCAATTGTAGCGATTATTCAGGGATTATCTTCTTTTTTTGTTCTTTACTTTAAGACAATACAAAATCAGCTGATAAATTCTGCTCGCTCAAAGAGGCCATCAGCGATTTTTTCAAATTTTGATGAAATTTCCAAATAAAGTTTTTAGTTAAGAAACCTATTCTCAATTATTACACTATTTTTTGCATAATTATGCTCATAAATAATTATTTAGGGTGACTGAGCGTGGTTTAATAGTCATAATTTAATCTTCTCAATAGTTCTTCAAATTCCCAAAGGAACATGTTTAAAGTTTTACTCACAAATCATCATTTATATATATTTTATATGGGACAAGAGAGCCATTTGATGACTTGGAAAAAATAGTGAATAGTCCCTTTTAGACTTGAAGCCTAGCGCAGACCAAAGCGACGGCTGAAGTGATAAGATTTTGGGCCTTGAAGTAGTCGTTGATTCAACTATTTTTGCTGCTAGAGGTAAGGTGTATCTAAATCTGGTTCAAATTTCTTTTTTTTGAATATAGTTTATTTAGTTAAGTATTGTTGTCGCCGTGACTACTGCTACTATTCTATCTGTTTGGTCTGCGTTAGGCTTTAATCCATTATATTCTTCACTCATTTTGAATAATTAACGACAATATTAAAATTTTTTTTCTGCTTTATTTATTTACTTAAAAATAAATTCAAAATTTTCTTCTTATTTAATTTCAGATTAGGCACAGAAAAAAAAATTCATCGCAAATTTGTTTTAATCAAATTGAAACAATAATCTGGATGCATCTAAATATTGTATAAATTTTAATTGAAAGAAAAAAACAAAAAACAAAACAAAAATCAAAATGATAATAAAAATATCCAGAAGGCTAATACCAATACAATTAATAAATTTAGCTCAAAGTATGATATCATTGAAATTCAATTTACAAATTAAACATATGAATAAATAATAAGTGAAAACAAACAAAAAATTTAGTTGCCAAATAAATAATAATAAAATAATTATTTATCTTTAAAAATAATAATAAATAAATAATTAAACAAAAGGAAAAAAATAATGAAAATTATTAAATTTTTGGAATGTAAAAAATTTAAGTTTAGAAAATATAAATAAAACAACAACAAAAATAAAATAAAATGAATGAAGTGCAGTACAGAAATCTATTTTGAAATTTATAGATTTATAAAAATTAAATGATATCCTATATATAGATATATTAAAATAAAATCTATAATAAATGCTAAAACAATGCCACACAATAGTCATAATTCTCATTCCGGTCATACTGGATCATCTGGTGATGATTTGGGTAGTACCGATGAGGTGAAAATATTCAAAGATGAAGGTGATCGTGAAGATGAGAAAATCTCATCAGAAAATTTACTTGAAGAAAAATCTAGTTTAATTGATCTCACTGAAAGCGAGGTAAATTTTATTTATCTTTAGTTCCTTTTATGATTTTACTCGTATACTTAATAAGCTTTTCAGATATATTTTGATTTTAACCTGAAATAGCTTAAATAAAAATAATTTTTGGAATTTATTAATTGTATATGACATCGGTTGATAAGTTCTGAGGATTAATAATTTAAAGTTTAATACTATTCTCATTAAGGGGAGGAATAAGGGATAACATTTTTTACAAATTGCAGTTTTACTACATTGTTTTAGAACGTTGTGTCAAAATTTCAAGTCAATGAAGATAAATCTCTTTTGTTGTATTTACATTTGAATCTCTTTAACTTTTATTCTTTTTTCAGAGCTTAACACTTTGAACGTGTTTTGTACAAAAGGACGTTTTAAAAGTCCTTGATCATTGGGCAATCAAAAACTTTTCTACATACATATAAAATATCTTCCTTCAAAGTTTTTTACATTATTTAAAGTGTTTTAAACACACACAATAGTTGTATTTTTGAAAGTGTGTTGTACATTTTTGCACAGTACCTGAACATAATATCAGCAGCTGTTCTACCAACATTTCCATAATTTTTTTTATGTGTAAACTAATGCCACCAAAGGTCCTTCTTATTTTGTGTGCTGATCTATAATTCAATTCTGGCGACTTTCCATTTATTTGGATATGCAATGTTGCAAATGTGGGGGAAATTCGAAGTTTAATTTTATTTTTTATGATAAAAATTATTGGCAATTTATTATATTAAAAATATTAATCACCATCACTGTCGATATTTGTTTACATTCTTCACATAGAGTCAAGGAACAGAATCTCATAAGTAACTCACTCAATGTCTTCCTTATGTCTTATTGACCGATGTTTAAATTAATTTTAAAAATATTTATAATAAATTTTTAAAAATTTATTTTTTTACTTTACAAATTGCTTAGGAGAAAAGCGGGAAAAGCGTTTCAAGGCAAGATCATAGTCCAGTTTTTGGTGAGTAAAAATTTGCTTTACTTTATAATTATGTACAATATATATCTGCTATATTTTTGATCTAATGATTTTCGCATCCTAAAATCATTCTTAACAACTAGATATCCCGAAGTTTCATTGTAATTTTAAGGCTGTAAAAATTTCCTGTTTACAAATTCATTTAAAGATTTATTAAAAATATAGAAATTCGGTAGACAAATACTTTTGTATCAAAATCTAACAAAAAAGTAAAGATTTTATTCCAAAATTTTTGCAATATGCTGAAAGGGAAACAACACCAAATTGTAGTTCAAATTATATTTTATTTTTGATATTTGTATCTGATTTTATCCTTAAAATCATAAAAGATCCAAATTTAAATGGCTTTTATTATATAAACCGCAAGAGTTAATCAAAAAATGAGGTGACTTTTTATTTTTATCAAAAAATAGTTATTTATTCGTCAATATCTATTTCGTCCCCTTCAAAGAAATCCTCCAGAGAAATCCATTTGTGCCAGTACTTTTTCCAATTCTCAAAGTACTTCTGTTATAGCTTTGAGTCTTTATCTTTTCAATCGTAGCAAAACATCAGAAATAAAGTTGAAGAAGTTCAAGTCATTTAAATTATGACTTTTTAAAATCTCAAAAAATAAATATTTTTTTATTTTATACAAAAATAATTAACCTCGTGCATTGTATGTGGCAAACGCCATCTAATTGACGGCTTTGATTTTGTTCTAGTGTTAAGCAAAAACTAAAAATTTTGTTTTTTCGTGCTATTTTAAATGTTATTTAAAATTAATATAAAATTTACTTAATTTAATTTGAAATATTTTGTTATCAATTAGTTTTTTCGCTATGCGGTAACATCAAAGACAAATTTTACATCAATTTTAGTATTACTAACAATTGTGTAAACTTTGCAAAAAAAATTATCTTATGATATGTTATAGAAGTTTGTGTAAATATCAAGGATAGATAAATGTCTTTTAATATATTCTAGCATAATTAATGGAGTAGATATTTAATAAAATCGAAAACAAAAATATCATTTCTTGTATAGTAACTTATTTAATTGTTTCCTTTGGGTTTCACTTCTAGTTTTAGTCTTAATATTTCTATCCAAATTTACGATGTAGAAGATATTTCTGTCCAATTTTAACCGTTTTACGATACTATGCGATTAGAAAAATTCTCCTAAAATTATATAAATTGAACTAAGAGAAATATCGTTGATTAAAAGCAAAGAAAATAAAAAGTTAAAATATTTAATAATGAATTAAATATATATTCTATAAGTTGAAATTGCTTCGCCTTTGAGAACAGTTTAAGACTGGTGTCCTCATGGAAGCGATTAGTGACTTTTTTCATTTTTATGGGATTTATCAACACTTGTCGCTCAAATGTGAGAGGCATTGATTAGCGTAGGGCGTAGGAGTAGGGTATTTTATTGTTTTTTTGCCAATTTTTTTTTATTTTTTTAAATTAATGCTTAGCATCTAAAAAATATTATGTCATTATGTATTCGATCGGAGTAAAATTACCGAAGTTATGACCATTTGAACATCCTTTGCTCTAGAGCAGACAGTGAGTGAGCAAAACTTTAAAGCATTTTTCTGAGATTCGTTATTTTCGAAGTCGGTGTTCATGATAACTCCAAATCCACTAAAGCGATCGTTTTGAAATTTTGCACACTAATTTTTGACATAATTTTCCAGGTAATATCGAGAACTTTTTTTTTTTTTTTTGAAAAAATTATTAATTTTATAAGAACAAATAGGTCGATTTTTTAAGCGAAAATCGATATTTTGACTTCTAAAGACTACCAAAAATATACAAATTTAAAAAAACAAAAACCCCTCGATGTTACCTCGAAAAACATCTCCTTTAATAAATAGCTTTTGATTTTTTAGTTTTAGATGATTCTGTTGCGAGTTGTGTTGAACACCGTAAAACCATTTTTCTGCAAGGCACTTCAAGACATTCACTGTCACTCACTCACTTATTAATATTTTGAAATTTAAAATTTAAAAAAATATTATTCAAATATTGTGTTATTATATAAAAATTAAAAATATAAACTAGAACTACCTTTATTGCCAAAAAAAATTCTTGAAAACATGCCTTTTTTTTTAAGCGAATTAACCGAACTCCCCCCTTAAAGTCGTTTCGATAAAGACCATAAACCTAACTAAAATGTCTTGGAAAAAATTTCATCTGTAAATTAGTAAACTGAGTCAACTGATGGCTACTTTCTGCATGCCGCATTAAAAAATAATTCACAAGTGAATTTTTCACTATGATTTCCGTATAAATTTATGCATGATAAACTCACTGATGAGTAATTGCCCCACTTGGTATCCCAAGTGTGCTTATCGAGTAGCAGAACAGATCTGCAAGTTAAAGTTAATGTTCGATTAGCAGATTATAAAAAATGAAAACTATTTGATTAAATTTCTAATACACTTTGAAAAATATCGAAGTTAAGTTGGCATCAAGCCAAACATTCGTACTGTACAGACTTGAGAAATTGTTAATAGCCTTTTGAGTTTATTCTAATGTAATTAACCGCCCATCGATTTGAAAAATATATAATGTTAGTTTGTAGTGCAATTAAGAATTTTACAAAGGGAAATCAATACTTATAAATTTTACAATCAATAAAGAAATAACTGCAACTATAAGACAAAGCGAAAATTATTAAAGATCTAGATATTAGGTAACATTTTAAGCAGATAGATACAATATGAATCTGGTTTTATGTTTATTTTGCGACAGTTCCAATACATTGCTACTTGAAAAGAAAGCTGTGCTTCTTAAAGCGATAAATATATACTTATAAACCAAAAAACGTTCTTAAAATGTCAAAAGTTTAAAAAGTATATAAATTCCACGTGAGATCAATCTTCCAGAAGCTGCATTTCATTTTGATCTTGATCTTTCTAATACCCATTCTGTAATAATGAGTATAAGCTTCGGTGGAGAATGGGTATAAGGTAGAGACCCTAGATCAGGGATGGGCCAACTCCGGCCCGCCGGAAGGTTTTATGTGGCCCACGGATAGATTTTTAATTTGCCGGTCCGGCGGAAATTAAAAGAAATACGATTTATATATTATATGTATATCCATCTCCTTTTCTACTTTGTTTAAATATTATTTTTTTTTTTCCTTATTTTTTTTTTTCAAAGGACTGATGGTATTTTTACTTTCTTTATTTTTGTGCTACAAAAAATAAATCCACGGATATAGCACGTACAGACAGCTTCCAAGCTTGAAAAATTGCATTTTGAGTTCGAACGCATATTTCAAGATTTCAGTGCCATTCAAACAGAATTGGATATTCTTACCATGCCTTTCAACGTAAATTGTGAAGTAGTGAAGTCAGATTTGCAGCTTGAATTAATTAACTTCCCCTCTAACAATCATTTCAAGCAGCTGTTTCTAAATATGCCAAAGTTAGAGTTTTACAAATCATTATCGAAAGTAAGTTTCCCAAATTTAATATCTCACGCCCAGAAAATAAGTGCTATGTTCGCTTCATCTTATATATATATGTGAACAAGTGTTTTCAACTATGAACCTTAGAAAGAATAATTTCAGAAGTGTTGACAGATGAGCCTTTAGCCCCATTCCTTAAAATCAGTACATCTCACTTCGAAACTCAATATAAGGAACTTTTAAAAATGAAATGGCAATTTCATTCATCTCATTAACATATTTAAAATGTAATACCAGTATATTGTTCTTAAAATTTTAGAAAAATTTATCTTGGCCCGCCAACCCTTTAATTTTCGATTTTTGGCCCGCGACAGAAAAAGTTTGCCCATCCCTGCCCTAGATATTTTTTGCTAATTTAAAATTTAATTAATTATTAAGAAAAATAAATAATTTATTTTTTATTAAAAATCTTGATACTAATTTTAAAGTCAGTGAAACTGATTTAATCTGTTCCAGAATGCAAGATTATTTTAGGTCAAAAAATATTTTAAATTCATAAAATAAAATTATTTCTTGCGATCTATTTTAATTGGTAATAATTAATGAGATTTTTTTCATAAAAAAAATCATCCCCCATATAAATAATCTGGAAAAGCTGTACTCATTTTTAAAAAAATCTAACCATTTATATATTCGAAATATCCACAATAAATTTATTAGCATTTATCTAAAAACACTAACACATTGGCCAATAAATCTTGAGGCTAAAGCAAAAATTAATAGGCGTCTCTGTGTTCACGATGGGGTATTGTTTACAGCGGTGACTGCTACTTTGCACAAAAATAAAATATTAGCATCGTGTCACACAAGTTGTTGATCTCCGAGCAATCGGATACATAACGAATGGATAACACACATAACTAATGAAGTTATAAGAATCAAAAGAGAAATTTGAAATTCACATTGGTCGATTTCCAAGACTGATGTCCAAAATTATAATTTTTTAGATTATACTTTAAGAATAAAGATTTAAATTTATTCCAATGCTCGTCTCTAACTTTTCTAAATAACCAAAAAACAAAAAAACTTTGATTGTATTCAAAAAGCTCCATTAACAGCTCTCAATCATCGATTTGTTGTTGTTTTTGCTTAACTGTAAGCAAATGTGACACACATTTTAAAAAACTGTTTCTTCATTGACAAATTTTTATTTAAAATGATGTTTTAATTGCCTTTTGGCATCTTTTAACTTCACTTTACAATCGTCAATAATAATTTTGTCGACGTTTTTTCGTTATAATCACTTCATTTGAATGGCCAAAGTGTTTCTCATTATGGTTTCTTACATGGCCATGTCAGCAAACCAACTACTTACCATAATTATTTCCAATAGAGAATATGTCAATACAATTAGGTTAAATTTTATTGATAATTTTGTAAATAAGCAATTGTAAATCAATTCATGAAATTGTTTTGAAAAAAAAAAAAAAACCAAAGTACTAGTGAAACTAATTTATTACTGTAAATTTCTAAACGACGACCATCAGATTTTCAGAAAGTTTTTATATATTTCATTAAAAGGCTCTGGTACTTCTTTCAAAGAATGTAGGTTTTTGATTTATTTTCTAAATAAAATGAATAGCCTTTGAAAGAGAATTAAATAAAAAAAAAGTATAGCTATTAAGTCTACTTAAAGATTGACAACTTTTATAATTAACAATTATAAAAATTAAAGATTTTGAGTAAAAAAGAATTTAAAAATATTTCTCCTTAAATCAGTGACTTGAATAATTCTAATGAACAAAGAAACTATATTTCTCCTATTGCTGCTATTGCTTTTTCCTTTTTCATTTTTTTTTTCTGCTGTCAGTTTCTCAAAAATAAATTTATCTTATCCAAATAATAATAATAAAAAAATGTAGAAATAGAAAAAACAAAGCCCATTATTTATATTTTTCCAAATTCTCAAAAGCTGGTAAAGTGATTTTGTTTTCTTCCAAAAATTGTTTAAAGGTAGGGTGTTTTTTTTTGTTTTTTGTTATGTTTTTGTTTACTTGTTGAGTATAATAAATTTAAGCTAACTATGGAGGAGATATGTACAATATATGCTGAAATAATATTGAAAAACCAATAGAGAGCCTTACAAATTATTATTCCACTTCTAAAACTAGACACACAGGTTGAGGAAGAACAAGAACAAAACAAAAAAAAACATGAAAACCAAGTCCCAAATATATTACAAACAACAAAAAAATGCTAAAGGTAAAAATATATGATTTTACATTTCTCATTTGAAAAAGGACACTCAAATTAAAAGGTAATAGAAAATAGGTAACAAAATTTTATATACATGTATATATATGTATATATATACTTTCCACCGCAAGGACAACACGTCAAATATTATGCTAGAAATGACAAATTTATTGTAAGTCAACAAAACAAAAATGTTTCTTTAAAGTGAGACATGACTTCTTCATGCCTAAAATGATCTTGACAATATGTATGTCTGTATGTGTACAGTTATGGTTTTTTTTTTGTACCTGAAAGATCATAAGATTTTAAACATATAAGTATAACATAAAAAAAAGAAGAAATTCTTCCATGGATGTTCGTTTCCAAAAAATGAAAACAACAATAAGACCACATCAGGAAAGGCGTAAATACTTGTAAGCTAAAAGCATTCATATGCCATCGCAATGCAGTGTCCTAAACATATATATATATATAAGTACCTGTGTATGTATATTTTTATGTATATTTATATATATATATAATAAATAAAAAAGGTCAGTAAGAGGTGGTTGACTAAATCTGACCCAAACAGAGTAGCCACGAAAAAATATTTTCCTTGGAATTAGATGTGTGTGGTGCTCTTGTCTCTTAGTGTTGTATTATACCCGATTTTAGCTTGGCCATGTATTTTTTTTTATTTAGTAGTAGAGTTTTTTTTTTGTTTTTGATTTTTGTGTTTGTTTTTATTTTCTGTTTTCCTTTAGTTTATTTGTTCATTTTGTATCTTACACACAAGGCAAACAAAAACCCATCAAATCGTTTTGATAGTGATATATTATTATGGAATTTTGGGATTCTAACAAGGTAAAAAAAAATAAAATAAAAAAAACACACACAAAAAATTATTGCAATTCAAAATGGATGCCATATATATTCTTAAGTATCTTCTCTTCCTAGAATGATGTTTAATTTATTTTTGTTGCTGTTGTAAACATCTAACAAATAGTCAGTAACAAATGTTTTAATGATCAACAATTTTTTTGTTTGTTTTTTTTTTGGAACAATAAAACCGAAAATCTTTCAAACTAATTACTTCCGATTTAACTAGGTTTAACTAGCCACCAGATGGTATTTATATGGTATTGGATAAATTTTTTTAATCCTATTATTATTTTCTTATGAAAAATTCCAAATATTTTCCATTATAAAAAAATTAATAATAACTTAAGTGGGGGTAGACGGTAGTAATATAAAATTCCTACATAATTATATATGTATGTATATATATGTACACGTCAAACACAGTTAACTGGTTAAGCACATCGCTCAAAAATTTCAAAGCACTATTCTAGGACGTTTATAGTAGACTATAGAATCACGGTCGTGTTTCTAATTAAAATAAATTATGAGCTAATATACTATATACATCGCGACGTTTGATTAATAAACGCAAATAACTAGACTCAAAAAATCTAGTTCTTTGTCTGTTTGACTAGGCTTTAATGGTTTAAAGCGTGACAAAAAACACCCTCTAGGAACATATCGTTGCATAAGGTATTTTCATATCCAAAAACGAAGTCTTTTAATATAACAGTTAATTATTACTAAATGTAAATAATATTAACAAAAATCACAGCCAAAATTTAAATCGTCAGCTTACTTCCATACATTTATTTAGTACTTTATTGATGAACAAAAATAAACACCTAAAACTGACCACAAAAACTGATCCCAAATCGGGGCGTTACACCTTATCCAATAACTTTGATTGACTGATCTGAAAGTGATGATGCTTTAGGGTAGAAGATTTTTCTTAAATTGAAGTGGTCATCACTCAAACTTCAAACGCTATTTTGAGGCTAAAAATAAGCCGATGTACACAACCGGTGTAGAAAATTTTGGATAAGTGTTGAAACAAATGTGGAAGAAGATTTTTTGAACAAAATATTGTACTTTTCGTACAATATTTTGAACTTTGTTCTAATGTATAGGTCTACATAATAATTCCAAATTCATTTATTTATTTATTTTATTTATTTGTATTGAAAAATTTAGGAAACTTTTATGCTTAGGAATTCTAGATACTTCAATATAAGTTCGGTTAATAAAGTCTGAAGAATTCTGTGTCGGTTCTCATTTTGTAAAGAATGAAAACATCCAGCTTCAACTAATTAAAATAAAAATTAAATGCCATCCACCAGATAATAAACTTACGATTTTTTTTTTTAATATCCATTTTACTACAATCTTAATCTTAAATCTAATTAATTTATTAGTATTATTGATTTTAGTTATATATTACTTAAGTTATTATTTACATGTGTGGGAATTCTGGTCCTGTGATCAGTTCCCTATGTTGTTATTATTACGTGTTATTAATATGCTAATTCATGTGGCTTGGTGCGTTGAAGTCTTCTCAGTTGACCAGTTGTATCAAGTAATTTGATTGCTTCTAAGTTGGTGTGGTATAGACCCAGTCTTCAACCCATTTAATTTTTAGGTCTTGATGGAGTTCTTTGTTTGCTATGAATCTGTAGGCGTTCATAATCAGTCTCAAGAACTTGTTTGGACATTTTTGGATGATTTCCCTGTTTGACTTGTGTGCAATTCCCCATATCTGAATACCGTAAGTCCAGATTGGTTTGATTATTGACAGGTAAAAGAGCCTTTTGTTCTTTAGTTTTAGTTGGGAATGTTTCCCAATTAGCCAGTATAATTTGCGTGTTTGTTGTTTAATGTGATTTGCTTTCTGCCTCACGTGGTGTTTATAATTAAGTCTAGAGTCTAAGTGGAGGCCCAAGTATCTAGCTGATTCGGCTTGTGGGACGCGTTCACCGTCAAGATATACATTGAGATTGTCATTTTTTCTCCTCAGCGTATATGTCACTTGGACTGATTTGGCTCTGCTGAGCTTTAACTTCCAGTCAGTGGTCCATTTGTTGACGCTGTTTAAGGCTCGTTGCAGTTTTTCCACCGCTTTGTTCTGCGACTCATCACTCGCTAGGATCACTGTGTCATCTGCAAATGTGCCAATTAATGTATCTTCTGTAGTAGGTATATCTGCTGTGTATAGGAGGTAATAGTGGTCCTAGTACACTAACCTGAGGAATTCCTGCTTTCATTGTATAGATGTTTGACATAGCCTCTTCGTTTATTACCCTATATTTGCGGTTTGTGATGTAGGATTCAAGTATTGTAGTTTGCACAGATTCCCTGGCAAATGCATGCTGATCTTATGTATCAGTCCTTTATGCCATACTCGATCAAATGCTTGTGAAATGTCTAAGAATACTTCGGTGCAGTATTTTTTTTCCTCAAATGCTTGTTCGATTATACTTGTGACTCTATGAACGTGATCAATGGTTGAGTGGTTACTTCTAAATCCGAATTTGAAGTCAGGAATGCTTATGTACAGCTTAAGTCGTTTTATTAGCAGTTTTTCGAATAGTTTTGCGATTGTTGGTAGAAGAGAGATTGGTCTATATGAGCAGATGTCCTCAGTTGACTTATCAGGTTTTTGTATCATAATTATCTGGGCTTTTTTGAAGCTGTCCGGCACGTATCGCAGTCTTATGCATGCGTTGTAGATAAATGTGAGCAGTGTAATTGCTTTTGCAGGTAATTCTTTTAGTAGCCTGGGAGATATATCGTCAACTCCAGGTGCTTTTTTAATATTGAGATTGTTATCTATCTCAAGAGCTATTTCTGTGGCTGATATTTTTTTGACGGTTGGTATATTGGGGTAGTGTTAATACTAGAGTGTATGTCATGTGGTGTAAATACTGTTGTCAGATATTTTGCAAATAGCACCGCTTTTTCATTGTCATTGCAGACCAATTTTCCTTGCTGATTCCTCAGTGGAGGTATTCTCCGTAGTGGGCGTTAGAGTTTTCGTGTAGCTTTCCATAAGGTGTATTCCTTGTCTTTGTCTGGACGTATGTTTTTAAGGTAGTTGTCGAAGCATTCCATTTTATACTTTTTTAAGAGCAAGTTCACCTTATTGCTAATGCGATTGAATATTGTTTTATCGTTAGGGTTTCTAGTGGTATGCCACACTCTGCGCGCCCTTCTTCTTTCCTTTATGTTCTCTCGTATATCCATTTACAACTTGCATACTTATTTGAAGATTTTTGTTATTGATTTGCGTTATTTTGAAAAATGAGCCAATCAAGTGGTTTAAATATTAAAATTTCACTGTATTTTCCTTAAAGAGGTCATTCTTTTAATGACTGCGACAGAGACTTTGCAACAGTCAAGAGAAAAATCAGAAAAGTAGATCGCTTATTTACTCACCAGCAATATATAGCAGCACAAAGAACCAGAAGTTCAATGTAAAAAGTATTACATATTCTGACATAATAGACTTTAAAACATGGTCAAAAGATAACTTTAAGGAAAAACCATTGTCAGAAAGATCTTACGGCAAAAATGTTCCTAAAATAGATAAAGTTTATTTTCAAGTGTCGGTTTATTTTGAGTTCAACTTTTACCCTGATAAGCCAGGACAAGTTTTATGCCGTCCTTTCTGGGAATGAGATAAACAACGAAGGGTTTGCTTTGTCAAAAACCAAAAGTTGAAAATTCTCACTATTCGAGATTTTCCAGCTTACACTTCAAAATAACCAATTAATCCCTTAAAACTAGAGGGATCCGGAAATGCTAAAAAAATATATACCAACAGAGTTTAAAAGTTTTTACGGAAGATTTCTGCAGTGGCCAACAGCAACAGCAGTATCTGAGATAGACAGCGAAGAATATTTTTAGCAAAAAATGTAAATTTTAAAATATTTTTAATGTAAAAAAAATTAATAATGCTCGTTGATAAAAAAACTTTCTGTAATTATTTCGTTTTTATTACATGAACCACTTAAAATCTTACATAAATTTCGAAAAGGGCTCATCTCGGGAAATTATAACAGCCATTTTCTCCGACATCAGCATATTAAAGGACACCAATTTCATATGTCATGATGCAATATAATACTAAGTAGTTTCAAGAAAAAAAATCACTCCTACCTTAAACGGTTTGAAAAATGTTCAGTTTTTTATGTCTCCTGTAAAATTTCAAAAATAAGAGATGAGCCCTTTTCGAAATTCACGATTCAATCCATTTAATAAGTATTAATTTGGCGTGTAAACATTTTTTGTGTTACCATGAAACCATTCCTAAATCGGTTGTCATGTTTGATACAATGAACGGGCACCTTTCATGAATTGAAATTTTAAACCTCCTTTTATCCTCTTTGATCTGCTTACTGATGAGGTTCCACTCCCTCTTTTACGCTTATGTCAAAAATTTAGCCTCCTTTCAATCTCTTGAGCCGATATATGTATTTTCCGTAGCGGCCTATGTAGCAGCGAAATCGTTTTGTCTGCGCGAGGCTATAACCTAACCACTAGCTCCTTAACAACTAATTAATTATTAATTTGTAACAAAATTGTATTAATTTATACTAAATATCTTTGATTAATTTTAATTTTAGAAATAGAAAATAACTTCATTTTTAAAATTCAATTAAAAAACTGTCACTTTCCGTTTTTACACGAATATAATATTACAATACACGAGAGTGTTTGTATTCAAAGAATACAAAAATTCACTAAAGTTAAATTTCCTTTGGGCCTCCATAAACTCCAATATGTGAAAGCGCTGGCATTAAGGATGTCATTCAGAACAAATGGACGTTCTAAATATACCAAAGTATAGAATACCCAAAATTCACAGTTTTCGGGTCAAAGAAGCTAAAAGGAAGCTGAGAAATTTCAAACTGTTGCTCAAATAGCGATCCAAAATACATATATATTTTGCTAATATGCAAAAAACAAAGTGTTTAATAGACGAAATTAAGAAAACAGTGTTTTTCTTTCATTCCAAAATCTCACAACATAAAAATAAATAATTTAAGAATTTTTACTTTTGTTTTATTTTACTTTATATTTCCTTTTATGTGTTATATCGAATAAGATAAGTGGGTATCTCCCTAAATTTTCAATAACTTGAAAAAACATTCTTTTTAGTTAAAGTACTAACAAAGTACATTTATAGCCATTCTCCACTACTGGCTACAACACATTTTACCATATTGAGATTGTTTCTGTTTATTCTTTCTATCTCCCTTTTTCACTTTTCCTTGCGATATAATATATGCTTCTGATTTAATTGAAAAACAAAACGAAATAAATAAAGACAAAACAATAACAACAGCAAACGATGTACTCGCGTTAAAATGTTCATCAATTGCTGATGGTAGTGAGCATATGATTTCTCTTTTCTTTTTTTCTTTTTTTTTTTTTTGTAAAGATCACATTTTGGTACACTTTTCATAAGGAATACCTGAAAAAGATGTATTCTTCTGATTAAGATGATCGAAAACTAAACACAAAAAAAAGGTGAAAGAAACTTGATAGTAAAAAGAAAAGAAGATAAATCATAAAATGATAAAAAACAAAAAAATATTATATAAAATATTTTGTTAGAAGTTAAAAAAAAACAATTTTATTTTATTTTTAAAAAAGCTAAAAAAAACCTTATTACAATAACAACTAAAAGCAAAATAGAAGTAATGAGAAAAATTAGAATTATTAAACCACAATCCCCGGAGTTTAAAGAAAGAATCAGCAGCAGGTTTAAAGAGTAATCATTAAAAATAAATAAATAAATACCAAAAAAAAAGAAAGGAGTTTAAAATCAAATTTACAAAAAGGAGCCAGGCTTTTATTAGATCTTGTTTTTGTGGCTCAGTATTTTTTGTTTCTGTTTTTTTTTTTATATTTTTTCATTTTAAATAATATAATATTCTGGCTTGTTGTTTTATTATTTTTATTTTTTGTTTTTTATTCCACCTATGCCTGTAAACTTGGTGTTCAAATCCATGAAAGTGTATTGTACGTTTTTTTTATTTTAGATTTTACTTTTTTGTTTTGTTGTTTTTTTAACAGAAGACATCGTTAGGCTGTAGTTAACCTCGTCTGGCATATCAACTATGAGCAAAAGAGCATAAGGAGTACAAAAAAAAAAAAAGAAGGCATTTTTTTTTGTTTTTTAAGGTAGTGCGGCACGGCATCGTTATGCTAACAAGGAAAAAACTCGTTTTCGTCTCATCTTATATATATATATATATAATTCCTGTATTTTATTATCATCAATTTTAAATATTCTCATCTCTTTCCTTCCAAGTTTTTCAATTTCATTGATATATATATATTTATATGCATGCTTGTATATAACTTCCTTACTTGGGATAGTTTTTCAATTTTTGTTTGTTTATGTTTTGGTTATTTTTTTTTTGTTAAAATTCTGTCTCTGACTTGTCGTGTTTTCGTTTCTCGTTTCTTTGTAGTTTTTAAATCGATTTTGTTCTTTTTTTAATTTGTTGTCTATTTAAATTCAACAGAAATTCCAAAGAATAAAAAAGGGAACAACAAAGATTCTGATATATTTTAGTTTTATTTATTTTTTTAAAATAATATTTTAGTTTTGGTGTTAACTGGGTTTTTGTTTTGTTGTTTTTTTTTTTGTTATATATTATTATTTGATGTGGTGGAAAAAGGCTTGTTAGATTGATTGAAAGAAAAATAAAAGATGAAACTGAAAATAAAATAATGAAGGTGAAGATTGTGTGGTTGGCTTTTATTTAGTTTCTTTTTTTTTTTTTTAAAAAATCGGGTTAGGTGAGAGAAGAGTAGAAAATCTATCTAGAAATTATATATTGATTCAATATAGTGACGAGGTGTTAATGTGTTTCTTCATCCTGTGTTTTAGGGGAATTTATGGAATTGAAAGTTGAAAAATTTTGAGCTTTTATTTTTTTTTTTGTGTTTTTTTTTAGCTTGTTTATTTTTTAAAAGGTTTGCTAAAAATAGGACTAAAGAGTTGTTATTTATTTATTTTTTTGTTTCTTTTTAATATACATAAAATATGATTTTGTATTTAAGATGAACGACTATTAATGGATTAGTGATATTATAATATTTTTTCTTAATACTATATCAAAATTAAATTATTTAAAAAAAAAGTAAACATAGTTTTTGTTACTTATTTGTTTCGATTATTCGAGGGACTACTAGAAGATTGATATTCTTTAACCAGGTAACTATCGAATTTAGTTTTGAAAACCCCTCACAGTGTGCGGAATTAAAATCAAGCGATGACGTGTATACCCGACGAATGCAGGACAAAATGGTCCTATTCCAAATTTTATGAAAAGCAAAGAACTACACTTTTTTTATTTAAGAGAAGCGTAACAATTTATTTATGTAAAAGTTATTGTTATGTTAACTTAAAAATTCTCAAATAATAATTAAATAGTTTTCATAGTCAATGGTAATGACGACGTGTATACAACTGCTTAAATATTGTTGAGATAATATGTATATTAAATATCAATAATACAGTAAAACGTTCTTTAATCCTTTCGCACCGATTGCCGCATATATGCGGCATCCACTCAATGACCTATGGTGACGGGCCCGCGCATACGGCGGGCATTGAATTGACGTATATACAAATGCCATTTATATCTGATGGCAACATTTTTCATTACCGGCAGAACATTTTTTTGTTGATTTTATTGACATATTGGATTAATCATTTCATTGGATAAGCATTTCCTTGTTAAAACCACTTCCAAAAGTATTACGCAATTAATTGCAAACATAAAGAGGATCATTATACCAGACATTCTATTGAATCGATTCGATAATAATAGATAGATTTTCCATATTTGGTTTTTGCAAGAATTAGAAATAAAAATCGGCTTTGAAAATTTGTAACTTTTAAAAATTTGAATTTTCATGCGAACTGTGCATATTTGCGGAGTGAGTTTCCGTTCGGTGACTGTACTTCAGCGGATTAAGCTGCCGTAGCGAAAGGGCTAAATCTGTTCCTTTGCACTATACATATGCACGATGTAAGTGTTTGAATTATGAATTATAGTAAATCAAATCAATAAATTCGGTGTAGCATTTTTATATAATTTTATTGCGAAAGTTTTAATTTGTTTCACTTTTATCCTTAATTAACCTAAAAGTTTTTATAGTACTTATACCAAGGTAAAATAGTTGACAGACGCATGAATTTTAAAAGACTTTTTAATCTCGTCCCCCGTATTAACCCTTTTGTTACGGCAGTCTACACCGCAAAGTTACATCACTGAATGGTGCACCGGATCACGAAGAAGTGTACACATTGTATGTCGGTAAACTGAGGTTCGGACTTTCTTATTTAAGTGTTAAATAACAATATATTTAAAGATTTTGGAAATACTATAAATAAAAGTGCAACTCAGAATAATTTAATTCACTATGATTAATTTTTAAACAAGGGTCGACACATAAACCCAAAATATTTCACTCCTAAATACGGCTGCCGCCAAATTGTGGCGTCAGTAACGAAAGGGTTAAATGTGATGCATTACCCGATATCGCCTGGAAGTTATGAATTGACATTAATCGGTGTCTTTTCACATTGCATCGTTCACGTAACAGACAAAGAACTTAGATTTTTTAATCGAGTTTTTGTTCTGGCCAATTAAATGAATAACTGTGTATGTAGGTATATTACATGTATTTCTTAGTCTTGACAATTAAAATCCAATATATTAAAAAACTTATTTAACTATACTTATTTACAATAGTGTTTGATTGAAAAATATATATTCTAATAAATTGTATTCCTTCAACACCAAAAAAACAAGAAAATAGTTAAATATTCAGTCAGCTGATTATGTAAAAAATCACTTTCTGTGTATTATTGTTTTAACTAGTAATTTGCGATGTGTTTTTGTAGTCTGAATTTTCGGAGTTTTCCCCTTGCTTGTTATCTCTGCTGGCCAGCTGGCCAGCTGTGTAAGCATGCCATTTTTGTAAAAATTACTAGATTTTCTATGTATCATGACTGTATCAAGAATTCGAGTTTTTGAAAAAATACCAGATTTCAAAGATGTAGGTTTTTTTTGCCGCTTTTGACTAAATAGTAGGAAAGAATTTTCATCCCTGGGTATTAGCACAATATCTCATTAATCTGTTAGTATCGCCTTTACTTTTGTTTAATGCCTCTTTCTTACTTATTTTCTAATTATGTATATGTACGTCGGCTCTATGAAGCCTGCATACATATCTTCTTTTTTTTTTTACATTGTGCTAATACTGGGATATAATGCACAAGTGTAATTGACGATGAACATATCGCTCTTTAACTTTTTTAAATTAATACAAATAAACTATTTTAGTTTGCATGAATTAACTGCAAAAATGGGAAAGACCTTCTACAAATATCTCTTTAAATAGATTTTTTTTATGTGTATATATCTGTAAGACATGGAAAATCAATTTAAATTCTTATTTTGTATCGTCATATTTCATTCATAGATTCTTCTTGTTCAATTAATTCAAAACGTCTAGATTTTTGAAACTGAATAATTATTCCCACAAGACTGTAGTGGCGGTATTTGCTGTAGTTTTTTTGTTTTAAATTTCAATAAGTGTGTTTGTATTGTGTTGTGTTGACGTATACCTCGATTTTTATATAAATAAAAAATTCTTAAAACAATAAACATCAAAAAAAGAAATGAAAACGAAAATTAGGTATTTTATTTTGCTTATTTTTGTGTTGATCATTGAACCTCAGTCTTTTTTATTAGAATTTTTTTTTAGCATCAACTTCCTCAACATCGATGACAACAACATGGTTTCCATCATACAATTGCATGTTTTTTATAGAAATTTTAAATAAAACTACCTTTGCAATGTGAGATTGATACTACCCAGCGAATATAGTACGTGTTATATTTTTTTTGCATAATTTGTTCTATGAACATAGCCCAATATATTTTAGAAGTGAGCTTTCGGAAGTATTTCACTAATAATTTAGATTCCAGTGGTAACGCTCTTAGAAACAACCAAGTTTTGGTTTAAACAACTTATTACATAGAATATTAAAGTTTTCCTATAGCTTAGAGAGTCATGAAGCATGCAAAATTCGTTTATCAATCGAAAGTAACACAACTGTTTGGTGATGTAAATATTAATTTATCTTTATCTTTTTTTTATATTTGAAATATAATCAGTATAAGAAATCGGTACGAATGCAATCCTAATTCTTGTTTTAATATATATCTAAATGGGTTTTTGCACTCCAGAAAAATTAGTGTCAAAGAAATTCGTGTAATAGTGCGTTTTCACTGAACCTAGTTTTTAGTATTTAATACTATTTGTTAGAATTTGTATGGGAGATCTCTAGTCTTTTTCTCAAAAGAACTAGTATAAATCTAGTTCTTTTATTTAGTTCTTTGCTCAAGTACTAGACAAATTCATGGCAGTACGGAGGGAAATTTTGAGTAATTTTTTCGGATTCTCTCTTTCGGCAATAGTTTGACAGCTGTGGAAGTTATGTTAAGTCATGAATTTCACATGGATTCGAAAATTTTGAGACTAAATTTTATTAAGAATAAAAGGTGTAATATTATTTTCTGTAATTTATTTTTTATTTTAAACTTTTTCTATTTGTATTGTGAATATATTATAAGTCAGTATTTTCGAAATTTTTCATACGCATCAACGTACCTGCTGGCAACTTATTCCATTTTATTATTTTGCTAATAATTACTAGTAACATTTTTTTCTTTATATTATATCTGCGCTACCAGAAAAAAACTTTGGCCCTTGAGATGAGACCGAAAATAACGTTAATTTTGAAAACAAAACACACATAGTGGATTCAATGAAGACATAAAACAGGCAAAACTTGGAAGTCCGCAGGAACAGCTCCGATTTTGATGATTTTTCTATATTATTTAAAATCAGAAACCTCTGGGAGAGGGAAAATAAATTTGTATATTGTTTAAACAATAATTTTTATACTTATACAGGGTGACCCAAAAATGTATGATCAAATGCTTAGGATATAAAGTAGATTAAATTTCATGGACAAAAAAAACAAAAAATGGGGGTCTAAAATTTTTCGTTTTCGAGTTACAGGTTCTTGAATTTTGCAGGCGTCGTTATTACCCCCACGCACTTTATCGCTTACAACTTTTGAATCTATGCGATAATGAGTAAGAAAAAAATATTTTTTTAAAGCCTGCAATATCGTTTCATTGTTGAAAGAGCAAAAAAAAATAATAACAAATGGCGAAGAAAAAAATTTTTCAATGGAACCGTTAGCAAAAATCCCGGACATTTTTTGACGTTTTTTTGCTTTTTTCTTACAAAAACGCCAACATAAGCTAGTCTTTTTTTTATTTTAGTAAATGTTTTCCAATGAAAAATTGGTACATTGTAAAGCGTAAGTGTTTTCCATAGTGCAATAAAAATTTACCAAAAGACCTAACTATCTTTAAATGCCTATCAATACTTTCACACCGCCGTAAAATAACTATTTGAAAAAAACCTCAAAAAATGTCCGGGATTTTTTCCAACTTTTTCTGCTTAAAAATTTTTTTCTCCGCCATTTGTTATTATTTTTAAATTTTTGCTATTTTAATAATAAAACAATATTCTAGGCTATAAAGCAATATCTTTTTCCTCATTATCACATAGATTCAAAAGGCATAAGTGGTAGAGTGCAGAGTATAGACTTAAAACGCCATAAAAACACTGTCCTAGAATACAACGAATTTCAAATTTTTTCCACTAAGCTACTTCCAATATTCCACTAAACTAATTTAAAACTCAAATTTCTTCAGCTTGTGCGATGGTGTGAAAATATTAATAAGCCTTTAGGTAGAAAAATCTTATCAAATTATCGGGAAAGGCTTATTTTGATAATTTTTTATTGCACTATGGAAAAGAGTTACGCTATTACAATGTAGCAATTTTTCATTGGAAAACATTTAAAGTTTACTAAAATAAAAAAAAGACTAACTTATGTTGGCGTTTTTTTTAAGAAAAAAGCAAAAACGTCAAAAAATGCCCAGGATTTTTGCCAACGGTTCCATTTAAAAATTTTTTTCTCCGCCATTTGTTATTATTTTTAAATTTTTGCTATTTTATTAATAAGACAATAATGCAAGCTTTAAAAAGGTATTTCTTTTCTTACTCATTATTGCATAGATTCAAAAGTTATAAGTTATAAAGTGCGTGGGGGTAATAACGACGCCTGCGAAATTCAAGAACCTGTAACTCGAAAACGAAAAATTTTAGATCCCCACTTTTTGTGTTTTTTGTCCATGAAATTTAATCTACTTTATATCCTAAGCATTTGATCATACATTTTTGGGTCACCCTGTATAAGTATAAAAATTATTGTTTAAACAATATACAAATTTATTTTCCCTCTCCCAGAGGTTTCTGATTTTAAATAATATAGAAAAACAAAACTTTTAAAAAAAAATCATCAAAATCGGAGCTGTTCCAGCGGACTTCCAAGTTAAAAGCTTCGTTGACTCCACTAACAATGATTCTCTCTGATATCATTCCCTTTGTATTGAACTAAGTACTAATTTGAACTACGAAAATTCGTTTAAAAAAACCAAATTTTAGATCGGGTTAAATCTAAATCGTTTAAATAGAAGTCATGTAAAAAGTCAGAATTAGATGTAAGTATAAAGTTTTATTTTGATGAATTTTCAACTATTATGTCATGAAAAATATTAGTATTAGTGTAGTAGATTTTGGAAATCTCATAAAAGGCTAAAAGTTTTATTAGTATTCTAAAAATCTATAACTAATAATCTTTAATTATCTACCTAAACTAAAACAGTTTCCCTACAAAGCTACTTCTAGCTTTAACCCAAGTCTACAATTCAACTTTTCTAAAATCTTAAGTAAAACTTTTTTTGATTATTATTTACAAATTTGAATTTTATTCCACATGAAATTCGAATATTAAAAAGATAAATCAAAATCTTTCCGATATTGTGAAATATTTCCCTGTTAGATATTCTTTTAATGTTAAGCCTTGGATATCAAAATATTTTATTTTGTATGTGTAGTTCATTTGGTCAAAAATAGATTTAATCACTCAAACTTCTCCATTTTTCGTTTTTTTTTATGATAAATTTCCATGAATTTTTTCTTCTATATCCAGCATTACTTTCTCATTGTGCTCGGATCTTAATAAATCTTGTTTTTCAATGGTTGCGATGGCTTTGTGGAGTTTTTTGCTTAACTCCAAATTTCCAAAAAAAAAACACTAGAATAGTAAGCAAATCCATTCTGTTATTGGATTTTTGTCTAATAAATACAAACAACAACAATTTAAAAAAAAAACATTGTCTAAAACATTTTTAGTGTTTTTAATTATTATCAAAAATAAAAATAAAAATAAAAACATAAATTTGTAGTCTGTAGCATGAATGACATTTTCAAATAAAGTCCAATATAATTAAAGGAGAGAGAAGCAACACGATATTTCCTTTAACCTTGAATATATAGTAGTTCAATTACGGTAATCCTTGTTGAAGTTTTTCTTAGAAGGATTAAACATTTCATAAATTCTCAAGGCTCAAATATTAAATATTAAATACCTAAGTAAAAATTCATGGAATTATTTTACAATATCGTAAAGATTTAAGATTTAAGATTTATCTTTTAAATTTTCTAATTTCTTGTGAAATAAACTGAAATTTTTTTCGGAAATATGATTTACTAAACTTCTTGAAGGCGTAATCTGTGATGGTTTTTTGTGACTCAAATTTTACAATTAAAATAATAAAATTTTATTTATAACTTAATTATGATTAGTTAGGGTTAGTTTTAATTTGTTTAGTGTCAACATTTTGTAATATCAAAAATCTTAAATTTATGTTGATTTTACGCTTAATTTTTTTTTTGTTACTCAGTAAAAGATTTGCAATTGGAAAAATCTAAAGCTATGATTAAATATCATAAACAAATTAAGGCTAGACTGTTGCGAGTTAATTTTTTATTGCTTGTTTTAGTTTTTTTTTGCGATATTCGCCTTAGTGACAAGCCAGGACAAAAGGGAAAACAAAACCTGTGTTTCATATAAAGATAAAGAGAAATAAAAACAATAGAAAACCACAATGTCTTTACAATAATAAAACTAAAGGAGAATAGTAAAAACAAAAGGAAATAAAACCACATGATTTGCTGGATTAAACTGTTTGTTAGCTCTGATACCACATTCATTAGATCAACACATACACATACAAACCCCGAGCCAATTAACAGGATGTGTGACTACTTTTACAGGTCAGGGAGATAGAAAGGCAGAGTTTTTGAAACTTTTTAAACAACTCTGATTAGGTAGAAATTTTGCTACTTTTCGTTTAATATTTTACCAATAAATATTTATTGATTTCAATTATATAGTGAACCTTTAAGTATAATTTTATTGTAAATTACTTGTTAAGCTTGAATCAGAATCAGGCCTGATGTTTGCTCCCAGATTGAAGCCATATTAAACAAAAATTCAAAGGAAAAACTCTTTTCGTTTTTAATTGCTTTTTAAATATTACGAGATTTAGCTCGTCTCGAGATTTCGAAAATTTTTACAGAGAAAATAATTTTCATATTACTTTAAGCAAATTTTCTTCTTTGACAATTATTTTAATGCTACGGCTTCACTAATGCTTGATATGATAGATCAATTTAACCCCTTTGTTCCTGATGTCCTTTTGCAATTTTAAAACGATTTTGAGTTATCGTGTGCACCGGCTTCGAAAAGAACAAGTTTCAGGAAAACGCTTTAAAGTTTTGTGCACTCACTCCTTGCTCTCATAACTTCGGTAATTTTATTCCGATTGACTTAAAATGTTGACACAAAGAAAAAAATATTACCGAACCATGAAAGAAAGAAGATCAAGTTGATATACATTATATTGTTATTGAAAGTCATTACCCTTCATTTAGTTATTTTGACCAATCATTTTTGTTTTTGTTGCAACATTTGACGTTTAAAAGTGATATTAAGCGTCAATGTAGCAGTAGCATACAACTTCTCCGAAAACAAAAATACTGCACTACTAACTATTTTTAAGGATATGTATGTCAGTCAAAAGATGATCTGAAAAGACTACTTCTTCACTTTGCCATTAACAAATTTCATATATTGCTTAGTAGATCTTTTTAGTCTGTTTTGACAGGAATTCATAGTTATTATATCTTTAAATTTATTTCATCTAATTTACTTTAAATGTTATACTAAAGAAATTTTATTTTACAGGTAAAGTTGAACCGCATTCGTCTGGCTTTAATATGGGATATCTTGTATCACCCTACTCATATACAAATGGTGCTGGAGGAGGTTTACCTGTGTCAATGGTATGCGTTTTTTTTTTTTTTTTTTAGCTTTATTAAATACTTAATAATTTAATTGTATTTGCATAAAAAGAATCAAAAAATTTATATGTATATACATATGTATGTGTTCCATGTAAGCACTTAAGGATATACTGAGGGACAAAAGAGAAATTTATTTGTTAATATTTTTTAAAAGTATATAAACTCTTAAAACAGAATATATATATATATATATATATTATTATCACCCCTTATTATGGGATAAATTTTTTTCTAGAGTCCTCTTTAATTCTATAACATTAACTGGTAACAATTTCATATATAACAAAAAATGTTTTAAAATAAATTTCAACTCAACCCCTATTTAGGCTGTGATTAATGCAGGGGATATATAGCCCTCATGTTTTAAAGGTTTAGTTTTAGTTTTATAGTTTGTTCGGTTTAAAAAGGATCGTCAAGGGATTTAAACCAATTTTACAGAGGGATATAACAAAACATCAAAATAGATACTTAAGTATGATGACCGGCTTGTCAACTATTTGTCATCGTTTTGATATTAATTACACTTGTTATATTTTCAATTAGGAAACTAAGCATTTTTTGTTGTTGTTGTTTTTTTCGTTTTGTGCCCAATTATCGAATTTTCCAGTGTTAATTATAAAAATTAATTTTTATTGGTGTTTTTTATTCTAAAAAAATAAAGATAATCCGAAACAAATAGCGTAATTTTGTATTTGTATTACCTTTGTTTGTGGTAAAAATATCTTTAAACTGTAAAAAGTCACAGTCTTCACAAAAATTTAAATATAAACAAAATTTTCTGCACTTTTCAATTTAGATTCTGAAACAATTACTCAGCAATCGATTAAGCTACAACCACTATTGAACAAACATTTCAAGAAAAAATGTATTGTTCTACTGTCTTTTTGGATATATTCCATGTATTTGATGAGATCTGGCATAAACGACTCATCTTTAAGATGAGCAAGATCCTATTTCAAAATTATTATCAATTCATAGAGTTTCAGTGGTGGCTTCTTCATTTGAGCCAAATTTCTTTCATTAGAGAGCATCTTTTTAAAATCTATGAAGGGAAGTGGCACGGTGCATTATCTTTGTGAAACATCATTCTTTTTTTTTTTTGCATACTGGGCTATATTTTAGTGATTTCTTATTTCAAATGTACTAAAGATGTAGTGCAATAAATGCTGTTAATTGTTTTTCTGTGGAAGTAAACATTCATCATTATCATCACTACCCCTATGGCCAGACAACTCATTACTTAGATAACGAGCTACTATCATTAGCGAAACAGGTGCTTCACTTTCTTGTTTGTTTTTGATAGCGTGTGATGCTGACACAGCGGAGTATATACGCCTTGTCACTTGTCAAACATCTTTGGAAATTTTTTCATTATCTAAATATTATATTATAGTCTCTGAATAATTTGACAAGTTTTTTTTTTACCTATCAACTGAACCGATATTTTAGTAATAGGAATGAGTTTATTAGAATTTTTTGATTGGACAAAGTCGTCAAAATGTTAAAAAATGATTCTTGTATTCCTTACTCCTTTCTAAAAGAGACTTGTTTGATTTAGAGGCTATTAGGAACCAAGCGGTCAGTTGTACCTTTAACTCGGATGAGTAACAAATCTTAGGTTTTGTCATACATAATCACGCTATGCATATTTAAAATTTACACGCACACCATGAAAAGATAAAAGACTATTCTTGGTTCATCTGCATTCAAATGGCAATGAGTGCGTGTAAGGTATAGATTTATTTTATTAGTGACAATTCGGTATTCACATGTCATGAAATCAGAGGATTTTCAACACATGGAAAATATCCTTGACTCACCTCGAAGGAGACTTTAAACACATTTTCACAAATTTTAATTCCAATATGTAACTCTGTGCTTTCTGATACTTTTTATTTTTCTAAAATTTTCAATAAGCCATTCTATAGAATCGTCTACAGAGGAATTACGCATCAATTTAGTGATCTTTACGAAATCAAATTGGTTAGTGATGTTGCAACGATGCCACACAACGAAGATCAGGAAAATCTTGCCTTTATTTTAGTTCTCAAGTAGAAAGTTGTTCCCTAGTAGAAACATACCGTCACGTAACATGTTCACTAAATTAATAATAATATAATATTTAATTTATAATTACGTTCATTATATTTTTTGTATTATATATAAAAATTTTTAAAAACATAAATCAAAAATTATAATTAATTGGAAACAAATCGATATTTTTATAACTTTTTGAAAGCTTTTGTAAACATCCGAGTTTTGTATACCATATATATAGAAACCTATAGAAACTTGTCTCACAAAAATATATATTGCTTCTGTTTTTTATTTTTAAATAAACAAACAGACAAACAAAAGGTAAAAACCTTTAGCACCTTAGTTAAATTAAACAAAACGAATATACCGAAGAGGTATTAATTACAATCCTAATAAGCATCAGCAAAAGTAAGAGGAGCAACAACATCCCAGATTTATCAGCACTGGACTATCCACGAGTTTGCTATATAAAAAAATGGGAGTAGCAGACCAAAATAAATGTTAAGTAGGTAGGTGGTATAAGGAAAACCCATAATTGCGGCAACAATAAGCAACAGAAACCTGTGAACATATGTATATATTATTTTGTGAAATGTACCCGTTTGTCTGTATGTATATGGACTAGACTAGACACTAGACTAATCATGTTAAAGCGATTTAAAATCAAAACTATAGCAGTGGAATTAGGCATGCATTTTAATCGGGGCGGATACAATTTGATAGGCACATATGTAATGTAATTTGCACAAGGATGTGGAAAATATTCCACTCATTGCTTTTTTATATTGGAAATTTTCTATTTTTTCAATGATTTTCAAGTAAAACAACTTTATTATATATTAATTTAAAAGATAATTAATTAAGTATAGTTCTAAGTATCAAAGAAGGGAGTTATAAATTATTTTTAACTACAAAATTTATGTAAGAAATCGGTCAATAACTCCCAGAGACTGGCACATAAAAAATTTACTTATCTTAATCTTCTCTCATTACTTCTCAAAATTTTTTTTGTAACGACTTTATGTAATTGATTTTTGGATTTTTTTTTGCCTTTAAGTAGCAATTTTGGCTCAACTAAATTTTTTTTTTCTTTTTAAAAACTTGCGATTAATCAATTGTCTCTATCTGGCAAATACTTTGAATGAAAAACTATTTCTAAGCTTGATTTGTTCAATTTTTCCACCGTTTTCCAATAACTTGTTGCACAGGTCCTTTATAAAGAGCTGTTTTTATGGTATTTCTTTCTTCAAATAATCCAATAACGCAAACTGAAAGCGTTACGAGTGATAATTTTTTTAATTTTTAAGATATTAGCTAAAGAGAATACGGCTATCAAACTTTCAAGATGACTGTTACCCTCTCATGCCTAGGACCCACTAGCGCTGGTATATAGCCTGAATTAGCGACTAGTTAGCGCTAGCTTGTCGGTTTTCCAAAGAAGATCAAAGGAATATTTTAATTCGGGAAGAATATTATTGAACATTAAGATTTTGTACTTAAAGCAAATAACAACACGTAAATCACAAATAGAACTGTCACTTTGACATTTTGCTTTCTGTTAATGAAAACAGTAATATGCTAATGAGTCCACTCCGATTGGTATTTAGGAAAACTCTCCACTTTTACTGTGCTAAGTCGTCCCATACGCTTAGCGCTACCAGCAAATACGCGAATGTGTAGAAAATTTGCTTTAGTTTGCTAGAATTTTTGAAGTTTGTGCTAGTTCGCTTTATTGGCGAACTTTATACAACGCAAGCGTCAAAAATGACAAATACAAATGCAAAAGTGACAAATCCAAAGAAAGTGAAAAAAAAAATCGGGCTTCTTAATAGTTTTAGGCATTTTTGTAAAAATTTTGTATAATATAATTATAAATAATATTCTGATTCTGATTAAATGCACGAATGTGTGGCTGGATACACAAGTGAAGGCGGCACTTAGAACGAATTTTATATTTACCGAATGTGGACAAATGTGTAGAGGCGGCATTAGACCAATAGATATCAGGGGGCACAATAGGTTACAATGTGTGTTCGATCTCTAAGTTTAATAAAATGAAAACAAAAAATAAAAAAATGGCAAATCAAAAATTAACTTCTTAATGTTTTTTTTTCGCATTAACATGAAATATTGATAGATTTAATATTTTGATATTTTTGATAAACAGATATTAATACATAAAGCGGCTAGCTGAATATTAAATAAAAAAAACAAAATCAAAAACCAAAAAATTACAAAAGATTCAAATTGTAAACAATAGAAAAACATATTCATTGTAATTAATTCTTTGTGTTTATTTTTTATGAATATAAAACAAAAATATATTTTCCTATCTAAAGTTTCCAAATAAAAATTTTAATCCTAAATAACATCAAAAAAGAAATACCGACAAGTAAACTATTCATATTACACCTGTCATCTAATCAACAAACAAAATAAAATACTGAAAAAACCGTTTTTTACTTTTTATTAAATACTATAATAAGTATGACCCCAACATAATTTTTGTTTGTTTGTTTAGATATATATAGAGAAATATGTTTTGTAATTTAAGATTATTAGTTGTCACAATTTTTTGTCGGTTCAACATATTTTGATTGAACACTAATCCTGATTGTATAAATTTGTTAATTTTACTAAATATAACTATATTTATTTTATATGTTTGGGTATTGTGGCGGTATAGGGAGAAGGGATTGGGGAAATAGCGGTTTCTTTGAAGAAGTTAGAGGGAGCTTTATTAATCTTACATCAATATTGCTCTAGAGATGCTTTAATTTAAATTATATGATTTAATGGAGTATTAAAAATATTTATAATTAATTAAGTATATGGATATTATTTGTTGTTGGTGTTTTTTTTATTTTGCTTTTATTCTTAATTTAATGGATAAGAGATTTGTGTTACATTAATACCAAATTCTTTTTGTACTTGAACTTTTTCTTTATTTTATTGTGAGTGTGAGAGGAAGGGGTGGGGGGGGGGGGGGATACGAGTAACAACTCGTCTTTATTTTATGCACATGATATATAAACCAAAATAGATAGAATTATTTTTAGCTAAAATCATGATGTGAATGTACGACACCATACACTTTCTTTAGTGTGTTATATATACATATATACACACACATGTATATATAAATATAAATCAGTATTAGTTTATTTATTACATTTTGCATATAAAATATGTTCAAAATAATCATATAGCATGCGCTATAGACTTTACGTACTAAGCATATGTGCCTATGAAGGATATTTAAAGGGACCCTCATCTATGTCACGCATTTCTATTAACTTGACATTAAAGGTTTGGTTCCTTTTTCTGTATATATTTTTTTTACATATTGTTGTTTTTATTACAATTACAGCTATATTATATTTATCCCATCCCCATAATTAAAATGTAATAAAAAAGGAATTTCAGAATTCAATATTTTTTTTTGTAACCCTCTTTCCCTAAAAAAGGAGGATAGTAGTCAATTTCATGTGATGACAAGTTGGAATTACCCTAACATAAATATTAACATCGATTGAAGTGAGGATGACTCAAAATAATCGCCACTTATGTTGTTTCAAATTACCTATGAGATTATAACGATGACCAGCGATGAAGATTATCTATTTACATGACAAGTGAAAGGTATTTTGTCATATAAAATGGGTTACTTATACTGATGGTATTTAACATTAGGAATTAGGAAAGTATTGTGGCAAATTAAGGAATCTTTTATTTGTTATACACGTGTACATATATCTTGCACAGTGGCGTGGAAAGCTTTATGAATGAGAGGAGAGATATGTTTTTTCTTTTTTATTAACTTCCTTAGAAATTTTAGCTGGGGAGATTCATCCCACTACATTTCACTTCCACTCATCTACACCACTGATCCTTCATACTGATATTTATAAATTTAAAAGAATTTTAAACGCCGTGTTGTTGTTGTTTGCAAACTTTTATGAGTAGTTCGAACAATAATGAAAGAGCGCTGCTCTTTGAATTTTATCAAAGAATAGCCACAGAGGTAGCCATTATTGATAATATCATGCATTGTAAATAATCTATCTATTTTACATTAGAAGTATTCGCCTTTTAATACATTAAATTTTGCCTGAAAGTGTTAATTAACTTGCTTAATTTTGAAAAACTTGTTATCTATATTTGAAAATATTATTTTGTGACAATAAAAGAACCCTGGAATTAAATTAGGAGTCAATCAAGTGAAGCTGGTTCAAAAAGATAAAAAATACAACAATGAAACTATTAATGTTAACAATGAAAAAATATTTCTATTTGAGTGTTTCACTGCGACACTGCAATCAAAATCAATTCGATTTTGTGTTTAATTGAAAAATATTCAAGGATCCTGAGATTCTTTTTATATAAGTTGCGATCTTTATGTTGTCTATTCGTAAATATAATTTGATGTTGTTCTTGTTAAGTTAATTAAATTAAATATTTATTTTTTTTTAACCCTAAGTTAATAATCTTTGTTTTACTGCATTTACATAAATAAATTCAGGTGTACCTGAAAATCTGAATAAAATTTCAATTTTGATTTCAACTATTAAACAATAAAACTTTGATGGTTTGAAAAGGGTCTTCTAGTCTTTCTTATTTGTTTTTTATACCCAATATTGAAGAGTTGAAATTATAATTTTTTTGTAGTTAAGTATCTTATCTTAAGAACAATATCAATTTCAATGATCAATAAATTATGATGTTTGATTTGAATTAGATAAAGAAAAGTTTAAAATTCCTTACGAGTTTTATATGATTTTTTGTCTATGTTGGCTTTATTTTTGGTGTTTTAATAAATTTAAAACTCTTTTTAATTTTAATTATTCATTTTGTTGCCTTCAAATATTCACTACAACCTTATAAAATTGTTAATTAATTAACTATATTCAAGAATATTAATGAAATTTTGTGATTTAGTTAACTTTTTTTAATATTATGGAATTTCGATTTTTCTAGTAAAAATGTATTAAAATAGTTAACTTAATGAGATAATATTTAGTACATAAATTTTTATAGATACGATGAGATGAAAAACTTTAGATTATTTTTAAAAGTTAAAGATAAATTTAGACCCCTGTAAACAGAAACAAAGCAAAGGGTGGGCCATCTAACATTTGAAGTTTGAAATAGTGGTTGTTTTCTTCTTTTGATTATGGTAAAATTTATGCCAATTATTATTTGGCAGATAATTAGTATGACATTCAAAGAACGTTGCGTAATACTGAAAATTTATTTCAAAAGTGATTGTGGTTGTATCTGAAAACTGCCATTAATAATGGAGGAAAAGAAAGCATCATCCAAAGAATTCCTTATTGAAATGCTTACTAACAAGCCTATTATTTGTGGAGAATAGTCAAGGACAAGTGTTGGTATTCTCCAGCAATAATTGATGTTATAAATAACAATATCCCTTCAGCCATTGATAAGATTTTGCCGTATACATTCAAAACCTTGCTGATAAATAAAATAAAAAATGCTTAAATCCTATTGAGCTGTTTTGATAGATTTATTTAGGCCATAGAGATAACAAGAAAAAAGGAAAACTAATCTTACTAAAAATAAAGTCTTTATAGATGCGACTTTCAGTGGTACTCGTTACAATCTTTATATGGATTCATAATAATAGCATTAATTCTCTTCTTATTCTTATTTAAGGCGAATACCTACACAAATGGAAAATCGTAATGAGAAAAGAAATTGACACTTTAACATGTTGTGAAACAAACAGGTGTTTGGCTAAATAATCTAAAAAAAGAATAGAAGGGTTAAATTGTAACGAATTTATATTACAAAATAATTTTGAATACAATATGAATGGAAAGATCAATTTCCAGGTATGTATTTACTAAATACAAATCCGATACTCAGGATAGTCCTAGAAATTCATATTTCGAACTGAATTCATGAACACATTCCTAGACAGCTATAAACAAGCAATCAAAAAATCTATTAAAAATATTAAATTGTATTTAACAACACCCAACAATTGTTAATAATTATAAGCGATAACTAACAATCTTAATTAACAACCATTAACCATATTACAAGCAATGTTATATTTGGGACCACTAAAAAGTCAAATTATTGGGTCATTCGGAAAGTCGTTAGGCTTTTTTTTTTGTTTTTGGTGAAAATCAAACACGATTTTTTAATGTGTATAAATATTTTATTAAGTTATATATTTTTCATTTTGCCGTCTTTCCGGCAGGAGATTAATTCTACGCTTATAATATTTCTAATCTTTGCTAGCAAAATACTGGTCCAAATGATATTTGATGCCATGATTTAAAGTGAAGATCTTCACGTCCAAAAAATTTTACAAAGGCTGGCACAAGTATAGTCTGAAGGTAGCAAAACTGGAGAAAATGGTTAGTGTGGTAGTATGTGTTAAGTTATGTGGATTTATGTTTTAGTAAACAAAGTAATTAAAACAATATAATACTTTATTCAACAGTAAAATAAACTATTATGTAGTACATACAAGTAAAAGATAGTGACATTCAAAGTAAGTGTCATGCGATGAAGGGAAGTTAGATTCACTTCATCATAGACATAAAACCTATTGTAGTTGACCATTGGTATAGGTTAATAAAATCAACAGTATGTACATCCAATTTGAATAAACGATATCCAATAAAGATACGTTATACATACCCATTCTCCACCGAAGCTCATCCCAGTGGGAAATCGAGCGCCTCAGAATGAGCACCGAGTGCTTTGGCTTCGTAAGAAGCTTCATTGTTATTTTAACATTGCAGATCATTGGAGCGAGGCGCTTTAAAGGGAGCACTCGTAAAGGGCTCTTTGCTTAACTTTTTTTTTTTTTTTTTTTTTTTAATATTTAGGTTTTAATATTTTCTATTAAATAACATGTATTACTTTTTTTTCCATTGTACTCATTAATCGCGCAGGCATCTTTTCTTTTTGAGGATCCGAATTTATCTAATGAAAGAAAAGCATAAAAAAAACAATGTTTAAAGTAATTTATTAATTTATTTTTAATTAATTATATCCACAATTTTAAACAATATTCTTAACGTAAAATGGAATGTCCTTTTACGGGATCTGAAATTATTTTTATTTAATTTGTATTTAAAGGAATATACTTACATTTTTTTTGCTATCAAATTTGCTTCTGTAAAGCCGGTTTTTCGTTAACCGGAAACCTTTTTTCATGTTCGCCTCAAAATCATGAAACCCATAGTTTTCATTTTGATAGCCTCTGCGGAAAATTCATTTAGATATGTATGTATATTTAAGAAAACTCTTACCAACAAGATAGGTGTTAAACAACTTATAATTTTTTGCTGTCCATCCCCTGTCCCATCCTATAATTAATTTATTAAAAGCTTATTAAATAATTATAATATCAGAATTTTTACTTACAGAACTTTGAATAGTAAAAACTACCCTGCGCACACTTTAAATAATTCACTAGAAATGAAACCAAACATTTCATCAAAAAAAACCTAACTATAGACTTAGCACATAACAACAGACAGTGTACTGTCTGCAGACAGGCACATGTCAATTTATACTCATATGAGTACTCATATACGAAAGGAGCTCAATTCGAGCGTTTGGATTGTGCTCCAAATAGATATGGTGACGGAGCGCTCGAATTGTGCTCGGATTTAAAGCGCAATAGAAATTTCACGCTGGGATACTCATACTCCATATGAAGAATCCATACAAAATTTCCGTCGTATTGTAATAAACTGTATAAGCTTCGGTGGAGAATGGGTATTAGTGGAGTGTGTTCCGTGGGGTTCCGCATAACAAATTTTATTTCATTAAAAGGAATGGTGTTTAATATATTCACATTTTCCTCCGAAAGTTTACAATCGACCACCAAATTAAATTTAAAATTTTTAAATAAGGCGACTGAGAATTTGCAATTTGAACTTCACTAAAAATTTATGTAATTTTTTACATAACTGATAAATAAATCACTGATCGTGAGTTAGGATGTTACTTTAAATCTAACATAACTATTTTTTTAAATGAACAGAAATAAGTATTTTTTTTATTCTTCTTATGATTTTATAAATCATACTATGAACAGTTTTTATAATTTATTCATTATCAAGGTAATTACTGGGTATAAATTTCTTTCAAAATAAAAATTGTTGTTTAAAAAATATTGTGTCTCCGCGCTAAACATTTTGAATTTTCCCCTTACTTCTGGTGTCTCCCTAGCCTAAAAACCCAAAGAGAGTCGGCTTCATGATGTACCTTCAAATATAGCTGATTGGCAACAAATTTGGAGGTTCAACGACCAAAATAGTTTGGGAACCACTGCGTTAGTGTATTTCTTTTATTGCGCACGAGGTACATCTCGATTTTTTTGGCAAATTTTGGCTAAAAATTCATCAACATAAAACGATTGCTCACAATAGTAAAAAACATATAATATATCGAATCAAAGGCTTAGCTAAATTTTCTATACTAGAAGTTTAAAACGTTTTATTTTAGAGAGTTTCATATGGCTTTCAGTTTCAGTGATTATCATTTAAATTAAATCTTATTCTTTAAGTTTAAAATTTTTTAGCAGGATCCAGATCTCGATGATGGAATAAGAAAGCAACTTATATTTTTGTAATTATTTTCAACAAATTTTAACATATTCCATTTTGGGCTTAATGAATTAGTATGAAAATATGATATCTTATTTTTATGATCTCTTCAATCATACTCATCAATTATGGAGTGTAATAATTGCTTGTTTTTTTTTATAATTTTTCCTTTATCAAAATAGTCAATGAACCAGAATACCATGCGCGCATACTAATGATCAGTGTTGGTCAATTCGTTAATAATGTAAAATTGAAAATAAAAAAAAAAACAATCAGATATAATCTAATAATTGATTTTTTTTTTTTGAAAATAAATACAAACAATAACATTTCTTTGCATTTATGGTGGCAAATATATAGTTTAAAATCTACACACACACACATAAAATATTGTTTTACATCCTTCTATGGCTTGTTCATAATTTAATGGCTTTGATACAAAGATTGCTTTATTATATTTATTTAATTTTTTCTTTTTTTTGTGTTAAGCAGAAAAATGTCTTGTATTCATTTTTGTTTGATAGATAGTTGCGACTTATGGCTAAGTCCTATATGTGTTTAATAATAGAAAACTGTAAAAGCGGCAAATTGTGAATTATTTAAATGCAAATCACACAAGCAAAATTGGTAGCCTATAACTATATGCTTAAACTTGTGGCAAAATTTTGCTAACATTTATATTTGCGTCTCATCCCCCCTCACACACATACTTCAGTGTGTTTTTAGGGTCTATCATTTTGGATGGTTAAAAGATTTTTAGTTTTTTGTGGTTATCTTTTTTTTTTTTTCTGTGTTTTGCATTTTCTTTATTGCTTGCCTGCTTTTTTTGATTAATCATTCACATATTGCATGACTTTAGATATGTGTACCAATGTGTAAGTTTATACAGCTTTGCTTTTTTTTCCACTCAATAATCATATATATATATAAATATATATGATGAGGTGGCTGCTACTCTTAAGCATGTTTGGTTTAAGTATTCGATTGATGATAAGGTCATTGGACCAACTTTTGATAATTATTAACTCTGACTGAATAAAAACAGATTCTAGTGCAAAAAAGGAAGAAACAAATAAATACAATTAGATGCATATAAATTATTTTAGTTCTATCTATTTTAAAAAATTTTTATTAAAATTTTGATAAGGGTAGATTTGATTTTTATTTGAATTCTATCTATAAAAATAATTTGCATCAATTGTATGAATATTTTTTACACTCAGATTTTGGAAGTTTTATTACATATCTTCAGGTGTTTCAATAACATTTTAAGATTAATTTCAATTATTTTTTATTGTTTTAATTTTATATAAATTTTTAATAGCTTATTCAGCAAAAAGTAAATAAAAAATCAAAGAAGCTAATTTTACCCTCAAAAATTACTGTTTAATCTTTCGAATATGAAAATTTTGGTAAAAAGATATAAAAAAAAACAAAAAAAGTAAGAGCTTAGTCGTAAAAAACATTCAACATTAAATAAAGTTGAAAAAATCAAACGCTTATTGAATGAGCTAACGTTTTCTGTTGCTAAAATGTGTCATGCCTTTATCGAAAGTTTTTTTATGCAATTTTTTATAGAGATAAGAGTAAGTTAATGTATTATTTAAGGCCATCTAAAGATCTGTTATTTTTGCAAAGTTTTTTCTTGCAGTCATAATAAATAAGTATTTAATTTGAGGAATTTTTTAAAATTAATTTTTCACTATTCAATAAATAATTTTCTAATTTAAAATGTTTTTGCAAATTCTAGTGAAATGTAAAATTAAACGATTTTCTGACTAACAAAAATCTTAAACAGATTTTGAATTTAAAAATTATAAGGATTCATATTTAGGGGTTTCTAGATAATCGCCTACACAACCCTTGTGTTTTCAATTATTTCTAAGATAAATACAAAAAATATAAAAAAAATATATATATAACAATATTTCTTAATACTTTTATGTTTGTTGGTTTTTCTTTGGCTGAGAATATTTTCTTTTGCTTTTTTTTTATATCAATAAACATCTCAAATAGATTTGTGTTTCGTAATCCTACTGTGTTAAAAAATCTAACAAGAAAATAAAAGAAACCAAAAAACATGAAATGAAAGAAAAGTTAAATCCAGAAAAATGAAAACATAGAAAATCATTTCATACAATTGGATAAATCTGACTTTTTTTCTTTCTATTATTATTTATTTTTTTATTTTTTTTTTTAAATAAGAAATCGAGGGTAGATATTGAGTTTTGTTATTTCTATGGCCATAAATCACAATTGAAGGTGAAAGTCAGATTATGATATTTAATGAAAGGAAAGGAATTTATAAAGAAAGAAAATAAAAGGGAAATGAATAAATATAGAACATATTCAATTTTAATAATAGGTTAAAAAAGTTGTAAATATTAATAGTTGGCCTAGAGGTGATACGTAAGGATTTTTAATATATCATTTTGTTAACCAAAAATTTAACCTTAATCAGTTAACTGTCGAATTTAGTTTTAAAAACCCCTCACAGTGTGGGGAATTAAAATCAAGCGATGACGTATATACCCGATGAATGCAGGACAAAATTGTACTATTCTAAATTTTATGAAAAAAGAACAATTAGTTTTATTTGAGAAAAAAGCTAACAATTTATTTCTGCAAAAGTTATTTTCAAATAATAATGAAATAGTTTTCATAGAAAATTGTAACGCCGACGAGTAAACATGTCGAACGCACTTTAATAGAGATTTCGTTTGACATGTATACACGACAAACGCGATTAACTGCTTGAATAATAATTCAACATATACGACGACATAATAACAAAAGAAAAAAAAATTTAAATTTTCTACTACACAATATTAAACATTGTGCAGAAAATGTTTAAAATCCTGCAATAATCCTAATACAAAATCAAATGTGTTAAGTTTTTTGTTTTATTATAGTTTTCTATTTATTATTTTTTGGAAGATATTCCGGGCCAACTTCGATCGTTAGTCGTAACACTTGAAATGTTCACTGCGAATAGGACTTTTTCTTGGTAGATAAACGATCTTATTGTATATAATCACGAGCCACAGCTATTATTTATCCATTTTTTCCGAGTAGCTGACTGAAAACAAGGAAAATAATCACTTAAATGTGTTGTGATATATCCCTAATTGCATTAGGTAGAAATGACGTTATTCTATAATTTGTACAAAAATGACTTAGAATATATCGAAAAAGATGTCAACAGTTTTAACAGTGAGTTGGAGCTACACGTAAAATTTTCAATCCGTTGAGGCAAAAGAACGAAATTCTTTAAATCCCTTCCTATACCAACTTGCTTTGAAATAATTAAAAAAAAAACAAAGAAAAAAAACATTAAGTAAAAAACTACAATTACATTATTGTGTTAGAATTCCGTATTAGCATTCTTTAGATGTCATTTAAAAATTTGTTCTAGCCAACTCACGATAAGGACGAAGTTCCAAAAGTTTCAAAACTGAATAACGAAAAAGAAAAGGTAACGTGAGATGGTCAGAAGTGATCTAGATAAACCTAATCATGATCTTTAATGTTGTGTGTATTTGTAGTTTTTTCGTAATGTAATTGTTGTAATCAGATACAATTTTACTAGCTTTCTTGTTACATATATGATAGAAATTTAGTCTATAAAACCAGTAAGATGATTAAATTTGTCTAGAAAAATAGTGTGTGTAAGTTTTATTAACATTACTGTTTACTGAAACTAATCATAATTGCAAGTTGTGTATTTTTTTTTGAGATTTGACGGAAGTTACTAACTAGGCTCGAAAACCATCCTTGCTAGGATGCTCGATTTGTCTTTTAATTACCCTATATAACTAGCTTTAATATACACAAATGAAGGACACAAGGTTTTCATTGGTTAGAATGTTTGCATAATTGGTGTCAAACTCGTATAAATCGTTGATTTGATTGATACACGGCTGAAATGTCACTGCTGACGGAAGTCCGTTTCAATTATTTTTATGGATTAAGTTAAATTTTAAAACACAAATTTTAGTCAAAAATTTAATTTCATTAATGTTTTTTATTTATTTTTTTTCAGGTATGTACAAATTTGTCTACTTGAACAAAATTTTGTTGCAATACGAGCTGCATAAAAAGGTTTGAAAGAGATTGTTATTTTTCAATGTCCTTTTTTTATGATTTATGAAACTTTCTTTTATTAAATAGAATTTTGAAAAGTTTTATTATTACTACCGATTATATTGTTCGGGTTTGATTTGAATCCAAAGCCATAAAAACGAGTTAAAATTACTTTATATCAGTTAATTTGAATTAGTCCTTTTAGATCAGTTAAGTAACAGAAGTTAATGAGCACTAAGTGAGTGCCCACCTTTATGTCTTTAAACATCTTCAAACACTTGTCTAAATAATCGGAGTTATTTTTGATTAACTGTCAGTAAACGTGGTTCCCATTTCGAGAAAAACTTTCTTATTGATAAATTTAATTAATATCTCTCTTATAAATACTTTTGATTTCACTTTACGATCAGTTTTAATCATTTTGTGGTGTTGTCTGGTGTTACTAACTGATTTTGGTCAGTTACTAAAGCGTTCAGTATCACTGGTATTTATACGGTCACATATAAAGTATGTAATTGTTTTTGAAAGAATCTGGATTACATCAGTCAACTAAAAATTTATTTCGTATGATATTTTTTTCTTACAAAAAGGATTTTGATTGATGAGATTTTTGTGACCACCATTTTAGTTAGATTATTATGTTACATGTTTACTGTTTCCTTGGGAGCTTAGTATTCCTTTAAATGTCAAATTCTTGTGCTTTCTATAATTCAGCATTGAGACTTATTGACCGATGTGTAAGATGTATAGAAAGAGATAAAGCCTTTATATACCTGACTAACCTGCATATACTTTTGTAAATATTTTAAATGATTATTACTTCTCTATCCATCAACATTTCATGCTGCCGTTATGAACAAAAAATTTTACCCAAAATGTGAAGCGTGGGCTTCGCCTATAGTAAACTGCTGAAAGTAATTTAGTCATATTCTAATAAGAATAAATTTTTTTTAACACAAAATAGCCTTGAAATTTATTTTCTATATACGATTATATACAATATAGCACATGCATATATAAATAATTGTGATACCTAAAATCTCTAAAGCTTGTTCAAGATTTTTGTTGTTGTTGCTGTTGTTAGCATAGTGAACGGCATCCATGCATTTGTATTTAATTCTATCAAAAACCCACATTTGAACACAAGACGACAGTGTAAAAAGTAAAAAGATTAATGCTAGCAATTAAAATCTTAAATTCTAAGTTGTTAAATTTCTCGATGTCAGTCATGTCCCCAATATAAAATGTATTAAATTCTGGCCGGGGATAATTGGTTAAAATGCAATTAAAATTATGGAAATATCTACGAGATGGCTACTTATTATACAATTTTTTAGTGTTTTTTCTTCTTTTATAGCAATTCTGTTATAGTTCATCTCTTTAGATTTTTGTTTTAAAGAAATTTTATTCAAATTATATATTTTGTGTATAGATAGAATGAAAAGAAATACAAATACACACAAAATAGACTCGTTTTCATGTATATTAGCAGCTTATTTAATGCAGTTAATATGGTTTAAGTTTTGGTACTCTGATCGTGTCTACCATTTAATATAAGTCTTTTCTTGTTTTTTATATTATTTTTGTCATCTTTTTTAGATTTTTTATTATTTGTGTTCTTATTTTGGCCCATTCCTTACCAAGTTATCATCATGACACTTTCGAGAAATCTGTTTCGGTTCTGTTAGGATTCTTATTTAATTCTTCATTATTGCTGATGTGCTACTTAATTTAGTAACTGTTGTCTGATTATTTATTTTGGCGTTTTTTGAAATTTCTGTTTTTTTTTTATTTTCTATAAATATATATATATTTGATTAACTTTAAGGGTCTGGCAATTGAATAGGATTAATATTTTAAATTGTTGTATTTATACTTAAATTTAATTAAAACACTATTAGGTTTTTTTTTTTTTTTAATTCCTCATAACAAAAAGTCAAAAGTTGATCTATTAATCAGTTAACTGTTGAATTTAATTCTAAAAATCTCTCTGTACAATATAATAATATGATTTTTCCTCTTCTTTCTGAAATGCTTTTTTTTTGTTTTTATTTAAAATTCAATTTTTCTTTTGACAAAAGTGCACTCTTCTTCTTATAGTTAATATCTAATTTTCCTAGAGCATATTTTTACGTTTTCTAGACCTTTTCTAATTTTTTCCATGTTTAAAAATTGGTCAGTAATACCATTTCTTGACACACGGATATATACACTATTTTAATACACGGAAAGATACTTTTGTATGGAGAACTGTGTATGTTGGAATTATGTACATATAAAGAGAAAATTAACATCCATTGTGAATTTTAAAGTTGTGCAACAAAATAAATTTAAAGTTTTATCAAAATTATAATTATAATTTAAATTACACGTTAAGATTCCTATTGGTACTTAAATTTGAGTGTAATTGTCTATCTACCCATCTGAGATACAAAAATCAAATGAAAGTAAAATTAGATATAAGATTTGCTGACCCTCTGATTTTTACAATACGTTAAATAGGTTTTTTTTAATGCTTTGCCTCAAAGGATTAAAGAAATTAAGACTAACATATGAGCTGAATTACATAAATCATGTGCTACTTTGATTACTGAAATCATTTTCAGTCAGGTCAAATCGACAGCTCATTCAAATGCGTGTGTAATATTTTGGGTAAAAAACAAAAAAAAAGCAAGGAAAAATAAGTTAAAACTATCAGAAATTTTCTTGCAGGCAAATATTCTCTTACTTGTAAATATAAATCAATTGCTGTTGAAATAATGAAACTCTTAGCTGTAAATAGTCTTAAAAAAAACCAAATTCAGGGAATAAATTTTTATGGAAAACAAAAGAGAAAAAAAATTTATTTAAATTTTCATAATTGGAAGCTGATACTTTAAAATCCTTGAAATAAATGAATGAATTTTATTTTATTTGTTTCTATTTAACCACAGATATCATAAATTTTTTTCATGGAATTAAATAGATACTAGATTCATGAATACATAGAATCCTAAATTAAAAACATATCCATACATATACGTATATCTATCTGCCTCACCTGTTTTGATCTTAACTTTTTCCTCCTATACTTATAGTCTTTTGGCAGGGAACTGATAAACATTTCCAATTTATATTATTTGAATAGATTTATAATACTTTGGTTTAGATAATTTTGTTTTAAGTTTTTTCTTTTTTTTTTTGATTTTTGTTTACCAAAAAGAATCAAACAAAATTTTTATCTTTTTTAGTAAAATAAAAAACTGGTAATAAACTTGTCTTAAAAAAAAAAACTGTACATGTGCCTAAATGAAAATTATTTTAAAAATTCATTGGAGAAAAAAAATTTCACAAATGCCCAAAGAACTTGTGCGTGAGAAACTATTAAAAATGTGAGATATAAAGTGTCCATCAATTCTCACTTATTATTAGTTTATTATTTTTTTGGTGGGTTTATTTTATTTATTTATTTTTTGTTTTTTTGTATAATATGTTAAATGGCTTAAACGAAATTTTAAGTATTTATTTATGTTTTTTGGTGTTGCTGTTGTTGTTGCTTGCTTTCTTGTATTTAAGAAATGCAAAAAGTTTTCTTTGTACCAGAATATCTGAGGTTTAGTGACACACATAGGCCATAAAGTCTTCTTTATTACATTATTTTGGGTTTTAATACTCCGTTGGTATCCTTTAAGAGTACATAAAATGTGGTTTACTGCTAAATAAAATGTTGTTTTTGTTATTTTTATGTTTATTTTTCGCATTAACTAAAAATGTTTTTTATTAAATCACTTTTTTTTTGTTTTTTTTTATTATTCATTTTGAATTTTAAAATAATTTTATATCTTTTTAAAAATTGCTTTAGGATTTTTGACAGAAATTTTGATTTTATGTAATTTTTTATCGATAAATCGATAAGGATATATTATGTTTATATGTTCTTTAAAATTACATATTTTGAAAAATTGAAAAATTTAAATTTCATTTCCATAATTGATGTTCTTTTTTAACCAAATTTGTAAAAAAATTTCTTAAGCTAATAAACTAAAAATAAATTCATATTTTTAAATTAATACTGAAAAATTGTTTATGGATATTATTAAACAATTGCATTCATGAATTTTTGTTTTGGTACTCTGATGTTTCGGAAACTTTGTATTTTTGCCTATTTTAATTAAATTGAGCCTCCTGAAAATCATACTTCTTAACATAATTTAAACAAAATGGGTGAAAAAGTCCATGACCTCATAGATATGGTAGTTGGCTACAAACTATGAATATATATGTACCAAACTTCAAATGATAAATATCAAAATTTCATGACAATCTAAACTTTAAATTGAAATTTTATAGCTTTTTAAATGGTGTTCCTTTTGTTATTTTCGATGAAATTTCATTTGTTTTCTTTTTCATGGTTTTTTTTTTGATCAATTGTCATAACTTAAAACTTAAAAGTGTTTTGTTCAAAGTTTGCTCAATTGAAATCAATTTTTAGCTTATTTTAAATAAGGCCTTCCAATGATAGAGACTTCCCTGTTTGCCTGAAAGCGGTGATTGCACCGAGAAAAGTGATTCAAAACAGTCTATAAAATGATTATTAGTGTCCCTAATGTATAATTGTAAAAGCTAGCTGACCTCTTGGAGATATCAAAAGATCGTTTTCAATGAAACCTTGTCCATTCGTAAGCTGTTATCGAATTGGGTGGAGTGTTTGCTTAACTTTGACCAAAAAAATTGCAATGTATCGATGAATCATTCAGATCTGTGTATGGAGCTATTTAAGTACAATGAAAACCTACTTTTACAGTAGTTTGTAGCATATGGATAAGTGAATATTAGGTTAAAAAAATCGTACAAAATGCAACTTTAAATTGGCAAGCTAAGGTATTGTATAAGGGATGCTTGCTATATTTCGTTTATTGATTACAATGAGGAACAAAAATCTTTAATAGGAATCATCTGTTAAGGGAAAAATCATAAATAACGGCTGTATCTAAAGAAGAAAAAAGTTCTGTTTTACCATAGCAATTGATCATAGCACAAATCATTAAAAAGTTAATCAAATTACATATGTTGAGCTAGTATGCAATGTATTTACTAAAATCAGCTCAAGTAAGTACTGGTATATACTGACGATAGGGAACGAGGCTAAAAACCGCGATGAATAGAATAACGTGAGTATCCCAATGTCCCAGTTTAGGAACTAATTAACTTATGTATTTTATGTATTCTTTCCGACGTATCGAACATTAATTTTGCTGTAATTTTCCAGTTTTAGTTTTCAATTAAATTTTTTGTTGTTGTTATTGTTGTTGCTATATTATGTATCATGTAATAATTTCAATAAGATATTTTTTTTATTTAATTAACAACACCAACAACAAAATATCAAAAACCATTAGTTCTAACGTGGATAATTGAATTAAACAAACTAAAAAATAAATAAAAGCAAAAACTATTAAAAGCTGAGGATGTAATGAAGAGCATACAAAACAAACAAAATGATCATTTATTGTTTTATAAAATCCGACAGAAAGAGGATGTTGTTATGTGATTATATTCCAATCGATATCATACCAGTATTTAATATAAGCGTACAAGAAGCTTAAAGGAGGCCAAAAAAATTAATAAAACAATGGTACACAAGCATTAATGATCGTTAATATGTTTTTTTATTACATTAAAAAGAGAATTTCTAACCTCTGTCAGTATAATAAAACAAAATTAATTTGTCGGCTATATAAATAATATTTTACTGTACTATATTTAAAAAATTGTCGAGTACATACTTGGATTAGAAATCTCAATTTTTATCTCATTTTTTTATTTATTTTGTTTTAAAAAAAAATGTTTTTTACAAAGTTATTTCCTTAAATATTATTCAAAATGTTAATTTTTGAATTTGAATCCATTGAATTTGAATCCAATTTGAACCCGTGGATTGGCTCACGAAAACTCTTTAATTATTTTTTTGAAGAAGTCTTTTGTTATTGCAATTTTTCTTTTAGTTGTAGTCCTATCCTTATGTCATGGGTATGAAAAAATTGGAAGCGGTTTTGTTTTAAAAAAATATAATTGATTATTTCTAAATTCAGTGACATTTATGAGGACGTAGATCAGGGTTTGCCAACATTTATGACATAAGAGTAATTTTTAAAATTATATTTACCAAAATAATACTTAGGGAGCCGCATGCCAGCAACTTGAATAATAAAATATATTTATGAAAATTAAGTCTATGTTTTTTTTTATTGAAATAATGTTTTTAATAAACTGCAATTATGTAAATTACGATTCTCCATAAAAAATTTCTCAATAAAGTGTATATGCTTCAGTGGAGAAAGGCTATTAATCATCACATATTGTGATGCAATATTGTATAGGATGATATGATTGTATTGTGTTACATTTGTGTTCAAATACTGGATTTTGACAGCAATGCACAAAATATTTGAGCTATAATATTGTATGAAAATATGTAATAGTTAAAGTATACACATTTATATTTCAAATTAATATTAAACTTAGAGTGTGGTATATAATTGTTTCTTCCTTTTATTTTTTACTTTCTGTACTATTCCAAAACTTTGAATCTTTAATGTGTAAACACATTGCATCAATGAGATGTGTAAACTTTAGACTTTAAACTGTCTGAAGATTTCTGTAGATCTTTTGAAATAATATCTTGATTCCCTTTTCAAGATTATTTAGTGTAAATTATAAGCGAGTAATTCTGAGTTAATTTTTTGTCTAAATTTAATTCATTTTCATTCATTAATTCTACAGATATCAGTAAATCCATCTTGTGTAATATGTCTTCAGCAAATATTTGTCTAGCTAGAAATTATTTTTCGACATGTTAGTTAACCATTGGAAATCATCATTATGACATTTGGGATGATTATCCCAAAAATGTGTTGTTCTCAGTATTTTAAAGATGCTTAATAAATTCTTCTGCATGGTGTTAGGTATTCGACTCCGTTGCTTCTTGAAAGTAGATCTCAAAGGCGTTTTCAATTTCGATTTGATTAAATATATAGAAATATCATTTTTGAATTTTATACCTAGTGGCTTGTTCACTGCTTTATTTTCCACCATTTTTTTGTCAGTACGTACAAAATTTCCCAAATCTAAGACCTCTTTTGTTAATAAATCAACATCATTCGAATCATATCAACTTTCCATATCTTTTAAGAGTTGTGTAGAAAACAAATAATGCATGGATACAACTAAAAGAAATTTTTAAAATTTTGTTTCTAACTTTTAAGGCAGATTTAGGCTTTAATTAATTTAAAAATACCTCCTCTAAAATTTTTTTTCCTTTTTTTTTTTTTACTTATATTTCAAGACAACTATGCTAAAAACATTTAAAAAAACAAGGAGAAAAAAAATTCCTCGCCGTATGAATAAATTCTAAATCAAAATTCATTTATTGTATTTTTTGTTTTGTAATGGGAAAATGAAAAATTCAACAACAACAAAATTAAATAAATTTTGTTGAATGTTGTCTTTGTGAATTCACTAGCATAAATGTCGTTTGTCATATTACCAAGCGAGTACACTTGCTAATTAGATTTTCGCTTAAAAAATTTTCCCAGAAATTTGTGCTTTTTCAAATAAAATGACCTTCGTTTTTGTATATAAATATATTAACATTGCAATTTAGCACGTAATGTGTTAATTAAAAATAAACTAAACTAAAACTTGCAGTTAATAATTGGTATCTGTTTGATATTTTTTTTTTTTGATATATTTATATGTATATACATATATATTTTCTAGATTTTCTAGATTTCTATTTTGTTTTGAAAGTTATTTCGAAAGTTGAGAAAAATGATTTAATTTTAGTACAAAAATTTACAAAAAATCATTTTGTAATCAACTTTTTTTTTTTGGGAATAATGAAAAAAAGAAAGTTGTAGTTACCTGTTTAGGTATAAAAATGCAAAATTTTATCATACATTTGTTAGGATGTTCGGCAAGTTTTGAGAATTGGCAAACATCATTCTTAGCAGATGATATCTATCAATGACATACAGTAAAAGCTTTTTATTCGCGGGGTATATGTTCCATAAATATGCCGCGAATACAGAAACCGTGAATACGGAATGGTAATTTATACGGGATTATAGGGGATACGTTCCTAGGTGACAAAATAAAAAAAAACAAACACATAAAAAAATCAATTTAATTGAAGTTTTTGAACATTTTGATTAATTATCTTAAGGCTTAGGCAATGTTTTGAAGAATTTTGTAATTTTCTCTTGCTTAGCAGTTTTTAAAATCTCCTTCAATTCAGACTGATACGCATGCTCTTAAAAATCAGAATTCGTACCATAGACGGATCAATGTTCATAAAGAAATCGTAAAGTTCATTTGCCATTCTTAAACCTTCACTAAGATTTTTCATATTAAATGTCACGTTTCCAGTACTTGTTGAAGCCTCTTCTTCAATGGGTGGTAAATTTAACATTTCCTCCAAGTCGGTTTCAGTAAAATCTTCATCTTTTGATTCAAGCAATTCCTGAATGTCACTTGATTCTATCTGTTCGAACCCATCTCGTCCTATTCCATTCTCAATTATGTATGTGTGTACTTATTAGATCCGCGAATAAAGAAATTTTTAGCAGCGAATATAGGAATTGGGTCGCATTTTTTTAATCCGCGAATAGTGAAAACGCGAATGAAGGAAGGGCGAATAAGGAGCTTTTACTGTACTTAGGTCAAGTTTATTGCTAAAGCGAGAACTGAATTTGTTTCGCTAGCTTTTTTTTTTTTACAATTTTTTGTTGTTATGATTTCAAGTGCAAAATAATTCAACAAAAATGTTGTTTTGGTATTTTGATATTACAGTACCATCTAAGACCTAACACATACCGTTGGTATTGTGAGCTCAATCGTGGATGTGACTTGCTTGGTAGTGAGTTCCGTATGTAGGCCAAACCAATAATGGCATACATACATTTATTAGATTCGGTAAACGAAGCTAAGCAAGAAAAAAGGGTGCGTATTAATTGATTGTGTTAAACTATAAATTAATACGATCGAGATAGGTAAACATGTACCTGTGTATAAAATGTCACAGGTAATAGAAATATATTTATGATTTTCGTCAGATATAACTTAATCGTAACTGTTGCTCTAGAGAATTACTGTGCTATCAATTTTAATTAGTAAACCTTCATTTCATACCTTCCATCAGAAGTGCTTGATGTTTTATAAGAGAAGAACTCGGGATATCTAATTGTTCTGCAGTATGACATTAGGAAGTTTTATATATTGTCTCTAATACCCTTTTTTGATTGGCGTTATATACAAACTATACAAAAAAATCCATCCTTAACTGGCAAAATATGTATTTGACGACATCCTAAAACATATAGTGGAAATGTCAAATTAGATGTCAGTACTGAAATATGATTTTAAAAACTTTTTTAACTAATAAATTAAAGAAAATAACTGTAAATAGTTTTTGAATCATTTTGAAAAATTGTTTATAGACAGTAAAAAGTTAAGCCAGCATTTAAAGTATAATTTTAACATAAACCAATACAAAACTTTAATTTTTTTTTGCTGCACAACCTTTAAATTCACAATAGATGTTAATTTTATTTTTATACAGGCTTTGAAAGGCTGCACGAGTCGAAATTTTGGTCCTCCTTTCATCCTCCTTGTCCTGAAAAATGCGTACTTTGGTATACTTTCGTAAACTTTGGTCCGTCTTTCATCCACATTAATCTGACAAACCTTTTTGTTGTCTTGAGTCTGAATCGAGACTTATGTAGGCCAAAGACGATCAAAGGAAGCTAAACTTTTACATAAGTTTAAATACAAATAATATACACAGTTTTCCATACAAAAGTGTCTTTCCGTGTATTAAAATAGTGTGTATATCCGTGTGTCAAAAAAAAGGATATAACAAATACCTTTTTGAAGGAAATAAAGATTTAATTAATATTATAACTCATTATTAGCACCTGATGATTTTTTTTTGCATGAAAAATGTTTATTATTCCTGGATTTGTTTCGCTAACTGGGGGGCTTTGACCTAGACTTGATCGTATATCAAGTAGTTTGATCATATCCAAAATGAATTGATTGTAAAAAAGATTAATTCGGAAAAAAAATTAAATCACTTTTGTTGTTGTTTCATTGCATATTTCTTAAAAAAAAATATCTAACAAACAATAAAATCAATGACATTAAATCACACCATGAAACTTTAAAATATTCTGATTGAATATATAATCCTATATTTATTATTATTTAAAAATACAAAAAGAAAAACAAGAATTTTGATTGTTTCAACTTGTTTTCGAAAAAAAAATCAATTTCTTAAATAATGAATTATAAAACACAAAAATACTACATTTCAGTTAATTGACTAAATCCCATCGTTCCTGCATCTCTAATGTGCCCTGATAATGATTCTAGGGTCCTTCTCAGAAATTTTTTTTTTTTTTTATTATGTCTAAAAATTTCTTATGTTTAACAAGCAACAATAATAATAAATATAGGTCCAAAAATTATATATACAATATTGCTGATCCTAACACAAAAAAAAGCAAAAAAACAAGAAAAAAATGTAAATGTAATTTCAAATTTAAGATCTTTTATGTTGTTTTTGGGTTTTTTCTTTACCCGTATAGGTTTACATGTTTTTTCTGTTTTCTTTTTTTGTTTTTTTACTCTTTCTTTTCTTTTTCCTTTTTATTTTATTTTAAAAAAATTGTTTTTTCAACAACTTTCCAGAATGTTAAAGAATTTTTGTAATTTGTACCCAGTTTCTTAAAGAAGTTCCTTTATTTTTAGATCTATGTAAGGTTCTATTATTGTGATATATGTGTAAGGGGAACTAATACATAGACATTGCATCAAATATGTATTATGACTGGACACTTATATTGTTAACAAAAATGAATGGACTCAATTTATATATGTAGAGCTTTTTTAAGTATAGATACGATATGACTTTATAGGTGTATAACGAGAACTGAACAAAAATATGGTAATTGGTAAAGAAAAAATCAAAAGAAAAGCATTAAGTAAAGGATGAGGGTGTTATATTTATTCTACTACTACTACTGATGTAGGTATTAGTTGTGGTTATACAATTATAAAAAATCTTTGAAACAAAACTTAATAAGAACATTAAAAATACAATAAAGAAAAAAGAAGAAAATCAGAAAAGAAGATAAAAATTACCTGCACATGTGAATCAGATAACAAGATCCTCTCATAAAATAAAAAGAAAATAATAGACATTTTTTTTTTTTTTTTTTTTTGTAAATTTTTTAAGGGTTTTAGGTTTTCTAAGTATTTTTTGTTTCTGGGTTTGTTTGTCTTTTTGAGTGGATTTTTTTTCAATCTTAAATATTTTTTTTAGTTTTTCATTTTTTTTTTTTCGTTTAATAGAAAACAAAAAAACTCTTATCAAAAAGACCTTTTAAGTAATTTGGTCAGTGAAGCTCTGCCACTTATAATTAATGGAAGGTTCATTGGTAAAACAAGGGTCATTTCCGCGGTATATTCAATATTTGTATATGTATATATATATTTATATCTGGTTAATTTTAAAGGTACCACACGCGGTCAAACGACCGGTTACAAAAATCAATTTGAAATTATAAACGCATTGTTATTCTTCTTTTCATGTAAATTCTTATATTATTTAAGTAATAAATTTTGGAGACTTGTTTTAATAAATGTTGTTTTTTTTTTGTTCTGTTTAAAAAAATTAAATAAAAAATAAAAGTATCGTCAGCAACGTTCTTTTTACCATATTAGGTCATATGACCGGCTGACAAAATGGTAATAAAAATTTACCATAAAATTGCAAAAATTGAAGTAAAAAAAACACGAATAAAAGTTATATAATTCCAACACGAGATTATTTTATAATATTCATTGTATGTATTCTGTTGTATTCTTTCCTAGATATATTAAAAAATGAAAAATAAAATAAAATTGCCGCATTGATGATCCGTGGTGAAAATTACAGTCAAAACACCAACACAAATAAAAAGAGAATTCGGATTTAATACGAAAATCAAAATCTAAAATTAAATTAAAGTCCAAGTCGTATTTGAAGTTTAAAAATGTCCAGTGGCAACAAGAAATTGAATAACAACTTGATTCAAAATAAATGCTAATTTAAGGGGAGGGTAATGTTTTGAAACTTTTTTTTTTTTTTTTGCATTTTTTTGATTTTCTATTTTTGTATATAATTAACGAGGTAACGCTGGAAAGTTTTTTTTTCAAATTTCTTAATATTTTTTATTTTACAATAACAAATTAGACGATTTCTTTAGCAAAAATCCAGTTTTTCACTTCAAAGTGTTCCCAAAAAGTCAAAAATTGAAATTTCGCAAAACCCTCCCAGCGTTACCTGGGGAAAGCGATTATCTAACAAAAGAACATTGATTTTTTAACTCCAGATGATCCAGCAACTAGTTATGAGGGGCAACGCAATTATGCTTTTTTTCGAGACGCTTTCAAATAATTGCTGCCATAGCCGTATTTTTTAATATTTTTTCATGAAAATTTCACTTTTAATTGAAAGATTTTAACTCTGTCGTCAGAAAAGATATGTACCTTTTTTGCACGAATTAACATTATTCTCTCCTTTAATTATATTTAGATTAGAATTAAAATTAAATACAAATTAAAAAAATTGTGCATATTATATTTGATAAAAGTCTATTACATTAATTTCGAAAATCAATTTGTAATTAGAAATGCGAAATCATTTATAAAAACTTCAATTTTAGTTGGAGTTTTTGTAAAGGGAAAGCAATATCGGAAGTATCGTTACTTTTCGATAAATTGGAGAAACAAATTTAGTTGATTAAATTTTCTTTTAACGATAGATTTTATCAATTTGATGAATTTTGTAGTTCATTGTATTCACTTTGGTATGCATTGATATAGAATAAGGTAAATATTATTTGCACGATATACCATGGGGTATATCAAACAAGAGCGGCAGCTGTCAATTTTATGGTAAGAGCGATAAAAGGTAAGATGGATTTTTGAAACTTTCGAAAATTCCATTTCCCTCTGTGAGTCAGGAATTCTAATGCCTCTAACTTTGCATCTTAACAATACATATTTACAAATTAAATGTTAATGAGTTTTGTAGTGTATTTTTACTGTATATGAATTGCTAAAGGGTTTGACTCCTATGATACCCCGGATTTTTCCCGATACAAATAGGAAATTTCGCTTGAACACTTTAAGTCGCTTCCACTGTGCCCACTCACAGGCTAATACAGTGTATCTAGTGTCTGTCTGGAAAGAATATTAAAACGAAGTCAAAGTTGGAATCGCAATCAAGATCATGTCAAATATTTAAACATATTAAGGAGCGTTTTTTTTTCTTGAAAAGGAAAATAATATCACATTAATTTTTTCGCTTCTTCCCTCTGTAAGAAATTTTATTTTTTGTATATTTTTACGTGGAAAGGATTAAAATTCTTATTCATATTTGTATGAGGATATAATATTTTCAAATTTAAAGGAAAAACTGTATCCCATTTTTGATATTTTGGCTTTAGTAAATTCTTAAAACAAAAACAAATAAAAAAATCAACTTAAATGTAAATTGTTCAAAAACATTTAATTTATTAAAGATAAGCTTAGCACACGTTTATTTTAAAAATCAAAAATTTTATTTCATTTTCGGTTTTGATGGGGGTATAATTAGAATTTTTATGTCACAAACAAAAAACAAAAACAAAATCAATTACTTACTCCGTAAGTCATCCTAAAGTGTGACTATATGAGGTAGTTTTAATGGTATTTGAGAAAATACTTCAGGCTAAGAAAATCTAAAAAAGAAATATTTGTTCTAGAAGTTTCCTTAACAGTTTTTCTAAGTTTGTCTTTTGTTACACTTTATTATAGTTGTTTTTTTTTTTGTAGTTTTTCTTAGACTTTTCTTTTCTGATTCCCCTCAAATGTTAGTATAACATTGCTGAAAACATTTTGCTTTTCAGGTTTTTGTTTTTTTTCGTTCTTTTTATTTTTGTCTATATTAGCCTCGGTTTTTTGTATATTTTCTGAGGAGAGGGAGAGGAGAGGGGGGGGGGGGGGTTATATACTTCATCTGCAATAATCTTTTTGAGAATCCCAGTTGTATGGCAATTGTGTAAATATTTTCTTTTGTTCTTTTGAGGATATAAATTCAGGATATCCTAAAATTGGATCTTAAACATTTACAAATAAACACCTTAATATTTTATAATATTTGTTTAAAAGTTAAGATAAATAAATTTTGTTGTTTTTTGTTTTGTTAATCTTTTAATATTAATATGAAAATAACATTAAATTTCTAATTACATCCTTTGAAAAAATTAACATTTAGGAAAATGAAAATAGTAAAAAAAATTAAAGGGATAATTTTAATGTAAACTGAGAGAGGAATATATTTTATAGAGAAATCAGATAATATGTCTTGGTTTAAGGTTTACTTTTGTGAAAAATATGTTTAAGAGGATGTATAGGGGGAGAATTTTTATTTTGGCAATTTTACCAAAGTAGTTGGATTATTTTCCCCCAATATTTCAGTTAAATTTTTCTATAGGATAATATAATTTTAATACGAATACAGGATAAATTAAATTGTGTTAAGCAGAAACATTTTGAGAGCAAGAAAATGTTTGATAAAAATTGTTTAATTTTTCTTCTTCTCTTAAATAACTAATAATATCCTGGACTTTTTTTAATATTCTAAATATTAAAATATTGATATTTGTTGATGGAAAATTACATTAAGAAAGAAAAATTTAAAATGTCATAAAACAGGGATATTATACCAGTAGTGGAAGGCAATAAAGTAACACAAATAATAAATTGTACTTGATCCTTTTTCTGGCATTAATTTTCATATTTATGTATATTTTTTATGATTTAATACACGTTCATCAATTAAGGTTCGCCAATTTTTGTAGTAAATAATTCTAGGATCAGTTTTTTGCCTGCTCTAATTATGGCCTTTTGACAGTTGGTGAATTTGATGTTCCTTATCGCTGGTTTCTAAATGATGGTTAAGCCGAAAATTTCATATACTATTTAAGGAATGCTAGAACGAAATTTTTAAACAAAAATGTAATTTCTTCTTATCTCTCAGTATCTCGCAACAGAATCATCCAAAATCAAAAAATCAAAATTTATAATATTTATTAAAGAAGAAGTTTTTCGAGGTAACAACGAGAGAATTTGTATATTCAATTTGCTAATTTCGGTTGTTTCTGGAAGTCAAAATACAGATTTTCCGGGTATTGGAATTTTTAATGTACTTTAATTCACATTTGTATAACTGTCCCTGAGCAATATTTTATATAATAGGAAACAAACAAAAAAGCTACATGAAAATTAAAAATTTTCAAACGCCTTATTGTTTCGATAGAAATAAAAACAAAGAACAATCGTACAAAAATCTTAGCCAATCCTAAAATTAGAAAAATAAATTTGTTGATGTGGGATGGGTGAATATTATATGTCTGGGATGTAAAGGTACTGATGCAAGTCCCAATTTGCGGTATAATAGAATAAACACATTATAGGAAATAAAAAGGGCAAATATCCGACAAATCACCAAAGTCTCTCTCAATAATTTAGTGAACCGAAAATATGTTTCTCTTTATAATAAAGGAAGCGATGTAATTAATGAACCGAATTCAGTTAAAGCTAAGCAAAAGAAACCTCACGCTTTATATATCCTAGACAAATATTAATGTATCCTTACGTATTTCTTTTATTTGATTTTACCCTTAGTTGTCCTTAATTTTATATTGGCAGGCGGTCCTTTTATTGGTCAATATATAAGGGGATAAAATAAGAAGTAAAAATATACTTTTGTGTAAAATTTTTATGATGTTTATTTGAAGGTTATAATAAAATTAGATCGGATGGATAAGGTATTAAAATCAAATCAAAGTATTTCCTTTTTTTGAAAGATAATTTTTGCGGTAAATAAAAATTTAACTGAAATATTTAAAGAAAAAGCTTGAAAATAGTTTTATTATTTGTAGATATTCAGATAGTGATAATAAGGATTCATTGGACTAAAAAGAAAATTCAATCTTAAGGAACTATGTAGGTATAATTGAACAGTGTGCTAATAGCTAGGTTTTGGACATGTCAAGAAACGTGACAAAATTTAATAGGATCCTTATTATTAAAATAATACAAAATTATTAAATATTTAAACGGTAATGCAAATACTCTGAAGTATATTAACATGAATTGAAATAAAACAAAAAATTATGAAATAAACAAAAAAGTCGACAAATGTTCATTAGAACTCTCTTGATAGCAAATTCTTAGACAAAAGGTCCTTATTTTGCAGCTCGAATATCACTTTAGGAATTTTCTTTATCTCACCTTTTGATTTCATTTGTTTAAAAATTTATGCTTAATACAATAGAGCTTTGTTTTAAATGATGTGCTACAGTTGGCTGTGATAAAACTTCTTGTTTAGTGGTTAAGAGCTTTTCGTTTTTTTTTATGAGAAAAAAAAGAAATTCTAAAAGGGTTTTTGCTTTTTTGCTTTAAGCTAACGGAACTATTAAAAGAAAAAAGAAAATGCATTGTTTTCACAGGAGCTACAAAAATCTCTTGTGCATTATATTTTAAGGATTTAAAACAAATAAAATTATTAGAAATTTAAGTGATTGATTTTTAACTATAAAAAAATTAGCAATGGACAAATATTGGCTTAATTTAATTATTTATAATATTTTCCATAAATTTAGTATTGATTAGTTATATTTCCCTTATATTACCATTCAATTGATTTGCTTGTCTCTCTTGTTATTTGTTGATTTATTAGAGATCGATACAATTTTTAGTCAAGTATTTGCTTTGGTAAAAAAAAGAAACAAATTTAACCAAATTTTATATCTATTTTGTTTTTTTTTAGGCGTGACAATGAATGCCGGGTAGAATGCCTAGTATAAAATTTCACTAAAAGTTTTTATTGAAAAGAATTTTTAAAAAAATTTTTTTTTAAAAGGATTTTTTGAAATTCGAATTATTTTCGGAGTTACAACCCATTTTTTGAAAACTCTTCGTAGTGCCATAGCTACATTCCTCTTGTTGAAGAATTAAGAAAGATTTTATTCTTCAGATTACTGGGAGGGCTGGAATCGTGCACACCAGTACATACCGTTTTTGCTGGCCTGTAGTATTTTCAATTGTGATTTTTGTTTTTTTTTGTTTTCAATATTATTAATTTTTTATATTCTCAACACATTTTAGTAAACAAAAAATAAAAAAAATTTAGTTAAAAATATTTATTGGTTCTTTTTTATAGCGTCCGACTCAAAATTCGAGCGTCTAAACCAGTAGACCCCCTTAATAAATACAAACTCAGAGGAACCGTTCAACTAAAACCCAATTTGAATAGAAAACTAACAAAAATTAACAGTAAAACACCCAATGATTATTCAAAAGTTTAATTTAATATAATTCTAAACAACAGGCGTCTAGTGCGCATCTAGAAAACGTGTGGCGTACGGATTTGTTTAGGGCTTTAGAGAGTAAAGCGGGGTATTCACTATATTTCCGAATCAATGATTCGGCTCTTAGTTCCCATTTAAAGTATATGGAATTGAAGAATAAGAGAGAAAATATCCAACATGTTGAATATTTTACTCACAAATGATTCAGCCATATACTTTATATTGGCTGAGAGAGCCGAATCATTGATTCGGAAATATAGTGAATACCCTGCTTAATGCAGGTCTTTATTATGTACAAAGAAAACTGAAAGACCTCTGTTTAAATGTATAGCAAAAACTAAAATTTATTTTCACTTTAATTAAGGATGAAAACATTTAAAAGCTAAGCCAAATAAATTTCAACTAAAGTTTAATTACTTTAATATTAAAACAAACTTTTCTTAATGTATTAAATATATTTGAAGGGGTTGATTATTTTATTTTTTGATGGATGGAATTTTTTTTTGTAAAGCAATGAATGAGGTGTTAAATATTATTTAAAGCATTTTTGTTTTTTCTTTCTTTATTAACATAGTCTGAAGAAGTGGGCTGGATATATTACTACTGGATACATTTTTACCCTCCTTTTATTATAATTTGTTATTTTTTGTTATTAAGGGCGGAACTATTGCAACTATTTTCACTATAGGCAGAGGGGTTGGTTTTATATATTAGAATTATAGTCAGTTATTGTTATTGTTTTGAGACGAGAAAATAAAATTTAAGATTATCAATTATTTTTTTATTGTAATCGTCTTAATAAATTTAAACAACAGAAAAATTACAAAAGTTTTCTCTTTCTAAAAAAAAGAAGCAAAAATGAATAATCAAAAAAACAAATAAAAAAACACCATGAATGCAAATAATGCATGGAAAAAAATATTTGAATCCTAAAGAAAACGATGTGACATAATTTAAAACTCTAAAATAAGGGAAAACAAACAACAACAAAAATTAAATATATAAAACAAAGAAAATGACCTAAATTTAAACTAGTTTTAACCATCTTTGGATAGTGGAGCAGACTGTGGTAGACTTTTAACGTTAACTTAAAATCGTCTTCATTGCTGCCACTGTCATTGCAGAAATATTTATCTCAACTGGACAATAATTTATTTATTTATTCTTTCTGTACTTATCTGGGAAGCTATGTATTGTTAATGTTATTTTATTATTTTTTTTAAATAAAGAACAAAAAAAAAGACTGGTCGCAAATTTCATTTATTTTGATTGTCTTGCAAACAAAATGCAACGTATTTCTCCTTTAAAATATATATTTAGGATTATATGTTTTTGCAGGAGTTTATTTTATTTTATTTTTTTTTTTAAATTTAATAAAAACCCTAACAAAAATTTTTTTGTTAAAATGATAATAAATGATTTTTAATGAGCAAACAAACTTTATTAATTTAAGGAATTTCAATTAACTTTCAATTTATGTTTGAAATAAAATAGATAGAAATCGAAACAATTTTCATATTTGCTAAATAATTCAGTTTTTAGATATTCTTTCTGTTTAGATATTTTTTTCATATACTTGCGTAGTCCTTAAAATGGAAAGTAATAACATAAAATTTTCACTTTTTTGAGAAAATAGCAATCAATATTTCGTTTTAAGATCAGTCATCGTTTTAACTTTTTGTTTTTATTTTCGAATGATTACATGCAAGAACTTTTCAAAAACAAATCTATTGTATTTCGCGGAATTACACGAGAACACGAGGTTTAATGATGATTTGTCATTCAATAATTGTGGCGACACTCTTTTAAACAATTTAATAAGTTGGTTTTGATTTTCTAAAAAATTTTTCCAACAATTCCACAATTGCCTTCTCTTCTGCTCGTTCGATGGAGTTATATAAACACCGGGTTGATACGCGTTCTTCTCAGCTACAAATGAAATAGCTTTGGAGAAATTTCGGTTCATAATTAGCTGTTTTTGTTTGTAAGCAAATAACTTTGCTCTTTGATCTTAATAATCAACACAATTTACTATTGTTCAAATTACTACAAATATTCATAAAACTGTTATCCTATTTTTGATTGTTCATTAGAGGCCTATTTTTGACTTTATGATATCCTTCAGATGTGACTACTAATAGTTTTTTTTCCCCCAATACTGAACCTTTGCATTGATCCAAAAATTTTACTTTTCACAACACAAATTACATAACATCTTACGAAATATCTGTTTAGGATTAATTTCCCTAAATCAGTTTTAGGACAGATAGAGTTTGCTACTGCTTTCCCTGTTTTAAAAATTTATTTGTTAATTAATGTGGACCAGAGATTTGAGAATCTGTTTTGCAACTTTTTTCTCCATTTTTCGGATACTGGGCTATTGAAATGAATAATATTAAAAGGTTTATTAATGCCGTATTCAGCGAAAGAATCTTTTGCTGCTAATCCTTTGAGAAAAATTATCTTGAAAAATTATTCTAACGCTGCAAGCACAAAGACAGTAAATAGCATATATTTATCGAAGCATCTAACATAGTAATAATATGGATTTCCATACGATATTTGCCCTAAAGGAAGTAAAATTCGATCAAAGGCAATGACTTAATTACCGATTGTAAGGATATTTCAAACAAAACAATGCCATGTAACAGTAGCTCCGTATTTGTTGTAACTTCTGGTGCACCTGTTTCACTTTGGATAGGGTTTTTAATATTTTCTTTTAGTTTCAATAGAATGATTGATGTTGAGAAACGAGGGGAGGATACTTATTTCTAACTACTACTGCAATAGTTTATAATTAATTTTAATCCTGCGATCATGTAAGCTAAACTTAATAAATTAAAGAAAGTATAACAATACTTGTTAAAAATTATAATATGAATTTTATAATCAAATGTAAATTTTGTTTACACAAAGCAAAAAAAAACAAAAAAGAAAGAAAAAAACACGCAAAACTTTACGCCCCTAAATTTTTAACCATTAATTATCACATCAACAAAATACTTAACCTTCACTAATTTTGTTTGTTTTTATACATCTCCCTATTTGCACCAGCAACATTTTACTTTATATTATTTATAAAAAATAAAAAATAAAAAAACCAAAATTCTCAAAGGTATAGAAATTGGATCGTCATCAGGGCAATTCACTGCCAGCAAAGCAGCAGTCCTACCGCTTCAGGGGTATTTTCAACTCTACAGACAACAATTTTCGTGACTTAAAACAGTTTTAGTTAATTGAGGTTGTTACCTACCTTTTATCATATCACTTCTCTTTATATAATTATATAGCATCGATAATATAATTTAATTTATGCTAAAAGGACATCTATATCAAAAAAGATAGTTATGAAGATTGAACAAATATAAAAGAAACAAGTAAAAAATCAATTACAAAGCTTATCATAATCAGAGAAAATGTAACAAAAATTATTATATTTTATGATATGTTTACCAGTGGCGGATCCAGGGGAAGGAAACAAGGGACATTTCCCTCCCCCAAGAGTAATATGACTTATGCATTATGAAAGTACAAAAAATCTCGAGTTTAATAATCCGCTTCCGAGTATAATTGAATATTATTAACTATTTGAAAAAATTTTTGTTTCATGGGAACTAATATAACGTGTGACATGCCTCTTAAGTCTTAAATTAAAGCTGTATGCTTAGTTTTGTAATATTCCGCGTCATCTGTGTCTGGAGCAAACTTTAAAAGACTCAGTTTATTGGAGATGTGTTCTTCAAGCTACGTTTCGTGCCATCTTAACTTGAAATTATGCACCTTCATAGGTGCGGTTATGCTGTCGGATCATGGAGCTGTCAATGAAATTCGGAAAGAAGTAGGAAGCGCTGCAGTGACTCTTTGTTTTTCTCACAAATTGAACAGCACTATCTCCAAATCCGTTAAGGTTCGAGTGATTAAGATGGTTTGTAGCACTATACGAGAGGTCGACAAGTTGTTCAATAAGTATCTTACTAAACGTGCGACTCCATTAAAAAAAATGCTTGGAGAACAACTAGTTAAGCTATGTGAAACAAAATGAGTAGAAAGGCATGACGATGTGATTCAACTTGCTGCAAAAATTGTGTTAATCGTAAAAGGTTTGACAAAAATAATTGAGTAGAAAAACAAGGAGACAGCAAGGAAAGCAACAGTCCTTATCGAAGATTTGTGTAAATTTGAATTTATTGTCGGGCTTTTCTGTCTGTGTGATATTTTATCTATTAATCATTCACTCAGCGTTATGCTCCAGAAAGAGGGAATTGATTTAGCAAAAGCATCAACAATGATAGATATGCTGCTTAAAACGTTCCAAAATCGGAGAGAGAAAGCTGATGAAAACTTCAGAATTATTTCTTTAGATGCAAAAAAACTACTTGATATCATCGAACAAAAACCCAGAACATGTAGCCGACAAAGGAGACGAGAAAATTTTAGAATAGAATCTTGACTACAGGGCCTGGGTACACATTCCTCTTTGGGATATTATTTGCGAAGATCTGAAGGCTCGCTTCTCAAAGGAAGTTTTAGATGGTTTTCAATTGAGTTTATTGCTTCCGGCAAAAATATATATTCTGGAAATGACTGAAGTTGAGAATTTTATTTGCTGTTTAATCAAAAGATTCAAAAGTCTTTCGAATAATAACAACATTGTGCAACTATTAAGATTAAGAGGTGAGTTGAATCACTCGCAGTGCTATTAGCAGCAGCAGGAGAAGAAGGCAACTAAAAAACTACCAACTACCGCTCTAGAAGCTTTAGAAAACTGTGATGTTGACATATACCCAGTTGCTCGTATATTTTGCACTCTCTCCGTAACAAATGCGAGCTCTGAACGCTATTTTTCAACACTTCGTCGCATGAAAACATGTTTAAGAACGACAATGGTGTAAAAAAGATTAATTGGTTTGGTACTGCTTCATACACATCACGACATTGAACTCACTCTCGAGGAAGTTATTGAATAGTTTGCGAAACTTGGCGCACATCATCTACAAATGTGTATTTATAAGAGAATATTTAATTTCAATAAAGTTTAATTATAATATTAAGTTAACAGTATTTTAATAAGCTCATTTGCTTATTTTGTTCAACTTACTTTTCTCCCCTTAAAAATTAGCTCTGGATCCGCCCCTGGGTTTACACTTGTAGTTTACTACCAAATTTACTTCTTAAAATAAAACTAAAATTTTTTACTATAAAAAGTAAAGGATATATAAAAAAATCAAAAAAATCTTAAGCGCTTACCATAATTTTTCTTAGAATTTTTCACATAACTATTTAAAATTATTTGTAAAAGTGCACAAAGTGCGTTGTCATAGACAATTTCAGAGATTGAAATATAAGTTCTTTTTTTTCTTATTAATTAAAAATTTATAAGTATTTTTTAGTAGAAAATGTTACTGCTCTTAAATAGTTTTTAAGTCAAAAATTCAAAGCTACGTTTAGCTTTGGTATAAATATCATTTCATTTATCTATGAACCAAATAAAAATTTAATTACTGAAAGTTTTTAAAATAAAGCAAAAAACAAAAAAAAAAAAAGAAGAAAACTTCTACTTGGCTTAAAATCATCCCACAGGTGCTTATGCTTTGTTTTAAATATATTAAAAAAATATACCAGCAAACAGAAATTGATGGTAAAAAAAATTAACCACCACACCTTTAGGTATATTCAAGAAGAACACAAACAGCAAAAACAACGAACAATTTGCTGTTGAAGGCACTTATATTCAAAAGATCCTAGATATATGCCCTCCAATGTAGACTTTTGTTTTATATCATAAAAAGGATTTAAAAACAAAAAAGTATCTAGCTTAAAAAATTATATAGAGTGATAATAAGCCTTCTTTAGATTATTCTAGTATATGCTAAGAACTTAATAAATAACAGGGTAGGACATGTATATAAATCCTTAAAGGGTAATATAGAGAGTGACATACTTTATAAAAAGATTTTTTGTTTTTTGTTTTTTATGTTTACTCAAGCAGATCAATAAATTTCTATCTAGGTTGAAAGGATTTTAAAATAGCTATTAAAAATGAATTTAAGTTAAAAATCAGCTTAAATATCAAAATTGGAAAAGTTATTTTTCAAATATTTACATAATATTATGAAACCAATCAATTATAATTTATTATTTTTTATTATTCAATTATTTTTAGTTATTTTTCATTAAGAAGGGTGGTTGAACACACTTTTTTTTATCAGCGATATATTCATATCTTGAAATATTTTGCAAATTATATTATTGAATAACTTTCCAACAACATTCCGTAAAATTTTTGTATAGAAATGCTTGGTAATGAGCCAGTGGCCAAGCCAAGCTCCCAAGTCGTCTTGAAAGAAATAAATTTTCAGTGATCACCATATATGTATAAACCTAGAAATACATAAAATCAGAAAACTAAATTTATTTAGCTAAAGATCTATTTTTAATTAATTTTGTTTCATTTATTTTTGGTTTGAAGTTAAAGAGATATAAGGAAAAAATCAGCATTTTTTAACTCTTAAAATATTATAAAAATTAAAAAAAACATTTTGGGGGGGGGGGGGGGGGATTTTATGTGTAAAATTTCAAATAATTTGGTAAAGTAATTTTTGAATGCTGATAATCCCGAATTTGTAGGGGTCTTTTTGAGAAAAGCGCGTTTAAAGTAGGAATGAAAGATGAAAAACACTTTTTAAAAATTGCAACTTATTTTATTAAACTACATTTAAAAAATGCTGTGTCAAAATTTCAAGACAACCAGTTTGAAACCCTCATAGTTCTTGACATTTAAATCTACACAACTCTTTTAAATTTCTCAAAGTTCAAAACTTTAAACGCGTTTTTCTTGAAAAAAAAAAAACGATTTAAAAGTTTTTATCATCGGCATTCAAAAACTATTGTACAAATTTATTTGAATTTTCAGACATAGTTTTTACATATAAAGTACCTACCCCCAATGATGCTTTTTCACACCATTCAGGGGGTTTGTAAAATGATAAAATGGCGGATTTTTTCGACTTTAAATGAACACAAAAAATTTAGAAATAAAAAAAATACTAACAAAATTTGTAGGGGGAAGGAAAAACTTATGGCTTATCCAAATAAATTTGGTTTTGTAACTGTGTGAAATTTTGTAGCCGGAAATTAGTTTTTTTTAAAGATGAATTGGGATATGCTTTGCTATTCACTTATTACATAATAATTTTTTACAAAAAGTTTGTAGAAATTTCTTGGCGCTCCTACTACTCGGCTGTCAATTTTTGTTGTTGATATGTTGATGAACTCTCAATGATATTCCCATCAAAGCTTGGCGTCATTCCATTAACAATTGTAAAGATATGCATCTGAGTGTGTTCACGATTTTTGGGAATTTTTGTCATCATTAACCATGAGATTTTTCCTAAAAACAACACGAATACCATCCAGCAATCACCAAATTCACCTGATTTAGTAGCCCCCTGTGACATCTTCCTGTTGAATCGAATCAAGAAACCATTGATAGGAATGCGTTTCAGCAGCCGAGAGGAGATAATGGAAAAATCGAAGATGAACTTAATGCAGATACCTAACATCGAGTTTAAAAAATGTTTTAAGCGTTGGCATAAGTGTGTTGCAGTCGATGGGGAATACTTTGAAGTGGACAATATCGATTTGTAACAATAAATTTATTTTTTTAAAAAAACATCTTGATCAGATCACAGCTTTCAATTTTTGTTATTGTTCAATTTTTAATAAATAATTGTAATAAGATTGAAATAATGGAAAGAAAATTCTATATCTACTGTCTCTGAAATAGTCGAAAAGCTATGTGTGTGTATTCTCTTATCATATTGTTCACAATATTTTTGCTGTTGTCTTTTTTAAAAAAATGTAAATTTAATCTCAAACGTCTATACCAAAAAGGTTATTTAAACAAATTTGCAATCTGTAGAGAAATATATGACTTTCTATTGCATTTAAATATCCAATGTCAAAATTTATTGTTTTATTTGAATAAATTTGAATTCTTTGGATTAGTATAGAAAAACCATATAACCATATATATATATATATATATCCTATATTTATATGTTTTCTTAGAATAATATTTATTAAAAAAGGGAAAATATCAACTTCCAGAGATGGCAGTATATGCTGCAGTGTTTTCTCTTTCAGTTTGAATCAAACAAAACAAAAACAAGAGAAAAATGTTTTCATTGGCATAATATTTCATAGGCGCATTTATGTTTATATGTATATATAAACAAGTAATAAATTTTTTGCCTTTTGATCTATACCGCCCGTCTAAATAGTTCAATTTTATGTAACAACAAACTTTTGTTATCAAATATTAGCTTCATCCCATACTTGCTTAGCTATTTGGTGCTATTTTCATTAATATATCTACATATATACATATATATATATTATATTTTATATTTTATATGAAAAATACCTTTATTTTTCATTCTGTTTATTTTGAACTTTGGTTCCATTAAAAATGGGGTAGGAAATTCTTATGTATTTAAAATCAGATAACATTTAAGTTAAGAAATTGTTATTATTAGATATTTTTAATGATTTTTTTGGATATTTGTATATAGAATTTATGGTCAATATTAGAGATGTCATAAATAGTGGGTTTAGGCCGGATACTGAATATCGAATGTTCGTTCAGCCACATTATCGTCCGAATCGTTGAATATTTAGTGGAAACTGTGTGCATTTCGTGCTTAACAGGTTATTTGAGTATAAAGTATCAGGATGAACAGTATGAAATCATAATCAAATATGTATGTATTTCGACTAGGGTACCTATAAATATATTTATCCCTTTTGTCATTTGTTGATGTTTTTTGTCACTGTTGCATCTGGTGTTAATTTGGCTTTATATCATGTCAAAACACGTAAAATTAATTTAATTATACTAAAGCGTAGTACATTGTGTTATTTTTTTTAGCTTTATTAATCATTTTTATAGTATTGCACCAGTAATAAATAAAAAATCATCCATTTGGGAATTTTTTTGCAATTTATAATAAAAATAATAAGCTGGCTGGTTTGTCTGCTGTATACCCGAAAAATCTCGAGAAAGGAAAGAAAACAATTAGAACTTAAAAATTGTTTTGATTTTAATGGTAAAGACAAATATTTGATTGTTACTTTTCTTGATCTACGATTCAAAAGTAGTTTCCTGGCATGAAAATGCGATTATGATCACTAAAACATAAGTAAAAAGGCGTGGTCAATTAATTAAATGAGAAAAAGCTTTAGAATTAAGAATTAAAATTAAAGAGAATTTGGTGAAAGTCTCTTTGTTCTTCTAAAAGAAAAGTTCAGGTAAATCAGTGAACTTTCACCAAAACGCGTAGTTAACAATTTAATTAAATTTTATTAAATTGTTAGTTTCGCATAAAACAATAAGAATTAATAAAAAAGGGAGGAACTGTAAAAATTGTTCTATAAATTAAGAACAATTTGGAATAGCGAGTCAGTCTGTTATTAATTTTTCAGCGAATTACCGCGCCATACCTAGGCAGGTAAGTTGCATTACTTTTTAACTTAAAAAAAATAAACAAGTTGTCCAAACTGGCAAATAAAAAATAAATATATTTGAGTTTAAACTTGTAAAATATCTTTAGCCACCTTATCATTGCCCTACAAGGCAAATAAACCTGTGAAATATCGGCTCTTCAGCCACCTTATCATTGCCCTACAAGGCAAATAAATATTAAGTTTTAACTTAGGAAACTTTCGGTTTGGTTCCGTCTTAGAAAGATTTCCACGAATTCACTTTAAACTTGGACTTATTTGGACTTAGGAAATTTCTGGGTATTCGGTCTAGATGAATATTGGCTTTTCTTTTTGTTTTGCCACTTTATCCTTGCCATACAAGGCAACTTATCTTAGGGGATTGTTTAATTCTTATAGATTAAATCCGGCAAGGCCGTTTTTAGGAAAGACCGTTGTTTGTTTTTGTCAGCTAACAGGCGGTTGTCGAATAGGGTAAAAAATTTCTTAAGGGTTGATTTTTTTCCCGAAATACAATTAAGAAAACCAAATGTCTCGAAAGGAAACTAGTTTCGAGGTTGAGTGAAAGTTTAAATATTCTGGTGAAGAAACTGGCATTCGGAATCCACATTTAGCTGGATACAATCGAGTTGGAGAAAGGTTTGCAACATTTTAGTTGGATACAATTGAGTTGGAGAAAGGTTTACAACAGTTCAAACGGAATAGATGAATCTACAACTAAAAATAATTGTTCTCTATCTTTTTAGCAAAAAATTGAAATACATGACAGTTTCTTGAATTTTTTTTTGGGAAATCGCTACAGATACAGTAAATACGCAAAATAAGGCTATATAGGCCCTAAATCACTTCCAAAACTATCACAAAGGCCTGACATTAACTCAATTACACTTTTGGGCCTATTTAGAAAAGGCAATAAGTAGTAGTAGTAGTAGTAGCGAAAGGGAAACAAGATGCACCGCGACCAATTTGATCTATAAAGGCAATAAGAAAACGTTATCGTATTAATATCAAGGGCTGCAAGGAAGCTTTAAATAGAGAATGAGAAAAAATTCTGCCAAAAGTTACTAGAAAAATTGTTGGGTTTTTGTAATTCATATAAAGAAGAAAAATTGTACACTGAAAAAGATAAATACTGGTGGCTAGTAAAGGTATTTGATTGTTGTTTTACTTGAATTTACTCGAATTGAGTATTTAAATTATTGACTCAAGAATTATTTTCTTGATTTCAGTACTTGAAAACACTAAACGACATACTCAATATTCTTGATATTTTGATCGAAACTCTCAAAGGAAAACCAAAAGTTAAACTGTCTTAAAATAATGTTTTAGGATGAATCTTTTTTGAAATAGATTTTTTATTTTTATCGTTAATTAAAATTATTTTAATTTGGTTATTTTGTGCAGATGATTATGTGGGCTGTAAATAAATATCCAAAAAAGTAATAAAAAATAAATAGAATTTATTGTCTATCGGTAAAAATGGAAATTCATTTCATACCAAACCAATAAATACTAAAAATCATTTGTGATTAATTAAAAATAATTTTAACTTTTAAGTGTTTAGGTTCTATTCAAAAATAAGGACAATAAAATATAAACAAAACAAAACTTGATTGTTTTATGACCCAAGGATATTACGATTATTTTTTTTTTTTTTGTTGAAAGCCGTCTTACTGTCTTTAGAGACATTCAAACCTAACCTGAGAAACTTTTTAAATAATCTAAATAACTTGAACATTGACCTTATATAACTTTACTGTAATTTGAATTTTTTTATTAAAAAGAAAAACCAAAAAAAAAAAAAAAACAAATGATTCAACAAGGAGCAACAATTATTTCAAAATGGTATACTTTCCTTATTTCTTATTTAGTTTTTTTTTTTTTTTTTTTGGTATCCCTTGGGACTTTTATGTATTAAATTTGACATTTTGGTTGAAATAGAATATTTACTGTCAGCTATTGTTAGATTTTTTGTTAGTTTTTTTTTTCTTCATTATTAAAAGTGCAGAGGAAAAAGGAAAAGAAGAAAATTATTAAAAAACCAAAAACAACGACATTGCTTTAGCTTTATTTTTATTTTAATCTCGCATATAATATCTGAAGAATGAATAAATTGACAAAGCTGGAAAACGGAAAAATTAGTTTTTTTTTATATGAGTGTTGGTCTTTTTGTTGTTGTTTTGAAAAGAAAAATCATGCCGTGCTCTTTTCTTCTTTTCTTTATGCCAGCTAACACAAAAAATTTGAAAAAAATTATTCATTTTGCACTATAGAGAAAACTAGAGAACAATTTAAGAAAATTGCAACAACATTGTACACTCCTCTTTTTTGTCTTGTTTTTTTGATAGATAGAAGCAATTTCTTGTTATATTTATTTTGCAAAAAAACAATGTGCTTTTAAAATAAAATTAAAAAAATTAAAATAAATGACATAAACAAGAACAGTATTTTTTTATTCCATAGACTCGTATTTTAAAAGATATTCTTTTTCTACATATTTACAAAAAAACAAAACAAAAAAGATTGCTGCAGCTGAAGTAGAAAGTTATTTTTAAGCAATATAACCTTATAATAATAATTCTTATACAAACAATTGAAAAACTAAAATTAGAGAATAAAAAATGAATCATCATTCCTCTTTTTTTTTTTAATTGTTACAATTTTAGACAGATTTTATATCACATAAGAATAACTTAACTTCTTGGAAAGAAAGTTTAAGATTAATTTAAATATTTAACTTAAAAATTAATTTTTGGGTTTTATAAAATCGATTACCGGCTTTTAACTCAGAAACTTATTTCCTATTATTTTAATCAAGGAATTACTTATAAGCTTCAATTGTAGTTGTTATGCCAAATACAGATCGATTTTTGAAATAATCTTAGAACTAGTTTTTAATTAAATTGTTCAAATTTTCTAAATTTATTAATTTTCTACTGGATCGGTTTTGAATACGAAAGTGATGTAAATTTAATGAGAACCAAAATAGAAAAGTTCAATTTGTCATTTTCTAATTATTGTGATCACATTTTCTTGAACTCTAAATGTTAAAGCTTTTCTGCAGTTATCCAGGAGGAAATGACTTGCTAGACATACCGCGGTACTTCGCATATTTTGATCAGCACAACCCCAGGCATATTTATCAGCCCAATTTTTGACATAAGCATGTCCGTAGGCATCCAGCACGTTCTAATAGATATGCATAAGATTTGTTGCAAAATCGTTGTATAAACGTATAAAATGGATATGCATTTACTTATGTGCTGGTCGCGTGAAGTTTTCTTGCTATTTCGTTTACTGCTAGACAAAATTTCTGCTGGGTAATTACCGGTCGTCAATTTAACATAAAAATAATATTAATGAATTAGGAAACATCAGTGAGTTTCTCATGTATGAATTTATCATGCATGAATCATGTTGGAAATTTCACTTGTAAAACATTCATTAAAACAGCATTTCCAGGCATATTTTTAAGTAGAAAATTGCCATATGATGGCGACTCCAAAATTCATTGATGTTTTCCCCGAGAAAGTAGGCGTTATGACTAAAAAGTTTCATTGATGGGAGTAAGGGTGGAAATCAATTCGCATATGAATTTGATCTCTTTTTTAAGATATTTGTTAAATATAATTTACAAGCATTTATTATTTTTTTTCTTTTTTGGATCCTTTTCATTCAGCAGTCCTTTTAATTTGATTTCAGAGTTAATTGATGAACCGAGACTTTTGCTGTTTATACAGCTACTGCTTCGTTTTGATGATTAACACTGTTACAGCCATTATTATAATTCAATTACAAATACTTAAAATAACATGAAATTTTGATAGTCCTCCAATTATTGTTAATATTTACAAATGAAATGGAAATTGCATTTCTGTTTCAGCCTCAAAAAAATTCAAGCAAAGTGTTGTTAAATTGGAATTAGTTTCAAAACAAAATAAATTTTTCGTATTAAAACAAAACCGATAAAATCTTCTCTTGCACATGTTTGTGTGCCATTTGATTTATCAAATTTTCGATTTGTACAGCAAAATTTCGCCAAAGAAGGTGGAACTTTTGATATAAGCGTCCCAGTAGGGGAAGTAGCTCTACTTCATCAATGAAAGAAAGCTACTTTTCACTCATAAAACCTACTTCATCGGGGTAAACATCAATGAATTTATTTAACAAATGGCCGCAAAACTCGCCGTCATGACGACCTTTTGCACAAAAATATGACTGAAAAGTAGTTATGATGGCTACATTTATGAATATTTCACAAGTGAGCTTTCCCTACTGGGCGTATGACGAAGCCTGTGAAAAGAGAGTGAAAGCAAAGTTAAGTGACTTCATACATTTGCGTGTCGTACTAGATTCTTAAAGTATGGGATTGATCGACACTTTTTACTTAAGTGTATGGAATCGATAAGTCGCACGATCAAAAACTTCTTCCACTGTGCCCACAGGCTATCGGGAGATCGGGAAAGCTCAATTATTTCGATTCGATTCGATTATTTTGCCTGAAATGTAATACGATGTATTTTTTACCATAATTTAACTATTGATTACATAAAATGAAAAATAATAAAGAAATTTTTATTACGCTTCCATCATATACCAAATCTTTACTTAAAGATTAGGTTATAAGTTTTAATGGGATGAACAATATTCATATTTTGAGTTTATTCATATGAAAGGAACAACAAAAAAGAAAATACAAAGAATAGCTAAAAGGTTTTTCATATCCTTGCATCAATTTTATTTCTTCCGTTTTTTGTTTGTTTGTTCTTATATATAATAACTATACATATTCGCTCCTAAAGGGAAAGAATTTTTAATTATTTTCTTTCATATGGGACCACCCTCTTTCTACCTTTTGAGTAAGTCTCCCTCGTCTTTTGTGCAATTTTAACTGCAATCATTTCAGAGCAAGTTTTCCTTGTTCTCTCAGGAGATTTAAAATAATTTCAATTTTTTTTTTGTTTAACCTTAGAAACTATGTTTGAAAAGTTGAGTATTTTTTCCATACAAATTTTAAAAGTCTAACATTAAAAACTTATTTTGATTTTCATTTTAGCTGATGATGTTTTATTCAAGTAATTAAAAAAGTCCGCTAGGCTGTGAGGTTTTTTTTGTGGTGTTTAAAACAATCCGATTTAAATTAAATTTTTTATTGTGTAGGTATTTTGCTTTTAGAATAATGTTTTAGTTTAGTATACTGTGGGAGATAGAAGAAGAAAACAGTTTAAATTAGAGAAAAATTTATGGTCAAATTTCATAAAATCATGAAATTTTATTCCATGAGTTTGACAGTATTAAATTTTTAGTAATTATTTTTGCATACCCTTAATTAAGATACGTATTTATTTGAGGCTTGCGAAAAATTTCAAATTTTTAAAAATGGTTCGGATTATCATGGATCTTGGCCACCCCTGCCATAGGAGGATAAAATTTCTTAATTAATGTATTTAAATAAATAAATGTAGATTATTTCTTTAAGTTGATTGAAAATAATAGAAAAGAAATTTTGTTTGTTCAAATTATTAAAAAATTATAACTACAAAGGATAATATTTATATAATTTAGTTGATTCAGGAAAAAATTTCATGCAAATTCAATAGAAAAACACTTCCTAATCTCAACTCAGAACTGATATAGATAAGAAAATAAAAGACAAAGAAATTCTATTGTAAAATTATTAAAAACAAAAAAATTATTTTTTCAAATATCAAATGAAATTCACACACATGAAAATACCATTTAAAATATTTTTTTTTTAATTTTGTATTGAATATATGATTGAGATGTGGTGTTTAAATATTTTTCATCTATAGAAAATCGAAACTAAAGTAGAAAGGGAATATAGAAAGAAGAATATACCATATTTGTATAAGCAAAGTGATAATTTTCTATATTGAATTTAGGATGTTAAACATAATCAAATTGGCAACGTTGTCTACTTAGTTGATGTTCAGTGAACTAAAATACTCTGTATATGTTTTTGTTTTTCATTCTACATCGATTTCATCAAGAATCATTTATGTCACGGTAGACCAAAAAAAAAAAAAAAGAAATAGCAGCAGCATATAAAATATTCTCATATCCTCTATACATATTTTCTACTAAAAAGAAAATCTTTGTGTATGGTACCTCCTATATTTTAACTAAACAATTTCCAAGTGGTGAAGATTTGGACGCATATTCAACATCCTTTTCTAATACATTTACAAGATAATTTCCTATACAAATATATATTTTATTGTATACAATAACCTGTTCACAATTTGGTTTTTACTATAGAAAAATATATATTGGATAAAATCCTTGAAGTCAATATAAATGTATTGGGATTTGTTCATCTTGCAGTTTCTACTGCTAACATCAACGGATAAATCCTATTACTTCCTCCTTCTTTCTTTGTTGTTATGCACACTTATATATATATATATATATGTGTGTTAGGAATATATATATACTTATATATAAATATAAAATGGCTGTATGAAATGGGTGGCTACACTACGTCATCAAAAATTTAGGATATAGAAGGGTCGACTCTATTCGGTTTTGTAGAAAATGTATTCTATGATATGACAAATTTTCCTTTTCAACGCCGCCCAACTCCATTTCATTATCCTAGGGGCCCACAGCGAATATATTATATATATATGTGTGTATAGTTGTGATTTTTCATTTCATATTTTTTATTTTCTTTCTTACTATTTTTTTTTATAGATGTTAGATGAACAGCAAAATTTTCTTCACTTTAGTTTGTGTGTTAAAAATGAATATATATATATATATTTTTTGTTTTCATTTTGACTAAGATGTATTTGTTGAAGGATGTTTGATTTTATAATAAAAAGAAGCCAAAGAAAATTCATATTATAATATTGAAAATAGATTTTCCTGCTTTTTTCGTTTAATTTGTATGATGGTGGTAGAAATTTTGTTATATATCCACTTAAAAGAGGGTGAAAAACGCAGTTAAGTTTATCTTTTTGCAGTTCTGGCATTTTCAAGTGTTTTGACCTTTTTATATTCCGAAGCATTATAATCTCAAAGGCTTTAAAGCTCCTTTAGAAATTTTTGTGAAATTTAAGAAAAATTTATTTTAATAAATTTTTTTTTAGCTTAAATTTCATAATGGAAATAATAACGAACTTTGATGTCTGCTGAAAAACTGTATTTTTTATTATTTACTATATTTTAAGTTACTGTAGCTAAAAGTAAACGAAAAATTGTCATACAGCTCAAGGATTAGACAATCGAAATCATTTTAATAAATTAGCAGAGGAAATGCATTAGCAACAAAAGCCTTAAGTACCGCTGCATGCACATTTCTTTAGATAATAATAGTAGCAATTATTAAGAATAATTAGTAATTATTTACAAACACATTGGTCAACAAGTCGCAAAAGTTGACTTTTATTTGGCCAAATTCTTCATTAATTCCTTTGAGGATGATACATTCAATTCTAAATTTTTTATATTAGCTATTTACAATAATTTAGTTTTATGCAGTTTTCATTTACATTTGAAATAAAAGTCACTGTCAGAATATAATTTAATTATGAAATTTAGAAAATTAAATTATTGCCGAAACTTTCGAACAGTTATTTTGTGTTCCAAAATGGCTGTAAGATCATACAAAATCCATTGCTAAATTTCATAATGTAATCATTTAAATTTCTTTTTTAACTTCTTAACTTTTACGCGCTAAACTGCTTTCAAAAAAAAAACTTGCGTTGAGGGGTTAAACACCATAAAGAAGCTTTACGCAAGATATCACCATCCTTATTAGTTGGTATATTTGACGCTGTTTGTGTTTAGTTTGTTTAACTTCTTTTTTTTCTAACGTGATTTTTTCAGTTTTATTTTGAGATTAAGTGAGGTTCTAAAATACTTTAGTGGGTCTATATGGCCAAAACTATTGTTATTAGATCGATAATTTTTCACATTCATAATATCCGAAATGCCATAAAAACCTTTTAAAAACTTTTTGGTCGAAGTTTTTTTTGTCAAATGAGATATAGTTATTTTTTTAACTGAAATTCGTCAGTAAATAGATTTTCTTAAAATTTAAATTATTTTAATTAACCTTAATAAAATTCAATTAAAAACTGCGGACTGGACTTAAACTGTCAAACTTTTCTCAGGCCTAAAATATACAATAATTTATATCGATTTTTAAATTTAATTTTAAAATACAAAATAGAAATTATTTTTCCTGAAAACAAAACTTTTGTCATACAAAAGAAGTAAAGTAATCATTTATTTTTGTTGGAAATATAAATTCATGAATTTCCTTAAAAATAATTTCAATTTTTTTAAATCCGTTTTTATAAATTATTTTAGATTTGTGTAAATAATTTTTTTCGATTTTTATATTTTTAGGCAAATAAAATGGGATTATCACCGTTTTTTTGTCATAATGGTGATCCATTGACGACACCACCACCAGCTCATTGCGGTATACCACCCTATCAGCTGGATCCAAAAGCAATGGGTAAGTTATTGAATAATTTTAGTTGTGAAAATTTTTTAGCGTCTTCTTAAAGGCTAATTAAATGACAATAATTATCATAAATTTGCTAATCATCCATAATTTTATGTTGGTTCAATTGTTTTCCATTATTATTTTTTCCTGGTTTTCAATTTATTTTTCTTCCTATTGCAAAAAGCGGATTCAAAAGGAGCCCCTCTATTTTTCTAATTTAGTCGTTCTTTTTGCTCTTAAAAATACTTTAAAATTATCTTCTTCTTATTAACAATGTTTCTTACTTTTCTATATATGTAAATTTTGTTTTCAAGGTTTATTCAAGTGTTTTAGGCTTGGAAAAAAATAAATTTTGACATTAAAATTGTTGCTCCTTAAACTTTTTATTAATGTAAAGTTGATATCTGTCTTCAGACTCTCTTTTCAAGAGCAATTTTATAGGTTGGTACTTGAAAAATTTTTTTTTCTGTTTTTTTTTCTATCCTTACCCTAATCTTTTTTATATTTGTATATTTTTTAATATATTTTTGTTATATATGACAGTTTTAATTAAAAAATAAAGGAATAATTATAGATATTTTTATTGTTTGCCTATAATTAAACTTTATTGGAAATTATTAAAAATGTTCAAAACTTTTTTTTTGTTTTTTGATTTTTCGAAAGTATATCCTTAAGTTTATTTTAAATATTCTATTAAATTTCGTTTCTATTGTATACACCAAATTGAATGTTTAGCAAATCTCTTATTTAAAATTCAAATATGCGCATAATAATGTAGAGAAAGGTACAATTTGAAGTTTTGTCTTTTTTGTACATGATGCGGTGGTATATACTTATTTTTTCTATATGTTACATATTCAAATTACAATCAATGTTCACAAGTGTACAATTAAAAGAAAATAGCATTGTATTACATTTGAATTCATTCTCATTATTACATACAAATTTAAGGAACGTTTATATAATTATCGACTAAATTCATTTTACACCTATGGAATTTAAATATTTTTACAATATTAGCATTTCAGAGTAGATTGGCATTTTTTTTAGAGTTTTATGTATCAAATAAGTATTCAATATTTTATGTTTTATCCTTAGTCTTTGTATACAAAAGAATTCAAGAACTAGACTAATTGCAAAATTAGTATTAAAATTATTTCCTGGAGTATAGGCATGTATAAAAAAAGGTTTGGAAAACTCCTTAGATTCCGTAGCTTGGCGCTAGCTAAAAAAACTGTTAAACTAGAAATGGACTTAAGTGAAGCTTTTTAGCTATAGGATAGATTTTAAATTTCCAAAGTATACATTAAAAAACTTTTGTTAATTCAGTGTTTGCTTTGACCACCTATATGGTTAACATTAGTTATATTCACACTCTTGCAATTTTACAGTCGTTTCAAAGGCAGCTACTATGTACATAATTAATATGAGTTATCAATTTTTCAATTAGTTACAATAGTAAAATTTTATTAGAGAAATTAAACTCTTCCTTTTCCAACTTGCTCACATGTAATTTTCTTTTTGGATAAAAGTTTCCGATAAAGGATAATGATTATGGAAGAAGACAATGTAATACATTATTTCACAAGTCTGCATTTATTTTATTTGCCAAAAGTCGTCAAAGACGAGGTCTACAAGCAGATCATGAAAAGAGATTTGTCTCAAATAAGAAAGTCATCGCAAAACTTAATTGGTATTTTTAGGTCAAAAATAGATCGTTCTTCAGGGAGTAATATCATAGAAAATTTAAAGCATTGATTAATGACGCCATTTTTTGTCAAAAAATTTGTAAATTTCTCTTGATATATTGAATGCTTATAGGTCATAAATATATGAACGTAAAATGAGCAAAAATAAAAGGTCCAGAGGATGTGTTACTATGAGTCGTTCAGTGCACAAATCGATTAATTCCATATTAGAAAAAGTCGAGAAGAATAATGAAATAGTATATATATTTTTGTAAATTCTTCTTAAATTATAAATTCAAAAATACGATTTTGTCATTTAGTGGTATTACTACTTATTACTAGAGAAATTTGTTTTGAATATGTACAGTTTGGAGGCAATCAAGTGCTTTGAAATTAAAGTTTAATAATTTTCAAAAAATGGAGTTAGTCGATTTGTGCACTGAGCCGCTCTATGTGTCTTGCATCAAATATATGCCAAAAAAATTATTAGAAAGCTTTAAATATCATTTCTTGCTCGCTTGAAGGTTTTTATTTTAATTTGTGGGTAGCTAGGCTAAAAATGTTAATGCGTGTCGTTGTTTTAATTATAAATTGTTGCGTTCTTGTTTCTCTAAACACAATTATTTTTGTTCCTATGATATTTCTTAAATGCTATATAGCATTTCTTACCCTTCTTTCCCATCATTTTTGGACGGAAACAATTTGTTTTTTTTTCGTTTTTTAATTATGTCAATCAAAATTCTAAAATATTTTTGTTTTCTTTGATGTTAAATTTCAATTTGTTTTCATTTATGTTTTTAATTTCAATTAGTTAATAACTTAAATAGAAAATTTACTAACGCCAGGAATACCTAAAAAGTCACAATGATTGGATTTATGATTTTATTTTGATGTACTAAGATTTTATATTGGAGATATTATGACTTTTTGTTGTGTTGTGATTTTTAAATAATTAAAAACCAAAATTATTTTGTATTGTACGTAACATATTGGTCAATAAATTCCGAACCTGTCACTTACAATTAGATGCAACACTATTGACAAGCTCATAAGATTTTTGTTTAGAAAGTACTAATCTTAAAAGATACATGTAAAAATTTCATGACAATTGTGCGGTTAGCTTAAAAGTTAAAGAATTCGTGTGCTGATTTATCATTACTTTCTAATTAAAGAGAATACCGTTTACAAGATAATTATATACGGTCGTAAAGTAAATTTACTAGAATAATAGCTAATAGTGCCACAATTTCTTAAAACTGACTAAAAATAACAATGCGTCGACAAATTCATGTGCAATAAAAAGAATTTACTGAATCATTTTCTACAACAGAATAAAACTTGAACTCAATTATATCCTGCATCAAGTCTGCAGCCAGTTTACAGTATAGAATAGCCGGTGATAGTTATTCAAAGTGTTTAAAAATGCAACAATCAGTTGGCAAACTTATTATTGCCTCTGTATTCCTTTAGTGTTCACAGTTTATCGATTACCATGAGAGAAAAAATCTCGATGATTACATTTGCTTTAATGGACCAATTGAATAAAGAACTCTCGAAAAAACGTCCTCTTGAGAAGAAGAAAATGTGCTCTTCATAAAAAAACATATTACAAGTCTTTGAGCGTAAAGATGGAAAATTTACATGAATTTAGCTTTGATTCGTCAGATCTGGTCTTCAGTGAGATAAGTGATTACTAGTTGATTTAAAAACTATGCCCCAAAAATGCTGAAGAAGTCATCGTAGAAATTTAGAGCTATTTTCTTTTTTTATTCAGGGGAGATATTGGATGATTTATTATACCACAAATACCAGTAATAGTTATGCTTATAATTTTTAGAGGTCTTTGTAATTATAAATAATTTATTTAATATATTTAATAATTTGTGACTATTATTAGTTAATTATTACATGCATATGTGGTTATAGCCGCGATTAGAGCAATCGATCTGGCATTGTATCATTCATTTTGCTTATTAAAATTATTGATAGAAATTACCATATTTTTCTGAATTTCAAAATAATTGATCACCTCTAAATTATGATAAAATTTATTTGGAATTGTTGCTTAAGTCACTTACAATAACAGCTTGCAAGGATAACGTAAGCCGAAGATAAAGTTTGACTTGATCCAAGGAAATAGTTTAGCTAGTTTTTGACTCAAAATTTACTTTGCACTTCGCATTAAAAATTAATTATATTAAAAAATATTGAATCTCCTAAAAAAGGATCCTCTTTAAGTATTAGCTTCTTAAGATTATTATTAAAATCATGATTTAAGAAAAATTTTCCAGCACATTTTATTCAATTAAATAAAATTATTAAATTTTAAAAATTATATAACCTTAATATAAATATAACTTATATTTGTACCTAATAATTAAAGTTTCATTTAATTAAAACAAATAAAATCTACTAAAAACAATATATTTCCAGTTCATAATAGTGTTTAATTCAATTCAAAGGAGTTTTCAAATTATGAAAACTTTATTTAATTTAGATTTTTAATTAAATTTTCAATTATTTTTGCTAATTATTCATAACTTATCACTATTTTGCTTTTGTATAATTTACTTCTATGCTGAGTAGGGCCCAAAATTTGACATTTTTTAATCAGCTGTTCTGAAAATGGATTACAAAATTAAGTACAAATAGTTTAACTAAACGAGTTCCAAAAGTAGACCGTGAAACGTTTTGATATCGGTGATTACATATAACGCGTGTTTAAAAAATTTTAAGTTTAAACTCGTGCTGTGAAACCAGGTGTTCATATTTTTAACTAAGCTCAACTTCAAATTGAGTTTAAGTTAAACTAAGTTTAAATTTAAACTGTGAAATCGGACGTAAATAAAATAAAGATTTGGATGTTCTTGAAAACAAAAACAAAAACAAAAGAAAAAGAAAAATAGATTTATCTTTAAGTTCTTATCGTGGGCATTTACCCATCCCTCATTCACCTTACTTTACCATATTATTTTTTTGTGTAGGTTATTGGTTATTATTTTTTTTATGAATTAAAAATTTTCTCTAAAAGCAAAAAGTATTTGTTTTATATTATAACTTATTTTCTGTATAATATTCGTACTCTGATTGAATATAAAAAGAAATAATTCTCTGTTAGATTTTAGTGTAAATTCAAAATAAATCAAATCTGACAAATTTCACCCCCTATAATATACTCACTCTGTTTAAATTCTGTAAGAGATGTTATCCTTATATGTACATGAGGACTGTAAAAAAAAGTTTTTAATTTTTCATTATGAGACATAAATATATATATATAACTGATTTTTTCCCATGAATATATGCTGCTTTTATTTTTTTTTTTATTATATATAGACCCGGGGCATTGTCAGTGCAATATGCCAAGCTTTGTCGTTTTTGTTATCGTTCTCTTGTTTTGTAAATGAAACTTGGATCTATCAAGAAGATTGAACATGTGCTCATTGTACCTGGTGGTAATCTACCCCTTGTGTCTATACTATTATTGTCCCTAATGATGTCACGATAAAGAAGATTCGGTGATTATTGAAATTAAAATCGATCTATTATATTTGTTGTTGTATTTAACCCTCCTTTTTTGTCGTAATTTTTTTTTCTTTTTTTTTCGTTTTTTGGTTTTATCATAAAATTTTATTTTTTAAACTTTGAAGTGGTTTTCCCCTTTATTTAAGAGGGCGGTATATGAGTTATTGTAGAACAAACTAGATCATTGACGACAACAACAAAACTAATAGCAGCAGCAACAAAAAAAAAAGGGATTAAAGGACATTTCATAGAGTTTACACATATATAAAGCGTGGCACAATGACATGAAGGGTGAACGGCGGAGTAGGATTTGCTGTGTCAACAGCAAGTTCTTTTTGCAATTAGAGATTTTTTTCTACTATATAGTTACTGATAGATGTGGCTTTATTAAGTTTTTTTTGATTATTTTAAATTTTTTTTTTTTTTCAAAGGGGTGCGTACTACTAATCAGTTTTGACTAAATCAATTTATTATTTGGTTCAATTAATTTTTAATATTAAAACAGTTGAAAATAGAATTTTTATAAAGGTTAATAAATTTTTACAAATAAAATTGGAAAACTAGTCAGACAAATGTCTACGTATGTATACCAGTAAATGTTAAATATAAAAACTGTTAATAATAAGTACAAGTGAGCCTAAATAATAATATAAAACTGATCTTAGGGATTCAATTTTTTTAAGTTATGGCTCATTTAACATGTTAATCAATCAATAAATTAGAAATATATTAAGTTCTACCATCTTTGTAGATGAACTTCAAGGTATAATGTCCTTAAATCCTTAAAAATACTAAAGCTATAATGGTTTTAATATTTTGTAATTATTTTTTGTCTAGAAAGCTTTCGTACCCACTTTTTGTTCAAGTTATGTCTGTGTTGTTTTCTAACATCAAAATTATATGTTTACCTCATATTCATAAATGAATTTCGCAAAATGAATTATGAAAAATATTTTCCAAAGTCGATTGTAATGCGCTTTATTCCAACACTTGATTCAGTCCACGAAACATTTTTTAAACTCGATATTGGGTACCTGCATTAAGGCCATCTTCGATTTTTCCACTATCTCCTCTCGGCTGCTGAAACGCTTTCCTCTCAGTGGTTTTTTGATTCGATTGAACAGGTGAATTCGGTGAATGTTGGATGGTCGGAGAAGGGGTCATTTATTTCTATCTCTTATTTTTCGTGACATAAAATTGTAAATTAATGTTGTATAAATAAATATTTATTTACATGAGTTTTTCTCGCTTCTTATGGAGAATCCATACAAAATTTCCGTCGCTGTATTGTAATAATGAGTATAAGCTTGGTTGGAGAATAGGTATTAGCGGTTAATATAAATAAAAATATAATATTTTTTTGTATTGTATTCAATATTTGCTACTTAGTTTTAACTTACAACTCTTAATTTTGGAACTGATACTCTAGCCAATATTTTTCAAATTTTTTATAGTATTTTAAAATACAAAAATTATAACTGCGGATTAAAAACTAAAAAGCAAGTTAAGATGAAAGTGTTTAATTATTTTTGTTTGTTTTCTTTAATATTTGCTTTTTATTTCTATTTTTAAAATATATTTCTAGCCTACCATTCAATAATAAAGAGATAAAATTTTTATTCCAAAATACAGTCTCTAATGACTATGTATGCATTTGTTATCATCAAAAGTTCTCTGATCCTTATTTTAGTTGTTAATAGCATAAAATATTTCCAAATAAAAGGACTCGTTTATAATAATTAGTAATGAGATTAATTGAAATATGTATGCATTTAATTTATCCAATGTTTTTGTGCAAACAATTTTAATAGAAATTCAATTGAGGTAGACAGAAATTTTCATATGCAAAAATCATAAATTTATTTATTATTGACCACAAAAATTAACCTTGAAAAATTTAATTATCCGATATAATTATCACAAATTTTAACACTTGCTTTAAATTTTAGCTTGATATGAAAACATAAAAAACGTAAAACCACAAAAACTAATTATTTTATTTTATCAGAAATTTTAAAATGGGGGTCATAAGCTATTATTGAATTTTTCGTTTTAAAGTGACCACACAACTAAATGAAGTTTAAGGATTGTTATTTTTTTTTTTTTGAACAGCATTAGTTTTCCAGTAGCAATTGCATTTCATTAAACTATATATTTTAGTATAGGTTTTTTAAATAAATTTAAAAAAACGAAAATTACTTGTGGTATTTTGGTGAAGTAATTTTAAAATGAACAAAGATAAAATCTTAAAATTAATAGATATAATAAATATTTTATGTTATATTATATTAAAAAAGTTTTAGAAAAAATTTTTTTTTAACTAATTTTTATTAAAATTTTTTTAGAAATAGAGTTAAACGCTTTTTACCATCGAGCCCTAATTGTATTAAATTTAAGAAATCTAGAGCTCAGTGGATTATTAAATTACACGATTTGCTTTTGTTACCTGATTAGAATACGTGCTATTTAGATTTGAATAATTTGGCAAAAGAGATAAATCTTTAAAACATAAAAGCAGCCTGGGTTCAAGATTTTTACAAAAATTTAGTAGTTGGTGTATTCTCTAATTAAAATATTTAGGATTCAAAAAATTAACTATTTTATATACAAACTATATTAAAAAATATAGAATATCCAGAATATTCTTAACTATAGTCTAACTCCTCACATAAGTGAAAAACACAAATAATAATCTGAAATTAAAAAGTCAGCATCCTGAAAAAATTCGTCATTTATTGTAGAGGAATTTATAGCAAAAAAATTTTATTCCTAAACAATAATAATAGTTATACGGCTGTGGAGACACTTCCACAAAATAGTAAATGCAGCCACCAGGCGAACGCAGCCTACGTCAACGAAGTGACAACCAATTTAACCTGTGACTAAGCTGTGACCCATAAGGAAGACACGCCAACAAATGGTGACCCCGACTCTAACAAATAACAAGGATAGTAAATCGACTATTAAGAGATTTAACAAATTTTTGAAATATTAAAAATAATTATTTACCGATTCAATTATCCATTGTAATTTTTCGACAAAGTTTATTCAATAAAGTTTTCATTAAAAAGTCACATTTACGAAGGCTGTAAAAAAACTTAAAAATTCTTTAAATAAATCTTCATCCAAAGAAAAAACAAAAAAAAAGTGTTTCTAAAAGAAAAAGTGAAAACCTTCAAACGATAAAAACAATATTTTAAATTATTCTATTTCACAAAATTACCAAAAAACTTTTAATTTGAAGTTTCTACATAAAATTTTACCATTTTGATAACTTCATCAAACACACGATATGATCAGGACCTTTTATGTGTGTTGAATATGTGAACCTTTTATGTGTTGTATATCATTTGTAAATTGTGATATAAATTGTAAATGAGTTATTTGTCTTGGAGTTTTTTCCGATGATGTGGACATTGTTGTCGTTAACGGTTTGTGATCCGTGAAAATTGTAAATGCTCTTCCTTCTACGTAATATCTGAACTTTTTAACGGCCAGGTAGATTCCCAGTAACTCTCTATGAAAAGTCGAGTACTTTTGTTCTGGAGGCTTTAGTCGTTTGGAGAAAAAATTGATGGGTCTCCATTGGTTGTTTTCCTCTTGCTTTAGAGTTGCGCCAATTTCGTCGGTGGAAGCATCTACCCATATGCTGATTTTCGCCGCTGGATTTGGGTGTGTTAGGAGGATGTGTTTTTGTATACCTTCTTTGAGCTTCTTAAAAGCTGATTCATGATCCTTGTGCCATTCGAAAGGGGCTTTATTTTTTTTTGTTGCTGTTATTTTTTATTAGATCGTATAAAGGTGCTGCTATACTTGATATATGTGGGATGAAGCGATGATAAAAGTCTTGAATATGTCTTCTAGAGCTACCGGAATTTGGTGATATGCTCTGACGATATCTATTTTAGAGAAAATTGTGCACCCATGTAGTTGAATATTTAAGTCGTTGATGTTCGGCAAGAGATATTTGTCGAATTGTGTTACCGAGTTTAGCTGACGGTAGTCACCGCATGGTCTCCAGCTTGTTGAATCTTTTTTGGGTACCATGTGTAATGGTGAGGCTACGGGTGAAGACGATGGCCGGCAAATGCCTAGGCGGACCATTGATTCGAATTCTGTTTTTGCTATTTGCAGTTTCGTTGGATTTAGTCTTCGTGGTCGCGCTGCTGGTAGTTGTCCGTTTGTAATTATGCGATGAGTTGCCTTGTGACTTACTTTTGCCATGAAGTCGGACGGAGTTTTGAGGGCTGGATACTGCTCTAGTATTTGACCATATTGATCGTTACAGATGTGTGACTTTTTCAAACTTTGGTTAGTCAATCTTCCTACGCAATTGACACAAGGTGAATTCGATTCGTATTTTAACATTCTATCCCTCATGTTTACTGAAAGGTTGTATTTGTAAAGAAAATCAGCACCCAAAACGGCATGCTCGACGGCCGCTACGACAAAAGTATGATCAAATTTGCGTCGTAGGTTCAAATCTACGGTGAGTTGTTTTGTGCCGAAAGTGGTGATGGGGGAACCACTTGCTGTAATTAGCTTGTAATGTTGTTGAGTATTGTAGGATGGAAATTTGCTTTTTGGAATGACAGAAACTTCTGCCTGTGTCAATTAAGAATTCGAGGTTGGTAGTGTTGTCTAGAATAAAGAGGCAGCGTGATGGTTGTGCTACGTTCGTTGCCGCTATCAACGTAGGTTTATTCAGTTTTTTGGATTTTGTATGTAGGTGCAGGGTTGAGTACATTTGCGTGCATGATCGCCAAAACGTTGGTGAAACCAACATTGTCCGGAAATTGGTTTCAGTTTAGCATAGTTCGTTTCTTTTTTAGGTTTTATGAACCGTGAGTTTTGCTTGGGTCCTGTTTCTAAGCGTTCTAGTCGCCTAGATAGCTGCTCTATTTGAGTTGAGAGATTGCATTTGGTGTTTGTTTTTGTCTCCGCAATTTGGGCGGATTGCATGCAGTTGTAAATTTTGTCAGCTATTGTGAAAATTTCCTCTAGCGTTTGTGAGTTTTCAATAGATATGATGCATGCTTGCACGTAGTTTGGTAGCTTGTTTATCCACAATTTTTTCAGTAGTGGTTTGTTGACCAATTCGTTTCCCATGGTGAGAGCTTTCATTTGTCGGTATAGCTCGGAAGGTTTGTGATCGCCGGGATGGATTTGATGAAGTAGCACATCCAACCTTTTTTCATCTGATGCTTGGGTACGTGATAACAGAGTAGATCTTAAGGTTTCTTATTTGTTGGAGGGGTTAAGATAATGTCTGCCACTCGTTCTATGGTGTCTGAGTCGAGAGAAACGATCATGATCATATGATCAGGAACAGGATGAAGAATTAAAGAAAATGTTAAGCAATAAAAACAAAACAACTAGTTATCTCTTGGAAATCGTGCACCCGTCACCAGAAGATGTCAAAATCTGGTGCGAGGTCTCCACCAACACCAAAAGACCTTACCTAGCCGAAGAACTATGACACCCGATCTTCGAACTCTTACACAACCTTTCGCACCCGAGCACCTGAACAACACGCAAATTAATATGTAAAAAATACTTTTGGCCGAGCATGAACAAGGTTGTAAACTTGTGGGCTAGAGCCTGCTTAAGATGCCAAAAAGACAAAATACACCGACACACCAAATCTCCATTTGGAAGTTTTGATCCGAAGACGACAAAATTTGAACACATAGACATGGATATAGTTGGTCCTTTTCCACCGTCAAATGGACATAGCTACATACTCACCATGAAAGACCGCTTTTCACATTGGCCCGAAGCCATACCGCTGCGTAGTATCAACACCGACACTATTGCAGAGGCTTTTCTACGAAATTGGATTTCTCGATACGGCGTACCAAGGATAATAACAACCGATCAAGGCACTCAGTTCGAATCTCTCTTGTTTAAGGAAGTCAACAAAATCTTAGGATGCCATAGAATACGAACCACCGCATACCATCCGCAAGCAAACGGCTGCGTCGAACGCTTCCACCGCCAGCTAAAAACAGCCATAATAACCAGCACAGAACCCAAAAGGTGGTTTCACAACCTACTTTGAATTCTTTTAGGTCTATGATCGGCATTAGCTTAACGTCGCACCAGCACAAATCGTCTACGGACAATCTTCGAGACTACTTGGCGAGTTCATAGCATCCGATTCAAATCAAAATGTTCAACTCACCTCAACAACAGCAAAGGAGATACTAGCATCCTTTCAAAACGTGCCACCGAAACCTTCAAATCGTCGAACACAGTCAAGATTTTTTGTACCTCAAGACCTTCAAAAGTGCACACACGTTTACTTAAGAGAAAGAGTCCAAAAAGGAAAATTAAGCTTGCCTTACACTGGTCCGTTTGAGGTGATCAGCAAAACAGGAAAAACCTTCACCTTACAAAAAGGTCCTCGAAAAGAAAACGTTTCAATAGACAGATTGAAACCCGCCTTTCTAATCAACAACGAAGCGATCAGAGCACTCAACAAAACACGGCCTACGCTCAAGGTCTCCCTGCATTTAAACTAATCAATAATTTTTAAATTGAGAGGGGGAGTGATGTGGAGACACTTCCACAAAATAGTAAACGCAGTCACCAGGCGAACGCAGCCTACGTCAACGAAGTGACAACCAACCTAACCTAGCTGTGATCCATGAGGTAGACACTCCAACAACGGCTTCACTAACGTTTAATGCCACATTAAACATAAATGAAGCCATGAATAAAAAACATTGCTATAGTACCTATGTACCCAGACAACTGTGTTTGTATACGTCATGGAAAAGTGGTAAAATTTTTTTTTATGACGTGTATACACGTCATGCGTAAATAGTAGTTACCATTAGCTATCTAACTTGTAATTTTTGTTGAAAAAATAAAAATATTCTCAAATTCATAAATTTGTGTAAGTTGAAGCAACTTTCTCATTTGTATGAAATTTATCGACATTTGTCACTTAAATGCAAATGTAGTCTAAGTTTTACTAAATGCATACAGCGAATAACCTATCATCTCGGCTAACTAGCTTTTCATTGAAGTTCTCTTATAGCCAGTAATGCATCCCAAAACAATTTCCGAAAGTTTTTGGAATTTTTTTGATCTAAGTTTAGTTAAGAGTTAAATTTTTATTGTAAGTAGATGTTTTTCTTGGTTTTTTACCCAACTTGATCTGATAAAGTTTTGTTTAGAACAAAAAACCGAACACAAGGAAAAATATAAACCATGGGCGATCACAACACCAAAAAATGACTAGAATCTCAACAAAAGGTAAAAAGTAAAAACACAAAAGTTGTTTTTTTTAGCTCTGATTATTATTTATTGTTTGATAACTGTTCAGCACTGTTTACTACAATTAATTGCCAACTTTAGTATTATGTGCAATTAAGTTGAGTTCATTAAAAATTATATTTATATACGCGATTTAATTTATTTTATCGTGATAAATCTTCATCATCTTGAGCGGTTTTCTATCGTGTGTGAATTTTAAAAGTGCGACAGGTACCAATAAAAGTAATACTTATGCGAAAAGTCGTTAAGTATCACTTTGAAAAGGACCATAACCTTATAGGATAGATTAGTAAAGATTCATGTTATTTAGCTTTATTATATTCTTCGTTAGAAAAGATATCAAGATATAAAATACTGAAGTTCTCCATTTCAGTAATATCTCATTATTAAATCAATTTGTTTACATATTAAATTAATCAACTAAAATGTGCAGCAATAATTTAGGTACGTGTGAAATAGATTATTATATATATACTTCATCATTATGCTGAAGCTGTAAATTTTAACACTACATAATTTAATATTCTATGATAGAAATGACAAATTTTAATGATTACATTTCTAATGAGATTTCGGTAATATTTTATTTTTCTACAAAAATAACATACTCTACCACTACACCTGGGTATAATATCTTTTTCAAAATTATATAGTATCGTTAGAGATTTAAGTTTAAACAATAAATATGTGTTCAAATTCAAATTCCATTTCAAAATTATATTAGACTGCGAGTCTTAAGTTTTCAAAACAATAATGACTTTTAGGAACATTTCAAAATCATAAACTAAGTGTTTCCTATTAGAGTCATTGAAGAAAGGCGATACCATACCCATTAACTGATTGTCTTTTTTTCACTTACGAGTAATTGTCCACAGAACTTGTAGTATTTAATTTTCTCATCTCTATTAATAAAAACGAGATTTTCAACAGTATAAAACTTGCATTTAGACAAATGAATTTTCATCTAGATTAAAGATATACATATATTTATATGTGTTTATGTCCTTTTAGTGCACTTTATTATTATTTTTTTTAATGACTTATTCTAGGATTGCTTGAGGTTATAATCCATTCTATGTGACGTTTTACAAAAAAGAAAAAATAAATAAAAAAAAAAAACAAAACAAAGCTTGCAATGGGGACACGTGGCAGGCAAACGACTTTTATAACGATATAGCGGCTTTTGTGGGTTTTTAAATACTGAAACCAATTAGCAATCATTCCAGTAGGCATTTTAAGGTTCTTGTAAGTTAGAAGAAGATTCAAAAACAACATTGCTCATATTTTAAAGGAAAAGAAATAAAATCATAAAAAAAAACAGATGTAACAAAACCTCCAATTTGAAGAGTTCTGAATTGATATTCCTGTGGTTCGTTAATTTTAATACAAGGGTGGGCAATCATCCGAATACATTTTTAAAAAAATTCTTATTTAAAACACCCTTCCCTAATTGTAAGTCCTTATAGTTTTTTATTTTTTTTTTTACTTTTATTTTGGAGAAAGGGTCAACTAGAGATTATTTCCGGCAACTAGGATCCTATATTGTTAGCATTCTTGCTTTAATTTTGATTTTAAAGCTAACAAGCATTGCAAACTTTTACAGTATTTTCTATAATTAATCCGTTAAAATAGTTCCTTTTAATTTTTTAGTTACTTTCACATGTATTTAAGACATATTAGGACAAAAATTTTCTATTATAAAATGAAGAAGTATTTTTTTTACATGCAAATAATTATTTAATTGGTATGGCTATAAAGTTTCTTTGTTTGATTCATTTAAAATATAGTATTTTTAATTTAATTATTTGTTTCATTTAATCCATCGAAAATTTGGCTAAAATGATTTTTAGACTTATTGTCAATATTATTTTTTTACTTTCTATTCTTTAACAATTTGTCCTTATTTACATGTGTTCTAGCGATGCTTTTAAACTTCTTTACTGAACAATAAGAAGCCACAGCACTTAATATTTCCTGGGAATTTAGTTTACCAGAATTTTTAGGGGAATTGATATTTCGTTTCCATTCCATACGATTACATGGATACTAAACTTACTAGAAGCATTTTTGTTTGATAGATTTAATGTTAACCGTCGCAAAAAGCTTCTTTTGTTTTGCTCTCCTTCTAGCTCTTTGCCCTGAAAACTTTATTTCGACTAAAAGGTGTTTCACCTAAGGAAACTAAAGGCCATATCACTTATGTCAGCCAGAAATTTTAGTATCTAAATTACAGTTAGACATGTATTCTAATATAAATTATCTTCAATGTGATTAGAATTGGTAAAATTAACGTGGTCTAATAAGACAGTGGGAATATTGAAGCGATACCTTTAAAAGCCAGAGCAAATTTACCTTTTTTTTTTGTTTTTTCTTTTAAATAATTATTTAACGGCTTGAGGGGCTTTTCAAGGAATGTCATTTAAACTGTGCTGCTTTGTTAAACTTTTTTGCCTGTATTTTAGCGATACTTTAGATTGGTAGTTTTATTATTGAAAAGTAGCAGCCGCGCAGTTTTCTGGGATTGTTGTTCAAGCAAGCGACGATAATTTTTCTATAACTTTGAACGTCCAAATGTCTAAAGAAGACACTTAAATTGTTGTAAATAATGTTATGAAGAAAATACAACATTATTTTGTTGAGAAATAACCAGAAGAATGACAAAACAAGCTGTCAAATTCTGTTAAACTTATAAAAGACTACGGTTTTTATGTTTAGAATGTTTAAAATCCAGTAGGAAAATCATTCATCGTTAAGTTTCTCATGCATGAATTAATGCGTGAATCATGTTGAAATATTCATTAGACAGCATGTAGGAAGTAAACATAATAACTATTTTTCAGTCATATTTACATGTAGAAAGTCACAATTATAGCGACTTTTGCAGCGATTTGTTAAAAAAATTTATTTAGATTTTACTCGAGAAAGTAAGCGTTATGACTATTATTTTTCATTGTTGAGGAAGAGCTACTTTCTATACAAGGGATAGAACAATAATAGGTTATAAGAGACGTCAGTTAATCAATTAATCAATTATTAGATTTATTTCCCATGAGAAATCAGTATCAGAAAACAGTATTAATTTAAAATCTTAAGTTTATATAGGAAGAGTATAAGTTTAAGACTTCTTAGGCTCTGTGGTCCTTATGAAATGGAGTGACTTTCAGGCGATTAGAAATTTTTCTTATTTGTATGAAATTGATCAACCCTTGTCAATCAAAACTCGGTTCCATAAGGTTCACTTTGGCATAAAACTAATCATGTAAAGATTTTAAAGTTTTTGTTTTCTATAAACGCAGCAACAATCGCCCTACAGAAGTTAAATACGAGATGAACAATTATATGACATATATTGTATATTCAAAGCTTAAAGTACGTTAAAAATATAACATCCCGTTATTTTTTTTTATCAAGATATTAAATCGTATATGGTAGTTGGCAGGATAGTATTTATGATAAAGATATCAATCTCGAGATTAACTAGACACAATGAGAAATACTCAAAAGAAGGGCTAAGCCTACTTGTTATACTAAAGAGGTGTTGTCCCTTTTTCAGATATTATCCAGGATTTGTGTTATCCTTGTTAATATATATGTTATATATACTAAATACAAATGAGTAGTAGTATACTTAGGGAATACTTTGGGTATAATCTATTATTTATATGCCTTTCGGTATATTTTAGGGGGTGCAAATAAATATGCAGTCAAATATTTCTATTCTTTGATGACATCTGTCAAAATTAATGGTAAACAAGATTATGTGATTGGGTATAAAAATGTATTCTGATATGTATTTGTGTTAGTTTATAGCCAAATGAAATTGATTGAAAAATGTTTTAAAATTAATAAAACTTTTTTGGTTAATCAAATGATTATGTTTTAAGTTTAATTACTTGAATATGGTGTGTTTTTTTTATATAAAAAATCATCCTTTAGGGCTGTAAGATTTTAGTCATGAATAATATGTAAAGGTTTTGAAGTTATTATTTAATTTGCCACTAAAACCTATAAAATTGGCTTGTAAATGACCAATATAAGCGATATGTCAATGTCCTATTAACCAAAATTCTAAATCAAAATTGAGTTATAGCAAACGTTCCAGTCGAACATTGTACAAAGCAACAAATAAGATGGACCGGGAGCCTGTGAAGCAAAGTATGCACCCATCGAGTTAAAGAAAAATTCATATTTTTAGCGATTGTTCACAATTAGGACATACAAAAAAGTTTGGTCGGCCGAGCCTTATCCTGGTGATATTCGGGCAGGTGGGTTATTTCTGCACCGAAAAAAACGAGGCTAAACACCCATACAGTTAATTTATGAAATTGGGTTTTTTCAATCATATGTATAGCATATTAATATAAGAAAGGTCGGCCTCGCGATATCTTGGTGGGATTGACGGGATGACCAGAATTTGGAGTTCGTTGAGTGTGCTGTAAAAGAAAAATTGTTTTTTCTAATATATTTTAGTTGCTAAATGCGAATATGAAAACCATTTTTTTTCTTTCTAAAAAAAAGTGTTTGAAATTTTCGCTAAAAACCTGTTTTTTTAGCTCTTTTTAATATAATAACATATATTTCCAAAACTAAATGACATAACAAACAAAACCAGCCTTTTAATTAAAGGTATTGTTATTTCCTTTCTGATAGTATATAATTTGTTTGAATTAATATAAATTCGTCGCAGTTGCTACCAAAGAAAGTCGCAAGAACTTCATTTTTACACTTGCTTTAATATTACACATTTGCATTTTTTTTTTTTTTTGTTTTTTTTTTTCAAATAACAAAATTTAAAGTAAAAGAAAAATTCTTTATAAAAATTTTGAGTCCAAGATTTCTATAATAGGTCGAAAAATGAAAACTTTATGGAGCATTGGGTAGAAGCACAAACCTAACATTTTTAATTTCTACCACAGAAGCTCAAAAGATTCGCACATTAATGTATTAAATAGTCCTTATTTGATGTATTTTTATTGTTTATAGTGCTGTTGTTCAATCATTTCAATATTAGAGGAAATATCTTAGTGAATAATTTCAGAATTATTCTGTGTTGATGATTCAGAGTAAATTTGTATTTATTGTAGGAATTAATATATTAATATTGTATAAATTTATATTTCAACATTTTTTAGAACGTCTTCTACTTTCAAAGGTGTTTCTTCACCTTCAAACCAACTTGGTTGTAAAGACCCATTTTCATTGTTTATTTATCATTCCACAGTCAATAGGATTCTCGCTTTGACAGAAAGCCACATGATATTTATAAAAATAGCCCTTAAAATTTGATATTTTAAAGAATTCCAACAAGGTGGAATATTTCTGCAGTCAAAACTGTTGATTTTTTTAAAAAATGAAGCTTTTCTTAACCCAGAATTTTTTTACAGAAAAAATTCTCCAGAGGCTTGCACTAAATAAAACGTGAATTATGGCTCGAATCAAGAACTGAATTTAAAACTAAAAGGAAATGTTTACATTAATTTATAGTCTTTTATATCAGAGATTTTCAAGTTTAATTGGAAACTTTCGCCTTTTCAAATATAATCTTAGCCAAATGTAAACTAAAATGAACATAATTAACTGGGAAATATCAGCCAATATACTAATAACTGATCCGTCAATATTTCTGACTGAATTAGTTAGGCATAAAAAATTTGCTTATTAGTTTCGGAACTATTTTATGAATAGTTTATAATTTCTAGTTTGGATAATGGACAAGTCAATAAATATATATTCTCGTTTCTGTGGTGAAGTAAATTTTTAAATTATTCAAAGGAAACTATTGCATACTTCAGAAACTGTTGTTAATCGAAGAGTAATTGTTCTAAAAATGTTACTGTCACTAGAGGATATAATAATCGAAAAATAAATGAATGCGTGTTGACTTCATTTTACACATTTGTATCCCTAATATTTATTTTAGAGCTATGGTACCTGGTTTTTATCTGAGATTTATTTTTTTTGTTTTTTTTAAGAAATATTATTTAGTTCTCTTTTTTATTTAATGTGTTTTAGCTAACAGATTTACATGCATTCGGAATGTGCTAGGTTTAAGGAAAATTTTAGATATTGACAATTAGTTTTATCAAAATTCGAATTTGATCAAGTATAAATGTATTTAAGTACTTTAAACTGATAAAAGTAAAAGATCTATAAAGTAATCAAACCCTTCTATATTACACAGTTTAAAACTTTTTACCCTTATTGGTAAAAAAAAAATAAGAAATATAGTGTGATATATAGAATTAGAAATGTATTCCTTTTAAGGGATGATCATATACTTATAGACTTTACGCAGTACAATGAACTAAGTAACATGCAACTATTCTATGCTATTGTTAATGCCCCATTTAAAAAAAAGGCTTAAGCTGTATTTTAATAAAAGGGTAGCAGAACAAATAAAGAAAAAACTCGTCTTTTCAATTTTATTGAGTATCAGTTGCAAGAGATAGTATTTCAAATTAGTTTTCATGTACGTTGTTATAGGTCGGTTTCCCATTTCTGAATTCATTCCAAAATTTCACTTTTGTAAAGTACTTTAATGAGTTTGTGTTGAAGAAATAAAAAAAAACAACAACACAACAACCCAAATGAAATTTACACCATCAAACTTACATAAAGGGTGGTAAGGGTTTAAAGAATTAGAAAACAACAACTAAAACTGATTTTTAGCTCGATGATTGCATAATACATTGAGTCAAATTTCTATTAATTCTTTGAGTGATTTAAAAAAATAAATTAGGAGTAAATTCAATATATTTTACAGTTTAATAATTGATTGGTAAATTAAAAAACTATTAAATTGGTCCTTTTTTTGTTTCTTTTTTCTTGAAGCTTGACCACACGAAACTTGTTTTTTCTCATACGTTCGGATTCAAAAATACAAAAAATACCGTCCAGGATAGATAAGAAGCAATTTTTGTTTACAAAAGTTTTTTTAAACTTGATCTAAGTATTCAATAATTTTTAGTTCGTGAGCTTTTGTTTTGCTTGTTTATAAATAAAAACTTTTTGAATTGTAGCAATTGAACCAAAATAAGGATGAAACACACAGAACACATTAAGGCTTTGGAGATAAGAATTATTTGTGAGACCATGCATTACATAAACCCAATATTTATGAATATTAAGGGATTCTGTATACAAATATTCTTCCCAGACTCCAAGTAATATTTTTTAAATGGTTGGTAATCATAACATATACAACTTAAAACAAATTTAAAATTTATAAAAATACTTGAGCTTGAGAAAATATTATACATTACACTCTGCTCTCTTTTTATTATAGTAGGCTTTTTTTTATATCCTACTTTTTATTTTGTGGAGGCTTGTAATAGATTTTTAAACGTACTTATCGATGAGATATTTCCTTCAAATTTTGAAAATATTATTTTGAAAATATAATAATTGAATTAGAAAATGGTAAACTGCTTGAGATTTAGTAAAATCTAGCGTCTAAATTCTCAATTATTTTTGAGTGAGCTATTAACGTTAGGATTAAGAAACCATAGGGTACTTGGATGACAATTTAAAGTTATTAAGAAAAAATTGTTAAAGAACATGCAGCCCACTCTCACTTCGAGTTATAAATGCAGTTAATCTTTGTTAATTTTTCTATAAGATAAATAGTGACATCAAAGTACTTAATTTCATTAAGTTACTAAAAAATAAAAATTAGATCCGTCATCTTATCTCACAGTTAATAAACAAAAAAAGGAGAAAAATAGTATTTTATACCGTTGAATGAGACCAGAAGGATAAATAATGTTTTACAAAAAAACATATTTATAATTTTATAACACAATAAATAAAAGTATGAGGTATCCTTCATAATAATTACAAATTCCTGCATCAAATGTTATAATTATCAATTCATGAGTTATCATCTCTCAAAAATTTCAGTAATAATTAATAATTAATTAAATGAAATCATTTTTCGTGATATAAAATGAGTCGTTCAGAAGCCAATGTGGTTAAGTCCATTTTTTTCATATTTTCTGATTTTTGCAAATTTTAATAGAATAAATAATATATTACTTAGTCTTAAAAGGATTTACTCATTATTTCATTTTTTGTTGGTCAGACAACCCTTTTTTTTATAGCCTCTGAATGTGTTATGTGTTATTAATACATTAAGAAACATTAATTTTCTCAATTTTGGTTTTTTGGACTTAACCACATTGGCTTCTGAACGACTCAAATTATAAATGAATCTTTTCAATAATATTATTTATCTCTCTGGTCCCATTCAATGGTTCAAAATATTTTTGTTTTATCCTTTTAGTTTATTAGTTGTATTAAGGGATCCTATATATGTAAATTTTTGTTATGGTTTTATTATTTAAGTTCAAATAACGCTTCTTACAATTAGCTTAAAACTGATTTAAATTGTCTGATTTTAGATATGTCGTTTTGTATTTGGTACATCCATTAAAATTCAGTCGTTTCAAGCTTTGCCTAACATACACGAAACTTTAGTTTTTATTTATTCTACAATAAAATAAACGTAGAATATATATTTGATAAAACTGACAGATGTAATTGTCATCCTAATAAATTAACTTTTTCATTAGTTTCAAAAACGTGTATTTTAAATAGAAAATAAAAAACTGCAAAACTAAATGACACAAAAGATATCAATAAAATAAGAACACTTAAAATTTACTTCAAATAACAACAACAACAAAAAAATACCAAAACTGTGTAATAATTAAATTTAACCCTTGATCCTTATAAGTTATAAGTCAAGTCATATTGTAATCCTTAATATCCCTTTACCTATTTTATTTAACTTTAAATAACTTCTTTATCATTTGTTTCCCTCTTTTAGCAACCTGTTCTAACAAATTGCAACTAACAAAAGAGCAACAAATAATTTCAGTTATTAATTGAGGTACTCTCATCGAACGACAAATACTTGTACATCCCTAAAAATAAACAAAAATATAATAAATAAAAATGAAAAGGACATCAAATCATCGTTTACGGTCATTAATTGAATATAAAAACGGTTAGCAAAAAAAAAAGAAAGAAAGAAGAAGAAAAATTCATAGAAATAAATGAGGGGGACATATCCATATTATATTATCGTAAGGATACCCGTAGCTCATATTTTGTGGTGTATTGAACGCGAATAAAATGAACATAACTAAAAGACATGCCTTAGGATTATATTTAATATGATGATAACAAAAGGATTTCTTTTACAATTTTATATACTTCAGTGATAATAGTAATATTTAGGGGATGAAGGCATTCACAAACCGGCTAATATATACGTATTTAAATATATGAAGAAAGAAAGTGATATTAAAATGAAATTTTCTTTTTATTTTTTATATTCACAATTGGAAAATAAATTTGATTTTATTAATTTTGTAAAGAAAATCTTTACAATAAAATAAAAACATATTTTTAGAATTGTTGTCATTGGAAAAACCAGGTTTTATTTTAAAAACAAAAATAGTTTAGTTTATTATTGTATTTTTTTTTTTTTTAGTTTTTTATACCTTATTTAAGTTTTCAACCCTCTATCTAAACAATTGAAAAAATAAAAGAGAGGACATTGTATAATATTTTGTGTCATCATTTCGATTCAAGTTAAAAAAGAGAAGCCAAACAATTGTAGAATTTGTAATCCTTCCCTTTTTCTGTTGTTGTTGGTTTAACTATTTTCAATTGAATTTCATTTTTTTTATTTTATTTTATTTTAACCCCAACACAAATATATTATAAAATCTTAGATTTTCTACCGCCCGTATATACTCCTGTTTTTACTACGGCAATTGATACGAGTATAACGGTAATAAAACAACCATACCAAATGGTAACGGATGATAAGGAGGACAATATTTATAAAGTCTTTTTATGTATTTCTACTTTTATATACATATATATCCTTTAAAGATAATGATTAAAATATACACACATTTAAAAGGGATTATTCCCTTTTTTTCGATTAGGTAGTAAAGTGAAGCGTAAAGGACACTAGGATGATGTCATCTAACAAACGGTTTGTAAATTAATGGGTACCTATTAGCCCATGTTTGAGAATAAGATTTAAAATATTTTAATTTAATGCTTAATACAGACATGATTATATCTACATACATATATATATATAGAGTATATCATTACTATTTATACCCTACGGGTAATTTAAATTAATTTTCTAAACTGTACTTATTGTGTTCTTTTGTCAATATGGGCTTCAATTTTTTGTTTATTTGTATGTTTATGACATTTTTTCTGGCAATTGAATTATTTGTTTTTCAATGACAATATTAAATTTTTAACATAGAAAACGAAAAGAAGAAAGTTTATTTAAATGCAGAAAACAAATAGTAACAAAAGTTTTAAAAAATGGTCATCAGCTTTTAATTTGAATTTTATTTTATTTTTTTTAAATAAAAAACTCGCCGTTGAGAGAGGGATGTTTTTTAGGTAATTTTTTAAGTAAAATTTCTCAGTAACACAACTTATTTCTTTCTTTTTTGGATGTTTCCTTCCCATTCGATTTTGTTTTTTTTTCCTTGAAACCCGCTGAATTATACGTTTTAAGTATAAAAATTAAGTGTGCATCTAAACCAGAATTTTTGTTGTTTATGACGGTGAAGATAAAATTGGTTTGGATTAAGAATTTCTAAATTTTTATTGTTCTTAATAAAATAAGTAAACTAAAGCCAAAGTTATCGACTGTACGAGATTTTGATCACAATTCTCGTTTTAATACTTTGGCTAACAAGGCTAAAACATGAAAATTAAATTTTTTGTTGTTGACAAAATTGATTAATATAATCACTTCTTATATCAGTCATGTGGAATGATCTTGATCAAATAGTTCCCGGAATGATGTGTGGCATCCGTGTGCTATTTCTAGTATTTGGCTCTTAATTTTTTGTTGTTGTTGTTATGTTGCTCAACTGTCATTGATAATCTCACCAAAGTTTAATGTTATTAGATCATCAGTTGTGAAAGTTACTCCGAGTTGTGTACATATGCCTCAGTTTTTGGAAATTTTTACCATGATTACGGATTGTTACGGAATCTGCGAGTCTTTAGCTAACCATAACACGAATACCATCTAACAACCAATGAATTCACCTGATTTGGCCCCCAGTCATTTTCTTCCTGTTAAATCGAAACAAAAAACCACTGATGGGAAGAATGCATTTCAGTAGCCGAGAGGAGATAATAGAAGAATCGACGATGGCCCTAATGGAGATACCCAACATCAAGTTTGAAAAATGTTTCGAGGACTGGATAAAGCGTTGGAATGAGTGTATTGCAGTCGTTGGGGAATACTTTGAATGGGATAATTCAATCTGTATAACCATAAACTGGTATGGTTTATTTTTTAAATAAATTCTGGAAACTTTCTGATCAAAGTAGTATTTTTAGTCAGTTTGAGTAAAATCTGCCTGCCTGCGCCATTTGATTTCAGAGCTCTTTACTTTTGTAAACTTCAGCATACGTTAAATTTAGTCTGTATGTATAAGAAATATAGACAAGGTTATGATAAAAGACAACAATCAAGAATTTTGAAATGGGTAAATATGTTTCCTCTTGTGAACTCGAATTTTTTCAAAGAACTAGATTCTTTTATCTGTTTGACTAGTCTGCAAAAAATAATTTGCTGTATTATTTTTCTTTCTCAAGACGCTGCATTATTGAATTATATACATACCTTTCTCTCAGCTTAGTTCCTGATTATACTTACTATCATGAGACAATTCCTCTACTTCAGCATAGTTTATCAGTCATTCCTGTTCTTATTTTATGATATAACGTCTCGAATATATCTCTCAGATGTCAGATCTGGTTATAATTTCGGGTTTCCTTAATTTCGGATTTTAATCAAACTAAAACGTGTCCCGTGATTCAAATTTTCTGATTCCGATTTTATGTTTCAATCTTTCTAAAGATTTACTTTATATTGGACGAGAGAGCCATTTGACGATATGGTTAAAATAGTGAATAGTCGCCTTAATACTCATTTTACCAGACAGATACTCATACTTTCAGCCATACTGATTTCAGGACACAAATTATGCTAGCTACTAATAATAAAATTCATTATACTTTAAATCCAATCATAGAATAAGCTTCTGGTTCCAATTAAGCATGACTACCTAAATCATCATCCATACAATTTGATTGACGCATTTGTTTTATCAAAAGCAAAAATGAAAAACAGACAATTCTAAAATATCAAATCTTTTTGAATTTTAATATTTTCTTATTTGAATTTTTTTGTTTTTTTTTTGTGTTAATAAATCAAACTGTCAACAGCAAACATATTTTAATAAGACAAAAATTCATTGAAAATTATCTTAATTCTAAGCAAGCTGAATCCAGAAATATAATTGTTTCAGAAAAGGGTTCCAGTTTAAAGGACCTAATAATTTATTACAATCTGATATGTTTGTTGTTATGATTCAAGAAATATGACCGTCGTCTACAATTGCAGAAAACAATTCAGTTTGGTTTTTAGAGAAAATAATTAGCATCAAATATATTTTTGTTTTTTGGCACCTGTAAAATAAAAAAATTTCCTATTGACACAATAATTAATGATTTTTTTTAATGTTTGTTTTGTTTTTTTTTTCAAAATCATTAAATTACATAAAATCCGAAGGTGGAAAGCTAAACACATCAAACGGACGAACAATTTGTTAGATACAAAACGATTAAACGACTAAACGACCCTTCGTCCTATTTAAGATATGTCTAAGGGGTAAAACATATTAAGAGGGTAAAATTATGATATATAGCATCATATTTTTTGGTTTGTTTGATTTTTTTTTCATACTTGAAGATTTTTTATTTATTTGTGATATGGTTAACATGTTTGCTTTGCGGGACTAAACCTTAATCCGCTTTGTTATTGGGTTTTTTTTTTTGTTAGCAGATGAATAAATTTCAAGTCTGACAAGCAGACCATTGTAGGTAAATTGGTCTAAATTACGAATCAAATTTATTCTTTGAATAGTTTTCACCCTTCTGATTTATTGAAAAAAAAGATTATTTATTGCTGTTAAAGCTAGTAATCCATAAAAATTAATTTTATTGCTTAATAACTTATATTTTTGTAAGTAATAAGAATAACCAGGGATGAGAGGAAACACTTACGTAAGTTAGTCCAAAGAAAAAGAATTAGGCTAACCCTGTGGTGGTATAGTCTTTCTTTTTTGTGTTTTTTGTTTGTTTTCTGTGTATGACTTACTCAATAATTTTCTGGGTTTGTGGGATTTCAAGTGTAATTTGGGTTAAGGCAAGAGCAAATTAGGGGGACATGCTTGTCGTATTCAATTATTTGTTGTTCTAGGTATTATTGTTTTTTTTTATATTTTTATTTTGCTGTTTTTTTTTTTACCTTTTGAGCAATTATATTATTCTTTTGTTCTTGGTTGCAGAGATTGATTTTAGGGGATGTTTTTTTTTAAAAAAAAAGCATTAAAAAAATAAAATAAAAATGTTCTTTAAATCTTTTACGTGGTAAAAGTTAATGACTTTAAGTATTTATATATAAATGTATAGGTGCTATTTGTTGGTTTTGTTGAGGGTAGAATAATTCTATTTTTTGACGTAAAAACTTGTGAACATTTTAAAATGCATTTGACTCTTATATTACAAGTGTTTTAGATATTTCCGGATTTCTTAATACTTCTTAGTATTTTTTTTTGTTTTTTCTAGACTTTTAAAAATGTCATTAAATGATACACGACAAATGTTTCAATTATGATCTTAAAATATATATTCCAAGTTTTGAAAGGAACTTTTTGCTATTCATTTTTATTTTAGCTTTATATTTATTTTTAATAGATTAATAATAAATGAACATTCAAAAAATTATATCATTTTTTCTGTGATAAATTTTAAAACTGCATATTGGCTATATTACCTTCGTAATGATTTTCGTAGTCAATAGTAACGCGTTGTAGTAAACACGTTGAACGCACTGTAATAGAGATCTGATTTGATACACGACAAATGCGCTTAACTAGTTAAATACAAGATTGATTCTCAGAATTGCAGAAATACCAACATTTTTTGGATTTATTTTTGTTTTGTTTATTATTATGATTATTAAACTGTTATCAAGTGCTTTACCGTATTAATAAGCTAAGATTATTAAATCATTTCTTTTAAGGTTGTAATTTATATTTTTAAATTGATTCCCTGACTTATTTTAATTTTGTGGATATCCTCAGTATTTGAAATTGCTGTCTGGGAAATATACTAAAGACGAATAAAGAAGAGTTATGTATTTCTTAAAATCAGTTAAATAAGTTTAAAATAAATAGTAATATTTGTATTGTTTTCTCGATAAAAACTTGTGTTTTTTTTTTTTTTTTTATTAATCCTTTCCAAGAAAACAATTTCTGATAGAAAGAAAATGCATGTGGTTTCATTTTTGTGGTTACTATTACTCGTGTTACTCATTTCTTTGTAACTCTATAAAAAAAATGTCCTTCGCTGCATCATAACCTGCTTCGTATTGGTTTTATTATTATTATTCTGATGAGTATCTATAAAAACGACATCTATAGTGCTACTTTAATCGCTCCACCCACAGCTCTCTTTATTCATGTTATTAGGTTTTCAAAATGGTTAAGACTTCAAAGGAAGGGAGGGATGGGGTTTGTGGTGACAGTGACTGCAAGTGCTCTTTCCGCTACTTTACTACATGCTGTTTTTCTTTGTTGACCATAACCCTAACAATTTTTTAAAGTATTAAATTTACAGAATTTTAATTTCGTATTATTCTGTTATTGGATCCTTTCAACATATATATATATATATATATATAATATAATTTCGTTGCTGAAGCTTTTTGTAAGAGATTCTGTCTGGTGTACATTTCTGGTAGAACAATTTTATCACAATTAAGTAATTCATTTTTATTTTTAATGGCGACTTTTCAATTTAACTTCACTATTGAGGTGGTGCATGGTTAGTAATTACTGGAAAAGTTTTAGTAGTATGATGTCAATTACAAGGAATCTTATTTAATGAATTATAGGGTGCAAATTGTTAAGTGAGTTAACAACAGAGTAACAGATGATTTTAAATTTATTCCATTCAAACTTTTTATATGGTTGAAATATTTTAACCTTAATCTTATATTATAATCGGAAAATTATTAAGAATTTTATATTTTTTAATTAATCTATTAATTAAAAATTGTTCTATTACAAATTTTATGAAAAACGAAGAACTACTTCAATCAGTTAAACGCGTTTTTCGTGTATACACATCATACCAAATCTCTATTACAGCTAAGAGAAAATTAACAATTTATTTTTACAAAAGTTATTGTTATTATAAACTTCGACGATGAGTAAACACGTCGAATGCATCGTAATAGAGATTTGGTCTGATGTACATACACGTCAAATGCGTTTTACTGATTAAATTTATTCATTATAAATTTAAAATAAAAACGTTAAATATAATAAAAGAGAATAAATAATTTAATGATAAAAATAAAATTTTCTTCCAAGCTAAATTTATTAATATTTCATAATTTAATATAAACAAAATAAAGGAAAGCAAAAAATAAAACAAAAAAAAAAAAAAAATAAGAAAAAAGTACTTTATGTTAAATTAAAAATTTTATTTGATATTTCTGGTCTTTTAAGTGGGAATGCTTATGTTGTGTATTAATCAACCCCTAATGGGTAAGTTAAGTATAAAAATTCTAGCTAAAGCAATAAAATCCTAAGCATCCCCTAACGGGAAACATTTTTCTTTTGTATATTTTTCTGTACAATCATATAAATTTTTCTTGTGTATACATATATTGCATATATATTTTGTTACATATTTTTTTAATATTATTTTTACACTCTGCTCACATATGGCATTAATTTTTGAGTATGCTCTTCATATTCTCATACGCCTTTACTCGTTTTGTTTTATAGAAAAGTTTAATAATATACACTGAATTCAAAACCTTATAATGGGGCTTTAAGTTACTTTGTATATACAATTATATTCCCATCAGTAAAATATCCCACTAAAAATAATTATTACTTTTGTCCGCGTGCTATGATTTCATTTCATGGTAATGTAATGTATTTTATTAACAGAGCACACAGTAATTGATTTTTTTATTGAACTTTGATCTACTTAAAAGCAAAGAATGAGTGTATTTTTTTTTTATAAACTAAACTCATTCATTAGAACTTACCATCACTTTTCATAACTTTGTGATGTAACAATTATTTGGTTTTTTTGTTTTCCAAAAATTTCCCAAAACAGAGGGTAAAATAATTAGAAGAGAATATTATTTAAGACATAAAAAATCAACTGGATAAAAAGATTGGTGAGAAAAGGCTTTTTTTTTGTAAAAAAAAGAAGAAAGAAAAGTCAAAAATATAAATGAATATTTTGCAGCGATTCCAATAAACCATTTTAAGGATCACATCCATTTATTGGAAAAGCATTGTTGTTGACCAAAAGCATCTAGAAATCGGCCAGTCCAGTAGTAAAGTAGCCTAGCATTATCTGAAAACTGAATTCATTTAGTTAACACATAAGATTTTCCTTCTCCAACGTTCCTTATTAATTATTTTTTGATAATTTCTATATTTTTTGTGTTTGTTTGAAATAAAAAACAGCGATTTTTAACGACAAAATCCGCCATTTTGTCATTTTACTCCCCTTAAATGGTGTAAATAACAAAAAAAAAAAAACACGTTTGAGGAAAGTATTTTTAAATGCCAATGAACACGAATTTTTAAAACGTGGTTTCGAGAAAAATGCGTTGAAAGTTTTAAAGACTAAACTGAAATGAAACTAAATGTGTCACATAATGAGCTATAACTCCGAAAATTATTTAAATTTTTGAAAATCCTTTTAGGACCATTTTCTTAAAAAATATGAAAATACAAAGAATCGATTTTTTCGAATTTCTAAACCAGAGTACCCCATTAAAATATGTATAGCACTAAATTTGACAACTGAGAAAATCAGTTGACTTTATAAATTTCTTATAAATGGAATTATTAGCAATAATTAGCTACTTTTTTATTTTGGCGGGAATTTTTGTCTGAGAAGTGTCGTAAACTAACATAAAAATTCAAATACTTGAAAATGTTTTTATTACTGTCCCTGTAGTTTTTGTTTTTAGACGGAAATTTTTCATTGTCAAATCTTAAACAATTTGATACAAAACAAAACATGAAGTTTAAATATATAGCTGTCAAATGGAATAACAATTGTTTAAATATTTTTGCATTGCTTATGTTTAGTAACTTTACTGCCTTTATTATCAAAGTTTATTATTTATTTAATTTAAGATATAAACATTATATTTGTTTTTCCAGACCATAAAATAATAGTAGTTATCGTTGAGAAAAAAAATTGAAATATTTTTATTACATTAATGAAGCTGAAATGATATTTTGAAAAAGGATACTGTTATACTTCAAAAAATTTATCATTTATATAGCAATTATTTGTAATTGAAAATATATTTAATATATACATATATATATATGTAAATTTTAATGTATTCGTTCATTTTTAAATAAATGGTCGAAACCAAATATGGTAGTACCTAATTATTAAGTAATAAAAGCAGCTTTCACTTTGTAGTGTGTCACTCATTTCTTCTCTTTCCTCTTTCATTATTTATAAATCTATAAAAAGGGTATATATGTATATACATCCATATACACTATTGAGTTGAACTTTCTTCCTTGTTTTTTTTTTTTGATTTATTATTTTTTCATTTTTGTTGTTGTTGTTGTTTTTCTTCTATTTTTTGCATTTTTACTTTAAAGTGCGCAGGCCTAATATTTATATCATCCACCCCCTTTTAAAACTAATTTGACTCCATTCTTATATTTTTCCATGATGGCGGAATTTAATATAAATTCGGAGAACTTTTTGAAAAAATATATTCATCTATATTTTCCTTTCTTTTCAAAAATTATGAAATATTTTCATACATTGTTTAAAATTATGATAAGGTCTTTTCTTTTTGTATGGTCAACCTAAATTTAGACTCGTAAATTATTATCCTTTTTCCTAATACAATAAAATATGTAAAATTTGTGTATGTTGTCGATTAACTTAAAAACGTACATCCAATTGAATTTAAAATTGGATAGAAAATTTTTTTTTCATAAGGAAAAAGGCTTTTAGTACATACAAAAACAAAAGCTATTTAATTAAATTCTTTTATGAGGGTATAAAAGGGAGCTAACAAAATATTTAATAAAAAGTATAAGTATTTTAAGAAATTTTACCAAGGTATATTGCTCTTTTAAAATAAAATATCCATTTTGTTTTTTAATTTTTGTTATGCATAAAAAAGAACAGTAACGATTTAAGTTTGTTTAAAAATTGGCGAAAGTTTTAGCGCTGACATATTTATTTCAGCCAAATATCTTTTTCTACAAAAATCTAATGATCCCTTGGTAATGAAGTATTAGTTCCAAATTCAATTTATGAAATTTGGAAATAAATTTTAATGACTTGGTGAAACCGTTAGTTTTCCATATGGGACAGTTTTTTTTGCGATTTTTTCATTCAATTTTGGATCAATTGATGCAATTTAACAGTCGTTGTTAATGATTTTTCCTTTCTCAATGTATTCAATGAACAAAAGAATGCTTTGAGCATCTTCAAATATATTGTTTATTGTTTTTTTGTGTTGTTACATAAGAGTTTCGTTGACTCTTCACCATTTAGTAGAGTGAAGATTTGGAATGATAGTGTAGTAATGTAATTTTGTCCCAAAAGATGCAAAAAATTCTTTGTATTGCATTTTAACAACTACAAATTGACGTTTTACGGTTGCTTACATTTAAAAAGTAGCCTTTTCATGGTCAATTTTCATTTAATATAATGAATACATTGGCTTTTAATATTTCCAAAAAGTCAATTTTATTTTAAAATTTCACTTTACGAAATATTTAAAAAATATTTTTTTTTATTTCTTTTGAAGTGTGACAAGTAAAACATTTTGTTTGCTTTGTTACTTTCTTTCTTGTTATTATTATTTATTAGAAAAAAGTTTCATTTTATTTGTAGTTATTTTTAGCTAAACAAGATTTTTTTTTTCGTTTCAGGTTTAACAAGGCCCGCAATATATCCTTTTCCTGCTAGCCAATATCCATATCCAATGCTTAGTCCGGATATGTCACAGGTAGCATCATGGTGAGTATATTTCAAATTATAATTGTTATTGTTACAAATGTTAAGCTAATGAAAAAATTAACTATATTTTTAAATTGAGCCTATAGAAGTTTTTAAATTTGTTTTCAATTTATTTCTCTTAAAATTAAATATTAGTAAATAGACCAGCTGTATAAATAATATTTGTAATCTCTTAACGAATAATTTGTGTTGCTTAGTACCGAGGAAAAGATAAAAAGTTCTTGTTCTAGCAATTAAATTTTGATGTATTTAAAAATAAATTTATTTTTCTTCAAAATCTTTATTTACTCTAAAGCTGTTTGTCTATTAATTCTCCAATGAATTGGATCTCTGATTAGCTTTTCAAAAGCTTTGCAAATTACTCATTTACGGATATTATCACATCATCATTTCAGCTAAAACCTTATCCGGCAAAGAATTTTTTCAATTTTTGGAACAAATACATCCAGAGGATGTTTCAACTTTTTGTCTTTTAAATCCTTGTTAAATTGAACTTCCAAGGTGTCTTGGATTTTGGCCATAAGAATAACTTAGACAATTATTATCATTTAAAGGAGTTTAAATACATGTTGGATTATATCTTTCTAACCAATTATTCTTTCGACATCCAACGATTTGATTCAAACAAAACTCTTAAAGCTATGGGCATTTTAACATTAAAACTATGATAAGATTTATGCCATTCGTTTGTCTGGAGATGTACGAAAATGATTAGATATACGATATACGGATTGACGAACGCTGGGAAATATTGAAAATATTGATATTAATATTATTATATTAATATTGAATAGTGATTTGGCAGTATGTACCCGAAAACTGTGTTCATATTTTGGCAAAAGAGAAGCACCACTCAAACAATATGTGCAGTATTTTGTGAAGAAATTTCGTGATACTGGAATGCTTATTGTTGATAAGTCAGCGCCTTACAAAGTCACGACAGTGCGGGCATCACAAAACACTGCTATTGCAGGTGAAAATTTGCATGAGTCATGAGATAAAGCCCGTTTTCATCTTGGCGTCTACGTAAAAAAGCAAAACCTGCACGTGGTTATTGAGAATCTAAAACATTCATAACAAGTGTTGTTGGCATTATATGGCAAAGGCGCCACCGATATTTGGCTTCAAAATGATGGCGCGACGTGCCACATAAACTATCTCACCATTGACCTCGTAAACACTCAATTTAAAGAATTAGTTATCGGTAGTCGTGGTTATGTGCATTTTCCACCGAGGAGCTATGATTTGGAACCGTTAGACTATTTTTTTGTGGAGAGCGGTCAAGGATATGTATTATTCCAATTCTCTAGCAACAATTGAGTCTTTGAAGAACAATATCCTTTGAGCTATTGACGAGCCTTTATGCTATATATTAGCATAAACAATAAACAAAAATCAATCTAATTAAATTTGAACTTGAAGATAAATGTCAAGTATTTTCATTTACTTTTTGTTTTTTTGATATTTTGATTCAAGCCAAACATATATTCATACTTAACTTACTAAAATATTTATTTAATTTAATTATTTTTAAGAAGCATTTAAAATGCTTAAACTTACATACTACAATTAATGCAATCAAATGCTACTTTAATAACTCTTCTGATGTTAGCCGACAATTATAATTATTTGTAGTTGCATACATTTATTTTTGTTTGTTGTTTATTATATATCATATATATATATAGATATATATATATATATATATATATATATATATATATATATATATATATGTATAATAGTGCATAAGCCTTACTTGTATGTGTATGCATTACATTAATAATTATTAATATTATGTCTGCAGTTAGTTAAGTTTTGCTGAATTATTTAATACATCCATAGAACAAATAAATTTTGATTCATTCTTTATAATTAAGCTTTAAATTGCTTTTAATAAAATTAACTCATTTAGAAAAGAAATAGAAAGAAAATTTATAAAATAATTTTTGCAGTTTAACTTAAACAATTGTCAATACACTGACTTCTTGCTATATGAAATTTGAATTAAAATTAAATAAAAATTTCTATATTTATTTACTCAGTTTATTTTCTTATAAAATTTTGGTAAAAAAATTTTGGAGATGTTTGGAGGTTTTCTTGATTTTTTACTAAACTTTAGAAGATAAATTATAAATAGTTTAAATTTTATTAAGATATAACAATTAGTTTTTAGAAGAAATTTTTATGTGTCCACCCCTATTCTGGTGTTTCATCCATTATTTTTAAAGATATTTTAGATGAAGATTAATAAATCCAAAACAAGAAAAGAAGAAGACATTTTAAGAGATACGAGAGCAGTTTTCAAATTTTAATTTCTACAGCATTTATATTGGTGGCAATTTGACAAAAACCTGCAAAAAGTGGTAAAAATATAGTTCGTTCTCACAGGTGATTTACTCTTCGAAAGCTTATCTAAGAATCTATGAAGAAGTTTAGTAGATAACTTACCACACATTTACTTCAGTTTTTGAAGTTAGTACCATGCCATGTTTGACCCTTCCCGAAAAACTAAAACCGTGTTTAAATGAAAACGTTTTTGTTACTATTCCTGATATTTAGAAGCTTTTCATAAATGCTTCTTATCATGATATCAATTAAAATTTTATGTAAACTTATTATTTTATTTGTGACAAAATTATTTAGCGTATTTCTTTTATCACATTTTGTGTTTATGCAGCACCTGGAGCAAATGAATGCTGTTTCAGGCTTGTTAAAAATGCACATGAACTGCAATGAATTCTGAATATGATTATGGAATACAGTAATAGAAAATAGTTTCTGTATTAGTCTTGATTGAATTTGTTGAAATTTATCTATTCAAATTTGAACTAATTTATTTAATGTTCAGTTATACATAAGAAAAAATTACTAACACATGTAAAACTACCATGACTAAGCCCTTTTTTAAATCCGAGAAAACATTTGAAAAAGAAAACATTTACTATAAATCCTTGTGAGGGAGGCTGAAATTATGTAGACTGAGTTTTGAGTTAGTTCTCCTTTTATCCTATCTGCTAGATTTGGCCTTAAGTGACCTTATGGGAACCTTATAGATCTTAAAAATATCCTCCAAGGAAGAAAATTTGACCAAAGACAAGAAAGTATTACTCAAACTGCGTTCTCTGTAAAAGGCTAAAAATAAGTCGTTCTACATGGCCTATATAAGAAAGTTACAGAAACTTTGAAAAGACTTTAGTACCATTAAAAGAGGTTTTGTTAATGAATAGTTTCGAACTAATCCACCAAAAATTTTTTTAATAAAGTCAGTATTTATTGGCCGATGTGTTATATTTTGTTAACTTCATTGTGTGTCAACAGCTCAATTAGATAAATAAAAGGTGTAAACTTTCTGATTACAAAAGTTACCTTAAAGCATCTTAATTCCATTAATTGCTAATGCTCTTTTAATGTGACAAAAAAAATATTGGGTTGTATAAATAAAAAAAAAAGGATAAGTTAAAAACGGAGAAACAAAACTGCGTTTATTTAGTTTTTTGCAAAAATTACAATTTTCAATTTTTATTATTAGATTTGTTTTTTTTGTGAATTGTTTTCTCAAAAAATTTTTTTTTTTTTTTTGGATGAATTGAAATCCTTTTTTTTTTGTTATCTTGAGTATTGAACGTCTGGAAAATAAAACCTAATTAAATGAATCCAAATGAAATTTTTTTATATTCATAAAATTTTGTTATAAAACAAGAATAAAGATATATATATATATTTATTTTTTTTTTTCATTTTTCAAATGAAAATTTTTATTGTCTCCTCTTCCTTTCAAAATTTTAATACTTTTTGCCATATGTTGAGCATATTTCCAATCAGCCATAAAATTTTCCAGTTAATACTTTGCGACTTGCAATATTTATTGCTACTTATAAAGTAGTGTAAATTATTTTTATATTTATTTATTTTTTTGTTTAAAGCATATTTGCTAACATTTTATACGTTTTTATTCTTCTTTCAGATATAGCATTTTGTGTTGTTTGTTTTTTGAATCAAAAAAAGAATAAAAAAAATTAAACTTAATTAAAGTATTTTTTCCATAAATATATTTTTTACACGTTCAAAGTTTTCTAATAATAATTATTAATTATCGGTCCTTAATTTGATTTTGGATGAAAGTTTTAACGTTCATTCAATAAAACATCTTTTACTCTTTAATTATTAATTTGCCTTTTTTTTCGATTAAAATCACTCTTTATATAACTTTTTAACAAATTCTATTGTGGCTATAGTTTAATGAGCCAAGAAAATACTCTTTTGTCTTCTCCTAGATCATGTTCCGTCTAGAAAATTAATTTAATTGATAAAGTCTATTGAATTTCTAATAGAGAAAAAAAGAAAATGTCTTTCATCCAAATAAAATTATATATAAGTATATATATGTATTTATATGTATGTGTTTATAGCAAATATATAAGAAAAACAAATTAAATAACATGTTTATGTATTTGTTTTGGGTAGGAAAAGACGGTGCAAGGAATGCAGAAAAGGAAATGAGTGTAAATTTTATTATAGTGATACGAATTTGAAGCCATAGAATTGCAATTACATTTGTGAACAATTGAATTAAATTTTTTAAATAAAGTATATAAATAAAAACTTTAAATTTTTAACCGTCATTTGTTTTTGTGGTAGAATATATGACTAGGAGAAATATCCTGTTAATTAAGAGCTATCAGATGTAGTACCTCTTACCTGGCCAAAGATGAACAAATGATGGAATAATGTTTGTTGTTTTTAGTTTAGTAGATACATCAATCTTTTATTTTAATGCAGTTTTTACCTAATCTTATTACTATTTTGTTCTTGTTTGTTATGTTGTGCTGTAAATTTATTGGAAAATCTCTTTCGAAAAGTTGTCAAAGGTTCCCACAATAAAACGGCTTACAGGCCTCTATCCTTTTATTTACTTATTTCAAAAATAAATATGACAATATTACACTTCAATGGAAAGCTTTTAAATATGCCGTCTCTGTGTATAAGATTAGGACTCCATCATTTGATATTTCTATTTTCTACGTAAAAATAGCTGAGGTGAGCTCGTATAATATGTAATTGTTTAACTGACTTACTTCCTAATTTAGTGTAACTGTATTATATTAATATATAGGCTTAACTGACTGGGTATGATTGTTTTTCCTGTCTATAATCCTATATTGAATCTAATATTATAAAATTAAAAGTTAATTCTAATTGTATCTTTTTGTGTTTTTTAGGCATACCCCATCTGTATATTCAGCTGCATCTAGCTTTAGAAGTCCATATCCATCGTCATTACCAATCAATACAACTTTATCAAGGTAAAATTTTATAAAAAAACATAGAAGGAAAAGCGGAACAAAACTTTTTTTTATTATTTTTGTTTTTAGTGATTTTTCGTTTCGTTTTTCACCAAGCCTGTTGCCTTCGGTGCATACATCACCACATCATGTATTAAATTCACATCCAGCTATAGTTACACCAGGACCAAAGCAAGAAATAGGACAAGAAACAAATCATCGATACGGCAGGTATGTATTTAATTATTTAAATTTTTACAGCAAAAAGCAAAAAAAAAAATCAATTGGTAAACATTTTACACGTAGCCTAAAGCCTCCTGAAAGTTTGTAAAACGTTTTGTCTAATATTTACCATACCACAGAAGAAACTAAAACACAAACATATCCTTACAATCTGTTTATATTTATCTCAAAAAAGTTTAATACCAAAAAAAATTATTTTTGCAGTGACTTTTGATTATCTAAGTGTAAGTTGCCCTATTTGTCATACTTGAGCTTATTTGAAGCACTTTTTTTTGTTTAAAAAAGAAAGCTTACTAAAAAACTTAGCAGAGTCATCTATTGATCAAGAGCTTTCATAAAACTTAGAACTCTTAATTTGTAGATGGCTGCATTGAATGCTGAGGGTGATTTCAAAAGGGTGATTTTTCAAATTTTTCAGAAGGGGTGGAAAGAAAGATGAATTTTTAGATAAAGCAAAAGAGATAAATGATAGCACTACTCAAATTATTCTAGAGTTAGTAATTTTGTTTTATCTATTTAATTTCAGAGGGGATTCAGAAAAATATAGGCCTTAAAATTTGTAAAGACTGCATTATCTACCTTCGAATTTAGAATTTTACTGCTTACACCCATTTATTTTTTCAATTGATAGTTTTCAAGAAGATTTTAATTTTGATTTGAAAAAAATTATGAAATTAAATATATTTATGTTATCAATAATCCTGAAAATTTTGTTCGGAAATATAATAAAAATTCCTTTTACCATCGAACCGATAATAATTTAGAAGCTTTCAATCAAATATTTATATTAAATTCCATTTAGAAATAGTTTTAGAATGTGTAATCAATTTAGGTCTATTTATTAGCACTATTAAACTTTAAATTATTTTTATTTATTCAAATATGCTCGTATTGTATATTCATATGAATGGAATTTTGTGTTATATTTATTTTTGTTTACTTTATATATTAGTTTAGAAAACTTATAACATAACATAAAATTTAATTTAAGTTTTGTCAATTTTAAATTTGGATGATTTTAGTATTAAAACCATTTTGCTTTTCTAAAAAAGTCAATTCTATAAATCTATTTTATATTAGATTATGAAAATTTAATATATTCATTTTAGTTGTTTTGTAATATCGTTTTTTAAAATCAACAATCAAAAAATATTTGAATCCTGTTATTCTAAATGAATTTAAAATCGTTTCTGGAATAGAATCTTAATTTAAGTCTAGAATTTGTTATGATTCTAAAATGGTTGGTCCTTATGGAATGGATTTAAAGTCAGTAACAGCTTTTCCTATTTGTATGGAATCGATTGACACTTGTCATTCAAATATATTATATGTAAAAATCTAAAAATAAATTGAATATAAATTATACAATTAAAGCCTTGTAGAATTCTAGAATTTTTCCTTTGGAGCCAAAGTATTATATCTGCTTAGTATTGGGGGGAGTAGATGGTTAATAAGTTTAATGTCAGGAGCGGCTTTCAATTTTAATTTCAGTTAAGTCTCCACTTTAGCTTTAATTTCGTAGTTGACGAAGCTGGTTTACAGTATCAATTTGAATTATTTTTTAAATTTCAGAGCCATCTTTAACGAAAAGATGTTGACACAATATACTAAAAATGTTTAAAGCAAATATAGGAAAATTTATTGTTATATATTCAGGCTAAAAGAATAACAATATGATTTAAATTTTGTATTCTTTGAGAGTATGATAATTTTCGCAACACCCTTTAATGTGTATCTCTGGTTTGCAGGTGCAATTATCGTAATAAAATCTTAATTTTTGTTTCCCTACCTTTCAATCCGACTGCATAGTAGTCTTTTTTAGTCCTATTGCAAGTGATGTGGAACTTTCCATCTAATTGCTGCAAAACTTGTTCATTACTAGCGCTTTTCGTAATGTGAAACGGCCTTTTTAGCTCTTTTCTTTTTCAACGAATTCATATAGAAGAAGATTTATCGACTAGCAGTTTGTTATATAGGGAATTCCCCAATCAACATCACCCATATTTTCACTACTTGGGTTAAGGGTTAATTCTGATTGCAAATTTGTTTTAAAATTAAATAATGAAAGTGACTTAGCTACTACTACTATGTCACTCTATATGCAACTTTATCTTCAAAATCGATTCATATCTAATTCAATTTATGTATTTTCGTTTAACTTTTAAATTGGTTCTAGCTATATTAAAACAGAATTTGCTTTTAATTTAAATTATTTTGTTTTGGACATTCTTGATCAAAACTTTTGTTGTTTATACCAAATTTTAAAAATTATTGTTTATCTAACTTAAATTTTGTAAAATCATATTTATCTAACTTAAATTTTGTAATAGTTTGTATTTGTAATTTTAGTAGTAGTTTGGATATTAAGGAAAAAAAAAAACTAAAATTTATTTCTTTTTTGTCGCAAATAAAAACTTTTACTCTTGACTGTACCCATAGTCCTTGCTGTCATCAGTAAAGTCTCAACTACAAACTCAATTTGATTCAATCTTGCGCAGTTTAATGTTTAGTTTTTCATGTAGTTGTATTTTCCTTGTATCCTTATATAATGGTAAAATATAATTTTCGCAATGACACATTATCAAATGCTTCAGTATAAAAACAAATACAATTTAATTTTTTGCACTCAACTAGTTTTTCACGTGGTTTTTTCTATTTCAATAGGAAATTTTTTATTATATTTTTGTGTATATAATACATTATAATACATTATTAAGCAAAAATCATATATCAAATAAAAATTCAATGGAACTCCTTTTTAAAATTTTCTTTTCTTTTTTCTTGTATACAAATACTTTAGCATTTTGATATGATATAAACTTATTTCCATCTCTTTTTTGAATTTTATTTATTATCTATACCGAAAATTGTCGGATAAAAGTTCAAGAGTTGTGAAAAGTGAAAAAAAATTCTAAATTGATATTTTTAAATATTAAAAATATTATTATTAGTGTTATATATTTAAAGTTGATAATAATAAAATAATAAATAATAAAAATATTTGTGTGTCAAAGCAATTACTACTTAAAAGATTTTTAAATATAAAAATGATAATAATTTTTATTAAAAGAAAATAAAAAGTGTTTTGTCTTCAAAGAAAACTTTAATAAAATCTTTTGTTTTCAGTATGAAAGATTTTATTTTTATTTGTATGAAATGCTGTGAATATTAATTTTTTGTAATTAGTTATATAATTAATTTAAAAAAAAGTAATGCAATCAAACTATATAATATCAGGTTTTTACTTTTCTTCTTCTTTTTTCTTTTGAGTTCGAGTTATAGTCTCTAGGATTTTGTATTAAAATAACACAATTTCCCTTAGTTGATGATTTATGATAGATGTTATTTTTTTTTTGTGATATAATATCAATAAATTTTCATTTTGTTAGTGTATTGGGTAAAATATATGTAAAGGACTTTTAAATGCCATATATATAAATATATAATATAATAGTATTTACATTACTAACTATAAAATATTTCATAATTTTGGGAATCTATTCTCATATTTTTTTGAATCAATGATTTGTACTTCGTCTCTTACTAAAACAGGATTTTTATTTTTGCTGGGGAGACTATATATATATAAATATGATCCTAAATACATTCAAATAACAAATACGAAGAAAATCGATATCCATTTCAGAGCAAGTCTAGATTTTTTTAATATCTAGTTTCAACCGGTTTCAATATAGAAATTGGCAATCGTGTTGTTGATTCTAATATAACTGAATTTCCTTTTTTCTTTTATATTAATTACAGAATTACTTTTATTCCTAATACTGAATTTTATTTTAGTAATACTGAAATGAAAAGATTCTTTTGTACTCTGTACCCTTTTAAAATTTCATCTTTGTTTATATTTTTTTTGTTTTTGTTTTGTAAAAACAATTTTCATATAATTCATGCTCAATTTTATCTCTGATTGTCATGTGACTATCGCACCCTAATAAAAATTTCGAATGAGGGAGGTGAAGTTTAGAAATTTTTCAAACAACTTCATGAGGCAGAAATTTTGATACTTCGTTTGTTTGACATCTAACAAATACATGTTTATTGAATTCAAGTGTAGCTATAAGCTTTAATAGTTGAATTTTATTCTAAATCACTTTGTTAATTTTGAAGCAGTATATCACCCTGCTGAGCGATGACACATTTATCTCTTTTTCTTTGCAATAAAGGATACAATATTTTTTTGTATGTGGATTTTTGACGTACAAATGTATTTTAAATACACATTTATATTATTGTATATATATATTAATATATATTTCATATAAAAATAGTAAATCATAAAAATTTCTTGATGCAGAAAAATTAGGATATTAAGACTTCTTTTTTTTAAAATAGTAAAAAATCTCGTTCTTTTTTAAAATAATTTTAATAATAGTTTGTTTAAATAATTTCTTTTATGTCTCAGACAGTGTTACTAAAATTATTTTACAAAATGAGAACAAAATATCAAATTGTGTGATGTAATATTTGTGCTAAAATTTTTGTGGAGCTTATAATTTCTTTTATTTTTTGTTGTTATTCTAAATAAATTCAAAAAATTTAATTAAATTAAATAAACATAATAAATATAAGTTTTTTGAAAAAAATAATAATATGTATAATAAATTTGAATTAAATTAATTTCATTTAACTATCAATATTTGTGTAACATGATTGCATTAGATGTTTGGCTTCGCGAGTTGAAATTTTTTTGTACGTGTTTTGAACCTACTCAAACTGCCGCTTGCGAAAAATAATATTTTAAGGTTGTTTAGTAGCTTAGAAGATTTAAGGTATACCAAAGTTGACGAAAGAATACCAAAATTCACAGTTTCCAGAATATTAATCCGAAAATTCCCTAACTGAACCCATTGATGTTATACATTATAAGGGGATAAAAATTATCCCCAAAGCTACTTCCAAAAACAAAATTTGTACTGAATTTGGGTTTTAGTTGATATTTTTTTTTAACAAGTTTTTTATTAAAAATTAAAAGTTTCTAATGAGTATTAAATTCATTAGGACTACATCCCCAACTTTTAATTTATTATGAAAAATATTAACTATAATTCGAGTTTAGAAGGAAGTTTGTTTTTATGTATAACATTGGGGGTAGTTTTCACCCCCTTTAAACGGATGATAGCAGGTAATCAAAAAGTACAGATGTTTGAAGATAATCGGAATATTCGTATTGGGAATATCCTTCTTTGTAAGTTTCCAACACACAATTGTCAGTTTGCAACTTCAAATGATAATTTACATGCATTTTAAATTAGAGAATGATTTCTCTTATTACAGTTTATCAATATATATTTTTATAAATTTATATTGTACTAAATTTCAAGGACATTTTATATACTCCTCTGTAGCAGCCATGATCCGAAATTCAATTTTAAGCTGCGGCTATCGATTCAATATTTATAATTCTTTCTGTGTGATCAAGTCGAATAAATTAGAAAATTTAGAAATTTTTTTTTTATTGTGTAAAATTTTCCTTATTTCTGAATTCTTCTTAGGAAATCTAAAATATTCATATAATTTTATAAAAAAATGTAGATAATTAAATAAAAAGTGTTTATTTTGTAGCTAATTTAGTTCAACTAAATTATTCATATGAATACTAATAATTAAATTAAATAAATTAAAGCAATATGGCAAAATATTTTATTTTACGAACATTAAAAAGTTTTTTTTATAAGAACAACATCAGAAAGAACAATGATTAAGGTGTTAGAATATAGTTAAAAAATAAAATAAAATGTGATCTCTTGTGATATACTATTAATAATAATTTCTGTGTGTGTTTTTATTTATAATAATATGGAGCTTAATAAAAAATTAAATATTGATCAAAAAGGATAATTAATAATTTCAAAAAATGTATAATCAAAAGTGAAATATTTGTAAAAATCACAAAAAAAAAACAAAACTAAAAAGTTTATAAAAAACAAAAGAAAAATATAATTTTATTTTGTTTAGTTCGCTAAGCAATGGAAAATTGTAATGAGCCATTAAATCTTTCAATCAAAAAACGTCCAATTGCTGTAGTACCACCATCATCATCAAATCAAATAAATGTATCACATTTTGTTAATAATAATAATAATCATATTTTAAATGATAATATAAATCAATTAAAATCAACAGATGATAATGAATTACAACCAATACAAACAACACAATCATTATATAATGAAAAATATCAAACATCAACATCATCATCATCATCATCAATAATTGATTTTTATAAAATTAATTTATATAATCAAAATAATAATAATAATAAACAAATACAGCAACAAAATCAACAACAAGGACAAAATATAGCAACATTAACTGATTTATTATTAAAATATCAATTACAAAATATAAATAATACATCTGGTATTAATATTGATTCAAATATTTATTCTATTTTAAATAAATCAACAAATTTAATTGATGATTATAATTTGTTACCAAATGAACCAATAAATCCATTGACTAATTTTTTAGATCAACATCAATCACTTGATATTGCTAAAATGCATTTAGAACGTTATTTAACATTAACAAATCAATTTTTACAACAAACAGCATTAATAAAAGTAACAGCTAATAGTTTAAATGATACTGAAACAATTAATTCATTAATTCATAATAATTTAATAACAAATAAAATAGCTACAAATAATTTAATAGCAATTATTAATAAATTATTGGAACAGAATATAATGTCTGAATATTATTTTAAAAGAGGTTTAGCTATAAATAATGATAATCAAGAACAAGATGATGAATTGAATCAACAACAACAGCAGCAACAGCAGCAACAAAATAATTGTAATAATATAATTAACAATAATTATTTAAATCATACACAAGATATAAATAATTGTAATAAACAATTTGATAATGATGCAATCAATATTAATGATAATATGCAATATACAAATCAACAACAAAAATTATCATGGGAAAATTCCTTATCGAATCAATGCTCTTCAGGAACGGATAGTACAACAACAACAACAACAGCTACTAAAACTACAACAAATAAAAATTTTCTACATACATTACAAGGATTTAAAGCATTAGCTGTAGCGGCTGCTGCAAATGCTGGTATCGAACCATTCGATTTAACTCAAAGGTTATTTATAATTATTTATTTAAAATTTAAAAAAGTAATTAAACAAACAACAAAAACTATTCCAAGTCTTCTTGTTTGAATAATGATAAAAATAACACTATTTTTTTTTTTTTTGAATATTTTGACTTAATATAATAAAATTAATTAAAAGCTATATAGAAAACAAATTTTTAATTGATTATTCTAAATTAAATTGAAAATTAAAATATGTTTGGCTAAAATTTAAGGTAAAGCCACTCATTGGACCAATCAAAAATGGAGTATTAGTGGCCTAAAAAAGTTATTTTGTTAAAACAGATCTTTTATAGGCATGTTATCCTTAGACCTATAATAATCATTTTTAGGCTTTGTTTAATTTTTATTTTGTTTTACTATTGCATAAGTTAGAAAATTATAAGTTACTATAAAAAATTATAAACTAAGTAACTAAAAATGTTGTTATGCAATTTAACTAGAAGAAAAATTACCATCATAGCGGAAACTATTCAGAGGGTAGTAGTCTACCTGACTTGGATTAAATAAATGGTCACTGGCTGCCTGGTCTCTTGTAATATTGGCTAAGTAACAAAAATACCATTTTTTGTTTTTAGGATAATAATTTGATGTAGACCTGCGGCAACTATTTATCGTCCAGTTATGGGTCATTTATTCTATCTAGCAGAAATTGTTTATAAAATTTTATTGAATGCACTCTAAAATATTATCCACAAATAATGGACACTTGATTTATATAGACTTAAAGTCATTTGTAAGCGATTTTCTTATAAATTTATTATCAATTCATAATAAAGTTGAAAATTTAATCATTTAAAAATTGATAAGTTTATGCTCTTTAAGAGATTTATCATCGAGATAATCTTCGAGAAAAACTGATTTATCGCATACTCGAGAATATCAAGGAATATACTTGAAAAATATAAAATTCTCATATCCAAACATAATAATTCATCTTTTTGGTTGAATTGTTTTATTTAATATTTCTTGAAATTATGCTCAAAATGATTTCAAAAATGTTTTTTAATCCTCATTTTGTTTCTAACATCCTCTCGCTTTTTTTGTCTGTAAATCTATCTCTGTTAAGGACGGGGGTCGGTATTTAGTTTGTTATTTTTTCATTTTTTTCTTTTATTTTTTTAAATCAATATCTGTCAAAATTTCAAGTCGATTATTGAAGTTATTAACATTTAAGCGTACTTTGTTCTAGATCAAGGAATGAGTGAATTTTAAAGCGTTTTCCTGAAATTCCTGTTCTTTTTCAAACTCAAAATCGACAGGACCGATCGCTTTGAAATTTTCTACACTACTTCTGTACATATTTCACCAGATAATGACGTGAGTTTTCTGGTTTTTTTTTAATAGTTATTAATTTTACAAGTGATTTTTTTTTTTAGTGAAAATCAGTATTTTGGCTTCCAAAGGCTACCAAAGATTGAAAAATCCTAAAAACAAGAAATCCCCTTGTCATTACTTTGAAAATATCTCCTTTAATAAAAAAATTTTGAATTTTTGGTTTTGGAAAATTCTATAGCGAGTTATGATGCGTATCAATTTTTTTTTAAGGCGCCTCCAGACATTCGCGGCCAAATTTAGATAATTATTGTTCAAATGCTACCATATAAAAATGAATTAAATAAACCTGAACAACGTTTATTGCCAAAAAAAAAATTCTTAAAAACATTTTCTTCGAAAATATTATCATTTCTGAATGTTAATGCTTGCAGAAAAAGCAATGTGTGTGTCGAAATGGTAAACATTTTAATTCTAACTAATTCAAAATTATCCGATTACAAGTACAAGTATCAGTGAGCTTTATAGTATAATTTTATTGTATATTGCTTGCTATCTTTAACATGGTATTTGGCAACATGTGCTCTTGTGGATTACTGTATACAAAGTTTCCGTATTAAACGAAGTGATGAGCGATAGTCATCTGTCGAGTATAAAGTATTAAGTTGAATTTAAATAATACAAATAGCCTTTTACAAGAAGTAAAAATTTATAAAAAAAATAATATACAATAGTAGTATTTTTAGTATTTTATTTGAGTAAAAATTTATTATTCTATTTTCCTCAAAATGTACTGAATAAACTGACCAAATATTAAATTAATTAACTGCGTTATGATATTTCTTAAATTACTTTTTTTTATAGCTTTCTTCAACACAATTAATAAATTCTTGTTTTTATTTTTCCACCAATATAAATTTATGAATTTTAAATAAAATTTATTTGTATTTTCTTTTATTTTTTTACTATAATAGAACGCTGGATCAAAAAAATTCACCTAGTGTACAAGCAGATAGTAAAGATAATTCAAATGATAAGAAAAAACCACATATCAAAAAACCTTTAAATGCATTTATGCTGTATATGAAGGAAATGCGGGCAAAAGTAGTCGCCGAATGTACGCTTAAGGAATCAGCAGCTATAAACCAAATATTAGGACGAAGAGTAAGTACATTTTTTATAATATATTTACTATTATTATTATTATTATTATTATTATTATTATTATTATTAGTTTCGTTTTGTTTTATTTTTAAATAATTTTACTGTGCAATAAATATATTATTGTTTTTTTTTTGTTTTATTTATTTTCAAAAATAAAACGAAAGAAAAATTTTAAGGAAACGAAAAGACATTTTTTTTCACAAAATATTAGTTGTGATTTCTTGTCATTTAACACAAAACAAAAAAATTAACAAAACAAAAAAATAATAGTAAAATTTTCTATAACTTAATTTTTACAGTAAATTTTTGATTTAAATTGGAATAGTAATAAAATCAGATTTTTAATTTAAAAAAAATTTTTTCTTTTATTTTGTAATTAATTTTTTTAACAAATATATATATATATATATATATATACATGTGTATGTATATATATATATATGTGTATATATATATATATATATATATTTGTATTGTTAACAAAGTCAGCCGCTAGTAAGAATTGTGGTTTTGGTGTCAACACAATAAAAACCAAATAAATATTCATAAATTTTTGATTCTATTACTTTTAGTACATTTAATAATTAATTTATATCAAAAGCAAAAAAAAAAGAAAAAATAAAGTAAAATAAAGTAAAACAAATAAATTAAAAATTAAATCAGCCATAAAATAGTCAAAATCATGAAAAAGACAAAGAAAACTATCCAAATAACTTTTATAGTGGCACGAACTGACCCGTGAGGAACAGAGTAAATATTATGAAAAAGCAAGACAAGAACGTCAATTACATATGGAATTATATCCGGGATGGAGTGCAAGAGACAACTATGGCTATGTTTCAAAAAAAAAGAAACGCAAAAAAGATCGATCACCCGCGGATTCGGGAGGTATTCAAAAAGAACTATTCACTATTATTATTATTATTATTATTATTTTTCATAATAGTTTTATTTTTTATTAATTATTTTTTATAAAAAAAAAGAACAAATGCTAAAAAACGTTGTTCATTTTGTTGTTGTTTTTGTTGTTGTTTCATATATAATACAAATTTTTTATTAGTATAAAGTTCTTCTCCAATCCAAAAACACCAAAAAAACGGGAAGATATAAATATATATTTTTTAAATTTTACTTGAAAGTATATAATAACCGTTTTCTTTAGTATAAATTAAATTCTAACATATAAGGAATTAGTTATTATTACAATATTTAACTATGTTTAATTTTACGATTTAAAATTTCTAATTTAGTAATGCTTAGAAATGTTATTGGACATCTTGCTTTATTATAATTATTTTATAACCATTGCCTGTATCCAATATAGGTTTTTGATTAAATTAAAAACAAAAAAGGATTATGACGGATTAGAGGCGCCATGAAAAAATGTTGTTACACTTTATGCAGTATGCAGCCTTTAAATTTTAAGTGCTTTAGTTAACTACATATAATAAAAGCTTATCAAATTCTTTTTTCATAAATTTCAACTAATTTGATTAGTTTTTCCATAAAAAATTATCAAATGCATATTTATTAAATGTGCTTAAAGGGTATATCCCAGTAGGAAAAGTAGATCTACTTTATCAATAAGCGAGAACTACTTTTCAGTCATAACACCTACTTCCTCGGGGTAAACATCCATGAATTTAGTTAACAAATGGCCGAAAAAGTTTCAAACATAACAACTTTCTGTATAAAAATATGACTAAAAAAGTAGCTATGATGGTTTTCTTTCTGCATGCTGCAATGAATGAAATTTCTGACATGATTCATTCATACTCACTGATGACTATTTCCTCGCTGATTATAGCTATTGCCTTTCATACTTTGTGCAAGATATTTGCTAAAGTAGATACAAACCACAAAGTGTTTTGTCTTCTTTTTTTTTTACTGTTTTTACTGAAAAAATTGATTTTGGATATTAATGAAAAAAACGAAAAACAAATAAAAAAGTAAACACATTAATCAGACCTTAATTATTCTTAACGAATGTAAGCGTAAACATGGATTATTATGTATTCTTTTTGCTTCTTAAATGAAGGATGTCCAATATAATTTTAATAACTTCATTCATTTTACGCTTTGAATAATTTCTTATAAACAAAAAAAAACCTTTCTTAATATTTTATATTATGATTCATGGAAGGAAATACAAAAACACAAAAAAAAAACTAAATGAACAATGCAAGTTTTTGATCTTACTTAAAAAAATAAAATAAAAGGCGAACAAATTTATTTACATAAAAGGAAATGAAACAAAACAGACTTCAGGTTAAATGCTGAAAATAAAAAATAAAATAAAATAAATAAATATTTCTTTGAAATCAAATTTTATGTTGGGATAATTTCTAAATTTAAAAATATAACTTTTCACAAAATTTCATTGATTATATATATTTATAATCCTGATGAAATTTGCTATAAATTAATTAATTTTGTTTTTTTTTGTTTTTGATTTTTACTTTTATCAATATTATTTGTGCAGCTCAAATGCAGAATGAGAATTTGGTTCTATTATTTAAAACAATTGTTTTTTTGTTGTTTTTGTTTTTGATTGTTTATTATTTTGTTTACTATTTTAATTTTTTTAAACTGAAAACATAAAAATAATTTTTATTTGTTTTATATTTATATAAAATTGACTTGTTTCTATTTGTTGTGTGTCAGTTTGTCTTTGTACATTATTTTAAAAAAGATATGAAAAATGTAGCGCCAAACCACTAAAAAAAATTTTGTTTTTAATTTTTAATTTTATTATTTTATTTTTAAATAATAAAAGCATTACAAATTTTCTTAAATAAAATATTAATTTTTCTTTATTTTTATTCCGATTTTTAATTTATTTTATACAAACACTTTATATATGTTAAAAATTTTTGTTTTTATTAAAAATAATAAAAACAAAAAAGAAAAAGAAAAAAACAAACAAAAGATGACTTTTTGTTTAAAAATGCTTTATTCAAAAGTACATAAAACAAAATAATCGGATCTAATCGGCCCAATTTTAATTTGCATCTTGAAAATAATTTTTTTTGAACAAGCACAGAAAACTAAACAAAAAAAAAGAAAGAAAAAACAGGAAACACAAAATAATTAGTTAAACAAAACCAAACCTATTTTATTGTTATTTAAATGAATTTTTTGTGATATTTTTTATTAGTTTTATATTAATGAATAAATTATTAAAAATATTTTATAAACACAAACTGGCGAACATGATGTGTTTAATAAATAAAATTATTTTTAATTTTCAATCAATAATAAATGTGTAAACATTTAATTTTTTTCGTAAAATAATATAGCCGCTTTTTTTCTTTGTATTGGGAAAATACATTTTGAAATAACTAAAAAAATAAACTAAAATGAATGATTTTTTAATGAAAGAATTTCAAGGAAGAATTTTTCTTTATTTTTTTCAATAATTATTCAAAAATATACGTTTTATTTTGTAAACAATTAATTAATTATAATTATTTTTGTTAACATAGAAATATTTTTAAGATGGAAATAGAAATCATAATTTCTAGTATATAATTTGAGCAGTTTATCGTTTTAGAGAAAGAATTAATATAAAAATGAATAATAAAATTGATTGACGGATACCCAATACATAAATTTACAATTAATAATTTCTTGTTGTTATTAAATGGGTCCAAAACTAATTGAATATAAGATATATTTTAATAATATACGGATAGACTTATTTTTAAAATAGACATAAATATTTTTTTATCATCCCTTTTATATCTCACTAGCAAATGTACAACAACAAATATTTTACTGAATGTAAGTAGTTAGTTGTTAATACATATTTTTTTCCAAACTCATGAAAATTATACTAATGAAAGATAAATACAAAGAGCTTCATTAAATTTTTAGTTTTATTAAGGCTTAAAACAATTTTGAATAAAATTATTTGATAAACTAAAATAAAATTAAGTATATTTTGGCTTTAATACTTAGCCACTGTTAAAGTTTCTTTCCATATAATAATTTACGCCTTAATCAAATAAAAAATTATAACTAAAAGCTATTTATTAAATTTTGTACTAGCTTAAAACGGAAAAAAATAATTTTTTAAAACAAGACATTCTTTTTTTTTTTTTGTGAATTTCACTGTTTTTCCTGAAGCTGTTTATTGAATGAAATTTATCAACGTTTTTATATTCATTTTTATGCTTTCTTTTCTTTTTTTATTTTTGATTTTATAATTTATTTTTACGTCTTTTCTAGTTAATTTTACAAATTTCAGATAACGCAATTGTCAAATTTTACATCAATTTTCTCATATTCATTTTCTTCTTTACAAATATTTCTCGAATTCAAAAATAAATCGAATTTTTTGCTATCAAAATAACAAAAATTTAAATCAAAAATAGTAATATAAGTTTTTTTATTGTGATTATTATGGTTAATCATAATAATATATAAAATAATAATATATAAAATTATATTTTTTTGATATGAAAATGATATGAAATACAACTAATTTTTTCGTTAAAAAATTAATTTCGAAAAAAAGTAACAGATATTAGGATGAAAACAAACAAAAATTTCAGTTTAAAGTAGTCAAAAAAAAAAAAAAAAACATAATAATATTGAAATCAAATTAAACTAAAGACAAAAAAAAAAAACCCCAGCATGTATATTAATTATTCTACTAAATATAATATTCAATACGCAGTGGCATGCTCTAGGCCGTGAAGAACAAGCTAAATATTATGAGCTAGCTAGACGTGAACGGCAGTTACATATGCAAATGTATCCTGATTGGAGTTCGCGGACGAATGCATCACGGGGAAAGAAGAGGAAAAGAAAACAAGATGCAAATGATGGAGGTAGAAATCAAAATATAAATGAAAATCGAAAATAGTTTAAAATTAATATGCATAATATATATATATATATATATATATATATATATATGTGTACATATATAGTAAATATAATGATAAATTGTTTTAAAAAATTCATAAAATATATATTCATATTTTATGCAATTTTTTTCAATATACAATTTATTGTTATTTAGAAATTTTATTTATTTATTTATTTTTTTTGTTAGTTTTTGGCAATTTCTGCGTTAATAAAATCGTTTTAAGTATACAATAAAAATATTGGAAGAAAGCAAAAGAAAAATCAAACAAAAAAACATGTAGTATTGTATACTTTAAACTATAAAAGTATAAACATTTTTTGAGTCTATTATTTACTTTTCATGAGCAAATTAAAAAATTGGGCTTATTTTTTTTAATTTTTTTCTTCTTTTTTTTAAATACAATTAGACAAAAATCGAAAAGAAAATTTCAAATTGCAAAAAATAAAAATCAAAAGGAAGAAAACAGAAAAAGAAAAGTTTTTCTTCTATGTTAGTTTCAGTTGTTAAAGGAAAAAAATTCAAAATAAAATATACAAATTTTAATATTTAATTTTATAAATAATACTAATGTTTATATATATATATATATATATAAAATATATAAATATAGTATTTATTTAATTTTTTTTTTGTTTTTTTTAACTATTTTATTACTTCTTTAAAAACACAAAATATTCTTCATTATTACTGCATGTGAAAGAGTAAAAATTTTATTTAATTGAACTCTTATCAAAACAATCATAAAAATTATAATTATTCTACAAAGAAAAAGTTAATTTCCTTTTTATTTTGCATTCGTTCAACCCTTGCTTTTATATAATTATAATTACCTAGAAAAAAAAAAACAAAAAACCGCTATTATTTTGCTTTGTGTTTATTACGAAAAAAAATTCTCATTCTGCTGAATTCTAATTTATTTATTTTATTTTGTTTTTTTGTTTTTATTGATTTAAATTTTTTGTTTTTAACTTTTCAAGTTTAAGTTTATTGGATTTCTTTTTTTTTTTGTTTTTTATAAAGTTTTTTCTTATATATATATTCTGCATTATAATTATGAAATCCATAAAAAAATTTCTGCTGTTGTTTCATTTCATATTGATCAGTTTTGCCTAGATTTTTTTTTGGTTTTAGCCTATAATATAAAATTTGTAAAGGAGAAGTTTTTTTTTTTTCAATTTTAATCATTAAATTCCAAATTAAGTAAAAAAATATTAATTGCATTAGAAGAAATGGAATTAAAAAGAAATGACAAATTTTTGAATTCAATTTTATTTTTTAATTAAATCAAATTGAAAAAAAGTAAGCAAAATACAATAAAATGTCCAAAGAAAAATGCAATTGGTATTTTTTTTATCATATGCAAATTATAGTTTTGTAAGCTTTTTAATAAAATAATAATTTTTTTTTTCTTTTTTTTTGGCATGAAAGTAGCTATTTTTATATTATTGTTATATAAATTTTGTGAACGAAGGACTAATTCAAAATTTTATTCTTTTTTTTTGTTTTTATTATTATTATTACTTTTTTTTTATTTTTATTTTTTTTATGAAACAACTATTATAGGTAACAATATGAAGAAATGTCGTGCTAGGTTTGGTCTTGATCAACAAAGTCAATGGTGTAAACCGTGCAGGTATGTAAATTAATTTTATTAATTTTCGTATTTTAAAAAAAAAACATTTTATTAGTTACATTTTATTTTTTGATTTATTAAATTTGTATTATCATAACATTGAATTGTTAACTTATTTTCGGAAAAAACAATAAGCAATAATTTTTCAATATTCATATATAACAATGTCCTTTTTAGTAATAGATACAAATTTAATGTTATTATTTTTATTTTTTTATGTTTTTAATATAGATACACTAGCAAAAAATATCTTAGAAATTTTTAATATTCAAAACTATAAAAAATTTTTTGATTGTATTATCAAACCATAACTTAACTTCATCACTAGAAATTCTATAAAGGTGGACGCTCACTTAGTGCGCATATCTCCGCGGATAACATTCGTAACGTAAAAATGACAAAAATTTCACAATTCAGTTAGTGCGGTTCCGCGGGAATTCATCTTCTTTTTAATCAAAAAAAAAAAAAAAAATCAAAAATGCGCTTGACTCTGTTTTACCAAAATCAAAATAATATTCTACAACAATAATTAAATATAAATCGGGAAAATATAGCAATTCTTTTGCAAGCGTAAATGCATTGCTAAAACAAAAAACACTGATTCAAAAAGTGTGTGTACAAATGAATTTCAAGCTGAAATATCCACATTTGAGGGGGAACAGAATCAACAACTTGGCGTAAGTCTATGACGTCAAAAATTTTACCCGCGGAGATATGTGCACTTAGATGAGTGCTCGCATAATAAACTCAGTTTTATGAAAACAAAAACATTTCATCTTGCTTATGAATTGAAAATTTTAAAATAAAGAAAATTTAGTATGAGACACGGCTGATAAGCTAATAATCTAAGGGATTGAATGAAAAGTATTTTTTTTTATTGAATATGATACACACTTTGTATAGCGCATTATTACTTTGAAAATAGTACTATTTTTAACCTTGAACATTGATTTCAAAGGAATCTGTGCTATGCTTTTCTTGATGGAGGTTTTTAAATGACTTTTTATTAATACTACCTTGATCAGAAAATTCCCGGAATGATGGTGTGGCGTCATTTCATTATCAGCTGTGGAAGTTACATCGAGTTAAACACATGTACCGCTGAGCGTGTTTACAATTCTTGAGGATTTTTAACTCTCATGATCGGCCAGATTTTAACTAAAAACAACACCATTGAAAGGAAAGCGTTTCAGCAGCCGAGAGGAGATAATGGAAAAAAATTGAAAATCGAATACTAGGAGCGCCACACGGTGATCATTCCAGAAACTTTTTGATCAAGGAATTATTAGTAAACTGTATAAAGTGTGTTAAGGTCAAGGACTGTTTGGACTTCTTACTCTCAACAAACAAGAAATATTTATTACTATTTTGTTTTTGTAGTGAAATTTTATCGGCTTTATAAAAGATCCTTGTTTAAATTCAATCTTTTTTAATTAATTTATTCAAAAGTAAGATGAACAGTTTTGTAATTGTAGCATCGCGTATGGTAAAATTATCAGTCATCTCTCTGAATTGAAAAAGCAAATCATGATTAACAAAAAACATCAGTAATTCTTCATTCTTTCTATTTTTCATTTTAAGTTGTTCAATTTATTCAAAGCACATATAAAAATAAGACTTATTTTTTGAACATTTTGCATAGTTGATTGAATCAATTAGACATCTTTTACATAATATAAAAAACTGGTAAAAAGTTAATTCCATTTTCTTCAGATAGTATTTACTTTATTTAAAATTTATATATATATTTTTTTTTTTCTTAATTTTTTAACTTAGTTTCCTTATTTTATTCTTTGTTCTTTTTTTCTTTATATTTATAATTATTATTAAAATGTCAAATCTATGTTTATTTACTTAATAAAATGCAACATGCACAAACGTTTTCTCAGATATAATAGCAAAATGAAAACAAAAAAATAAATAAAATAAACAAACTCAGTTATATTAAATTTATTATTTTATTGTTTTTACCATGAGTTAAATAACAATAAAATTAAATTTATGTTTAAATTATATTATTATTACTTAGTTATTTATGTTTTTAGTTTCTCTGTGGAAAGACGTATATATAAATTTTTGTTAATAAAATTAAAGAAAAAACAAAAATCTTTATTAATTATATTAATACATATTTATTTAAAATATATAATTTTAAATTAATTTATATACTAATTAATAATTCAAATATTAGTCTTTAGAAAATTAAAATATATTTGTTTGATATTCTTACTAAGCAACAATTATCTTTAATATTTGCTACTTTAATTATATTACATTAAATTTAATTACATTATTAGTAAATTTTATATTGATTTATTTAAAGGGTTGTCAAACTCTTTTGTAACTTGAACCCTTTCATTCATTAAAAGTTTGCTGTGACACAAACACAAATACCTCTGATTTTTTGTTTTAACAGGAGCAAGGGATAATATTTATAAAAAATAACACCTTTTTTATGAGATAATAACTTTTCAACGCCATTCTTTAAAATTTTTATATAAAAAACATTTAAAAATAAGCCAGTTGCAAGGTATTTCCCTGTCGCCTTTCAAAAAAGTCAATTTACTGTGATAATCATATCTTAACCTAAAAATATCAGAAATCTAAAAGCTAAATTTGTTTAGTTGAAATATAAGTTTTACTTCCTACTCTTTTTATAATGAATTTTAATATTTTTATATTTTCTGTAGTCGTTTGAGGTCAAATTAGTGATTTTAAAAAAAAAAATCCACCATTTTCTCATTTATCAACCCTCTAACGAAAATTACAACAAGGAAAGCAAACTTGGATCTATTTTATTTTTAATTTGAAAGAGAAATTCATTCTAAATTTATTTTGTTTAGATTAAAACTTGTAAATTTTAGATTTGCTGTATTCTTATTTGCAATCAATTTTAAGTAAAATAAATATATTAATGTTTTTTGTAACTGACAGTTCAAAACATATGCATCACAAAAAATATCTAACTTTTTGTGGATTTCTTATGCTTAGAGCATTTTAAACTTTCAAATTCTCAATTAAAGTAATCAATTAATTCTTATATGTAATAATATTTTAATAATATAATTATTTTATAGTTTTACAAGTAGAGTTTATCCTTTTGTAAATGAAATTCATCTTTTAACTAAGAAAATTTTAAAATATTAAAAATAAAAAATCTTTTGCCTTGTAAGCAAAGAAGTCGAATTACACTTCGATGATTTTTCTTATGTAAAATGTTCTTTATTAGAGAAGGTATAAACAAAAAAGATTTTTTCACAGTTAATGACAAATTAATGTACTAAAAAAATAACACTAAAAATTCTTGGTAACAGCGACAACCAAGCTTTTCATCTATGAATCTCATTTTTGATGAAATTGAGACAAACACTCAAAGAAAAATATGCCCACTAGTACTCCAGTAACAACTTAATAATTTTTCTACTGGATGATATAATGCTCGTTTACATGTTACTACTACAATCAAAATCTACTTAGAAGCATTCAATTATTACGACTTTTTTTCCTTTTCTACATCATACGAAGATGTTAAAAATTGTAGAATTCATGTGTAGCTTTAAACGATTAAGCACCCGTTCTACTTTATATCTCGATACTTTAATAAAGAAGGAAAAGGTATTTTTTTTGATTAAAACACAAGGTACCGTCATTTTTTATTGCCCAATGCCAAATGCCCAATTTTTGATAAAAAAAATGGTAGACAATTCCATTATACGCTGTTGCGAAATCCAAAAATACTTTTTTTGTCCAAATTTTTTACAAGAATGTCTTCTATTAAATAAATATCAATAATAACTTCCGAAATAGTGTCTACTTTTAATTAGCTGATGTTTTATTAGATGGAGTAAATATGTTTAAGTCCATTGCTCCTATACACGATCTCCTGAAGGTCCTCCAAAAAAAGGCAGTAAAGAACACATTTTAGTTTTGGATTATCTGAAATCAAAAACAAAAAAATGATTAGATTCTTTCAGTGAATAGATGAATCTTAGGACTAATCGAAGAAATAGTCAAAATTTTAATTTTTGAGAAAATTGCGGCTATGTAAGAAAAAAGTTTTTCGACAAAAATTTTCACGAAAAATTGTTTAAAAAAATAGGAATTACTGTCGCAAATCTTATTCCTTCGATAAATACCTTAAGAATATATCTGAGAAGGTTAGAAATTTAAGGTCGAAAATTTGAGATGCTATTGAGAAATCGTGCTCCACTAATTTAGGTAATGCAAAATTTATTCCAACAAAAATTATTAAAGAAAAATATGATGAACTAACTTTTACCATATGTAATTTATTTAATTTTTATTTTATTGTTTCCAATTTTTGTTTCTTGTTCTATAAGAAAGATATTAACATAACACATGGAATTTTTGTTATTTAATTAAACATTTTCTTTAATTTTTACTTATCATTGATAAAGACGTCTTCAAATAAAGAGATTTTTTAAATGTTAATAACTTTATTGATTTAAATATTTTTTTCTGTAAAGAAATTCTTTTGATATTATTATTTAAGCTTTGAAATAGAAAACAAATAAAAAGGAGAGTTTTTCTTGTTACAAATTTAGTTTAAAAAGTGTGTCATTCCACAAAGAACAAAACTATGTATGCGAATTGATTAATATTAAATACCTATAAAATAATGTACTTTTTTGTTTTAATTATTTAATTAATATACAAACAATTTTATGATTGTATCAAAAAGCTTAGTATTTTTTTCTTTAATTTTCATATCACCTCATAATATTTTTCATTTAAATAAAACTTGTAATATTATTAATTTATTAACTTTTTGAATTATGCATATAAAATTAGTTTAGAATTCAAATACATACATTTATACTATATAACATTAATCAGAAGCATCTATGAAAGTAATTTCTTTGTTTTTATTTTTTTTTTGTAAAAAAATAAATTTATTCTTGTATTTTATGTTTAATACATAATTTTGTTTATGTGGAAATGAAGTAAATTTTGGTTAGTATACATTTATATATTAGAATTTGTGGTACCTCGTTATATAGTATCCCTAATTTGTAAAAAAATTTTAAAAGGCTAATTTAAGATGCTAGTAAATAAAGTGAGAGAAGAACTCCTTATTTTTTTTATAATTTTCAAAGCGTTATATAACTATGATATTTAGGTTTTGATTGTGATGTCTTATCACAATTTGTAATTTCTTTGCAAATAGAAATTCTTTCTGAAATTGAGATGAGGCTCAAATTACACTGAAAACAAAAAAGGTTTGGCATATACTTGATTTTCGATTCATTTGAATCAAGAAAATAATTCTTGAGTCAATAATTGAAATACTCAATTCTATTAAATTCAAGTAAACTCAACAATTAAAGTTATTTACCTGCTACTCGCACTTTTTTTCAGTGTTTTTGATAAAAAATCAAAAATCGTTTCACAAAATCCTAGCTTTCCTTTGCTTAGCTTTGAGCTAAGAACTTTTACCCTACCCTTTCTGGTTTTTGAAACATTTTCGACTTAAAGATTTTAACTTTAAAAGTTTATGAAACACATCTTGGTACTTAATAATAAATTATATTGTTATAAATCGCCAATTTAAATTCAAAGAAATGAAAAAAAATTCATGAGTACAAAATCTTACGAAAATAATTTTTTTTTCCATTTTATGTACACAAAAAATTGTCTTTTTCATTTTCTATGGATGACCTCTTTTTAAGTCCCCAAGATAGTATTCTTTATTGTTGTTTGACTTTACAAATTTTGGGGAGTACAAAGAAAAATGGTCAACATTATCTTGGGTTTTTATTGAGTTTAGTGAACTCGTTTTGATTTTTTTTTTAGAGTGAAAACACAATTAGCTTGCACAGTATTATGTTAAATTTAAAACAATATTTAAGGAAAAAATTACAGAAAAATATAGTATATTTTTTGTTGAAATTTTTGTGATTTATACCAATTTTTACAATTAATAAAATTTAACTAAACTGACACAAAATTTAATTTTTAATTTCATTTAAAATAATACAAAAAAATTTCAAGTGTTAATATTTGTTTGTGACTTAAATAAACTTTAACTTAAATGACTTAAATTTTTTTTAAATTTTTATATGAATAAAATTATAAATTAATTTCAATATTTATATACGTCTTTAAACAAATTAAAAATTAGACTTGCTATACTCACTAAATATTTGTTATTAAAAATTGTTTGTATTATTTTGTTCAGAAGAACTTTTTTTTTTTTTTTTTTTTTTTTTTTTTTGTCCTTTTTTGTTAATATATTTAAAAAGTACCTTGTCACAAAATAGTATTTAAAAAATACAAAACAAAAAAATAAAATATAATAATAAAACAAGCAAAAACAAAAACAAAAAACATTATATTTAGTATAAAAATATAAAAATATTTAAAATAAAAATGCAGCCCGGGGTTACCAGTTTTAACAGCGACATCGGGTCCTGGTAGTGGAATACTTTTACCAAATTCATCATCATCTTCATCATCATCAACGTCATCATCAAATCATCTACAAGTTATGGGTACAACAAATCTAACACAACAAACTAGTCAAGGTCAAAATAATGGTGGAGGACGACAACAAGCATCTCCACAGGCGCCAACTTATGTTAATTTGTAAAAAAAAATCAAAAATTAAAAATCAAAAAAATAAAATAGAAAATAAAACAGTCAAAAACCAAAGAAGATAGAATCTTATTTAAAAGAACAAAATATAAATAAATAAATTGCTTGCAATACATTAGCTGCTAAGGCATTTGAGAGATACTTTAAAACGCATTAAAATTACAGAAAGGTGTGAATAAAAAAAAGCACACAAAAAAAATAGAATTATTTCAAAAATTAGAGAGAGAGAGAGAAAGAGAAAGAAATGTAGCTAAACAGCATTAAAGATAGCTGGCAACAAAAATTTGAATATCATAATATACAGTAACAATGTCGAATAATCAAGAAATAATAATGATAATTTTTTTAACAAAAAAAATACAAAAAACAAAATAAGATCAAAGTGACTAGGACTAATGTGGAGGTGATTTGTTTTACGTCAAAAGATATATTTTCAACAAATTCGAATAAAAAGTCAGTCTAAAATAAATAGAATTGTAGAATAATAGTTTAATTTTTTTTTTTTGTCTTTTCGATGTTTCTGATTGATGTTTATTTTTGTTCTTTGTTGTTGTCTAATTTTAATTGCTAATGTAAAATTTGTTTATTTTAATTTAAGTTATCACAAATTACAGGTTTATTGTTTTGGCTGCACTTTTTTGTTGTTTTCTTTTTTTTGTTTTTTAATAAAATAATATGATAAAAATTAAAATTAGCAAAATAGTTTTTAATATTGTTTTTTTTGGTTTGTTTTTTAAATGTTAATAAAAATGTATGTTAAAAAGTTATATATATATATATATAAACAATTATATTTATATATAATTTTTATATGTATAACAAATATATATATATATATATTTGTTATATGAATTAGAGCTTAATTAAAATTGAGTATTGTTTGTTTTTGTTTTATTGTTATTTTACTGAAATAGCATGAAATTTTTGTCGTCCTGCCTTGCAATTTTTTTTGGAAAATTACTTTTTTGAAGAAAACTAAAATTTTTTATGCTCATGTTGCTTTTATTTATCAAATTTTTACTATAGTTTTTTGTTTTATGTTTATTGAAATATTACAATTTTTAATCCTAATGCTTCTATTATATTAAATGTGAAGCGTGTGATATTTATTATTAATTCAAGTTAACCTTTGAATCAATTTAAAATTATTTGAATGCTTTATATAAATCAACAAAATTATATCTTTTAAAAAAAAGTATATAAAAAGTGCGTTTATATTTACTTTATATATATATATTATTTTTATTATTTTTTTTTTAAATGTGAATGAAATTTCTATTACAACAATATAAATATAATTTTTAGTTAATTATTTTTTAATCAATAAAATAAAAAAAAATACATCATTGTATCTGTTAATTTGTTTGCATGATTTTAATATCAAAATTTATATATAATTTACAGTTTTGTATTTTTGTTTACATATATATATATATATATATATTTATTTATTTATTTTTTTTTTCACAGACGTAAAAAGAAATGCATACGTTATATGGAAGTTGAAGGTGAAGATAATAACACTGATGTAGATAATCATGCTAGTGATGATAATTTAGGTAGCTGTGGTAGTGTTGATGATGCAAAAACACCAGAAGAGGATACAGAATCATTAAATCAATCATTATCAAGTCCTGGTTGTTTAAGTGGTTTATCAAGTCTACAAAGTCCATCAACTAGTTTAGCTAGTCCATTAAATCTTTTAACTAGTCCATCAACACCTAATACAATACAAAATCATGATCAGCAATTAAATTCAACTCATGCAATATATACAGATAGTACACAAAATAATAATATACATTTAAATAATAGTCAACAATTAAATAATATAGAAAGAAATAAAAAATCCATAGTAACAAATCTAAATAATAGTAGTATAAATAATAATAATACAAATTGTAATATTGATTTGATTAATATAAAACAAGAACAATCACCATTAATGTCATCATCATCATCATCATCATCATCATCATCATCAACAGTAACTGGAAATTCATCAATACATATTAAAACAGAAAAAATTTTTACTAATTTAAATACTAGTATTGGTATTAAACCAAATTTAACAATGAATGAAAGAAATTCACCACTTAAAAATGATATTGATTTTATAACATCTAACAATAATTTTATGAATCAAAATAGTATTGTATTTGGTGATGATACAAATAAAATATGTAATAAATCACCAAGTGGTATATCATTAACATCAATTAATAATGATGTATCATCAATTAATGATAATTTAAATAAAATTATTCAAACACCAAAAAATCCTAGATTAACACAATTAATTGATGATAAATCATCAATACAAAGACTTATATTACAACGTCAGCAATCACAAAATCATATATTAACAGCAACAACAAGAACAACAACTGGAGTAGTAGCAACAACAATTAATAATAATAATAATGTGCAATTAACTACATCACCATCACCATTTTCACCAGATATGTTTTTTGAAAAAATAATACGTAATCCAGTTGGTGCAAATCCTCGTGATATAAATAATCCATTAAGTATAAATCAATTAACTAAAAGGGATTATAATATAAGTAGTAATTTATCTTCTCCAACAAATATTCAACAACAGCAATCATTACATCATACACAACATAATATAACATCAAAAGTATCATCACCTATAGTTAATAATTCAACTAATAATCATCAATTTACAACACCATCAACATTACAGTTAATGCAACAACATCAGCATCAGCAGCAACAACAGCAACAACAACAACATCATCATCACCATCATCATCATCAGCTTTTACATAATAATCAAAATTATTTAGGAATTGGTTCATCTACTGTAACATCAGCTTCTACACCTACAACAATATCACAAATACATCAACATAATTTAGCTTTAAACCAACATTTACAACAATTTTCACATCATTTTCCTGTGGTTAGTGAATCAGCAGCACAAAATAATATAACAACAACACATAACGTAAAACAAACAGTTGATAATTTGGTTGCACCAAGTACACCATCAACAACATCTCATCATCTTGTTAATGATAATGATAGTGGTGCCATAAGTGTTACATAACATTACGCCACAGTTCACTTTGCCAATTATTTTTATATGTGATTAATATTTTAAGTCTGAAATTTAATATTGAAATTTTTGATTAAAATAGTTTAAAATTCAACTTAAATTCTTCAATTATATTTTTTTCCTTTTGTTTTTATAAATTTATTGATTGTTTTGAAAGTCAAAATATATTTTTTCGTCCAATAAATTACGATTATAATGTGCCACTTTAACTATATTTGCCATATGATTGTTGAAAAGAAAATTTTTATTTAATTTAGATAATTGAATTTATTATAAGCTTAAATTGATATCTTTTATTATGTGAATAGTTATTTTATTTTAATTATTGCAAAAGCCGGATTTTTGCTAAATTCAATTTTAACCAAGAAAATAAAAAAACGCCATAACAAATTTTAATTCAATCGAATATTTTTTTTTGCTACAAAATAGTCTATTTATTATTTTATTCTATATTTTCTAAAATTTAATTTCCGGCTCAGAGTTAAAAGTTAAATTATTAATTTGAAAAAACATACACAAGTATAGTTGCAGGACTGAATTGAGTGCCACAGTTTATTGTAATTGATAGTTTTTAAAACATCTTATTAGCTTAAAAAAATTACCATTTAATTTTGTTTGTTTTTTACTGCATATAACAATTCTGTCAAAATTTAGTCTTATTATTTCGAAAAATTTATTCGACTAAAAGAAATAAACAAAAATGAACTAAATTGCGTTAATATTGCGGAAAATGATCAAGTCTGGTAGAATGTATTGTAATTAGATAAAAATGTAAACATCAATATATATATATATATATATATATATATATATATATATGTATATGTATATATATATTATAATAATTATAATTATTATTAACTGTATAAAAATGCCAAAATAGGTTATAAGTTTGTTTATAATTAAAGCAAATATTTAATTATATTAAACCGGGCTGACTATAAAATTTAATGAAAAGTAGTTAGCTAAAGAAAAATGAAAACTAATTATCAAAAGACATCGTTTTATTTTGTTAATTTATGTTTATTTCTTGAACGCACAGATGAAGTCTTGTTTTTAAAATTTATTTTGAATTTACTTTTTCTTTTTTTTGATAATATATAATATGTCATGTTGATATTTTTTTCCTGAATTCTTTTTAACTAATGTCTAAGTGTGATAAAGTGCAAAAAATAAAAGAATTTTTTCCTCTAATCTTTAATAGTTGAATATTTTTTACTTACGTAGAGGAAATAAATTTATTAATGTTTTTTTTTTTTATTTTATTTTAGAAATTATTTGAAGAATTTTTTGCTAAATTTTATTTATATGTAAAATCAAATTACTAATAATAGGGAAAATATTATGTTAGAAGTTTCTATCTAATAAATTTTTGACAATTGTTTTAAATTGTGCAATACTTAAGTAGGAAAAGGCTCGTAATTCATTAGTTTTCAGTTTATTTTGTTTAATAATACGTGAATATATCGGGGAATATAATTTAAGCTTAAAGTCAATAATTTCAATCAATATGAATAATTTTTAATTATGAACGAAATTATATGCACATCACTAAGGTGAAAGTTGAATAATGCCTAATTATGGCATTTACTGCACTTTCGTCATTTTTTTTATGTTTCTTTTTTTGTTCGTTAATTTTACTTTTGGTTACATTATTTCCTTCAAAAAAAATGAAATCTCTGTGTAAGTCAAAATTTAATGCAATATAAAAAAGAAAACAATGATAAATTTATAAAGTTTACACAACATTATCAAGACTGCTCTTAATTTTATTTAAGAAAAGAAAAAAAACCTATATTACAAATTAAAAATAATAAAAAAGATAATTCTTTTTTATTTAACCCCCATTAAACGCAAAATATAATACCAAGAAAGTATAAAACAACAGAGCAAATACGAAAATTTTTGAATTAGTTGTGCAAACATTTTTAATTATATGTCTATGTAAACAATTGATAAAAATATTTTTTATAAATAAAAAGAAATTGATTTATTTGATAAATATTTTATCACTATTAATGATTCTGTTAAGTTTTTTTTTTTTTAAAAAACAAAAAGTAAGTATCAGCCATGCAAATATGTGTATATATTTATACATAAACGACCGAAAATATTTAAGTTAATAAAAAACTATATTGATAAAAATAAAAAAAAATAAAAAAAAAACAATTATGAAAAAGACTTTTTTGAAAAAAAAGAAGAGCAAGCGCGACTAATTTCTATGTGAAGAAGTATATAATAGATTAAAACTTGTACGTTTATGTTGTAAATAACAGTAGAAAAAGAGAAAATTAAAAATCATGTATATGTATTTATATATATATTGGAAAAACTAATTTTTTATATTTTCCTATATTCCCAAGTAAAAATTTAATATTGTATTTATATTGATTTTTATAGAACTTCCTTAATTAATATGAAATTTATTTAGAATTAAATTTGCACCTGTATTTTTTAATGAAACTCAAACTATAAGTTAAAAACCATGAAATAATCATAACTTAATTTCTATTTTTCAGTAATAGTGCAGCATCTTTATCTATTCGAATGCCTATTCCTTTCAGTTGGATAATCTTGTGTTAAGAACGTTTTCAATTTTACCATTACAATATATTTCTAAATAGATAAATTTGGCATTAAAGCTCCTTTAATTTAAATTATATGTAACTTTATTATATAGTGTCGTACAGAACCTTTGCAGAACCTTTGCCGCTCGCATAAATACTACATTGAGAACTTATATGTAATGACAAGATATATGATAACAAACACCAAACAAACAAGCAATTTGCTATACTCTCTTATCAAATGAGGTGTTATTGCATTATCTGGTATTTTGGGCTTGAAAAACGTATTTAAATTTTTATTTCTAATTTTGGGTACATTCGAAAAAGTAGATTTTTCAACCAAAGTTTGTTTTAAACCTTTTGTACATTATTTAGCATGACTTTAACAACATTCTGTAAATTTTTTATTAGTAAACATCTACAAACATCTTGATAAAGCTTTTCCAAAAACGTCTTTGGAAATAGATGATTATTATTGGTGTTTACTGTATCTTAGCTGAAAATCTTTTTTTTTTTCATCTAAATATTGTTGATGGTGCTCATTTAAATTGAAGACTGCTAATTTCGACGAAAAATTCCGCCATTTTGTAAGTGGAAAAAAAAAAATTTCTAAAACTCAACGTTGGAGGAGGAAATTTTTAATGTAGAAATTTTTTACCAAAAGTGAATTGGTAATATAATTTCCCAATGACGGTATACAGCGTCTTAACACAATTAAAAATTTTGAAAGCTGAAAAAAAAAGAATGAATGAGTAAAAGAGAGGAGACTAGCTAATCAATAACTTTGAGAGTTTTGCTTTGATCGACTTCAAATTTAGCGCTTATATTCTTGAAATATTTAACTACAAGAAAAGGCGAAAAATACTGGACTGATTTTTAAATAGAATGATTAGGTGTAGTTCCTTCTGCATATGAACAGGCCAAGTTAACTTATTTTTTAGTATAAACCCATCAGGAAATGTCGATAAAACAGTTCAGTTGAAACGTCAAGCCTCAACAAAGCATATAAGTTTAAGCGGGATTTGACAGTATATTTTTTTCTTTTCAAAATGCCGCCCAAAAGAAATTTAAGACGCAAAAATTCTACTATAAGTGTAATTTTTTTTATATAAATATAAATCTATGTGTTTTTTGTTTCAATTAAAATTTCTAATATTTAGGAAGTAAAAGAGAAAAAAGTTAAGAAAGATGAAAATACTGAAAATCCAATATTATTTATTGAACATTGTCGTAGCTGATCTATATTTAAGAGAAAGGCTAATGAACTCTATAATCAACTTAATGAGCATTTGCCAAATATAAATTTACAACTTGCACTTAATTCAAATGGAACACCACGACGTGGAGCTTTCGAAATAATATTGGCTAAAACAGGAACAACAGATGAAAATAAACGTATAATTATTTGGTCGGGTTTAAAAAAGGGTCCACCAAGAAAAGAGAAATTTCCTGATTTCAATATTATTTTGAATGATATTAAAAAATCCTTAGATATAAAAGATGTAGAGTAAAAAAACAAAATTATTTTCAACAAACTTTTTAATTGTAGTATATATGATTTATATTGGGCAAACTCTTTAAAGGGATCCAATATTATGAAGTTTCTAACTCAATTTTAAAGGAAAATGAAATAATTTTGTTTTCAACTTATACTTATTAATTTTTCTATTTTTTTACTTTTTTTTTTATAAAACATTACAATAATAAATGCAGGTTTAGATATTATAAGTATTAATTTTATTTATTCACAATTAATAAATTTGACAGTTCATGATTTTCATTATATACAACTAAATTATCCGGCTTTCGTTTACAACTAGGGACATGTTTTTCATCCGAGCAATGCTTATTTATGCAAAAACATATATTAACCGTCTGACTGCTCAGTTTTTGGACCGAAATTGCTTTAAAAATTGCATATATTTTTCAGATTTTATCTAATTCATTTAACTAATGCCCATGGAAATCGCGGGATGAGCAAAGAGAGGGTTAATGTCAGACCTGATTTTTCTCTTGCTTTATACGTGTTTTATTTATATGTACATATTTGTCCATTGTGTTACCTATTACAAAAAAACTACCTAATAATTTTAGTTAGCTACAAGTAACAATCGTTTTTATTTTATTAATGTAGTTTTCTCGAAAATTTAATAAAATTTCACAGTTTGAACAATTTTAACGCATCAAAATTAATTGTTCGTACAAATTTTTAACTTTGTAATCAATAATCAAAATACAACAAATCATGTTAACCTAATCAAATTTAAATTATAATCAACATAACATACTTATAAACGTAAATAAAAGGAAATAAATAAAGTATGCATAAAAAAACAATTTATTGCTAACCTATTTTAGATATGAATAAAAAAACTGATACTATTCGAATTTTAAAGTTGTCTCCAAGAAATAGGAAAAAAAACTACAGCAAAAAAATCACAGTTAAAAAATCACCATTCATCTTCATCTGGATTTGTGATTTCCATTTTGAAATCAATCTTAATTGCCATAATCCTTTGGTAATTGGATGATGTCAATGGATTATAACGCAAGTCTATTGATTCTAAATTGCTACAAGTACTCATTTTATCTGTATCCACCTCTATATAAAATATAAATTATGAAAATTTGTATTGAAAATTAAATAATTTTTTTCTAAACAAACCAATAATTGCATTATTGTTGGCTTTAACTTCTTTCAGTTTTTCCATTTTAAATATCATTGATGGAAGAACTATAAATTTATTATGTGATATATCCATTCGTTCAAGTAATTCCAAAGTAACAATTTCTTCTGGTAATTTTGATAATCGGTTATTAGATAAATTCAAATCTAAATTAAAATATTAAATGAGTATATTTTAAAATATTAATTAAAATTTTTTACTAATTATTATTTACCTGAAATTAAACTAAAATGTACTGCAAATTTTGGTGTAATTTTTGTGATCTCATTTGAGCTAAGATCGCATTTTTTTAATTCTGTGTGACGCATTATGTGATAAACGGCATCTGGTACATGTACAAGTTGACATTTTGATAAATCTACAAAAGATCAAAACAAATCTTAAAGAAATTGTTAGTTGTTTTCTTCAAATAGGCATTCTTAGTTTTGTATTAATATTTCTTGGGAATCAATTAGTTAGAACGGCTTTTAAAATTAATCTAAATATGTTTACTTTTGCTCAGCAGTCAGTTAAATATAAAATTGGTCATTATATGATTTTAAATTTGTTATATTTAACGAGAATACAAAAGTATTATTTTTAGTAAAATTTAGAACTGATTCTAGAAACTTTTAAAAATAAAAACTACACAATATTCACAGAGTGAAGAAAAAATTATTTAAAAAGTAATATTTTGGATTAGTTCACTAAATATCATTTAAAATAATTATAATTTATAATAATTAAATTATATAAATTAAATAAAACTTTTTTTACTTAAGTTTTGAGTTATGTGTGCTTCTTTACAGCGCATAACAACTTCAACCACTGCATGAGCCATTTTTTCAGTGTTTTTATTTTTGGATATTTATTTGAACTAATTCTGATAGAAATAAACTTTTTCCTAAATCTCAACACCAAGTCTGTTTTACGTTAAGTAGAAAAATTAATTATAATGGAAGCATGAAATGGGATTTTATTAAAAAAGAAATATTTGTTGTCTATGATTTTTGAAAATTAAATAAAAATTTTTTTTGTTATTTTTTGAGCTTTAGAAAAATTAATTTTTTTAATTATAGCAGGAAATATTTAAACTAGAAGAAATTAATTAAACCTATATGCATGAGTCTTTAGGGTAAATGAACTTTTAGAGAGCTATGACCACGCTTAATTTTCTCTTATAAGTAATCATGTGTGGCGTCACAACTCATTAAGCAGTAAAACATTAGAAAAGTGCTTTTAAATTTTTTCTATACAAAATTAATGTTTACAAATTGATTAAAAAATAATTTTTTTGTAATTATCTTGCACGACGAAGGAGGAAGAAAATTGAAATAGTGAATAGTGAAAAAATAAGAATTTAGGAAAATTTAATAATTGTATTTTTCATAATGAAAAAAGTGAAATAATTAGAAGAAAAACTTCTGGTGAATTATATAAATCATTACAAAAGATTTGTCTTGAAATAGTTTTAATTTTAAAATTTTTATATACAAAAAAAAAAAACAATTATTGTTTGCAAAAAAATTTATGATGATTTTCATACATACATATGTATTTGTATTTATCGCAAAAGTTACTTGGAAATAATTTTAAACACTCACGTTCTTAGTTTTGCTATTCACGTAATTTATTTTGTTATAAAACAAAGGACCAGTTGTTATAATAATTCCTTTGTGAAAAACTTATTAAATAATTCTAACAAAACTAAAAATATTAGACATGATTTTAAAATTTAAGTACCAAAATATTTTATACATTTCAAAATTTAATAAATCAATGATGTTAATTATTAGTTAACTAGAAATAGAAATATAATTTAAAATAATACTATAAAAAGGTGAAGTATTGAGTGCATTTAGCTTCCGTTAAGTAAAAATAGCTGATATAGCTACTTGTATGCCAATTTAATTTAATTTCCCGGTGAAATATACCATAGGCCGAATATAATTGCCTATTTTTATAGAAATTAAATGCAACATGTAATCAATTTTTACCTTTATATAGGAATGGTTTTAGATTAGAAACTTTTTTTTTTATTTTTTGTAAAATTTTTTAAAAATATTTTATACTTTCGAAAGTCACTGATTGTTATTGACTTCCACTTAATCGCAGTACAAATTAAAACCATATTAGTTATTGCTAGCACCGCATATATACATAATTATATTCTTTCATTTTTGAAAATAAATGTCAAAGGTGGAGATACTATATAATAACGGTTAAATGAGAAAGCAAAAGCTTTTATCCTTAAATTTCCAAATGGAGATTAATTGATTTAAAATGTCTTTACTCTAAGAATATTTACCAAGCATATTGTTCTCTTTAGCATCCTCACATCTACTAACAACGCGTATAATAGCTTTTCCAGCTGTACATGAAAATGTTTTGGTTCCTCCAATTCTTGCAATATGAGGTGGTATAGCATTTGGATCTTCACCATTATTTTGATTATTTGTTATATCATTACCAAATGTTGATCGCGTCATTTTAACACACTCTTTTGAAATTTTTACTTTGTTTTTGTGTAAAAAAAAAAAAATTGTCAATATTATTTAAAACACTTTATAATTCAATTTATTTTAATTTTTCACTTTATAGTTTTATTAGTTTCAAATCCACTTTAAATAAGAAAAAAATAATGGACTTCTTCGCTTTTTTATCTCATAAGCTTGACTCCTGTTTACTAAATGAATAAAGCTTTTTGAATCCGTTGATTTTATACGATCAAAAACTAAAAGAGACAAAGTAAAAAACACACAAACTTTATGCTTTATTTCAACAGAAAATATATCGTTGACGTACTATGTTGATGTGCTTGCGCTTGAAAAAATTGCGCGGCTTTGTTTTTGCCATTTATCACCTGTAGACATTAAGTCTGCTATATTAAATTTTTATTTAAAAATGTGGATATTGTACTCTTTTGTTTTGATTTCATTGACATCATCAAATACAACGATCCAGTGTAGAAATTTAATTTTTTCATCATATATAGTAGAAAACAAAAGAAATCATAAATAAGGAAGGAAATTTTTAAATTTTCTTTGTACGTGACATGTTCTCTAACTGTTCAAGATACTGCAAAAATGTTGATGGGAAATATTTTTCATTTAAGTTAAAATTTGTTTGTTTTTGTTTATTTTTTGACTAAACTTTTTACTGTAAATTAATTAAGTTTCTTGAAGATATTCAATTTGATATTAAGTTGATTTATCTCTTTTTCACTAACAATAGTAATAAGGGATTAAAGGTTAAAGGCATATAAAATAATTGATCATTTAATATAAAACTTGACATACTATTTCTCTTAACCAGAGAAACAGGAATCAAAATTTTCCTATTTCTAAATTGGATTTTATATTTATAATCTTATCTGCATGTAAAAAGCATTCAATGGAAATATTTTGAAAGGAAAGTTCAAATAAGAGCAGTTGTGCCATGATTTCTGGTAAAGTAAACAATAGGATATTTTGACAGCTGGCTGTCAACAACGATTAATTTTTCGTCAGAACAATTCTAAATTATAGCCAAATATTTTTGTATGTAGCATCTTTTTGAGATTTGTTAATAGCCAGTACATTGCCAGGAGTTTGATTAAGCTGTGCAAATTTAAAGAACCATCAATAATTTTTTTGGTTTTGTTCAACTTCAGGCTAACTTGCTATCATTATTAATAACAGGTTTTTCGTTGACAAATTTTTATGTAAATTGTTCAATTTTTAAAGAGTCAGCTATCTCTAACAATTTACAAATCGGCAATAATCAATTTGTGGATATTTTCTATTGTAAATGATTTCGACTGTCAAAATATTGGGGTTCATATATGTATATACGAAACAAAGGGTGAGTTCTGAAATGCAGGGATACATTGCAGTGTAATTTTCTAGATACTTTTTACATTGTTTCATTGTATAACATGTGCAGTTTGACATTTATGAACTCATGACAATGCATTCCTGCGGTAGTACTGCGTTTCAGAACCCACCCAAACTCTGAAAATTGTTTATCAAGTCAAAATTTTACTGTGACAATATTTATAACATTTATGTCTCTGATTAAGGAATAATCATTTGAATAATAAAAGCTCTAGTATAAATTTTGGCGGACAATCCATGACAGCTATAAAAATATAGGTAGCCAGCAATATCCCATTATAAGGGCATAACTCTTCATTATTCTACAGCTGTTTCCCTTTATTTTAAAATTTTTTCTTAATAACGCCATATATCAGCGCATTAGGACAAAATCATTTTATTGGAAAATAGCAAAAAGTTCGGGGGAAACTTTTTGCTCTCTAAAATTGGGTATTGTAGCTGGCAAAGTTTTTTCCTTATTCAAGGGCTAAACAATTGTGTTTTTATATCCTGATAATGTTATCAAATACATTTATAGGTCTGTATTTAAATTACTTACATAAAATTTGAAATAAAAATTAAAAACTGTGGTATTACTTGTCATTTTGCTCTTTCCTAGTAAAATTGTTCGCAAATCTTTTATTTGTACAATGAAGATAAAAAATTTCTGTTTTCGAAAGATTCATTGAACTACTAATATAATAATTTAAAAGATATCATAATTAAATTTTCAATGTTGAACTTTGTTTCCAAAACAACGGAAGAAAATTTTTATTATAAATTATTATATTTATACTGTAAAACTTATTTATGCATTATTTGGAAAAAGTTTATTATTACTTTTGTAAAACGTGTGAAATTTTTAAACTACGTATATTTCCATTGGTCAACAAAGAAAGAAAATTTATCAGGAAATACTTATTTTTGAAAAATTTTTATTGTCAATCTGCCAAAATCTTTACATAAAGAACAGATTTACAATAACAAAAATATACAAGTGTATTTTAAAATCGCGTAATGTGAAAAATGATGACAAATTTTGGTGATTGTAAATACCAACTGAGTACGTTGTCTTATTCGTATAGGGAAGGTCGAGTTCATTTTCCGAAATTTATTTAAAAAATCATTTTTTGTTTTATTAATGTTTATTCTCACATAATGGCTAGATGCCAATAAATTTGGTGTGTTTGTAAACTTAAATGAATAGAATTTTTTTAAACTAGTTCTTAAGTTCACCGACATGTAAAACGCAACTTATTTAAGCGAAGTAGCCACTAGGTAAATGTTTGATTTTATAAATAGGCCAAAAACCTTCCATAAGACGTAAATTAAAAAAATTTTGTTTTTAAATCAAATTAATTTCAACAAAGAATATTTTTCTCTTCATAAATTTACAAATAAAATATAAACATGCTCAGATGGATTTTATTTTTGTCTAAATCTTGAAGCGTATAACAAAAATGATCAATATGCCACGTGTTATGTCAAATTCAAGTATAGGATGAATTTTATTGGTTCTCGGTATATCAAGTCATTGAATCCTTTAAAAATATAATAATTTACGTTTAATAAGTATTTATCAATAGATAAATCTCGGATTGTTTTTATTTAGTAAATAATGGAGAATTTATTTAAAAAACTTTTCCATTTTGTCACAGTTTTTTTATATATTTAAATAATTTACGTTAATTATATTTACTTATTTAATACTTTATAAACTTTTATTAATGTGTTATACATATTTTTATTGCATTTAAGCTGCATGTCTTTATTTACTTTCAGTTTTAATTTTGTCTTTAAAAGTTTATATAGTCTTATGAATACAAATGATATGGTAAAATAACTAAAAATTATGGGATTTCAGCAAGACCTTGTGCATGTTGAAGTCCCGTACAGAGATACAGCATCATAACACTGAGAGCATGAATACGTTCTTCAGATTCTTTAGCTAAATTTACTTTTTTTTCTAGATCAGTTTCTAATGTTGTATCTAATAAATTTCCTGTTCTTCCTTCGTTATTTTGCTTGCATGTCAGTAAAGATGCATGATATGATGTCTCAGTATCTAACGCAATCCTAAGTTTAGCTAGCTGAAAAATAAGATGTCGATTTAATGATTTCACTTTAGATTATTCCTAATTTCATAATAGTATATTAGTTTACTACTTCCAAATAACAAAGCAATTTAAAATGGAACTTAATAAAAATTTTATTTAGTTTTTCGGAGTTAAAAAAGATTAAGTTAAGCTTGAAAACCTATGTCAACATAGTTCAAATATCTATTTGATAGCTGAAAGATATTAGAGTAGTCACAATCTTTTGTGGATCAAAATGAAATTTTGACACAATTTTCTTCCATTAAAAATGTAAAATAAAAGTTATTAAAAGTTTTGATCTGAAGGTTGTGCAAGAAACCGTAATTGTGCAAAATCATTCTAAATGCAATGGATGCCTGCAGGAAAAAAGGAATAGAAAAAAGTTCATATCCATATTATTTGTTTCGTGTTAGAGTTTTTATTTAACTTACAGTAAACAGTTTCACTTATTGTTATGAGTAAAACTTAAAACACCAAACAAAATCAGGTTTTTATATTAGGAACCTCTATTGGAGGCAATAGCAGCAAGTTTGGTGTAGATAGTCATGTTCAAGTTTTGATAGAAGGTAGTAGAGCTCTGGTAGTGTAATGATATTTTACTGTGTAATAAGTTTAGGTCAATCGTTGTGATGAGAACCATATGGTACATAAATTAAAAATTTTTTTACCTTAATAAATAATTCATATGAATGATATTATGATATGGACTAAAAACTAAGAAAATAATTACTTTCTGTATTTAATTTTTGTTAATGTTAAAATAAACTCATGTGAAAAGCTTCCAGAATAGATTAATTTAAAAAAACTATAGTTTTTCAAATGTACAGTTTTGAAGCCTCCATTCAAAACAATTGAACGGTTGAAAAATCGAAAAACTAGTTATAATTTTTTAAAAATTAAATTAACTTTTTCAAAGTTTTGGAATTAAAAGATAAAAATAGTTTGGAAAGCCTAGAGATAAAATTTAAAAAATTTACAAATAATAATCACAATCTGAAGGTTGGAAAAAAAAATAAAAACCAAATACGATAAATGATATCGGATGCTTTATTAAGATTCATCTAAGAAAAACCAAACTGGTAATGATTTATACTGAATGACATTCACTTCCATAAAAGATAATAATAAACTTTCAATGTGGAATTGAACCTGTGCCTTAATTTGGTAATGCAATAAAAATATGCTAAAATTTGTTATATTGAAGTAATCATAGCTATAACTAATATAGTATAGATACTATATAATGCTTAATTAGGAACACAAATACTGTATTAAGAAACTTACAAGCATATTAATTTGTTCTACTCGCTTATATGGTTCTAGTTCAATGTATAAAAATTTACTCGCTGTCTTAGCATAGCTCATAATATCCTTTACTTTATCACATCCAATTAAAGGTCCGGTTAATTTAATTATATGTTCTTCACCAACTTCTTCTGCATTGGCCGGAAAGGATTCTAGTAGTTGCCTAATATCCATGAAATGATTTGTGCTTTCGTTAGCAAGGGAAAGTTTTCTAAATTATAAAATAAATTCATGAATGTGTTGTAATATATTAATAATTTTGTACTATGTAAACCCCTTCTCGTATTTTAACAAGACTGACTCGTGATAAATAACCACAAGACAGGCTCGTGAACAGATTGAGCCAAATGCAAGCATAACAAACCAAACGACTAAAATGGAGTTTTTAACTGTTTCCGATCGTAATTGAATGTTAGTTCTTGTCAGTATTCGACAGGATACTGTTCTCGAGCATCAGTAGTTTTGTTTGTTTAGCATACTTTGATGGACACCCGATTGAGCCCGAATTTCATCGAGCTAATTGGTACGGAAAGGGGTTAATAAGTTTTTATCTTATATACCTTGGGGTATGTTGTGGGCTTGGTGGAAGACTTAAACTGCCTGCGTTTGCTGTTGATGTACCAGGGACAGCCAAATTATTAGCAGAACTCACTCTTTTTAATCCATGAGCTAATAAATTTGTAATACTTTGCCTATGCAATTTAATTCCATATTTTTTCTAGAATTTAATAAATATTACAAAATAATATTTATTAGATATTATATTTTATTGATACTTTATTTTCATCCTGTACATCAATTCCATCATCATAAGATTCTTCAATCAATTTAAATTCTGGCTGATCAACTAAATAAGACATTTTATTTGAAGGATTTGTATTACATGGAGAGCATACTGTTGATGCTTCACATTTAGTGACACATTTTTTATGACAACACATTCGACAGTCATGACATTGTACGGCATCCTTTAACCATATTTTTTTACCACAGTAACAGCATAAAGTTGAATTTTTAAAATGAGTACGAACAAAATTATGACTTTTTGTGGTATTAGATCTTGACCTATAAGTTATTTAATTTAAATTGAAGTTAAATATAAAAATAGTTATAAAAAAAAACTCTTACGATTTTGATGATTTTTGTTTCTGTATATAATCACCATCTTTGAGATTTAATTCTCCCTCTGACCAAGAAAATGATAGCAGTATATCACCAAAACAACGTAATGCATTGAAGCCCGAATGGGATGATAGAGAATGATTTATCCTAAACAAACAAACAAAAAATTCAATTGATTTCAATTTAAAAAAAAGTTTTTCACTTACATAACATTTATATCCTCCGATGGTTTTAAGGGATAAAACCTAATTGATTCTTCAAGTGTAGTTTCACTACATTCTCCTAATATACTATTTATTGAAAGATTTGCATATCCCAAAAGTTGATTTTCTGTCTCATTTTTTGCATAGACACAAAGATTTATATTCGTACTCTGGGCATTCAATTTAAACCAACAAGAATCTTTTAATTGAATAAAATTACTATATTCACTATCAACAGTTATATACTGGTAAAAAACTGGTACTGAATTAAGATCCTCACCATCATCGCCACAACTCGCTATATTTTTTAAATTTAATGATAAATCATTATGTGCTATATTTGTATGTTTCAATAAATTTTTTTCTGGCTTTAATTGTTCAACATTATTATTTTTTATAACACCTGGTATTATTCTTTGAATGCGTATAATAATAATTGGTTTGTCATGATTTTTAATAATTTTAGCTATCTGAGTTATTGTTGTTACTCGTATACCTTCTATAGTAAGAAGAATATCTCCAGCCTTTAAATTAGCTTTTGTGGCAGGAGTATTTGGAAGAATATCTTCAATTACTATAAAACCATTTTTCAGTTTAAATACTATACCAATTTGTTGATTTTTAGCTTTATGAATACTAATTTCTATTTTAAGTAATAAATTTTTATTATTATAGATTTCTGATTTTACCCATGGTATTGGTGATAATGTTAAAGTGCAATAAATTTTAGTGATATTATCTGGTACCAAAAGTCGTGTTAATTGTAAAATTTTAATATTTAATTTTCCGTTTGGTATTATATCAAAATCTATTTCATCATTAATTATTTGAAAGAATGGTTTAAGACGTATTTTATATTTTGGTAATGTATGTTTTCTACATATTGTTTTCCTTATTTGATTTGAAATTAAACCAATTAGATTAGATTGCATTTTTCTTCCTTGAAATTGTCCTTCAATTGAAAGTACTAAATGTGGATCATTTATAAAACATATGGACCAATGTGTAAATGGTTTACGTGTAAATCGCAATCGTGCCATTCCCATAAGTTTTGAAACTGAAATTAAAAAATTTTTTTTAAGGAAATTATTCAGTATTTATTTTGTTCTTTTATTTTTTTTAAATTAATGTATAACATCTTTAACATATTGTGTCCAAATTGTCAAGTCGATCGGAGTAAAATTATTGAAGTTATGAGTTAAAGCAAGGAGTGAGTGAGCAAAACTTTAAAGCGTTTTCCTGAAGATTGTTCTTTTCGAAGTTAGTATTCACGATTAGTCAAAATCTAATTGGCCAATCCTTTTGGAATCTTTCATAATCATTCTTTAAATATTTACATACAAGGTAATGATGAAATTTTTTTTGTATTTTTTTATTATCATTTAAAATCAGTATTTTTGCTTCCAAAGGCTACCAAAAATTCAAAAATCGAAAAAAAGGAATCCCCTCGTTGCGAGTAATGATGTTGCAACTGTATTGCAAACAAAAATCTTTGAAAACATGCCTTTTTTCAAACAAATTAACCTAACCATCCCCTTAAACTTTATATTTACCTTTAACAGTAAGAGAGCCTTTTTTTCCAAGTACCATATCTGCATCTATAGAAAGTTTAAAATTTCCATGGTATTCCAGTTCAAATATAATATCAAATGTTTCGATACATTCCTCAGGTTCAAGTATATTGACATCATGAACTTTAATATTCTTAATTTCCGGAAACTGTGTACCCAAGTCTAATTCGCAAATCTAAAACAATAATAAAAATATTAATAGTAGTAAGCAAGTTTTAAAGATTTATGAATATGTATGTAATTTAATGGCTTAATATTTTTTGGTAATTAGTCTTAAAAATTTCATAATGAAATAATTTTAATTTTGTGATTAACTGTCAGAAAATTATTTGCTTATTCTAGTTAGCAAAAATGAAAGAAAAAATACCGTCAATTTTTCAAATAGTTTTCCAACTGTCGTTTTTGCAATCAACTCATCTAATTCCAAAGATAATTTCCTATAAAACCATTTACGGACTGTATTAGAAGTTTTTAGCTCATGAAATAAAAATTGGACAACTAAATTAACTCCAATGATTGTTAAATCTTCAATTTCATTACATTTAATGCACATAAGAACATTCTGCAAAAAAATTAGGGAGATTTTAATATACTATATATATATATATGTATATATAATAAACTGAATTTTTTATACCTCTGGTAATTTATAAGTTTTGTCTTCATAACTATTTTGGGTTGTCTTTTCGGCAAATTGGAAATGTTTAAAGAGCACATAATATTGTAATAAAAACATTAGAACAGCACCAATAAAAATTGATATTAAACAAAGAATAATAACATATATAATATCCATATTGATTTAAGATTAATTAAATTAAATATAAAATAGTAAAATAGAAGGAGACATCTTTTGTAATTTATAGCAAAAAGAAACAACGAGGTTATTATTAAAATATCAATTTACATTTAAATATTAATTTTTTGTAAAAAATTGAATTTCAAAAGTTAAATCAATATATCTAAAAGATATTACAGTTAAATAAATTTAAATTTATAAGTCTCCGGTTTATTTTTGTCACAGTTATAAATGTGTCAAATGAAAAATCAATTTCTCTATAGGCATGCGTATTGTGAGTTGCTTAGTTTAATATTTGAAAAGGAGAAAAGATGAATTAAATAAAACTACTTGATTATATTCAGCAGGAAAAATTGTTGGAGCAGGTGAAAACTAAAAGAAAGCTTGGGTACATTTTTGCTATCTTGACTATATGCGTAAAGTATTTTATACTGCAAAGGTGTTGCACCTGAAAACAAACTTTAATAAACTGTGTCGTGTCTAGCAAGATATTTTCTACTGGGCTATTAAATACATATAAATGGAAATGTCAATTTCAAAGTTTATTTGAGTAGACTTACTTTAGGTGTTTAAGTTTAATTCAAAAGCGAGTTACTAACTGTTTTGCTAAATTGTTCAGAAAGTTCAGGTGCACAAACTTCATGGCAAATAATGTCCCAAACGTTTTCAATTGACTTAAATCAGGGATAAATGCTTGCCAATCCAGAATAGGAATTACTTTTTTTGAAAACCATTCCTTTATTCTTCAAGCATTATATAGAGGAGCGTTATATTTTAATAATGACAACAAAAAGTTGTCTAATATGTCTTTCTATTCCTCTTCCTTTGCCTTTTATGGAAGCCATTTTAAATTTGTCATTTCGTTTGAAAGCTGTTCATATTATTACAGAGCCTCCTCTGTAATTATTTCTGGTACTGTAGAACTAATTAATATTACAAAATACATATGAATGAAAGCATCAATCTCAAAGAGTAGTCGATTAGCTAACTTAATATAAATATAACAATAAGGGTAACCCTAGATATTAAAATTCAAATTTGAATGGAATTTATGAACATACAAAAATGATATTCAGTGTAACCCAAGAACTCAAATTGATATTGAATTTTTGAGAATACCTTTAGTTATTAGAGGTGTTATCATAAGAGATGTTTTCATGAAATCAATGAAAAGAGTAATAGCCTAAACATAATAACGTGGTTTGCGGCAGCGCCGCGGTGACAGCTGTCACAGCTATAAGATTTTATATAGCTGAATTTCGGAATTCGGAATGAAAACGCGTTCCAAACATTTATAGTGAATACCCTGCTTAATAGCATGTTCCCATCTGCCAACTTTACTACCAACGTTACCACCAATGACAATTTTTGTATGAAAAATTCAAGGCTGTAACAAAGTAAATTACTACGGGGATTCTCGTAATTGAACAAAACTGTGGCAGAACTGACGGGAATAATTAAAATATTGGAATTTCGAAATTGGAAGGATGCCATTTTGACAGTTCTATTTGTGCATGGTTAAGTATATTATATGCCCAATCAGGAATGTAATTAATACTTTGGTGTTAATAATTTATTTTTATTTATTGTTTAATTTTATTTGTTTAAGATAAAATTAGAACATAAACATAAAAAACAATTATTATAATCTGTTTAAATGTTAAAATTAATTATCAGCCAAAACAAAAACAAAAAAGATAAAGACTTTGAGGCTGTTTAATAAATAAAACCATTGACATTTTCATGCCAATATCCAATCTGTTTGCAAATAGTCAATTTCTATTTTGAAAAAGATAACATGTCTAGAATATATTTATTACTAAAAAAAACTTAAGCCTAAAACGGATTTAAGATTTTCGTATTAAAAAGCATAATAGATCTCTCTAATAGATATCCATAATATTTTATTTAATACATTTAGTGGAATAGCTAATGAGCATTTAGCAAAAGCAATGAATTAGGTTTTAAATCCCGGAGGTATGATCTGTAATAAAATGGCCATGAAAAATTTCAAACAATTGCCAATTTTTTATTTTTTTTGTTCGGATAGGCCGGTGATTTTTTATGCTCAAATGAAAATAATGACCTTATAAGAATTTCAAAAACATGAAAATTGATACAATTTACTTAAAGTGAAAAAAAAAATTCTGTGAAGATGTAGCATAAAAGATAACGTAGGTAATGATTTCTTTGAGAAAAATTTAACCGACACAGAAACTGTAGATATGACTTTTATCTTATGCTTGCAATAAAATTCCATATAAAATTTTGTAATTGATTTAAAACCACACAAATATTTAGAAATTTATTTCCCAATTTTGTTTTTTGTAATATTTGTTATTATAAGGACCTTTAGTATGAATTAACTGAAGGTGAATTTATTGAAATATATGATTTTATTAAAGGGATTTCAATCATGTTAGCTTCCTTATAAATCATAGTTCCCCTCTTTTAGAGAATGATATAACAAAAAAACGAAAACAAAAATTTAAAATAATCCATCAGAAGATCAAGTATTATACTGATTTGTAGCAAATCAGATCAAGGGTTGTAGCAAATCGGATAAAATCTATATTTATGTTTAATGTATTTAATAAATTAAAATTTTGTCACGCTTTAGAATATTTATACAATTGACATATCAAGCAAACACAGCTGCTGACATTTACCGCCATATTTTATTTGGTGGTAAAGTTGGTAGTAAAGTTGGCAGATGAAAACGCTATTTTTTTTATATGGGCTTATTTGGTGGTAAAGTTGGTAGTTGGTAGGCAGGTGGGAACATGCTATAAGGCAGCAACAAATTATACGGGAACAAAACTCTCACACACACAAAAACAAAAATCGTGTTTGATCCTGTAAAATGAATTTCAGCTGGAAAAACTGAGAGCTGAATCATTGATTCGGTAATATAGTGAATAGTTCCTATAAAGGATCATTTACGCTAAAGTATTTTTTTCTTTCACTGCGTTTTCCAAATGTAAATTTCTTGACATAAGAAGCTGTCTTTTCATCCATTCTTTAGTCAAATACTTGTTTCTAATCAGGTTTTCTTCTTCAAATATTCTTTAAAATAAAAGACAGCATCCTGCTTCAAGAAATTTACATTACACTTAAAAAAATTAGCTTCAATTTAGTTTTTATTATGTAAAATTTTTTATTTAGAAAATGAAAAACAACAACAAATTTAAAAATTTAACAAATAGTTTCCATTTTTTCAGCTAGTTTTATAATAAATTAAATTTGTTGTGTAACTCAATGTTTTTAAATAATTTTTTAAAATTAAAATTAAACGCTTGAGTAAAAATAACAACTTTTATCACAAAAATTTGACAATTAGAAATAGAATTTTACTTTTTTTTTTAGTATATTGATTTCACTTTTTGGGCTTCAGCTTCAAAACAAAATAAAATCCATGTAAATTTTATATTATCAAACGGTTTTTTTATTATTGAGTTAATTTTGTTTGGCTTAATTTTATTTACGAAATTTTTCAAAAACGTTCATAGTTTTCTCTAAGAAAAACAAGATCACAAAGAAATAAAAAATGGCAGGTTTTATTTTAAACTGTAATTTATACTCACTGTGAATAAAATTAATTCGTTAAAAAATAATTTAAAAAAGATTTAATATATTTTCCTATTAAGGCTTCATTTATATATTGGCAATATTGGAGTTTAGATTAACATAAGAAGCAAATGTTGACAGCCGTGATTCATATTCTACTATTAATGTTTAAAATTTGTTAATTAATAATGAAATTGATTAAAACTATTTTAATTTAAAATATTTACTGATATACTTTTCATTTTAAATACGGCATAGATTTTTGTTTTTCTTTTTCAAATCAAAAAATATTATTAAAGCCTTACATTTTTGGACTAGAATTTTAATAAAAAATTAGCAAACTAATACTAATTGAAGTTAGTTATAAAAAAGTAGCTATATGTTAATTGGTATTAAATTTAGATCAATTTGATTTCTTTATATTTTTTTACTTATATTAAATATAGAATTTTCATTTTTTAATTATATTATTGTAAGAGTTCAGTTAAGTTGTCCATAAGTTCATAGAACTAGTGAATTAATATGGATCAAGTAGTTAATCAAGGAGAGTAAGAAGAGAGTTACTAAGTCCTTAGGTGTTTGTGTTAGGATTGGAAAACACGTTAAATGATTTTGAACGAATTTTTGTTTTGACCAAATATTGTTACTTTAGTTGGTAGGGAAAAAGAAGTCAATGTCAAAATAGAATATATTTATAAACTTTCATAATTCTTTTACAGTTTGGTCAATTATGCTGATGATTGAAATTTATATCTTTTTAGCAAAAGAGGAAAGATTACTATAAATTTATCATTATTAACAAAAAACGTATTATAATCAATAATTTGATATTAACTGCATATCAAACTTTTATTGCGTCCATAAAAATTAATAAATTACAAAAAAAAAAATATTCTACAGTTATCTAACAAGTTAGGATGTGAGAGATAAAGATGAGATCAGTAGCTTACATAAGGATTGGATCAGGGAGATCAATCCCTTTCTTGTGCAATAATGTTTTAGTAGTAATCAAAGAAAAAAATTGAGTGTCCGTAAATCATACTATATACCCTCACAGTAAAAGACTATCTACTCCTTTTTATGAGATCAAAGTAAATAGAAAAAGTTAATATGTATTAGTTATAAACAATAATCAATAAAATAAATTTAACTATAAATAATAATGTATTTATTAAAAATAAATATTTAAAATAAGTATCCAATATTAGTGAAAATTGAAAAGCATGATTAAAGGATGAAACAAACTTTTGACAACTGTCAAATGTAAATTTACGATTGAACATCACTTGTATGATATTTTATTATAAGTCTGCCAGGAATAGGTATAGCAAAAAATCGTACAAAATTAAATGAATTGTGTTTTTAGCCACTAATCGCTTCTATTGTCCATTCTTCTACATTGAATTAAAGTATATTGAGCAAATGTTAATAATTGCAATTGCCACCGATCAAATTAAATTATGAACAGGAATACTTTCACAAAATGATGGGGGCTAAAATATAAAGTAACATAAAAGGATGGGTGTCAATAACCTTAGAAAGTTGGCCCCAAAGGCTGCCAAAGAATCATTATTGTCAGAGGAAAACATTAATGTGTTTTTTGAATACTAGATCATATTCTCCAAAAGTTTTGAATAAGATTTTTTACATTTCATTTTAATTACTTCATTTTTATAATGCTTAAATCTGAGTACTTTTGACAATTTCTTTAATTTAACGTTTTTGAAGCTTTCACGTCATTTTTCTTTTGTTTTTATCTTTTTTAAATACGAGCGCACTCTTATATTAGCATATATTATTCTCTCAACCATTTTATATTATATATGTTAACAAGAAAATGTTTGGAGATTGCGCTCATATAAAAAAAAGACGTGAAAGCTTGAAAAATATTCAATTTTTAAAGAAATTGTCAAAAGTACTCAGATGTAAGCATTTTAAAGGTGAAGTAATAAAAATGGAATGTAAAAAATCTTATTTAAAACTTATGGAGAATATGATCTAGTATTCAAAAAACACATTAATGCTTTTCTCTGACAATAATGATTTTTTGGCAGCCTTTGGGGCCAACTTTCTAAGGTTATTGACACCCATCCTATATGTAATTTTTAAATTTTATAAATAATTTTTCTTTGCTATTTATTAAAGTATTAAAGACAATATCAGTTTTTGGCCCAAAATTTTTAATTAAATAAAAATTTTATAATAAATGATTGTTACAAAAATTATTAAAAAAATCTTTTTCATACATTTGAAAATAATGTTTTTAGAAATATTTACGAGTTTAATTATTGAAAAATTGCAAAATTATTGCATTTGAAATTACTTATTAATTGTTTTTTCATTTTAATTATATTCATTTTAAATTTTTTATATGAAAGCCTGAAGTCAATGAATTTTATATTTCAAGAGTAAAAAAAATGGTTATTTGCTGCTGATACTTATATTTAAATATATTTTGATTTAATGGAGATTGTTATTTTAAATGATACGCCTTCATTTTTTATATTTTAACAATTCCAGCTAGTGGTAATCCTTTCCACTGCAAACAAAATATTTTTGAATTACTGTTATAATTATTTTCTTTTATAAATTTCTATTTTTTTTACATACTGAAATTTTAATTTAATCATATCCCACATAACTACCTAAAAAGAATTCTCTATATTAGATAAGTGAAAATAAAAGTTTTGGTTATATATATATATCTCCATGTTCTTATATACATATATTCGTCTGAAGGCAGGTCGAAATATAAACATTATTATTTATATCACTTACAAACTTTCAAATATTATTATGACGTTTTAATAATCATATAATTTAATTTGTATTTTGCCTATAGTTTAAAAGTTATGAATTAGATTTTCTCGCTCATGATTTATGCTTTTATTAGTTTTTTTTAAATTTTTTTTAGTTGTTTTTTTTTTTTTTTTTGTAAATTCAAAAATTTTTGAACCTATACATAAAATTTTCTATTGCTAAATTTGATTATACATTCAGAAATTTTTGAATTGATTTTTATTTTATTATTATTTTAATATTAAATTTATTTACCAATAGCCTACATAGTTGTACAAAATTTGAATATATACAATACGTTAAACATTTTACTAATTAAAAAGGAACAGATGAAAATTATTTTCATCCAGTCAATTTTGATTAAATAATTTCTTGCACCTGTTAACATTTTTATATACTTTAAAATTGATTTTCTGATTCCTATTATTATAGTTATCAAATGGAAACTTTTAAAGCTATATATACATATATATATATATATAACTGAACTGAACCCGTTTGGATGTTTTTAATAAATAAATTTTAATAAATAAATTTTAATAAATAAATTTTAAAAATTCATTTTATTACAGAGCATATTTTCAAATAATTACTTTAAATAAACTAACATATGCCTTAATTAGCTAAAGCACGCGTCTTTCAAAGACTTCAATTTCGCTAATTGATATCATTTTCTATTTTGTTGTTATTTAAAATATCTATCCATCTATAAGTTAGTATATAATTTTGGGTTTATTAATAAAATTTTATAGCTTGCATATGATTTTTATATTTAATTTAGCATTGAATTGAATTTGATGTAATTAGAGATAAAATATTAAATGTGTTATGTGTAAGGATTTCAAAATTTTCCCACTTCAGCTTAAAGTATTAGACAATGCATATTTTGAATGTTTAAAATTGTGCGTTATAGCTTTCATAAAATTTTTTATTTTGGTTTTTTTTTTTAAAGTCAATAATCAATGAAATTTATGATAATAATTATTAAACATATATGAATGCTATTTGGAAATTTTTTACCAAGATAAAATTTTCTCTACATGGTATAAAAAATATATTGAAATAGGAAACTTTCTATCTATTTTTTTTTTGTATTTTGAAAATTATTTTTTGGGTTTAGTTTTAAAGAATGATTTTTATCTATCTGAAGTGTTTTTGAAAAATATGATTACATCAAACTATTTCTTTTAAATACAAAACTTAAGTTCTGGTTATTTTTTATTGTATTAAAATCCCAAAATATATATGAAAATTTAATTTTGAAGAAAAGTAACTAAGTTTTGTAGAAATATTTGCTAAATTAATTTAAGCTTCCCATTTTTGTTAGATAACTTTTAGTTTTTATTAAATTTTTTTGAAAAAATAAAAAAACACAGAAAAAAAATCTCTTACAAAAATTTGATTCGATTTTTTGTTTTATTTTGGAATATTTTTTTGGTTCATTAGAATTGAAAATACAGCATTTAAAAAATCTGAAAATTTTGATAATGATTGAATTTTTGAAACTGTGTTAGAGGTAAATATTTTTAATTGTTTTAAACAAAAAACTAAGCCAAATATTTTATTTTTTAAAAGGTTCAGTTGTATTTATATTCTGTATTCATATTTTTCTCATGTATTTTATTTCAATTAGTATTTTGCTTATTATTGTTATACTGTGCCATTAATAAAGAGATTAAGCGTTAAATGTTTCTGATCTAAAAATGTTTGGTTCTTGCAAAGTTATTCAATTTTAAATAATTACTATTCCTTTCATATACGATTTTTTGTTTGTTTTTAATATCTTCATTTTTCCTTATATATTTTTATTGGATATTTATATTATACATATAACTTTTTATAAAAATCCAAATTAATCACGATAAAAATTTGACAATACGAGTTGCTCTCTACTTGAACGATATTGTCGAAAATTTTATATATTATACAAAAAAATTTTTTTATTTTTTTTTTTTATAATAATTTATATACTATTTTCATATTTGATCACAATTTTTATGTACAACTTTATCGTAAGAAGCTAGCTAACTAAAAATAAATAATAATAAAAAAAACTTTAAAACAAAAAATTTACGCTTATTATACCCAAACTTGTTCTCTACGATCACGCCGTAGTCAAAGCCTTTGTTAGCACCAATCTTCTTCATCTGAATCTGAATGCCGGGAGCGTAGTCCACCTTTAGGTTTAAATCCATTTAAAACGGGTGATGGTAATACACGTCCTGTTCGCCCCATTGCTAAAGCCTGCTCAAATGAAAGTGGTGCTATATATTCCAGTCTTCAGTGGATATAAAAAAAAAATAAATATATAAGTCAGATTGTTTTATTTTGAAAATTGTGAAAACAAAGAAAAAAGAAAAAAAAAACAGATTACGTATATTTTTGAAAAAAAGAATAACTCCTTTATCGATTAAAAAAATAAAATTTTAAGCTTAAAGGCATAAGCTAAACTAAAGCCCATTAAAAATGCTAAATTATCAGGCGGTAAAATATATTGGCCGTCAGCGTAAATCCCAGTACAAAATATCTTTGCAGGAGTTATGTTGGCCTATATTTCGTCCTCAGAAAATTTATGGATATTGTTTTTTATCAAAATTTGAAAAAATTAAAATTAGCTTAAAAATTTATTGTATTATCAAACATATTCGAGAGCTTTAATAGAAAATAGTTTACAATATTAAATACAACACGATGAAGTAATGCATTGTTTTTTAGTTAGTCATCAAAATTATTGCAAAAGATATATGTAAAATTTTTCATAAATATGAATATGTATTACTTTCATTGTAAGTGGGGTAAATATAATACTTATGAATTTTTTTATTTAATATTTTCATAAAATCAAAGAGTACTTACCTTTCTCTTTCAAGTTCTCGATCACGATTTCGTTCGCTTTCGAAAAATTGTCGTTCTCGATCACGATATTCAGATCTAAAGTCATAGTCTCGCATTCTATCTCTAAATCGTTCTCTATCCCGTTCTCGTTCTCGACTATTGTAATATAAATCTCTCTGATCTCCAAAGAACTCTCTAGCATGAGGTAAAGAATGAACACTATGAGGTGTGGAGTGATGAGTCTATAAATAAATTTGATAATATATATTTTTAGTTATAATTTTATTCTATATCATTTTTTGTTTATATGTATTTTTTGTAATAGCAAAGACTAATTCTGTAATTTCGCAAAATCGATTTTAATACATCCTTCAAATTTTGCAGCGAATCAAAAATTTATATTTTTAGTGATAATGAATTTACTTAGCATGCTTTGTTCAAAGCTTTTCTGAAAATCATTATATATTTAACGCTTTAAATTATACAATTAATTAAAAGATTTTTATTAAATATTAATTGTGTAACCTGGTGTTTCAAATTGGCTTTATTTTTAATTATTTTTGACCTTTACAACACAATTTCAGGAAGCTGAACTTTTAGAATTTCAATAAAATTTTATATTAGATATTAATTATAAAACTTACATGTGTTGGGCTAGCATTTAACTTAGGAAAGTTAATATTTGCTGGCTTAAGCTGCAGAGTTGAAGGTTTACATGGAGTAGGAGGAAGCCTTCGACCTACACCACCACGTCGTGATACTAAAACTGGATAACTATGTTGTACATGACCAATACCTTAAAAAGCAAATTAAAAAATTAGAATCAATTCTAAATATTTTTATAGTTCTGAACTTATAGCCTAAAACTGTACAGGTTTAATTATTGGGTGTGTGCTCACAGTCAGTGCATAGTGAATTAATATTTATTACAGATAAATATATAAGTGCAATAAAATATATTATTTTTTAGATTTAAATTTTTTTAATGTAGATAAGATTATTGGATTTTTAAAATGATAAAAAAAGAAAAGAAAAAAATTGAATAACAAAAAAAAGTTTTTGTTCATTTGATGCATAGCATTAAGCGAACATTTGTAACTAACAAAATAATTATAATTGCTTCAATGTACCCATTTCATTAATTCCTAGTCTATCTCTTTCGCGTATTTCCTGAAGTCGGGCAGGACTTGGAGACCGTGATCTTTGACAAAGGCTTGTTGTCCCAAAAGTGGGATAAGGTAGATGATTTCGTTTACTTCTTGCATAGCGGGAATCATAACGAGCGGGAGATGGTGTTCTTGCTGGGCTTGTTGACGCTGACCATGAACCTATAGCAAAAATATGAGAAACGGAAAAACCACAAAAAGGAAGTTTCTTCTAAAATGTTGACCATTTCATGTTTCCAAAAAACAAATAAAATTATTAAAACATTGAAGTATTATTAGACTATGAAAAGATGAGCACGATATGCTGACGACTAATGCATACTTAAGTAATGGATATTTAAATAAAATTGATGTGAGGAAAAGCATTTAATTGTAATGAGAGATTTTAAGGAAAATATTGATTTGATAAAATAATTATAATAAAAAACAAATTAATTAAGATCAGATTCGCTAAAAAGTGCTTCGAATTTGTGAAAAAGATGCAATTCGCAAAAATTAATTCAATAAATTACAATTAATAAAAACTGAAGTTTAAAATTTCTTCTAGTTAGAAGTATAAGCCACGTTACAATCCCCGCCAGCACTAACTTTAAGTTAATGCTTTAGTATAAGAAAGAAAATTCTCTGCATTATTTTACTTTATTGTTTAATAAGTGAAAGGAAGCTGCTTGGGTTCATAAAGGGGAAGAATTGATAATTAATTGATTGACATTTTAAAAACTCCTTTTACATTACATAATATTCTTTATACCAAGCTTGCATTTAGTTGAAATCTTTGCTGATATCTCTGGCATAACTTTTGTAAGTAAAGGATAAAAATCTCAGCAAAATAGTAAATGGCTCCTAAGTTAAAGAATATATAACTTATCTATCATTAAATCTCTGTCCTAATACATAATTCATATCATTTCAAAAAGTACCAATTTTTAAATGATAAATAACAAAATTTTATATCAATTTAATACTATAGGCTTAAAAATTATCATGCTTTTAGTGACGCTGCTTTGTTTTCAAAAGATTGGGTTCTAAAGGATTATTGCTACAATTGCTCATAGTTGATCAATTATAATATTGTGTTGTCAAGTCAAAACAGTGTTTGGAGTTGGTTGTTTAAGCTAAATAAAAAGGATCAGTATATTAAAATAAATAAAAAATAGACCCATCAACAGATCCTTTAATCAAATTTGCAGTCAGCTGTGTGCAATGTTCACGGTACTTTATCTCTTGACTCTTGCTGAGAACAGCAACTATTATTCAATCGATTGTCAGAAGAATTCGAAAAAAATAGGTCCATATAATTTATAGAAATATTACAAATTGTTAAAAAAACAATGGCTTAATTACAGTCATTCTATTTTCGGGAAAAGAAATTTGATTTTAGTGAAGAAATTAATGGTAAAATTAATGTAAGCTATTTTTAGTAAAAAACTAAATCATTCTATATGACCAATATTAATGTGACACTCGATAGATGATTTGTTTCCTATTTTAAAAAATTCTGTTCTCATAATTTTATGAAACTAAAATGAATTAATTAACTTAAATCTAATAAGTATTAGTCAAAGTATTTTGATAAAAACCTGAGCCACTACTAACTTTAATAGAATCTGCATCGAAGCCCAATATATTTAAATGAATGTTTAGTGAGCAAGTTACTACGTTTTACATGATGATGAATTTTACGTTAAGTGAAAATTTTTCATTTAAATTATTAAGCATTTGACTGGCATAGTTCGATAACTTGCAATCGATAATCCCTTGATGTCACTTCCATAAGGACCTAGGCCTTATATTATTATTAATGAAATCTTATAAGTTTTTAATTAAAACAAATGGTTGAGATCACAAAAAAAGAAGGAAAATGCAGCAAGAGATGATAAGAGCGGTTATGCTCAGAGAAATTGCTATAATAACAATATTATTTAAGATTCGAGTAGTATGATCCTTATCAAATTTTTAAGAGAAGACAAGAAGTGCTGATGCTGCTAACACAGAAAAATATAATGATAACATTTTATTAGGGGCATAGAAAGCTTTTATTTATTAACATATATATAAAAATTTGTGCACAATAAAACTATATTATAATCCCAAATTTAATATTTTTACACTTATACAATATTTTTGAGTGTTATACACAAAAGTAGCCAATTACAATGAACTAACTAATAAAAACAATCGACAAAGAAATTAGCTGATTGTTAATATCTTCATTCTATGTGTGCAAACCATAATTATATTGTAATAAAGTTAGAATTTATTACAATAAAATTATATTTTATAAGAGTGCTATGTACCATGGTTATAAGCCTCCTTCATCATCTATTAGGGGACTGTATATAATAAGTAATTGATTTTTTTTTAGAGATCTACCTCTAATTTTTTATTTATTATTTCAATTTGCAGTATTTATGGTGGCATAAACTGTCTATTTCTTCCTTTGCTTTGGGTATGTTACATGTGTTACATATAATGTAGATTAATAAAATGTACATTATAAAAATGTCTATCATATATTATAAAATGTTCGCAGAAACATGAAATTTCTACTTCACTAATTGTTCATCTATAGACCTTTTGGCCAGTTAAATTAGCTAAAACAATTTTATAAAACTATTTAGCTATGATTTAGATTTTTTTGTTTTATTCTATACTAAATGGGTGGTATTGTGGTTGGTATTGTCCCTAAACTTAGAAATAATATAGATAATAATTCATAACAAGAAAAACGAAAAAGGTTAAGAAAAAAAATAGTTTAATAGAATAATAATATGCTGAATGATTTATTGAAAAAAGATTTTATATTGAATGATTAAAAAATGAAAATTTCTCCAATGTTTGAAACATCAGTTTAACATGAAGAAGTTTAAAGCAAGGTGGATAATTTGTTTGAAATCGATTAAAAATGACAACAAGCTTGTGATATCAACTATTTTTTTAAAATTTATTACAATGAATCATTAATTAATTAAAAATAGAAGCAATTAATCGTTGAAGTAGGTTCGAAATTGCTTTATTAATTCACTAGAAAAGAAATTGTGTTTGAAAACAAAAAAAAAAAAAAAGAAAAAAATGGAAAGCAAATATTATAGGAAATTACGTCGTTCTAAATATAATTGTCTTCTTATGAGAGAAGAAATTAATATATAGTTCATATATAAAACTTTTACTTGAAACCATGCACTATAATTATAATTTTGTCAGAATACTTTTAGTTAGTTTGTTAGAATGGAGTTTATGTACTGTGATAATTTTCCATAAAATATAGGTAAGTATAATGCTATCCATGCAAATACATGCTGTATACATTTTTTATATATTTAAATGAGAACTAATTAGCTTTGTGATTTTTTAACTAACATAAATTTGAAATATGTGCATATGAATCAAATTAAGCTTGACTGATTGTGTAAATGCATACTTTATGTATATGAAGAAAAACAAAAATTATTGTCTATATTTAAATGATAATAATAAATACCTCGAGCAAAACGTGGTCCATTATTATTATGTCTGGATGTAGAATAACGATTTTCTTTCACCATTTCGACAACATTTGATACAGTATCCGAGAATCCAATATCATGATGAATATAATGACCATAACGTCGTGGGCTTGGAGATCTTGCAGTTGGAGAGCCTCCATGTCTGAAATTAAAATTAAAATAATAAGTTTAATCAAATTTTTCATAATGGCAATATTTAACTATAATCAAAAGAAAATTTTTGAATTTTTCTATAAGCAATGCTAAAAGTTTAATACTAGTTAACTGCTTCAAGTTAATTGTAAATTGTATTAATTTTATAAATACCTCTTAAGCTTTTTTCATAATGTTTAATTTTTTGTTATATCATTTAAAAAAAAAAAATATTGAGATATTATCAGTAATATTCATGAAAAATATTAGATTTTTTATAAGAAACAGTATCTAGAAACTTGTTTGATCACTTTATTTATATAAGAAGCCATAAGTTTGCTAAAACAATCAATTTCAAAGTGATAATATGAAGTCATTAATTTAACAAGGAAGCAAATGTTACAGTCGTTGTTGTTGTTGCTGTTGATGTTGATTCAATAAAATATTTTTTAGTTAAAATTTCAGTGTAAATATAGTCCCAGTAAAACATATATTTAAATTACGTTTTTTACTTTTTCCTTATTTAAAAAAAAAATATAGGTCAAAATTATAATAACTATCAAATTAGATTGTTTACTGTTATAACATTTTATTTTCATATTTAATTTACTTCAAGTCTTTGACAATATTTATAATAATTGCAGATGAACAGTCTCGCTAAGAGTTTGAGAATATCAAATTGAAGCTACGTAAAAAAAAAATAAACAGTTAAAAATACGATCTGTGATTTTTTAAATATTTTCTTTTATGTATAAAAAACACGTCTAACACAAAAATCATGATAAAAATAAATAAAATTGAATTAATATCAAATTGTACCTTATACTTGGTGATCTTCTATGACCATTAGTATATGCATGACCAGGATGTAGGTGGCCATCAACTAAGGATTCAGTTGAAAGATGCCGTGATGGTACATCTTTAAGTTCAAGCACCTAGCAAAATAATATTTTCTTTATAGTTTTAAAATTAATATTTAAAATTGTGTTTAAGTAAAAGCAATGCATTTCTAGTTTTACGTCTACAAACTAGATTTAATTTTAACAAACATGTCATCATTATTTTCTTTAATTAATTATAAAAATTTAAGTTCTTTTATTTAATTATAAATAATTATTTTGTCCTATATTTATGTTTTTTTCTTTTTTTTTTGGTAAAAAAGCAGTGAAACGTTAGCTAATCATGCAAAAATATCTAATATGCAGAGTACGAAGTATTAAGTATTATACCAGCAAAATTGTAATTCAAAATTCTACTTAATATATTTGGATTTAGTACACATGCCGAATTATTCTACATAATTATACATAATTAATAAAGAAAAAAAAGATAATAATTAAGAACTTTGTCACTATATAATACACCTAAGAAGTTCTGATGCGACTAAAAAATTAGTGTAAAAAAAGCTAAATTTAATGTATTTTTGTCGTTTTTGTACAAAAAAATGTTATTTATTTCTAAATTACTCACCAAATATATAAATTTTCTTAGGTTATAAACATATTATGAATATTGTTGTTAGAATTAAAAGTTCAATCTATCTGATTAATTGAATTATATAAGAAACTATCTGAATTATTTTATATATTAAACAAGACATTCCATTAATTACACTAAATATTTATTTCATTGTTTTAAATTTAAAATCTCTAATTTTTTATCTCATACCTAGAACTGCTTATATTAAAGAAAAGGGGAAAAAAATGTAATCATTAGTCTAGATTTTAGTAATGTTTTTTTGGTTCAAAGCATCTGAAATACAAAGAAATTAATAAAAATGACATTGCAACGAATTTGAATTATATAAAAATTTCTATATTAAAACATTTTCTCTTAGAATCAAATACATCCTGTTTTTAAATGGTAATTTTTTTGGTTTGTAATAGTCAAGTAAGTGAAATAAAAAATTAATTATTATTTAAAACGAGAGGTGTTTAAATTTTAAAAGATTTTAATTTTATATTAACTAAATTAGTAATGCCATTCAGTTGGCTCAAAGGGCATATGCACGATATAAAGTGTCAAAGCTGCAAATTTTTCGAAAGGAAAAAATAAAATAAAAAGGGAAAAGATCTTCTTAGTTAATACTTCAATTTTATTTGAGTATCTTGCTCGCGAAATAAAATGCACCAAAATAATTTTTTTTAAATGGAAAAACAACTTATTTGTTATCATTCTTTATTTTAAAAAATAAATACCTGCGCATAATTATTTGATGAAAGTGTTATAATGCACTAAAACCTACTAATGACTTCTTTCCAATTGTATTCTTCGTAAAAGTGAGCCTTAGTAATACATTAACTTGATTCGATGAAAAATTCTTTTTCTTATAAAATTAGTAACTTTGAAGCGTTTTATTTTTCAAGCATAAATTACATTACAAAATCATTTTTAGGTTTTAAAATTACTTCTTTAAATAAAAGTCATTGTTCGAATAAGTCATTTATATCTTACATTACCTCAAACCTCTCCCCACATATACAATGATAATAAACTGTTGAAAAGAAAAAAGATTAAAAAACTACTTTTCAAAACTTTTATCGTGTACAATTCTGGCAAATTTTTTTTGATTTACATAAGTTGAAATTTTTTGCTTAAAAAATAATATTTTTGTAAAATATTTATTTTACTCGCATAAAATAATTTTTGTCTGAAAAATGGGTCATTAAAGGAAAGAAGAGATATTCACTATACAAATAAATGTGAAATAAAAAAATGGCTAATAAATTGAGAATACTAGAATGTCTTGTTTTTCAAAATTGAAAATGGAAACATTATTCAAATCCTCACGCCTACTGATTATAAAACCTAAACTAGAGTTTCTAGGTATATTAATCTACTAGTACGTTAACGAAACATAAATTGAAATTCTTTTAACACCATATACATATGTACGTTCATATATATACGTATATATGTATATATTTACTTATATTACCCATACATAACAACACTTAATATTACCGACATCAAGGATCACCTTTTTACTCCTGAAAAGAAAACAAAGAAAAAACAGTTCTTTTAAAAATTTATCTTTTAAAAGTAAGTTATGGTATCAAAATAATGAAGAAAAGGATTACCGAAATTTCGAAATTTTAAATATAAATACAAATTTCCTAAATCAAATGTTTCCTTAATAAATTAAAATGAGTTTTTAGAGCGAAAAGACTCAATTGAAACTTTTTTTTAAAATCTTAAAAAATCTCTGATGGTTAGCATTAATTTTTTTTTGAAAAATGAAAACAATTTTTGAAGGAATTTGCATTATAAAGTTCACAAATGAATATTTAGAGTGAATGACGCGGTTAAATCACAAATTAAACAATTGAAAAATAGTTCATCAAATTTCCAAAGAAAGTTTTTGTTTTACATAATTATGCTTCTGAGATCAATAGAATCTCTGGCATAAATTACATTAAAATCTGAATTTTTAAAAAATTTTCGCGAAAAAAAAGCGATTTTTTAAAATTCTGATAATTTTTCAAATAAAGTTTTGAGCTAAGAAACTTATTCTCAATTATTTATTAAACTATTTTTTAAATATTTTTGCTTGATAAAGTAATATAACTTTACCTCTGATGATGGTTTTCAGGACTCTAGCGACTTCAAAAATCTTAAAAATATGTTCAAGAAATATTGATTAGGTTCAATTCAAAAAGTCATTACTCAAACTGAGAGCTATTTCAACGCCAAAATTAAATCATTTTATAAGGCCGACTTAAAAAATTAGGAGAAGTGTTGGAATATTCTTAAACACGTTTGGCATTCATTAAATTCAAGTTTTAATATGAAAATGTATTTCTTGTTTATTTGAAATTAAATATTTTGGTAAGTAAAAATTACTCATTAAATATATATTAAAAGGAAGATCTGATATTGTGTTTTTAACATAAAAACATTACTGTAAATAGTACTCACCTGATTGATCGTTTACGCATGGTACTTCGCCGGGCAAGTGCTGCAAGACTTGTATGATCATTCTCTCCATTATCATGATTTTGAAGAAGATGCGTTTGAGAGCTAGTACCTTCGTTTGGCTCTAAACAAATTGACCCGGCACGTGATCCTCCTGTTTTTTCCATTGCTGCCATATCAAGCAAACAATTGAAGAAAGACTGTTTCTATGTTTCCATATTTATATAGATGTCCCAAGCGTCGTTTGGTTTTTTTTTATTCGTTTATATAAATATAAAATATCAGGAACAGAATCATCGATTCAATATTTTCATATTTTAACCATGTTTGTGGATAGATGTGTTCATTTTTTATGTTATTGTAATGAGTTAGTTTTTTTTTTTTTTAAGTATTCAAATGTTGTGAAGGAACATCATGAAGAAAAGATCAAAAACCAAGCAACATATTGAAAAGAAAATTGAAAATGCTTTTTTAGAAAATAAAAATATATTAGTGGTTTAGCAGATAAGACAAACACTTCAAAAGACATATTATTAAAGTTAAGCTTTATGCAAATATTTTACACAAATTAATCTACTAGTGCAATTTGAAAAAATAAAAAGAAATGCTAATTGTTTCTTTTATAAAAGTACTCATATTAGTCAAAATTCATTAAAGTACAGTTTTGAGTGTCAGTTACACTTAAAAAATTAACACATTAATACTAATTAAGTTCTTGTTATTCATTTGTAAGAACTTTAGCAAATATGAAAATGAGTGCACTTTGAAACAAACAAATTTAAAGCATAAATTATTAAGTAATTTTGTTGAGAAAGAAAATACAACTTTTTAAGCAGTTTTAGAACACACTGTGAAAAAAATTTAGTGCATATTCAATTAACTAAAGATTCTACAAAATGCATGCTTTTATTAAATAATATATATTTTAATTTTTGCTTAAAGTGATATGGAAGCGCATCTGCTTAAATATAGGACAATTCTTGTTAATAACCTGGTTATATAAATTTATATTATTATAAAAAAACTGTTTTTTTTTTATATATTGAAAACAAAGCAAATATAAATTTAAAAATATTTCTCATTTTAGTTTATATTTTTAATAACTAAAAAGCTCAAAATTCTTATTTATTAGTTGAGATAATGTAAGGAAAGCATTTATTTATCTCAGTAACCATATTATTTAATAAAGACTTGGTAATTTTTTTTTATTTATATTTTTATATCCTCAAAAATTTTTGTTTTAATTATTTCAAAATTAGGTCAATTATTTAAGTAGTGTTTAATTCTACCAAAAATACAATTAATGTATAAAATAAGATAAATTCTTAAAAGTTTAAGAAGAATAAATGTCGTTGAAATCGATAATTTAGTCACAAACATGGTGGATAATAATAATATTTTATTGATTATATAGATTAGAATTTAGAATAATACACATCCTTGTAATTAATAGTTTGTTGTATCAATAAAGGTAATAAGGCTGATTGTAAATTCAGTTATGTATAATAGATTAAAATATACTGTATTAAGTTTTTACTTTAATAACAGTCTAAAAGAAATTTTGCTGATATGTTCAAAAATTTGCAAACGAGAAGACGTTAAACGGAAAGGGAAAACGATTTGTTAAAAGTTTTCAAGCGTTAAACTCGGAACTAAGAATATTTTGAGTACTTTTCTATTTTTATTTTCTTGTTTTTTTTGTTGAAGTATAAACATACGTGTTTTCAATCCAAAAGTTTTAGGCATTTTTTTATTATGAAGAATTTAACTTGTATTATATTCAAACGGAAAACTCTTATGATGTCGGCTCAAAATAAAATTGTTCTCAATTCATATCTTTTTAGATATTAGTCTTGTAAGTTTTTAAATTCATAGCAATTAAAACTAAAGTTTTATGAAAGAACCATATTTAATTTTATAGTTTTTTAGTTAATTAAATTTTTTATATTTCCATCGGTGTTTTGTTGGTGATTTGATTTTCTTAAAATTATACAATTAAACATTTCTGAGCCAAGCTACAAATATTAAAGATTTTACCTTTTTAATTACCAAATCTTTTTTAAAAGATTTGAAACCTTGTGTTTAAAGCAAGCAGTTAAAATCTATTAATCTAACAAATTCAAAACATTCAAAATTTAAGAGATTTTCGAGTAAAATTGCTTTTTTTTTTAGCTTTCATTTATAATTTAAAATTTTTTTAATGATGTAATATTGCAAGTGTTTTTATGTAAATTCCAATTATTTCTATAAAAAATACTTTGCAATTAAAATTATTTTCTATTTAATTTCAAAGAAATTATCAATTATATTCCATGAATTGTTGAAGGAATTCCATGAAACATGAATTTAGCAAATTGGATAGATAAATACGAAAAAAAAATTTGTATATAGGCAAGGGGTTAAATTGCATTGAAAATTTTACCAAATAAAATATTCCAAAAAAGAAAAAAAGAAAAAAGAAAAAGTTCAAGATAAACAAAAATCAAAGCAATCGATCTTGTTTTTCTTTTTGTTTCAATAACAAAAATTAAATAATATACCGGATGATTAGTCGAAGAGCAAATTTTAGTTTCATCATCTTTCCTATCCTGTAGAAAAACGTGGTCATCATCATGAAGTTGAATTGATTACCAAAATTATTTGAAGAAATATAAAAATAAAAAAATACATATTAAAATATATATTTTATATAATATATTTAACCTCAAAATTATATATTTTAAAAAAGAAAAATTTTTAAATAATATTAATAATATATGTAAGTGCAGGGTGTTACTACACACTAGCGAGTTTTTTATTGAACTTAAAAACAATCTGCTTCAATTATATTAACATTATTTGTTTAAAAAAAAATATTAAAAAAAAAAACATCTAAACAAGATTCCAACATTTATGCTGTACGACTTTTAAATGTACAACTGCGAACAGTAACAAAAGATATTGCTCCACAAGCAGAAACTCTTTGAAATCGCAATTATTTTATTGACAGCTTTAGTTTTGACTTATTTTTCATGTTTTTCAATAAAATAAAAACTAGAATTGATATTTTTTAAGACCAAGGATTTTAAAATACTTAAATTTAAAAAAATCATGATTTAAGATTGCAATACAATTGCCTGATGCTATAGGAAGTATATTTCATTTAGATAAAATAATGATAAAATAGTAAATTGACATAGATGCACTAGAGCATGTTGTTGTTGACATTGAATACTTTGGCTACTTTAAATAACAAAATATTCAAATCTATTGCAATATTTTGCCAGAAAAATTATGAGTTTTATATTTTAAAATTATTTTGAACGTTGTTTCATAATTCAGGAGATTTTCGTTGTTTGAAAAAAGTTGTCATAATTAACAACATTAAGGAAAATTATTCATTCCCCAATTAACATTAAAAATTAATTCCTGAGTATGAAATTATATTCCATCTTTTTCATGATCTATTTGTGGCTGATACCTTTAATACCAGACTTTAAACGGCAAAAAAGATAACTGTTAATGTTAATAAAAATAATTTCGATGGAAATATAATATCAACAATCAATCCATCAGTTTCTTGTGAGTTATTGAAGTTTGGTAATTAATTAGCATCTTTAACTTGCAACTTTGAAAAAATATTGAATGAGGTTTTGATAACTTTTTGATGTCAGCTATTTTAGTTTGAGTATCTTAAGTCCAAAACTAAATTTATTAAAAAAAAGATTGAGAATTAAATATAGGTCTGCTTGTAGAAAAGCATTAAATAAGCATTAGGATAAAACCAAAAAACAAAAAAAAAAAAAATATAAAAAAGAGAAAATAATAAATATTATAGCAAAATTTCACAACCTTAAACAACTAAATAACACTAATTACGTCTAGTATCGGAGGAGGATACTACATAAATCATTTAAATGTAATCACAGAGAATTTGGTAAATTTTTTTTAATTAAAAAACATAACCCTATTTTTATAATAATATTTAAATTTTATTGTGTTGAAGATTTAACGGCGTATATTGTTATTAAATTTTAATAAAATATTGCAAACTTACCGGTAATCCAGACTCAATTTGTCCAAATCGCGTATTGCGCCATGACTCTAAAATAAGGAGACCCGCATATATCTTCCCAACAGTTAATTTTCCTTGATTTAATTGATTACTACGAGGTACTAGCAGTTCAAGCATTTTTTTTGCTTGAAGTGGCCAAATATGTCGAATTGTTTGCCTTAGTTCCTCATCAGCTTGATCCATTTCTTCAGCTAAATTTAAGTAATATAAAATTCTAAAACTAACAATTTACATTTTACGAGAAAAATTAAAAATGTACAGCAAATAAAAGAGATTTAAAATATCTCATAATGATTATCAATTATTAATTATTTTTTTAAAAATTACATATACGAATTTTTAAAAATAATAACAAAAAAGAAGAACCAAATAAAGCTTACCAGAACGCATTTTAATACTGAGATTTTCACGTATTAAAGCGAATAATGTTGTTGTAAAATTAACTTTTCCTTCATGATCAACTGGCATATTCATTCGTATTAATTTTTTGTAGGCGAGGCGATTGGGACATTTGTTACCGAACCCCAATGGAGGATCCATATTTTTCAACATATCGTACATTTCAGTGTAATGAATTTTACCCCTAAAATTTTTCAATAATATTGAAACATTGGTCTTCTATTAACATTTTTAACAAGCAAATGAAGACACAAATAGAAAAATATTTTGTTATGATTATTTGTTTTGAAAGAAAACCAATTTTATATTTAGATAGAAGGAAAGTATTAATAATATGAAACAAATACGAACTAATAATAATCAAATTAATAGTTTAGACATATAGTATTATTTTAAAAATTTCAATTCAATGTTTAAATAAAAGTATAAAATACTACAAAAGTTTAATATTCAAATATAAATATATTAATCAATAAAAATAAATAAAAATAAATATATTTTTATATATATATTTTTTTTTGTCAATTTTTTTCAACTTGAGCATGAAACATTGATAAAATTAAAAATATATTAAATTGATAATTACGTCGCATTTGGATCATATTCAGCCCATATCCGAACAAACTCGTCCAAATGATGGGCACCAAGAATACTTGAGTCTCTTGTTAGGTAATCAAAATTATCCATGATAACGGCAACGAATAAATTTAACATTAAAAAAGAACAGAAAAATATAAATGATACGAAATATGCATATGCAAGTGTAGAACCACAAGTTTCATGTGGCCCCTTGTTAGCACGTGGATCACATGGCCTCCCTTTGAGGCACGCCAGCATAATGTTCGGCCACGCCTCGCCCGTTGCACATCTAAAATAATTATAAAAAGAAAAAACAAAAGAATTTATTTCATATTATTAAATTGAAATATGGTTTTATTTAAATATTTGGTTGCATATAATCTCGTGCACTTTTAAGTTTAAAAAGTTTCCAGTAGGAACAATTTGGACGTGGATACTTGGCTATTCTACGATGTCTTTGTCATTTGTCTATAATCTCTTCCCCAAAATACAAAGTATTAATGAGTACTAAGTTTGAAAAATATCCAGTCGAACTTAAATTATATTTTTTCTTCAAAAAGAAAAACACAAGAACTCATTCTTCCCAATTTATGAACAAAAAGTAAGTAACTATTACACACATCTAAACGACATTTACAATGGTTCTGCAGTATACTAGTTCAACCTCTTGGCTTTCGCAATTGGTACTTGGTTGGTGTACCAGGTGGATGTGGTACATTGACCATTTAATGATTTAAGAGAGTCACGAGAGTATGTACAGGTATTTTACTGTACCTTCTAATTAAATATTTATATTGAAATTTAAATCATTTTCATTATAGTTTTTTTGAAGTTTCTATATTGGATTTGTTGATGTATTGATGCTTTCTTTGAGCTAAAGGTGATCATTCATATTTGAAATTTGTGTAAATTAGAACTGTAAAAAATAAGCTACCCAAAAAATTATCATTGGATAATTTCTATGTAAAATATTTATTTATTGGAAGAACTTAGGATATCAAACGGAAATTATACCGATTAACAGTATATTTCTGATTTATAGTGAAGTTATGGAATTCAATAAAATAATACCATAAAATTATTGAACTATCATGTGAATTAATTCAAAATCTTTTCACACAGATACAATTTTAAAGACTTCCACAATTCTTAAAAAGAAAATAATATTAGTCCAATTAAAGAGAAATTTAGAAAACTTTCATTTCGCATTTGCAAGATTATATACTACCAAAATATTAAATATAATAAAAATATTTAAATATGATTACAATTAGCATTAAAATGAAATTTAAACAAATTATTTTATGAGTCTAGTAAGAACCTTTTTACTACTCGTACTTCTATAATATTTTCTAATTAAATTTAACAAACTACTAAACAACAAATACAATTGAAAATAACAATAAATTTGCAGATATTTAATTTAGCTTTAAAGTTAAGTCAAACAACATTCGAATAATCAAGGATATTTAAAAAAATATAATATCTACGATAAAAAATAAAAAACTAGAGAACAGTTTTAGGATTCAAACTTATGTATATTATAAATGTATTTGTGGTATTGTTTCAAAAGAAATACTCTTTAAATAGATAAAACAAAAATTCTATCTCATCTAATGCCTAATTAGAAAATTATATTTATATTCTCAAAACAAAAAAAAAAAAACATGATTTTTCTTGAAGGTATATTTCTAAGAGAAATGACTATTATGACTATTCTAATTAAACATTATCCTAATTTTTATTAAAAATGAAGTGAAATTATATTTAGATCCTAATTTATGACAACATGTGTTTTCCTGAAATTCGTCTTTTCATATTAATTTAAACAACAGATTTTTGCTTGGGAGATCAATGTCCGCTGATTGATTTTTATTTAATTTGATTATTTTGTGTTCAGTCCAGATATATTAATTTTGTTTGTGGTAATGTAGCTATTGTATATTTATTTCCTATCTTCGAAATATTACTAATGTCAAATAGCTATAATACTCGTTCTAGTTTGTTTTCTTGTCATCCTTCGAAATTTATTTGTTAAAGGTTTTAATAACTAAATGCTTTTAAATGCTTAATTAATATTAAATAAAATGTCTTTTTTAAACCCGAATTGATATAATAGTATTATTTTTTTCAAATAACGGTTTCACGCAAAATTTTGATATAACAGCAAATAATAATATCGATCTGACACTTTGTTCACTATCCTTCCAATTTAGAAATTGCTATGATTTTAGCTTCTATGGTATTAATTAATAAGTGTTAATTTTGTCATACTATTTAGGAATAGTGGTTTTGAAATTTTTGTGATAGTTAAATGAACACTAAGATTAAGTAAAGATTTGTGTTTTTTCTTTATACAGCTTTAATTAGGAAAATTCTCACCCCGATTTGTTAGAAATAATCAATACTTCTGTTTATCTTTTGAAATTATAAAACCATCCACGGTTTTGTTCTAGTTTTATTCAAAATTATTTTCCCACATTTTGAATTGTGTTTTATCAGAATAATAGTTCACTATTTCAATATATAGTTTATGCTTTTTTAGTCAAACAAGGCCAGAAAAATATGAAACAGAATTTAATAAACCATAAACTGACGAAATTGTCAGTTGTTATATTAAGTACCGAATTCAACTAGTAGAACATTATTTTTCATTGCGATGTACAATACGCTGCCAAAACGCACCAGTCTGGTTATATCTAGCATTATTCAATTGTATTCTGGCAAACGTAAAATAAACAAACTTATGGATAGAGCAAAACTTGATTAAAGATGTCATTAGATGGAGTTATTAATTTACTACCCTTGACAGTTTGTTGTAATAAAAAGTTAAAAGCAACCTTCATTATAATAAAAAGAAACGAAGGTAATAATTAAGTGTAAGTTCTATTTTTATTTAGGTATGAGAAGGAATGTTATTAATTAAATATAAGAAATATAAATTAAATAATCCCATGAAAAATTATTAAAATTGTTGATTTCTATTTTTAAAAGACATTTTTTCACTTCATTTTTAACTACATGGAATATTTTCTTTAGAAATTAAATCCAATTAAACTAAATTTTAATCACTAATCTGTGTTATTTTCCATATCCTAATTAACGTGTTAATGTTTAAAAATACATTTAACTTATTTATTTGTTTAAAATATTTTAAAAATTTTTGTTAATTTATTTAAATATTTTTTTCATATTTGCTTATACCTACCTGAAAAGTAACATTAATCCTTGTACAAAGGATCGAAAGTTGTTATGTCTCGTTATGGAATTTTCCGGTGTTAGTGCAATATTTCCGAATACCTATGTTTTGGTATTACAATCAACCAAAAGGGTTAACATAGAAGTCAAATATAATTTTAGAAAAACTACTAAGATATTTATTCGAAATAAAAGAGTTAAAAAAATATGTATTAGTTAAATGATGTGGTTGTGTTTTTTCAGCAAAATAATATAATTATTTGTTTTTAATGGGAAAAAAAACAATAACAAAATTTACAAATATTTAAAGCATCTAGTAAAAGGGTCATAATTCTCGTATTTTTTTTTTGGCGCACTCTTTGTACACTGCTTCTTTCTTAGATAAAATTTAGCATAATTTATATGATGTTGCTTCAATTAAAAGAACTCAAATAATATGTTTTTTTTTTAGAAATATTTTGTTAGAAAAAAAATAAGAGATAATTTTTAGGGCAACAATTAGAAATTTTTCTCTTTTGTGATGTTATTCAATCATAGACTATGACAATTATGGACTTTTTAAAGGCATAAACTATTTAAGAACATATTTAAAAATTAAGATAATTTCGTATTGCAATCGTTAAGAATTTATTATCTTAAACTATCAAATAACTATTGGCATTTATAAAGTTGTATAGTTTAATTAATTTAATCAAAGAAATATTGATTTGCATTATTGAATTGTATCAAAAACCAAATGGCAACTAGACTTGCTAAATAAAGATTCCAATATTCCACTAATAACAATGAACTTTGTATTAAGTCCATAGATTAAATGACCAAATTCAATAATTTGAAATCTGAAATGCTTCATCTCTTTTTATATTCTGTCAAACTCTGCACTTAATGCATTTAAAGATGAAAAAATCACCAAAATGATAAGTTTTGTTTACATTATCTGTATTGACATTATCTTAAAAAATGTTCTGCAAAATTTCAAAAAGTTTTTAGATATCGAATTTTCAATACTAAATATATAAATTCAAAAATGATTGTATGGAAGTTCAAGCATTCCATTGTATTACTTTAAGTATATTTACCTAAGATCATGATATTTTTAATAAACAAAACAAATAATTTGTACTTGTACTTGTATAAAAGAATTCCAAAATCAACCCAGAAATCTAATTTTATAAATAAAAATTAATTATTGAAACAGTGATGGCGCCTTATATAAATTTAGCTTTTCAAGAATAATTTTTATGCAAATATGAGATCAAAATTTTGTTTTGAAAAGTGTTTACTTTTTTCAATAGTGCTCAGCATTAATCAACTTAAAGTAAAAGTTCAAAACTACATTTTTTTCAAAATCAATTTCAATTCTACATTCCAAATCTACGCTACTGCCTTCTTTAAAAGCGATTCATTACAATTACGGACATAATTCAGCATTCAATGGGTAATAATTATTTTTTTTTGTCTCTTATACTCTTAATTTATTTTTCCTTATATTTTAGTAATAGATGAACTTTTTGTTTTTTATCTTAAATTAATATTATTCTTTTGAATATAAATTATTAATTGACATTTTCTTTATTTTTGTATATTTTATATTGGAACTTTGAGGATTTTTAATGAGAGAAATAATTATATGTTTGGTGTTTTCATTTAAAAAAAAAAAATAATAATATAAGTTAAATAATAAAGTAATATAATTTTAAATTAAAGACTAAGCCTAAGTCTCAAATCAAAACTTGTTGTAGAAATGATGAGTAAAAACTGACAAAAGACTAAAACGCTCATAATGTAATTCATATTTAACATTTTTATCTTTTGAAATTCATGCTTGATTATAACACAGAGTTCGATACAGAGCCTCAGCTTGTGACTAAAACTAATTTTATTAACCCTTTAACATGCTAGAGTTATTAACTGTATTAGCTTGGTTGAGAAATGGTGATATTTAAGAAGAAATCCAGCCGATTATCACATAGCATAAGTTGACTAATAAGGCTAGAAGCATATTTGTGATGTAAAACATCGTATTAAGCCAGAAAAAAAGTAGTGAATGTAATGATTGCACCTGTTCAGTTAATAACCTTCAGAATATATAATATAGTTTCGGTGAAATTAGCCCTCCAGTTGAAATTTGTAGAGTTACCAAATTAATCCATTTACAAAATCTGAGGAAATAGAGAAAATTTATTTCCAAAAACTTTAAAGCTAAAGCTGGTTTTTAGTTGATTTCTAAAGAAATATTAGTTTAACTTCGTAATGTACGACAAAAAACAGTGGCTTAAATTGATCTGCAAATCATGATCTTTGAAAGATTAATAAAAGTTTGAGTATAAATCCTGTCCAGTATTTAACATATGTAAATCCTTTGAAATCATAGATCTATTATCTATTTTGGCAGACACGTATAGGGCGGAAACTGATTTCTTAGATAAAATGTTAAAATCACAATATCTTTTTACCTTTCTTGCGTAGTATTTTAGCCATTTCACTTCAAAAAGAAAAATATTGATGGTGTAAATAATATCTAATATTATAATAACGTAATCTTTTGTAGTCTCAATATTATATTCTTTGATTAATCTGTAATTTGAAAGTAATGTGAAACAGAAGAAATTTTTTTGGCATATATTAAATTCAGTAATAATAAATTAGAAGAAAATCTATAGATTTGTTTTTTACAAAAATATTTGAATAATTAAATTTAGTTGAATCATAGCAAAACATTAAATTTTATTCCATTTTTAGCACAAAGAAGTTTTTCAGTGCAATTTCTTTAAAAGGAGGAAAAATACAAAATTATGTGAAGCAATGATGTTTAAATATTTATACAAAAAATATTGTGTAAATAAAAATATTGTAAATTATGAATGTTACCTTGAATATTTCAGTTAATTATTAAAAAATTGTATAATTTCTTACTTCCAATATAAAGTAGCATTTTTATATAAATATATGTATTTTTTGTATTTTTAACTAATATCAATTGGACCAATGTTTATGTGCGATCAATTTATAAACCTACGATTGAACATATATCACAAAAATTTCGATTAATGCAATATTTACAGGTGTTTAGTCTAGCTGTATACATACATATATATATATATATATATATATATATATAAATATATGTATACCTTTGATTCATAAATATTTTAGATACCAAACAACAAAATTAAATTTAATCAATCAACTCAACTCATATATATGCAGTAAATTACATGACTCAAAATTTAATTTAAATTTTTATTAATTTAAAGGATAGACCTTTACCGAAACAGCAGCAGCAATCCTCCAAAGAATGTTTGAAAATTATTATGCCGGTTCAGCTGAGTATCCGGATCATACTTTATATTTCCAAAAACCTTAATTTTTCATATATTTATGTATTGAAAGAAAAGTATTGTTTATTATATTTATTTAAAGTGTTGAATATTGGTAGTTTTTTTTTCAGGTATTTGGTTACTTTTTTTACTTTTAATTTTAATCTAATTTCGTTTGTTGTTTTTTTTTTGATTTTTAAATAAATATTTTTTTACGAATTTAGTAAAAAAAATAGTTCCTTAATAATATAAAAATTAATATATTAAAGTTCAAGATGCTTTATTTGATTTTTAAAATAATATTTGACCCTTTTATGTTTTATATGGCCGATCATAAATTGTTTAATTAAGCTCATATTATATTTTATCACAACCAGTTTTATTTACTATAATGGTGTTACTATTTAAAATTTCCAAATAATATTATAATTATTTTATGAAAAATATTAAAAAAAAAAAAAACAAAAAAAAAAACAACATGCTTAAATCAACATACCTGCATTCCAATAATGGCATAAATGAAAAATAGCATTGCTATTAGTAAGCATACATAGGGTAATGCTTTAAATGATTGCACAAATGTCCATAGTAATATTCTAATTGTATATCCTTGGCGAAGTAACTTTATTAGACGAGCTGCACGAAAGAGTCGAAGGAAGCCAACATTGATTGTATTCGACTGAAAATGAAACAAAACTAGCTTTAAAATAAATTCATGACAAAAGTGAAGGAAAAAAAATGAAACATAAATATACAAATATATTTGCATGTCTTATTACAATACGGTAACAAAAATATACGAAATGTATTTATTAAAAATTGTTATTATTTAAATAGGTTTCAGAAAATTTGAATAGTTTTAAGCAAATTTAGAAATGGGAGGTGATTATTTAAATTTTAAAATATATTTCAATATTAAATAATTCTACATTGAAATCTTCATCAGATTAAATTATTTTTTATTAAGTAATACTTTTTACTATCAATAAAAAAAATGTTAAAAAAGTATAACTGGATGCAGTATTAGTTGTATTTTTATTTTCTTTAAATATTTTCTTAGACTCAAACTTAAATTGAATAAGTTAATTTTTATATAAAATTTTCATTGCTTAAATCTATTTACAAATTACTCCCTTCTATTGTAGGAATGTTCAGAAAGAAAATTTATTTGTGCATGCAAAAAGCAAAGCTTCAAAAATAATTCTTACTGATTTGAATACAATATAAAATATTTATATATATATATATATATAAATATATATTTATTCATTTATTTATAATTATTTATATGTGATATAAATATATATTTATTTAAATTTCTTTAAAACATAACACCTCCCATTTGTTCTACTGCTATTATTTATAATATGATAAAATACTTATTATAATTTTTAGCTTAATAAATATGGGAGTAATATAGAAAAAGTTAATATTTCTTAATATTTAAACACTACAATGCTGTTTTTAAGTAAAGAGATATTATGCAATCAACTTCTAAATATAAGTTTTCCAACGCTGTTGTGAACCAAAAAAAAACGTTTTTTATGTATTTATATTTTGTCTAAAAATTAACCAATCTTGGTTAACAGGAAGATAATAAAAGCGATAGTATCAAGCATCTGCTGAAAAGTATTTGATATTATAAGATAGGAAGCTGGAGCAAAAGTATTAAAAATCATATCAATTTTATTTATTAATAATAATAAATATATATAGGTGTATATAATATAGTATATATATATTTTTGTAAAGGGATTGTTTAGAATAAAAAACAAAAAACAATAAAATCAAACCAATCAAATATTTATGAAGCGTTGACAAAAATTTCTTTTTTACAGTGTTATTACTTACATCTTGCTGCATATCAATTTTTGAATTGATGATTATTTTTTTTGTACATATTGATGAAGTATTATTTTTTGAATTTTAGTATTGTTGATCACACATCACAATTCAATCAGATAAATCGTCAAGACGTCGCGGAAAAGAAAAATATTATTTCTTATTAAGTTTTAAGTGGATAATAAATAATTGGTTCATTATTTACATTGAATCTATGCAACAAACGAACACCTTTGGCTATAGTTACTTGAAAAAAATAAAACAAAAAACAATAAACTAACTAAAAAACTCATTTAAAATAAACTATTAGCATATATTTATAATATCTTTAAATTTCTATGGGGTTTTTAATAATTCTATATTTTTCTTAAAAAATATATTCGTAATTTCCAATTATTATAATACATTATCTACATAGTAAATCATGTAATTTTACATATGATTTTTTTTTGTTTTGAGTAATTTAGTGATATGAATCCAAAATATGATTAAAACAGCTGCAACATTTTTAAAGCAAATTAACTAGTACCTACAAAAATAGAAATTTTTTACAGCTAATTTACTACCCAAAAATGAGAATTTTTAATTTTTTGATTTTATAATGTTTTGGCAAAATATTCCAGAGACTTTAGGATACTTTATATCAATATTTTTTCTGAGAATTCAAGAATTTTCAACATAGAAAATAAACGCTGCATAAGGGATTATACCCTTGTTTATTTTGTTGAAAAATTGACTACTGAAAATTTACGGAAAATCAATTAATTCTAAAGTTTTACTATGCAAGCACAATTGTCATATTCATTACTAAAAAAAAAAGTTAAATAGCAGAAATATTTCTTATATCCTATGAAAAGTTGTTAACAAAATTAATAAATTTAAGTTAATTCCACCTTACTGAAAGTTCGTAAAATGAAAAATGCAAGGAATTGTTTTTGTCAACTCAATGTAAATCAAGGTACTAAATATTGAGAGTTCGCATTGATCCTTAATGTAGGGCATATCAAAACCAAAATAATTAATTGTTCACTTAACATAGATAATGATTAAAGACATTTTTTTTAAATTTGCAGAGTTAGTTATTAATTTATATTAAAAGGTTTTTTTCTAGTATTTATGTACCTTTTAATATATAAGTTGTTATAGACCTAAGTTCAATCAATAAATATGTTTCTCAAATTCAAATTCAAAAAATGATTAAAGACATTTGATGTAATAACTCAAAAAAGAAAAGCTACAAATATAGCTATTACTTCAAATGAAAGCTCTATTGATTCAGATCAAGAAAATTCAAGTTAAAAAAATATAAGAAGGATATTAATTTAAGGAAAACTAAGATTTAAAAAACCAATAAAAAGATTAAGTGGAACATTAGCAGATACAATTTAATTTTTTGCAGCCAAACCAAAATAATTAATTAAAATCTGATAGAAATATTTTTCGAGTACATTGCAGATAAACTAATTGAATCGTGTTTATTTATGAATCATTTTCAATTGGATTTAATTATTTATTTTTTAAATTATTTTTTAATTGTTTCCCTTCACTTTATGCATTATTATTTAAGAAAATAATTTTGAATTCGGATAAAAATAAATTTTATCGAAAAAAATAAGTTGTAGAAGGCATTCTTGAATTTCAGGTATACATCATTTTGTTTTTATAAAGATTCCATAGACTTATAATGTGCTTTGCTATATCAAATAATTTTATATTGTTTTAAAATAATTTTTATAAACGCTAAAAAATACCTTTAATACAGCAGTGGAAACTCTTTGGTTACATTTAAAATATACCTACTTAAAATATATTATTATCCAATAAAAACAAAAAAAAATAAAAAGAAAGATAGACATATTTTGAAGTTTTGATTTGAAGGACTAGTGGACACAATTTAAAATATTTCAGTTGATCAAAATTAAGCATACCATTTTAAGGGCAAATAAATTACTATACAGTTTAAAGATGACATCAATAAAACATTCTTTTTCTAAGAAAATTTCTAGTCTAATTATGAAAAAGAAAATGGCTTTATCTAGCTGAGATCATTCCACGTTTTCTACAACTTTCAGAAAATGGAAGAAACTTTTCATGTAAAACAGAAAAAGTACGATTTGAAATTTAATCACTCGTATCAACATATTTAAAGTGTACATCAATTGGCCAATAAAATAATTACAAAACAGTTTTTTTATTACACTACTCTGTCTCTTAACTTATCTAGGTTTCCTCAATAGATTAGTGAAAAATTGTTTAGATCATTTGTAGCTTAAACAAATAGCGGGCTATTTTTTCTATAAAAAAAAACAAACAAAAAGGTTTTGTGTCACATTATATTGAGTCCTCATTAATTTGTTTTTAAATCTCAATAGTTTGTCGCAAAGTTGATTATAGTTCGTTTTCAAAACTCTACTAGCATAAATTCATAACTGCAAAGAAGGACTTTGCAGTTTTGGTATAAGAAGCTTATATTAACAAAATTTAGAGAAAGCAAATTATTTCAAAGTACTTCAAAAATCAATTGTAATTCTATCATGAATATAAACCAAATAAATATAAGTAAATAAAAGTTTATAATAAAATAAAGAAGAACATTAAAGACAAAGTAAGGAATTATAGAAAATCTATTGGTGAAGTTAATGTTTCATTTCATCATATTTCAACATTTTAGGCTTTTGATCCTTTTATTAGTTGCTGCAAACAAGTATAATTAATTCCTTCCTTGTACAGTTGGGATAATTCTGCTAATACTAACATATAGTTAATGTTCAAAGGTAGAATAACTTTTGTGTATTTATCTTATAAAAATATCGAGAAAGCAAGCAAGCCTTCTGCGTAAAGAAAGCCAACTGCAATATAGAAATGAACATAATATTAAGGCTAATATCCTAATAAGATTATAATTACTACATATTTTAGATATAAAATTAAGAACTTTGTATCTGTTCGCATTCAACTTAATCACAGAAAAAAATATACAGTAGAATAAAAGCATCCTGCATCCATACGATCAGATATTAATGAGCAATAAAAAAACAAAAAGTAAAACAGATTTACTTTTAAAAGAAATTATATACTTTAACACGTTGAGAACGGGCCATTTCTTCATCCCACGGTTCTGAAAATTATACTTTGCTCTGTCTAGCGGCGCCTTGCACTAAATGTTTGTTTAGCAAGAAATTAAAAGTTGATTTTCATAAAAAAATTATTTTTAACCACGTAACGTTTTTTTCAAAACTATAGCCGATGTGTACCACTGGTAGCCTCAACTTGTTAAACATATTTAAATCGTCAATATTCTAGGCTAAAATATGAGCTTATACAGGAATTCGATTTTATATTGCCAATATGGTACAGTGAAAATTAAAGATTATCAAATTATTGATTAGAAAGACCCTTTTAAGGTTACTGGGCCAACAATTTTTTCTTTGATTTATGTACCCAGATTTTCAACTAGCACCTGAATAAAAAACTTTTAATGTCATAATCAAACAAAATATTAAAAACTGTTGATCAAATTATTTTATGTTGTTAGATACAATACTTCGAGTATATTTAAAAATAATTTTTTACGAAATTTTAAACATCAAAAGTTTTAATAACTTTTTAACCACCAAATTTTAAAATTGCTAAAACTTTTATGCTACCTTTGAATATATGTACATAAGAAAGATCAAGTATTTTGTGAGATATATTACAGTGCTGCAAAATTGATATTAATGCTTTGTTTTTTTTTTTTTTTTCTCATTTCATGAAATCTAAAATAAGCAAAGCTGGATTGATATTTGATAAAATAAGCTTTACTTTAGAGCTCCTGCAAAAAATCAATTAGTACTACCGGATAAATATTATAGACCTTCATCTTTTATATCACAGGATGCAGATTGTGGCCATTGTGGAATTCTATTAAAGCTTTTTATTATTTTATAATTTTCTTAAAACTAGGATTCTAACTAATTGGTAGCTACTTTTGATAGTTACAAAATATTTTTCTATATTAGCTAATATGAAATAAAAACAAAAAGAATAGTTAAAATGTTGCTATAAAAGAATCTTCTGTAAGGAAAGTTACTTCAGATTATTTAAACATAATTATTATTATTATTATTTTAAATTGAAAGTCAAGCATTTCGTACTTATTTGTATTTAAAACTTATTTTCATTTGAAAAATATCATTTGAACAATATTTGGTGAAAACTACTTACATTCTGAGCTTGGCAGTGTTTTTTGTTTTTTTTTTTTTTGCATTTTTAGAATTCAAAATGAAATGTTATTGTCGTGTTTATGATTGAAGTGTTGCGTGATGTTTGAAGTCGAATTAAATTTTGAATAAATGAAAATAAAATTTAATATTAGTATTCTTTGGAAATCAAAACAAAATTCTTTTTATAAATAATAAATTATTTTGGATGTCTTTTAATGTTTTTAATTTTAAATAAAAATTATATATTTATTAAAATTAATATACTGAAAAATGTTGTTTTTGTTTTTCTAAAATCTACTTACGTTCTGATGATGATTTGTATTCAATATGTTTTTGTTTCATAATTTTGAGTGTAATAAAATTTGTTAATGTTGTATGTGCCAAATGAATCGTGCCGAATTAAAATTTAATGAAATGAGAAGGAAATAATATATTAGTATTTTTTTATATTTATTTAATGAGAACAACATAAAGATTTAAAAATGCAACAAAAATTAAATTTATACTATCTCAATAAAATTTTCTAAATATTTTTTGTTTATTTTGACTTTAAATGTTTCCTATCCATAACGCATTATAAATATAGTAGAAGTAAGTTTCAGCTTAATAGCTGCTCCACTAATGTGGAGTTAATTTTGTTTTGCTAATAATTAATTTACTTTGATATATTAAGCTTACATTTTTGGTTTTTTAAGTTATAAATATTTGTAAAAGTTTCGAAAATTATGCCAAAACTACTATAAGCTTCTTCGAGAATATCACAATATTTTTAAGTTTATTTTAATATATATATATATAACAATAAATGTAATTATGCACAAATATGTAGGCCTTCAACCATAATAACATTACGAAATCAAACATATAGGATTGTACAAAAAGTACTAAAAATGAGTAATAAAAGAAGAGCCTTGATTTATGCCCTGTTAATATTGTCCTCAAACAAACTAACATTTATTGATAGGTGGATAGATTACTAGCTTAATTTGTATTTATAGAATATAATATAAGGAATATAGAAAAAGTTTTTTCAGAGAAAATATATATTCAGAAAATATTCTTCCGAAATGTTATAGAAATATATAACTATTAAAATATATAGAATAATTTACGTCTAAGCTTAGTAAAAACTTATACAGCATAATTTCACTTTGGATACAAATTTTACGTTGAATACTTGAGAAATCTTAAATCAGGTACCTAAAGAAGATTCTCTTTTTGCCAAAAACAAAATGGAATTATTTTCTAATTTTATTATTTGAATTTATTCTGATGCTGACTACCCGAGTTGAAATATTTAGTGATGATTTCAAACTGAATGTACTGAAAAATTTGTAACTTTAATACTGGTTAGATACTGATAATTTTGAATCGTGACTTATCTAAGCCTTTCTGTATCAATTCAGTACGAACTTTTAACATACGATTTGAGTATAAAGTAAGAGAATCTATAGTATGAAATTATCATCAAATATTTTAACTCGGGCATACCTAATTCAGTACATTTAGTATAAAATCATCATCCTCTCCCTCCCCCTCAACTAATAAAGTTTTAGTTTTATCAAAGAAAAATACGTAAAATGTCTCAAAAACCTCCAAAATAATATCCTCCTCCATTGCAAACAGCTATCTACGCTACGGATATATTCAAATAAACAGAAACATTACGCTTATCAACGAATGAGATAATTTAGTAGCTATAATGAAAATATTTATGAATATATGCAAAAAAAAAAAATATTATCTTATCTGTCAAAATTTGAGACCAGTTTTAGATGCCTTAAAACCATACAGATATCTGAGTGATTATGAACATAAAAGGACTTTTGAATCAAAAACACGTTGTAAAAATGAGATTTTACTTTTTTTCTTGAATGTAAGCAGTATCCTTATGCATTCCAAAAAAATTACATTGAATGCCAATTATCTTTACCCTTTGTTACAAATGGAAATGTTTGATAGATAAATATTTTTAAGCTACAAAAACTACACTAAAATTAGCTAATTGTAAGTAAAATTCTCTACAGCTGGTTTCATTTATAAATATAAAGGATTTTTAAATTTCTATAAATCCACTACGTGAAATATATTTAACTAGTTATATATTATATATACATATACTGTAATAATTGTGTAATATTTTTTTAACTTTAAAGCATTTACGATATATTAATGACAATAAAAACTAATTTTTTAAAAGTAATTTTTCATGAAATTAATATTTTAATTTTCAAATCCTAAATTATGTTAAGATGTATAGTTGTTTAATGATGATTTACTTACGTCCTGTTTTTATAAATTTATTGATTTTGTTTGTTGTCAATGTTAAGAATGTGTGAATTTGTTAAATGTTGTAATCATATGTTTTGTTTACATTATTCCGAATGTAAATAGAAATGCGACAAATTGAAAAAAAAGGTAAAATGTTAGTATGTTATTCATATCGATATATTTCTTTGACTTGCAAATTAATGAAAAATGTGCTTTCCCGGTTTTATTTTTTATATGTATATGTATAATTTTTGTAATATAATTCAAAAAATTTCTATTTACCCCAAATTCCATCCATAATGCATCCACAATACTTCCAACAACAGTTATTAGGTCAAAAATATTCCATGGATCTTTAAAAAAATTCTGAAATTATTGAATTTTTTGTTATTTAATTAATTTTAATACATTTAGAAACTTAATTTAAAATAAACTCTCGCATGACTTTTAAAATATTTAATTTATAAGTTAATTTTATTAAGTAGAAATATTTATATTAAAAACATTTGGTTTTTTTTCATATTTATAAATATAGTAATAAAAAATTTTAATTTTTCTAAACCAAATTGAATCGTTTACCTTCATTCATCTTTTCAGTTTTAGTAAGTCCAAACATTGTTTAATTACGATATGTTTTATATTATTTGGTACAGTCTTTCTACGTAAACATAAAAAGTATCATCATTTCGCCTTTTGAAAGCAAATTGATATTTTTATTGAACTAAGAAAAGAATTAAGCAAGTTTTCAAGAAATAAATTGTTTTAGTGTTATACATAAGTTAAAAAATTCTCATATAATTAAAAAATTTCAATAACAACGTTTTTGTAGGAGCAGAGCTACTTTAGTATCAATACCTAATATACCTAATATATATATTTAGAAGCTTACAGAAATGTATACTAAGTAGCTTGAAATTATTTCAGACAATTTGTTAATTTAGTTTGTTTTAAAAACGATAAACATGCGAATAAAATGTGGAGCGCATGATAGTTATTTACTAAAATTATGTCATAATAATTTTCATTTAGACCTACATTACAAGATAACCTCTGGGGCCTCTTCTTGTTCATAATTTTGTAGGAAATTTCAGTTAAAATACAATCTTCAGTACACTAAGAGTAGATCTGTAGATTTTTTATCAATTAAACCATTGAAATTACATCCTTTTCATTAAAATTACTATCTGTTGGATTCCCCAGTAGAATATTGTAATTATTTTAGGATGATGCTAAAAATTCCTTAAATTTTGCATGCCTGGAACAATGTATTACGATTTTTTGTGTTAAAGTGTTACATCCCAATGGTACCATCAAGAATAGTAAAACTTTAATTTTTGTTGTTTTCCAAATTTTAATCACTTGATGGTAAGTACAGATGTAGTTCAGTGGAAAATGTAAAAACTTTCAAAAATTTCTAATATCATCTATGGCTTCGCATTGTGTTCGTACGTTACAGGTAGAGAGAGTATATTTTCAAAACATCCTGGCTTTTTACAACTGTAATTAACTCAGATTTTTTTAAAGTTAAAGCTGCAATTGTTAGTTTTATCCTAGAAATAATTACGCAGGTGTATTTCCCACTTTTTAACTTTAAGGTTTTATTTAGTCTGATTTAAAAAATAGAATCCTGTTTTGTCTGCAGTAACAATATCATCCAGTTCATAAATGTCATATATGTATTTTTCTATCGGTTTTACTGCCAGCAATACTATGACGAGCTTAAAGACATTGAACCTAACTTGAAAAACGAAAAAAAATCTTGAACACTCAAACGCTTAGCAAAGTCGTTAATAAATAATTTGTACAAGAACTGATTCACTAAGGCACATTATTTGTTCTTTGATGTCCTTGGTTGTTTTTGCTAGTTTGAGTTTTAAAATATATATGTATATATATATATATATATATATTTAAATCAATTTCAATGAAAATTCTTCGATATATTATATTAAAAAGATGTAGTTGTTGTTAACGATATTATGTTGTATGCAAAAACGTTCTGAGAGATATATTCTATGTTTGAATAATTAAAAAGCAGCCGGGACTTTTAATTTTGGTCGTTACATCCAATATATCGTCTCAATCCTACTAAAATTTAAAATATTTACTAATATTTAAAAAAGCTGCATCTAAATATTGACATTGATAAATGTGTAAGAAACTTGATCATTAATACCAATAAACTACAGAAATAAAGGTATAGTTGAAAAAACCGGTCTAAATTTACATTCATAGAAGGTGAAAGTAGTTAAAATGGCCAATAGGGTTGAGTTGAGCAGTTTTTGAAATCCATGCATAAATATTTACTTTTGACTACTTGGAGAACTACGCATCATCAGAGGTAAATTATACATAGTTATGAGAGAAATTGAGTGAAAAAAATAAATTAAAAACTCAATGTGATCATTTTAAAATTTATACCTTATATTTACAAGTATAATTTTGGCTAATATAATTAATAGGGCATTTTGAGTAAATAGAATTGCTTACATCTAGTTTAAGTCTTTTTAATAATAATACTAGTAAAATTTTGTAGTAGAACATTAAAACTTGAATTATCAACAAGAAACATAACTAAAGAGGTATGCAAAATGTTAAAACTTTTGAAGTCAGTTGAACATTTTTGCTTGAGTTTTACTTTTGTGAGGGCTTGCACACATATAAAAACAGAGACAAATATTTTTCTAAAAATTTTGTATTATAACTTACATGAAGCGCAATTTATGGTTTTGAAATTCTCTGTTAGTAAAAATAAAATGTTACCTAAACATTGCTTTCAAATGTATGTATAAAAATTTTCTGTTCAACATCAAACTTTTTTAAATTTATAGAAAGGAAATATTTATTTACCATTTGGGCAAAAAAAGAAAAAAAAAAGACGTGAAACAAACAAACGCTATGAAAAGAATAACATTAGTAACATGATTAGATTGGAACACTTAAGTCAATAACATCTCGTTATGATGAAAACCATAAAAAATGGTTCTTAATATCAAAACGTAAATTTAGGGTTTATATTACAATTAATAATCAATTCTTTAATAAAATTTTTTAAAACCGAAATTTTTTCGAAAAACTAACACAATTACTATAAAACCAATACTAATGGTAATTATTACTCACATAAAATTTTTTTTGCTGCCGATATTTTTCATACAATACAAAAAACCCTGAAGCATTTACATCTGTCATGAAAAATTTTGCTACTTCGATAAAATATTTAAAAAATCTACAATTTCTCAAGTATCCAATTATTTTTAATTTAGTTACACAACAGCTCACCAGCTAAAAGGTAATTCTTTGTGGAAATCAAAGGTTGTTAAGTATATTTTGAATTGATTTTAAGCATAACATGTTTCAGTACTTTCACATATTCTACCAAACAAATATTTTTCTTTTATATAATGAGATTTAATTACTTAACTTGCTCTGTTTTCTTGTTCTATTTATATTTTACACTTTTTTAAAGATAATTATAAAAAAAGGTTTTCCTAAATAATTGTTACCATACTGAAGGTTACAAACCTTACATCCAAACGCAATTAGCTTAGTCACAGTTTCCAGCAAAAAGAACATGGTAAATACCAAATTCATGTAAGTCAAGATGTCGATATGCAATGGTGGTGCATCATGAAACTAAAAATATAACAGGGGAATCTCATTTCTGACTTAAAATGATGTAAATATAAGCTTTGAAAGACATTAAATAAAAAAAGAACGAAAATGAAGGAACTAAAAAATAATAAAATAAAAAAAAAAAATGCTTTTTCCATGCTTTTTATTATTGTTTTTACAAATACAATTTAAATACACGAAGGATTTATGTACCGGCATGCTATGTTTACAACGATGAGTGCTTTTTGTGCTACATGCAATATTATTATCATTTTATTTTTTTCTGTCTTTCATAAAAGTTAAATATTATAAGTTGTTTAATAACGTTAAATATCTTCAAGAGAATTTATAAAGAGGAGATCTAAGATTACAAAAAAAATACAAAATTGGTATTTACATAAATAAAAAATTTTTGACATAGCAGAACTTATTATGAAAATAAACTTACCCTTATATATTTTTATAATTTTGTAATTTTATTCTTGTTAGGTAAAACCCGTTTAAGATGACTAAATAAAAATTTTATCAGAATTGAATCATTTTTTTTACGATAAGTTTTTTTCTTTTTTAATCAAGAACTCCCATTAATCTAGAAATGCGTTAAAAATTTTTTAGTATGACATTTTTAAAGTATATTTCATACATTTGGAAAAGATCTAGAGTTTTCTAATTAATTCAGTATTTTATTACTAATGCAATTTATTTACTGCATTAGAATCAACAAAGAATATTTACCGATGGGTTCGGTTCAGCTATAAGAAATGCAACACATGTAATGAAATTAGCACACATGAGCTTTTTTAATACGGAAAGAATCTAAAACTTAAGGCAAGCGAATTAAATAAGTTTATTTAATTGTTTTTCCTTGAATCTTGTATCAAATAGTATCAAATTTCAAAGTTGCTACATAAAAATTTCAAGTTAAACATAATTTAATTAAACTTAAATGGTTTGAAATATTTCAATGTAAATGATATTATGTACAGCTATAAAAATTTATATTTATATTTTGTTAGTGTTTTAAGTAAGGTTTTAGTATTATTTATTAAATGTAGCTTGGTATTTTATAAAGCCTAAAGAATTGTGCATTTAAATTTTCAATTCAATTCTATGCTAATTGAATTTATATTAGAAAAGAAACTGGAATGAATTCATAAATTTATGAACTTACGCTAACATGAAAATTCATAATTTTACTCAACTAATTTCCCAGAAAAGTATGATTTGTACAGAATTGTATCCGAAAATAGACAAAAAACTAAGTGATATCACTATTTGCATAAAAGTGTAAAGAAAATTTAGAATAATTTCGATATTTTAAAAACGAATATTGATTTTAAGTAGTAAAAAATATTTAAATTTGATATAAATAACTTCTAATATGAGCAATAAACTTTAAAATCGAAATAATTAATTTAGAACTGCTTTTTTTCAGTTTTCGACAGTTACACTAATGAAAAAGTAACAATGCTGTTCCACTCGCAAATATATTTGATCAATATCCTTTTATTTCGATGTCATATGACTAATTTATTTTGGTGTAGATTAAAAAAAACTATTCTTGGATTATATTCTTTCATTAAAAAATATTTTACTTATCACCCAAAGCTGAAAAATTGATCTAAAAGCATTTGTAATCTTGTAAATTTTCTGTTAATCTATTTTTTTTATAGAATTCCCTAATAATCTCAAATCCATTAATCGAATTATTCAGAATAGAACTTAAGATTAGATCATATTATAATTTTTATAAAAAAATTTTTATTTTTAAAGTACACATTGTAGCTTTGTAATATGCGAGAGTTGATCTAAGTTTCAGCTACTAAAGAGTTTAAAAGACCCACCTTTACACCAAATCCAATTATCTTCAGAACTGTTTCAACACTGAACATTCCAGTAAATCCCATGTTGAGATACATCAATGACTTCTCGTAAATCTTGCTTTGCTGATGATACTGTTAAAATCAATAATTTAATTTATCTATATTGCGTTATAAAATTTCCATTAACACAAAACTTGCTATAAAAATTTAATAATCAAAATGCGAAAACTGAATTTAAAAAGAAAATAAAAAATTGTATATTGCTTATTAATTTCTCATAATTGAATTTTTGATTGTGTAAAAATATTATTTGATTTTTTTAGTAATTATTTGCCATAAAATCCTTGAAGATAACTTTGATCTAATCGTTGCTGAAAAAATCAGTTCCCTAAAAGTTAATAAAATAATGAAAGCCTTGAATACATGCATCAAAGATACCAATTTCATATATTCAGCATATTTTCGAATATCCGAATTGTTTTATATTTTTATTAGGAAAAAAAATGGGATTATAAACATGCAAGAATAAAAAATATTAGCTACACTGTTCAGGATGTTTTTCAAATTTGAAATTCCAATGAAATTATATTGGAGATTTCTATAGTATATGAAAAACATTTCTTTTACACAATTATTTGAATTATTCCCAATTCATTATTTTCAATTCAATATTGTTACCAGTGGCGGATTAAGGCATAGGCCCTGTAGGCCCGGGCCTAGGGCGGCAAAATTTGGGGGGTGCCAAAAAATCCAAGTATTCTAAACGAAAATTTATTTTATAACTAATGTAGTGGACTATTTTCTTAAAAATCTTTTGGGATTTTTAATAAAATATGATTCATTGTATAATTGTATTGAATTATAGTCTTTCTAGCGTTTTTTAATTAACGCTAATATGTTGGAAGAAACGCTAATATTTTAAAGCTAATATGAGATTATGATATATTCGATCTGATGAAATCGAATAATTCGAAATTTTTTAAAATTTATTGTCTCAAAAAATAACTAGAAACTATTTTCAGTTGGGGCGTTTCAACTTTTGGGCCTAAGGGCGCTACACTCATAAATCCGCCACTGATTGTTACGTTATCCTAAGTCAATAATATAATCTGAGAGGATAACAGCATTCATCTATTGATTTCGATATAGCACTCATTACATCAAAATATCTTGAAAGCTTTTAAAATAAATAAAGTTCAGGGATTTTTAGTTTTGAATGATACACACAGAAAGATGAGTTATCAGAAATAAATATCAGTTATTATTGAGTTATGGCCATAACTAAAATATTTAATTTATACTATGAAATTATAACTTTTAAAGGATATCAGATGCTTTGAAAGTTTGTTTTATTTTTTTTACTTTATTTTAGATTACTTTATTTTAGGTTCTAAAAATTAGCTAAAGACCATACCGAGTCTCCAGATAATTTTCACTCTCTTTTAAAATCACAATCTGTTATCTTCTATTTTTAGACATATATAGCTCAAAATATTTGGGTGGATACCACAAATTTTTCCTCGAAATTGGAAGGAAAGTTGATATACCAAAAAAAAAATTTAATTGGGTCTCTAGGCGTCAGATTATACTCTCCTCTGGACCATATGACTTTCCATTGTGGTAAATAACTCTTTCTACTTCTTTCTCTAAGATTCTTCCTGCATTGTTGTTCATTACTTTGATGGTGGTTAACAATTTATTGGATGCACTTCTCATCACCAAGAAGCTGGAAAAGTATTGTTCCTAATTATGAATTCTTTTTGCAAGGTTACCAGAGAACTTTTTTTAGCATATGAAAAAGTTCCTCAGATATATTAATTGCTTTGCGCTCTCTATGATATAACTTTGCTACCTTTTAAATTCTCTTATAACTTGAACGTTCGCCCGGATATATAATCATGTTTTCTGTGAACTGCACAGTAGTTCTTTATCTTTGTAATGAATTTAATGATTATTTACTAGCCTCGGAATATTCTTATTACAGTTAATGAATTCATGTTTTTTTAAGGTTTTTAAAATGGTTTTACTTCTTAAATCAGATTTTTAATTGCAAAAATTGAAAAATCATATCTTTGTACACTTTAGTTTTTCCATTTTTCTGTTGCAATCTAAAGATAATCCAACTTTTTTTCACTCGTTAGAAGAGTTTCCGTCACAATATCGAAGTCATATATCAGGTATATAGACATCACTTTTAGGGTACTTTTGATACGGTCTACATTCGATTGAAGTAATTATCCTTTTTTTTCTTTATTATTTGAATGTTTATAGAAAACCCGAAATAGATTGGAATGAGTATTTTCCGAAGGAAACTCCTACTTCTATACGAATAAGAAATCCGTAATAATAATGTAATTTGTTTCTGATTATATATTTTATTTTTCTTTCCTTTTCTATCTTTGCCTGAAATATGAACTCAATGTCCTTAAGTATTTTTATGATTTCTTTAGGTAAAGTACAGTAAAGTAACACATGTAGCCTATCTGGATAAATATGATTGGTTTTAAACTTTCCTTGCATTATGCATTTTCGTTGAAATATTCTATGAAGCTTTAATTATATTAAAAATAATTTTTAGTTATGTATTGCGAACACACCTTTATCATTATTTTTGGATAACCTTAAGTTGTAAAATATAATTAAAAAATCAATGCAAGCTAACTGAAATCCCGAAATTTTGTTGAATATTTAACAAGTTTTCGAAAATAAAATTTCCTACAAATGTTAAATTTTTAAAACTAATATGAATTTAAAGAAATTGGTTTGCTCGATTTTCTTTTTATATCAGACAATTTGAGTGACCTAAGCAGAATATCAGGAAACATCCTAAAATTCTACTAATTGTAAAATTCATTAAAGCAATGAATAAGTTTAGTATATTACATATTTCAAAATTTCAAAAAATAAATATTTTTGCTTTTTTGCATCTGCAATGTTTGTTCTTTTCAGGATCCTTGTAATATTTTTAAACGAAATCATTTAATTATGTTTTTACATAAGTGTGATTTGTGCTGAATTCATTGAATTAGGTGCATTACATTTCAAAATATATGTAAGCTTAACAATATCAAAAAGATATAAAAATTTTTTTTAGAAAACATGCTATTAGAATGCATATTTGATTATTTTTCAAAGAAAAAATTTTTTCATAGTAAAATGAAATCCAAGCAAGCAAATATGATAATAAAGTATACAAAAAATAAAATTTAAACTATACAAATATCTTTTTTTATATTCATTGTTCCGTTTTACACATTTTTCATAAAAGTTTTAATTTGTATAATGTTTCCTTTTTAATTCAGGATAATGACACCCGTAATGTATTAACCCTAGATCACAAACCTTCGTCGAAACGACAAGTACTTTCTAATGAAATTCTTGCTTTCCGTAGAAGTCATAAGAAGTAAATGTAAATAAAAGCTGGTAAAAAAAATTATGTTTTTGTTTATTCTCAAAATATGATTTTTAAAGAAATACTTTGAAACAAAACCAAAAAAAATAAAATAAAAATATATAGATTTGACTTTAAAATGATATCTAATTAATGCATAGTCGAATCGACGAAGGTTTATCAAAGCAGCTCTTTCAGGAAGGTTTTTGATCTAGGGTCAAAGAGTAAAAAGAATAAGTTAACCAAATCTTCAACACAAATTTCTTTCTTCTAATATTAATTTACGAAATACTAAGGAATGAAACTATTAGTGACAGTTAGTTAGGGACTTAGACACATTTAGGCTAAGTAAGATAAATCAATTGTATTTCCTCAGAGACCTGTGGTGCGTTTGATATGAGTTTGATGAAAGTAGCTCATTTTGAATTTTAAGCCACTGAAATTCATTGTGATATTAAATTAAGTTAATTAACAAAGGAAAAATTTTCCTCAAAATATTTTTGATAGTTTTGTACTATTTTGCTTAAATTTTAAATTTAATTAATTGTTAACAGCGTTTCAAAATTTTATATAACAATGAATATAAAATAAAATGCTAGTAAAATATTATTTAACACTTAGAAAAATATTAAATTAATACTTTTTATTAAACCAACTGTCAAACTTACCTTCATCATTAGAAGTAATGTATTAAACACAATTAGCATCATTATAAAATATTCAAATGGTGTAGAAACTACAATGCGCCACACTTTGTACTTAAAGCTATTACGTTCTTTTGGCATATACCTTTCAAGTGGTCGAGCGCCAATAGTAAAATCTATACATGATTTCTGTAAGGAAACAATATATATATAATGATAGAAAAATTTTTAATTTTTAAAAATATATTTTTTTATAAGAATTTCTAAATTATACTCATTTTTATACTATGCTTTTTTATGACTGTAAACGTAAATTGAGTCAACAACTGAGTATTGATCGTCTTGATTTGCTATTTAATATTCAAACACCATCAAAATCGTCTATGTATCACTTGTATAATCAGTTCCAATCCTGAAACTAATATACATTGTGACAGTTCCAAAAAATTTTCCCTAAATCAACCGTTGATTTCGTGAAAAAATTTATCGTTAAAAATCAACACGTGGCATTTTAGAAAATAAAAGTTTATTTGGAAATTCTTCCCAATTTACTATCTTATGTAGACGCAAATTTATTGGTTCCTGTAAATTTTTCTCCAAACTTATTGAGTCAAAAGTTACAAAAGTTTAACTTTCTACGCATACAAACAAAAAATCAAATTAAATTCAATTTAAATATATAAAACATCATTTTCAATAATCACAACAATAAAAACTAGGACCATATGCCTAAGAAATGGTTTTGATGTTCATACTACTCATAAATCACCTATATATGAGCGTTTTTAAATTAGAATTATCCTTGGCTTATATTACATATTTTAAGAAAAACTTAATTTTAAATTACAAAAATCAATATAATTTTCAGTCTTCATACAGTTAAAATATTTTTTTCATATGAAAATTTTAAACAAACCTGATTTTTATCTATTTCTCCATCTTGCAGTTCAGCTTCACCTTGTTCCTGAAATGTGATGATAATCAAGGCCACGAATATGTTAACAAAGAAAAAAGGAAACACTACGAAGTATACAATATAAAATATGGACATTTCAATACGAAAGTTTTGTATTGGACCCTTATCCTCATATGTGGCCGCCATCGAGTTTTGAAGGATTCTTTTATATAGAAAAAAAAAAAAAAATTTAAAATTCAGGCTATTTATATAGTATTTATATAACTTACTGAGGCCATCCTTCACCAGTTTGTACAGCAAATAATGTTAGCATAGCTGTTGCTACATTATCATAGTGAAAACTTCGTGTTCGCCATATTCGTGGCTCTTTCTTTGGTAAAAGTTCACCACCATCATACTTAAAGTAAAAACCCCTGTAAAAAACAAAATAAATATTAAATAAATATTTCATGCAAGAAAATATAATTTTAAAAGCATTCAACTTACTGGCACTCTTCGGCAGTATGTTTGCTTTCATCGGAGCAATAAAAAAATTTCCCATTAAATAGCTGTACAGCGATTACAGCAAAAATAAATTGGAATAATATATACACAATTAAAATATTTATGACGTTTTTTAATGAATTAACAACACAGTCGAAAACAGCTTTCAACTTTGGTACACGTTTGATAGTTTTTAACGGACGAAGAACACGTAATACTCTTAGCGATTTAATTGTTGATAAATTTTGTCCCGCACTGCTTCCACTGTTGTGAATAATTTGAAATCAAAAATTAATTAATTATGTTTTTTCCAAATATAAATATTTTCAAAATTGAAAAGCAAAAATCATATATTATTTATAGTGATTCTGTATGTGCCGCTAAAATAGCGAGTATGGCACCTCTCTAATTTGCATACATAAAAAAAAGTGTCCATTTGGAAGTACAGGACTTGATTTTAGATATATCGGTGTTACCGAGTAACCGCAGCTGAGTGGAATGTTTGTAAAAATAATGAAATGAACAAATTTTCATTTAAATTTTTTATAGCATTGGAAATTCATTTACAAAAATATGACACTATTCTAGAATAGTCTGACACTAAAACACACTTGAGAATGTTTTTATATGCTACAGAATATTCAAGCATATTTGGCGGTATTATAAAATTTCTAAGAATGTTTTAGAAATATCTGATTTACAAATTTTTAGGAAACTTCTAGCATGGGTCAGATGATTCTGAATCGTCAAAGAGACTTGTAAACAAAATAAATTGAAAAGAATAAAAATTAAGTTACTTTCCTAGAATAAATACAACAATTTTTAGAATGTGAAAATTTAATAAAGTTTCATAATTTCAGTTTATGTAAAAGATTCATTTTCAAAATTAATATTTGAGAAGAATTAAGAGTCACTCTACTAACCACAAATAAAAAATAACATATTAGTAGAATTGAATATTAATCAGATGATCCAGTTTTTAAACAAAAAAGTATTAATTTATTGTTATTAATCAAAACTGTTGAATTTTAAAGAAAACAAATAACAAAAAATTACATATAAATTCAATTATATTATAAATATTCAATTACGTCATATCGAATCCAAAACTAACAGCAGCGCAAATGACAACAACTGCATCCATAATATTCCAGAATTCTCTAAGATAGCTACCAGGATGTAGAATAATACCTAAATCTACGATTTTGAGTAACATTTCTATTGTAAAAACACCAGTAAAGGCATAATCAAAGTAGTTAAGCACTTGATTTCGAGTGGATTGTTCTTCGACAGGATCTTCAGCTGCCAAAGCAATAGATGATAAGGATATAACAACCATAATAAAAAAATCAAAATAACGTAGATTAACAACCCAATGAGCTCCACGGCGAATTCTAAATAATTAAAATAAAAAATGTATTTAAAATATATTTATTAAGATTAGATAATCTTACGGATTTGTAGGTGATAATATAAACATCGATGAATATGGCAGCATTGGTCGTGGTCCGTCTGGTACATCATCTTCATCATCTTTTTTCTCATCAGTTTTCTTTTTATTCTTTTCTCTTGTCGGTGATAAATGTGTTCCATCAATTCTTGGTGGTGTACCATCACCAATTATTTGAAGTGCTTCCATTTCTTTTTCAAGTTCTTGTAATTGTTTTTCTTTATCTTCTTCAACTTGTTCTTCTTCGGCAGCAGTTAGCTCTTGTGCGTTAGCTAAATTATCAACGGCGATAGCCAAGAATACGTTTAGCAATGTATAATTCCCAAATAGTACCAAGACAATAAAATACCTAAAGATATTAAAATATTAATTATATATTTAATTCAAAATTTTAATTATTGTTTGTCTTATCATTATCAACAACAATCTATAAAAAATAAAATCATATACCTACAAACTTTAGACAAAATCTAACTTTAAAATCAATGACAACTATTATTATATTAATAAGGGCTTAAATAGCTATACATGTTAAGTATATAACAAATTTTACAATTATGGAGCCAATAGAACCTTTTTTAGTATAGTCAAAAAGTTTACGTAGTATTTTTGTGATCGTTTGTTTTAGAGAATTCATAATTATTATGCAATTTATTGATGGATAAATCAATATTAGTCTGTTTTGCTTTATGCTTTAGTTTTTCACCAAATTTTTACTTATTAAATTATTAATTTCCTGATTTTTAACTTTGTAAACACTATTTAGGTATTTGGTTTACTGAATTACTTACAAATGAAGCAAATCTATTATTTTATTTTAGACATTTTTCAAAAATTCAAATCAGAATGATACAAACATTCGGATGTAACTTGACAAATACTTTTACTGCTTTGTAGTAGATTGCAATCAAATAATAGATTTAAATGTTTACTAAAGAGTTTTGTCAAGAAGTAGATTACTTTTTGTATCTTTAATATTTTTACTATAATTAGATATTAGAATCGGATACCGAAAGCAATATTTTTTTTAAATATTTCAGAATTAAGAAATAATTAATGCAAAAACAAAATGCAATATACTATCAATCCAATTTTAATTACATAAATATAAACTTACAAAGAATATATCATTCCTTTTTTAGCGCCACCTTGGGATTCAATACCTTGATACATAACTTCATTCCAATCTTCTCCAGTTAAAATTTGAAAAACTGTCAATAATGCTATAGAAAATGTATTAAAATTAGTTTCTGGTGTTCCTTCTTCGAAATTGAATTGTCCACCAAATAACTGCATACCCAATAATGCAAATATTAGAATAAATAGAAACAAAAGGAACAACAATGAAATAATAGATCTCATTGAATTCAATAGCGATATGACTAAATTACGAAGTGATGACCAATATTTTGTAACTTTAAAAATTCTTAATAATCGTAATGCACGTAAAACAGATAATCCAAATGAACCGCCTTTAACTTCTGACCAAATTACTTCAAATATTGAACCACTTATAACAACACAATCGAATCGATTAAATGATGATTCAAAATATATACGAGGTCCTAATGCATACATTTTTATCCACATTTCCATCATGAAAAGGCCTAGAAATGCGAATTCAGCAAAATCTAGAATAATAAAAGATAAAATAAAAACTTTTTAGCCACTGAAACTAATGAAAAGTCAAAATAAATTTTAAAAAAATTACATAAAAATTTTGTTAGCCAAGGTGGTTGCCCATAGTGTTCTACAGCTACACAAACAGTATTTAGAAATACCAAAACTATCACAAACCAATAAAACCACTGGGTTTTTACAGTATGCCTTATCCAAAATCGTAATCGTTTTTCGGCATGCCAAAATCCTTTGCATTTTCCCTTGGTACCGACTTTTGATTTGAGATAACCTTAAATAAATATTTAAATGTTAATATTAATTTTTCTTGTTTTAAATTTTATTAAAAAAGTTTGTTCAAATAAGAAATTATAGCTTTAGTTTCGGTTTTTGTATATTTTGTGGAATCATAAAATATTCACATAGAAAATCTTCAAAATATCATTATTGTGTAAATAATTTTCCAGATGTGTATTTTATTAAAAAATTCCCTTAGTAAAAGATTGCGAGCTAGTATTTTTTCTAAACAGTTTCATAAGTTTTCTATACCACCAATTTTAAAGTGTCGGAAGTTATAAAAACCTTAGTTTCGTTCTTGAGTGTCATTTTCAAATTCTTCTTTTTAATTGTACAATTTATTAATAATTATTATTAATAAAAGTGTCCAAGTTAATAGAATTTTCCTAGATTCATAAATTTTAGTATATTATAGAGCTATAGTAGAATGATTCCAAAAAATAAAGTTTTAGTTAAATATTTGAGGAAAATTTATATCTATAATTCTTCTTATAAATCTATTTCATTAACGCTTTTAGATTCTATGCCTACTAAAACTATTGCAGCATTGCATGCAAAAAAAAGGCAAAAATAATACGTTTATGCCAAAAAAAATAAATTAGATCACATTGATTGAAAGCTAACTCTTTGTTTGTTTTTTTATCTTCTTAATATTCATGCTAAGGTTTGCTATTCGAAAAACTTTCTTCTTAAAACATTTTAAGGGGTACACCTATTTGAAAATTTTTTAGAATATCTCGAATAAATATCCTAAAATAATTATAGTAAAAAAACTGCTTCAATGATCCTTAGAGCTAAATTTCTGAATCATACTTATTGTTAGTAGATCTTAAGAGCTTTTAACTCTCGCTTACAGTACCAACACATGTTTATAGGTTATCGTACCGATCAATTTGAAAAATTATCCTGTAGGTTTTAAAGAATATTTAAAAAAAAATTAAATATGCGCTTTGTAAAGATTTAAATATAAATTTTTTGTTGAAAAAATAATGAAAAAATTAAACTCATATCAATTTGCGAAAAATGATTTTTCCTTTTATTATTAATTATATTTTATAACCAAAAGCCGAACGAAGAAACTTGTTGCAGTTTTAACACTTATATGACATCATTATAATGAACATTAGTTACTTGCTACAAGAAATGGTACTGCGATTAAAGAAGCAAATTCATTGATCTTGAGCATGTGAAAATAATGATGTGAAAACTGGGCCACATTTATAGGTAATATATCCCAAAGGATTTTATGTAGGCAATTTAAAAATTTGCTGTGATCAACAAAATGGCAAATTATTCTCTCACAAAAAATTAATTAAGAAAGGAAAATTGCATGTTTATACATATAAAAAATGTTTTGATTTTGTTAAAAAAATTTCTAATAAGCTGTACTAAACTTGGATGGAAGCTTCAAGTTTCACCTTTTTTTTTAAATTTTTAAATTCTTGATATTCACTTAAATATCCTACTAAACATTTTATTTATGAACAAATACTTTCAATTTGGTTTAGGGATTTTTTTTTCAGTAAAAATGCAAAACGGCCACTAAATTTTCCTATAACTAAGTTTCTTTTCTTTAAAGCAGCAATAAATTTGAAAATAGTATTTTATTCATACTTAAACATTGCACCATATTTTGTTGTTAAAAATTGCTTGTATGTGTTACCTTTTTTTGATTTTAAGACTGTAAAAAACAAAAATATGAAACTAAAATTGTCCACAAAATGAATTTTTTTAAAATATCAATATGATATATTTTAGAATAGAAAAAAGAGAATAAAATAAAAATTACCATCATCACCAACGTCATCTTCAGCTTCTTCTTCTTCTGTATCAGTTGATTTTGATTTTCCTAAGCTTTTCAGCTTTTTTCTTTTTGCTGCATTTCTACGACGAGCTATAATTATAAATTTAATAAAATAGTATTGCTCACTTTAAATTTAAGTAAATAGATAAACTTTAAGTAATTTAGTTAATAAACTCATTATGAATTGAAAATTTTACATAGTGAAAGTTTATGCAATTAGCATTGTTTTATTCTTTTTCATTGAATTTCTGTTCACTTGAAGAATCGTAAATCACTTAATTTAATTTCAAAACTATTTTATAGCATAAAACAATAAGAAAATCCTTTCCAATAAAGAATTTATTAATTTGTTGTAGAAAAACTCCCTTAAGAGTTCAATGATTTTGATTGCATTTCAACAGCAAATATTTGCTATCATTTAATTGCACATAATTTTTACAATAATAGTAGTAGCCCATAATAATATCAACAAGATTCTTTATTTAAAAATTTATAACAAAATTTAGCTTAACATACCTTCCATTATATGTAATTTTTCTTCTTCAGTTGTCCTTTCTTCTGCTAATATTACTTCCTCTGAAATATTTTGATATAAGTAATTAAAACCAAAATATAAATAAAACACAGTAACATAACAATAATAATAAAAAAATTATTTAAAAAAGAAAGATTTGGTATATTTAAATGATTTAATGATAGATGTGATATACTCTACCAGCTTTACAAATCCATTCAACATAGCCGTTTAGATCTCTTTCTATTTGTTGCTGCCTTCTAAGCTTAAGGAATTCTTGTCTATTTTCTACTTTTTCTCGTTCTTTTGCGAATTCACTACAAATATTAAAAAAATAACATGTGATAATGAAGGATGCTTGTTTTATAAAATATATGTTCTAATTTTGTCAACAATTTGTTATTGCTTTTTTTTTTGAATTGTTCGCCAATTTTTGGGAGGTGGTTTTATTAGAGAGGTTATATATAATTTTTGAGTTTTTATGGAACTAGCTAGTACTATTCCTTATAGATTGACAAAGTCATAAGTTAAATAATTAAAATTCAAAAATATCAATGTCTTCTAATAATATAACTACCATTGTTTCCTTAAGAAAATGACTTTTAAACTATTAATTATTCAATTAATTTTCTATAAAAATGTTTTGTTCAAAATAATTCATTAGGAAAATTAATTAAAGCGAATTGCACAAGAATTTCAATCAATTGCTTTGGAAATTTTCAGCTAATAAATTAAATTCATTTTTGTTCGATATTTTGCAAGCTGATGTTCTTATAAATAAGAAGAAAAATTTACTTGATAATACAATCAACAAAATTGTATGTAATACGTAATAGTACGTGGTTTCGAAAAATTAGTTTCAATTAAAACAAAAAAATCAATTTTCTATTGAATCTGGAAGACGGCTTGTGGCTGACAGTTTCCAATACGAATCCGATGCATACATCTCACATAGTTATAATTATTTATAAGATTATATTTTTTATTTAAATTTTTAAATTAAAACCTAAAATCCTACAAACACTGCATTGAAGATTAAAATAATGTTATGGTCTACTCAAGGCTTACAAAATTTTTTTCACATAGAATGAAGTTTTGGTAATGCAAATAGTTTGCTTATCACTAACTTTGAATAAACTTTCTTTAATTTTAGAGTCTAATTAATTGATTTTTTCATCTAAATAAAAGGTTTTATTAACATACTTTTAATGTGACAAATCATTTTAGATATTTCTAAGTAAATAGTAAGATTATATTCAAAAAAAGAGATGAAAAATCTTATCCCTTGTGGTTTTTTTTTCAAATTAAAAAAAGTAATAAAAGCATTTTTTACATTATTAAATATTAGCAGGATGAAAGATTTATGTGACCTCCAGGGGCTATATTTTACAGACATATAATGTTTAGATTTACTTTTACTCTCTGGTGATGAGTTAGTTTTTTGAATTTCCCCTAAATAAGTAGAAAATTAAAAAAAATCACAATGATATTCGAATATAACTTTTCAAATTTATAATTTGCATAGATTTATTTCGTATTAATAAATCACAAACTAACTTAAAACTTATGACTTTGACTTCATGACTATTCAGAAATCAGAATAAACTAATCACTTAATTTCTAGTTCGCAATGAATATGATATTCCATGGGATGCTAATACTAATTCTGAGAGATATAGCTTCTAGGAAAATTATCACAGCCATACTAGAGACTATTTTTCGTCAAATTTGAATTCTAGCAAAACAAAAAGCTATAATAAAAAATGAAGAAAATTATTATTTATATATGAAAATATTAAAAAAACAAAAACAACAAAATTGAATTCATCTAAAAAAAAGGCCATGGGAGAAAAATATAATTCAATGCAATTTTTACCTAGCCTAATTAAAAATTCAATGGAATAAATTTATTTTCTTCGATGCTAAACATAAAAAAATAAAAATAAAAAATATGTATATAACAAAATTAAAATAAAGCAAAAACAAAAATAAATTTATATACATATTATAGATTATATAAAAAGTATAAATTTATTATAATAAAAATAAAAAATACTTTAAAATTAAGTAAAACCTGCTTGCGTTATCCAGTCCAGGTAGGCTGTCATAGCATCCTGAAACATTTGCCGACTGCGGCATTTCTGAAATTGCACGCGACGTTCAACACGATTTCTTTCGTTTGAGAATTCACTACGCAGCAGATGATTAAAAATTGAAGAATCATTGATTGTCAATATTTTTTTTTTTATATTAATAAAAGAATCAGTGGCTTTTTTAAACATTTTTATTTTACTAATATTTAAAATCAATATTTCAATATAAATTATTATTTTTTTTTATAGTATAACTTACCCGCTAAGTACACCGAGTACTAGATTGAGCATAAAAAATGAGCCCAATACTATAAGAGGCACAAAGTAGATCCAGTTATAGTTGGAACCTAACGCATCATTTGTCTGTAATTAATTTTTGTTTTGTTTTTTTTTTGTTTATATAAGTTATTAAAACAATACAATTATTCTGTTAGAAAAAAATATTGAAACTGTGCACGCCATTTACAGCATGCGTAAGATTTTTGAACATTAAAGAGCACATTAAAAGTCCTAAATACATATGATAAGTAATGTGATTGAAAATAATTATTATAGGCAATTTTATTTAAAAGTAAATAAATATTAAAAAATAATAGAGAAACATAAATTTATTTCAACATAATTGACTTTTAAGCTTGATACAATGTGTACAAAATTTAATTTATTGTTTTTAAAATTCTTTTGGATACTCAATATGGGCAGCTCCTTTTGAGGCTAGATAATCATTAATCTAAAAACTATGAACTATTAATAAGATTGTTACTAAATAAATGTCAATAAAAATAGATGCAATATCAATTTGTTAGGGCGATAAGCTTCCGTACTTTGATATATTTAGTATCTTAAGGCTGTCTAGAGTAATTGTGGCACATTATGTTTATAAGCAACCAAGATGGGATAGCAAGCAGAAAAAAGGCAAAACATTCACAGTAAATAATGGACAATGAATAAGTAGTACCAAGCAACCACAGTAAGGACATGAATAAAAATGGCACAACAATTCGTTGTATTTTTTACATTATATATTAATATATTTTTATTAATTTTAGTAAGTTAAGAATTCAGTTGTTTAAGTAAAAAAATTACTCCTGTATCCTTTTTCATAAAATTTTTGTTTTACTAATTGGATTTCATCAATAATACAATAAATAAATAAATCTACAGATCCCAGTGCTTCCTTTATATTAAAGGGATAGTCATAATAATACTCATTTTGAGTTTTTGTTTATCTTTATTTTATTATAGAGCACATAAAATACTTTGCTTTGTCAAACGGAGTCATAAAAACCTTCATTACGATTTTTTGATGTTTTTATTTCAAAATTATTCAGATTTAAATGATCTAATTGCTACGTATTGCTAATAACTTAAAAATTTCGAACAACTATACCAGACTGGTAGCTGTAAAATTTTTGATTCTTTTTCTGAGATTTAAGCTCAGCGCTTATCTTTTTCTATTTTCTATGAATTTTTATGAACTGTGCCTAAAGTCAATCCCAGAGGTGATATGCTTCTCAAATAGATTTATTAAACAGGGTTGATTCCTACGTCACATACACACACATCTTATTTAATTTGAGTAGTAATACAAGTTTAACTTTATTCATTTTAGTATTGGATTGGATTGCATAATTTTTGCGAACTACTTTAAATTTAATTTATACTACCAACCAGAAAAAATATAATTAAAGAATTTAATCACAATAAGAAAAAAATTTAAGCTGGTTAAATGATGAAATATTCCACAATAATTCATAAATTTTTGTTTATTTCATTGCAAAGGAGTTTGCATAATATTTTATGTAGTAATAAAAATATATGCATTATTTTTAATCCTTTGATTCGTATTCAAGAGAAACACTTGGAAGGCCCTCAAAAAACTCTTATGACAGTAAATATTTTCATACAAACACATTGATAAGATCAATTGAAATTCACATAAAGGCCTAAATTTTTTAGTTTCATTTATGTGTTAAAATTCAGATCCTCTAGGAAGCGAATTTTTAGACTATGCACCTGAAACGTTTCCTACCAGAAAAACCTATTTTCCTATTTTCTCATTATTTTTATTTTGAATTTTCCTAATTAAATAAATTTTATATCAATACATGCGATTTTGGTGTACTCAAAATGTGCTCTCAAATTTATATACAAAAAACAAAAAGAAAACTACACATAACATGCACACTTCTGAAACTCATTGTTGATGCAATTTTTAAAATCATAAATCAAGCACTTGAGTTTTAATTTTTCAAATTCAAAACAATAGGTGAAAAAAATTAGAAAGAACTGATTATAATAAATTTTATGTAAGAGTTCAATTATATTTAGTCGGCTTTTTTTATTTTTCAAATAATGCATAACAACAAAGAGCTTCAATTAAAATTATTAGTATAGTGTGCAAATATATTAAAATTACAAATTGAATCAAGATATCACACATTTAAGGCGATAGGCAATTCTGTATTAGGTAAATTGTTTATTTTATTTTATTTTTTTACAACATAGAATATACTGTGTAAAAAGTTTTCATTTAGATATTTTTTTCACTCCTATCAATTAGTTTTTTTTTAATTTACCCAATACAGTATTGCAGTCCAGCCCTCCATCGTAATGCATTGGAAAACAGTTAACATGGCGAAACCAATATTATCGAAGCTAGTTATCCCAAAGTTTGGGCCTTCCCATTGTTCCAAACAAAGACTTTCGTTATAATTACAAGTATGTGAACCATATTGAGCTGATGTTGCATTATCTGAATTACATGGTGTTTCCATTTCACCTTCTTTAACAATTTTTTCTATAATCAAAACAAATATAAAAAGAAAATTTCTAGTAAATATTTCTTATAAATTTATATTAATTAATTATTTTTTGTTTATACTTATGTTTTCTAAGCTATAACAACTCTTGTGTAGTGCACCCGAATAGAACTCGAGTCCAATAATTGCAAAAATAACGATCGCAAATAGAACCAACAATCCGATTTGAAGTAATGGCGCCATTGCTTTGATAATCGATTTTAAAACTACTTGTAAGCCTGTTTGTGATTGCCGTAGATGAAATTAAAAAATAATCATTTTTAATAATATATTATTTTAATTTATAAATAAATATCTAGCTTTGTGACTATATGGATAACAAAGCTATTACTTATATGACTAAGTATGTAAAAGAAAAAAGTACAGTTTAGCCTTTCTCTTTAATTTTTCTTATATTTATAAAAATTAGAGTCCCCATAGAGAATAACTAGAAAAATGGTTGAATTCTTAACAAAAATTTTATGGTTTTACTACACATAAAAATTACATTTTATTACTAAAACAATATATACCATTGCATCGGTTAATTTGTTTGGTAAATATATTTATGATGGAAAAAGGAAAACAAAATTCATACAAAACAAAGAGAAATTTTCACTTAATATTGAAACTACTTCAAGGTATCATTTAATGTTTTTTTTTTTTATTTATTACAGTTCCACAGCAGCTGCCTTCGCAAAATACACTCAAATTCCTCTCTTTTTATACATTTGCTTCTTCGAAAATTTAATTATGAAAATTGTTCTATGCTATCATTAATAAAAAATCAAATGTATTTTTACTATAAAAAAAAAATTAACATATGTCATATGCAATATCTCACTGATTATTTTAGGCTTTAGAATTGTCTTATAACTCTTTTCAGTCTTTTTTATTAAATGTCAGAAAACATAATATTCAAAACCCTTAGTTTTCTACCATCTTCGAAAAAATCTAATTTCAAGATTTTTCTATGAAATTAAATTTTCTAGTTAATTACTGTGAAAAAGAATATTAATAAAATTTAAAAATTAAATATTTTTAAATTTTATATTTTCTAGAAGTACTGTACTTTCTTCCGGTAAAAATCAAAATAAAAACATATTAGCAAAAAATTCTATTTATTAAAAATAAAGCATGCTACATTCAAGCAATTAAAAAGCTACTCACTAGGAATTCCAGACACTAATTTTAAAGGCCTTAGCACACGAATAGCCCTTAATGTTCTGAGATCTACTTCGGGCCCTTTTTGTGGGTACATTGTGATGAACCTATAGTGTTTACATTATCCATTAAATTTCAACAAGCAATAATGATTAAATACAAATTAATAAAATGAGCATCTAATGAGATTCTAAGTTTTCTTAGATTAAATTCTACTAAAAAGATATTAGCTAAAGTTATCTTACTATTTAAACTATATGAAATTATTTAGTTAAATCAAACATGAATTTTGTTCAGTAGCTCTGTTGATAGGATTAATCCCATTTTAATCAAATTGATATTCATACTCAAACATTACATTGATAATTGAACTACAAAATCAATGCTATGTTCTTTTTCCAAAATAAGTAGCTTTGTCTGAGCGAAGCTATTTTTAAAACGCCGGGTATACAATCTGAACAAGGCAAGTAAGCCGGACCATAGGATGCTTAATCCTCGCACAATAATAATAAATTTCTTAAAAATGAACTCTGTAAAATATGGAAATCAGCACTTGATATGAGTAGATTCTGCCAGAAGGTTGAAGAGACACTTACCCAGCTTTTCTAGAGATCTATTACCTCTCACTAGAGTGAAGAGAAATAATAAATTCCAGAGAGATTGTAGTAATGAAACAAAATCTTAAAATCAGCTTTTCATCCTAGACGTATCAAGTGCATTGCTTTTCTACCCACAAATATTCAAGAAAAAAACCTTTGGCACTTTTTTATAATTGGAATGCATTTTAAATAAACGTTGAAAATTTTTAATAAAAATAAATCACACCTAATATGATGCGAATGAATCTCAATTGGTGAATTTTACAAGTCCTTTTTCATATTACATACGTTGTTTTGAGCTATAAATTTTTGGTACAGATGGGATTATTTGAAATCGATTTATAGAGTTGAAAGTTTCGTGCAATTAAAGTAATTAAAAATGTATTTTAAAGTACAACAGATTTTACAACTTCAATTAATTATCATAAATAATAATAATTAAATGTGAGTTTTTTATTCTATACAATGAAGCCCATTTATTACAAAATATTTTTTATAAATATAAATATAAAATTACAATATTTAAAATTGGGTTTCATTAGTTTTCTAGCATTTCAAAAACTTTTTAATTAATTTTGTATTTTTAAAATAACTTTCTTTTATAAGAAATTATTCCGAAAGACACTTCAAGCATTTACGTAGGTATTAAAGTATTGAATTATTTACTATCATTTATTTAATATCATTTTTTAAGTTTACAAAAAATTAAAATGCCATGCAAAACTTTTCCTCTGCGACTTCATACAGCGTATTGCCTGAAATTTTGCAAGGATAAGATTAATTGGTAAACAGAATTGATATATATTATATGTCCGTTTCAAAGCGCAATGGCCACGCTATCGAAAAACTCATTATCTTCTTAACTTTAAAAATTATATTTCCATTTTTGCCAACAATAATCAAAAAACAATTATAGAAAAATATAATACTAAACTTATACGGATTTATGAACTCACTAAGATACTAAAACAAGCCTAAGCTGACAGATCCAGGCCGGAATGAAAAATGGTTCTTATTTTGAATCTGAGACTAATTTTAATAATTATCAAGAATGCCTTTCTGACGGGGACTTTAGCAGTTTGGGTGAAACTTGTGCAATCGATATTGCCAAGAAGTAAGGTAACTTGGATCGATAACGTTCACTTGGAGCAGTAGTTGGCAATAGTACCAAAGTATTAAAAGTACAAAAATGCTTTGAATAATTACTTAAAAGAGCTCATACTGAAGATCCTGTTGAACTTTGTGGTATTGGTTTTTGATTTTTTTCTATTATTAATTTTATTTTTATTTATTTGTACTTAATGGTAAATGAATTATATTGAATAATATTAATTTACAAAAGGCTGGACTATATTGGATAAGTTTATTTTATAAGGAGTTTATTTTGCAAACTTGTTTGTTTTTCTACTACAATAAACTTCCTTTCTTTGTTAGTTACATAATTGATTGTCTTCTGGTTAAAAATTATTTTAATACATTTAAGAAAGACACTACGTAAAGTTCGATCAAATATTGTTGAAGATCCAATAAGGATAAAAGCTAAAGAGATGACAAAATTGTGATTTAACAAAAACAGTCGAGAAAAATTAGAACAATATGCTTAACAAAGTTAAAGATTTAAAAAATCCTTAGCCTAAGGAATTTCTAAACTTTAATATATGCAAGTTTTATCTTTTTTTTAAAATATTAATGTTGAATTATGACACCTAGTTTTTAAGTTGGCAATTACCAAAATAAAAGAAAATATTAAGTAATTGGAGTTCCTGAATTTGATGAAAGTTATGATTACCAAGTGAAAATCAAAATTTTCTTTAATTTGTAAAAGTTTATGTTTTATGTTGACCACATAAGAAAATTTTTGTAATTTAAATTTACTGCGTTTTTAATGAAATATTATTGATAAATAGACAATTTTTATAAACACTAAATTATATAGATCAATAAAGTTGTAGTAAATGAAAATTATGCTTGGAGTTTCCATAGTATCCTTTTCACTATTTTCTCTAAAAATTCCGCTAAAATATCCCACACTTGAAATTAATATTTTTTTTATAACTATATTTCTAAAATTATTAGCTATTCATTTAAAATAAAATGAGTGCATATAAACAAATATTTTACCTAAAGTTGAAAATTTGCTAATTTAAAGGAGTAGCAAAACTATATAATTTCTCACACATCTGTTATAAGAACAAAAAAAACAATACTAAAATCACTAACAGATTGATACATATTATTCTCCATTATGGCTGCTAGCTGATCGTATATTTTTACTATATTCAAAAGAAATAATTATAATAATAATAATAATAAAATACAAAAACAGTTGATAGGCTGCAACTACATTGACTATCGCGCCATTACGAAAATTTTATTGCCTATTTGCAAATACACTAAGTAACATGAATCCGCTGCAAACCAAAATCAAACAAAAATCTTACTTGGTATTCTAGATACGAGTTTTAATGGTCGTAATACTCGAAAAGACCGCAACATTCGTAGATCGACATCAACATTAGCCTCAGCGAAGATCGTCATTGAACTAATTTTAAAAGCATTTTAATGCGATTTTCTTACTTTTTTGTTTGTTCACTCATAAATAATTTATAATTTTAAAATAATAATTTAATTTTAATATAAATAAAATTATTCATTTACCCTGTTACTACAACGAAAAAATCCATTATATTCCAAATATTCCTGAGGTAGGAGTGTTTGTGTAGAACAAATCCTAGGGCTAAGATTTTAAGTGACGCTTCCACACAGAATATGCCTAAAAAATAGACTTCTGTTTTTTCCTATATACCAAAGAAAAAAACTGTTAAAAATTAAAACTATACAAAATAATATAATTATTTTTTTTTTTATTTTACTTACTAGCTTTTGAGCCAGAGTGGTTTTATCCCCATTAGGTAAATGTTCTTCTAATGCTAACACAATACAGTTAGCTATGATTGTCGATAGCACAGCGTACTCAAAGGGCGGCCATTCTATTATAAATCTAGTATATTTTCTAATTGGATTATCCTCAGTAAGGAGAAATAATGATGTTGGCCCACCTCCAGGTGGTGACTGACTTGAACTGTTGGGGCCACCCATTCTATCAGCTAAGCAATGGGCTCCCCTTTGTCCCGAATGGCCCCTGCCTGTGAGGCTCTGTTGCTTTCCTGCTAGAGCCGCTTCTTGAGCAGCTGCTAACCTAAAAAATTTAACAAGAGTTATTAATACTGATTGTTATATTTTCAATATGTTTTTGTAATTGTTTGTTGTTTTTATAAAGATTTTATTTTTTATTTGTGTAAAAAATTATGAATAAAGAATTTGTGTTATGATCGATTCTTTTTAGATACTTGAAAGTGCAAGCATTTTTGGTGAAAATATTTTAAATAAAATAAAATTACATTAACCAAATCATTTACTTTTGACATATTAATGTAAATTAATATCACACACAATAAGCCAAAAGCCAGGTTTATGAAAAATTTTATATTTAATGAGAAGAAATTAGTTTAATATATTTGGGTTTCTGCACCTTATTGCAATAGTTTGTATTTTTTTTTCAATTTAAATTTTAAGAGTTTTATGAAAATTTTGATTTCTTTGTCAACGAACTTAAAGGTATTCAAATTAATAAGTAAGAAATGTGCCTTAAATCTAAAAAAAAATAAAAATCGAAAATCGAATGTACTTAGGCTGCGAAATTCGATACGTCATTTTTTTCTCAAATCTTGGAATATGTTTTTAGAAAAAATAATAATGATGCCGACACTACTGGTTTTTTTTTCTATAAAATGTAATTCAAATTGTTCAAAATAAAAGGTTTAATATGATAATAGCAGAAAATGTTAGAGAAAAGGATTTTTATAGGTATAATTTTTAGACTTGTTTTTATTTATGATATATTTTGTAATTGTTTGTTGTTTTTATAAAGATTTTATTTTTTATTTGTGTAAAAAATTATGAATAAAGAATTTGTGTTATGATCGATTCTTTTTAGATACTTGAAAGTGCAAGCATTTTTGGTGAAAATATTTTAAATAAAATAAAATTACATTAACCAAATCATTTACTTTTGACATATTAATGTAAATTAATATCACACACAATAAGCCAAAAGCCAGGTTTATGAAAAATTTTATATTTAATGAGAAGAAATTAGTTTAATATATTTGGGTTTCTGCACCTTATTGCAATAGTTTGTATTTTTTTTTCAATTTAAATTTTAAGAGTTTTATGAAAATTTTGATTTCTTTGTCAACGAACTTAAAGGTATTCAAATTAATAAGTAAGAAATGTGCCTTAAATCTAAAAAAAAATAAAAATCGAAAATCGAATGTACTTAGGCTGCGAAATTCGATACGTCATTTTTTTCTCAAATCTTGGAATATGTTTTTAGAAAAAATAATAATGATGCCGACACTACTGGTTTTTTTTTCTATAAAATGTAATTCAAATTGTTCAAAATAAAAGGTTTAATATGATAATAGCAGAAAATGTTAGAGAAAAGGATTTTTATAGGTATAATTTTTAGACTTGTTTTTATTTATGATATACATGTGAACAAAATTTTCGAAGTTTATTGTAAACTACTAGAGTTTATATAAATCAATTAAAACTGCCATTTTTTATTTCTCGTAAAATTAGAGTAAGCAACATATCACGGCGATTTACCTTCAAAATTAAACAATTTGGTATATTTAACATGGTAAAAAAATTCATGCAGTAAACACAGATAGAATTAAAGTATTGAAATAATTTCTGAAATCATGAAAAGGAATGTTTCGTCAATTTTCAACATTTTTAAAAAGTTTCATCCAAAATAATATCAAAATGTTTGAGATCTGAAATCATTGATTTTATTGATTATTTCATATTTCTTTCTATAGGGTTGGACTGCAAAACAAAAAAATAAAAAATTAAACAAACAGTCAAACATTAATCTTCGTAAATATTAACAGCCGAAATCGATATTTCATTAGATTAGTATATAACCGTGCTATCACAAGAATTTCGTATTATATTGACATCTGCGCAGTCAATTACAGAAAGGAAATTGAATGGTTAAAATGCATAAAAGATTGAAAAATCGTCAATTTCTTTAAAGAAAACTGTTTAAGCTATTAATTTAACCCATTTTTAATAAATTTCATATTATAAATTAAATTAATGAATTTAAACCTAAGATTTTCTACATAAGGAAAATTGATTAGGAAAAATACATTTTCAATTCTCTGAAGTTATAAAATTTATTTGGAAACAAAATTCAACTGAAAATGATGTTAAAAGAAATTAGCAAAAATTATTTCTATAAAGAATTGAAAGTTTCTATGTATTTTACTATGAATAAATTTTTTTCTAATAAAAGCTATGAAATATCAAACTCTACGCCTTTGCCACTATATTTACTATTTTCTGAAACTCTCCTAAATTTAAATACCTATTCTATTTTTAGCGACTCTCAATTGAAGGCAAGGAAGAATATAATAATTGAATTAACGAAATTTTTCAATTTCCTAAACCTAAAAACGAATTTTCATGGGTATAACTACTCGTACGGTAAATAATAAAATGATATTTGTATGTTCAAAGTAGTTTTTGAGCAATTTAAAAATTATTAGGATTTTTTAAAATTATTAGTAAATTTTTAAATCATATTTTTCACAAAAATTCAAATGTCTCAGTTATTGAAAATATATTATTTTAAAATAAATAGTTTAATGCCTTCAAATACTGCATGAAGTTTAAGCATTTAAATAAATAATATATGGAGAAAAAACTAGGAATCACTGAAAAGTTATTCTATAAAGAATAATCGGATGAGTTAAAAATCGATTTGAGTTTTCTATGAAATTTGATCAAATCATTTAACTACAGTTTTTAAAACGCTGAATTAATTAAAACTAAAGTTAAACTCCAGTTCTTAAGAAAAATGATAAACTTTAAAGCTCTGGATATTTTTTCAATGAAAAACTTTGCTTGAGCTATAACAGAGAGGTCGGCAAACTTCGGATCTTTAGCCCGTTGAGTGTGGCTCTTCAATAAAATACCATGTTCAGCCGTTTCTTAATCTATAGTTTGACTAAAGATTAAAACTTTAGGTAAAGATTTTAAAGTTAAGTATTAGCGCATTAAGAGGTAAAATAAGATTAAATGATAAGGCGAAATGCAAAACAAGTACTAGCAATGAAAATGGATAAAAGAGATAAGAGATTTATCTAATTCTAATTCAATTATTAGAAGTTTACCTTCTTATATAAGTTTAAAAAACTTGTTTCTCAAACAAAATTCAAATGTTTTGAATGTTGACATTTGGCTTTTGGTATTAATAAGTTTGCCGACCCTGACTTTTTAAAGTAAAACCAAAACGTTAGAAATTTAGGATCTCATAGCTTTGTAAATGATTTGAATACTTATATTTTTAAAAATGTTATGAAAACCCTTATTTCAAAGCACTCTCAAAAATAATCTGTATTCTTAGCAAAATTTAAAAACGACACCAAAAAAGGGCATCCCAATTAAATTAGTAAATTTAAATCAAATAAAAATTCTAAACAAGTAGTTCTATAAAAAAATTTTTAATACAAACCATTAATTAGACATGAAGATTAATTTTATAAAAGTTTAAATACTTATACAATAAACTATACATACCATAAAATTTAAAATAGAAAAACCCATAAGGTTTTAAATGAGGTGTATATCTTTTATGTGGTACAAATATTACTTGAGATATAGCCATGGAGGTGTAATCGATTTTTCAAAGTTCAATGAGCTTTATGAGACACTAATAAAAACTTTATAGTTTGCAAACTGATATTTATCTGAACTAAATTTCTCTATTAGATAATACCTCATTTTTAAAGTTTTTATGACATGTATATATGGCGAAAATACCGCGCAAAATTTCCAACAACTGAAAAACCATTAGATAAAAAATTGGTAAAACTATTTTAAATCTTTTGCATCAATCTCTCGATAAATATTTCAAATACGGAAATGAGCTAATTGCTTGTTATTTAATTTGCTTTTAGCGTACACCAAGTTTTTTAAACTTTTCTACGTTTACATACGTGTAGCCCTTATACGATTATAGTCCTCATCAGCATCAGTGATGGCTCTTCATTTGAATCAAATCATTTTCTCTTGAGAATTTTTTGAATATCTACAAATAACCAACAAGAAGCTAAATTTATATAATTTTCTCATCGTTTTCAATGACTTGTGACAAAGCCTTTAGATTTTTTTCATGAAATTACTATCAGCAGTATCACACGAAGCTAGGCTTGTTTCGAACTTTAGTAAATAATATTCAATGAAAATACCCTTTAAAGCTCACTAAACTTGAATCCATAAATAATAAATTTGTATCTGATGGAGGGCTGTGAAGTTTTGGAAATTTTCGAAGCTCTGTCTTACCTTTCACTGGTCTTACAATAAAAATAGTAGCTGTCAGCCTCTTGTGATAACGTGAAATTTCTTATATAAGCTTTTAAAGGATCTAATTCTTAGTTTTGTGCTGGTTGCGGCAGCAAAAATGCTCTAAAGCTTAATTGCAGATTTTGTCTACTATTGACCACTTCTCTATATCTTCAAAGGAATCTTATCTACTAAAGGCCTAAAACGTTCTTGCTTCCTGTCTGATTATTACTATTGACCTTTAAAAATACTATGAGCTATTTAAAATAAAAATATATCACTTCCAATAAACATTTTAGGATGTGTTCCATTAATTGTATAAAATTAATTTTGTTTTGTTTTTGTAATTAGTCAAAAGATATGTTATATGATTCATTTTATATTTTTTCCTTTAAAAAATAAAACTTGAAATATAATGAAAGTAAGCAACCTATATTAATTTTATATTGCTTGCGTATGGAATTTTATGAAAAGAGAAAAGAATGAATGGACCTTTCACTGTGTGTGTTTTATAGGTGCTGTCATATGAATAAAGAATATGACCTACCTACATGTAAGCTTTATTAATTATTTATACCCATACTTTGAAACTTGAGTGGTGTATTTTTGTTTGTATTTAACATGTTTTATTATCAAGACAAAACCTCTATTATATCATTTTATCTAAAGCATAAGCTTTATGGGCTTTAAGCTTTTCAGCTGTTTGAAGGTTATTGAATTTTTGTAGGCAATTTACTGACAATTTTCACTTATATAATAATTTCTTCTTTGTCCTTTAAAAGTCAATGCTCCTGCATAGTAGATTTTGCTGCAGCTGTTTCTACAGTTTTAAAAAGATTTATAATTAATTGACATTAAGCCATGATCTTTATTGACAAACTGAGTGTAAGGCCTTATACACTAAGCCAAATTGATAGTTTATTAATTCATTTAATAACGGCTTTTAATGTGTTTACGCTGGTAAAATACTACATGTAAAATAGTATCTATCTACACGTTAGATTCTTTCTTTAGTTTATATTTTTTCAGTATCTTAAGATATCTAATCTTTTAATACAAGCATGTTTTCGATTTAATTTACATACCATTAAAAATATTGGACCGAGATACACTAAGGCAGAGGTTCCCAATCTTTTTATACCCGCGACGCCCTTCTTTAAAAGAAACTGTGCTTGCCCTAGCATGCTTTAACATTACTTTATTTATTATTAAAGAAAACTCCAAAAATCATCTTATGATTTATTTTTCTTTCTTAGTATTTTTGATTAGAGAATGTATGTTATAAAATCAATGAGAAGGATGAGCTTGCTTTCCTCAGCACAGCTCTAATCTTGGCTCAAGTTTAGAAATTGCTCTCATTTCTTTTTCTAAATTAATTTTCGACCAGTATTTTGATTTAATAGCCACAACTGCAGAAAAGCCAGTTTCACATAAATATGAGGTGGCAAACGGTAAAAGAATCTTCAAAGCTGTATAAGTGTTGATAAGTGTTGAATTAATATCAATTGCAAACTTGGCCTCAGATTTTTAATGGATTTTTCTTTCAGCAAATTTTTCAATAGCGGGAAACAGTCTGTGTTTCCTTGTTCCTCTTCTACTTTTCCCTTCCAAACCAGCAACTCTTTTTGAAATGCTAAAATTTTATCACACAGTTGTAGTATATGGATTCCATTTCTTTGTATCGATTTATTGAGAATATTAAAATTAAAGGAGAAATTGCCTCTAAAGATGAATCGGCTGCTAAAAAATTTCCTCAAAAACTTTGTAAAAAAATTGAAGAAGATGAGGCTGTACTCCTGATCCAGTTTAGAATGCAGATGAAACTGGTCTTTTTTAAAAAGAATGCGCGACGCCCCAGGGCGTCGTGACGCACACTTTGGTAAAATCTGCACTAAGGCATAAGCCAAAGCTGAAATTCATGCAAAACATATTTTTTATATCAAGGGGATGGTTCAGTATTTAATTTTTATTTTTTCTACTTTTTTTAAAGTATTGTAAAATATTTTAAAAATATTTTGTCAAAAGTCGATTGGAGTAAAATTTCCGAAGTTATGAGCATTTGAGTGTCCTTTGCTTAAGAGCAAGGAGTGAGTGAGCAAAACTTTAAAGCGTTTTCCTGAAATTTTTCGAAGTCGGTGTTCACGATAACTCAAAATCCAACATACATTTAAGCATTGCGTCATAGCGAAAAAACCGCTTTGTAAGTATATATTCGCGAGGATTTGATTTGAAACTAATATGAACATTTAAAAACCTAAATATAAATAATTTTATTAAATTTTATTTATATTCATATGCTTATGAATTGATGTATTGGTAAGTCAGCAAAAATTTATAATGTATTATATATCTCTGGCCTGTAAATGAAGTAATTGGCTACACTTATGTTATGTTTAGGCTGTTCAAATCAAGCCTAAAATTACTATGTAATGTAGTTAATAATAATTTCACCACTAATATTTCTTGGCTGATCCAATTTTTTATATAAAAGAATCATCTGGCTACTAGGAGAAATTTTTTGTTATAAAAATTTTAATTTCAAGATTTTCATATTACTAATCAGCGTTAAGTAAGAAATTTACAGTTGATTGAAGAGGTCTTGTAAGTTAATCGGGTATCATTTATTCGATTTATGAAAATATTGTTAGTGCATTTAATTAATTGTATATGGTTAAACTTGCTTACAATTTGAAAAATAATTCTGACAAGTACGCTGCGGTGCAAAAATCTATATAGCTGAGAAAAAGTCCAAATTGATGTGAAATAAAAAGTATTCGGTAAGTGAATATTTTTATTATTTTTTTCTCGCTAGCATTAAAATCATTTAAACGGTATTTGGTATTTGGTATAAATTTTTTTACTGTAAGCATAGAGAATTTAAATGTAAAATTTGAAGCTTCACAAAAAGGATATTTTTATCTCCCATGAAAGAAATGGAAAAAATTTCCGTATTCAATCAAATTTTTGTAAATGATTTTCAAAAACTGAAAGTAAAACTATATTAACTATACATAATATTTAGCAATTTATTATTTCTTTAAAGTATATGATCATAAAATTTATTTACATATCGCATCCTCAAATACTTAGTCTTTATTTTCTTAGATTAAATTTCTCTACATTTCTTGTTGAAGATATTCAATTCTTAAAATTGAAATCATAAAGAAAATATTTGCTTTTTCTTCTATTAAAATCCACTTACAAAAAAGCATAACAATCACACCTACAACAGCAAAATATATATGTATATATAGTATATGAAGGGGAAAATTTTCTAAAGCTTAAAGCTGTACTTTGATCGATAAGCTGGAATATACACTGAAAATTTTATAACTTATCAAAAGAATTCATGCCTGCTGAAAAAGCACTTACTTAGGTTTATCAAATCAAAAAGAGGATGTTGAACTTATTCTCATTCTGAAAACTATGATAGTATGCGATAGTAAATGAATAAAATGTGAGACTCAGCGTCATTCTTCTTTTTCTTGTCAAATTGAAAATATTTTTTTAAGCTGACATTTTTTGTTATACATATATTAATACCTTACGGACAATGCTCTATAGAGGTTTTTCAACTGTAGCACGTCATTTGATATACAGGATAGCTTGACAGCGGACTGAATTTCAAAAATATTTAAGTATATTTTGAATATTTAGAATATTAAAAAACAATTGAAAAAACGAGACATATTAAAATTATACTGATTTATAAAGTAGCACGGCTTATTTATTATATAAAAACTAAAAGTGATTTTTATGAAATTTATTTGAAGGTTTTTTTAATATTAAGAGCATTATTGTTTTGTCACTTTGTTTGAAGTTCTTCAAAAAAATTTTTGAATGAACAGCAAAACAAGTAAATCATTAGGCGTCTTATTTTTATTCTGAAAAAATAAAACAATAAATTGTAAGTTATCTGTCATAAGGTACCCATAATCTATGCATTTCTACTGATCTAATTTTACAATTATATCAGAAGTCTGAGCCTAAAAATTCAATGTACTCGATTTCAACCAACATTAGGATAAAGAAAGCTTCACTACAAAATGGATGCCACGTTTCTAAATCACCAAACACCGAACGCAACAAAAACTTATGATTCAACAGAGAACAACAGATTAGCTTTTTAATAATAATAAAAAGATTATTTACTATGTATAAAACACTGAATTGAAATTTTAGAAAAGTCCTAGACTAAAAATTCTTGTGGGGAATTATTTTGAGAAGCATTTAATTTCCTATGTCACTGACAAGTTTTTTACAATATTTCAAATTTTATGCAATAAAAATGGAGAATTTATATATTTTAAAGGTTATGTTTGAGGCTATCTTAGATCTGAAAGATCTTACACTTGCTCTTACTTTAAATAAACTAGTAACTATTTGAAGATTTACATTACTATTTCAGCAAATGGCGGGAAGAATACACCATCCTCAGTTAGGAGACTAAAGTAATTGTAGACTATATCATAGCCAATTCGGCTAGCAGATTCAGAGTCCCAGGTGAATTACACTTGGACTAAAGGGGAAATTTCATATAGGAAATATTTAGCTTTTTAAGAAAAAGAAAAACAAAGTTTACATCTTTAATCCACAATCAAATGAAGTGCTCGAACGTTTCAATCGAACATGTGTAATTGATTGTAAGCCACCACAAGTGTAATTCACACGATGGCCAATGTAACAGAATTCTATGTGACACTTCCATATAAGCCCACAAGAAGAATATTTGGAAAAGAACTTTTGCTACCAAGCGAGTTAAACTGTAGGGTTCCAACAGACATTGATTGAGATTCAGCAAGCTATGTAACTAACTTTTATCGGAAGTGAGTAAAGATTCATAAGCAAATTAGAAAAAGAATAAATATGAATACTGTCCGAATAAAAATTAAAGTAATACCAACGAATTCCAGGAAATGGATAGAATTTGGTTGTATAAAAAGAAGGAAAATCATTTAAATTTATCAAAGCATTAGGAAGGACCATACAAAATTATTCCGGGAGTAAACCACGTTGTTAATAAGATTTAACGTTCCACGAAAACGAAAATAAAAACTGAAAACATTAATCGCCAGTCGTAGAATAATGAAAATAATCTGAAGTAAAGTTGAAGTTGATCGAGATGATCTGTTGATCATGCTAGGAATTTAAATCGAAGAGACCCTTGCTGAATCTTTAGTAGGTTATAATTAAACGTATAAACGTATCAAGTAAAGGATCTTAAAATGTAGATCTTTTGATATGATCTTTTGATAAGAAATATTTTTGAATTCTGAAAAATATTAGTAAAAACTTTTCAAATAAAGAATTTTGTCAATATTTGTCAGTGACTTTTGCTTTTATATACCTAAAATTTGCGAACGATAAGAACAATTTTTGTTATATACAGCCCATGAACAAAAACTGTTTTATATTGATCGACGCTTTATACCAGTTTTCTTTGCTGGAAATTTATGACATAAAAAAGAAAAATAAACGAAGATCCTCTTGAAAGCTTCAATCAAGGAAAACACAAAAACTTATTGCATTTACTTAACTTTAATTACAATAGAAATTAAAAAGACAAGTTTGTTTTTGATTTTTTTTGTTTCTCAAAGAAAATGATACAAAAACTAAACTGAAGCAGAGCAACAACAATTTTAAGATTCAATAGTTCTACATTAATAGATTTTAATTAAAACAATAAGCAAGTAAAATAGAGAAAGCAAAAAGTGGAACTTGTACTCCTTTAATGGTATAATATCAGCAACAACAAAAATATGCCAAGAAGGTATTGACAATTTTTAATGCAAGATATAATTTTTATTTTATTTGTTTGCACAATAAAATGGAAAACGAATACATACATATGTGATAAAAAAAAAGTTAAGCTAAGAAAATTGTAAATTAAAATACCTTGAATTAAAGAAGAAGAAACTTTTCTAATGAGATTAACCTTTAATATCGATTTAAAAATTAAATAAAAGACTCACGCATAGCCCTTAAAAAATAATAATTGAATCAGTCTTTTTTTTTTGTTAGAAATTCAAGTAATTTGAGAGACAAAGAAAGTAGAAGAATATGGGAACATACATATATACTAATACACAAGAAAATGAAAAGTCTAACACTTCTATTTTCATGTAATATATAAAATATGTATAACTTTGCAAAATTTTAAATACAATACAGTTCAAAAGAATTATTCTTGAAGTAGAAAATATCAAATGCTTGATACAAACACAATCGAGGTCAATAAATTTATAAAAGAGGTTTTGTGTTTCTTTAAAAATATAAAGCATTATTCGAATCCTTCGTTAGCGTATTTATTAAGCTAATAGAAAAATTTCATAGAATATTGGTTAAAGATATAACTATTTTTGTTTGCCTTATGTGTTTTAAGTTGACTAAAGCCTTGGGTTTTTTCTTTTTTGATTTTTGACTTCACATGAAATACCACGGTTCAATACCTAGAAGCATTATAACTTTCAGACCAATTATACGTAAAAATAAAAATTGGTGATAGATATTCTATTTTTAAGTTTGTTCATTCCTAGCTTTAAGTGAGTTGAAACAATATTTATTGACATTTATTAACTGCAATTGGAGTAGAAAAATGTGTGGGTTTTTTTCTTTATTCTATTTCTGAAACTGTTTAATAAAACTGAATATCATGTTCATGTACTATTAATTTTCCATTTTATAAAGATAAAAAAATTGGAAAAGGGAATTTTTTAAAAACGATATCAAGTATTGTCGTATGTTATGACTTAACATTTACACATTTTAAATATTTCCTAAGATCTTTAAGTTACTTTTGGTCATTAATAGAAAACTACTTTTGCATGCTTAAAATAACTTTCGAAATTCTTAAATTTAACGTATATATAACATAAGTATTTATATAAAGGATAAAAAAAATATAAGCTCAGTAAACCAATCTAATTATGGAATACCCTTGTTAATTATTTATGTAGAAGGGAAACTTTTCACTCAAAGTTAATATTGTGAATTTATTTAGTGTCGTCAGTGGAATGTTTGAATTTACTTTAAAAAGTAAAATAGGCTGTTTATTGTTATTAACTGCAATCCTATTAGGATAACTACGTCCTATAAAATCCTTTAATATTCTAATGCATAATTTTGACATGAATTTTTCATTTTCATACCTTATCCTTAGAAAAAGTGTTTGTAATATCCTTGTTGAATAAAGAAATTATTTTATGTGTTTACAATTTACTATATTTTTATATATATTTTTGGAAAATGAAAAAAAAAACGTTTTCAAGTAGTACAAATAGCAAAATTTTAACTTTTACACTAATACAAATTTGAAAAATTATTTATAGATAGCAAAAGGAAAAGCATATAAAATAGGAAAATATATAACTGGGTCTCATGACCTGATTTTTCGATAGTCAATAAGCATAATTTTTCTTTCATCTGCATCATATATATAGTTTAAATCGATCGTTCCAATTTCTTCTTTTTTTTTGTAAAATTTCATAATTTTAATGATATTACACACATGAACATTTTTATAGGATAATATGTGAATTTATTTGAATGGTCTTCTTAAAAGTTATCTCTTCTTTTTCTTTTAAATGTAATACATATTATAAACGAAGTTTATATCTACTTAAGCTTAAAATTAAATTAATTGTTACAAATTTAACCATATTCAGAAAAAAACTTGACTTGCTTAAAATCGTCAGGACTAAGCCTCAGATCTAAGGCTTCATATTTTCCACACATTTAAGCATTTATGTTAAAAAAAATGATCATTACGAATAAAATCAATGACTATAAAACAAAAATCAATAACTATAAAAAAAAAATGAATAGATTTTAAATAATATTAAGTTTCGCAAGAAATTCGTATTAGTTGTCTGTAGAATATCACTTTTAAGAAATAAAGCTAAAGTATTTTTTGACTTAATGATTTTTAATAAGAAAACTCTGAATATTATTAATAGTATTATTTTTGGTATCAGCAATGCACGTAGAAGAGGTTGTAAAATATAACTATTTTTAAAAAAATTCTTTGGGTTTGTTGATAATATTAAAATTAGAGTCAAAAATTTCATTATAAACTATCGTTAGGGACAAAAACTAAATTTAATATTCATTTTCATTAAAAGCAACAAAATTTATAGTCTGATGTCTATGCTGCTGTCTAATAGTTTAATCTAGAAACGAATATATCTTTAGAACATATATACTTGGAAATAACAAAAATGCCTTGTAAGCTTTTAACTTGAAGGATAATATCATTCTCATTTCCTTTCAAGGAATAATATTTTGAGAAAGAATAACAGAACGATGTAAAGTGGCGTTGTCATAAAACAAAAGAATTACTTTATTTACAATGCAAGGCACCAAAATGACTCTCGATGCAACACAGCGTGTAAAGCTTCTCATTTTTCTGTATTTCCCGCCTCTTATACACGTTCTTAACAGGCGGATGAAGACACTTTCTAACTACACAGAAAGCCACTTTTGTATGAACAACTAGGTACATAGGTGATTGAAAATATGTACTAAATACAGCCTTTCAAAGTCTGTAGACAGAAAAAATTGACATAAATTGTGAATTTTTTCTTATTGGATCCTCCTGTTTTCTGTATCTCTAGCTCAGTTTACTTCACTAATATTCATTGCTTAACTTTTTAAAACAATTTAACAAAATAAATTAAAAACTCTTAACTTTTCTTTAATTTTTTAAGTTAAAACACTTTTAAAACATTTAACAACCTGTGACATCTAATTTGATATTTTACATCATATGTTTTGAGATTTAGACGCCATGTTTTTTTTGTCGTCATGTACAGACTTTGCCTGTTAAGAACCGATTTTTTTGTATGGAAGACTACAAGGTTGTACAAAGTGCCTGTTAAGAACGGTAATTTCACACATTTCAAAATTTCGTAGTCTTGAAAAATGTTCCAAGAAATTATTTGCAGCGTTATTTTAAAATGAGTTGATAGATATATATACAATATGTTGTTTAATGTGTTTAGTGAGTATACGACTTATGATAAGATAAACAGAAAAATAAATGAAATAAAGTATAAAATCCACTAGTACTTAATAATATAAAATATAAAACCTCGCTTATAAACTAAATCTGTCACTTTAATAGAATTTATATAGAGTTATGGCTGAACTCTAAGGTGCTTTTAGTGTTACAGCTGAGAGCAGAGCTAACAATGGTGAAACATTAGTACATATTTAGAAGAGCAGCTAAAAGTAAATCTGACTTGGATGGTATCAGAGTCTGCATAAATCTATGACTATTATACCGTGGTTCTAAGGAAAGCAGCTTCAGCTAATCACTTTTCGATTTGTATGGGATTGATTGACAATTATTATCATTCAAATGCATAGCACCGATATGCTGTATCGGTGATATACATAGCGCAGTCTTAGTATGATTAACAAATTGCAATCAAAATACACAGATTATTATCTTTATGAAAATCATCAAATGAATATAATATTCATTATAATTTTAATATTGATTTTTCTACTAAATATTTTACACCCGTTCGCTACACACAACTTTCAGCAGTTATTGTAATTCGACTTATGCAATTTAGAATTATTTCCATGTTCACAAAATTGGCTGGAGGACAAAATTTTTTAATTGAATATTGATTTCAGAGCATTAAGTCACCAACCGTGCAATTAAGATAAATAATCATTATAAGGAAGCTTTTTTAGTTTTGATAAACCTTTTAAAACAATTTTATATAATTTGATGAGACAAGTTTAAATTATTTCTTTTATATAATATGTATGTCATAATTGCAGTAAATATTTAACATGTATATAATTGTTTAATGAAAATTAATTATCAATAAAAATACATATTTTATTTATAAGAATAACTTAGAAAATAAACAATTAATCAAATAAAATGAATATTAATTAATAATCTGGGGATTAATTTGGAGCTTTAGACACTCTGAATTTTAAACTCTGCTATATCTTTATTTATAGGCATTCAGATGTCTGCTTATTTAAAAGTAGGAAGTATTAACTATCAACTTGTTAAAGAGGGTGTAAGGGGTAACACTTTTCAATAAAATCTATATTTTTATTATATTTTCTTATTATAAAATATTTAAAGAATGTTTTGTGAAAATTTTAATTTGATTGGGACAAAAATCTCGTAGTTTTTAACCTTTAAGCTAAACTTTAAACACGTTTTTCTCGAAACGACGTTTTAACGGTCTTTGATCATCAACATTTAAAAACTATTGTATTGTTACATGTGTAACTTCATTTTGATTATCTCCATATAAAATACCTACCTCCAATGTCCAATGTTTCTTTTTACATAATTTAGGAGATTGTTAAATGATAAAATGGCAAATGGTTAGTTAAAAACCACTATTTTAATTTCAAACGACAATAAAAATTATAGATATAACAGAAAAATATTGAAAAATGACATCGAGGGGAGAATAAATTTGGTTTTTTTTAATTTTAAATAATTCTAGGGCTAAGATGTTATGATTAATGTAAAATACATATATTATTTGAGCGACAACTTGGGAAATGCTTTGCTAGTCGTAGTTCTTGATATTTTTCAAAATTTTTAAGAATGTTGATGAAAAAATTATTTAATAACATACAAAAAATATTCCAATATATTTACTTTAAAAAAATTTGTAAAGAAAGTGTTTCTTAAAACTGAAATCATAGAATTATAAAAATAGTTTCTAGTATGGATTAAATTATATAAGGAATTCAAATATAGCTCTTTTATTTTAATGAATTTCACTATTTCTTTATTGTTTCTTTCTTTAAAAAAGGAAATATCTTTGGAGATATTTCAATAAATTTTTCCCAAAAAGAATAATGGCATAAAAATATTTAATAAGTATTATGTAAAAGAAATCATTATTTTCTCTTTCGCAAATACGATTTAAATAATTTTCGTATCTAGCTTGAATTTAAAGTCAGCAGAAATCAATTTTCACTAGTTAACATTTTGAGTTTGATAATAATTATATTTAAAAAGTTGTATAATGTGAACGAATGAAATTCAGTTTAAAAATTTAACTATTCCTTCTGAAATGGTTCTTTAAATCAGTTTAAAAAAAACTATTGTTAAGCATATAATAGTAAAAGTATTCATGTTTATCAAAAATATGCTTAACTAATAATGCTAATATAATTTTTAACATACAGTTAAATGACAACAAAAACGAATATTTGTATTTTTCCTAAGTAACAATTTAGTGAATACACATACAGGTTTAAATAACATTAAAGATATATACACACTTAAATATTCAAGATGGCGATTCTTTTGATATATATATTCTATTTTATTTTTTGTTTTTTTTTTCATGTATGAGTGACTCTAATTCTTTTTAAATTAATACAGTTGATAGCATCCAATGCATTAAATACTAGAACAAAAGCTAACTATAAACTTTATATGAAAAAAATGTAACTCTTTCTTTTTGTATTCCAATCAATAAAATAAAAGTTTAATAATAAAAATTTAACTTTACTAAATTTTATAATAAATTAATATGACCTATAAACTAATTATTTCATACCGAGAATAGTATCACTTTATTTTTGATAAAATATAGCTTCTCTGCCATACTTATTACATGGAGTATATAATGTCTCTCGTCGGCTTTGGTCGAAGATTAATCCACACTTGAGTTAAATACATTTTTATTATAACCAACTATCAAGCAAATAAAAAACTTTTAACCCGTTTCAGAAAGTTATTATTTTCACTTAGACCTTATCTCATTAAATATATTTCTATATAGTGACTAAATAATTATCAAGTATTTTTTTTTTCAACTTTTCTAGACTTATATATATATATATATATATTTATATAGAAAATAATGCTTAAGTTAACACCAAATCACTCTAAAAAAAAACAAACAAAAAAAGCACTAATTAGGACACAAAAAAACTGTATTTTCTTGTACTGTTTACTGTCAAAAAATTATGATTGTAACAAAAATTCATGAAATCAATTTATTATATCTGATATTAGTTTAAATTTTTAAGATTTAAAACACTATTAAAGAATACAATCTGCCCAGAAATCATGAAATCCTGTTCAAACAACTATTCTCTTCTGAATTTTCACGAAGACTAAAAATTTCAATTCTCTCCAACTTTTATTTTCATTGTATGATTTTTTTTCTTCTTTTTACTATACAAAATGTCCCAATTTGTTATAAGTTACACATATGGAAACCATTTGTAGACATACACCAATACATATGAAATTTCAGAAATAGCACTGAACTTTAGCTATTGTAAAGAAGGGATAAAAGGGTATCTTATTTTACTTAAAGCTAGCAACAAAATAAGCTTTTCTGCCTTCTAAGAGGATTCAGTATTAGTATAAACACATTTTCTATCGAAGCTTACAAGTGAATTTTTAATGCATATACAAAATTCATGCAGAAAGTATACTAACTATGTCCTTCAAATAGAGTTTTTGATTTAGAATGTGTTATATTACATTTAAAAAATATTATGCTTAATAAATTTTTGTAGAAATTAAAAACCTAAAAATAAATATTTTTCGCTAATTTCCGAAATATATTTTCGTATTGATTTAACTTGGAAAATATCGTTATTCGAAACCCATCCACAAGAGTATATATTTCTATATATATATATATATATACGAGTATATACTTATGAAAATTTTTTAAAATATCATAACATACTCCTAATATTTAGAGAGAAAAACAAATAATTTTAAGTCTTTGATCTTTGTGCTTGTTCTTTTCATAACTGAAAGAAAGTAAAAAAAAATTTTTAGAGGTTCTTTTCTAAATTAATTTTTATTTAACCAAACACCTAGTGGAAAAAAGAAAATTAGAGGGAACAATAATTTTCTTCCTAAAGACTACCATAAATTTGAATGTATAGAGTTATGATAATCTATTTTCATAGAACGTACATACGAGTATGTAGGACGAACGTGTAGAAATAGCAATTAAATAACAATTTTATAAGCATGAAAATGTAACAAGAATGTAACCTCTTTTTTCTATTAAAATATTTAGTTAAAAAGCCCACAGAACTATCATGAATGGCGTCACTATCTATGAATATTTTAAAAACTACCCCACTTGACCTATAAAATATTGCCTCATTTTAGTTTTAATGCAAAAGCTTTTAAAAAAGTCTCTTACAGTATGAAAAAGCTTTTAATAGTCGCAGTAAATGAAGCACGTGGAGAAGACCGGTTGATAATTTTGTTACATTTATGAAATATTTCATTTAATTTGAAACTATTTTTTTGTCAATAAACAAAACATTATTTTTACCTGAAGAAATTTCATATATTTTATATTTTGTGTTGGTTTTGTTTTTCTAATTGTCAGTTTTTGCCAAAATACTTCTAAAAATTTGGCAAATACTAGAAGATATAGAGACAATGTTCGCTCCTTTTGGTTCATTGCTCTGTGGTACAATAAAATTTCAACAAAGTTAACAATCAACAAATGCGATGTAGAAGCGCATGTACTGAACTTATCCGCATTATTACTTCCTGGTGGAATATAAATGTGAATTTAATCCGTTGGGGTAAAATTTAAATACTATTTGAGATTATATACATATATATATAAATTTTAATATGTGTATTCCTATATAAAAAGCTTTCTTAATCAAATTTCATTATTTGTAATCAAGTCAAAAATTAGTTTTTCTTACTCTAAAATAAAAAATCTCTAAAAGAATGTGCCTTGATTTAATTATACATATGAATTGTCAATATTTTACGTTTTTTTAAAGTAATAATTTCACTTTGTTTTGTTTATTTAACAAATTTTAGAATTTTTTATTTCTTTGAACTGATAAATACAGTCCTTTAAAGATTGAAAAGTATACAATATTTTAAAAAAAAAACAGAGAAAGCCATTTAGAAGCTATAATTAAATCTTTAAGTGATTCTCTATTTGAGGATTTACTAATTGCTACATGAAATTTAATCGATTTAAAAAATTTTAGGAATGATCAGGAAAACTTCACTGCAAACTTGTTTAAGGTGGGTTTCAAAATTTCAAAAAATCAATGCTTTTTATTTGCTTTTTTATTAATACAATATGTCTAGAACATTCTCTCAAAATTTTACGATCCCAGTAAAATTTTAAGAGATATGGTCTTTGGAAACTCCGCCGTTCAGACCACGTGTTATTTGAATGTAAAAGTTTAATCGCCTTTTCCTAGAAACCATTTTATTGAAATCGGTAGCCAAGATTTCTCAAATAGCTATGAACCGATCTTCTTCAAATTTTGCACGCTTTTTCTATATAATATTTTCGAGTACTTGAACAAAGGATTTTTTTTTGCTATTTTAAGCAATTTCTCAAGGCTATAGGGGGTGCAAATTTTACTCAAAAATTGGGACGTTTGGTTCACAATTCCGTCAAAAATGCAAATTTCAATTTTTTTTCCTTCGTTTAAGTATGAGCCATAACAATTAGGGTGGGTCAAAAAAAAATTCTTTTTCTCAAATACACTTGTAATAGTGAAATTATGTTGTCTTATCAGGTCAACTACGAGCCTGTAACGTACACGTTTGGTATTAAACTTGGGGATCGATGCGCGGGCTGTTACAATAAGGATGAATGAAAAATATTTTACAGGCTCGTAATTGATCTGATAAGACAACATAATTTCACTATTACAAGTGTATTTGAGAAAAAAATTTTTTTTGACCCACCCTAATAACCATCTTCTAACAGAAAATTTTTGTTTTTTTAATTTCAGATGAATCTGTCATGAAATATCCTGGCTACGAGAAAACAACTTTTTTTAAGGGTCACAGGAAATCAGGTGCAATGGCTTAACTTTTTTAATATAAATTTCATAAAGCACAAATAAGATATGTATCTCTTGCATGGTAAATCGTTTTAACAAAATATTTCATTTGATATATGAAAAAAAAATCGTAAAAATGTACACGTTTTGAGTCTGACTTAACCCCTTAATGCACGTCATAAGAAAATGTTTTTTTTATAGATTTATGCTGACCTTTTTCATTAAAATAACATGTATTAATTATTTCTGTCTTTATTTTATTCTTGTTTATGTAAACTGCAAGGTTTAATCCCTAAAGATGAAAGGTTCTGTGACTATGAGATAATAAAATGCTTATGAAGTTTTCAAATGAACTTAAGTTTTATATTTCATTTGTCTGTTTAATTGTTGTTTAACATGTTTAGTGCTGAGTTTAATTTATTGAGTTTCATATCTATTCCAGGTGTACTAAAGAGCGTACGCAGCTTTGAAGTTTATTGTTTATAACAAAATAATTGTTTTTCATCAATTTTGGTTTCCTTTAGGCTATGGTCATTCTGAAACTGTTGATTCTAAGGTTCAATAAAGCCTCACTTTTATTAACATATCTTATCAATAATGTGGCATGAGTTTATTTTTTGGAAGCAATTTATCCAATTTATGCTGAAAAAAAAAAGTTGTGTATTTGTTCTAACTATAGATAGTGGAGGAAAATGTATCATTTATTATAGTGATAGATATGATGTGGTTTATTATAAGTTCTTAGAATTAAATCATTAATGCAGATATATAAAACTGAACAACTTTGTCATTTAAATTAAAAATTGATTAAAAAACGCCCGCGATCGGTGAAATACTGACGGCATTATATTTTGTACATATGTTAACACCATAAGTAAAAATTTATTTTCCTCTTCTTATTTTGCTGATTTACCTTAAGGCCTTTGGCAAATTCTGTAGAAAAGGATTTTTAACAAGCTATCGGCATGTCATTAAAATAAAAGTGAAGTGTTTTTCAACTAATGAACGTTTCAGCTTATATTGAATGACTTTATGCATATTGTGTTACTAATGAAGGACAATTTTCTACTCAAAAATTTAATTATTTTATCGAAACCAATATCATCCAAATATTTTAATTTAATTATGTGCCAAGAGAAAGTTTCAAAATCTTTCCTGATAGAAAGTCTGCGTACTAACTTTAAATACTCAAAAAATAAAAAAGCTAGGAAAAAAATTCAATTTATGCGTAAGTCATAAAACGAAAATTTAAAGCTAAAATAACACGAATAAAATAAATTCACAAAGGAATAGAAAGCTCAAACATTTTACCATCAAAAAGCTCCAAAGCAAGAAAAAGCTTTCAGACAATTTAAATTAAAAAATCATTAAAGTAAAGACAAAAACCACTTACCAATGCTTTTACAACATTCAACAACATACAACAATAACAAAAAACTTTCTAATATGGTTTTAAACTTTCAAATATTGTAAATGCTCTAACATTCAGAGCTTAAAGCTTTGATGTGTCCTTGGTACAAGATATCTTCATGATAAGAATACTTATTGGTAATATTTTATGTGTTTCAAATATGGCAAATATTGCCAGACTTACCTTTGCAGGTATAATTGGCGTGTTACGCCAGTATGTAAATAATAATGAATGAATATATTCCAAAAAGTTCGCTAAAAGTTTTTGCCTGTTAATGGCAGGTCTTTAGCTTTTTTATTCGAATATAACACTGAACTTCTATATAGATTAATTCTTATTTATATCTAAAATTTAAACCTTGAATTAAACTTCCTTTTAGTCAAAGTGTAATACATACATTAAATTCAAATGAAATTATTACATAAAAATGCTTATTATATTATTCTTTAATTTTATATTTCCTAACATACTATTATGCTTATTATTTAAAATATCTTTTGTTCTTAACCTAATTAGTAATATAGTAATATATTAATTTTAGAAGATTGGTCCATTACAGTTTTATATACTAAATTCAGATAAATAAAAATATAATTTGTAATTTATAGCTCTGTAAAATATTGATAATAACTTCACACTCTATTGGAACATGTGATGAAAATGTCCAAATAAATGTCATAAAAATAAATATTAAATCGTGTAATTCTGCCAGAATAGAGTTTCAAGTGTTTAAATTAATTAATTAAATAAGATAAAGACAAAATAAAAACAAATAATAATTTAGATAATTAAATAAATAACATATTTAAATAATGTGGAACCTAAATTTTATTTTATTAGGCAGCCTATAAGTTCACAACATAAGACTCTAATAGTCTAACAGTTCTTCATACCTTTCTTTTGGCGTATCGTGACACGGTGTATTAGCGTCTGTGTAGAAAGGGTATAATTGAACAGAATAAAAACAGAAAAATATGATAATCTATGCAATGATTTTTCTATTATATAATGATACATTTTTATCTGTAATAATCTGTTGACTTTTTTAGTGACAGCCAATCTAACATATTTACTTTTTTTTAATTTATCATAAGCCAAACTATTTTTTTAGAGTACATACGAGCATTCAAAAGGAATATTACTATATTAAGTTTTTTAATAAACGCCAAATTTTATCGGTTTCCTTGGTTTACAGAAGTTTTCAGAAAAAAAATGAAACAAAACACCGTCGAAGGAAAGCATATAACGATATAACGGGAGTATATAACGATGATCACGAAGGAAAAGTATGCCGATGATCACGATCGATCACATCGCTTCAAGAAAAACGATTTACAGCTGGTTTTCACATATTACTATCTTTTGCAATTATAAAAAAATACACTACTACATTAATAACCACGTTTTTCATTTATTTGTGGACCAGTAAGGCTGTAATCATATTTATTGTGTTATCAACCAAATATCTTTTTAAAAATTTTGTATTATTTTATAATTAATTAATGTCTTATTTATTTGCATGTAAAAGTATTCAAACGAATTAAGATTTTAAACATGTTTTAGGTAATAATTCCCGATTTCTGGGAAAAATTACATTTAAATTTTTTATTTTACTTACATGATATCACCTAATTTCAGTCTTGTTTGTATAAGTGCACAACTTTTATAATCACTTGCTGTTACCGCTCGCCTACGTCGAGGAGGAATTTTTGGTGGGATTTGTCCAATAATACCACCCCCATTCTCATCAAGACTAGATATAATTCCAGTGCTTAGCTTAATCATTGGTGATGATCCTCTACGTCTGTTTGACATATGTCGACCTGCAACACTACCCAACATTCTAAAATCGAAAATTTTATTAAAATATTATTTGAAATAGCATAAATAAAAGCGTAAATTATGTAATTTTTAATCAGATTATACACACTTTTCAATCTATGTAACGAAGCAAGCATTAGTTTTGGTCAATAAATGCAAGAATACAATCTTATATACATGTAAATAAATTAGTGGATATCCAAATAACATACTTAAAAACCTAAGGAAAATATGCATGTTTTAGAACAAGAAAGAAAAGTATCATTTATTTTTGTAATATGACTAAACATGGCTTTTATCAAAGGAGCAAGGCACCTAAATTTAAAAATTTTTGTTTTTGTGGTAAGTCTTTTACTGTTTAAAAAAAAAAATTTATAACCGATATTAAGTCCGATTAGAGGTAAAGTTTAAAAGCATATCAAGGACATACAAAAATCTTTCCTGTTTTATATTTGTTGAGAAGAAAAATTCTAGGAAAGGAAAAATTGTTATTGTGCTATGAAGAATTTAATCTCACCTTATATCCCCTCTCGTCTTGCATATCACCTAGCCACAGAACCTCTTTTACTACAGCAATTTTGTTTCAAAGCAATCTTACTAATATCCGAAAATTTGATTACTTATCTGTCTCTATAAAATCGAAAAGGCCTATTTTAAAGAATTCTCTTCGTTGATAAAAATATGATTTGTTTAAATAATTATAACACAATAATCCCATTAAATTTATATAGCAAAATCAAAAAAAATCAAAGTGAGTTTATAAATTATGATGATGGAAGTCCAAAACACGTTTTTTTGCCAAACCAATCGATAAATTTTTATTTTATAGTACAACTAAAGTATTCAAGCAGAAAAAAATTAAAATCTCGACCTCAATATTGAAAGAATTACTGGAATGGATTTTGAGTAACAGTGTACACAAGCTTCAAAAATAACGAATTTTAGAAAAACGCTTTAAAGTTTCCCATTAGAAAATCCATGATAAATCAATTTGAATCATGATACAATATGCTTGAGTTACATTGATTTTAAAAAAAAGAAAGAAAAGTTTTCAAACTCTCCCCCAATTCCCTCCGACCTCTTCTCTAAAAAATACCTTAAGCTACTAACTAAGTAACTTAACTGTGCCATAGAATTTTTCATTTGCGTGATACATTTATTTTCTCTTGCTAATAATATAAATATTTTTTCTTGGTATCAGTAATTTTCATTAGGCTTTAGTAATAAATTAAATAAGGTAAAAAAAAATTAATATTCATAAAATGTTATTCATAAATCGAAAATACCTTTATACAGTGATTTTATTTTTTTTTTTAAACACAAAACACTGCTACATAATACATAGTTCCATAGAATTACTTATTTTAAATTAGAAAATAACATTACCTGGAGTGTACTAAATGAAATCAAGAAATTTCTTATGAATATTAAAATCCTGGGGGCTCCCCAGCTATAGAATAAATTTCACAAAGTCTAAGTTTGTAAATTTTTATGGGCGAAATAAAATTACTTTAAGCTTAAAATTGTAATTCAAAGGAAATTCGTTATATGTAAATACGAGTATATTGAAAATAAGAAACATAATTAAAGTGTTAGTCATCATTGCCAATTTTAGCGATTTCTTAGCAAAACTGTTAATAAGGTGATGGTTTTCTTAATCAACAGCACAATCATTAATCAAAAATGATAATCTTACAATTAGAACGGATTAAACCATAATAACTGACACAAAGGTAGGAAATATAAAAAATAATAAATTTTCGAGTTGAACATGCAGCCAAACCCAAACAATAGTAATAAATTAACTAAATTAAGATTGTACTAGACATATTTTATAAAGGATTATTATAAGGCAGTCTTTAATAAAACAAGATTCAATTTTGAATCTGATTTATTCAATTATTATTTTAATAATTATGCCTTTAATACTATAAAATTGTATTAGTTTAAATTAAATTAAAGTCCAACCCTTTATTGTTGCTTGGTAATAAATAAAATATGAATTTGCACTTTAATTGCTTACGTTTTTTATTTCTACATTATTAAAAGTTCAAATTTATATTCTTGCTTACGGATCAATAAGATAAATTTGTCCTTTAATAGTTTTATTTAAGTAATTTAATGGAATTTGCAACTTTTGCAAATTCCTGAAATTTGTTTAATTAGAAGTTAAATCGTTTAGTTTTTTTGCCAGCAAAAGTTATTTGAATCGGATTAAAGAGCTTTATGATTTTCAGCGAAAATCCAACAAAAAAACTTTTTTATTACAAAATGGCCATATTAAAGATACTGTGATTGATAAATAATTTATTTATTTGTTACTTTAATTATTTTTTACAATAGTTAAATTAAAAAATAAATTTTAATGTTTTGTCATCAAATTTTCTAAAAACATTAGGGGGTAAGAGATAATATTTTTTTTTAAATTGCGTTTTATTTCGAAATTTCAAAGCAGTCTGGTCAAAACTCTCGTTGTTATTGACTTCCCACCTCTTGTACATTTTCTAGAGTTTAAAATTTAAACGCGTTGTTCTCGAAACGACGTTTTAAATTTCGTGATCACCTCTCAAAAACTACTGAACCAAATCATTTTAAATTTTATATTTACTTTTTCCACATAAAATAGCTTCCCCAAGGTTTACTTTTTGTTTTTTGAATTCCATTTGGAGGGTTAATAAATGAAAAAGGCAGATTTTTTTGTTAAAAATCTCTCTTTTAACTTCAAAGGAGCACAAAATACATAAAAATGGAAAAATAGTTAAAAAAAGATCATTTTAACTACAACCAATCAAACCAAAAGTACTAATAAAAAAATTCATATTACCCACGCGTTTCGATAAAATTATAAGTAAATCTAAATACACACACAAAATAATCCAAAAAAATGTTTTCATCGTCACTTTCATAGATACTTTTTTTTATGCGTGAGAAAATATATTTTACTTGTGTCCGCGAAACACTTGTTAGCTTTTAAGGGTTAACATTATAAAAGTATGTGGATAATTGAAAATGAAGCAAATTTTTATTTTATTTTTTATATAAACGGTCCTTATATACTATTTGTTTTTAATACTTAGAATTCTATGTAACAAAATGAGTGGTAATAAAATTAATAAATGAAATTTCGAGCGTTTAGTGGCTTGTGAGTTAAGCCGTAATCAAAGTAGATTCCAGAGTAGTATTTGCGTTAAGGTAGAATTTTTGGCACAATACTCTCAAAGAAAACAATTAGTAGAAAAGTATGTAAGTTTTTCTAAGACATTGTGTGTCTGTAATTATCTTAATTAAAATCTATTGAAGCATAGGAGCTGAGGAATTATACTAAAATAAGAAAATTAATATATATAAATAAATTAATGAAGGTGATGTACAGTTCCAAGAGTAGTTTTTTTACTAGAAGAGTATATAAGTCATTATTGGCTTGTATTTTTCCCATTGGCTCTCGTCAATAAATTATCATCAATCTTAATTGTTTTTTTTTTCGGTGAAATTCAAATAGTTTTCGTTTAATTTTAATTAGAATTTAATCAAATATATAAATTTAAAAGTCATGAAAGCAATTACGCAATAATCTTCCTCAAAACATATATTTGTTTGTCATTAACAATTTCTTGCTGAAATATATATTGACAATAATCAAATATTTTAAACTAAAATGTAAAAGTTAAAAGAGTTTATCCCTTAGGCTGTAAATTAATGACAAGATCACAACGGGAGGGTATCCATATGCGAGCACAAAATTGGAAATTTCCGTAGCAGGAACAGAATAAAAGGGACAACATAAATGATTTACATTTTATATAGCACACTGAAGAGGGGGTGACTTTATAAAATCAAAAAACAAAAAAAAAATGTATATAAGGTAGAAAAAATGAGATCAAAGTATTATTTGTACTTAAATGCTTTGTTTTATTCTTTTTGTGTTATATATCTTTATAAAAAATATTCTCAGTCAATTTAAAAGGAAAATAACTTCAATATTTTTGACTAATTTTGAATAATAAATAGTTTGGCTCCCTGAAGCTACATAGAAAACTATTTTTTTTTGTATTTTCCCTTTGGTAATTTTATAAAAGAAAATTTGATTTAGAAATATTAGCAATGAAAAATTTAGTTAAGTTAACATCAAATAAAAGTGCATGAAAACTCAATAACTCATGCATGAAAACAAGAAAAAAATTGATTACATATGTATTTTGTATGTGAATAACTGTAATTGACGTAACATATAAAAAATTAAATACCCTGAAGGTGTCTTTATTTATTGCTATTGATCAATCCATGCCTAATATGCCTCCTCTACACATGCACCGAATCAACACGAACTTTTCAATTCTAGCAAATACGCGAATGCGTGCATGGGTGCATTTGCCTTAGTTTGCCATAATTTAAAAATTTCGTACACATTTGCACAGGTTCGCCTTGTTATAGTGCGTTTTCACTGACGTAAAAGTATTTTTAGGGAAAATCTCTAGTTTATTTCTCAAATAATAGTGCGTGTTTACTGAACCTAGTGCCTAGGACCTACTCAATAATTATTATTGACATATTTAAAAACTAAGCTAGAGATTTCCAATAAAAATACTTTTAAAAAAGTACTAAATACTAAGTACTAACGTCAGTGAAAACGCACTATTACCGAACTTTTTACAAACTTTTTCAATACAAACGTCAAAAATGACAAATGCAAGTGTCAACAAAGTGTTATTTATGATGTATCACAAAAATAAAAACGCAGAAAGTACTTAAATATATATTTTTCACTTTAATACTATCAAAATAGCAATAAAAAAGTTAACAACGTGACTCAAATGTCAAAATAACAACGTACGAATGTGTGGACGGGTCCACGAAGCACTAGTTCGGCCAACTTTAGAGCAAACTTAGAATTGAAAAGTTCGTGTTGATTCGGCGAATGGGTAGAGGAGGCAGTACAAGGGAAAATTTCAAACTTATTGGGAGCTGCCCTATAAACGAAAAATAAAAAAAAAGCCAAACTGACTTAATACTTTAACGAAAAATTAAAATAATGTCAGTAGTAAAAAGAAAGAAAAAATAATAATCGTTAACTGTAATACCACAAATTTGGTGAACGTGGCGTCATTCCGCAATCCTTTTAGAAGTGCTTTTTACACTTTTACATTTAGCTTCTCGTTTTTTTTTTCATTCAAAATGAATTACTTCAAAAATAAACTTTGCTGCTTATATTATTTCTTTTGCTATACTCCTATTCGCTTTTGTGCTGATACTGGGAGGTAAGTTTTATCACAGTATCCCTTTAAAAATTTTGAGCTATTTGTCGAAAATGAGTATGATTTTAAATTGATACTAAATCAGATATCCATAAAGGCATTACAATGGCAAAGGATTCCAAGTAAGCTGAGTTTATATTAAATCATTTTACTTATTTATTTAAAATGACTTTGAATGCGTCAGTTAAATAGTATGGTCACAAAATACCATAATATTCCTTAAATAATAGAAGCGACTCGACAGCGAATATGTGTAATTCCATCAATGATATTTGATATCATTGTTTTACACAAAAATTTCCAATAACAACAGTAAAATCAACAAAAGCAACATATATATACATATTTTATTAAAAGCCAATTGACACTAACTTTCAAGTAATATTTCACAATCTACTACTATACTACTATTGACACGTTTGTGTATGTACAAAAAATTCTAAAACTTAGCCCAAAAGAATTGTTATATTATGTTTTACTTGAAAAGTAAAAAAACAAAACCAGATGCGAATCTAATTGGAATAGTATTCAAAGCGAAGGCAAAAAATGACTGTAATTGAAAAGATATAAGTTAAGCTTAAAATATGGGTCTCCGGGGAATTATTTATTCTCGTCACAACCTTTGTAAGGATAATGGTAATGTTTAACAAGCTAAAAAGAGAAAGTTAAGTTAAGAAACATTTTTGTATCTCTTTTTTTATCATAAGTTTTACAAAAGATGGAATCAGTTCCTTTATTGCTTTTGAAAATATATAAAAATTATATAAGAATTACCTTGATGACCTTATGACAACTGTTGAATAAAAATCACTCAAAAAAAAACCACAAAGGCAGAAATTTTTAATTAATTATAACAAAGTCTTAGCAATTCAAATAAATATACAAAAAAAAACATTTTAATTTACTTTTAATTCCTTTTGAAAAATCTACATAGAAAGTAATAAATCTCAAAAATACATGTTTAAATCAGTTTTTTGCTTAGTCCCACGCTATCTGCGAAAAAAGACAATTAATTGCAGCCGTATGTAGATAAACACACTTGTTGCACTTTAGAGGTAAAAACTCCCACGAAAGAATACAGTTTCAACATAAACACCTAAATTTGATTTTTTTTCCACTACATAATGAATAGATAATGAAATTATTAAAATCATCAATGTAAACTACAGACATAAAACACACAACTTAAATCAAAAAATCAGAAAAAAATCCTTTTCTGATTTTGCAGGCCCGAAAATTCTTCCAAAAGCTTTAATTGTCAACATTTTCTTTCGATCGAACACATTCCCACAGGTACCCGCGTTAAACTAATAACAAAGACTTTCAGTTAAAAAGCATTAGCCACCACATTACAACAACTTTCAATTCTAAGCAAACCGAAGGGGAAATTTTTTATAGAATTTTTTATTTCGTACTAAGCAAACGCCTTAAGCCTTTTGTGTATAAAGAAATAAGGGGAAATTTACTGATGAAATTTAATATGCCATTTAAAGGTTGTGTTATTTGGCTATTAATAATAATAATCATAAAATTCAACTGGTTAGCAATGGATTAGGATATATAAAATTACTAAAATTAAAGCTTTTATGGTTATTAATTAAAGGCTTTGCCATTTCCCAAATAAAGTTTGTTGAGAAAGTTTTTGTAATAAACTAATATAAATATTGTTGTTGTAAATTTTTAAGGAGCTTAGTTGTTATCAATTATGATAAATGATTTTTTATTTTTCATTATGGCTAAAGCATCATCTAAAGAAGATAGTAAGAATAGTAAGTTTTTTAATGCTATGAACACTTAAAATTTTTTGCTATCTTTTTATTAGAAAATATTCAAATTCAATTTAGTACCATGTATGGAATTCAGCTGAATGAATATTGATCACTTACTAATATTTCTTTCTCAAAAACTAATTAAAAATATAATTGTTCTCAGTCCCAAATAAATATTGCAAATTGTAACGTAAAAAAAATTTTTAAATTAATTGATTAACATCAAAAAATAAAATAGGAAACTGTTCGAATGAATCAACATCTACCAAGTTGGCCATTAAAACGTGTAGCAATCCGAAAATATTGAAAAATTTTAATTAAAGTTACCTAGTTCTCTGTCATATCCTAAAAAACTTAATTTTTAAATAGCTTTCAACTCTACCCAGGAGGTACCCAGCGGGTATCATCGGCGCATTAGTCTATTATTTTTTCATGGCCGGCTTCCCCTATAAGTCTGCAAGCCATAGTCTTTACATATTTTATATAAGTAAAACAAAGTAAGACTAACTAATAACTAACTAACCTTGGTGGGCCTATATCTATGAGGGGTAATTGTTCGTCACCTATATAGGCCCATTTGTCGATGTCACTGATTGAGAAGGGTTTTTGTTAGTACTTTATTCTTTGAGGATATTTTCAACAATTTTTTTACTGTTTAATTTTGTGTATATTATTACCCAGAGCTTGCGCGAGGTATAGGCTTTGTATTTATTTAAAATTTTCAATCAGGTACCTGACTAAAGCATTCGAATACATATTCAATAAAATAATGAAAAGTGAAAAAAATAAATATATCACAACTTTTCTGATAAGATATAGTTACTTTAAAATATAATTAACTTGGCTGGTCCTACCTACCTTACCTACCTTACCTACCCTATTAGGGGTAATTACCCCCCAAAACGCCCATTGACAGTTGGTTGAAGAAGCTGTCTCTGGCTCTGTCATGAAGACTTCGAATTTATATACATATGTACAAGAACTATTTTTATTTTTGAATGATTATTTCAGGTGAGCACATTAGATTGTAACGGGCCCCTGTTCACGTTTTTTTTTTTTTTTTTTGTTTTTCAGCATATATTGCAGCAAAATATTATTTTGAAATAATATTTTGAATGCTTTACATGAAAGCAGCTGGTTTGTTTCGAGATCAAGTTTTGTCAACGGGACTCAAATCAGTTTCCCTTTGGCGGAATTTGACTTTTGAGGCAAACAGGTTGTTTTCGAGTTGAGTTTAGAGTCAGTTGGCGTTAGGTTGTTGATAAAGGCAGAGCCCAGGTCGTTGGGGCTCTGACCTTACGGTAATTAGTTTTGAGTTAGTAAGGGAATTTTTTTGAGGGAGTCGAATTTGTTCAGAGGGATACATAATTTTGAGTTTGATCGTCTGATATGCTGGCCGATTAAGTAATATACAAAAAAAAAGGAAAAAGAAAAGGGAGTTCAAGCGAGGTCAATTTTAAATAGTTCAAGTTGTATGATGTAATCTAATAAATTTGATTGAAATGGAACATATTGTTGCGAATTTTTTTTTTTCAATTTTTGCAATACAATTTATTTTATTGAAGAAAAATAATAAACTTCAAAAATAAAATATTTATAATTGTGCCGTTGATAGTAAAACAGTAAAATTTTGTATAACCATATAACAATTCTTACTAAACAAAAAAAAAATACAAGACTATAGACAAGGTGATATGAATTTCAAGTGTTTGTTCCCGTGCGAGTGGAAAAAGAAAGGAAAATTATAGAAATAAAGGAAAGAAATAAGGATTGACTTGCCAATCGGTGAAGAAAAATAAGGAAAGAATATCATGGCGGTGACATTTTTTTTTTGAAAAATTAATTTAATTTATTTATATATATATATATATATATTTATTTTTTTCCATCATTTTCTATGTATGATATAAGCATTCTGGATTGAAATTTTTTCAGTTTTTATTTCGCCGATTTGTCAAAATTGAGAAAAGAAGGAAAATTAAATTTCTAAATGATTGAAAAAAAAGGAGAGAAAAGATAAATTTAAATTTTTGGGTTTTTTTGAATAAAATATTATTTTAAATTTATTTTTTTTTTAAACGAATTTAGAGACGGAGTTGCTGGGCCCATCAACACCACCAAAGAAAAGAAGAATTCACGTATGTCTGTTTTTATTAAAGTTTTCATTTTTTTTCTTAGATTATCATAGTTTTTCTAATTTTTTTTTAGTTTGGTTTCTTTTAATATATATATATATATATATATATATATGTATATATATATATATTTCTTTTAATATCTTTTAATATATATATATATATATATATATACTCCTTTTTATACATAGTTTGCTAATAAAAAAAAACTAGTTATAAGATTAGTTTCAATAATTTTTGCATTCGATTAAGTTTTGTTTTTGGTATGGTTTATTTAGTTATTGTAACGATTGAATTGTATTTAAATAGTTTTTTTTATGAGATTATTTTTGATTTCCATATAGTTGTAGTATATATATAAGATTAGTTTTTTTAAATTAATTGTAAGTGAAAATATATTTCTTTTGTTAAATCCTAATTATTATTTATCATTAGTTTTTTGATTATTTTGTATTTTATAATTTAGTTAAAATTAGTTCTTTCGGGTTTTTGTTGGAGCATTTTGTTTCTTTCTTTTTAATTTCGCGGAATTTGATGAATATAGTTTTTTTTTTCATAATTAAAATTATGTATATTACTATATTAAGTAATTGAATAATGTTTAACTAAATCGAAATTGTTTTAAATTAAGATGTCCTAATCTGCCTTTTCCTTCCTTTTTTTTTGTTTTCAGGTCAGCCGGTTCAGCCATCAAATGGATAAGCAAAGGGGCTTAGCTCCTTTGTCTCGCGTTTCTCTTTTTCCCACTCATTTAATTCAATTTTTTTTTCTGCTTCGGCGTTCTACAGCCCCTTTTAATTCGAGCCTAGTGCCCTGTCTTTGAAGTTTTCACTTTCAAGTAGCGAGACTTGGTCCAGTGTGTCAGTGGCAAGAACCCACCCCATTACTCTTCCGCAATAGCCAGCTAGCCAGCTCGCTACGACCGCCACACAAACGACACTTGGTAAATCGTGCCTATGTTTGATCTTCAGGGGTATGGACCCCTGCATAAAAACATATGGTCACGTAACAAGATCAATTAAAGGTGTACGCAGATATTTAGTTGAAATTTCAATTTTAAGGTGTTTTCATAAACTCAAATACAATTTTAGTTTTAGTTTTTAGAATTACCCTAAGTAACAAAGTTTTAATAGAGTAAAAAACACCCTGTAAAACACTTTTTCCTTGTGGAAGTTGACACTTCTTTGATTTTATGAAAACTATTTTAATTTTTAAGATTACACCGAGTGTCTAACTTGTATTAAGTAAGTCTAAGGGAACATATGTATATCTAAACTAACTTTTCCATAAGCGTATTTATTAGTAGACATTCAGCTCTAATTTGAATTTAGTTCTTTTTTTAGACCATTTGAATGACTTTTTTAGTGCAATCGATTGGTTGATAGATGATATTTTCTTAATTATGGAGTGATTTCCTCTATATTTGAATGATTTCTTTACTGTGAGATGATTTTTTATTTTTTCAGATTTGTTTTTTCTTCCAGCGGCATATTTGTGTTTCATCTAAGAATTAGATCAGTAGCATAGAAGATATTACAATGCTTTAAATCTAAGGTTGCAAAACAAGCTTCATAAATAGGCTACCAGTAACATTTAAATGTGGTAGTTTTCCAATTAGTATTTTGCTAATATATAATACCTACATAAAATATTTTTTTAAATAAATTATATATATAGTATATGAGTTTTTCATATGGTAAGATTTGGCGTAATGAGATTTAATAGTTATACTTCCAAATGAATTTTGTCAAATACGCCATAAGTAATTTAAACTATAAAAACTATTTAAAAATAACTTCAAGAATATAAATTTCTCCAGAAAAAAGTAAGTTTCGTTTTTCTTTTATAAATGTTAAAAACAAAATTTTTGCAAAAGAATCCTTTTCTAATTATAGATAGAATCTGCAGCTATTCCCTTGTCTCACTTAAATTCCGTAAGGATTTTGCTAAGCCAATCTGTAACTTACCATTAGATTTCGTGGTCTAATCATTTAATATTACTTGAGCATGGAGACGGATATTAAGGATATTGGACTGTGAACCCCTGTAATATCTTTTAAAGACTATTCTAGCTAGTTTTTTAGCTTCCTTGTGAATTTATATAACTTCATAATATGACTTAGGACATGATGCTAGTGCCATTAATATTATTTAATTGCCAAAGGCAATGAAAATATAACTTTTCTGAGCCTTTTTTAATACATTATAGTGTTTTAAATTTTTTTAATCATCGTACCAGTTGCACACAAGAAAACAATATCAATCCTACTTGCACTATATTATCCTAAAGAATCATAATGTGCTTTCAAATACAAGAGCTTCAACATTTCAATAGAGAAATGAGAGGATTATGCCGTGGAAATTATATAGTTTTTTTAAGAAATAATTTTTAGTTTCCTTGATTGTTTTAATTATTTTTGTATTTATATTTTCTCAAAAACCAACAGACAATGCTATATTACTATATATATTAAACTATTATGCAAAATAAAACGAAAAAGCTTTAAAATATAAATATAATATGAGAAAAATATTAAACTCTTCTCTCAATTTTCAATATAACTAGTGCATTTAGACTTTCAATTAAGACTGAAAGCTATCGTCTTGATATTTACTGGTCACGTAAAAAGTAAATTTTAACTTCCGGGATTCCATTTAACGTTGTGTTGGCCACAACCCTTTCGTCTCTATCCCACTACTAAGCTACTTTTGAACATCATTTAAGCTTCTACCACCCAAATTATTTAACTATAATTAATTTTATTTTTATTATTCACAATTAACCAAAATTCTGCTTGTACATTATTTATGTGTGAGAAGTGATAAATTTTTTAATTCTAGCAAATGTCAAATAAAATCAATATATTTCCATTTTAAATAAAGTCAAAGATATATTATATTTCAAGATTTGTTATGTTCAAATTCTTTGGAGACTATTTAGTTTTCTTTTATTTTAATTTAAAAGAAAGTATCAATGAAAAAACGTATTACAATCTTTAAATTGTATTATATGGAATTCCTACGTGACATAAAACCTAAGCAAGAATCTCCAAGGAACAAAAAACAACCAAGAATAATTCCATAGCAACAATGTGTAACTCGAAAATTTTATTAGCAAACTTAAGTATTAGCAGGAGCATGAAATATTTTTTTAACTTCAAATTTGTCTTATACATACTATTTTTTTACATAAAAGAGTAATGCAATTATTAATTCCTTGATCCTTCATTTTAGCTAAATTCTTAAAAGTTTCTTGATCAAAAAATAATTACAAAATTCAAAATTGAGAACTTGAAGAAAAATTTCTTTAAGCATTTTTCTGATTCTTCAATTGTTTTTGTTTTATTACCAGCCATTTTCGTTGAATTTATTAGCTCATAAATTATGCCATCTGGTGTTTCTTATGCCAAGTAGAAAATGACTTAGCATTTAAGAGATTTATTAACAGAATTATTGGCTATTTCCTTTCCTTTTTCTATTGGATTATGATTACATTTGTTTCTTGAGAAAATCATGGAGATCTAAACTTGAATCAAGAATCAGTCAATTTTACAAGATTCAGTCTTGATTTGGTTGATTCTTCCCTGCGCAACAGCATGTTGAAGGGAAATTATTAAAACAAAATTTAAAAACAAGACAAAAAAAACTAATTTTATTTATTATATTGAGTTCCATATTGCAGATATGTATATACACTAAACAACACTAATTTCAGAAATCCGACTCTGAAATAACTGAAAACTAAAGTTCATAGTTCATTTTTTTTCAAAATTTATAAAAAAATAAAATTAAATTGTAATTGCAATAAAATAAGACAACTATCCTATTTGACGCTAGATTGTAATAATGATTGAATATATGTATAGAACCTTTTTTTGAAAATTTCAAAATTTGTTATTAAGAAAATTTAGTGATAAAATTAAAAATTAATCGGAACCATTTCGATTTATGAAAAGGTTTCCTTTTAAGCACAGATGAGCAGAAAGCCATGAATCGCACGGCATTATTAAACAAATTTTTTGTCTACGGGTAGCACAGAGCTAATAGTTTTTGAATTTTCATAATATGTATTTCGTTTCAACAAGAATTCTTGTTGATAATTTCCATTTAAAGAGGATAATTTCAATAAAAAACTGTACTTGAGCTTATGCTTATGCTTTTGTAAAATTAGGCTCTGTGACGAAATTTAGAAATGTAGCTAGTTTGTCTCACACAGGACAATTACGTTAAGATTACTGTTCCAAAGATTAATAGAGCTGCTATTGAATGGGGTATCATGTTGCTATCTACACAATAATAGACTACAGAAACATTTCTTATATATATTTACAGAAAACATGTTTTTTTTTGGAGTTAAATTAGAGCAGATGTTTTAGTTTATTGATATTAATTTTACTTATTTACGTATGTTACAATTTATATCTTCTAATTTTATGTTTGAACCATGTCTCTTCAAATAAAAACCATAACGGTCATTGTTCTCTCAATTTTCTTTCTTTCAATCAAGACTATAGGTATTTTTCAACAATTGACATATTTTAGTTGAGTTTCTGAATGCACTACTCTTACTCTTATCTCTCTCACCAAATGAGCACTTCAACCAAGTTGGTTAAATTAACCCACTTGGTTGTTGAGTAAAACACATTGGGGTATATTTTACGGCGCCTCAAGAACCTGACTCACTTGGGTTTTTAGGCTAGAGAGACACAAGGTAGTGGGAAAATTCGAAATATTAGGAGTTAATTATGAGTCTGAAAATATAATAGACTCACGGATGCATTTACCAATACACAGAAACCAAGTTTTCTTTTGATATTTGTAAATCAGGTGGGCGAAGCCCATAAAGTTTTTTTATTTAATACATTTTATATATTAAAGTCTTTAAAGATAATCAAAATTGTTTTCAATTAATTCTTTATCAAATATTATTTGGATTATGTGAATTCCAAAAAACTGTGAATTAGAAATAAATATGTCAGGCAAAAGGGGCATATCCTTCCAAAATAAAATTTTTGCAATCTTTCTATACTTTAAAACGTCAAAATTTAATAAATGAAAATGTATTTATATTACAATAAAGGTTTTTTATTTATAAAATATGATTTAATTTTAATTTAAGGGGTCTTAAGATAAGTCCGTCTAATTTTTATCTGATACGTATACGAATCATTTATATAATTTTGTGTACTTCGGTTGTCGGTTGCGTTTCAAAGTTAGTGCAGTTTTTTTATTGTTCAGTATCGTTTAAAAAAATTAAAAAAACCGAAAACTGGAGCAGGCCCGAAACTTCGATTTTGATCGAATTACTTCGTCAAGATCGTTGTTTATATGACGTCAAAGGCAAATGTTATACGAACAAAATTAAAAGGGCCAAAGCATTAGAGCTGTTAAAATGTGAACTGGAAAGCTTTTAAAATATCAGTTTTTATGGCTGATAATATAGTGTTGAAGCATGCTTCGTCCATCCCCAAAAAATTTTTAAAATCATTTGAACTTATTTATATATCTCGCATCAAAAATTGTGTATTGCCAATATTTGCCCTGCTTTTTCGCTACTGTTTTACCCAAATCCTGGTTTTTCTTTTTTTTCTTGGTTGGCATTAGCAATAAAAAAAAATGCACCGAAGCTAGTTCTAAGTTTAAGGCTGGCTAAATAAAATGTGTAATGAGTGCTTCAAGTAAAATAGTAAAATTAATAGCCAATATACTTTATGATACTTTATGATATCTAGAAAGCGTTGTTTTTATATAATGCTTATTAACTATAGTATTTCGTAAGGCTTTCTCATTTTTCTTACCCTGAATAATGGTTAATTTCTTTATAATCAATTATAAAATTACTTTTCCTTTATAAAATTTATATACTTTTTACACTAGGCACAACTTTAAAATATATTAATAATAACTAATACATATGAAAACCTACATGTACACAAAATGAGTCGAAAACTCAAGAAGAGCTGTGAAATACCGTTTCTCGAGTTTTGTCAGTTTTGAGTTTGGGTGGTGACACACGAGTCGTCATGACATGCACAACTTTTCGAAGTTATGGGCGAAACATGTAAAGAGCAGGGAGTCTGCAGCCACTTTTCGAAATTAAAAAAGAATCCCATATTAAGGCCTCAGTAAACGTCGGACATTCTCCGGAACATTGTCCGTGTCCGGGGTAATTTAACTCATCTACAGCAATATCCGCGGACCAATCTGAAGGTCCGCTGCAATGTCCGAGTAAGTTATGTGCTTACGCGGACATTAATGACAGCTTCATACATTTTTAATAGCATGAAGATAACAAGGAAAGATTACAGTTCAAAATTACACTGCTATTCATTATGATATCAAAAAACTTCATGGCATTATTACTATAAATAATATTTTAACTTATTTTTTAATAACTTATTTAATTAATATCATTAATTTAATATGCAAACAAAAATTTTACTTCACTTTACTTGCAATAAAAATTTTGTTTATATTAGTCTGTCAAAACAGTACACTCTAAAAAGTTATTAAAAGCAAGTCCGAGCAAATGAATGTCCGACGTCTACAGTGCATTTACCCGGACAATGTTCGGGACAATGTCCGACGTCTACTAGGGCCTTTAAAGTGGATTCTCTGGCAGCTTTTCTGGTACATACAAATGTTGTTTTGACTGTATTTATTTTTGCTTTTAATTTTATAATTAATGACTCTATATATGCACATCCTGAAATTGAACTAAAATGTAGTCTCGTATGTCAGCAAATAGAAAAGCTGCCATCGAAGAATTGTGCATGTCATGAAAGCTCGTGTGTCACCACCCATTCTGTGTCTTTTGTTTGTGTGCCTGTTTACATTTAGATGGAAGCACACCAAAGCACACATTATAATTATATTTTCTCGTTGAATGCAAAGCAAGGCTAATAAATATATTTATATGCCCCAATAACCCTATGTCTTTAATACCAAAAATATTTTTCGACAGAATTTCGTGGTGTGCTTCTACCTCCAATAAACAGGTCCTGTAAATATATACTACATCGTTTTTATCTCACTGTGATCATTTTCTAACGTTATTTATTACAGTGACTATACCTACATTTTGTGCTATGTTCATAAAAGAAGATTTTTCTATGTTTTGACGTATTTATATATATATATATATTTACTATATAAAATGTTTGAATTTACATCTAATTTATTATCAAAAAGTTTATTACCCTAAAATTCTTAATATAATTCGGCAATGGATTATTAGTTTTTGTTACAAATTCCTTCATAGCTCTAAAGTCTTATGTAAATATATTTTAATATTTGAAATATGCTTAAACCATTGAATGGCTTTTAATTTAAAAATTTTATAGAATGTAATACTATATCATGAATACGATATCTCTTCGAATTTGCCAAGAAGGTCACGCGAATGCCCTTGCTCTTAATAAAGATTGTTCACAAATTGCCGTAGCGGGGAGAAGCTGTATTATATATAAATATATATTCATATATAAATAAAATAACAATTTTTTTTACTTTTTCAAGTACTTAAAGTTTTCTCTATTGAAAACGATGGATTTACTGAGGTTTGTAATATGCGTGGTGGCAAAAATCAAAATCTTAGCTATTCTTCAAATGATGTTGCGTGGAGTACTCTAGATTCAAATATATTGGCAACAGCAGCCACAAATGGGGTAGTATCTGTCTGGGATTTGTCAAAATTTGGACGACAAAAACAACTTTTAGTTTATAATGAACATGAAAGGACTGCACATACAGTAACATTTCATAGTGCTGAACAAAATATTTTGTTATCAGGATCTCAGGATGGAACCATAAAATGTTTTGATTTACGAATGGATAAATCTGTAAATACATATTTTAGCAATTCAGAAAGTGTAAGAGATGTGAAGTTTTGTCCACATTCATCAAATATTTTTGCAGCTGTATCGGAAAATGGTACAGTTCAATTATGGGACATTAGGAGGTAAAAGAATTTCCATTTTATAACTACTCGTATTTACTCAATATGGATAATATAGGACGGATAAATGTTTTCTACAATTTACTGCTCATAGTGGCCCTATATATACCTGTGATTGGCATCCAATAAAAAACTGGTTAGCTACTGGAAGTCGTGACAAGCAAATAAAAGTATGCTTTTCATATTTAAAAAATTTTACAAATTAATACACATTGTAAACAATATATAATCATCTCAATATTTGTAAATAGGTCTGGAATATGGAGGGAAAAGCTTCATTAGAGAATACAATACATACAATTGCTGTTGTAGGTAGAGTAAAATGGAGACCTGATCGTATTCACCATATTGCAAGTTGTGCCTTAGTAGTTGACTATAGTATACATATATGGGATGTACGTCGCCCTTATATACCTTATGCATCTTTTAATGAGCATACGAATATAACAACTGGTATTGCTTGGAAAGGAAATGACTCACATGTATTACTTTCAACTAGCAAAGATTCCACAATTTATAAACATGCTTTCAAAGATGCTCTTCGTCCAACAGTAAAAGCTAATCCACAAGGCGCTAGCCTTAATCTCAAAAATGAACTTTTATTTGCATTTAAAATAAAAACGGTAACACCGCCACAAGTAACTAGCAACCGAAGTAGCTTTATGTAACAAAAATATTTAAATTTCTTGCTTACTTTACTTATTAATGTATGTTTTTATAGATCAAATCGTCCAAAAGCAACTATTCCTGTAGAACAATTCCACTTAGCTCAATCTTGTATGTATAATTTTACAATGAATCCCCAAGTAATTATTTATTTAAAAATATAATGAGTATCATAAAATTAAATAACTTCTTACTTTAGCCAAACGGATTAAATGACAATGAATCTATCGTTCTTTGCACGGATTATGAATGTTTCATTGGTTGTGGTAAAGAGTATATTTTAAAAGGGAATGATTTAAATGAAATATGCGAAATAAATGCAAATGTTTCGAAAAAATACGGAAAACATAATGTAAGTAAATGTTAATGAATAAATTATTAAAAGAAATTGCAAATGTTTTCTATTATGATTTGGATTTTTGAATTTTTTTCCCTAAAACACTACATATTCTTCAAGTAATTCTATTCACTTGAATTTTTATTTGAATTTTAGCTTTATCAGCAAATTTTTTCTTGCAGGCATCTCTTTTATGGAAATTTGTTCGAACTATGTACAGCTCACCAAACATTAATTCAATAAAAACGGAGCGTAAAATCTCATATTCAGAGCCTCGTGATCAGTTAACAATTCCATCTCAGTTTAATGAAGATATAAACTGGAATGAACATCATGTTAATAATCCAAAATCAAAGAGCTTCAAAGGTTTTATAATAGACGATCTAAAACTTTTAGACTTTATAAGCCCAAAAAGTGAAGAGCTCAAATCTTGTTTCGATATAGCTGGTACTGATCCCATAATTTTTGAAAAGTCACAAATAACATTTGATAATTTCAAAAAACTACGAGATGGATTCCTTTATGTTGGCCCACACGATCTAACAAAAGCTCTTTCATTTCCTGAAGCAGAATTAAATGATTTTCAAACATCCAGGGCTCAAGAAAATATCAACCCAGAATGTAAATACGATTCGCCTTTGGTAATATTGATTGAAGTATTATTTGTATAAATAATTTTCTAAGTTTTAGCCTACAGACTTTCCTTCAGTTTTAAAAGTAGCTAACATTACATCAATCCCAACATGGGATCCAAATCTAGTGATAACAGAATGCCTTATATTACAAACAGATGTTGGAGATGTACAAACATCAGTAAGCATATTGATAGCAATGGGAGATATGAGAGATAAACTAAGCCTGAATGATATAATTATTGTATAAAATCAAAAAACAAACTTAAGTTAGTGATAAACATTTTTCATTATAATTAGGAAAGCTGGTTTCACTCATACGTCGAACAGTTACATCGATTTCAACTATGGAATGAAGCTACAAAAATTATTAAATCATCATGGATAAGATCCGTACAAGAATTAAATCAGCATTCGACTACTGTTCATACGAATTGTGGCGGTTGTGGTCGTCCTTTATTAGGAAAGGCTGGTTGGTACTGCGCAAGATGTAAGTCTGCTGAAAGTTCAAAATGTAGTGTATGTCATCTTGTTGTTCGTGGACTTTATGCCTGGTGTCAGGGATGTTCACATGGAGGTCATATAGAACACATAAAGCAATGGTTTTCTAGTCGGTCAAAATGTCCAACCTGCGGTCATTTATGTGAATATGAATGATAATTAGAAAGTTATTTTAAAAGAAAGTGAATAAGTAACAAAAAATTATAAGTAGTTTTCTATATTGTTCAAAATTAAATTAAAAAAAAAAACGTGAAATTCCAACATTTAATGAAATGCAACTAGATTTATATACAAAAAAATTGATAAATTTTTAGTAGCTACAATTAAATAAAAATTTAATAATTTTTTCATCAAATATTTTTCTTTAATAAAAATTTAAAGCATTAATATTGCTTGAATTGGTTTTTCTAAATTTTATTTGGATTTATTTTTTTAGCTTCAATTAGCTTCTGTAATACCACAGTTTGTGCTTAGTTCTTTTTATGCTTTGCTTTAATAATATCTTAACTCATTCCTTGCTTTATATACATAATTTGCAAGCCGATTTGCTATAAAACTTATTCTATCTTCAGTACCGAATTCGCCTGCTAGCTCAGAGCAGGTGATCGTTATTTCTGTGAGAGCCAACGAGGCATTCCACCCAGTCAGATTTCTACATAAAGTATATGATAAATATTTAAAAGTTCGGTTTTTTATTTTAACATTCACTTCTCACGAAATTCTAACTCTTGCTTTGAGGTTATTAGCAACTGAGATCTTGAAAATAGAGTTATTAATGACTAATGGAGGTTCATTGCCAATTGCTCAAACTTGATAAGCTGGTTTTTATTGTTATTAGAGCCAGTTGAAATTTGTTTCTTAAAAGTTTATAACTGCAAAAGGGATCTTTTACGACTATAAAGATCAGTTTCATATGTAGCTTGTTATAAAATAAAAAATTTAACCAAGGATTCTAAAAAGAAGAAATATTATAATTTTTAACAGCGTAAAACGGATATGTTAAATATAAATACGCTCTAAAGGTCCTTTTTGCATCATATAAGAATCTCAAATAATTCTATTTCTAAAAATATTTTTACATTTTGCAATATTATAGTAAAGTATTTTTATACTCAGCTTAGAAAAAATTTATTTTAATAACTTAAAAAAAGAGAAAACGAAAAAGAATTTTTGTTAATTATTTTAAAGGTTTTCCATATAAATAACAAATAAAAGATACATAAGAATTGAAATTTGCATGACATTTACATAATTAATAGTCAAAATATTTATTAAAATGTATTAATTTAAAATTAAATTAAAGTGGTTGGTATTAATGTAGTTTTAGCTGTGTGGTAATTGTTTTAAGCAATTATTATAATATAAAACATTTCTTCTAGTTAATCATAGTACTTAATTATATTAACGTGCTAGTTAATTTACTGATTTCCTTACTATACCGATCAAAACGCTACCTAACGCTTAAATTTTTCATATTTTGAATATATTCAACTTCAAAATTTGAAATATAGAGGCATTGAGGTCATTCCTTGCTCAACCTCATATGTTAAAGTTTCATTGTCCAGTGAGAATAAAAGAAAATGGAGCTAAATAATATTACATTGTCTTCATTTGAAGTAAAAAGCTCTTATATTTACAAAGTATTGAAATCTTTTTCAAAAAAGATCAGAGAAATTCAACTCCAAAAGCCTATAGTAAGTTAATCTTAATTATATTTTAACGTTTTCCACATGTGTTCTTCAAATTTTTTTTTTTTTTTTTTTCAGACTGATCAAGTTTTTAGAGAGTTAATTTCAGGATTTCAATATCTGGATATGTATATAGAGGCATATAATGATGCTGTTATACCAATTGCTAATAAATGGACAAAAATTACTATGGTAAATACAGTTAAAAATAATATAATATATTAGGTTTTGAATTTGGTAAGAAAAAAAGAATGATTTTTAACAACGAAGTGGAATTAAACGAAAACATTGGACAGGCAAGTATGCTTCGTCAAGATTCAAAATAAGGGTTACCAGTTTACTAATACCTTTAGTAGTCTCTTTGGGTTGTGGCACACGAGTCGTCATGACATGCACATCTTTTCGAAGCTACGAGCGAGACGTATAAAGAGCAGTGAGTTTGCACGGAACGCATGTCATGACAACTCATGTGTCACCACCCTTTGAATACAACTTTATGTTTTAATTGTTAAATAGCGAATAGTGAGTTATAAATATAGAACTATTTAAATATATATTTATATTTATTTTATATTACTGCAATCTTATTGACAATCTTATTTTAAGACCTATTTTATTTAAATAATAATTTAAATACAATTTACCATAAAACATTATTTACAGCTAGTTTATATCCGATCCAAAGTGGAAGGAACTGTAGACAAATTTCAGAGTAATTTTTCTAAGCTCACCACTTATTTTGCTTCAATAGTTCTTAGAAATAAATCAATAGAATCTAAAATTTCTATGTTGGGTACCTGGTATAATCTGTTGATCGAACTGCAAACAACAATACCTAAAGATTTTGTATCAAACAATCTGAGACCAATGTTTGTTAGCTAATTTTTTGTTTTAATATATTTTCTGATAAAATTCTAATTTCAGACAGGAAATTTTAGAAATGGCTTTAACGACTGGTCATTTTGCAGCCCAAGTACAAGGATTGAGGGTGTTTTTTAGTTTTTTAAGGTGTTGTGAATGCCAAACTTATGAGCAAATGATCGAAATAATGCCTTCAAATAAATATCAACGTTTAAGAGAAATGCTAACAAATTTCAACATTGAACATAAAGAATTGGAGTATAGACAATTTTTAAATATATTTAATATGGAGATTTCGAAAGAAATGCCCGTTTATTCAATTATTGCACTTAATGCAAAACTTGGGCATTATAATTTACTTAGTCCTAAAGTGATTTAACTAATAAAAATTTAAAAACTTAATGCTAATAAATTTGTTTGCAGGTTGATAATACTGAATTAGGGCTTTGGATCGATTTTAATTCAAGTAATAATTCTATTTCACTTTCATGTTGCTCATCATCCTTTGGATTTCAAAAAGATTTTCATATATATCTTGAAATATATCCTTCGAAACTTTTTAGAAATATGTAAGAACTTTTCCTTTTTTTTTTTTGGTTCAATATAATACAAAATAATTATTAATCATTAAGGCAAAATGATACTGAAGTAATAATTGAATCAGATTACTTTGTTAATTGCTTTGGATATGAATATTTAGATATACAAAACAGATATAAATCTTTGCACTTCTGTTTCCATCAAACTGATCTTGAAGAAATGCAGAATTTGAAAATATTTCATACTATATTAAATAAGGTACGTTTTTTTATTAATTTTCTGTAGCAGATAGTTATATAATTATATTTGTAGGAAAGCAGTATGATTCAGCTTGGATTTTTAGAAAATCGAGGTAAACTTTATAAATATTATAAACCTTTTCTTATAAATAATTATAAAATAAATTTAAGTTATTAATTGATGTTGGTGGATATTTGATTTTAACTTCTTTTCTTTTTTTTGTGACTTTTCTAAGACGATTCTGCTCCAATGACATCTTCAATTGAAAATACATCCTTAAAAAATAATGATACTTTGAAAGAAGTAAATCAAACACAAAATATTTTTAACAATGTGCTTGAGGTGAATAAAACATCCTCCATTGGAAATACATCCTTAAGAAATAATGCTACTTTAAAAGAAGTAAATCAAACGCAAAATATTTCTAGCAATATGCTTGAGGTGAATGAAACATCTTCCATTCAGAATACATCCTTCAAGAATAATGATACTTTAAAAGAAGTAAATCAAACGCAAAATATTTCTAGCAATATGCTTGAGGTGAATAAGACATCTTCCATTGAGAATACATCCTTTCAATATAATGATACTTTAAAAGACGTGAATCAAACGCAAAATATTTCTATAAATGTGTTTGAGGTGAATAAAACATCTTCCATTGAGAATACATCTTTTAAACATAATGATACTTTTAAAGAATTAAATCAAACGCAAAATATTTCTAGCAATGTGCTTGAGATGAATAAAACGTTGACTGCAAAAAATCAGGAAAACACTATTATCATACCCAGCACTATTTCATTATGTGTAGAAAATGATAAAACGACTAATGCTTTAGTAATCTCTAAAAAGGTCGATAAGCAAACTTCTTCCGTTAAAAGACCTGCTGTTAAAAGAAAATTGCGTTCTCTTAAACTATTAGACGGAATTGAGGATATTAGTTCGCAGAAAACAAAAGAAAAAGACGTAGAAACTATTGCCTCGAGCGAACTAAATGAAGAAAAAGATATAAAAGTTTCTGAGAACAAAAAATTTAAAAGTAATATCCTAAATGATCCGTATGGTCATGTTGAAAGTAATTTAAAAACTATTAATTTTAAATACAATGAGAAAAAAAACAAATCTGTCAAAAAATTTGGAGATACTAATTCCCGAAAAATGAAAAGTTTATTACCAGCAGAAACGAAAAACGCTGTTGAAAATAATTCAGTGATAAAAAAAAATTCTAATTCTTCTATCAAAAAATCAAATAAACTTAGTACAAATAAAAAAAGAGTTCCCATATATATGCAAAATAAAGAGGAGGAAAAAACAATAACAACGGAACCACCACGAAGACAAACATTGGAAAGGTTGAAAAAACCAAAAAACTTTAAGTTTAGTGAACAAGAATCAATCAATTTATCTGGTTCAGTATACGAACCAAAGAATATCAAACAAATTAAAAAAACAAAAAGGAATAAGCTTAACAAGTCAATTAAAAATCGGAAAAATCCACAAGTCTCTAAGCAAACACTAAGTTTCAGTAAAAAGCTGTTGACTAAAACTAGAACTAAAAAAAATGAAATATTAGTTAGTGAAACCATTGTACATATCGAAAAGGTAGAGGATTACAAAAAGCAAAAAGAATCAAATAAAAAACAATTAGAATCGTCTAAAAGCTTTGGAAAACAATCAAATGAAGTTTTTAATGAGTGGCTAATGAATAAGTACTTAAAAAGCAGTGCTACAAATAAAAATCCTAATGAAACTGATGTTGAACCTTTAGGTTCAATTGATAAAAGACTTGAAAATAAAAATCTAACCGTAACATTACAAGAAAATGAACTTGTAGGGAACAAAAACTCTTCAAAATATTCTTCCAATCACACTGTGGATTTCGAAAAGTCTCATACGAATAAAAATGTTAAGAGGTCAACTAACGAAGATTTAAACCACTCTAATATTCCTTTTTGTTATGACATACGTAAAAAATCTAATGTTGAAGATCTTTCGACTATATCTAATATTGATTGCAATAATAAATTTAAAAAGGCTCCAGAGAGATCAGGAAAAAAAAATTTAACAGTTAATTTAAAGGAAGGCAATAATATTTTATTGGTTGAAAGTAGTAGTAGCGATGATGATAAAGATTATGCCTCAATGCATAATTTTATGAATACTAATAAAGGTACTTCTCAAGACGAAGAATATTTCAATATAAGCTCCTTAAGCAAAACAGAACAAATACCGGATATTAGCTTCGATAATATTACTATTTGTACTAGTGAACATGAGAGGGAAAAGAGGAGCAATATTTACTCAAAACCTGATTCTATTGATTGTAGCGAAAGTAAGGAAAACACATATGTTGCACATCCAATGACATTGGATTCATCCAATCTTCATCTAAAAGCTCCACCGCCATCATTACCATCAGATGTTAAATTTGGTAAGGACTGCTGTTTAGAAAAGACTTCTATAGCATTAAAATATCGAAAGAGTAACGAAATTTTAAAAAACCAATATTCAGAATGTTTAAAGAAGCCTTCAAAAGTAGTGAATTTCAAGCGTTCTATTTTATCAACAATGAACAAACCTCAATCTAGCATTTCATGTGTAGATTTAATTGCAAAAGGTTTTTCTACTAATAAAGAAAACAAAATGGAATTCAATTTTGCTAGAAACAGTAATAATTGTTACAAACTTTTATTTGAACTCTACAATGATTTTCTTGATTCAATAAAGCACAAAATAATTACACATGTAGAAAAAAATAGTTCAACTCAAGATATAGTCTCAGCAATTAATAAGGAAATGAAAGAATGTGTTTCAAATGTTTCTTCAAAAGTATCAAAAATGAATGAACCACAAAACATGATTGAAAAGAAAAGTAATGACCTGGATAGATCAATTAATATTTCCTCAAAAAGGTACCACCATTTTTTGTTTTTGAAATAATACCAAATATTTATGTTAAATTTTATTTTTATAGCACAACAATACCGAAACATCAAGAAGAATTTCGTAAAAAATTGAATTTGCATACTGATATCTTTTTAAAAGACGTGAAAAACGCTATAACTTTGAAGGGTAAGCGACACCAAGAAAAACTCTTGAAAGTATGGACTGAAAATGTTAAATCTTTAGCTGAAAGTTATCGCAATTACATTTTATCACTCACTCAATTATAAGTGTAAAAATGTACCTTTTTACTATAAACATTTATATATAGTTTTTTTTTGTATAATAAAGATTTTGTGATTAAATATATAAAGCTTTTTACAACTTCAAGAAAGAAAAAATATTTCAAATAGCACACCTCAATTTTTAATTGACGTATGTCATTTTTTAATTTAAACCCAAGCACAAATAAAGATGGTGTATGAAATTTATCTGCTTGATAATGTGAATTGACATTTCATAGAAAAATATAGTTATAAGTACATTAAATTTAGTAAATTATTGCTATAATTTTCTTTAAATTTTGTCAAAAATATCTTTAAAGTAAATATTATCTCAGTGAAAAAGATCGATCTATATGAACAACATCATCGATAGCTATGTAGCGTGAGGCCTTCAACCTAGTCGCATTAAAGGTAGATTCGCCTACTACTCCCAGTAGAAACTACTCGACTTTCGGCCTTTATTTAACATTATACGACTTCATTGGGGAATATTTGACGGCGTCACAAGAACCTGACTCACTTTGGTTTTTAGGCTAAATATTTCGAATTTTCCCCTTACTTGGTGCCTCCCTAGCATGCCGTCAAATATACCAATGCATGTGAACGCTATGGGCTTACATGACTGTGTAGTTTTAATATGAAGAACTAACCATGCATATTTGGAAGTTTTATTATTTCGCTACCTATGGAGCAAAATAATGGTTCTTTAGAAATACCAAACTTAAGGCCCAAACACAATGAACGCGGTTCGCGGCGCGCAAGCGGTGACAGCTGTCACAACTATGGGATCTTATATAGCTGAATTTCGTAATTCTGAATGAAAACGCGTTCCACTTGCGCACCGCGTTCATTGTGTTTGGGCCATTAGAAGTCGTTTTTCAGTACTAAGTCTGAACTACACGTTACAATTGAAATACTACTAAGCCGAAAGTATACAGAATATAGAAATAGGATATGGATATGGTTCCTGTCTTCAGATATACAACAAGGAATATTGCTATTGGAAAGATTTGAGTTTAATTTACCTCTAAATTATTCATTGATAGAACTTTTTAGACTATTAGCTTTTAATATTTTGGCTTTTGTATTACTTCTAAAACATATAATTTTGTATACGGCTTATTTTGATAGCTGAACAGCAAATCTCATCTACTGATGAAAATTAATTATTCCATGTAAATACTATTCGTTTTTAACTTTTTCACAGTCTTACCTAGCATATTAAGCACAGTAATATAAACATTTCTATATTATATTTTATTAACACTATTTTTTAATTTCTAAATTTATATTTTATTGTTATTTTCTGGTATTCAATTGTTTCGTCAAGTTTTTGCTACTGAGATCAGCTGTTCTGAAAATTGAACGAATTAAATATTGCCTTAGAAAAACTTTTCATTATAAATTAAGAAGCATGGCGGCTCATACCAGTGGAGTAGATTGGGTTACAACCCTTAAACCATTTTTAAACCCTAATTATTCAACTTTGAGTAAAAATGAACTTGTGAATGTGATAAAAATAATATGCAAAAGGTAAAAATTATATATTTTTCTCAATAAAATGAACATATTAATGGCTTCCAAGCAACAAATTTTTTATGATGAGTAATCAAATTTATTCTAGTGAAAATGATTTTATTGAGCACGATGCGGCGTATGAACCATTTTATATGGCCTTTTCAGTCCTTGCAGCAGATTCTCTGGCAGAACAATGTACTTTAGGTAATTTGATAGATTTCGTTTTTTTATAAATGTCTAATACTGAACAACTTCAAATATGTCCAACATCTTATATTTTTTATTACACAATATAGATAAATTTTACATATTACAATTTCAAAAAAATATGATTTTAGTTTGATTTCTGCATTTATTTACAAAGTCATAGTTTCGAGAAATCAATTCTGCAGAAGAATCCCCTTTTAATTGTATAAATATTTCTTTAATTTTAGTATGTCAGTCTCAAGTGTTGCAAATGATAGAAGCTAGTGCTGTTTTAGTAAAATATATGCTTAATCGCCTTAAGGCATCTGGATCAGAATTAAAATGGTTTTTGCCAGCACTTAAAGCTCTTTGTGAAGGAAAACATCAAACACAAAGTTTTGATAGATCCTTGTATACAACAACTCTAAAAAGTTCAAAGTTTCCAGAAAGTACCAAAAATGTGTCTAGTAATGATAAAGACAGTCCTAAATCAGAAATCAAAAGATCACGTTCTGATCTTTCAGCAATTATATTACATCAATTGACAACACCTTATAGTATAGATAATGGTAATACAAATTGGACACCGTTAACCGGAGACCTTAAGGATAACAAAGTAATTTATATTGTTTTTAATTATTGATTTAAAAAACAGACATAAACATATATTTTCAGCAAACTTTTACATCAGCTAATATATCTTATATGAAATCACTTAATGCAGGAGATATTATAATACAGGAATGTTCAAATTTATCTACTTTAACACGATATCGTAATCGTTACGAAGAATATTGGTCACAAAACAAAACACTTTTTCCGCCTTTGACTACATCAGAAGCGACATATATAAAAAGTTGTTCATCGCAAATTGCTTTGGATATTACAACTTTATATTCGGCATTATCACTTCCAGTGTTAGAACCTCTTACCTCAACAAGAATAGTTGAGCTATCGAAATGTGCATTATCTGCATTATATTGTGCTGTACTAGTCTCAACTTCAAATAGTGTATTATCTATGCCCATTTCAACAGCCAGAGGACAACCAAGTAGTCCAAATCCCGGTCAAACTAAAGATGTGGATGATAACGATGAGAATATTTGTTTGATTGTTGATAAATCATTGGAAATTTTTGAAATGGTTGGAAAAATATATAAATCCTCTGCCAGGGGATATGTTTATTTAAATCATATTTTTTTTGGAGCTTGGTTTTTAATAACTGGAATACCTGGTTCTATGGGTGCATTCGGCGCATCTAGCTTAAAGCAAAATACTGATGAAGGAATTAAAGGTCGTAGTCCATCAAAAAATATTGATATACAAGTACTGTCCGGGCGAGTTAGCTTATGTAAAGTTCAACAAGGTTTTGGAATACTAAACGTGGCCATAGCTAGTCATTTTCTTATATTACTCACTGAACTAATTGATGATCTTAAAATTGAATCCCACCCTTCTGAAGATTCAAATACATCAAATATAACAGGCGTGATGTTTTCACCTGAAGCAACTAGATTTGATGTTTTAGAACAATATTCTTCAGTTCAAAGAGTATTTTCTGTTATAAGTGCAGTAACAATGAATCAATTATTAACTATTTTGGCGACTGTATCATACCGGAAGGCATGTTATTTAAAGCGTGTAAGTGGCAAAGATCGAAATGATTGTGATGCTATTAGTTTCAGTGATTCAACAACATATTTCAATGATACACTTTCATGCTCAGAAGATTCTGAAAGCGAAGAGGAAGATAGTGAAAGTTATTTAGGCTTATGGTTTAAAGAAACTTTGTCACCGGAAAATAATGAAGAAGGAATTGAGCCCACAGCTCAAGAAAAAACAAATGATACTGTAAAATCTAATCTTGTTCCAGCTAAAGATGAACCACATGAATATTTAGAGCTATCAGCACAGATATTTAAATTTCTTGATCGGTCTTTAGGAACTAATCATGAGTTATTAAACAATTATGTAAAATCTGGCTTAAGTGATCAGCAAATGGTATTATTAGCAAATATTTTAAAAGATTTAGATCGTGATTCTGCTCGAACTGAACTTGAAACATCAAATACCCAATGGCAATTATCTATGGCTAAATTTTCTGGAAATTTAGGCAGATATCTACATAATCTAATATCTGGATCTTTAATTAATGAAACATTACAGTCTTCGCTTTTATTACACTTAGGTGTTTCACCTTGGACACAAGATTCGAATATTTGGCCTTTACAAGTTTACTCAAGAACACTATCTGTTCTAGCCCAAATATTATTGCTTAAGCCACCTCAAGAGAAAGAAGCTGCATGTTTATCAGTATGGCATAGACTTGTTAACACTCTTGTCGAAGGTGTTTGTTCCAGTAATACAACACAAAATATAGAATCAGATTGGGAAGATCTAAATGTTGAGCATGCGCAACTTTTATTATTTTTATTTCATTCTTTGAATTTAATGCAAAAAAAATCAATTCTTTTGTTAACTGCTGGTGGTGTTATAAGGTGTGCTGAAGTTTGTCGTGGAATTACGCCAGAAAAAACATTACGTGAAAATCAACTAATGCTACTTTCGCGTCTTTTATTATTTCTGGAGTATCTAATGAAACATCTTTATAATGCTCCAACAGTACTATTAGAGCAAGTACGATGGAATTTATTCAGTGTAATAGCTCAGAATGATAGTCAAAAAAATTCTGATTTTAATGTTGGAAAAGCAAAAATAGTTTTTCGGACCGATATTGAAGAAACACAAAAAAAGAACTGCCCATCATACTCTAATGGTAAACCTTAAGTTTTAATTAATTATTAAAATATTAATTTATAATTGTTTTGAATATGCAGGTGTTCGACCGAAATTTTATTCTTTGGTTGCTTTAAACAATGAGTTTAAACTCGATGGCTTAGCATGGAATTTCATTTTATGTACTCCAGACAAATTAAAGTATCCACTTTTGGTAGATGCATTAATTGACATTCTTTCGGTAACAGATATTTGTACACCGCGTGCTTCATCACAAATATTGTGTGCTGTTCACTACTGTTTTAGTTTATGTTTTAAACTTCTTATAGGACTTCCACCTTCGACTCCACATGTCGAAGCTTTAGTACAAGACAAAAATCCTAATTTACATTCTTTACTATGGTCGATTAAATGTATTCAACCGGCAGCTTCATCACATTATTTAATTGTTAACAGTTTGATTAAACAAGGAATGTATACACAGTATGCTGAGTCACTCTGGAATACAGTGACTGAACATGTTAGTGATGTGAAATACAGTTTACTGCAGACCATACACGGAGTTGATAGCTTTAATAAATCATTTAACCCACGTAAGCTATTTTATAAATTCTTTTACTTTAAAAAATTAACGCAAGTAATCTTAAATGTCAAAGAAATGAAGATTTATCGCTAGAATAGTTTTATTCTACAAACTATTATTTATTTCAATAATTACTGGAAGTTTCTTGATTTTAGTTTGAGTTACAATGTAGTTACCAGTTAAAATCAGTTTTAAGCAAGATATAATTGTATTTTTTCTTAATTTTTCATGTTTTTTTAATTTTTATCACAATAATTAGCAAATACGATATATTGTTTTTGTTTTTGAAGTGTAGTGTGAAACAAAATAGCTAACTTAAGGGCGTCTAATAGAGTGCACAGTACTTATCGCATTGAATTTTCCTGAAAAACGACTATTGCAAATCTTTTAATAAGAAAATAACTTTTATGAACAATATCATCAAGTAAATTGCTTTTGGAAAAGAATCAAACGCACTTTTTTATCAGAATTTTAAAGTTATTCAATCCGTTTTCCAAAATATTTCGAATTAGGAAAAAAATTACTATAAAAGTATTTTATCTTACATATAGGTGATAGAAAGAAGAAAGAAAATTTTTTATCATTCATATAATAATAAATTATTTAATTAATAATTATTTCTTTTCAGAAAATTTGAGACTTACAAAGATAATCCTTTTAGACGCTATTGTTTCCAATATGTTCGCTTTGTTGTTATATGAAAAAGAAGCGATTAAGCCATTAAATTCATCAGTTTCCAATACTGAAGATGAACCTTTTGTATCAAGGAGTTCAAGTGATACTTCGTTATCCTCATCACCAAACACATCGTCTACAACATCCGAACAGAAATCAGAACCTGAGACTGAAACAAATACAGAAAAAGAACCACAAAAAGATTTATCACGAGATGAATTGACTAAAGATTTGGTATTAATACTAATTGATGCTGCGCAAATTTTACGTGATCATATATTTAAAATAAAGAAAAAAAATGTATGTAAACAAATTCCATCCTCAATTTTGGAAAATTTGTTAGCAATATCCGGATTTAAAGATACATACTGCTCTGAAGTTGGTTCAACATTTTTCGGTCTGATATCCGGGCCTGATAAAGAAAAATTAACCGAATGGAAAAAAAATTTGAGTAAACCAATGTTTATACCAAATGTATTCACAGTGGAAAACTATGTTTTAGCAATTATAGAATCTCATTTAGTCGAAATGTCTAAATATATACAATTTTCTGATATTGTAGCACTGAAACATACACTAGAAGCTATAATGAATTTAATCTGTGTATTTATTCATACGTGTGATAACGATGATACAATCAATGAGAAATTAAAACCAGTTGTGGTTCCAATGCTATTTGATATTCGATCAGAATATTTGCATGATACTTCTAATAAATGTCTTGAACGTATATTAAATACTGAAAAAAGCGTTGTTTCCTATGAATTTGTAGCTTATTGCCACATTTTGGAAAAATCATATCGTATTATTCTAGATTATGCAACAATTTCAAATCAAACGCAGGTTATAAATGTCGATGAAGCAATACTACATTCAATTATTTTATATTGGGAACAAATTTTAGATAAACCTGAGGGTATCAAAGCAGTCCGTGAATTTTTTTGTATTTCAAAAAAAGGTTCACTAATTGAAATTATATTATCTTTTGCAAATACGCAAATGTCACAAAGTTTTTCTACAAAAATATTACAATTTTTCGAAAAATTACTACAAATAGCCGAAAAAAGTGATTCTCCTTTATGTACACAAGAATTAGCTGAATGTATTGCTGAACTTGGTCAAATTGATAGTAATAGATTAAAATCATGGTTAAGTCACATAATACTAGGTCCACGATCAGCTAATACTGCCCAACCATTTAGTACTACTTCAAGTAATGCACAAACACCGACTAATATGGCTACTGTATCTGGAGTACCAAGTTTTTCTGATCAAGCAGCCCCAACATCTGAAACAGAACCTATGGAAGCTGACTTAAGTTGTGCTGGAGGGGTAGCTACAACAACTACAGCAACAAGTACACAAGTTACAAATGTGATTAGTACGTCTGCAGGAGCTCTTCCTGATCGAAATGATGGTGAAAGTAATGAAATAGAATTTGTTAATACTACCACTGTAACAACAACAACTGCAATAGAATCAACAACACCAGGTGCTCAATCTAGTGGCGTATGGTATGGCAACTGTGTACTTATAAATAGATCAGACTCACCATTAAATGAAGAATATATTGAACAAAATGGAAAACTACTACAAACGATAATCAAATATTTAGTTTGTGATAATAATATACCTCAATCTGTATCAACTGCACTTTTTCAAGGACTTGTTCAGTTAGGGAATAGTTTAATGATACAATCACTAGACATTTATAATTTTAAAGATCTATTATATGCAATGATTACACTTGCTGATGCTGGAAAAGGAAAAGGACATTATACATTATTTACTTCAGCAATTGAATGGCTAGAAGTCTCTAAACATCATGTTCTTGATAAAGCGTTACCTTTAAAATTACAAACAAAGAATAATAATAAACCAGCTCTTGCACTAGAGAATGTAACAATTCTCTTAAGATATATGGTAGATATTCTACATGGATTGGGATTTAAAAGAAATCAACCAATTACAGCGCCCTGGGAAGAAGAGACTTTGCCAGACTTTGAAGATATATTTGATGATTTGGTAGGGGATGATGATGAGAGTGTTGTTGAAGACTCAGATGAGGATAGTTTAGGAAATAAATTATGTACATTTTCTCAAACTCAAAAAGAATTTATGAATCAGCATTGGTATCATTGTCATACATGTAATATGGTAGATGGTGTTGGAGTCTGTTCAGTTTGTGCAAGAGTTTGTCATAAAAAACATGATATTAGTTATTCAAAATATGGTAATTTTTTTTGTGATTGTGGAGCTAAAGAGGATGGATCATGCCAAGCTCTGATACGGCGTACAGCAATGTCATCCATTAATCAAGAAGCAAATAATCCAATGGTGTCAAGACCAGGTGTATCAAATGAAAATGAACCAATTCAATCACAATCAGTTACAAAACGACCAATTCAACATAATCAAATTCAAGGATCAGGTGGTTATGTTAATAAAAATGATGTTTTAAATGAGAGAATTTATTATATAGTCAAAAGTATTGAAACTTCCAAAGATAGTTTAATGAATCAGGATCAATGGAAAACAGTTGTAAAATGTTTGCTGGAATTTCTAGAAATGTTACTTCCATCAATACGAGAAAATTGTCAGCTTTATTCAATTGTTGGATGTCATCGTAGAGCTAAAAATGCACTTAACAAATTGCATGATAATGACAAAACATTTCAGATAACTGATCAAATTATGGTAGCAACATTAGGATCTCAAGAAGGTGCATTTGAAAACGTTCGTATGAGCTATTCTGGAGAACAAGGGCAAACTATAAAACAATTGCTATCATCAGGTCTTGTAAGAAGAGTTGCACTTTGTTGTCTTTCATCACCACATGGAAAGCGTCAACATTTAGCTGTATCTCATGAAAAGGGTAAAGTTACAATTCTTCAATTATCAGCATTACTTAAGCAAGCAGATGCAGCTAAACGTAAATTAACATTAACTCAATTAGCATCGGCACCATTACCATGTACAATTATATCATTAGCTGCTAATCCAGCCAATGAAGATTGTTTAGCTGTATGTGGTCTTAAAGAATGCCATATTTTAACATTCTCAAATACTGGAACAACGACAGAACATATTGTTCTAACTCCACACTTAGAAATAGGAAATTTCATTAACAAAGCAATTTGGTTACCAGGATCACAAACAAAATTAGCACTAGTAACAGCAGATTTTGTTAAAATTTATGAACTATCAGAAGATACAATAAGTCCACAATATTATTTTCTTGTTGCTGTTGGAAAAATACGAGATTGTACTTTTGTATACAATGAAGGAATTCATCATATGCTCTTGATTGCTTCTTCAGGATATATATATACACAGGAATTGGATGAAGAAAGTCTTGCAAAACATGGAGATTTTTATGTTACAAATACTTTAGATTTGGATCATCCACATATTAAGGATGTTAATGGACAACTTGGAGGCGGTGGTGTATCTGTGTATTATTCAAGTGTATTACAGCTACTTTTCTTTAGTTTTTCACTTGGAAGAAGTTTTATGGCACCATTAACAGACGTTGAAAAAGGTGTTAAATGTGTTATTCAACTACAGACTGGACTTTCTAGTACAAAAAGTGCTTCAAAAGGCCCTCCACAACCGTTGTGCCAATGGACTGAAATACAAGGACATCCAGGCATTATATGTGCTATGATGCATACATCAAATAATCCAGTTGTATTTATGTTAAAACCAGATAATATAATGGTGCAAGAAATTAAAGCACAAAGTTCAAAAGCAAAAATAATGGATATGGTCGCTATCAGACATACTGTATCAGGTAGTGAAAAAACAACACTAATATTATTATGTGAGGATGGAAGTCTAAGAATATATACTGCAAATAATGAAACGACTAATTATTGGCTTTCATCAGAGATTCAGCCGACTGGTAATCAATTATATAATGCAAGTATTTTCAATAAAAACATTAAAAAGACTAAAAAGGGGTTAAATAAAATGCAATCGACTAATCAAAAAAATATATGTACTGGTATTTCAAATTCTTTTCCAGTTGATTTCTTTGAGCATTGTGTAGCAATGCCGGATGTTGAATTTGGCGGAAATGATTTATTACAAATTTATAACACACAAAAATTAAAGTCAAGATTATGCTCGACAGGAATGTTTGTAGCTTCAACAAAACCAATTGGATTTACACTTGAAATTACAAATTCTGATCCATCTTTAGTAATAACTGGCATTAGAATTTTAATTGGTTCACAAGATCTATTACGAGCACCACAAAATGTTACAATATTGGGTAGAACTATTATAACATTAGTAAGAAGACCACGCTGGTTTGATATACCTCTAACAAGAGAAGAAGCTTTACAATCAGATAAAAAACTTTCCGTGTTTTTTGGTAGATCTCAAGATCCAGATAATGTAACTATGTTAGATGCTATAAAAGTTTATGGAAAAACTAAAGAAAATTTTGGATGGCCAGATGAAGTAGATGAAACTAATGGTATAAATAATTGTAATCAAGCAAACGGGAATGATGCCTGTAATAAGTCAAGTGGAAGTTCTGGATTAGGGATTCCTGTTACTAATGAAATAAATGCTCAGACTATAACTTTACTTGATAAAATGACAGCTACAGTATTGGAGGTACTTGATAGTGCATTGAAATTATTAGGAGGTCCCAATATTGAAAGTAAAATTAAACAAGAATTGATTTCTGTCACTACGGAAATTTTATTACTTCCGACACCAAATCCAGTACAAGTAAGAAGTAAATGTGTTCTAGCAACAGTTTATGGTAATCGTAATTCTTATCATGCTTATAAAGATCATGTAATATTAGATGAAGTTTATAGTAAATTGACAAGATTTTCAAAAATATCTGACCCAAAAAATATTGACCCAGAAGCGTTTTATCGTTTAATTTTGTTAACGCGTGGAATTGCAGTTACAAGACCACAACTTTTAACAAAAATTTGCCTTGAAAATCACATTAACATTTTACCAATCCTATTAAAAATGACAAAAACTTTGTATAAAGTAACACCTAAATTAATTGAACCAACATCAGTTGTAAAATGGGGTCTGTCTCATACTGAAGCTACAATATATTGTCTTGTCGAAATAATTTATGCATTTGCTATATCAGATAATAACCTTGTTGAAGAAATGACAAAACTTTTTGTGGAATTATTACTAGATCCATCTAAAGTAATAAGTCATAGTACTAAGGAAGCAATGATATTTTTAATGAGCCCTCGAATCAAGCGTAGAAGAGTAGCAATAGAAAGTCCACCGATTTGTTCTACGCCAACACCTGGCTTATCAAATACTTTAAATATACCGAAAACAACTACTAATACGGAAAGTAATGTACAACCAACTGAAAATGATGATTTTTCAAGTGCTGACGGAGATAACATTGAACCTAACCCCAATGAATCAGGTGGAAATCAACACGCATTAGCTTCATTAGAAGCGTTATTAGGTGTTGGAGGATTTCCTCAGTTATTTGAGTTACAACAAGATGCAGACGATGAAGCTATTATGGATATAGCAATTGCACTTAGTTTACAAGAAAATGAAGGAGATATACAATCTTTACAACAGGGTATACAAAACTTGCAAAATATTCATGGTCAAGGATTACAAAATTTAGAAAATGTAAATAATTCAGGAGGAGAAATAAATGCAACTGGTGGTGGTTCTGACGATGAAGGTTCAAATGCTGCTACAGAAGGTTCAACATTAAGAACATCACCAGCTGAGCCCCCAGGAAGTGGAGGATCTGAAAGTGGTGGAAGTGGAGTTGAAAGTATTGGCGGAACATCTGGACGAAGCAGTACATATGAGGACCAAGCAACTTCTCCGCCACCACGAAGTGAAAATTTACCATCAACTAGAATCTTACAAGATAATACTAATACAAAATTTATAGATGAATCATCTGAAAATGAAAATTCTATTAAATTACATAGTCTAAGGTATTGTGAATATTTTTATTTAAACTAACTTGTTTTTAATCAAATTTAAGATTTTTCAATTAAGTTGTTATTAATGTATCAAAGAGCCAAATAGTCAAAACCTTATATTATAAGGCCAATAAGGTAATAGTTAAAAGGAAAAATCCAAGCATTCGGACTAAATGTGAGGCTAAACTTATAAGAGATTTTCCATGGTTCTGAGTACTACATAAAATCCAAATTAATTCAGGAACTTAGAAAAATATAAAAATACGTACATTCATTTACACCTCCTGTATATACATAAAAATTTTACCAAAACTTATAAGATTGCTTATGCATCTAAAAGCAGTCTGAATCTATTTTCCTTTTAAATACTTTTTCAACCGATTATTTTTTTTATGTTAATGAATATAATATCTTTGAGACTCAAAATACTTCAATTTTGTAGTTATACATTGTTAAAATTGCTAATATAGTCCAGTTTTTGCATATTATATTAAGTAATGAAATCAACTTATTAAATTATATCGTATAACACGCTATTTTCTTTTTATTTAATTTTAGAACTACAATTCTCAATAAAATGGTAAATAATATTGGACTTCTTAAGGAAGTAAATGGAAATCAGACTATACCCTTAATGCAAGTGATTCTTATGTTAACAATGGACTTAGATGGAAGTAAAGATGCAGATCAAAAAACACTCAATTCTTTGCTTAGCGCATTAATTGATTTTCTTGAAATTATTCCTTCCAAAGCGTATACTGTATATTTGCAAAAGCTTCAAACACAATGTAACAAAGCCGAAGTAAATCTTGTTATATTATGTTTTTTGGGAATATTAATGGGAAAAACAAAGTCTAGTATTAAAGCGCCAGGAACAACATCTCCTCCTGATCAATTTAAAGATAATGCATATTTTGTAGGAAGTGTTACGGCAAATATGTTATTAAAACATAGAGCAGCTCAATATTGTTTAGCAATATTAGAAACATTTTTACCATATTGGAAAAAAGTGATGCGTGAGGAGAATTCAGAATTTTCTAATATGTTCCTCTCAGGTTCAGGCCCAACTAATACCAATCTTTTGAAGCCTGTTAATTACGGACCAAAACCAGATATATCTTCATTATTTCCACAGAACTATTTTAAAGGAACCAACGATATCTTTGAAGCATATAGCCAAATTTTAACAGAAATTTCTGTAAGATTACCATATCAAATACTGAAAGCTTCTTCAGGACAATTGACAACATTGGAATGGTATCACAAATTTTGCCAATCTATTACATTTGTATTGTGTGAATATATGATGTTGAATCTTTCGCCAATGTTAAGAAGACAAGTACGTAAGCTTTTGATGTATATCTGTGGAAACAAAGAAAAATTCCGTTTATTACGAGATGGCCATTCATTAAATGCTCATATTAATGCCATTAAAAAAACATGTAACATACAATCAACAAAGGTAAAGATAAAATTTTTGTTTTTATTTATTTTTATAAAAAAGTTCTTGTTTGTTTGTAAAACTTTTTTGCAAAATTGAAAAATGGTTGTATAAAATATAATTAAATGAAGCAAACGTACACTGCATTTTTCCAAAAATTCTACGTAACAAAACTAAGTATTAAATATTCTTTTGTGTTAAAATATTTTTGTTTTCTTTATAGCAATTTTCTGGTGTCACTCAAAATCCAGTTTTAAATTATGATACGCTAGTTGAATTCACTGAATACTTACGAGCTTGCCAAGAAGTTGCAACTGTTCGTACAGGAAATTGGCAAAGATTCTGCTTAGTTCACGTAGACGTATTGGCATCGCTTATACAAATTTGTTGTTTTCAATTGGATGAAGGTATTTCTACAATTATTCTTCAGTTGTTACAGGCAGCCTTATGTGCTAGTAGTGGATCAAAATTGAATGATACTAAAGTTGTGGCAAAAGCTCGCCAAGAAAGAGATAAATCAGAAGAAAGTGATTTGACAAATGATTCAAAATTTGATCCTTCACATTGTAGTGCATTTATAAATCAAATATTTCTACTAGTCAGTGATAAACTATTAAGAAAATTCTTTAAGCTTTTTTTATTAGAAACAAATACTACATCTATAAGATGGCAAATGCATGGTTTAGTTTATGCAATTTATACTTACAGTAATGATAGGCAAAAAGAACGTTTATTAAATCTTTTATGGGATATGTGGCCATTAATGCCAGCTTATGGAAAAAGAACAGCACAATTTGTTGATATATTAGGATACTTGACATTAAGTACGAAATCAATTTCAGAAAAACTACCAGAATATACAGAACAGGCCGTTGATATACTAAGACAACAAAATGAACTTTTAATGCGTCATCCGAATGCTGCATTATATTTAGCATTAGGTCAAGTATTGGAATTAGATGGATATTTTCTTGAATCAGAACCATGTCTTGTTTGCAATAATCCAGAGTTACCAATGTCAAATATAAAATTAGTAGCTATAAAATCTGATTCAAAATTTACAACAACGACAACAATTGTTAAGTTAATTCAAAGTCATACAATATCGAAAATCATGTTACGTATAGCTGATTTAAAACGAACAAAAATGGTTCGAACAATGAAAGTCTATTATAATAATCGAACAGTTCAAGCAGTGGTTGAATTAAAAAATAAACCATCATTATGGCATAAAGCACGTAAAGTTACTTTGCAGTCTGGACAAACAGATGTCAGAATTGATTTTCCTTTACCAATAACAGCATGTAATTTAATGATTGAATATGTGGATTTCTATGAAACAGTTGCTGGCTCCAGTGAAAATTTACAATGTCCACGGTGTAGTTCAGCTGTACCAGCTTACCCTGGTGTGTGCGGAAATTGTGGTGAAAATGTATTCCAATGTCATAAATGTCGAGCAATTAATTATGATGAAAAAGATCCATTTTTATGTCATTCTTGCGGTTTTTGCAAATATGCTAAATTTGATTATAGTATTAATGGCAGGGCATGCTGTGCTGTAGACCCGATTGAATCAGCTGAAGATCGAAGTAAAACAGTTCAAACTATTCATTCATCTTTAGAAAAGGCTGATAGAATATATAAACAGCTCCAAGCTAATAAACAAATTTTAGAGCTTTTGGTCCAAAAAATTGCCGAACATAAATTAGATCGAAGTGTAGATGAATCCATGGGAACAATAATCACTACATCGCAAGTAAACAAAGTTATTCAACTGCTAGCTCAAAAATATTGTGTTGAATCAAGAGCATCATTTGAAGAATTAACTAAAGTAGTTCAAAAAGTTAAGGCTTGCAGAAGGTATAGTTTACAAATTTTACAATACGTTTTAATTTATTTAACTGGACTTTCCTTTATAGAGAACTAGTAGCTTATGATCGAAGCCAAATGGATATACAAAATAATACTTCTGATTCTAATCAATACGATTCAATTGTAATAAATCGTTGCTATGGATGTGCATTAGCATCAACAGAACAATGTTTAACACTTTTACGAGCAATGGCATCAAATTTACCATGTAGAATTGGGCTATGTAATCAAGGATTAGTGAATGAACTTGCTAAAAATAATATGAAACGTGGATCAGCACAAATACAAGAGGAAGTACGTAATTTATTGTGCTTACTTACACGTGATCTTCCAGATTTTTGCGAAAATCTTTGCATATTTATTAAAAATAGAACAAAAATGGCATTAAATGGAATGATTCCTCTGCCTAATCTTGATGTAGCTGTTAGGCAGGAAATGCAACTTTTAGAAGCTCTTATTTCTCAAGATGATTCCTGTTGGGAACAAAAATTAAAAGTGGTTTTTGAACTTTTTATCATTGCATGCCGGTGAGTACAATTTATTAAATTTTTTTAAAATTAAAATTATAAATCCAATATAATTAAAAACATAATATCAGTTATAGGCTTTAATTTATTCAATTGTTGTTTAGATAAATTTTGTACTAATAAGTTCAGATATTGAAACCCTTTTGGTCACATATATTTAAAAAACGTTGTAGAAACTAAAAATATATCTTCATTTGGTTTCCACACAATAAATTAAAATAATAGTAAAGAGAGATATCTAAAAACAATAAATATTTTTTTACAGTGACACTAGAGGGCCTATAATTCCTGTAATTCATCCTTGTTTAAATATCATACAAACACTTATTTCCCCACCATTACCAACAAGTAAGTTTAATAAAGATATGGCTGCTAACGAATTAACCACGCTAAATGTATTGGATGGTATTACTGTGGATTACCGCAAATGGTTAGCTGGTGATGAACAGCACACATATGTAGCATGGAAACTAAGAATGCCTAAAAACGCTATTTATGGTGAAGCAAAATTTAAAAAAATTAATGATCAGCCAATGTTACAATCGGATATTGCTTGCCAAAAACGAGTATATCGTGCTGTATTTGAGTATAAAAAGTCACAAACCAGAAAAGCGTATTTAACTGAAAAATATGTAAGATTGTGGAGAAGGCTAGTTTTAACAAAAAATTTCCGAAATAATCCATTGGAATTGTCTCCGTCTTGGTTACAACCTCTTTTATTTAATACAAATTCAAGATATGGTCGCCAACTGGCTTGTTCACTAATGAATTCACTAAGTCGAACTCATGAACGTAAGCGGGAAATTCTTAATCTTTTTACTGGATTCTTGCAGTATGTCGGAAAAGCGGGAGAAGCTAGTTCAGAATTTTTAGTTTTGTATAAATCTTTAGCTGATGAAACACCATGGCGTCAATATTTATCATTAAGAGGTGTATTGTCATTAATTGCTAATTTATTAAATGCAGAAATAGTTAAAATACATCATCTTGAAGAAACAAGCTTGTCATCTGATTTAGCACAGGGCTATGCTCTATGCCAATTCGTTGAACTATTATCAATGTTTTTAGAAAGCTTCACAATCCGTCAAGTATACAAAAGCAGATTGTTAGGCTCTGTTTTACAAGGATATTTGTCTTTAAGAAAATTAGTAGTACAAAGAACTCGTTTAATAGATGATGCACAAGATAAACTTTTAGAAATGCTTGAAGAAATGACTAGTGGAACTGAGGAGGAAACAAAATCATTTATGATGATTTTAATTAATACAGTCGCAAATACCCCATTAAATGATATCAAGACTCCAGTATTTATTTTTGAGCGTCTACATTCTATAATTCATCCAGAAGAAAGTGATGATTCGGATTATTTCCTTACATTAGTAAAGGATCCACAACAGGAAGACTTTCTACAAGGTAGAATGTTGGGTAATCCATATTCTTCATCAGATCCAGGTATGGGGCCTTTAATGAGGGATGTCAAAAATAAAATTTGTACAGACTGCGAATTGATTGCTCTTCTAGAGGATGATAATGGAATGGAGCTTTTAGTTAATAATAAAATTATTAGCTTAGATTTACCTGTTAAAGATGTTTATAAAAAGATATGGCTAGCAGAAGGTGGAGAACGGGATGCAATGCGAGTGGTTTACAGAATGAGAGGCCTTTTAGGAGATGCAACTGAAGAATTCGTTGAAACATTAAATAATAAAAGTCAAGAAGAAATCGATAATGAACAATTATATCGTATGGCAAATGTTCTTGCTGTGGGTGGAGGCTTATTAGTTATGTTAGAACGTATGTCTAGTCTACAAAATATATCTAGAACCAGAGAATTATTGCAGGTTTTACTAAAATTATTTTTACTATGCGTTAAAGTACGAAAATGTCTAGAAGTCTTATGTCAGCCAGAATTGGGGGCTATAAATATATTTTTACAAGTGCTTCAGTTGACGGTACAATGTGAAAATGATTTACAATATTCAGCTATAACAGAACAGTTACTTGAAATAATGGAAACAATTTTATCAAAAGCCGCTAGTGGAACTTTAGATTCTTTTTTAGAATTTTCTTTAACATTTGGTGGTCCAGAATATGTTATAGCTTTGATTTCCTGTACCGAATGTAATAATGTTAAAATTAGTCAATCGGTTGTAAGACATTTAATTCGTGTTCTGGCTGCATTGGTTTACGGAAATGAAGTTAAAATGGCACTGTTATGTAATCATTTCAAAGGAATTTTAGATTTTGATAAATTCGATAGTGAACATAAGCCTGAAGATGAATTTAAAATGGAACTCTTTTGTATTCTCACAAATCAAATAGAACATAATTCAATTGGTGGAACACTTAAGGATTATATAATTAGTTTAGGAATTGTAAATAGTGCAATTAGCTATATAACAAAATATGCACCATGTGTGAAACCAACCTTACTTCGAACTGATTCAGATGAATTAAAAGAATTTATATCAAAACCAAGTCTTAAATATATTTTAAGATTTTTAACAGGACTGGCTTTAGGACATGGACCAACACAGATAGCTATCTCTAAAGATATTATACCCATTATTCATCGCTTAGAGCAGGTATCTAGTGACGAACATGTCGGTAGTCTGGCTGAAAATCTTCTTGAAGCTCTATGTACGGATCCTGTAACTTCTAAACGAGTTCAAGAAGTACGTGATTTTACTCGAACTGAAAAAAAACGTCTTGCAATGGCTACACGTGAAAAACAATTAGATGCGCTTGGCATGAGAACTAATGAAAAAGGGCAAGTAACAGCTAAAGGATCTATTTTGCAAAAAATTGAAAAATTAAGAGAAGAAACCGGACTTACTTGCTTCATTTGTCGCGAAGGATATGCTTGCCAATCATCAAAAGTACTCGGCATCTATACTTTTACTAAAAGAACAAATGTTGAAGAATTTGAATTGAAGCCACGGAAAACATTAGGGTATAATTTTACATGTGTTTTAAACTAATCAAGTTATATACGTATTCCGTTTATTTTTTTTTTTTTAGCTATACAACGGTTACTCATTTCAATATAGTCCACATTGACTGTCATACTTCTGCTATACGTCTAGCTCGAGGACGTGATGAATGGGAACGTGCAAGTCTACAAAATGCAAGTACTCGTTGCAATGGTTTATTACCTCTATGGGGTCCTGAAGTTTCTGAAGCAGCATTTTCGACTTGTATGTCACGACATAATAGTTATATGCAAGAAAGTACTCAAAGAATTGAAATAACATTTAGTAGTTCAATACATGATCTTAAATTGTTATTGGCAAGATTTGCATGGGAAAAAAGTTTTCACGAGGATGCTGGAGGTGGTGGTCCTGAGTCGAATATGCATCTTGTACCTTATTTATTATTCTATGCCTTGTATATTTTGTTGTCTGCACGATCATATTCACGTGAAGAAAAATCTTTGACTACATATTTAAATATAGCACCATCAGCAAAATGGATAGAAAGTTCTTACGAAGTTGAAGGTCCAATATTTCAAGTAGTTGTATCACTTGCATTGCATTCACCAGAAGCATGGAAAATGAATAAATTTAACCATTTGAAAAGATTACTTATATGTGCTCATACTAGAGCAATTAGCCCAAACACATTTTGCCAAGCTTTTCAATCAAGTTCTGAAAGGGAAGTTAAAGATTATTCTGTATACAAACCATATTTGATGATGTGGAGCTTAATTAATACAATATATGAGTATTTGCTCAAAGATACGCCTACTACTAAGGATGAGGAAGATTGGCCGATTTCGATTTTTGATCACATTCGTCATAGTGATGAAGTTATGCTAAAATTAACAGATAAAATTTTAGAAGTTTTTACTACAGAATTTCTACCATGTACTTCATTTTCTGAATTTTGTGATGTCGCAGGTAAATTTAATTCATTATCTATTATCCTTTCATTTTTCTCTACTTTTATATTATTCTTTTATAGGATTGTGGGCTAATATTGAAAATCCGGATGTCTTTTTAAAAGAACTAATAGAAGCAATGCCGACCACTACAGATTAAATAATTGAAAAATTACAAATATAAAATCGTTTAAATTAATGATTTACATGTGATTGTTAAAATTAAAAGTATATTCGCTTTCGCTTGGTTATGAAAAAAAATTTGATTTATAAGTTTTGTTTATTTATTTTTAGTATTTTTATTAGGGAAATTATTTGATGATTATATTGTTATTGATGATCCCAAGTAGAAAAATTCTATGAGGTTAAAAATCCATGGAAATGTTTTTTCTTAATTTTGATTTTAAATGGAAAAAGGCTTATATGCTTTTCAGTTAGTATATAACTAGCAATGTAATCTGATAATTTGATAAAATTTCCTTAAAAATTTAATTTTTTAAATAAAGATAAATTTTAAAGTAATAAGTAAATAATATGATTTGTTTAATTTAAGTTAATTTTTTTTTTATTATTTGAAAATAAATTTTGTTTTTTTTACACTTAATATTTAATTTGAATAACAGAGCCTTTTGATCTTATGGAATTTTTAAATTAAAAATCATTTTTTTAATTTCAAGGTCAAATTTGACTTATTGTTTATGCTCAATACTCATTACTTGTATTATCCTTAATTAAATAAGTAGCTAAAGTGAACACGAGCTCGTTTATGTGGTTTAAGTGGAGTCTGAAATCTGAACTTGTGATTTGAATTTGAAATTGAGATAAAATTAATGCTTTAGTGATTTCGTTTGATTCGTTGTCTGTAGACTGTAATATTGCTAATAATTTTTCAGCTTAGTTAAGATTGGTTAAATATTTTTATTTATTGTATTTTAAATACAATTTTCATTTCTTCCTACACCACATTTTGATATAATCCAAAATGCCAAAAAACCTTATAAAAGCCAAATAATCGCTTTCTTCTTTTAACATGCCTCATGATATTAATAATAATAGGCAGAAAAACTTCCTTTTTATTTATTTTTTCATTTTCGTTTTCCTTTAAATTTTCAATCTCCGAATTTAAAAGAAATTATAACTTTTGCATTTTTTATCGAAAAGTAACAAATTGTAAGAAGAATGAGTTGTAAATGGATTAGAAAATAAACATATCGAAGAGTGTCAACAACTTCAAGTGAAGGAATGAAATCAGTCTTGTATTCTGTACATTTTGCAGGATTGTACCTATTCTTAAATGTTAACTAATCTAGTATAAAAGGAATTAACAAAATTAACGCAACAACGAAAAATTTTATTATATAATTTTACTTTTTTTACGAATTAAAAAAATATTGCTTGGTTATTTTATTACTCGCCATTCGTGTAAAAATTAAATCCACTTTTCATGTTCTTTTAAAAATAGGTAATATATATCTTAAAAACATCTGGGTAGCAATTTAAACTTCTAGAATAGTTCTTTTTAAAATAATTATTGTGTTATGTATAATAAGATAAATTACTAAATTTTAATGTGATTTAAATATTTATTGATTAATTAGTTATTTATTGATAATTTAGATTTACAATTCATCATGATTTATTGCTTTCCTCAATATTAATATTATTTGTTATCGTTTTGGTAATTTTTTCCAGTTTTTCGTTGCGATAATCTTTTCTAGCTTCATTTAGCAATACATTATGTATAATATTTCGATTAAGCGAATAATCAGGGAATACTGAAGGGTAGGGATTTCCTCTTATTTCAAGCAATGATCTTGAAAAGTTTGCTAGTCTTGGAGCTCGATACATTTTAGTGTAAGAAAATTCGCAATTTTCAAGCCTTGGTACTAGTACCTTAAATAATTTGTGTACAAGAGATTTCTCTAAAAGCCAATAATCAGCGTTTTCCATTGTGGTACAATGTTTGTCACCATATCGGATCGCATCAGATATTAACTATAAAGACACACAAATAATATTTAAATAAATGTTTTTTATATTATGATTTACTCTTTCCGCATATCCACGAGCTTCATCAGCACGATTGTAATTCAGTTCGATTCTTTCATATTTAATGAGGGCCGTGACAGTTTTTCGAAGTTTTAGCAGTCTTCCTTCTGGCCCATCTATATTTTTTAAGTTACGATGACGCCCTTTAACAGCAATTTTTAATTTTGAAACAAGTTTTGTTACATCGGCTTGATTCATTTTGATTTTATTTTAACCTTAATTTTTCTGTCATTTCTTTTCAAGTATAGGTAATGCCATATAAGCACTTTTTCATAATATATCATTGGGTAGTGACACACGAGTTGTCATGACATGCATAACTTTTCGAAGCTACGCGTGAGACGTACCCTACGGGAAATTTGGTTGCGATTACTCAAGAAGCGCATTATAATCGCACCCAAACTACAAACTGTCAGCAACATGTGTATTTATACGCATGCGCACCAATATTTCCACATCTTTTTATTTATGCTTATACGTCTCATGCATAGGGATAATACCTTTGGGAGTGTTTGCAATGCTGACAAGTGCGGACATACCAATGTTAATGTCTACAGGGATCGGAGTTGAACGGGAGCGCTACTTTGTGTATATATACACGAAGGCAAAGCGCAATGTCTGCATAATTCTTCCCGTAGAGTTCCCGGCAAACTCACTGCTCTTTCTTCATATAATTTGAATTCAAAGTGATATATAATTAATTAAATTCAGTTATTAATTGTTGAAATCTATTTATTTTGATGTAATTAAAAAATGTTTGATTACACCCTAGTCACACAGAAAATAAACTAGTTCTTTCAACGTGGTTTTTTGTCTCAGCCAATCAGAATTCGCGATGTACGTGGTCTTTTAGATTATAACCTAATCATTTTAACCAGCAACAGGAACATGGTTTTTTGAATTCTAACATTGGTAGCGCTGAAAGGCGAAAAATTTTTACTTTTCGCCCTGTGCTATTTGACACTGATAAATGTCAAGTTTGTTTACTATTTGTCTTTTTAGGGGTTATAGCTGCCATGGATACTGGTATGTATTTTTTAATCTTTTTATATATTTTAATAAATATTTATTTTAATTTAATAAATGTACAAGTGTAGGACATATTCTCATGAAAAAGGGTATTATGTTTGCAGTTGGGCTTGCAATTAAGCAGAATGCATCACATATAACTATTGAAATTTTAAGTTATAGAAATGGATGATCCTACAAACTATAAAAAGCATACGTTTAATCGGGAAGCTGTAAGTAATTTGCATCCCAGTTCAATGACAACTAATAGTTTTTATATAATATTTAATTGGAACATTATAATTATCAATTTATTTTTCAGATTGAAAAGATCAATGAATCAATTTTAAATAAGAATAAGAATCTGATTTTAATAGGATTGTAAAATTTTTGAATAATAATGGGCAAATTTCAGAAGAGGTATATTTAATTTCCGATATCTTTAAATAAAAACCTAATTTTATAATTTTAAAATAGAATATTGATGATATTTTATGCTCTGAAATAAAGTCAACAAGCGAAATTCATTTCAGAAGGACAAATCTTTGATTGCTGCAGGCTTTAGAGAAAAGTCTCATTCTAATGAATATGAAGGTGCTAGGAGAGTTCGGCAAGGTTTACGAGATCTTTATTAAGAATAGGAAATATTTGTTAATAATTCAGAAAAATTAAATTAAATGCTTTTTTTAATAAACTTGTAAAATCTTTTTTTGATATAAATAAAAATATTTGCTGAATTGTTTTTAATGTCTACTAATTTCTTTAAGCTCATACTATTTTTAAATAACAATACTGGCCTTTCAATTATATCTAAATAATTGATTCTATTTACAATTAAAGAAGTTTTTAGATATTTAACTAAAACAATAAGACAAACTACGACGGTTTTATTAGTTAATTTAGTTATGTATAATCGGTTTTTTTTAATGCACTGCGTCTATATCGCGTGGGCTCCTGATATCTTATGTTATTTGGATTTTGATTCTCTCCTGACTCCAAGGCAAACATTTTCATTTTTTCACTGAAAGAAAGTTTTTTTGGTACAGAATGAATCTTCAATGAAGTTGTAATCTTCATTTTCATGGATCTCTGTACCAAAAAAAAGCCAGACAAGACGGCTTCACCGCAAGAAACCGCATGACCTAACATAGGAATACTAACGCTTATAGGGAACTGATCACTGGATCTTCACTCCCGCACACGTCACACTCACACACTTAGATAATAGTACTAATAAATTATTTGTAAATAGATTAAGATTGTAGTAAACACTGGAAAATTAAAAAAAAAAAAAAAATTTGCAGTTTTTTAAAAAAAACATTATATTTGTTAAGTAATAAAACAGCTGACAACTTAGTTAAGCAATTTAGAGACTAGAAGAAAAATTATTTTTGATATATAACAATCATAAACTTTAATTAATAATAATTTATCTTGAGGTAATAAACGTCCTTTAGGCTTATCAAGAATTTTTTCTCCATCCAAAATCCAAAATTTGCTTAATTCGCTATAGTTATTTCAATATAGTTAGTTTTATTTCTTATTTCCTAAAATATGAACACACAAATTAGTTATAAAAAATTTGATTAATTTAAAAACATCCACCTTTTAGTTCTTTAATTTTATAAAATTTAAAATTTCTTTCATTTTGATAGTAATTTAAAATTTTTCACAAAAACAAATCAAAAATTCTATACAAAATAAAATCAGCTGTTTCTTGACAGCTCAGTTCAAAAAACTAGATTGCTCTGTGTGTCATGGGGTTAAAAGAACTAGGTTCTTTGAAAAGATTAGGTTTAAAAGAACTAGTTTCTTTGCTCTGTGTGACTAGGGTGTTAGGGGTGGCCATTGTGGTCATTTGCTTTTCGAAGCTAAAAAAGAATTCCATATTAAAGTGATTCCTTGCTGGCCTTTGAAGAGTTAGCATATATTTCGTGTATTACTATATAGTGCTAATACGTTTTCTTTATTATTTGTGCGCAATTGCTATAATTATTTCTGGAAACATTTATGTATTGTTCATAGCTATTTACTGATAAATGGCATAGGCTATTAATTTGAAAATTTTATGGATTTTAATGAATGTGTCATCACGACGCCATTTTAATTCATCCAATGGAATAGTGTCTTTGTGGCGCCATCTTTTTTGCGTTTATTGGTTTCTTTTATTAGTTTGTGCTACACGTGCTATAAATTAATTGCATCTATCCAATTAAAAATATATCTACTAACAATAATAAGGATTATTATATGAGCCGCTCAGAAGCCAATGTGGATAAGTCCATTTTTTCATTTTTTCTGATTTTTACAAATTTCAATAGAATAAATAATATATTTCTTAGTTTTAAAAAGATTTACTCATTTTTTCATTTTTTGTAGTTCAAACATCCCTTTTCTTTATAGCCTCTGAATGTGTAATATAATAATTTCAGAAGCCATTGAGTATAAGTCCACTTCTTTACATTATTTTCTCACATCAACTTTAAACTAAAAACAAAACTTTTCTTCTTCCTTCGATATATTTTAGTAACAATCAAACAACATAAATTTATAATAAATACTATCTGTTAATTCCACTTTCTAGAACAAAGATTTGAAAAGAACGTCATTTATTTTGAGTTTTATGTACGTACTTTCTTTTACTCCGTAATATCTAAACTTTGGTTGAAAAATAATAATAATAATTTATTGTAAGGGTAACGGAAAAAGAATTGACAATCCTAATTGAAGGAGAGTTAATCGTATTGATACTGATACATCGTCAGATAAAGAAAATAATTCACCAACCGACCGACAAGTTGGTAGAAAACGTAAGAAAAATACAGATAAATGGTCACGGAATGCCGAAAAACGAAAAAGGATATAAGGTAAACAATATCTAAATAGAAATAACAGTATAATTCCTGCAAAAAAATTTGAGAATAAGCCTTGTAATTGCTTACGGCTTTGTAACAGTAACATAACCTTTTTACAAAGAAAGAAGGCAATGAAAAATTTCTACAAGCTTAATGATCATCATAAGCAAAATATTTTTTTAGTGGCTTAATTTCAGACTAAAAGCATAAAAGCTGAATCAATTGAGTAAAAATTTTCGCTAAGCGGGCACAGTTTTTTGCCCAACGACTCTGATTTTGCACTCATAGGATCTCATGCGAAAAAACAGCAGTATATTTATAATCCTAGTGACTGGTATCACATAATTCAAAATAGTCAAAAAAAAAACCTTTCAGCCTTGTTGAAATGAGACACCAAGATTCTCTGTCCACAAAACCATTGGAATTGGCTATTGCCAACAGAAAAAAGACAAAAAATAGACTAACACTCAATTGGCTTAATATGCGATGGATAAAACTAGAAAGATCAAATCCAAACAGCATTAACTTCAAATATAATTTTGACGAGGAGTTCCATGAAGTTGACCAAAAAAAATATTTGTATCCTATTATTGTACCCATTATTGTATCCTAATGGTAGAAAAATTTCAAAAGCAACAAAAAAAGATATGATGAAATTATTAAAATATATACCTCCAATAAAACAGGACTTTTACAGGACATTAAGGACAACACGTGGAGATCAAAATTTGGAAAACTCGGAAGAAAAAGATGTTTGTTATGATGAATAAATATAAAAATTATGACAATAAATGGTATTGTTTAATTTTCACATAAATTTCTTAACTTTTTCAGTTGCCAAAAGGTATAAGTCCAAAAGTTTTCATGATTCTGCCATTGTCTCAATAAATACTTACGTTTTTTTTTAGACATTTTGAACATATCTCATTTCATTATATAGTCTACACTTTTCTGATTAAATTAATATACTTTTTTGATCAAAATAATATACCAGGAATTTTAAAAATGAATGTATTAAAAAACATTAATTATCTCAATTTCGATTTTTTGGACTTATCCACATTGGCTTCTGAATGACTCATATAATATGTTCATTATTATATTCATTAGTGATTAGACACAGCAAGAATGAAATTCATCCTGATAGACATCAAGCTTGGATGTTGTTGGGATCTTTGGCACTCGATCATAGTTTATTAAGATTACTGAAATGCGCCAATTGTAACTCCACTGGTCACACAGCCAATTCTCTGGATTGCATGGAATATAAAAGATTTATCATTAAACAGCAACAGCTTAAAGATAAAATCAATGCCCGCAGGGAGATCACTCTAGTTAAAAACAAAAGCAATCTCCTTCTTGCCAACAAAAACATCTCTCCATTTATCTCATTTGCGGACGCTGCTAGGTCTGCCTTAGAGGATAACTTAGACCATGAGGATCTATGGGCTCTAGCCTCTAAATCAAATCCTCCTGTATAATATGGGGTTCCACAAGGATCAGTACTAGGTCCCGTGCTTTTTACTTTTGCACTTCACGACTTCCCTTTTAGCTCCACTAACCCTCAAGGCCTCCAAGCATTCTTATATGCAGATGATATTGTGATTACTACTAATGCGATCCGACCTTCAATTGCGATGGAAGCACTTAACATTAACAAACCCACACTTGAAAGTTTTCTCCTAAACTGGGGCCTTAAATTAAACCCTGCCAAAGCAAATTACTTGTAATTCGTAACGCTAGCGGTAAATGCCACAAGTCTTGTATTAGGGAAACTAAAAATATATGCTTTTATTTAATGAACAACAGAATTAAAATACACAAGACTACCACCGCACTAAGTGTTCACATTAATGAGAGGTTCGGTTTTAATAATCATGCATCTTGTACTCTTAATAAAGCTAAAACAGCGGTCAGGCTAATCTATAGCGTGTTTTCTTCCCCCTTCTGGTTTCTTAAAACTAAACTTCTTCTGTACAAAGCTATTATCCGACCAATTATAGGATATGCATTCCCGATCTGGTTTTCTATATCACCTACTTATGCAAAAAAATTAGAAATATTTGAAAGATCACTGCTTAGACTAATTACTGGACTCAATCGCAGACCCAATAAAAAATTCTTTTCTAACATCAAACTTTATAACACAGCCGGGATAACCCCCCTATTGAGCTATCTACTTAAACTTAGTGTGAAAACGCTAAATAAAATATCTTAGCATCCTAACACAGTCCTCAAAAATATTATTACTTCAATTAATGACAACTACTACCTTTCACCATTCAATATTCTACATGATGATTCCAGGGAAGAACTTAACCTTATAGATGAACCATTGGACACCGCAGCGACTCCTCCCTTTTACAACAAAGTTAGCTGCAATAACTATAGGGCTTAACTCCAATTGTGACTTTTCTACTGTAAATGCAGGTATGCTTTAACTGATTCTATTCGATCTAGCTAGCTCTAAACCCTTTATGCTATTGTATATTGAAGTTTATTTGATAACTAGCAGTAAGATATATACTTTGTATTCTTACAAATAATGTTAATCCAAATTATACGCATTATAAATGTTATATTGGAATAATGATAGGGTATAAGAAAAAGAATATTAAAAGATTAAGGAAAATATAAAATAATAAATAATAAAAATAACTCATATAAAAAAAAAGAATGCAAAAGAAACAAAATTTACTTGAAATTGAAAGATAAGCAAAGTATTGTATATATTTATCAACTTAATTAATTAGTTCTATTACTTTAGTTATACTCTGTATATATAGTAATATTTTGAATATGTTAATGATAGTATCATGATTTTGTTTAATTTTTTACCTTATACTAGTCAATTGCATTGTTTACACAGTTCCTATACATAATTGTTACACTAGTTTTACTTGTAGAATAAATATTCTCAGTAGACGTTAGTCATCAAAAAATAAATAGAAATCTAATGTATAAAAACAACAATGAACATAATTTATATATCATATCCAACTCTATAGCAGCCAGGAGCAAGCTGCGTTCTGTAGAACGCATTCATTACTCATACATTGCACTACCTACTCACAATCTGGTGAATCTTGGTATTATTGTTACACCAGAATAGTAGGTTTATAAACTTATTATCGGGCCAATATCATTCAGCATTATTAGATCGTAAGAATGTTTTGAAAAGTTTGTAATTGAAAAGACTCAATAAATGTTTGTATGTATGTATGTAATCAAAGCATCCATGAACTGCTGTTGTATTTCCTTAAGGAAAAGCAAATCTAAACCACTTTAGCTGCTCTTTAGAGAGGCGCCTTACACCATAGTCAAACTGACAAAGAATCTAGATTTCTTAATCTAATTTTTTGTCTCAGCCAATCAGAAGTCGCGATGTACGTGGTTTATTAGATTAGAATCTAATCAAATTGAATCTAATTTAACTAGCAACAGGATTGTGATTTTTTTATTCTGACATTTGGTAGTGCTGAAAGGTGAAAATTTATTCTTTCCACCACGGCTATTTCACACTTAATCAGGGTATTCACATTGAGTCCGGTAACATTTAATTTCATGGTAAGCGGAGGTGAAAGGTAAGACGGAGTTTCGCAAATTTCGAAAAAGCTCTTACCCCTTCCTGAGGCAGAAATATTTCTGCCTTATGCTTGGTATCTTACTAATACACATTTATATACACATGTTATCTGTAATATTTTCCAACACATATTTACATATTTTAGTGGACTGAGAATTGTAGGGGAACATTTCCGAAATGTTACAAGCCTCAATGTGAATACCCCCAATGGCTGGTGACACACGAGTTGTCATGTTATGCATAACTTTTCGAAGTTAAGGGCGAGATATATAAAGAGCTCCCTGCAAACTCCCTGCTCTTATTTATTTTGAAATAGTTTAATAATAAAAAAGTTATTTATCAAACTTAAAGACAATCCTCAGTATTAAAATGCTTACAAATGATTATTTTGAAAAACTTTTGTTATTTTAAACTATTTGTTTAATTTAATTTAACAAAAATCAATACTTACATCAACTTGCAAAAAAGTGAAAAGGTAAGTGCAACTAAAAAGAAACTTCAAAACAAATTTTAGTCGTACATATTTACTTTTCAATAAAACTTCAAGACTTATGCGAAATATACTGGCGAAAAAAAAATTGTGCAAATTAAGTTATTAAGTTATAACGTATTAAAATTGATTAAGTTAAAAATTTAAATTTATTTTACACTGTCTATATTCTTCTTCGCATTGTTTACTATGAAGTTTGTAGTCCTCAATATTGGGTAAATATTTGTAAAAGTATGAGAACTTAGTATTTTCAGAGCTATTAGTTTGTTGATTTAATTTATTCAATTTATCACCAACAGACTTTTGCATACCGATAATAAAAGGTATGATTTTGCATATTAATTGTTTTGTACAACTTCCTTCGCCATCCTCTTTTTCAAGAGTTTTCACCTTATTAATCAAACGTTTTGAAAGGTTTTCATCTTGAATCTCTGGTAACAGATTAAGAATCTGTTTTGGTGGATCTTGAAGTATCCAATCTAAAGGAAATCCTTCACGAGCAGAACGTTTTGTTTCTTCGAAATTTATAGATTCTTGATTTGATCCTTCATTTTTGAATGGTAAATGCTTTTTAGAAAGTAAAGCTGTTGCAATCTTTTGAAAAAAGTTAATTCAAATTTTATAATTGTATTAATAATATAAAAAAAATACCATTTGAGCTATAAAAAGAATTCCGTTTAATAAAACTGCCCCAATCTTTCTATTATCAAGACCCATGATTCTTAAAGAATTACTAAATAAATTCCAAGGCTCAGTATAATGCTCATTGCCGTAAGCCTTCTGCTCATTCCATTGTTCTCTGGATGTAGTTTCAGCATTAGGCTGATTAATTTTGGAAAATGCTGCTGCAACTAAGTTAGCTACATCCGAGGCGGTATTTATTCCTAGAATAATAAATTCATTTTCTTAAGTTTTTTTATAATAATCAATTTTTAAATTTAAATATTATATGTTCTAAAATTAAGAGTGAAGTACATTTGAATTATACGAGTAGGTGAAAAATGAATTACGTTGGAGTTTCACATGCAGATAAAATTGATTATCATATTCATTTTGTTATAATAAAGCTGGGTTGGAATGTTTTCCTATTTTTAACTTAATCAACAAGTTAACAATCCATCTTTCACAATGCAGTGATGGCAGATTCATGCAGGGAAGTGCAAGCACGTATAAATTTCGCTGCCAATTTTCTAACAGATTAAAATGAAGGAATAAAGTTCTTGTACACTCTTATTTACTTTGGATGAATTTTTGTTGGAGCTAGACTCTCAAAAAGAAAAATCTTCATAGAATCGAATTTCAAATTGTTCATTTTCTGAAATATTTACACGTAAATTTTAAACAGCAGTAAAGAGCACATTAATTTTCTTGACTGTTATGATAAGTTAGATCTTTTTCTAAGCTTTTGTCGTAGATATGACAAAATTTTTGAACTATCCTGGGTGCTCTGTAGTAAAAAAAGTATTTAATAAATTCTGTGCATGAGTTTTCCTTTAAGTTCTAGAAATTACAGGACAAATATTTAGGAAAATCTTTTATCCTACCTCATCTGAAATATTTTCCAATTAATATTTTTTCCTCATTTTTTATTCTACTCAAAAGGTATGAAAGAAGATCATTTTATTTCAAAAATTGAACTCTCTTCTAGTCAAGTTAATCAATAAAATTTAAATGAGTGAGTTTGATAAAATCTTCTACGTAACTTATAATCAATTTAATCATAATGAGGATGAAGATGAATGTTTTAGAATGTTTTAAAACGCCTATTTTATGGAAATCTCCGGGAATTCTGCTTCGTATATAAACACAACCTTTGAAAATAATTTAAAAGACCATAAAACTCTACAATTCTCACTTGGCATGTTACTTTATCAAACCACAAAAAATACTGGCCTGCACTAATAGATTTAAGATAATTCATTTTAGAACTTAATGGAGAAAAAATATTGTATCTTGGAAAATTTTAGTTAAATTTTGGTACTACTCGTATAAATATTGTGAAATGCTGTCAGGATAATGGCTCAGGACAAAAGCTAGATATTATTATAAGAATAAACATAATATGGTAACGTTAGTTAAATGGTAATTGAGGAAGTTTGCAATTTATGCAATCGATTAATTTTGCGGAAAAACTAACTTTAAAAAGTCGTTCATAGTTTCTTTACTTTTTTGCTATGAAGTTCGATTAAATTTCAGTTTATCAATTTATAAAATATATAAAAAGTTACTCCTACAGTAATTGTCGTACTACTAAACTAGCTAAGAACACTTATTTTCGACTGAAGACCCTAATAAGTATAAGGATATTGCCACTCTATTTATGTATATTTCAGGAAAACTTATTCACGACACTTACAATTAGTGTCTTTTATTTATTGATGTCAAATTGTTATGTAGCGATAGGAAAGTATTATGACTCACTCAAAATATGTTCTGAAAAGTCTTATAAGAAAATTTCTCATCTGCCTCTTCCCAATAACTCGAATTTTCTACCTGAAATGTGTTTATTAATAAATTTATATGATTCTTTTAGACTAGCGTACACATGACCATATGCTTTTTATTTTCATTGATATAAACAAACAATATAAGTTATGCATTCTTTTTAAATATAGTCGAGTTCTTTCACGCTTAACCTATAAAGGTTAAGTGTAAAGAAAAAGTTGCTCTATTTTGATAAACAGAAAAGCAAAAAAGGAAATTTAAGATTTCCGGGATATCACTTATTCGAGATAGTTTCTTATTTATTTAGATACATTAAATATGATACATATATAGAGAGTAATTTTTGAGATGTATCGATTTATTCAATACTGCCAAAACTTCAATACTATTCAAGCTTAAGTTCGCTTCTCTGATCTGTGGCACGTGAAAACCTGCTACCACACTAATAGAAAATTATTTTTGGAACTTATTGTTTTTTTAATTTATGTTTCTTCTGCAGCTAAAGTTAAATTAAAGTCGGATGTATAGTTCAAAGTCACGCTTTGATTAAGATTTTTAAGGTTTCTTTTTGAATAAATTTTATTAAATTATACATATATATATGACGTTTTAATACCCAGCATTTGTCCAGCTACTTTAAATCCATGGTTTATATTATCCAATATTCCCCGTTTTGCCTTAGAACTATCACATGACACGAAATTATAATTTAAACATAATATTGTTAAAAAAAGAAACAGTATTTTAATTAGTTTTGGTATTAAAATCATCACTAATCAGTTAACTAATCAACGCTTTTCTTGATGAAAAAATTAAAGAATTCAGACTAACTTTTACTTTATGACTGTAGTCACAAATGGAATGATATATACTTACACCAGTGTAAGCATTATTTTTTTATTTATGCTTACTGACTTGGTTAACTGCTACTTTGATTTAAGAAAATTGTAAATGACAAAGGAGACAATAAACAAATTAATTTGTTTTGGTTGAGCCAACTATAAAATTGTCCAAGATATATTGTTCAGGTGTTATAAGTATTACAAGGGAAAATTTCTTGAGAAATTTATGTCCTAAATTTTTGCATAATCGAAGTTATAAAGTCAAGATATAGTTTAATATTTGAGGATTCTCACAATTTGAATTCTTGATAATTACTTTTCCAATCTTAGAGTTAATTGTGACTAATTATCTAGGACATTTTATTTGTTTTTAATTTGTACTTGGATCATCGTTTAACGTAATTGACTATAGCACCTATAGTGGTTTGGCCCTTCAAATTTAGTATAAGATCATAAATTAAAAGGCTAAAAATAAAAATATAAATAAATAAACTTACAAATTAGCTTTCATGTTTCATTTTGCTGCAAAAAGGCAAAAATAAAATAATAAAAAAGAACAAAATGTTATATCGTTTACAACACTGTGTGATTCTCGTTGCAGTTGAATGTATTTCTACAAAAGTAAATAATGCATGCAAAATATAACAAAAAGTTTCTTTTGATGGGTATTATCCAAAAAAAAAAAAATATAAGTTTCTTACTTTTATTTAAAATACACTATTTAAAATTTGATTTTTTCAATTGAGACAAAACTTTCGTAATTTCTAACCTTAAGTCTCCCAATCATAGGGAAATGCTTTGATACTGGCTTATTTCTTGATATTTTTGTACAAAAATTTTATAGAAAACTGTTAAAAAGTTTTTTTAATAAATTATTTTTATTTTTGTTAAGTTACAGTATTTATACCCTTTGAAGTTTTTCTTTTACTGTTTGCGCATTTTTGGATTTTAAAAAATTTATTTAATTTTCAACTTTACGTGAAATTTCTATTTCATAGATAACGAAACATATATAGCAGCAGTTAAAAAACTTGAGGGAAAAATTAATTGATCTAATTAATGTTTTTAAAGTTAAAAAAATATTTCATTGATTTTTCTAAAGTTAAATTTCTTAATGTTGCTTAAATTCAATTGTTCTCCATGTTTTTTGTATAGCATAAAGGTATAGGCGGAATTAGAACATTAAATAAGATTGTTTTAAAAACTTGTTGGTTTAAATAATTATTTCTAAATTCCTTAAGTATATTAAAATATAAAAGTTTTATTATGGATATAATAATTGATAAAATATTTACTTGCGTTAACAATAACAACATTAACGCCATATTAAACATCTTTAGTTGCATGATAAAAAATCTGGTTGAATAGTTTAGACTGAAAGATTTGATTTGTTGTTGTTGTTATTATTTTATTTAAGTTTATTAAAGACATGTCCAGATACATATAAAAAAGCCATCCCGCGAGATATCTGTTTGTGATACATGCAATTAGTCGTGTAGTGCCTGCCCAACAGTAATTTGAAATCGATGGCTATCAACATATCAGCTATCCTTGCCACACATACTTCTCCCAGGCAGCCCAGCTGGATTCCTCCATCAAACAATCAATAAATTTAAACACATGACCACATTAAGCGAGCCATATGTGTGCGCAGGTTTCTTACTAATAAATAATTTGCGCGTAGGACTTTAATAATTTTTTTAAGTCTCTAGGGTAACGGATATCCAAAGGAATGACTTGTAAGTTTATGATATTAAGTCAATGAGATATCTTGACTGATTATAAATAATCGATTTATATTGAATATGTGTGAGGTGGTTCCCTATAACATGTTTTATTTGAGTCACACGTTTATTTATTTAAAATCGGGTCTTATGTCGGCAGTGATGGTGAACATAATATTAATACCATTATTGCCAGCATTAGCACTTTATATATTAAATTTAACGAGATGTAAAATATTAAACATCAATTGCTTTATTCTGATGGGGATGAAAGTTGATTTACTACTGTCTGAATGTTTACTCGAGGAGGTCATTATTTATTATTAAATTTATTTAAATTGAATGTAGGTGATTTCTTTTCTATGTTATTTTTTCTTCAAAATTTTTATAATTGACTCAAACTAAATAAATAAAACACTAAATAAGGTCAATAAAAGCTTTAACTTAAGCTTTGTTCAACTTTCTTGTATAATTGTTTGAAAAAATAAAACTATTAGTTACAAGGCAGTGAAATTAAAAATCAATATTAATTAATGAAAATTCTTTTGAAAAAGACTTACAGAAGGAATTGAAATTTTTTGGGTCTTTTGTTGTTTTTATTTTAATATAATAATAAAAGTATTAATTACTTTTCGTACCATTGTATATATTTTTCCTAAAAGAAAAAATAACTTAATTTCATCAAACTTATGTGTTATGATTGGTAATGACTTCTTACTTCAAAGAAAAATCAACCCAGTTATTAGAAGGGATATATCAATATGATAATGTCAGGCAAATGCTTTAAAGTCTGCTATTAAGCTACCTTAGAAAGACAAAAAAAAACTAGTGACAAAAACTCTGAATAGTATGCCCTGTAATTAATTTTCAATGAATTTTTTCTACAATATTTTCGCATTTAAATTTCAAGAATATGCGCTTATTGTCATTTTATATCATCTTGGCTCAAAAGTCATTTTTTATATGAAATAGTATAAACATAAAAAATGATAGAATATAATCATTAGCAACTATTTTTGTTCAAGTGAAATAGCATTATACGAATTCCAAGATAATTACCCATTTGCTAAATTGAATTTAGGGATAAAGGCATATGCGAGTACAAGGGAAAGGTGGCTGTAGTACGATTTTAAAATACAGGTTGGAAAATTAGTTGCAACAATACATTTGGGACAACTATAAAAGTTGTTAACAACAAATTATGATTCGAACATCATAATTTATAGTTTTTTCTATAACCTTTTACACGTAATCAATCGCTTTAGCTTATGTCGTTAAACATTAATTTCACCTAGCATACCTTTATTTCATTCTACTGGACTTATCTGGTAATGATTATAATCAACAATTACCTTGTGTCATTTTTGTGTTCACAGAAAAGTTTTTTGGGGGGACATACATCTTGATTAATAACGGCTGTCCTTTAACTTAACAAAGTTATAATTCAATTTTTTTGAAAAATATATCAAATGAAGATTTTTACGAACTTTATTTAATCGATGAACAAGCTCAATCATAATGAAAATTAATTTATTCAAATTATAACTTCTTACAGTTCCACTTTAATTAAAGGTACATATACTTGAAGCCGTCTATAGTTTTCTAATTTTTTATAAAAATAGTAGTATAATTTTTAAGGCTTAATTGATTAACAGTTATTAGCCACATTAAATTTATATGACTAAAGTTTTGTTAATGTTAATAAAATTAACTAATTTTATTAATTTTAAAATATTTTTATCAACTATATTTTTATTGATGAAGACTAAAATAAATTTTTTTATTTTTTTTTACGGCAGAAATGAAAACTAATTGTAAGTAGTTTTAGTAGGATATTTATATATTTTTATTTATAACATCTACACTAAAAATGTAACTGTGGAGCATATACAGCATTTGAAATTATATTAGTTTTACTTTATCGATATTTTTTATAGCCAAATTTATAAATACTAATATAAACTTATGCAATAGCGTCCCGTATTTTAGATTGATGATTTTAGACGTAGCGTCAACTCGTTCAATTTAATCCATCAAATTTTAACCATTACACCCAAAGAAGTTTACAGTTCAAAAATATTTCCATAAATACATCAGTCAATATTTTTAGGCTGACCTATCTATATAGCAAGATTATGAACATATTTTGAGATGATCAAACTATTGTGTTAGCGTTATTATATTGCTTGCACTTTAATGAAGAAATTGTTGTTTAATTTCTACTTCTTTGGCAAAGGATAAAACATGACTCATATAAGAAACTACCTCAGAACAAATTAAAAAAATGTACAAGCCTTTCATTAGAAATTTTTATTTTATTAATTTTTCGAGAATTTTTGAAAATAAATTTGAATATTCAATTAAAATTAAGAATGTTCATATATTTTTTTGTCAAATAAATAAGAAATAGTTGCATTATTATGAAATTTAATAAACAGAATTATTATTAAGAACAACATAAAACATAAAAACCTTAAATAATATTACTATAGATATTATCTATTTAAACAAAATATAAGTGATCAAGTAGATTTATTGAAAAAAAGAATTATTTACGACATATAAGTGTGTGGTTATTTTATTGGTTGATATTTATACATATATATTTATAAATAATATAAATACTAAACTAGTTAGAAGCTCTAGAATGTATTTAAAAGAAACCAATGTTTAATTAATTGCCTTAAATTTGAGGGACGAATTTATTTATTAGGCCCGCCTTCATTAAGTATTTTACATAAGCAGACCTGAACAATATCTATAATTTGATACAGGATAACGTAAACACCATAATCTTTATCTTTCACTGTTATATGATGGGGGATAGCGTGATTTTTTAAAAGCATCAATCTGAATTTTACGGCTCCTCCCAAACGATTTTCGAAAGCAGGCAATAATCTATTGAATTTTCTCTCCATTCGGTTTCCCGATATTCCCAAAGATGTTAAACGTGCATTTGGAATGATCTTAGTACCACGACTGATAGTTCTTTTTAAATTTAAAAAGATAAATAATTGATTTAAAAATATATTAGTGAAAAATTTTTTTGATAATAATAGAGCTAAATATAAATATTTGTGTTGAATTTACTGGTGTTTTTGATATTTGAACAATATAGATTTATAGAGCTATTTACAAAGCTCTTGTTTAAATATAAGTTATATGTTTTAAGTGCTACTTATATCAATGCAAAGATTTTGTTTTTACTTTCCCTCAAAATTTTTAAATAATACATTTAAGTAATTATTGTGTTTTAAAAACTGAAATTATCACGAAGCGAGTATATTTTTGGTGATATTAGTTAACTATGGAATAAAAGGTTATTTTTAATAAAATTAATTGAATTTTATATGATATTAATAATAGTAATATTCTAGTAAAATATTTGACATTCCTTTAAAAAAAAACGAAAATTAGTTTTTCAATAATTACAAACAAAATATGTGCAAAATTGGTAAAATCATTTCCAAGTTAAATATAATTTGATGCAAAATTAAAATGGATTTCGCTGTTGGAATTGATAACTCATCACCACAGGAAATGATCTTAAAAAGTTCAAAAAATAACTCACGCAGCGATTCATTTGGTGAATTTAAATTTTTTACGTCTTTAATGGCGGGAGATCAAATTGATTCTGGAAATAATGTTGAATCAGCATTAATCAATGGTTCATGTATTGAAAATCTCAATTCAAATAATCGTAGATATCAACTAAATTTTAGTGTTGATAAAATTTTGGGAAAAAATTTGAATGATAAGCAAACTGAAATTTTGGGTGATTATATATTATATTACTTAATTTATTTGTTTTCAAATTAATGGATATTATATATAAATTAAATTTATATTTAATAGATTCTGAATGCCTCATATGTCCTTCAGTTAGGGATATAACATCAGATTCTGTATGTTCCCGATCACCAGTGCGGCCAACTCCTATTCGCGCTACTGAAGAAAATGGTTGGTAAACAGTTTTATGGCTAAAAAATATTTTGGAATTTTGATAAGAAAAAAATTTTTCAAAAACTTTATAGTATTGGAGAAATAGGCCGAAAGACCTACTTTATACGCTTTTCAGAGAAACTTAATAAAAGTTCGAAGTCTGAAGAATTTTTGTAAATAAATACTTCGACTAAATACATTTATTTGTCATTACAATTGCTTTTGAGTGTAATATATTTTTCGCTTTTTGCATAGCGTGCCTTTATTTTTCATTAAAATGCTATGTCTTATTTTCATTCTCTTTAGTAAACCTTGATTACCTAAAAAATAATTTTTATTTGAAATAATTAAATGTTTTTCTCTAATGGAACATTTTATATAAATTAACTATCCTATTGTCTCAAATGCAATAAATATATATTCAAGATTATTTTAATATCTTTTTGGTTATTTTAGAAAATTAAAGCCTTAGTCCCACCTTTAAAGTATTTCTCGAGATTTTTCTTTCTTTAATTCCTGCACTACTTTTACAATTTCTGATCTTATATTAAAATTTATGTTTAAAAATTATAGTTTTCTGTAAGTTTTATAAAAACATTCTTCTTGTTAATTCCTCATTTATACGAGGACGATTCAAAAGCAGACTGAAATATTACCCCAAGCGATAAACATTTTATCTTATTTTAAAGGTCGAAAGCTTTTGCCATAAGTGTACATTTCAAAAATACACCAACCATAGATAATTATTTAAGTTCTTATAAATACTCTTTTTATAACCATAGTTTCTAGACTTTATTTACTTTTGCTTAACTTAAAAGCTTGCAAAATATTTCATGTGTATTATAAATAAATTAAAATTTATAATTTTTTAGGTGATCCGTAATTGCGGAATCTTATCTTTTGTTCAGAATTTCCCATTTAATAGTTAAATAAAATTTTTGCAAAGAATCTTTTTTCTACGCTTTAAATCCACGGTAAATTAGATATCGTTAAAATCTTCTCGTTGTCATTTTCTAACATAAAAAATTTTCGTTTCCCATATTACTAGCACATTTTAAAACCTTTAAGCAACAAAACATTTCTATACTTTTCTATATTTATTGAAATATTTTTTTTTATTATTGATGAACTTGGATCATGAATCTAACATAATAATAATTAACAATTTGAAATATGAAAGGAAAAATCGACTGACACTCTTCTTACATTAAAATAAACATTTCTTAAATGCTTTTCTTTTTTTCACTTTAACAATATTTCATTACGAATTGATGAGCAGATATTTGTTTACTGGATTCTGTTTTTTTTTTATTATTTTGGTTTACAAGATTCAATTGTCTGTTTACATAAATTAAGGGCGAAGATCTTAATATGGATGCATATGTATGGTAGTTAACAGAAAACATATGCCATTGGCACAATGATCGAGCTAAAATATACAAACAATTGAATTAGAACGTTAATAATTACTTTTTCTTGCACCTTTGATATGGTGTATTAATAGCTTTTAATAAAATGAAAGCAATTTGGAAATAAACATAGTTTATTGAATCAACTTGTTTTTATTTTTTTTATTTAAAATTATTTTAATTTTTGAGTTGCTTTATCTGCATTTAATAGTATAAGAACTAATGTATTTTGCAAAAAATGTAATTTCTTAAATCTGAAATGGGTAATATTACAAATATAATGTAAAGCCTCTGCCAGCTGTAAAAATTGCTCAGAAGACATACCTAGGAAAATTCAGAAAAATAAATATCAGAATTGCTCTAAAATTTGTGTGCAGCTTTAAATTAATTAATTCTATTTAAATGCTTAAGCAAATAACTAATGGTTTTAATGATCTACCAGGTTTCTTGTGCAAATAAAAGCCAAAGAAAAAACTCCTATATTATCAACATAAACATAAAGTCAATAGTTATATAATAATATCATAATGTTTTTTTAAAAAATTACTACTTTTCAGGAGCACTTGAATAACAATTTCATAAATGCCAAAAAAATAAAACAATTTTTTTTATTTTTAGAGCAAACTTATAAGATATTTATTTAATTAAAAAACCAATCAAAATTTAAAGAAAACTTAACAAATTAAATAAGTTCTTTAATATACTATACAAAAAAATATTAAATTAGTATAAAAAGGAACTTTATTTTTAAAAACGCATATATATTAGCAGTGCAGGGCATGTAGGATTTGTATTTTGCCTTCTTCTTGCCTTGGATTTCGTATCATCATATTCCATCCAAATATTATCTTTCCCTCGGCATATGGCTACATAGTGCCGATTCCTGGTCCTTGGATTTCGACCATGTTCAAATATGTCCCTGCAAATACATGACCATAAAGGAAGAAGACGAATATCACACAGTAAACGTTTTGAAAATTGTGGAAAATAATATGGATTAACTCCTTTTCCTTCTTCAAAAAGATTTGAAGCTTCCATTATAATTTTCCTACCCCATTCTGTCCATGAATTTTTATAAATTTGATCGTTTTCTTCCTCATCTTCTTCTTTATTTGCTTTTGTCATATTTATTAAGGTTTCCAAATCAATTTCGCCTGTTATTAGGGCAAACAAACGTTTCTTGCTTTGTTCATAAACTGAATCATGCTCACTATTTTTCAAGAGGACACCATCAGTTTCACTTGGAGAAAATATAAATGCCAGTTTTATTATTTTTCTCGCACTTATTTCATCCCGGCATAAGATTAGCTTTCCTATGAGACTTAAATAAAATTTTTTATCAATCGCGGTTTCTCACGCCAAAAATTAGCATATAGTATATCAACGTTTTTAGTTTTCGCTCAGTTCAAAAGGGTTTTTCTCTTATTGCCAAAAAACTAAAGCAGCACAAAACTTTATTTTAGAGCATTTAATTAGCATTAAATTATCCACATACTTTGAAGTTTGCCCGATAAAATGCCTATGCCAGCTTTAACTACATAAACATAATTTATATTAGAAATTTATGGTACATAAATAATTTTTTTTTTTCAATAGTTCTAGCTCATTATTTATTTGCCCCAAGAATCACCACTGAACGTTATTATAAGTGTACATTGCCTCTAAATACAAAGATTAGCAATAAATTGTTTCACTATAAGGATACACAACCTCATCAGTTACTAAGTACTACAAATACACAGCCAATAGGTGCTGGTAAAAGGAAAAGATCCTGGTCTCGAGCTGTTTTCAGTAATTTACAAAGAAAAGGCTTAGAGATTCAGTTCCAATTACAAAAGTATATAACTAAACCAGATCGAAGGAAACTTGCTGCTAGATTAAATTTAACGGATGCACAGGTAAATTTAATCAAGGCTGTTTAATTACTGTACAATTTTATTATAGGTAAAAGTATGGTTCCAAAATAGAAGGATGAAATGGAGACATACCCGAGAGCACTTGAAGAGCAGTCAAGAAAAACAAAATGATCAAACACAAATCCAAAGTGAATATCAAACATCAAGTGAAGATGAAATCGATGTTGTTACAGAATAAATTAATATTATTTTTGTGATCTGGTTGTAAGTTTGCTTATTTATTGTTCTATATAACAAAAATAAATTGGTTACTATAAATATATTAAGCTTTCAATAGGTTATGTTTATTTGTTGAACTTTTATTACTTATAAAAATATTGTGTTATTACAAATTGACAATACTTTTTAGAAAATTAAATAAAAACATAACAGTTTTAAATTCTTCACGATACAATGTTTAATAATTTTTAAAAATTGAGAGCTTAGATTAAGATTCTCCGTATTGACGCTATATAAACATCTAAGGGTGAAAAAATTACACTACTACATATACAACAAATTTGCGATATCAAAAACAAAAGTAATAAAATAAAATTGTAAACAATATAATATGGAAAACGGGATGTATTTTAGATTTTCATTTTCTTAGTAATTTTCAAGTTATGACCCATTAAAGAATTTAGTCATTTTTACTTTTTTTGCATTTGGGGTTTTTAGCTTATTTGTACTCTTTTTCTACCATCAATTAAAGTTTAAAAATAAGTTATTATCTGAAAGAAAGCGTAAATGTGGATAATTTAGCAAAAATACTGTATTTCAAGTAAATTGCTTTGTTAAGGATAACATACATCCATAATCCATAAATAAATTATATGTATATTCCTTTTAGAAAATTCAGTAATTTTTTCCAATGTTTTTCTTTGATATAGTTTTTAATAAAACAGTATTTGTAACTTGAAATATGAATAGTTATATGTTTAACTATTTCTATTAAAAAAGTTACAGATATATGGCAAATACAATACCAAATGAGAAATAAAACAAATAAATTTTATTTCATTAGATCTTATTTATTAGTTTTTCCCTATAAATAAAAAATATATTTACATATTTTTACATTTCATAAGATTAAGAGATGAATATTCATTTAGTACTTAATATAAAAGTTAATTCTTACTTTGTTTTTCTAATTATAAAAAAAATTAATAAACAAATAAAAACAGAGTTGTGCTAAAACACACTTAAGAGTAACTTATATTTTCTGAAAAATATGTTTTTTCAAAATATCAACTCAATCGTTTACAACGTTGCGTTCTTAATAATTCATAAAGTAAATACAGTTTTATTTATTTTAATAATTTGTGGAATATATTTTTTTTTCTTTTGATTAGACATAACAGACTTCAATTTTTTCTTCCATCTTTATTTATATAAAAGCTCTGCAAATTAATTATTGCTTATTTTGAAAAAGAATCTAATAAATATAAAAGATATCAATTAAATAAATTAAAAAAATATAATACAAAAAATATTGATAAAATTAAGAAAAAACTCATATACAAATAAATAAAATTTAAACAAAATATATTCCATTTGATTAATATTCATGACTTAAAATATTATTTTTTATTTCGAAAATTGTTAATCTTTATTTGGCTGTTGGCTAAAGATACAATTTTAATTTGTCGTAAATCATTTAACTTATAAATAAACAAATAAAAACCGAATCGTGCTAAAACACACTTTGAAGTAATTCATATTTTCTTAAAAATATTGTTTTTAAAATACTAACTAAATCGTTTACAACGTTGCGTTTTTAATATAAATAAAATAAATGTAATTTCATTGATTTTATTAATGTGTGGAGTATTTTGATTTTTCTTGATTAATACATACAAAATAGAAATCAAGTTTTTTTTTCATTGCTTTATTAAAATGTTCCACACATGAGTTATTGCTTATTTTAAAAAGTTTTTATAAAAATTAAGATGTTAATCAAATAAATCACAAAAATATGATAAAGGGAATATTAATAAAATAATAAAAAAACCTCCTATTTAAATAAATAAAATTCAAACCGAAAATATTCCATTTGATTAATACCTATGACGTAAAGTACTTTTTATTTAGAAATCTGTTTACCTTTATTTGGCTGTTGATGCTGTGCTAAAGATACAACTTTAACTCCTTGTAAATTTTTTAAGTTAATTGCCCCACCTTGAAAATTAGGTGGAAGAAGAATTTGGCCACCTCCCTGCACCGCAAGCACAACCCGTTGTTGACCACTTTTTGCGCTTTTCATAGGAGTTCCTTGAAGGATCACATTTTTATTCTGAAATTGATAATACAATATCTTAATTTTATAAAGACAATTAATAAATTGAGAAAAAGAACAAACAGACTTGTGTTTCATTAGATAATTTAATATTTTTGTGGTAACTAATATAGATAGAAATTCTTTGAATAAGTTTTCATAAAACATACAAGAGCAGTAGTAACAATTATTTTATAATAGTAATAATACTATTAAGACATATAAAAAATTCATATAAAATCTTAAAAAGCTTACCTTAACGGGTGTTCCTACAACAACTTGCCCTTGTGAAATATGTGATCCTGTGTGAAGCTGACTTGGTGATTGAAGTCGTATTGCTTGTCTTCCCGATCCAAGAACAACTGTTTTTGTTGCGCTTTGACTGGAACTCTGATTACTTGTAACAACAACGGATCCTGTTGTTGTACTTGCAAGTGTAGTTATATTGTTCATTCGTGCACTGTTATTACTTTCTTTTGCACTAATAGAAGTTGAAATTTTTGAAGTTTGTGTTTGATTTTGCTGAACTTTTAGCAGTTGATTCCCTAATACCACCGTTTGTGGCTGTGAGGTATTTGATGAACCAATTACTTGAACATTTCCCTATAAAAGTTGATAAGTTAAATTTTATAATAAATATAATTAATAAAATAGTACTAACTGGAGTTACAATATTTCCATGAACTTTTATATTTGGACCGCCTAACACTAAATTTGTACTATTTACAGGTCCTTGAAGAATAACATTTTGTCCTGTTTGTGGACTATTTACATTGGTGGGTTTACTTGTTATTATTACTGGTTTTCCCCGTATATGAGCAATATTAAGATTTGATGCATTCACCATACGTATACCAGTAGGTCCCGTTTTTCCTAATACCTTTGCATTAACAATTTGTTGAGAAACAACAGATTGATTAGAATTAGTAGATATAACTTTCGTTTGATTTGATACCGATGTATGAGGAATAGTTTGTAATGTTTTTATATCACTAATTTTGGGTAATACGTTTCCAAGCGATGTATTTATATTATTGGAATTAGTTGTTTGTGTAGTGATCAACCTAGGTGGATTTGCAACAGATATTAAGCTACGATCTTGTGCTACAACTGCATACTGTGTTATTTGTGATCCTGGTGGATTCGCTAGCTGTATCAAGCTAGCATTGTTGTTTTTACCTCTGGCAACACGTAGTGTTGTGTTTTGATTAGTTCCTTGCTTCTGTAGGAGGCTTTCTATAGATATTATTTGCCCACTAGGATTTGTCAAAACTTTAGCCATAACAGGATTTTGATTTTGCGGTCGATTTCCAGTAGCATTATTAATAAACTGAGATGTTACAATTGATGCATTTGATTTAACTACCCTTTGTGATGAAGCTACATTTTGTTGTTTGATAATATTCTGTTTATGAGAAATTTGTTGTACTCTTCCAGTTTGTGACTGCTGATGTACTATACTTGCACCTCCAGGCGCTGTATGGGATTGAATTAAATGGGTTCCAACTGGTTTTTGGGTAATCGTATTAGCACTGGTAGTTGTAACAATTGTATTTTGCACATTTTGCTTTTGAGCATGATGAAAAATTGGCTGTTGTTTTATGACAAGCGACTGTTGTGAATTTGCTGAATTATTTTGATTCTAAGAAAAATTAATTTCAGTTATTTAAAACTTTAGATGTAATGTAATAGTAACTAATATAAACAACCACTCTTAGTTCAACAGAAGTAGTTTAGAAAGAGATCTTATTCAATTATTTTAAAGCTTAAAATCATAAATATAAATAATAGGAAAAAGTGAAATAATCTTTTTCTGATAAGTTGGGAAAATATATTATGTATGTATTCTAAATATTGAATAAAAAATATTATTTCTTATATTTGCAGCAGTTTTCTAATAGTTGTCGAGGATCAAAGAGACAAATTATAAGTTAGCTGCTGTATTAAACGGAAGTAATTAGTAAAATTTCAATTTTTCTTTTCAAAATGGAAAAATCAACTTATTGTTAGTTTGGCTCTTTTTTCCAAAACAATATGCAAATGATTATCAAATTAATTTCTTATTTTTTAAATAAAACGGAATAAAAAATAGAAAAAAACTAGTTAGAATAATTTTATAAAATTACCTTAAGTTGATGTTGCTTAATACTATTTAACAAATTTTGTTGCTGCTGTGGAGTTAAATTTGTAGCATTAAAACTTTGAATTTTACTTCCACCTGGTTGACTGGTCTGTTGTATTTGTATTATTTGTGAATTCATTAGATTTGCTCCAGATGGAGGAGACGTAACAATATTTACCGTATGACCACTTAATGTATTTGTTGAAGTTTGCACTACGCCACTTATTGAAATTGGAGATGATACATTAATAACTTTCTGAATTTGTTGTGTATTTGTCTGTGATGGTGTAATAATTACAGGCTTTGTTTGAATTGTTGGTGAATGATTAACAGATATTGTTCCACTAGGTGTAACTACTGTACTTTGTGTCATGTTGACTATATTTTGGCGCTGCTGTTTTTGCATCGGTGTAATGAAACTAGTTGTAGCATGTTTTTGTTGAATAATATTATTCGATTTGATTACAAGTGGATTATTAATAACAGATACGTTAGAAGTTTTATGTGTTTGAGGTCGTACATTTATTTGCCCAGTAGTAAGAGATGTTTTTTGTTGTAAAGGATTACTAGAAGTATTACTAGTAATTACAAGCTTTGGTTGTTGTTGTTGTTGTTGTTTTTGTTGCAAAGATATATTATTGGCAGCAATATGTGGAGTAATTAAAGTTTTTCCTGTTTGAGCAGTTGTCGTTGCAACTCTAACTAAATTTTTATTGGGTTGATGAAGTAACGATGTTCTAGCGTTCATTGAAGTAGTTAAATTCGGAGGATGGTTGCTTTTAACAAATTTAGGATTCGAGGTTGCAATGAGTGTTGATGGCACCGATGCAATTGCCTAAAAGTATTATGATATAAATATTACTTAGCAAAAAATAATTATTTTACCTTGTAGTGCTCGTTGCCACCGATATTAATTGGAATAATATAGCTTGAAGCAGATGGTGTGACTTGAGAAACTAAAGTTGATGTTTGTGCTTGATTAATAATTAATGGTTTTGTTATTTTCCTATTTCCAAAAAATATTTGATTTGGGGTACTAGTTGCTGCCTGATTTAACAATAAAGATGAATTTATATGTGATTGTGGGTTAGCTGTAATCCTTTGCTTTGTATCAACATTGCTATTGGATGAAATAGTTTGTGAAGTATTAATAGTTTGATGAGTAGATTGTAATTTAGAGAAATTTGAAGATCCAGGTCCTGAGAAATTGTTTTGCGTCAATTTTTTTGTTTGAATATTCTGAACTTTGTTTTCAACAACTAAAGTTGGTATTGTTTGCGAAATTATTTGTGTTTTTTGAGTACCAGTTGGGATTTGGTTATTAAAGTTTGAATCAAAATTATCTTGATTATTTTTTAGGGTTATATTTACTTTATTTGTTTCTGATTTAAATGATTTTTGTGTTACCATCTTAAGTGGTGGAATAGATTTAATGCTAGCAGTGTTTGGTAATGAGCATAAAGCTGGAACAGCCTTTGAAGTTGTAGAAACATTGACAATTGATGAAAGACTAACAGATGGCGATGATGATGATGTTTTTTCTAATGGAATAGGGCTTGCTCGTTGTAGTTTTCCTGATTTCGGTTTAATTTTTCGACCTGATGCCTTTTTCGGTTTTCCTATGCTTTGAGATTGCTGATGAATACGTTCAAATTCTTCTTCATTTCGATTTCGATGTAGATATATCCAAATCTTACGCTTTGGTTCATATCGGACACATGGATCATATTCTGTATGCATTCTATCAAGCGCTCCACTTACAATAGTTTGTAAAATTGGATCTTGCGCTTGTGCATTAATATATTGTGACGATTTAAGAAGTTCGCATATGTCAGCCCGTGTTCCTTCGCCATTTGGAAGTCTAGCTGTTGCATCTCTTACCAAAGTTAATATTGTTACATAATTTGGTCGATCAGCTGTTAGCATATTATGTCCACGGGCTTTCGTTAATCCCAACATTTGAGTATAAACCCCTTTCACTGGCCCGACCACACTTTCATATCCATGCATTCTATATGTGAATGCCCGATGCGGATTTTCAAATCTTCGCCTTTCTTGCATTCTAAACTCTAATATTTCATCTGATGTTGCAGGCTGAACTGTCCAATTAGTTGGAAATCTTGGTGGGGGTGGTAAAATTGGTTCCTCATTCAAAATAGATTCTTCAAAATCTTCTGATTTTCTTCGATTCAATTCATATTTTTGAGGATTCCTATTTCCCATTTCATTACGACGAGTTAACCAGTAATGATATAATTGTAAGAGATGTTGATCGGAGTCTCGTCCAGCACCAATCCACTGATATATATTCATTTGAGCTTTATATTCTAAATATGGAACAAAATCTTCAGGCTGATCAGAAAATTCCCCAGAAAGAAAATGAATAGCTGATGGTATTAGAGATAACCAATTATCAGCTTGAGAATACCAATCATTTAATGCTGTTATAGGATTTGTCAGCCAAGAATATATTCTTGATTTAAGATCTTCAAGTCTCATACGATGATTTGGAGTAGAGCAGAAAATATCACGAATAAGAGATAAAAAGCATATATGAGTTTCTTGCATTAATTCGGGTCCAGCTGTATTTAATGGTTCATTTTTAATATGACTTAGTAAATCCATATTACCATCTTCATCTAAATCAATTGGTAAATGCATCATATCAATACCTTCAAGATCAGAATATGTTGCTGCCTTAACTTTGCCTGTATACGGTTGATATTGAAATGAGCTAGAAATATTTTTTGGATTTTCCAATTTTGAGTGTTTTAATGAATTTATGTCTGGAATAGAGCTTCCATTCACAGTCAATAATTTTTTCTTTCCTCCTTTTGTATTGTTTTGAGTCAATACTCGTTTCTTTAAATTTTTCTTGCCAAGATTTTTTATTTTCCTCTTAGCTATTGAATCTAAGCTGGAAGAAAGGTAACCTTCACTATCACTTTGAGAATGAGTGTTTGTAATTCGTGGTTTTGAATTGTTTTGCACACCTTTTATTATTTGTTTTTGGTTTTGCTTATCATTTATATTACTTGTTAGATTTTTTGATTCATCTAATTTTTTTTGTTTGTTCTTTGTATGTGATTTACGTCGATTAGCTTTCCCTAAATTCGTTGGTATCTGAGATATACTGATCATATTTGTTCGCGAGAGAACATCTTGGAGACATATTTCACTTGTATCAAAATCAGGACGATCCTATAATATATAATTTAATAAAAAAAAAAGAATAATAATATTTAAAAGATATCATTACAGGCTCTTGTAACTTTCGCCTTTTATGAGATTTCAACAAAATATGTAGATTTTCATCATTTAATATATGTGAAGACCTTTGAAATCTTTTTTTAGTATGACCGTCCTTAAAGCCGTTGCACATTGTTCCCAATATTCTGCTTTCATTTGTTGACAATGTCTATAAAAAATAGAGTTAAAATAACTATATGCTACTTATAAGCTTATAATTATTTAATACTTTGAATAAATAATAAATTCTGTCAGTGATGATTGATAATATCGATTGTTGTGATTATCATATGTTAATGGAGGTAAAGTTTAAAGATAACCCGAATAATATTATAGTTTTAAGAACAGATCTCAGTGTTAGTTTTTCATTGTAATATCAGAGAACACTAAGGAGTATTTATTGGTCGCAGAAAATCTTAATATTATTGTGGATTGAGGTTAAAACATTACCGATAAAAAAATGATCAAAAGAAAACTTTATATATATATAAAAGTTGGATTAACACAGGTTTAATGGTTAAAAACAGAGATTTTGTAAATAATTTCCTGACTTAGTTATGTTGGAGAGGAGCAGAAATAATTTTTATGATGCTTCACGTAAGTAAGAGCATAGGAAAATTTATTCTATGTAAATAAAAGGAGCAAACCTTGCAAATATTCAAAACAATAAAACAATAATAACTTCAAGTCGAAACCGGTTATCATTTTTCCAGCATACAAATATTTTAATTTAAGTTATTAAATTCAAATAAGGCAGAAATAGAGTGTACGCTTAACTGGTTTTATCGTATAAAACATATGTTGGTACACCTTGTAGCATATTATGGACATTGTACTTTAGCACGTTGAAGACGGTGCAGTTTTTCCTATTGCACTTCATCTGGCGACAGTGAAAATCATACATTGCTTTATCTGGCGGCGCTTTGCACAAAATTTTGTTTAGCAAAAAATTAAAAGTTGGTTTTATTAAAAAAAAATTATTTTTAACCACATCTATTACATTAAAAGTTGATGTGAGCTACGCCACCAGATAAAACATTCGCGTGGTACACACCGCCCTCAACAAGTTAAACTCTGAATTTTCATCCATTGTAATGAATATATTTTTCAAAGTATATTTAATTGTGATATTTGATCTGATTTGAATATTACTATTATTATTTTGACAATTGTTTATGTCATTTGTCAAAAATTTGTAATTGTTTGTATGGTAAAAGGAGTTTTACACAGTCAGATTTAACCTAACTTTCACGGTCAATCACTATCAAATAATTCTCAAAAAAGAGAATTCGAAAAATAACTCAAAATTTCCCCTCTGTGTTGCCATGAATTATCTAGTATTTTTTTGCAAAAGACTAAAACTGAAGACTAATCTTAAATTTTATTTTAACAACTTTAAATTACTTTTTGTAGCAGGCTATGAGTCAAGTTGATCGGCTTGACAATTAATCTTTAGTAGTTATCGATGTACATCCATGCGTTATTATATATTATTTATATATTTTAAATATTTAATAATAATTAAAGTTAAAAGTGTGCTTTCTACTTAAAACTAAAAAAGAAAGTAATTAAGAATCAATGTCGATCAATGTATTTAAATAATAAAAATAACAAATAATTTAACGTATGAAAGTATATAGACGCATTACCTGGGATGTCATTTTGGCTTTAGTAAACGTTTCTTTATCAGAGCTGTCTTCATCTGTTAAATAATCGATGCCTATTTGTGAAGCTAATACTCTAATTTCATGGTAAGCTCGTTTTTTTGCTTTTATAGCTGCCGTGTCACTACTCATTTTCGGGGTTACTTTTATTGTATTATCTACTTTGATAATAGTCTCCGGTGGTGCATCATAAGCATTTCTTAGAAATTTTGTTCTAGATATCAACAATGACTTAGCCAATCGACTCACATTTTCACATTGTTGAAAACGATATTCTCTTCTACGAGATTTTGCTATGCTCTTTCTTAAAGCTACTATATCTGGCCTATAAAGACCACCTTCAAGATTTCTATAAAATGTATTTAGTGGTGTTTGATTAAATCTTTTGATTTCATTATTGAATAGCATATTTAATGTTTCTTGCTTTTCTTTTTCATTCTGTTCTGGAAATTCGGGTAAGTACTTATTTTTAAGAAAAGCTTGAAAATTATCTGGTAAAGTATTCCAAGTAGAAATTGAAAAAAATTGTCGAAATATTTCAGCATTTTCACATAAACCTTTAGGTAATTTTAATGTACTATTTCCAATTTTAGCTAATTCTGTTGAGCCGTCCGCACCTTTTTCTAATGATGATATAGCCGTCGAAGACTGACTGTTAGTTGTTTCTGAGTATTCTGATTCTGATCCCGGTTCATCCATTATTTTTAAGATATTAATATCTCTAATGTCAAGCATATACTTTTAAAAATGCATACATAGTTGATCCTTTCCTTTCTTAATCCTTATATCTAAAAAGTGATGTGTTAATTTAACTAATTCAATAAATTTCATAAAATACCTTACAAGCTTTGTATTCAATTTTTTAACAAGTTTAAAGTTAATTTACTGCTTGACGTTTTGACGTCACGTGAGCCTTATTAATTAAGTAGAGGAAATAATTTTATACTGGAGTGTCTTATAATGAGCATTGATTTTCTTAATATGATATTCAATCATAAAAAATTTGTATCTGGTATTTTATTTCAATGGACTTTGTCCCACTTTATGTATAAAAACTAATATAAGACGGTTCTATTAAAGTTAATTTTGCACAGATATAAACACGAATTTTTTTTTGATTCAATTACATCACATTAAAAATTTCACACAAATGTGAAAAGTTGTGGCAATATTAATAATCAAGTAATATGCTCGTACAAGTTATACAAAAGCATCGACTTAAAATTTTTTTCACTATTAGAGGAAGCGTGATGCACAAAAAACGCCAAATTTTCCAATTGTAATTTTCGAAAATATGTCAACACAATTCATTTGTATAGGTTTGTTGTTTATACGAAAGTTGTAATTAGTTGTTTTAGCCTAATTTTAAAGTTACTTAGCGTAAACGATTTTATTTTATTAGAATTTTAAGTTCTTACAAATTATCAATAATAGAACAGCGAATAAAACCAATAAAAAATAAATTTTACCCATGCTTCGTAAAATTTATGTAGATATTTCTATTTATAATGTTGTCCAACCTGTAGATTCTTTCATTTTAATTATTTTCATGGACACAATTCACATTCCATCTAATACACAAACCTAAAATGTTTGTATTTTTTATTGCAGGAAAAATGAATTATGAATTTTCGAATAACATAGAAAACATGTACACAAAAAATAGAATTCAGTATTTGGAATATTTCACTTTTTCCCAATTATAATTGATAATTGTTAATATATTCCATTAAATATTTATTACAATAATAAAATTCAAATAAAAATGATTAAAATGGAAACGTGCTATTTAACTTAAGTGCAGCTATTTTCAAACAATCTAACAGATTCATTAAATAAAATTTTTATTCTTAGCAATAATTAAATTTTAGATAGCGTTTTCTTCCTCTTAAACTCCTTCACCTTGTTTACACCCTTCTGGGCTGCCGTCAAACTTGAAATGTTTGCATATTTTGCGTGCAAGCGGCAAATTACAAAGTGTGATTTATATTTAACGGACATTGTCGGAACATTTGAATTTCATTTCGTTTATTGAAATTAATTAAATTAAATTTGTTTAACCATTTAAAATTCAATTTATAAAACATTATTTTCGTTGTTCATAGCATAATTTCTATTGTACGTGATATTCTTTGTATTAAACTTAACTTTAAAAAGAAATTTAATATGTATTCTAAGAATCTTTTAGATCAATTTTTATGAATACTAATTAAGAAATCTTCTAAGCAGATATTATCCCCTAATATACAAAACAGATTTTCAGAAATAACATCTATACGAACTTTAGTTTAAAACTACTATTAAGTCTTGTTTGATGATTTAGAAAAATCATAAAGTTGGGGTCCTGTTTATTTTGGTAACCGATTGATTAGATTGTCTTTCTTAATGATTGGTTAGTTTTGTGTTTTGTATCAAATATTTGGTAAAAAAAGTGCTTTATTGATGATTCATTGAAATTGGAAAATTTGCTAAGAACTTTTAGCGTATTATTGCAGCTTCCTAGCATCTCATCTGTATACACTAATTTTTGTAGAATTTTTTTGAGTTACGAAAAAGAATTTTGCTTTGGTTAAAAATGATATGTTTTGCAAATGAAGTCCTTTTTATGGGAATTCATACATCCAGTTAATCCAAAAAATTACAATAATAATTTTAGTTAGTACATTGAAAAAACTTGATTTTAAATATTTTCCTCGTTGATTTATACACTCTAACTTGCTTCAAAGCCAAAGCGTCGGATTTATACTATTTTTTCGTCCAATTTTGATTCAAGATCAAGTTGGTTGATTCAAGTTTCACTCAGTGGTGAAAAAATACAGAAAGTAAATTGTTCTTGAAAATAGCCGCATCTGATACCTTTTATCCCATTATTATTGGTGAATGCCAGTTTGGCAAAGGACACCCAACTTTTTGGAAAACAAAAACTTATTTGTCTCCCTGACTGGTATCTTTTAGAAAGCGCATGAGTATCACCTTTCTATACCCCGCTTAAGGGAAATTTTGGCATCTTTTGTGAATTTACAGGTTGTCCAACAAATTGACATTGAAAATTACCCAATTTATGGTATCTTTAAATATGTTATTTATTTATAATCTTAATTATTATTTGTTTGTTTTGACTAAGATTTGTTTAGTATTATTTTAGGAATAATTTAAAATTGAAGAGCCAAAATTTAGACACACTAATAAGAAAAAAGATTATGTTGATCAATATACGTTATTTTGAATTTAATTATGCCTTTTATTTTTCTGGTCAAGCAACCATTATTCTAAGAACGTAGAGCATCAATATTGATGTTTTGTTGAAATTATTATTAATGAACTGAAGCAAATTATTTGATAGGCTTTTTACACGCTTTTACATCTATATTTCTTATGCCTGAGTGTTACGTGACCATATGTTTTTATGCAGGGGTCCATACCCCTGAGGACCAAATATAGGCACGATCTATCAGATGTCGTTTTATCGGCAGTCGTAGCGAGCTTGCTAGCCAGCTATTGCGGTAGAGTTGGAGGGGGTGGTTTTGGCCGACGACAACCTCAATTAAATCTCGTTACTGAAAAAGGAATTGCTTAAGAAAGGAGCGCTAAGCTCGAAAATAAAAGGGAATTGGCCGTAGAAATCAGAAAAACCAAAAGAAAAGAGAGAAAAAGGAACTTGAGACAAAGGAGAGAAGCTCCTTTGCTCGTCCATCCCATGACTGGGCCGGCTGACCTGAAAACAGACAAAGTGTGTGGGAAGGGGGATTAGGGCATTTCAAAAATCAAAAAATTTATTCACATATTATTTTCATTATTATTATTTATTGCATAAAAAAAATTGTGTACTAAACACTAACGGCTAATTTTAAGTTAATTAAAAAAATTATATGTAGCCAAAAAAAAGAAGCCAAAAGTTAAGTTTAAAATAAATCATTCTATAAAAGAGACCAAACCAATTCAAATTAAGTATTTAATGCTTGATACTATTAATACTATTAAATATTAAAAAAAACTAGAAATTATTTTAGCGTAATCAGTAACCTAAAATAACCAAAAAAACCCAAAACTAATCTTAAGCCCAAACAATTCAAAAAAAACTTTAATAAAACTAAATTGAAAACAATCTTACATGAATTCTTTTATTTCCTGGTGCTTGTTAGGCCCAGCAAACTTCCTGGAAGAAATTTTCATTAAAAAACTAAGATATAATAAAATTACTTTTCTTCAATTGTTCGTCGTTCCTCCTTTTTTTTTTTCTTCAACCTATACTATAACTACGTTACTTAATAGTCTTTAAAAGTAACATATTTATATGAGCAATGCAGAGATAAAAAAATTAAAGAAATTATGTAACTAATAAACTTTCTTTTTTTTTATGTTTACTTAACTACAGACTGTCAATTTTTGTGATATTCAAATTTTTATTTTTTTCTTCTTTTTCCTTTTGAAAATCAGAGTTTTTGGCTGTCCACTAATAGTGCGTTTTCACTGACGTTAGTACTTAGTATTTAGTACTTTTTTAAAAGTAGTTTTAGGGAAAATCTCTAGTTTATTTCTCAAATAATAGTGCGTGTCCACTGAACTTACAATTAGTGCCTAGTACTTGCTCAATAATTATTATTGACATATTTAAAAACTAAGCTAGAGATTTCCAATAAAAATACTTTTAAAAAAGTACTAAATACTAAGTACTAACGTCAGTGAAAACGCACTATAAGAAAATATTAACTTTTCGAATTTTACAATAACTTACACAAAAAAATAATGCCTTCACTATTCATATGATTATTTGATTTTGTATTTGCGCCATTTTTTTCCGCCTGTTTTGTTTTATATACAAAAATATTTAAAGCCTTTGGTTCACCAGTGACCCCAACTCCTCGCGATAAACCCTTACTACTGATCTCCTTTGTTCCAAAGAAACTGTAGTTTTTTGTTTTCTTCACTTTAAAAGCACTTAAAATTCCAAGGTTTTATAACACTTTATTACTATTAAATTTAAATTTAATTAATCAAACTTCTGTTTTAAGCTAATGTCAATAAAATGGTTTTTCCAAATAAAGGCGTATTTTAACTGTTTACATTTTTTTTTCTTGGTTTTTTTTTTTTTATTTATCAACTATTTAATCACAATTTAGATGTAATAATTCCGATTGAATAGTTTATGCGTACGTATAAAATTTTGTAGATAATCCTAACTTTTGTAATTTTTTTATTTTTCAACACCATGTGCATGAAAAAAAGAAAAATCTAACTTTTACGCTTTTTAACCTTAAGCACAGAACCCAAACGACAGCAAAATTTGGTTTTTTTTTCTTTTTCTTTTGCGATAAATAGATATGATAAGAAGTACTTATGTAAGAAAATGAATTTAATATAATATTAATACATAAGTCAGTTTTGTAAAACAATTAAATAATTATCTGGCAATGATATATTTATTTTGTATAGCAGTAGCTATACTATTCAAGTTCCAAAGGTTATTTTACGACAAGCCTCGGCCAAGACCTTGAGCAGACATCCGTTATGGGGCCTCTACACAATCGCCGTAGCACCGCCGAACTCGAGCTCGGCGATTGTGTGGACGGGGTATCGGCGTAGGTTCGGCGGTGATACGTGTAATTTTTCGCTTTCAGACGAACTTTCACACGAATTTATAACATAATCTAATTTTAGAACTGTCAAACTATAAAAAAAATTAAGACAAATTAATATTAAATCATTAAATCATTAATATTTATATAATCATCACAAGCAGTTATAAAAGCAGCGGCGGCAGTTTCAACATCAATTTCGTGCATTATGACAGGGTATCGGCGTTAGTTCGCGGTGCTACGGCGAGCTTGAGTTCGCGCTGCTACGGCGATTGTGTAGAGGCCACTTTACATGAGACTCACTAGCGCTTAGCGTGTGGAGACGACTTAGCACAGTAAAAATTTAGGGTTTTTTTTATATACCAGTGGAGTGGAACATCAGCGGACACTAATGGACTCATTAAAGGTGCAAACACAATGAACGCGGTGCGCAAGTGGAACGCGTTTTCATTTAGAATTACGAAATTCAGTTATGTATATAAGATCGCATAGCTGTGACAGCTGTCACCGCTTGCACGCCGCGAACCGCGTTCATTGTGTTTGGGCCTTTAAGCCTTTGATATTACTGAGTTTGGAAAATTAATCACTTCCAAGAATTTTTAATTTCTTTATGTTCTTACAACATGCGGGTTTGATTAAACAAATACTCAACTTCAGAAATTTTTAATTTTGCAAAAGTTTACATAAAATTCAAATAATTTTTTTTTCCTTTCAGGTATGTCAACCAAAATACTTCAAAAATATTACTATAGTCAAATAGTTGGGAAGTTTATAAAATTTAAATTTGATAAATTTTCTGGTATTCAACTATATTTCTTGTTGTTTTTTGGTTAAGGCCTGCTACTCATAAGCAATCGTCAAATTTACACTTGACCCTTTTTCTGCATGAAATAATTAAAAAGGTAAAGTTTATTGATTACATTTGCATTTCTTTGAATTTATGTATATTTGGTATATTCCAGTTTTTACATTAAAATGAACTAAGAGCATTTGATTACCTCCAGAAAGTTGTAGAATATCCTTTGATATAAGACTAATTATGTTAAGTTATATTGAGTTGTATGAAAATAGACAAATATAACACTGAATACCGTTAAGGGATTTATATTTACTGGAAGAAGCATACATTAAATACATTCATATAATATATCATGAGAATCTCACAGATTTATTTATTTATATCGAATTTGTAAATTTTTCTTTAAAATAATATTTAATTTCTCTCTTGCTGAAACCAAAAACATTAATCCCGCATTTTCAATCTTCATTTACAGTATTTTCTATTTTAGTTTGCTATTTATCTTTTCATAATTCTCACAAAAAAGTACCAAAAGTCATATGTTATTCTATATCCAACCTTTTTCAAATTCAATGGCTCCTTTATCATCTTGAAGGTATTTAATCATCTTAAGTTCTAAAAAAAACAACAACAACAACAACATTGTTTTAATGTTATAAATCTCTTTTGAAATCATTGCTACATAAAATTTCAAAATCATCACGCCTACTGCCCGTTTTTGATTTACAATTTTTTGTTAGAGCTTACCAAAAACTCTAAATAGTCTTGAGGGGTGGGCAATAAAATTTGCTAATATATTTTTATAGGCTGCCTCTTTGTCATATTTTTTTCAAAAGAAAATTCAGTTGAGTTCTAAATAAGACTGGGCGAATCCAAGTAGTTTTCTGGATTACATTAATAATAAGTAACTTTGATAGCGGGCATCAATATACATAAAGATACTTCAAAAAAATTTAACACAAATATAAATGAGTAAAACTTTTTTTTTGTACTCTGTCTCAACATAAAAAATTGTCCAATAATTCCTATGGTAACGTAATCTTATTCAAAAATGAAAGCATATTTCAGCCTTTTTCTCACTTTTCTATAATAGCTTTTGTGCTGATAAAATAGCTCTCAGTTTCGGTAACAAGTTCTTAATTTAGGCCATATAAACAGAAATATCTGTAAAAAGCCAAGAGCTACTGAAGCGAAATTTGTGTGAATACTGAAAATGGGCAAGCATTTTATAACCCAATTTATGTAGTTTAAAGAAGCACTTTTTTCTTATTCATATGGTACCATTTATTTTCGTTATCTTCCTTGAAATTCATCACTATATGATCACATTTTATTTTTCGAGATACTCGATAAACAAAATATCTTGATCCTCTCAGAATTCTATTCATATGTCACCTTGTTTTGATCTAGAGTCATGTAGAAACTCAGAAATTTATGCCAGTGATTCCAGTGATATTCAAATGCATAATTTTGTAAAACTCGGCTTCAGAAAAAATTTAGAAGAAGTCCTTCAATCAAAAACATTCTTTGGGAGTTTTATGGATTATTTTTCCATAGTTTAATTTAATAATTTTTTTTAGTTGTACTGCCTTACAAGGAACAAACAAGAAACTAGCAAAATAAAATGCAACCTTTGAATTCCTACTTATGTAGTAACTATAATTAAAACTTTTTTCCCTTGATTTACTGGATGTTGTATGCTTTATTGTAAAGCCCTAAATGTATTCAATTCAATTGGTGAGGGTTATTAATTAAATTAAAGCTCATACAATTTTTGCCATTTACTTATATTTTTAATTATATTTGTTACTTGGTATCTAATAATTACAGTAAAACACATTATTTAAACAATAAATATTTATAATTTTAATCATAAATCATAAAATCAAAACAAATACATATTTAACAATAAGCTTAGCTGTAGCTGTGTATGTGTCTATGCTTATTTTATTTTGTGTTTTTAAGAGTGTCTAATAAATCTTATAAGTATGTCATAATTAATCACAAATGTAATGGATATTCTGGGCTCTATTGAAATGCACACTGATATCTTGGATTAAAGTTTTTAGTCTGTATTTATAGTTGGGCATTTTATATGTAATTTGATATGTAGTGTCTGCGAATAATTCGTCCGGATTTACGTTTATTCCAGAATTTAAATAACTGCTAATCGGTAACGTTGGACGTCTGAAGTAGAACTCGTGGATAGAGCTAAAAAAAAAAAAGAATCAATTTATAATTATGTTTTATTTCAATTAAGTTTTTAAAGCAATCTAGAGGTTTTGTTTTTTTAATTCTGTAGAAAATATTGACTAAAAGCACGTCACGTTGAGCTATTATTACAACTTTTTTGTTTTTTGTTGCTGTCATTCTTTTTATTTCTACTGTAATCAATGGAGGGGGTTTGGCATAGTTTTTTCGAAAATTTTAGTTTTATTTTTGTAATTTTATTGTGAAAGTAAATTTATAAACCATGACTAAATAAAAATAAAAAATAAATATTACAACAATTAAAACATATTACGAAAGTAAAACTAAAAAGGAGGCTTGAACATAGCTTCGTTATGCAATCTACATAACTATTCAATAGTTAATAAAGCTTTTAAACTTTAAAATAAAAATACTAAAATGAAATTGATTAAACTAAAAATTTCAACAAATATACTTACTCCTAATAGATTTCTTGGGACATAACCCTCTAAACCATCACTATTTTTGGCCCACCACCATTCACGTTCAGCATCATCACCTTTTCGTAAAATAGTTAATTTATCATTAACTTCAAAGCTTAATTCATCAGATTGTTGAGCTTCATATGAAAATACTGCGTAAACTTCTCCATTGTTGAGAATTCCTAATTTTTCTTGAATACCTAAAAGGATGAAAATTTTTCATACATAAGTATTATAGGCAATTAAATATGTTAAATTATAATTAGTAGGTGATAAATTTAAGCAGTATCAGTTTAAAAAAATTTCAGACTATTACCTAAACACAAGGATTTATTGAAAGGATTACGAAATGGTAGTTTTACTAATCAGTCAAATAATTATAGACGAAAATTTACGTATGTTGACCGGCCTGAGAAATAAAGCAAGAAAAAAAGAAAAAGCACGGCGGTTATAGTTATTCTGCATTTATAATTGCAAGAGTATTAGTTTAAGCACATAAGTTACATACATAAGTTGAAGAATTAAGCTAAATTTTAAAGCAAGGTAATTTTACGTTTTTATTAATTTCATATGGTAAATTTTTCCTTCCAACACTTACTGTACAAATATTCAGAGCATCCATCGAAACCTTCTTCATCCTCTTCACATTTTTCTGCAGGAGTCTCATGATCAGATAAAGTGGCAGCAAATAAACAGGCTCCGCATTCAACTAAAAATTTTACCATTGACAGATTATTACAACTTGCTGCACAATGTAAAGGTGTCCATCCATCGGAGTCTTGTGCATTAACATCGCAACCGAATTCAACAAGAAATCTGCAATAATAATAATTGAAAATGTAATTTTTACTTAATTTAAAAATTGAAAAAAAAAACTGAAAAAAAAACAATGCTTACTTAACAATTTCCAAATGACCAGCACAAATAGCATTGTGTAAAGCTGTTATTCCTTCATCATTGGCTGCACTTGGATTTGGGACCTGCATTGCAGTTTTTTTAACTAATTCAAGTTCACCCTCAAGGCTAGCATCTAAAAGTAAAGCGAGTGGATCAAAACTAACACGACGTGATAATTTTGTTTTTTCATTATCATTAAATGAATGCCTAATTCTTTTTTTATGTTCCTCAAAAGACTTATCCTCGTTTAAAGTTGATGAGCTAGCAGATTTATCTGTTTCATCTACTGATGAAATTGTAACTGTACTATTACTACTATGATTATTTGTTTGATTTTGGATTGTAGATTTATCCTTAATATCATTTGTTTCAATTTCAGGAAATAGAAATGCGGGTGGCATTTCTATCCTTCTTGAATTATATTGCATAGCTTTAATAACTGATGATGATGATGATGATTTTAAACGAGGTTGCTCTGACATTGGCTGTTTTCTAATTGTTAAGGGTTTGGCTTTAATTGGCAAATTATCTGGATTTGTTGTTAAAAAGTGTGAAGTTTGTGTAATAGGATTTAATGTATCAACTGGTTCTGATATTGGAGGTTTACTAACAACACTAACAACAGTTGGAGCAGTTGATGTTATTACATTAGTTTCAATATTTGTTTGAGAATTTTTATTAGGTTTTGGCGGTAATGCTGGTCTAATTTTATCTGTATCAGCCTGTAAAATTATATTTGGCGCTACCATATTAACTTTTGGGCTATGTGCAACAATTTTTGGTAATGTTGTTGTTACAGATGTTGGTGCAACACTACTTATTGGCTTCCTTGGTGGTACAACAAGATTACCAGATGGTATCTGATGTAATGCTTTTGGTCTTACAGCTGGTTTTTCATTGATATCTTTAGTTGAAATATTTTGATTTTGTGTATTATTTGCTACAGATACTGCAATAGCTACAGATTTATTTACAATATTAAGTGGTGTACTATGTACAGTTAATTGTTGTGTTGTTCCACGACCAGTTATTGTTTCACTTGTTATTACCGGTACTTCACCGGCTTTTTCACTATCACATTCATTCAATTTTGGACTATGTGATGAATTTGTATTAATTTTTGTACATAAATTATTATATGTAGATAAATTATGTCTTAAATCATTTTTTTTAGTTTGTAAATCAATTATTCCATCTGATTCATCATCTCTTGGACTTTGTAATGATGATTTTGTTGTTAATTTTTGTCGTGCAATTTTAAATTCATCACTTTCTGCACACGATACATGATTTACATTTATACTAGAATTAACATGGGCTAAACTAAGTTTTAAATTCGTAAAATCTTGAATTAATTGATTTTGTTGATTTGTATTAGCTGTTGCTGCTGAATGTTTAGTTAGATTTGCTTTTGTTATAGCTGTCTTTTGTGGTGTATGAATATATGGTTCAACAGCTGCAATATTTCCACGTGATAAAACACGCTGTGAAGGATATACACTATTTGATGGTTTTGTTATATTTAAATTAATATTATTAACACTATGACCTGATGATATAAGAGTACTTGATACTGTTGTTGTATTCTGTTGATTAGATTGTGTTTGTTGTGTTTGCTTATTATTTCCCTGTTGATTTTTTACAAGTAAATTAGATGCTTTTTTTCTTTGTAATCTTGTTTGAAGTTCTAAAATTCTCTGATCTACTGAACGAAGTTCAGCTTGTCGTTGCTGTAATGCTTCACGCTGTAAATGTAGTCTAGCATCTTGTTGTAGTGATAATTGATTTCGATACTATAAGAATATTAGAAAATCAAAAATTTTATAAAAATAATAATTTTCAAATAGATTTATTGCTATTGTTGTTGTTAAATGGCATTTATTTTGTATTGATTGAAAACTTTTTAGAAATATTTTGAAAGGATTCATAAAATTTTATCTTAAATTGAGTTGAGTTTTATTTGCATTAAATGTATATTTTGGTTAAGGGATTACTATTTCAAAGAAATAATCAAGAGCAACTTTAAATTTATTTTAAAAAGAGTAAATCGATCAGTCGAATAAATATGCTGAAGATCCCGTAATGATATAATTATCTCAGTAAGGCTGGGACTAAAGGAATAATAAGAACGTTTAAATTTACAAAAAAAAAAAACACTAAATGAGAGAAGACCATACAATAAATGTGAAAATTTAATAGTTTTAATACAATATTTTCATTTTTTAGGCATTTCCATAAATAACGTAATTGTGTAGTATATAAAACAACTTCTGCCATTAAATAATGTTTAAGATAAATCACATGAAACTGAATATACCTTTTTTTGTATCAAATGTGTTTATAATGAAAATTATCACCGGTAAAAAATTTATCAATAGAGTTTTGAGAAAATAGCCAGCATAGCTAATCTGGGATGCAGAAAATTGCTATCACAGTGATTTTTTCAGCTATTTTAGAATGAAATTCATTCATATTTTATCCAGGGGACGTATTTACCTTTCAGAAAAATATTAAAGTATAAATATTTACTTAATTTTATTATGTTGGTGCACAGAAAAGTAACTCTTACTAAAGAATCATTTAATTTAAAGAATACAAGATGAAGAAAATATTATTCTGCTCCGAAGAAAAATTAAACCAAACCAACCAACCAAACAAAAATCATCTCATTGTATAAAACTCATTTAAAGAATTTAAGAAATTATTCAATGAAGAAGCAAATATAATTCCGTTTTAAGAAAAAATCAACCTGCCGTACAAAAAAGCATCTCTTACTAAAGAAATCAATTAAAAAATGAGAGAAATTATCACATAATGAAAAAAAATAATAACCCATTCCAAAAATAAATTATTCAAACCACACTTATATAGTAACAAAAATTGATGCACTTTTCGCAAGGAATGGCCAAAAAATATTTTTTCCGATGGAAATACCTCGCAAATGCCTTCAAAATCTAAATTAAATTGCCAAATTGTTTAATTTTATTTAAGTATATATATTCTTATATCCCCTAAAAAACTATGGACGGTTAAGGAGTTTTAAAAATTCAAAAAATTTATTAATAAAATATGCACCGCCTTTGCTACTTAACAGAAATTTTATTCTTTTAATTTATTTGACTTTACTGGCATTCATTTTTCTCAGGTAAAAATTAAATATTTTCACAAAATACTTGAAGGATATAGTCTGAATTAGTTTAACTTTTAAAAATTGTCAGAAGTTCTACTATGCATTTGTAGTAACGAAAGAGACAAAGAAATTTATTTTCCATGGATTGATTAAATGAACTTAATTAATAAAACGAAAAAAATATTAGAATAATTTTCTTACCACAAGCTCTCGTCGTAATTTTTCTAATTCTTTAGCTGCAGGAGATAGAATTTGTTGTCCATTATTACCATTATTACCTCCAGTTGTTATCAAATTAAAAGGTCCTCTTCGGTCCCGCCGAAGTTCTTCTAGTTGACGGGTTAAAGCTTCTACTTTTGCAACTGCAAGGCTTAATTCCTTTTCTTTTTCACTAAATAATGCACGTATAGAATCCAAGTCATTACCTAAATTTAAAAACAAAGCTTATGAAATAATTTAAAAAGGAAGCAAAAATTAAATATAATCATGTTAAGTGTTTAAAAGCGTTGATATTATTATAATTTTTAAGTAAATATTGTTATAATTTAGGGGATGAAATTAGATTACTTTAATTAAAGCTTAAAGAGTAATTTGTTTCGATTTGTTTAACAAATTAATTTCTTGCATATTTAGCTAATTACTTTGTTTGATCACACATGATAAAAAGAAGAGAAAAAGAGAGCTTAATAAATCTCTATTGAAATTATTAAATAAAATTTATTTCATAGAACTTTCCTATTTTGAAATATATCTTTGAAATTTGTTTTAAAAATTTTCGCATCTAAAGAAAATTTATTTAAGTACAAAAAAGTACATTTCCAAATTAGACAGATTAAGTTGTCTTATTTAGAAAAAGACTTTTGTGTTAAAGGAAATAAATTGAATATTTTGTGTTACATAACAATATATATATATATATATATATATATATTTGTGTATAAAAATTAACCATCCTAAAAGCAGTTAGGTTGGAGTTAATAGCTGTGCAAACCTGTGATTTCCGCTGATGAGGCACAAAGTTTTAATTTAAATAATTTTAGATGCCTGACAGCATAATTTAGTTTAAATTATTATTTTTTGTTTTTTTTTTTTTAAGTAAATTAATCTGCCAAAGTTTGTGAAAATTCTTCAATTAATTGTGATAATGCATATAACAAACAGGATGTAATTTCAAGTAAAACAGATTTAAGCCATATGGGATAAAATAATTCAAGAAAAAACCTTAATTCGTGTTAATTCGAATATACTTTGTATTCCCTACTAGTATTGTGGTTTTACTGACACTTTTTAGCTGGAAAAATTTTATCAGATAAATGTTAGTTTGTACCTTCATTTCTCAAACAAATTAAGTACAAAATTTCATATTTAAAGACTTAAGAAAATTTTAAATGGAAATTATTTTCATTTTGTATATATAGCCAGCAATTTCAAAATACTGTAAACGCTTATTTTATGGGATATAAATATGTAGATTATAAATTATTGGAAAGGAAGGTTCTACTTTTTCTAGTTTTGCTTTTTCTATTGTCGGTAATGAGGCTTATACAGTGTATGATTAGTAGTAGTGGTAGAAAAGGGACAAATGCATCGCTAACAGGCCCATTCTATTAAGGTCCCCGCCCGATATGCTATGATGGAAGCTAATATCTAGTTTCGTTGCCAGAGCTAGGATATCTCTCAAATCTATTTCCGACCCTCACATACAGGTCACTTGTTGTACAGTGTATTAGCCTACTTTATAAAGAAAATCGCTTCTACATTGGCAAATATAAGATGAAAATGACAAAAAAAAAGTTGTCATAAAAATTAACACTGAATAATTTAATTGTGCTGAAATAAAGGTTTTAAAATAATTAAGTAATTAATTAAATAAAACAAAAAGATCGATCCGGTCGCAGTGCAGCATGGCCCTCCCAAATTTTAATAATAATAATAAAAAATAAAACAAAAGACAAAACAAACTAATAATAATTTAGATAACAAATAAATAACATTTAATGACACAATAGATCGGGGAAGTTTTAATATTATTTTGATGGACAATCTGTCAACTCATTATAAATGCTGAAATTTCCCCTTATGCCTAGGACTCACTAGCGCTCAGCGTATGGGACGACCTAGCACAGTAAAAATGGAGCGTTTTCCTAAATATCAATCGGAGTGGACTCACTAGCATATTACTGTTTTCATTGACATTCATTCAAAAATAATATATAAAAAATAAGTTAATAAATTAGATTCAAATTAAATTTTTACCTAATAAAGAATTCATAATTTGATAAATTTCAACAATATATGAAATATTCAAATAAAGATATGAAGTGAAATCAATTCTTTCCGAATTAAAATATTTCTTTGATCTTCTATGAAAGACCGACAAGTTAGCACTAATACCCTTTCTTAACACAAGCCTGTACACAACATTTAGTTCGAAAAAAGACACTTTTGTATGGAAAAATCATGTACTTCACTTGTTGGAATCGTGTACGCAGTACAGCCTTTGAAACGCTGTACTCCGCGAAAATCTCACATCTATTGTGAATTTTAGGGTTGTGTACCAAATCAAAATTAAAATTCCGTTTGTTTTCTTTTAAAAGTACATATATTTTGATTAATTACAATATAGATTAGTGATTTTTACAGTGATTTATATATCCTAATAGTAATTGATTAACAGATCCGCGTAGACATTCCGATCATATGTTTTAATAAGCCGCCATGTTGTACACGGTTTCTCTGTTAAGAATCGGTTTTTTTTAAGGAAGTGTACAAGCATATACACAGCGTCAGTCAAGAAAGGGTATAACTAGTCGCTAATTCAGGCTATATACCAATTCAGTAGAGACTAATGGACTCATTAGCATTTAGTGCTAAATTTTGTGCCGCTAAGCGCTAGTGAGTCCTAGGCATTATACAGGCTTTTAAAGGCTGTATTTTAATTTATGATTGCAACATGTTAAATACACGTATATTACATTATTTTCAATACAAAATTTCTTTCAGTGTATTATAATACAGTGTATAAACTTCAATAGAGAAAAGCTATAAGCTAAATTAAGTTCTTGGCATAACTTGTCTCCAAATTTATTAATTAAAATTTATGTAATGATTGGATGGCTCACTTGCCAAAGCACTTGATTGGCTCCAAACTCTTCATATCCAAAACAAATTTCTCTAATAATAAGTATTAATACCACTAAATGACAAAATCTTTTTAGCCACTGAAAAATAATAATTTTTATCAGAAGCCAATCTGATTAACTCCATACTATAATCTAGAGTAGAAACCGAATTCGCAATAATTTATTAGAGTCGCGTCGGCTCTACAGTAATACAGTAATCTACAGTATTTGCAGTGTCTACAGTAATTTTTTGCACCATTTTCTTTTATTTCATTTGACGAATATAACATATCTAGTGCAGACATGAGCTACACGTGTACTAATATTATGAACATAATATTCTCTGAAAATAGACACACAAAATGTAAAAAAAAGCTGCATGTTGTTATAACGGATGAAATTCTTTGAATCCGACGGGACTCGTTTTAACTGATATCGTAAATAAAATATAAATTAGTTGTGTTCGAACTGCCACAGGAGCAAATACTTATAAATTTCAATTTTATTGTAAATTTTTTTTAAAAAAAAAAGTTAAACTGCTATAAAATTAAGATGGAAAATGTTAATAACAATTACTTGACCGAGGAAAATATTGAATCTGATGGTTCTTCAATACAAATTATTGGCAGGAAGCTTGGCTTAAGAAAACGATTTTGTATTTATTCGGATTCGTCATCTGATCATAGCAATGAAAAAATTGCAGCAAACAAATCGACTGGACGAAAAAGAAGCTGTAATCCTGCTAAATGGGAACGAGATTTCCAAAATCTTAAGAGAATAAAAGGTTTAAGATACGGGAAACGGGATAATGACGATACCGAATTTAATGCTATAAATATTAGAAAGAATATAGCAGGTAGACCACTATGCTTAAAAGATGTGAACCAGCCTTTATTGCATCCAACAGGTAGAACAGTGACAAGAGAAAAGAGGAAAGTATGATGGACTTGTTGAAATTCATTCCTCCTATTAAACACGAGTATTATAAAACTTTAAGGATAAATCGACATGATGGAAGTTCAAATATACCTATCGAAGATGACATCATTTATATTGATGATAAATCAATTTAAACGAGGTAATAATGCTCGTAATATTATGTAAGAGTAACAGAATACTTATTATTCATTTTTGCTAAAATCTTTAATAAAACATATACCAATTATAATGAAGTTTTTCCATAATAAAAGAATAATTCGAAGACTGAATTTGACTTAATAATTTACTTCACTTGCCAAATCGATTTACTCCTTTAATCACGAAAAAATTGTAGTAATAATAACAATTACTCCAAGTTTATTCTATCTTATACTTTCCATGTATTGTTGGATAAAAGATACGCATACAGTAATACAGTCTACATCGTATTTTTGAATTTTTAATTTAAGAAGAATTTTAAAAACAAATACATATATACTATTTCGTCATTTTTCTCGACTTCCTGAATTTTTGGAGTTAATCGATTTGGCAAGTGAGCCATCCAATTATGAAAAGTTAAAATTAAGTTCCTTAATAAACAAATTCAATAAATTTTACGTTATTCCATAACATAGAGTATTAAGAAAAAGTTTTATTATTATTAAAGAAGAAACAATCAAAGACAAAATAGAAATAATATTTAAATCATTTTCAATTCCAAGGAAATAAAATACAGTGAAAAAAACCGCCTTACATTTCAAACACATTGTTGTCTTGTGTTTTGGATTTATTATGATTTTTGTTTTTTTTTTGTTCTTGTTGTAATAACATCTTAACGTTGTTATGAGTGCTAAATAGTAGAGCCTTAGGATATTTTTTGACATTTTATCCTTTAGAAAAACAAAAAAAACTGGGCAGTAAAGAAAAAATACAAGAAAATAAGCTCTTTTTAGGCCAAGTAGAGAAAAGGATTCTATTCTTAGGTAGGATGTAAAAAGATTGTTACGAAGAAGTAATGTGAGATTGTAGAAAGAAAATTAGATAACAATATGAAAAGGAAATAATCAAAATATGTATAACAAAGCAAAAAACTATAGGTGCATCTCAATGTGAAATCCTGAATATAAGTTTTAATACGAGTATATTCTTTAGGAATTATGAAACTTCTTTAATTTTGTTTAACTAATATGATATATTTTAGCCGTGCTAATTTGAATTCAGTGTTAAAACAATTGAGTTTTATTATTAGTAGGAAAGCGTTATTATTTATATGTTTAATTTATAAACAGATTTTTAAGCATGTATTTACTTTAATAAAAATATATTCACCTTAACTTAATAATATAGACTTGAGTTTAAAGACTTGAATTTGATGCAGTACATCACCTGACAGTTTTTCTCATACTTCTAAAAGGGCTCCTCATAAAGATCCACTTTCCAGGCTTTCAGGAAAACGAAGCGATCAGGTTTTAGAACAAATAGTCAATGGCGTAAAAACACATCCAACTAAAAGATTTAGATTTAGAGAATGCTCTTCAAGAGGAAAGCACAGAAAAACGAGATATATCTACAAAACCTGTCGTGTACCATTACACGCAGGTGATTGCCATACAGTTTATCATACCAAAAAAATTATTAAGGAGTAAGGTATGGGTTTCGGCATAGAAAAAAACACTTATTTTGTGAATTTTTTTTATAAATATGGTTTAAGAAAATTTATTTAAGCCTTTTGTACATTATCACGCCGATTTTTAAGCGAATCGGTTCAATAGAACTTGAGAAATTATGTCGACCGTTTCGAGAAAAATACATTTAAAGTTTCAGGTAAAATTACGAGCATTATAAGCTATAAAATTTAATCAATCTGGTTAATATATTAGGGTGTCCTCCGATTATTGTATTTCAAAATATATATAAGGGTACCAAAGGATTTACGAGGGAACAAGATCACAGGTAGACGGAGAATCCCAATTTTAAAAATAATTTAAATTTTGAAAAATTTTTAAGATTTAATTATGGGAAAAAATTAAATTGATTTTTTTTTTGGTAGTCTTTTTGTTAATTTACAATTAGTAGCTTTAATAGTTTTAAAAGCTTCTGATTTTTACTGTTTGTATTGATTGCTCTGGTTTCGTGTTCAGTAATTGGTAACTTCTCAGAATTTGTTGATCTAAGACTTGGCTTATGAAAAGTATTTGATTTAATCCAAAAGTGTAGCAACAATTTGATCTAATAATTTTATTTTGTTAAAATTATACCAAATCTATCCTTTCAAAGATCTTACAATAAAAAAATAAAGAAAACAAAAAATAATCTAATTTATTCTTAATCAAAATACAAAACATTTGTTGATTAATGTTTATATGGAAATTTCTTTTAGGTGTTAAAAAAAAACAAGTCTTTTGAAGTCATATTTTGCAGTAATATAAAAATAATTGAAATAAATTTTTTAATGTAAAAAAATTTTAATTATATAAATGCATCAAATTTGCCTTGTTTTGGGTCAATATTTGGCTAGTATTTTTATTTTTTTGTTTTGAACATAATCAAATCTGAAAGCCAAATATTAAAAGTAATTAAAATATGAACAACGGATAGTGAAACAATAAATTTCTGTATGCTTAAGTAGCTTATACCATAGTAAAATTTTATTAATCTAGCATTATTATAAACAATAGGATTTCCAGCTTTATTATTGTATATAACTTTAATAGTTTTAATAATTGTATAACAATAGAAGAATGCACTTTTTTGATTTACTATAAAAATTAAAATTAAAAAGTAAATTTTTAAGATGCTTCGTTTCTATACATCAAATATTTAAAATCCCTGGAGCAAATATACTCTATGTGGATTGTTTTAGAATAAAACTGAATAAATAACTTTATTTCTTGGCCATAAAATTGAAGGACTTTTTTATTGATTGTGCTATAAAATGAAATGAAAAAGAGAACATCGGAACCAAAAGTTATTTTTTTGTGTTAACAAAGGTTTTAAGAAAATATCCTTAATTCAAAAGAATATTAAATGATTTTACTTGAAAAGAGTTTAATAAAGTAATCAATTTAACGTTTTCATTTGTAGTGATCTTTTGCATTATATGTGAAAATAATGAGTAGATTACAAGCATATATAAAACTGCTCTCACAGTATTTATATACAGAAAACTGAAATTGGTAGCAATGTTTTGCCAATGAAATAGCAAACTTTTTAACATACTATTTAATAACCATAAAAATTACGATATTACCAGCAAATAAAAAATACTAAAGAAATTTTTTTTATTATATTTTAGATATTGGTTCTCTATTAACGAAAAAATCAAACAAAAATAAAAGAAAATTTGATCATAACTTTAATAAAATTTGGAAGAAAATTTGTTTAAATATCTTTTAATAAAATTTGTATCTGAAAATCGACAAAAGACTTTAAAATATTTCATTTCAATAGAATTTAATTGAAATTTTAATTAATAAATTAAAAATTTTGTTAGCATCAAAATTAATTATTTGACTTTTCCTAAAGATAAATATTAAATAAGTAATATTTTGAGATGAGTGAAGTTTAACAAAGTATTTTGAAAATTTTCTCACTATTTAAGTGTTTTTGGACGTAGAAATAACTAAATATTACTTTTGATTTCATTATTTTGGTTAAATATTTTACGTGTTTTAGCACCCGAGAGGAGATGATAGAAAAATTAAAGATGGTCCTAATGGAAACATCTAACATCGAATTAAAAAAGTGTTTCTAGGACCTGCATAAATGTGTTGTAATCGAAGGGGAATACTTTGAAGGGGACAATATCGATTTGAAATAATAATATGGTATTGTTTAATTTTTTATAATAATATATTCCGGGAACTTTTTGATCAAGATAATATTTAATAGTTGCTCAAGTGAAAGAGATTTGTATTAAATCAAAAAATTATCACCAAACCTAAGACCTATTTTTAACCGACAAATAAATCTTTCTACACGGCTGAATTTGCAAATCTTGGTAAGCATTAGAATGAGTATATTACAACTTAAAGAAGATTATGGTGATTTTAAATCTTCAATGTGACACGTCATACTCAAGTGATATAAAATTTAATTATAGAGCATAGTACCAAAAGTTCAGTTAAACTAATTTATAAATCCAGTATAAAAAAAAAATTTGATTTCGATTTAAAATTTGACTTTTATGTGTAATATTTTAATCCATAGTCTTAATTTATATTTAACAAAGCATAACTAACTTTATCGAATTTTCTAATAAAAGACAAAAGAAAATATTTAGTGCAAAAGATAGAAAATAACAAGCCTTCGATCATCCTTTTTCAGTTCATTAAATAAGGCTGAATTAACTTATTTTCAAGTTATCATCTGAAAATAAATTATTTTCTTACAAGTTTACCATTTCTATCCAACTGGCTATCAATTGTTTAAGTTCAAAAAACTTTTACGACACTTAACCAACTTTTCGCCATCTGCTTTCATTCTATTGTTTAGTTAGTTTATATGTATATATACTTAAATGTATGCTATAGAGCAATTTATTGAGCTTACTTTTTCTATTTGGGACAAAATATTTCACAATGTGAATTGGTGTTGTAGTACTAAATTGAAACTATCAAATTAAATACCTTTTCTCTTATAGTCTAGCCCTGTAAATTTGAAAAAGGATTGATAAATTTTAAATTTCATTGGTTTTATTGATTTCAAGGGATACCCTTTAGATAAGACAAATTCATATGAAAAAGTATCAAGTATGAGAGCTAAAATTTTTTTCTAATTAATTTTATTATATTAAAACTGAACTAAAGTTTAATAATTATGCATTATAAGAAAATAAAATTAGTTAAAAAGCGTAAAATAAATTTTTCTAAAAGAATTGTAATGTAATTTTTAAGCAGACTAACTCAAAAAAGGTGTCTAAAGCACCAAGTAAAGAACAAAATCGCCATCATCAGATTATGAGAATATTTGGCCCACTTAATGCATTAAGCATACAGTAAATGACTAGATTTAGATGTTTCACATCGTCTCCGAGAGAATTTTCACCCCTGAGATATTATTCTTAATCTATAAAAGTTTAAAGAGCGCATTCATAATTTCAGTTGTTTTAGTTAATTACTAACTCAATCAAATTTTTATAACTTAAAAGGTCTACAGTACAAAAAATTATTACTTAAATATTTAAAAAAAACGAAATCATAAATTAGCATCAATCATTTACAAACCTTTTTCATAAATCACTTATTCATAAGAATGAAAGAATCTTTTAGTATTCCCGGTAAAACATTATTGAACCTCTATCAAAACTTAATAAAATACACAAAAAGAAAAAAAAAAAAACAAAAACAAATACAAATCGTTTTCACCCAAAATCAATGTCTATTTGGAGCACTTAACTGTCTCATCAGTATCCTCTGGCTCTTGAATTTTCCGAGATTAAAACGAAAGGGTATATAAAATGAATTAACTTTATTTCACAATTTAACGGGAAAGGACAACTTGATTTCGGAAGCTTCAATTAGCAAATTTTATGAAATAGTTCATTAAAAATTTTAGGCTTAAAAGTTATTTGCATGAATAAATTGCATTTCCTTACACTTTTTAAATTATTAAATTTAATCAAATAATAAACTGCTAAAAAATATTCCCTTTATATTTCTTTGTTACCTAAAATTCAAAAATAAAATAATCAATTTTTACCATTGATATTTTATTATCCTTCAAATAGAAGAGTTAAAATATCTTAAGTTATGTAGGAGTATATATGAAATTTTTGCTTAATATGGTGAGTTCAATTGATTTTATTCCATGTAGAAAATACTGTCTGGTAAGCCCTGATACTGTATGGACCAGATTCAGGACAGATTTAGCATGAAAATTAATATCCCTGTATAAATATTACTATTCGCTTCAAGTTCGCGTTCTAACAAGTAAAACAAATTATATAAAGGGACTTCTGATCAGGCCCGGATGTGGGAACTGGGCAAACTCTATTTAAATTTATTTGGTCAGTTTTTTGGTTAAATTTTTGTTCCTTAATTTTCTTTCTTTAGTAATTCTTTTGAAGAAATGAATAGCTATAAAGTTATTATGAAACTGTCAGAGATTTATTATTCATCAATTTTAAATTGTATGTTTTTAATGGTAAGCTATCAACTTTCACTATGATATGTTCTAAGGATGACAAAAAAAAAACCATAATATAAAGAAAACATAGTAAAACACATTTATAAGGATTATCTTCTGAATTAAAAATAGTTAAAATGATAAATTATATTTAGTTGACAATACTGAAATCCAAAAAACTAAAAGATTTATTCTCAAAGGAGGTAACAGTCAAGGCTAATATGTTTTAATTTCAGCCCCTATGCATCCCAATTTAATCTGACTATGACGAAGAATCCTTGTCAGCTTAACAGTTTTTTTATGTATTAAGGTAAATTTATTTGTTTTAAATAATTTTTGTTGTAAATATTTCAAAGGGTAATATAAAATTATTACAATGCATGAGATATGTACTCATATGTATGTACATATATATATATATATCGTCGACTCTATTGAATAAAAAATTTCACACAACGTTAAAAAATAAAGCATAATTTTGAAGTTGTTTGATTATTCTATAAATTTTTATCAAAAACCAAAAATATATGCTTAAAACAAGCAAACAAAAACTAAATAAGAACTTTTGATTAGCTAGGATCTAATGAATTAATAAAAATAATAATATTACAAAATATTAGTGGAAAGGAATTTTGAAAATAAGATCTTAAAAATCCTGAATTTAAGTAAAATGAAAGTACATCTTTTTCGGTTTATAAAACCAAATAAAAACGAAAAACATATTGAATAGTTTAAAGTGGATATTTAGGATATTAAAAACTAGTCTCCACTAAGTTTTTATATAGCATCTAATTATCGCTATCAAAAAGATCAAAGAAAAATTGTTTGTAAAACATCTGACAAGATTGATGGTGTCTTGTGTAAGTATAATTACATAAAATACAATTGTAATAGTATTTGGAAATATTATTATTTATTTCCCTTCATTAAATGTCTCCATTCTGATTAGCTTTAACTAAAATTCTCCATTTTTAACGCACCAAGTTACCCAATATTCCAAACGTCGGTGAGTCCTAGGCATTAGATTACAAGCTCTAAAGACTTTTTTATCAAAAAATTTAGCTCAATGTAAAACTAATTAATACTTTCTCAGTCGTTTATATTATAGGAATAGAAAGCCTGCTTTTATTGATCTCCACGTATATAAATAGTGGCAAATGTGTTGAAAAAAATACTTGAAAAGTAACGGATTTAGCGAAGAAAAAAAAACAAAAAATCAATATATTAGATAATTGTTTATTGGCTAAAAGTCTTATATATATCCCAGGAATAAATAAATGCTTAACTAATAGCATTTTTTCATTTGAATATACATAAAAAGTAAACTTTAAGCATTGAACACATTTTTCTAGAAAATAAATTTTCAAAAAAATATTTTACAGGCCTGGCCGGCATAAAATTGTGTGCAAAATATTACATTGGGCTACATTTCAGGGAAACACGCACGAAAAAAAGTCTATCACATATGAAAAATTAATAAAATTTTTCTTTATTTCACTTTACTTATTAAAAATAAAGTCTAAAGAACTGTTTGAAGGGTGTATAAAATCGCTTAGCAAGGGTCGCACAACATAAGGTGACAGGTAGCATGCGGCAAATTAACTCTGTCTGGTATAAAGCATTAAAATTTCAGTCCTCATTAAATTATTTTTTTGGAGATAAAAATTCTTCACTTTCTAAAATTTTTTGGCTAAAAACAAACAAGAGATACCATTTGTTAATGAATTTAATTTTCATTTATGAAAATGAAAAATAATGACCGGTCGTTGAATAACACTTACTTAGCGGACATAAAAGTATCTAGCAATCAATATGATAGAGTTCTAAAAACAATTTGAAAAAATAATAATAAAATTTTCTTGGGGAGATGGGAGCAATCGAATTTAACTTTCTAATATAAACCTTGCTTGGCAGATAGGCCTCATTTTTTTCTAATTATATACAGAAATTTTAACATATGACAGAAGTTTTTTTGTTTTTGGACAAATATCTACCTTTCAAAAACCAAAATTAAATTATGCTTTTAATATTGAGTCAAAAAATGAACGTAGAATTTAATCTATAAAAATACAGCGAGTTACACTTTATATATTTATATTTGAAATATTGGAAAAATTGATTGATGATATCTGAAGATATAATGTACCCAAGTGCCAAAAAACGGGGAAAACACTAATGTAAGCCTTTTTTGAATTGTTGTATGAATGGGAAATATTAGAATTTTTTAAAAGGTAAAAATCTTAAATATTTCTAAAAAGTGTCGAATACAAAGTAGTTGAATAAAAAAAGTAAGACTTTTTGAGATAACAGGATTAGACTTATTATTTATTAGACAAATACATGTAACAAGAAAAATTTTCTAGGCTCTGATATTATCATAATATTTAATTAAGTTGAATAAATTCCTAAATGAATATCTAACTAGAAGAAATTATTCCTTGATCTTTTGTTTTCTTTTTTTAAATTTTTTGAAGCATTGTTTCTCATCAGTTTTCAAATAAATATATATTTAGATTTTTTTTACGCAACTGAAACAAAAAAGTTTAAACTCAAATTTCACATCTGTCATTCAAATATTATAAATTTGACTGGTATCTTTTATTCTTAAGCATAATTTCAAGAAATATTTTTGCATATTACTGCTTTTAAATTAAATTAATCTATCTAGGGTTCCATATAAGCCATATAAATCAAAATAAATATTATATAGCTCTGTAATGCTATGGCCAAAATTTTCTGAAAATTTAAACCACAAATCGGATTAATGTTATTCAATACTACTCAAAAATTCATATAAGAATGATTTCAAGAATAATTGTAAATGGGTTAAGAACTTCTTTTAAATTATTTACAGGAGTCCAAGGATATTTCTTATTTAAAAAACATAACCACAAAAATAAAGATAACTCATATATATATATATATATATTTTGAATGAAATATTATCCATGATTCCAAGATGTCACAATATATTAAATGAATGTCAATTATTTAAATTCACTAGGTTTTCACAAATGACAGATTTAACCACAAAATTGTATTTTAGTATAAATTAGGATCCACTCATCAATATTTCAACTAACCACTAAATTTTAAATTTACTAAATTCAATATTATATATGAAAATAATAAATTATAGCTTTCAGTGCTTGTAAGTAAATTTAAGGAAATTAAATATATAAAACTTCCTCCAAAGGATTCCCCAAAAAAATATTCAAAATAATATAAAACGATATTCATAAATTGTACTCACTTAGTGTTACATTATATGTTTTTTGTAAATCAACTTGTCCTCTTAGTGCTCTTAATCGTCTTAATTTAGATTCTTGAGCTTCGACACGTTCCCTTAACCTTCTTAGACGTTCACCTTCAGCTGCAGCTACAGCACCACGTGCTTCTTGTGCTTTAAGAAAACGAAGACGCTGTTCTTTGGCCGCTAATAGTTGATGTTGTGTATCGATTTGCTGTTGTTGGCGTAACGCCATTGCCCTAAGCTCTGTAGCTGATGGCCTTCCGGGCACCTTTAATAATAAATACAATAAATAAAACATATATTGATAAAAATTATAATTGAATACTTTTTTTTTTTAAATTATTTTGAGTAATACTTAGGAAATGATTTTTTACTTATTACAAAATTATTAACAAAAATAATATAATTCTTTCCAGCTGTTTGATTAAAACAATGCTGAGAAATTACTGAAATTTGTTTACTTCAAGAGACCCAAGAATTTTTTCTTTTAAAAATATAATTTGTAATTTAAGACACTGAACTCTAAGAATATTAATTTCAATTTTGTTATCAATTTTACTGAATTAATTAACTTGTATTTTATTTCGATAAAATTTCCAATTAAATCAATTTAAATAGAAATTTTTCATTTATTTTTCATGTGATAATAATTCATAAAACACACAATAAAAACTCACAGCATTGCATTTACAAAATTTTATAAAAATAGCATAAATTCTTCTAAGTATCACTTTATAAATAGTTTATGAAATAGTAACAATCAAAAATTGAATAAAAGAAACACAATTAAAACACAATATCGTCTGTGTTTTATTTGTCTCTCAGAACGTATGAAATTTGATTTAAAATTATTTAATATAAAATTAAAAAAGAAATCTAAGGAAATTATATGTCAATTGTTTTGTTCTCTGATTATTGGAAACTTTATAGACGTATATTTTAAAACAAAATATCTTTAATATATCTGATTTTTCATTTCATCCTGGATACAGTTTCAATAACTTTTAAGATAATAGGTATTAATTTTATTAAAAACTGTTGGTAATAAAAAACTATTTACTGATAGAGTCAAGACTAGAGTTATATCTAATTGTTTGATTCACTAAATTCAAAACTATATATGATTATTTAATAGTGTTCCAGTTATTTCTTCTAAAATATTTATGTACAGAAGAAGCATTGCTGTTGAAATGTTAAGTATAAACCTTAGACGATGCGCAAGAGATTTAGAACTAAAAACTTTAGGGAAGTTATAAATCCACCACTATAGATAGACTATTAAGGAATACAGATAATAAAAGCTCGTTGAAATGATTTTTTTACTTCTTCAATTCCAATTTTAGCAATAAGGGATGAGCATAATTCATGTTATTGCAATAATTATATTTAGCAAGTAATTAAAATCAAAACACAAAAAAAAAATATCATAGTAAAAACAATAACTTATATTTTAAATAGCTCTCAACATAATTCTAACATAAGTAAGATAATATCAAGAAACTTCTGCTTTGCAAAGTTTACAGGAGTAGTTTTTCTATTCTACTGAAACCTTTTCGTACAAATTTATCTATTAGGTTAATTCTTTTTTAAAGAATATTTTGTTTAATATTTGAACAAAATCAAGAAAAGAAAAAAGAAAAAAACGAAAAGGTATATATTTAAATATATAAAAATATTTTTTTACAGTCTTACCTCATTTAGAATTTTTGTAGATGTGATTCGTGGCTCACATGTAACAACAATTGGTATACTACGTTTTTGTGGTATTGAATGTTGTGATGATTTTGGCAATGAACTATTAACAGGGCGGCAAACGCAAGTTAACATTTTGATAAATTTTTCCTTTTTGTTTTCTTTTGAAATTTAAATATTTTGTCTTCTTTGTATAATTATTTGACGTTTTGTTAATACTAATCCTTTATTAATAGGTTTCTCATGAACAATCAATGCTGAATTTATTAAATGAAAAACAAAAAACGATTTTTGGTTTTAAAATTTTAATTTGATTTTTGAACTAACTCAAATGGTTAACTAATAAACTCATGAAAGCACAAAGTACTAACAATAAAATGTTGAAATTGTAAAATAAAATGACGATTTTTGTATAGTAAAATAAATTTTTTTTGTGTTGAAATATTAGAACATGCACCAATACATAATACTATAAAAGAAATATCAACTAACATCTATATCAACTATCAGTAAAACAAAAGTTTTTTTTGTCAACAAAATATAACCAACATAGATTCAATATGCTATATAATAGAAAAATAAATAATTAAAAAATTTACTTTTCATACAAAATAAAATGGATAAAATATTTTTTTTTTATAAAAAACCTTGATATCCTTGAAGTGAACAAAAAAAAGCGCAACACTTTTTAAATTGTTTAATTAATAATAACATGTAATTAACAGATTTTCTAAGTATACTACCATTGTACGTATTTAGATGGGTTAACACAGCATATGAGATGGCGATTCAATTCGTAAATGTTGTGCTAACAGCACATAAGCCATGAAACTTTTTTCCGTTCAGTGACAAAATACATCTGGGTTCCCAAATGCTGAATCATGTGTGATTGCTTCGTTAATATTAACAAAGGCTTGAAGTATACTGTATACATTATAAGTTACTCACTTATTATATGTGATTGAAATCCGTAATTTTATTTAATTTGACAAAAACAACAAATGAGATTTATTATGTTAAAAATAATTACAAAGTTAGATTAAGAAAAACCAATCTCATTTAGGTTTATAAACAAATACTTTAATACAGCTATAACAGCTTTTCTCTATTGGCGCTTATACACTGTATTAGCCTCCTGTATAAAAAAATGCTTCTCCATTGGGCACACAATGTATTTCAATATATGTTCCCTAAAAATTAACATTGAATAATTAAATTGTGCTGAAATAATGGTTTTGAAGTGTTTGAATTAATTAATTAAATTGACAAACAAATAATAATAACTTATTTAATTACACAGTTAATAGGAAAACTTTTAATATTATTTTGTTGGACAACCTGTAAATTCGCAATAGATGTCCAAATTTCCCTTTATATAGGCTTTTAAAGGCTGTATTTTAATACATGATTACAACATCCTAAATACAAGTGTATTACACAATTCTTTATACAAAATTACTTTCGGTGTACTGTAATATTTTGTATAACCTTAAGTGGAGAAAGGCTATAAGAACTTTGATAGCTCTAATATAAAAAAGAGTTATGTACATATATACACATATTTATAGTTGAAATAATATTTTTAATAAATTATTTCAATTAAAAATTCAAGCAAAATAAATCAATTTAAACAAATAAATTAACCCTGGATATATGTAAACGCCTCAAGCTATGCAAAGCGATGTTAAGAATTTTGTAGTAAAAATATCAAAATAATGATACACAGCATGCAGCAATACATAAATATTCGCTGACTTGACGACAGTTGACGACAGCTGACTGCTGCTTACAGGGTTACAATGATTGGCATAAGAGGGGGCGCGTTTGCCAAAAAAATTGCTGCATTCCATGCAAAGCTAAGCTTAGCTAATAACACTTACTTACAACTTAGCTTAGGTAACACTTAGCAACATAGCTTTTGCTTTTCGGCTTTTAGAAATGGACGTCATAGTAATACGTCATAATTAAAAGTGTTGACTTCACGTCATCATTTAATTATTTTTAAATACTATGGTAATTTATTTTTATTTAAATTTCAAGTAATTTAATTATTAATTAAACTAATTAATTAATTAGTAATAATTTTTATATGCAGTTCTGATAATTGAAATAAATAAATATGTAAGTATATCAAAACAAAAGAACCAAAAAAAGAAAAAACATCACAATCACATAATTCTAGCTTTCAAAATAAAAGTACAAGGTCAGCAACTCTTTAGTTTATCATGCATGAATACCAATGTCAAATAAAATAAATATAAATGCTCAAAAAAATTTGACCTTGATTATTCAAAATTAACGACAAGAGAAATTATTATTTTAGCATGAAACGAAGCCTTTTTTCATAGAAATATTAGCCCCCCCAAGGTGTTATTTTTAATGAAATTTTTGGAAGTTTGTCCAGATTTTTTTTTTTTGCTATCGCTTTAAATGAGTTATTATTCTATATTTATATTAGTTATTTTCTTATAATCATACATACATATGTAACTACAAATACATTTGAAATCAAATAGACTAAATCCATTGATCTATATATGAATATTTGCTTCAATGAGCATAGAATATTAAATTGCCTGCCTCCTATTTATTACTATAGAAATTCGATTCTTTTAGTTGAAATTGAGAAAAATGTAACTTGCAAAGCGGATATGGTTCGTTGAATATGGTTTCATACTTTATTTTATTTACAGGGTGAGATTAACTCAATAACTGCGAATAATATAGGGTAGAAATGTTTATTCTTTTATTTTTTTTTTAAAAAAAAAAAAAGGAAGAACTTGAAATGCACTTTCCTATATTTACCAACCATTAAGGAAATACATGTCTCTAGCATGTGTTAAAATTTACATATGCTGTCAAGTCATTTAATCCAAGATATGTGACACTAAGGTTTTATTGGCATTCTTTATTATTGATTTTTTAATTTTTAGTTTTTTTTTAAATATTCTTATTAAACATTTATTAAGTGTATTTCTTTTAATTCTTTAAATTTGAAATTTGTATTTATCAGATTAGAAATTTAATTCAAATATTATAAATGGCTAAAATTCAAATCACTGTTTTGTCTAAATTTAGAAACATTTTAGTAAATATATTTTAAGTTTAGAGGATTTAAAGGGTTTTTCTTAATTTTGGCCAGAATCAATGAAAAAACATTGGAAATTTTAATTCTAGGATGTCATTGTCAAAAATGAAATTCAAGAAAATCTTGGTCATTCAAACCCGAAAGTTAAGATTAAAGTATTGACTTACAATTATAAAAGGTCGGGCAATTGAAGTGTCCAAACTTAAAAGTGTTGTAGTTTTTTCGCTTATTGGTACACATAATTATTTTTACAATTACTCAAACGGTATATAGCTGGCTTGTGCCTTTCACAACTAGCTCCAATCACTTTTTAAACGAACAACATGATGCTCGCACAATGTCTTGGCTTTAACGGTTTCATTCACACTTCAAATCATTTTTTGACAAGCCTTTGATTATAAAATTTCCCAAATCCAACGGATTTAGATCTGGTAAATATACCCTACTCATTGTTATGCTGAAAGAAACTGACAAACATTGTATTGTTACCACTGTTATATATGTCTTGCTTTGTAAGATGGTGCAGAGTCCTGTTGATATTTGAATGAATGATTTTGAAATGTTTTCTGGCCCATGGTAATAAAACCTCTCTTAAAATCAAGATTTGATAATTATCGTTATTGATTTTCGTGCTTTGTGGCAAAAAAATTAATGGTGATCCCCCATTTTAAGTGACAGTTACCCAAGCCATCAACCATGCTGCACTTTGTTTCTGTGTAACCCTCAAATGCTCAAAATTCTCATCAGAAAGTCCTTTTGACCAAATACGATCATTTTGTTTGTTGAAAAGTTGTTCTATGCAGAATTTTGGTAAATTACCACGAGCGAGAATGCGAGCTTTTTATTGAGCATTTATTAGTGCCTGACATTTTTGTTTCTTCAAAGGTTTAACTTTCAACTTACTTTTCATAACTCGACGAACACTTCTATTATTATGTTCAATTTCTTTGCTAGTTTTGCTGAACTTTGCTCCGGATTACGATGCAATCGATTACACACTTTGTGAACATTTTCTCTACCAGTTGTAGTGCATCGTCGACGACCACCAACAAAAACTTTTTTTTCCTGCCAGTCTCGTCAAATCATTTAAAAGAACGATACAAAAAACTTTTCACGGAAATTCATATGATTTAACACTCTTCTAATTTCGATGTTTGATTTACCCATTAAATGAAGAACAATAATTGTATTTGAAAAAAATGAGAGCTTGTCTTTTAATCACCGTAAAATTTTTGCTACCAACAGACAAGCACGTCAAACTATATTGATCTTAAATATTAGTATTGCCCGATGAGCCAGAAATTTCAATTGCCGAGCCCGGTATATATAATTAGAGCAACTCATTTGAACTCCATCTGCTTTATGTCCCTAATAATTAGTGCTTCCTAACCTAACTAATTCCGTTTAAGCCCTTAAATCTTTTTTTTAAGTATTACCCTAATTCGGATTAATTTCATGTACGATTCTTTTTCAAATGTTTTTCTTTTCTGGCTAATGTGTAGTCAAGGCAGAAGAATAGAACCAGCTGTTGTTTTCTTTTTAGATATAAAATTGTAGTATAAATATAAATAATGATATAAAAATAAACAAAAAAATATATAAAATATAGATTTGAGGAAAAACTTTAGTAAATATATTTGAAATTTATTTTTATTTACAAAATAAATTCTTAATGGAAAAAATATTAAATTTAAGCTTTAAAAACGTAGCCCAAAACAACTGAAAAATTAAAATCATTATTATTCAATTCCAATTTCAATGATAAGTATTCTAAAATTCATTTCAAATCTTCTAGGATTATTGTTTATATAATTTTTGTGTTAAAATTTTTCATTTAAAGATTTAAAAGCTTGAAAAAGAAGTATTTATAGGAGTTTTTTTTTATATTGAATGAGAAACAATATTAAATTTCCATAGTAAGTTATTTTAATCAAAGTTAAATAAATACTGGATTGAAAAGTCTTAAGTGTCATCATAGATAAGTGGGATATAACAGTAGTATTCATCAATCAGTAACTTAAAAATTGTTGATTTTTCAATAAAAAAAACAGTAAATAACTGAATAAAGTTCAAGGATTCAAGTTAACATATTTGACTAAAATTTATGTCTGTGATCGAAAATAATGTTTTTTCAATAATGTTCTAACAAGATATCTTTTCTCTAAATTTACTTCAAGAAAAATCAGATAAAAGTTATTTAAGGATATTAGGGATTTACGTATCTTGTATATTGCTTTAACGCTACCGGATCTATCTTATGATGTTTTAAAGGTTTTATTTGATTTCTGTAAAAAGGAAAAAAAATTTAAACCAAATATTTCTTTTGTCAAGCATAAATCGTAAATTAAATTCTTAGCAGAGTTTGTTAGAAGCAGAAAAATTTGAGAATAGAAAATCAAATCGAAAATTACAAAAATTGTCATATGTCATCAAAAATATTTTTAAAATTTTTAAAAGGAATGGTAAAAAGTCCTCGCCATAGCAAAACTAGCATTTTTTTTTTGTTTTAATTTAAAAAAACACTTGCTGGAAACAAATCTCTTTTAGAAGCATTGTTCTTTTGAAAAATAATTTTTTTTTTTATTGCAAACCAAACTATTCCTACAAATCTTCCCAGTCACTTGATGGGGGGTTTTGAATAATATTCTTTTGTTATTGTTTTGCCCTTTTCAATATAGTCAAAAAAAAAAGAATTCCTTTGGCATCACAAAAATTCTTAGCAATAACTTTACCAGAAGAATAAAATAATTAAAACAACTTTGAACTATTTAAAGATGATAATACAAGGAAACAAACTAATAATTGAATTTATAACGGCAAGTAATGAGGCTTTGTTCAAATGAGCCTACACACTATTGGATACAATCATGTAAAATTTCTCAGTAAACATTAAAACAGAAACAAGAAAAATAAAAAATGAATTTGAAAACTTTTCAACTTACAATTGAGATAAATACAAAACAACTTTTTCTCACAATTATTCTTTTGTTGACAAACTTATAAGGATAAAATGTGTTAAGGTGTTAAAAAATATTTTCCATAGTAAAAATCATATATAGTGGAATATTTTTAATACAAAATTTTCTCAATTTAATTAAAATTAATTGTTATAATGCCGTTGACTGTCGTTTAAGTATAGAATTTCGTTTTTTGTGATTTTATAATAAAACATAAATTTTAAATGCATCCATATTCCAGCATTCTCGCCATCATATTTTGTAGTACTATTAATTTTCTTCTGATTGAGCCTTTATTTTTATGTGTCTAATACTCTTTTTGGGTTTTTTGATACTCTCAAAAATGTTAAATTTACTTTTGTCGACAAAAATTACATTTTCTAAAATTCTATGTCTACGTATACTATGGTGGAATAAAGGTAATTTTTCTTAAGTAGTTATGGGAGTTTCTATTGAATTTATTATTTCAAAATATTAATTAAAAGGGTAATTGTTGTTTTTTTATTGCATAATTTATTAACTTAACATTTTCAAAAGTAATATTAATTTAATTGATAAAATTGTGTTGTAAAAATTATTCTTTTATTTAAATTTTCATTTCTCTGGTACGTCTTTGCTGTTAGATACCTTAATATAAACAATTTTCCTTCTAATTTAGTTAATACATTTTTAGATTAAATTAACAAAAAAACATCTATAGAAAATCAACAAAAAAATAAAAAATTAATAATGAATAGTTGATAATCATATTTAAAAAACAAAACTGTCTGAAAGTTTTAAACTTAATGCGAGAGAATCCTTATTTAGAAATTCTTTGAGACCAATCCACTCAATCAAACAAAAATGGTAATACAAGTTTTTTGTTCAATTTTTCTTATAAGCCACTTGGTTACTTGGTGGCTACTTCTTGATGAATAGCAGATTCACATAATATAAATGCATTGATGATATAAAACAGAAACAACAAAAATGCAACGGAAATAAATAAAAACAAAAAACAAAAGAAAAGAAAAGAGAAAAAAAAAAACATTTAAATGTTGAGAAGCAAAAAAAAACAAAAAGGAAGAGAACTAAAATCTTTATTTAGCAATAGATTTTCTATCTTTCATCTTGTCATTTATTTCATGGAAATCTCATGTTTCATTGCAATACGATAACAGTTCATCTCAGAAAATAGTCTGAATTTAATAGAAAACTTTAAATAAATGTGTGAACAGACGTTTAGTTCTTTCTATCTTAACAATTGAGGACAACTGGCTAGTTTTGTAGAAAATATCACAAATAAACAGAACAACAGCATTTCATTTAAGACTGGTTATATGGAAAGGCATCAGTTGAGTTATGGATGAGAGTTCATTAAACAAGTATTTTCGCTCTATGTTTTTTAAGAGGAAAATCTTTAACTTTCGTTACCATTTTATTCCGTTGCAAGTGATGAATAACTTGGAGTACTCTGTTTATTGTTGACAATTTTCTCTAAGTTTCTATTCCTTATTTATTATTATCTATGTTGAAAATACAGTTCATTTGCTGTCAAGACGATTGATAATTTTGTTGATTATATCTCTGTGTCAAATATTGAACAATGCAATCCAGATTCAAACTAAGAGCTAAGCGGTTTAAGGACTTATATATTATATGACTTGCATAAATAATATTTTTCATCTATTCAAAAAATAATTAATATAATAATATTGCATAGAAATTATGAATTTCATTTTTAAAACAAACCTTATTTTTACCATTATGGAAACCAAAATCTCATAAGAAAAATAAAAGAAAAAATTTCAAAGCTGGTGACTACAATTATATTTTAGAATTTCTTACAAGAGAAACATTAATTAAATAAATTGAAAATTTAAATTCATAGAATTTTTATAATTTTGTTCACATGAAAAAATATTACTCTAAGAGAATGAGAATTGGAGAACAATTAATCTAAAAATTTGTATAAAGAGATGTGGACAATTATTTCCTACTTAAAAATTTTAGATGGGAAATAAACAAATGAACAGTCACCAAAAGTTTCATGTACAATTAAAACGACAATAATTAAAATGAACAAAAAGTAAAAAAATATAATGAGAACGGTAAATTTTAAATATTTTTATGCTAATTAGATTTTAGATGTGTATTTGTGAATTGTTTGATGGAACGATCATTAAGTTTTAGAATTTTATATTAAAAATATTTTGATTTTTACTACTAAGATTTTTTCTACCCTAGACTTTTCGGAAGTAATCTTAATTAAGGTAAGAAAACAAGAAAAATCTTGTTGTGTGTCTGTTTAACTCTTATCCTTTAAAGCTACAATTAATTACGATAAGTGCTGATCAAAATTTTACACGAGATTTAGTAAAAAAGACAAATTGTTCTTATTAATTCTAAGAACTGTTCACAATTTTTTCAAACAAATTTTCTACTTCCGTGTTTAATATTTTATAAAAAAAATTTGATATAAAAACTATCATAACCAAATGACTAAAAGCATTTCAATGTTGAGATTTTAATCATTAAAAATATATTTTTTTTAGTAAATTTAATTAAAAACTTTAATTAATTATTTGTTATATTTTAGAAAACATTTAATTCAATAATAAAAACAACAATAAAGAAATATTTGACATAGACATTTTGTACATATTTTCTTCGATTTGCTTAAAGGTATGCATTTGATTTAAATTAAGGATAAATAAATTTGTTTAAAAAGTAACAAAAAAACAGGGAATTAATATAAATTTTACTCTATATGCTGCTATTGATAATTTAAATTAATTTAAAATTGAAAAACAGGTCTTATATAAAAAAATAGTTTTAGTACAATCAATTTACTTCCATTTACCAAAATTTTGTGAAAACAGTACAAAAAATTCAATAAGTCAAAGTTTTCATATTCATTCAATTAAATAATATTTTGAAAAAGTCGTGGTCAATCATTTGCAATTGATTGTTTTATAAAAATTGTGTATTTAAAATAAATAATTTAAAAAAAATTCCTTATAGGGATATAATACTTTTCGAAAAGTGCAATTGAAAACGTAAATATAATCATGAATATTGTGTCAAAATTTAAAAGCAATTGGGTCGAAACTATGACAGTTATTGGCATTTAAATCTGTCCACATCTTGTAAACTTTTCAGAGATTAAGACGTTAAGGGGGTGATTTGGTTAATTTGTTGAATTTCACCAACTCTTATACATTTTTTATAAACGCATTTTCCTCGAAGTAACGTTTCAAAAGTTCATGATCATCAGCATTAAAAAACTACTGTATCAGATCATTTGAAATTTTGCATGTACCTTTTACACATAAAATACCTTCCCCGAATTTTCCTTTTTTTTAAAACCATTTTGAGGGTTAAAAAATGACAAAATAGTGGACTTTTTGCTAGAAATCACTAACTTGACTTCCAGAAACCATAAAAAATATTAAAAGAATAAAATTAATTTAAAAAATACCGTTACCGTAGGGAAGGGGGGGCAGGAAAAACTTAGGTTTTAACTATATAAAGATAGTTTTTGATTTCAGATATTTCTAGATTGAGATATGGCGATCACTGTAATGTGACTTTTTTAAAAGACAACTTGGGAAATGTTTTGCCATTGGCTTATTTCTAAATATTTATGAACAAAATTTTTACTGAATGTTGTTTGAAGCTTATTCAATAGCTTGCAGAATATTTTAATATATTTACTTTAGCTTTGTTTACAAAAAAAAATTCATAAAAGAAGTTTTTTTGTTCAACAACCAATTATTTTCTATGAAGTAGAAAAATTAATTATTTCATTTTCTCAAAAGGTGGCAGTACAGACATTTGAAGAAGCCTTACTTCCTATAAAGGCAGCCTGTGGCATGCATTAAAATGTTTTTATACGTGCACCAAAGATGATTCGTTTTTTATAGGTTGACATGAATTTAAATTGTTCTTTTGATTTTTCTAACATAAAATTGACATTAAAACGTTTATAAAAACCGTAATGGGTAATTACACAATAATATTGTGTTTATTTCTCTTTGAAATTCATCCACAAAGCATAAGTTTAAATTTCACTACATTACAAACTCGCTTGAAAGTAAGGTCTGACTGAGAACTCGGTCTCGGCTTACTCTCGGCCGAAATCCAGGCCGAGATCTAGGTTCTCGTTCTCGGCTTAAATTTGCCGAGATTTTCGGCCGTGGCCGAGACTGGACACGTGCCAGTCTATCAGTAAGCAGACGGGACGCCAGTTGGTGTGTATATTAATTTTTCTTTAATTTTTTTTTTGTGGCATTTGTCCTGTGCAAATAAGTTATTAAAAATGCCCATATACTCATACACAGAAAATATAACAATTTATTATAAGTTTTGTATTTTTAACTTTTAACTATTTTACCCATTTTAGCTGCCATATTTGTAGTCTCGTTCTCTGTCTCGGTCTTGGCCGAGAATAAAAAATCATTCTCGGTCGGACCTTACTTGAAAGGCTTGAATCTCGATTTAATGAGAATTTCGGCTCTCTGGTTAATTTTTACTGTATTTAAAAAATTTCAACTAGGTGTAATTATTTAAATGTATTGTATTTAAATAAAGTAAATGCAAAAAAAATTCTGTTAAAACCAAAAAAAAAAAAAAAAAACTAAACTGATACAATTTTTAAAATTATAAACCCCCAGCTTAATAAACCTCAATAATAAGGTTAATTGTTGTGGATAGGATAAGGATACATAAATTCTACTCTAAATAGCCTTCAAAACAAGCATACTAGCTTGTCTAAATGTTTATTATTGATAAAATGATGTCTTTTTGCTTCTGTCCGTGAATTCCTCACAGTCGGACAGTGGTTTTACAGAATGTTGTTGAATTTACTATATAACCAACATTCATACGCTTAGTTATGTGTGCTCATGATCATATCATAAATCCCACGGTTAGTTATACTTGACATTATGCTTGTTTACAGAATTCCAGACTCTTATAACGAAGGAATGAACTAAAATCAAATTAATTATAAAAAAAGAAAATGTATCAGATGAAGTTATAATGAGATATATTCACATACTCGTATATCTATTTGTATTTTAAATTTTTAGAGCTTGCTACTCTTTAGCTGTATAAGGTTTAATTTACTAGATATTAAGAGTATCTTTTTACATTTCTTACAGATATTTTACTGTTTTATTTCAATTGAAAACTAGATATAATTTGTGTTATGTTTTAATATCATTTCAAACTAAATTACTTTTATTAGAGATTATATATAAATGGGAGTTATAATTCAGTCATTTTTGTTCTTATAAAAACCAACAATTATTTATTTATTACAAAAATTTGTTCCTAATTCTTGGAAAACTCAATTATTAAAAACACAATTGGATTGTTAGTTGGATAACAAGAAGCTAAATCAAATTTTTATGATTGCGGGATAACCGAAACAAAGTTCTTTATTCGATAAGAAAGCACTGTTTTCAAGATCTAAAATATCTAATACATAATATATCTTTAATATCCAAAATGAAAATGTTTAAAAAATATTTTGGTTTAGTTTTTCGATTTTATATTAAGCTTGGATTCATGAAAACATCAACAAAGCTGAAGAAGTATAAAAGATTACCATTATTTCCAGAAACAAAGCTCAAGGATTTAATTTCTACAGTGCTCAGGTATTCAAAAAACTTATGAAAGACAATAAAAGAAGCTCTGAAAAAAAGTATACCTTTATTTTTTATATCATTAATATTTTAATAACTCTTATAATTTATTGTTAGATTATTTTCCTATATATAAAAAAATATGGGGAGAAATTTCATCAAAATCTACAATTAATGAAACAACTTGAAAAAAACGTCATTTTTGTATACTGTGTATTTATTGTACTCATCTACATTTCTAACAATTTCTACTTGAAAAATGTATAAAAAAGGAGGGTGGGAGTTGTAAGGGATAATGATTGAAAAAGCATTTTTCTTTATGAGTTTTTTTGGAATATAGTGAAAGTAAATATTTTAAATAATTTAAAATATTATTGAATATTTCTCTTCAAAAAGTTCCTATAAAATTTTGGTACAAAATTAGTAATTAATACGCCAGTTGGAAAGCAATTTCCAAAGTCGTCTTTCAAAAAACAACTAATTTACGACGATCACCATATCTTAGCCTAGAATTATCTGAAATCACAAAACCAAATTTACACAGAAAAGGGATAAGTTTTTCCTACCCACAATCACTACCTCAATCATTTTTATTTTTGTTTTTCATTTCTTAATTTTTTCGTAAAGCTGAAGTTAAAAGTTTTGATTTCTTTTTTGTAATATTTGCATGAAATTCTATCTCTGATAAAAAATTAGAACATAAAGAAAAATGTCAACTTTTTTTACCTTTCTTACCTTTTAAATAGTTTCTTGTTACAACTTCGAATCATATTTGTCAATAATTACAAAATTTCATGTTATATTGACAGACACAACATATCATATTTTTGTACATATCATGATGGATCTTTTTTATGATTTTCATTAAGATTGTTGAAAAAGAGACAAACAAATAAATAATATGTCTCAAGTAGAGTATTTTTAAGCACATTTATTTCTTATTTATTGAATATAATTACTACTAAAGTATTAAGTGGCTAAAAAAGTTAATCATTTAAAATCATTAGCTAAAGACAATTATATAAGGAGCGACCTATTTTGTAAAAATGATGATTTCTTTGAGAAAAGCAAGCATTATACCAAAAATTCAAAGAAACAAATGAATAATTTTGTATATAAGAGTTACTTATGCAATTTAACCAGATTTGATTCTGATCTATGTTTTATTCATATAATATTTTATTTATTGTGTAAGTGCGGTGATTTTAGAATAAATTTACTACTAGCGAGTACCTAGAATACCTTTTTATACCGGAATAAAAAGGAACTTACAGTAAATTGCTACTCATTATTTCTTTTTAATACGATGAAGGTTTTTTTTTTGGAAATTTTCTATCATGACATACTGCTAAGGGTATTAATTATTAACCCCGTCAATGTAGCAAATCAATAAATTCAAAGTCATTAATTTTATAAAATAACCAATAAGTATCATCTACAAAAACCTTGAAAAACAAGTAAAATTAATTAATTATACTAAATGACATATTGTTTGTTGTGTCTGAATAATAATTTCATGCTGATCAAATTGACTGACACTTTGTCAATTAAAATAAAAAAGATTAAAATGATGAATTTTTTCAAAAAATTAATGTTCAAACTAAATATCATTTCATTTTTTTGATTTCAAATGACTCCTAGAATCTCAACCTAGTTGAGATATGGCGATCACCATGAATTGATTTTTTTGACAGATGACTTGAGGAGCATTTTGCATCTGGCTTGTTTCTAAATATTTTTATGCAAAATATTTCAATATATTTACTTTAATCATATCTCTGGAAAAAATTTGTATTTTTTCAGCACTTCCTTACACCCCCCCCCCCCCCCCCTAAAAAGGAAACTCATACTCATAAAACATGGCTAAAAAAATTTTACACAGTTTCACAGCTTTTTTCAATTCCAAAATCACAATTAGTTTCTTTTCTTCTTTGCCAAGGAAATGAATTATCTAAAAACTAAACAAATGAACCATTGCTATGCAAGATTTGGCTTTGCAATTAAATTTAGGCCACAAAAATTGACAGTCACAATGACAGTTGTTTAATGATTTGTTAAACTTTTCACTAAAAATGCAATCACAATTATAAAAATGTTGGAATTTTAACAAATTACTTAAAAATTAGTGCTAAATCGGTCAAATTTAAAATTTGTTAATGTTAAAAGTCAAATAATGCTGTGACCATTAAAATAATACTGATGGTTGGATGCCAGTCAAACTTGGATAAGAAGTGCTTTAAAGTATTTTTTAAATTCAGAAAAAGTTATACCTTGATAGCTTAAATCTGAGATACGGCAAGTTTAATTTATAAATTATGAAAACCAGCAATCTCCTTTTAATTATTCTTTCAAAAAATAAAGTATCAAGTTTACTCTATATATAATTTTTAATCCATTTTGATTATATTTTACTTTAATGCTAAGTTTAACCAAAGAATCATATGCAAAGCACAAATATTTTTATGCTCGAATTACATTTTTTAAAGAAACAATTTCATTTAAGCAAGTTTTCACATTATATCATATTCATAGGGATTAAAAAGAGAAAAAAAAAACAATTCAAGACAAATCCTAATAAATAAAAACTTTTAAGTTCAATTTAGTGATTTTATATCTAATGTCAAAAGCAATTTTGCCAATGATGCCATTTTATCTTCCCCTAAATTCATTCAATTAACACTATTCTCAATTTCTATGAGTATATTTGAAAGAAATTTTCTAAAAAATTAAATATTACCAGAAAAGACAATATTGTTTTTACGCTTTATTATTAACGATTTAATTGGAAATGTTTTTATTAGGCTCACAGCCCCATGGACGAAAACTTATTATATCTGAGTTGACTATTCGACAGATTAAGTACACTTTTGAATTTATTTTATGCTTATTATGTGTCAAATTGTAAACTTAAATTGAGTTTTAACATTTTATATTATGTTTTTCGTTTTAATTATTTATTTTCTTTGTTTTTTCATGATGAGGTTTTTCTTATTAGGTAACTGAAATGCTGGGAAAATTACATTAAAGCCAAATACAAGTTGTAAATAATTTTTTTGAATGACATTTTTCTAATATAAAAGTTTAAATGAGCTATACTAATGGAAACTACTTTAATTTAAAAGAAAAAACAATTATTGGCGTATTTTTAACATATAGATTTTTGATATGTATTTTAAAGTATTTAATTTTTAACCAATAAATTAAATTAATGTGAAGCCACTAATCATAATTTGAATTTTTTATGATTTTAGCTCTATTTTATATTTAACCAAACAAATATTTTATGGTTTAAATGTAACCCTAATTATTTTGTTTGAAATTTTAAATTAAAAGGACCTTCAAATAGAAAGTTTAATGTGTTAATTCATATTTAGATTTTATAGCAAAGTGGCCACACTAGAAAAAAGTTTAATAGCAGTAACTTTTAGCTGTACTCATTTCATTTTAAGTTTAGTTATGAGTTATTTAGTTATAATGTGGTTAACATATTACATTATCCTTAAAAATAACAAGCCTTCTCAATTAATTAGGCATTCTACGAATCATTTTTGATTCATGGTCTACTAATTCATGTTTAACGTGGCATTAATGTAGGTGTCAGTACATTTGTCGCATAATCATAGTGTGTGGGGTAAGTTTTACCCCTTTTCTTTAACAAACTGGCTCATAGAATGATAGTAATTAAATAATATTAATTAACTAGGGGCTCTGTCCCTACTTCGCTTCGCTCAACCACTTTTTTTTTTGAAGATTCAGGAGAAGATGGATAACTTGTTGAAGAACGAATATTTTTATTTCAAAAAATTACTTTGTATTTTTCATTTACGGAAGAATAATCTTATTATCGATTAGACAATATTCATTGAACGAAATTTGATTGTGTCATTTATAATTATTATGTGGCAACAACAACAATAATAATTCTTTTCAAAAAATGAGCAATTTATTAAATTATATAATTCAAAAACAAAGCAATTGAGTTTTATACTGAAGTGACTAAGATAAGTATAGAAAACTCCAATCTATACAAAAACTTTCATAAGTTTAATCCTTTTATGACCCTAATTTGTTTTTGACAGAAAAGTTTAATTGAAATATTTCAAAGAAAATTGAAAAGCTTTTGTCTTTAAGTCTTTGACTTCTTGAGATTGAGTGCACAAATCTTTTGTCTTATATATAGATTAATTATTTGTCTACCTTTTATCCTGTAACTTCGAACTTTACCATAATTTTGTCCTGCATATGTCAGACAAAAGAGGACCTTATGAAGTAGACAATTCAAATTGTTTTATTGAAAACCTTCGGAAGGAAATGAATTAAAGGTAAATATTTTTCTCAGTTAAGTTATGTAACTTTATACCTTCTGACCATTTAATATTTTTATTTTTGCAAGAATTGCATGTATTTATTAATTTATAGCACAATATTTATGGATAATATAATTTTAAATAAAAATTTTTTAGTAAATAAATATCTTAAAGCAAATTTTAGGAATTATTTCATGATTCCTTGTTTTATAAATTTGTTTTTTTTCTTTTAAAGATGGCGTAAGTTTTGTCTTACAGGTAAAGTTTTTTTTTGGATTTATGAGTGATTTATTCAATTGAAAGTTTTTCAAAGTTGTTGTTTTTGGATAAGAGAAAATTGATGCCATTCAAATATTAAATTACCTTTTAGATAGCTGAAAATATATATTTAATAAGATAATTATAGCAATTTTTGAAAAAAAAGTATGCTGCATATAAAATTGAGCAGAAAGAACAAAACCATATCGAAGCACAAAAAATTTAAAAGAATAAATGACAATAAAAAATTGATAATTTTTCAGCTATTGAAAGTATGAATATACCCATTACAAATATATGAAGGATTTGAGAAAGAGAAATTCCCAAAATGCCAGCCTTTAATCAAACTTAAACTGTATTTTTGACAAAAAAATCAAAGTCATGTAAATAGTAATTAAATTTTACCAAATTTATTTCATTTATTTATATTGAATATAAATTCTTTAATAAGTACTTAAAATTGACATAAAACAAAATTAAAAAAGATTATTTTGAAAATTATCGCTACCCTTAAGAAAAAAATCATCAAAAACCCTTCATTCTAACGTAAAGAAACCATAAAATGTTAAGTGGAAAATATTTCCTTAGCCATGAAATGAGGAAACTGAAAAAAAAAGTTCTCAAGGAAAAGTAATAAAGTTTATTAAGGTTATGATAAATATCCTTTTAAAGCAAAAAGAAATCACCGCAAATTCAAGCAGGAATCTATATTTAAAAATAAAATAAATTTTATAACAAGGAAATAATGATAAAAAGGTAATTTGTTAGCTTATCTTTTAAGACCAGTTGGTCTTATAAAGTCGATAAAGGATATAAAGAATTTTTAATTATTAGCTGAATATTTTTCTTATATTTTGTTGCTGTAATTTTAACTTAAATCTTAATTTAAATATATTTTTTGTATCCAATTTTACTTTGATTTGATTAGATTGCTTGTATTTGGAACTTTTTTTTGAGTTAAGGTAATAAAGTTCTTTTTTCTATTAATTTAAAATATTACTGTTTTTTTTTTAATAAAAAAAATTTTATGCAAAAAATTGAAACAGTGTTCAAGCGCAACTAGTTACACATTCAAATGGAGGCCTTATTCCCTACTAGGATATTACTATTTACATTTTTAGTTAATTTTTGAAAAATTGTTTAGAAAAGTTTGTCTTGGATAAGACATTTTTTAGTTATTAATTAAAAATACTAAAATACTAAGCTAGAAATGACAGCTTTGTTATTGTTATCTTTATAATTTATAATTTTTTTTGAAATAAACATTAACTCTTAGACTTAGCCTTAAAATTTCAATTACAACACCGATGTCAAATACAAATCAGTACTTTTCGACTTTTGCAAAATGATCGAAAAATAAAAATTAATTTATTTCTTACAAAGCAGTCACACGCACTGTTGAAGCAAATTACCTTTTTTTATTGAAAATTTCTACCAAGCAATATTATCTATGAAGGCTTAAGAATATACTAAAGAATAAGATATTTCGACTATATTTATTATTATATTAAAAAAATGATCATAATTTCATATAGATAAAATAAAGATCAGGGTTAACACTGCAGAAAATTAGGCCATTGTTTAAATGCTTTTAATCCAATTCATTGGTAATAGGGATTAGACTTTTATTTTTACTAGAAATATGTTTATTTTTTTTAATTTAAAATTAGCATTTATTGGACTACATGAATGAAGGACTTAAAAATAAATTAAGAAAAATTTTGCCCAAAGAGTATACACAAATATTAGAATCGTACATTTCGGATAGAGCTTTTAGAGTGAAACAGGAAGATACTTATTCAAAAGTAAAAAGAAATTAATGCAAGGGTACCACAAGGAAGTGTACTGGGACCAGTCCTATATCTATTGTACACTACTGACATTCCGAAGATGGAAACTAACACAATATCATCATGTCCCTATTCCTCATGTAAAAGCGGCACGGAAGTTGCAAACATCCATTAACGAAATTAATGACAGGACTAAACGCTGGCGAATTAAATTAAATAAAAATAAATCTGTTTCCATTAATTTCACGATACAGCAAAATAATTGGGTATCACCTTAGACGCTAAACTACGCTGGAGAGCTCACGTAAAAAAAAGGGAGGAGCTCGGGATTAAATATAAAAAAATGTATTGGCTCTTGAATGGACAATCCACCATGTAAATACACAATAAAAAATTGGACTACATCGACATTTTAAATGCAGTTGGCCATACTTAGATTTGTAAGTTGATATTCAAATAATCAACGAATAAAAAACAGCACGCGGACTTGAATATTGCAGTATAAGTAGATAGAAACATACTACTCCAAAGGTACACGAAATGTTCTTCCTTTTTAATATCTGTTTCAAATAAATTATTTTCTTTTACTAAAAATAGGGAATAAAATCATTTTTTTGAATTCATATCAATACGATAAAATGCTAAAACAAGCAATTTTAGGATATCTCTTAATAATCAAACCTTAAGGTAATATTACATACTTATTAGGGAAAATTTTTCTGAATTTCCTGTGGAATACAATAATTATTTTTCCAGCTAGAATATTAAACAAATATTTATTGTTATTCCCTCAAAAGGTACACATAATACTAAATATTATGCAGCATTTTTAAATTTTAATTTCATTTAAACAGAAAAGGTAAGCTAAGATATAATGTCTATTCCTTATATAGAACTGTTAGGGATAAATTATAATTCCTGATACATATTTCTTTTCTATATAAATTCCTAACTTTATATTGTTTCTTTACGATATTTTTATAACTTTCTCATGACATTTGGTTTAGTTTCCAATTGGATTTCTCATTCCTATTTCTATTATTCTATTTCAAGAAACACTTTCGAAGAAATTAAATCTTTTGACTACTGCGTAAGCTCTTTCTTACGCAATTACAATCTTTTCTTATCAAATAAAATAATAGTATTACTTTTTCGCTATTTTTTGTTTGATCCATATTGAATATAAAATAGAAATTAGATCTCGGTTTTAGTATACTTTTTGATCTATGTATAAACTTGTACATAACTTGTAAAGTACGAATTATTTACAACACAAAGCGAACAAAAAAAATAAAAATAACTCGTAAAAAGGATAATAAATAAAAAATTATTTATCGAACTCGAACAAAATTGATGTCTAAATTAATGTAATAACTTTCGATACCTTTTTCTCAATTAAGTTTTATTCTTTGTAAAAATTGCAAGTTCACTTTTGAAAAAAAAAACCAAAAAAAATTATATATATATATTTCATTTAACAAAAAATAATTCAAAATTAATGAAAAAAACAACTTATATTTTATTCATCTATACTAAATAACTAACTAACCAATTGGAATTTTAGTTCAGTGATCCATTAATAATTTTTATTAGGTAGTTATCTAACAAGTGGAGAGCAATTAATTTTATTTTACGGTTAATTACTGTAAACAATAGCTTTACAAACCCATGAAATAGTCAAGTGCAATTTATTTGAACGAATAATATGAAAAAATAAGACATAAAATATTTTGATTTCTTAATCGAAAAATACCTTTAAATGTAGGTGGGATGATGATTCCTAAAAATAACAACAACAATAAACAACGTAATAGAGAAAAAAAGAAGCCAATGACTTGCAAATCGCGGTTATATCCAGTAAACAAAAAATTCAAATGGAAAATAAACTTTAAGTATGAGATTCAATAGATTATTGCTACGTAACCACAGGCACTTAAAAACAAAAAAAAATTTCCTAAAAAAAAAACAAAATGTTTCAAGTGATTGAACAATTCTATGACATTTTCTGCTATACATATTACAAGCATTTTTAAAACTTTGCCTCTGGAAACCAAAAAAAAAAAAAAAACTAAAACTTACTAACTGGTTTTATAAGGTGTAGAATCTATAAAGTCGTGGTGATAATCGTAGTAGTAGTAATTTTGAAATCATCACAATAAGATAGATATATCTTGTGGTGAACAATTTTAAGGTATTCTTTTTCAGAACCGCCTTTTAATTACGCGATCATTTTGAAGTCGGGATACGTAAAGATTGATTGGAAGTTATTTTATAAATGGCGTCAGTATTAGACACCTTTCGGTTTCTCTTTTAGTCTTTTTTTTTTATCATTTTTATTATTAAAATGTTGAATTAAAAGTCTGAAACAGAAAAAATAATAGTAATAAATTTATTTTCATTATTGAAATGAATAAAAATTCATCCATTTAGTTTAGATACGTACAATTAAGATGCCAGTCAAAATTTAATTTAAAAATCTTGCATTAATTGTTATGATTTGAAAAAGACAATATTCAAGTTGAAATATCAAAAGGTATCTGTGAGAAAAAAATCGAAAACTAATGATATCGATGGTAGGAATAAATTAGAATTTCGGAATAGAAACAAACAAATACAAATATAATCTATTTTTATATGCACATACATTAATAAAAAATTTTAATTCATGACTGAAAATTGTATTTGTTACAATATTTAAAATTTTAAAAGTGTACTTTTTAGAAAGGTTCGTTTGTAAATGTTGAAACTTTGCAAAAACCGCAATTTAACGTTACATATTAAAAAAATTGTGTTTTTGCAAGCTTAAGGGGCACAACTAGTTTGAAATTTTCAAAATTTATATTTTTTTTGTATTTCTCGAAAATTTGTACATTTAAAAGTAAAATATTAAAATTTCAAATGAAAATCTCAAATAGTTTCTGAGTGAGTAACATCTTTTTAAAGAGCAGCTGCTTCTCTATTAGAAGGCCACGTCTAAAGATCGTTAAAGGCGTTTTCCTCAAAACTACATTTTTCAATATCGCTGCAGCTGTGACTCTATAAAAAATCATCTGGTTGATTTGATACTTATTTTACCATATTTTTTATATGGTTTTCCATATAATAACCTTCCAGTTTTATGATTGGATTAAAATCAAACTAATCGAGCCCTAGTTAATTAGAAAGAATAAATTTGTTGTTTGATTTTCAATTGAGCTATCAGTAAAATTAATTGTTAATAATATTAGAATTTATTTCACATAATATATAATACCTGGTGTAAGCCTAACAAGCAGAGTAAAAGTAATATAAAAATTCTTATTTATATTTTCTATTGAACAAATTTTTTAAATAAACATAAATAAGTTCATCTAAGCAAAAAAAAACAAAAGTCCTTGTTTTGTATGTCTTGTTTCTTTTTTATAATTCTCTTTTGTCAGCTATTTGGTTATTATTATTTTAATGTACGTTTAGTTCCTGTGAACCTCTCAACAGTTTGTCATCAATCAAAGATGAAAAATAACCATTCAACTGGGAATAGATCTCCTTCATTTAAAAAACTCGACAAAATAGAATATCATTCCCCCGAGTAACAGTCTACATTTTAATGAAAAACAAAAAAAAGTCTGAAATAGAATTAAAACAATTTTTGACATTTTTTAACATGTTAAGGAAACATTTCACGTCCGTTGAAAATGAAGTTGAAAAATTTGTCAATTTTTTTAATAACTTTTCATAGTCTTCTAGATTTCTACGCCATGGGATATTTTTAATTGAGTACAACCTTTATTGAAATAAATCAAACAAAAAATATCATATAAGGATATTTTTTAAATTTTTTAAAAGTTATTATTCATAAGAAAAGGAGTGATGTTTTTTTGTTTTTTGTTAGTTTAAAGATTCAAATAGAACTCAACCGTATAAATATTTCTTTTATGTCCATAAAATAGTTAATAAAATGTCGACATAAGTTTTCTCTATCCACTAATCCTCAGAATTTTTAATATTTTCAATTAATTAAAATAAAATGTATAAAAATTTAATAATAGTAGAGAAATTATTATTTACGTTTATTTAAAAACAAAATTTCATTTCATTTTTATACAATTTTCTCGCATAAAAACTACAAGCAAAATAATAAAATAAAAATATATTCTCCTCTAAAGCCTTTTGGTTATTTATTTCAACCACATAATTGAATTGAAAATTTCACAAAACGGGTAACAATATTATTCAACCCTTTTGTTGAAAGTTTTGCTGACTTAGATTTTCCATATAAAAACAAAAATAAAATTCCAATTTCATGTTTGGTAAGGGCATGTCCTATGAAATTATTCTTCGAATCCCAGAACTATGCAATTTGTTCTCAAGATAAAAAATTACATGCTGAGAAAATTTCATATTTTCTTTTTAATAGTTTTTTATTTACTCAGCGCAGTTATTGTTTCTTTAAGTTTATTAAATTTAAATTTATTTAAATGATTTTTCTTTTATATATTCTTGAAAGTATTTTTTTAAATACTTGAAAGAAATACTATCAAGTCATATAAGGGGTAAAAAGAAAATTAAGATATTTAAAAATTTTAATACAGGCTCAAGTTACAAATATGGAGGAGGATGAGGATGAGAGTGAATTTTTCTGGTTTTTTTCCATTTTGATTACACATTTCTTTTAGTACCTGGCATTGTTTTAATGTTTAAGCAAAAAGTTTTAAAAATTAAAAACTTTGCCTAAATAACTTCATTTTAAGCTTTGATATATTTTATTTAAAGGACCTATTATTGTAAACAGTTTTTCTTAGCACATAAAATGTAAAAACAAGTGACACCTTAAGTAACAATTCTTAAAAGTAAGAAAAATTAACAAAAGAAATTATTTTTGAACTACTGACTCAAATGGTGAATTAATTGGAATTCAGTCTAAACAAAATTAAAACTAAGTTTTTGAATACGATTACAAAAAAAAATTAGATATTTATTTTCAAACTGAAGCCATTTTACTCATATCAAATCAGATGTACATCTAAAAAGATATAACAAATATCCTTAAGTTGTTGAAAAGGCTAAAAATCCTGCCTTAATTTCAACAATCATGCTTACATTTAAAGAAAAGACTTATACAATCAAATGCCAAGAAAAAAACAAAATAAAAAATAAAAAAAATACTTTTTTTGATTTACCTCAATTGTAACAGCACGTGCTACCGTGTCAAATAACATAAGGAGCATGCAAGGATCCAGAGGTGAAAATTAATTTGAAAATCACTTACAAACATTACATCACAAAATATTTGAATTTTAACTGATATATAATTGTTTTAAAATTTTATGCAAACCAAATTTTAAAAAACAACAACAAAATTACATTTTAGCTTTTTAACACAAAATTACAAAAAAAAAATTATAGAAAATGATGTGCGATAAAATATTCGCGAATTTCTATCATACCAGTTAAATATGTATGTCCTTTATTATATATTTATTATAGATTTCAACAAAGGATCTTCTATTCTTAGAAGAAAAGTGTAAAATGTAGCATCTGTTGCCAAAATGCTTTTCAACATTCGCGATAAATTGCTAATAATAGCTGTAGGGTAGATGTTCTTTTTCGATTTAGGTCAATAGCGATTGCAGTCCTCTTTTTTGCATGTCTTTGTTTGTGTATACACTCATATACACAGAAAATATAAAATATAAAAATTGCTGTATAATATCAAATCTGGAAGAAGAAAAAAATATAAAATAGAATTTTTGACAGTTGTATAAAAGTTATTAGAAAATTGAAAATCATTTTTTGCTGCTGTTTGCTAAAATTTAACAATGTGGGAGTTTATTGATTTAATTTGTTTTTGTTTTTTTTTTTTTGTTTTGGAGACAGTCTAAGAAAAGTCTAAAATACGTAATAGAGCTGACTTGCAAAAAACAAAAACATATATACATATGTATATATATTGATAACTTTTGTTATTTTTGCTTCAACTATCTCTGAATATTTGGAATAATATATAAATAAATAGCTTTAACAACATTTTCGTTGAAAATTTTTAAGTTCTCTTAAATTCAGTTAATTCGTTGAGGAACATGTTTTCAAGAATTTTTTTTTGCAATAAAGGAAATTTTAGTTTATTTAATTAATTTCTGTATAATAACACAACATTTGAGCAATATTTATCCTAATTTTCCGACCGAGTGACCGAGTGGCAGAAAATATCTGAAGGTGCATTAAGGAAAGTTGTTTTGTGGTGCGCATCATAACTCGTAGCAGAATCATCCAAAACCAAAAAATCCAAATTAATTTATGAAAGTAAATGTTTTTCAATGTAATGACAATGGGATTATCCTTTTTTGCGATTTTCCAATTTTTGGTAGCCTTTGGAAACCAAAATTCCGATTTTCGCTTAAAAAATCGACTTATTTTTTATTGTAAAATTAATAATTATCAAAACAAAAAAAACTTTTGTCACTACCTAGTGAAATATGTGAAGAAAGAGTGTGCAAAATTTCAAGACTGTAGCAGCTACAGACGCCTTGATCTGCGCTAGGCTTTAAACTTGCTCAAATGCTCATAACTTTGATAATTTTTGAGTAATACAACAAAAATTTCTAATCAATAGCAAAAAATTTTTACTCTGCTAGAAATTTCACTACGTAAAATTTCTGAATCTAATTATATTAGAATAAGAATATAAAATTTTAAACGACAAATAAATTCTTTTTAATTTCGTTCTGTTACTAAAACTCAAGTCATATAAGAGGAAAATTTATTTAAACCAATTTAGGGATGGGATAATCTACTTTAAAATGATAACTAGCCGATAAATAATACATTCGAGTTGAAAAAAGAAAAAAACTTGGTCAGCTTGAACTTAGAATCTTTCCATGACTTAAGATATTTTTCCATTTCACATATGAAATTATTCCGGGTGTACCCCAGGGAAGCGTCCTGGGACCATTACTTTATCTAATATACACAGCTGACTTACCCACTTCAAAAGACACATTTATAGGTACATTCGCAGACGACATTGCCATCATGTCTATAGATAAGTCGCAATGTATAGCCAACCAAAAACTACAAAAAGCTCTAGATAAAATCAGCAACTGGACTGATGACTGGAAGATTAAGCTGAACAAATCTAAGTCTACGCACGTAACTTTTACGCTACGTAGAAAGGACGCAAACATGAACGTTTATCTTAAAGCAGAGAGTATACCTCAGGCGGAAACAACTAAATACCTGGGCCTACACCTGGACTCCAAACTGAATTGGAAACATCATGTACGTAAAAAAGTCAAGCAGATTAATCTGCAAATGCTGAAAATGAACTGGCTTATTGGTAAACACTCTAAGATGAATCTAAGTTACAAAAGACTGTTATACTTGGTAATAATCAAACCCATCTGGACGTATGGGATCCAACTATGGGGGTGCTCTCGTAAAACAAACAGTGAAATTATTCAAAGAAGCCAAAACAAGATCCTCCGCTTAATTACGAACGCATTTAGATACGTGACTAACAAAGAACTACATGATGACTTAATAATAAAATGGATGGATGATGAAATTTTGCACTATGCTATGCACATGAAAAAAGGTTACTCTACCATACTAACATAGAAGCTAAACAGCTGTTGGACACAACAAACAAAAATAGACGATTACAAAGAAGTAAACCACATGACTTACCATATTAGATAAAGGAGGAAGGATCAATTGGATCCAACCAGTGTGAACTGTTAACAATGATATCAATATAACAAAAATCAGTCATCAATACTAATAAATTAATATAATAATTAAGATTGTAGTAATCATAACTACCAAAAAAAAAAAAAAAATTGTTTTATGATGATATTTTATCCCGTTGCTGCTTCATTAAAATTCTCCTTTTCTTTTTGTCACATTTTATAGTTAAAACTTTTAGTGTTAATTTCTCTTACTTATATTTTTTTAATGCTTTTACAGTTTCTTAAGTCCTACTAGGCATTTTTTAACTATAATTTCACAAATCAATAGAAAATCAGGTCAAACTTTAGATTTAACCTATCAGTAAAAAATTTATTAGAAAAAAAAAATTAAGTATTTTTTGTAAGTACACGCAAAGGGCGACTACCTTTGAGCCATTTTCACGCACCCTTGGTTTATCATGCGTTTTTCCCATAGTCTTCAGTAATGTTAGTTTTCTGATCGGCGAATGGAAAGTTGTCATATATCATAGTTTTCTGCACTAATAAACTGTTATAGGTAAATAGTTATGGCGAAGTAATGCATCTCTTATGTATATGTGCGTGTATATCGATCACATATATAGAATACAACTTGGAAAAATTATTGAGCATAACAGGTATTTCTGATTTTAAGATAATTCTTACATTTGGATTGTTAGACAAAGAGAAAACACCCTTGAAATCTTCACTTTCTGAGCCTTTCTCGGAAAAAATTCTCAAATATTCAGATCACTTGTCAAGTGAGAAGATGCCTTACTTTCTTTGACACCACCTCGTGACAGAATCTGCAATTTGGATGATTGAAAAGTAACTATATGATGGCGACATTCTGCAAGCAATTTTTCATTACTGAATTTTTCAATATGACTCACATATAAATTCATGCATAAAAAACTCACTGATGAATGATTTATCTACTAAGATTATTTTATACTTTTCGTATCTTTTAGACATTTCGATACTAAATTTGTCTTGAATAAGGTTACAAGAAAATATTTACTGAGAAGATGCAATTATGAAAAACTTAAACATTTTCTCAAGAAATTTTTTAGTTGTGAATACAAATTGTTGTAGCTTTGGAATCTCTTGGGTGTGGAAATTGAAATGACCAAATGAACAAAAAAAAACTTATACGTGTATGAAATATACTTTTCTACACTTGCCTTGAGTATTAAATAAAAATTTCATAATTTTAGATTTCTAATGTTTCTATTTTAAAAACTTAGCAGTGATATAGCTCACAAATGAAGAAAAACCTACACCATTCAAATTGATATTGTAAAAGGAAAATAATAATTCTGGTTATTTTCGTTATTAAATTAAATGAAATCCATACCTGTGTTAAATTTTCAAAATTAATCATCTATAATAATTTAATTAATTACGATATTGTTACTGGCTTTTATATAATACATATAAAGTCACTTAAGCACAATAAAGAAAAAGTTTATCAAATAGCCTTAATATTAAAAACAAAACAAAACCCCAACAATAAGTATAAGAATAACCACCATAAAATAAAAATTTAACACATTTAAGTCAATATCGAGTTTCAAATGTTTGTCATAATTTTTACCCATGGCAACTGCCATAGTAACAGAAAAGTTCACTTGGTAACCAAAAAAGTTTGTATGGTTTATGTCTATGCTATAAGCATTAATTGCTTTTTTGCATGTCAATATAATGACAACATCAAGGACTCGGTATCTCTTTGTTATTATTAATTTTGTTTATTCTCAGTGTCAAAAACACTGACAGCATGATTTTTGATTATATATTGTCATTAAGTTTACATTTACCATATCTTCTGTCTAGAAATTTTTTCTCAAGTGGAAATCACTTTTGTTTAATACTTACACATAATTTTCTGCTGGATATTGGATTATTTGAATTATGAAAGGACTTAATAACTTAAATAAATGAGTGTATAACCAAATTTTCAGGGTATTGGACGAGATAAGCGTTTTTTTTTGTTTTAACTATTTTTCAAATACAATGTAAATAGTATTACTTTTAGGTATGACCTAATCATTTAGTTTTGTCCATTTGAAGAGCATTTTCTAACGAATATGTACTCAAAAGAGTTTGATTGATGTATAGTGCACTCAAAATTTACATAAAAATATATATATATATATCAATTACTTTATGAGAATTTTATCTTGAAATATTTGGCCTATTTTTCAAACAAATTATTAAAATTACAAAGTATTAAAATATTTTATTTTATAGTTAAATTGTGTTTTATTTTTAAAATTCTCCTTTACGAATAATACTTATGATCTCAAGAAATTGAGATTAAAAGCTCACTAGTAAACGAATCGTCAAAGGTGAACGAGACAGATGATAGCTCTTTGAATAAAATCCTTTTATGTTCCAACCAGAAATACTACCTTGATCTAAAAGTTCCTGGAATTTATTAAAAAAATAAACAATACCAGTTTACTGTTACAAATCGATTTTGCCCTCTTAAAAGTATTCCGCGTCTACAGCAACACACTTATGCAAACGCTTAATCCACTCCATTTTTTAAACTAGATGTTAAATATCTCCATTAGGGCCATATTCGATTTTTCCATTATCTCCTCTCGGCTGCTGAAACGTGTTTCTCTCAGTGGTTTTTTGATTCAATTAAACAAGAAAAAGTCACAATGGGCCAACAAATCAGGTGAATTCGGTGGTTATTGGATGGATGGTATTCGTGTTGATTTTAGCCAAAACTGGTGCGTAATGATGGCAAAAATTCTCAAAAATCGTGTACTCAACTTGACGTAACTTTAACAACTGATAATGAAATGATGCCACACTTTGGTGGAAATATCAGTGACAATTGAGCAATATAGCAACAACAAAATTCACAGTCAAGTGTTAGGAGATCCTACGGCACCGCCGGAAGATTTTCATCAAGATAGTATGATTGTGTTTAATCGATAACATTTATTTAATGGTTTGTTCTTTATAAATATTAAACAAAACAGAATTTTTGTGCAAAAATTGTATCGCTTGCAAGAAAAAGAATTGAAAATTTTGTAGTAAAGTTTGCAAAAGTGATGACAACTTAAATCAATACTTGAAATAATAAAAAGATAAAGTACATCATATTAGATATTGGTAATACTTAAATCTCTTAGGAAATTCAATCAATTGATTCAATTGGAGCTGATTAAGATCAGCCGCGCACACAAGTTTTCAACAGTACTAATAAATTGATTCATTGAATTAGGATTGTAGTAGGCTAAAAAAAACAAAATTAATATAAAAATTTGCATTAAAATAAAAACAAAAAAAAAACACTTCTAACACATTTTGTAACTAATTCCATAGTAACCCGGCACTTAGGCAGTTTTTTTTGGGCTACAGATATCACTTGCTATACAAAATAAATCCCAAGAGTATAAAACTTGACTTGATCTTTTTAATTAAATCACTTTAAAGATAAAATAAAAAATAGTTTTTGGGTCTAGCAGAAAACTTCAAATTTTAATTTGTTTTTAATTTTTTTTTTCCTACGCTTTAAAAAAACTGATCTAACATTTGATATGAATGTCTAATGACATTTAAACTACGCAATCAAGAGCATAGTTACCATAAAAAAAAAAAAGCAAATATATTAAAATTTCAGGTTTTCCCCCCAAAAGAAAAAGTCTATAGCCAAGATTAAATTAATTTAAAACAAATTTCTTGATAAGAAAATCTCAGATATTATGTGTAATGTGAGGTTTGTCATTAAATTAAGTGCAAACTATAAAAATTTTAATTTTTTAATGGTGAATTCCTGAATTCTGAAGAATTTATTTAACAACAACAACAAAATAACAAATTTATAAAGAGCCCTTGGTAGAAAGAAAATAAAGAATAAAAAAAACTGCATTCAAATAAAATAAATCCTGTAATTAAATTTTTCATCTTAAGAACTAATTGCATAATTTTAATCGAATTATAGCTCTCAGCTAGACCATTTTACTCAAATTAATTTATTGCTTCACCTTCTTTTATTTTTATAAATTAAAAGCCCTTCTTTTTTGGTAGCAAAAAAAAAAAAACAACAACTACTTAATGAGCATAAAATAGTAATTAGTAACTTTTTTCTAAGCCCCTTAAATTTATTTCACTGATTTTTGAATTTAATAGAACCAAATTTGCTGATTGAAATTCAATTGCAAAAGTATTTTTTATCAGATTAAAAAGTAAAAAAATTTAATTTAATTGAAAAATCATCCATAAAAAAATAAAAATAAAAAATATTAAAAACTAATTTAAGATAATTATTTCAATATTTGAACCAAATTGAAATCTCATCTCTATAAATATTCAATATGAAAATCTAATCTTTTGATATTTAATAATTGTGCCATGGATTTTCCTTAAATTTCTAAATGCTTGGTGACATATTAATTAAATTGAAGATGTTCAATAATAAAAGATTCCAGAATATGGTTCGTAAATTTCCATTAGAAAATTAATTTGATATAAATTTAGGGGTAATTTATTCACTTAAAAAATATTTTAAGGGATTAAAATTTTTAGATTCCAGAAAATCGGGTTGATTATATAATTAGTATATCATTAGATTGTGTTATGAAAATTATAGAAAATATTGGAAACAGTTTTGCTTGTAAATTCACAATTAATTTTGCATGTCTTCACTTTACAAGGTATGGGATGGGATGCATATTTAAATTAAAATTTTTAACAGTTTCTCTTAATTAGTATTGTGATATATTTATTTGAATGATATAAAAAAAATTTATTTAAAATGTCCTATAATTTTTATTAATATAATTAAGAAATAAAAGTTCACTTGACAATAGATTTCAAATACTTATTTTCACAAGTTATTAATTGTGTTAATCTTTTCATGGAAAGATTTTGAGACTGTCTGCTTTTAATTGAAAAACAAAACAAATTTAAGGCCTCCTAAAAGCCTTATTTTTCTTATTTACTTCAAATTTTTAAAGAATGCACACAACTTTTACTTATAAAAATGTTAGGAGAGAATTTCCATTACTTTTGGTACAGAATTCACAGAGCTAATTAGGCAATAGAAAATTCACCTTTTGATTATTTCTAGCAACCCATTTTCTATTAAGCCGACATAGTAGACTTTTAGTCAGCCAAGAAGATTTCAATTCTGTCTACAATAAAATGAATCAGTTAAAGTTCATTAAGAAAGAATACAAAAGTTTTAGCAATTTTTTGCTGTACACTTGTTAATTATCAGTTATCATCTACACTGTAAATAACGCCGACTCGAAGAAATGGCAAGCCGGCAATATTATCGCCTCTCTTCGACCTCCTAAAAAGTTAAGTGGGACTCTGACGGCTGAGAGTTTTGTAATTAGAACTTGGTAACCGTAGATATTTTTGAATAAGATTACATTTCTATATAAATGGTTTATGCTATCAAAATTTAAAACAAATAGTTCATTTAAAAACTCGATTAAAAATCTTGTCTGCAGAGCAAAAGAGCAAGGAGTTTTTAATCTATAAATACTAATCATTCACAAAGAAATTAAAATGATTTTCATATTTTTCTACTTATTTGAAAAGAATCTACTAAAAAAAGGTCTATAAAATATGTAAGTTATGTTATGTACACATTTTCTAGAGCACTTTTTCAAGCATCCCAAACAGATACAGAAGACACGCACTGGGTCATTGCTATATTTATAGAATTTTTCTAGCAAAACTCTTAAGGAGACTAAAGCACGACTTAAGATAGAGTGTGTTTTTCTTTTTTGTTTCATGATTTTTCCTACTTAACCTTAGGATATGTAACATTCAAATATATGTGCGAGTATATTATAATCTGTAAAATAAATCATTAAATTTTTTATATCAGGAAAATAATCGATCTGTAGTATAAAATAGGTGAGAAATATGAACAAGTAATAAGACAAAAGTAAGAGCCTAGTAAGCTACTGAAAAACTTTCAAAAAAATTGTTTTTCTCTGCTAGAAAAAAACATCAAATGGAAGTTAGCTCAGAATATACTTAAGACATTAAATATAATCACAGCAACGTTAAAGATTTGAGCAGGATGAATTAGTATTGTAGCAAAAATTCTAAGAAAATCACAACATATAATTCTCCTTTCTACTCTTTTGAATTTATATTTGTTGTTGGCTTAAAATAAAATAAACAAATCCAAGTTGAAGATTAAAAAGATTTTTTTTAGTCTTTCCATATTTCAATTTATTACTTCTCAAAAAATCCCTTTAAGTTCTCTGATTACTTTTTTCCCAGAAAAATAACAAATAAAAATTTTATAACAACGTTCAATAAGTCTAGAGGTTGACAGACAAAAAATACGATTTTTTTAGCTAAATCTGACTGAATCCATTAACACAATTTCTGTTAATTTCTGTATCAGCAGTTGTAGAACTAATTATTTATTATTTATTATTATTACGATAATTTATTAATTATCGTGCAAATATAATGGATACCGAAGGAATTTCAAACTAAAGTTTTCACTATGAAAAGTGTTTCATTGGTTTTTAATGGCTAAATAACAAATTAATCAATCCACAAATGTATTTTGAAGTAACTAAGTGACTTTAAACTTAATAAGTCACAAAACGTGATTAGCATTTTTTTAGTTCCTTTGAATTTTTATGTTGGTCATTTTAGGCAAATACCGTAATCGCATTAGAGAACACCCTGAAACACTTTTGTTATCCTTTTTTAATATCATATAATAAGTTCTTCAGAATAGTCAAGGATTAACCACCTGAGATTTTAAACTCAGATATTTCCTTTCTTTGCTGTTTGTTTTGTGTGACATACAAGAAATCTATGAAATATTTTAGAGAAATTTAAAGATTTTCAATAGTTTTTTGCAGATTATTTGTCAACTAAAGAAAATACAAATCTACTCTACTACCTACCAATTCAATACAATCAAATTATAATTTAATAAATATTTTTCCGCAGCCCTAGGTCTCTTATATTATTCTCGGCAAATTCACATTTGTGTTGTAATTTGTTTTGTTAGGTTTTATTGTTATTACACTATAGTTTATAGCATTTTGTGTCCACTATATTTAGCAATCATTTTTAAAGTAGAAGGAAACAAGGAGGCATCCTATTAGATATATGTTTAAACAGTATGTAAATAAAATTGATTTAAAAACTTCAATGCTAACTTGTGAACTAAATTTGCAAACTAATTACTATCTAAGATATTCTTTAATTACAAGGATAATGAATATTTTTATTCTGCATTTTACAGTTTATTCTTTTTCTAGCTATATCATTAAAAATCTATTCACAAGAAAGCAAAATAAATTTTCGAAGGCTCTATTTAACTTTAAAGTTTGTATAAATGAAATGCATTTCATTTATTTGAAATTGTATTTCTTAATAAAAAGACTGGAAATACAATCATCATCGTCTAAGAGTTTTTGTAAGAATCCTTGATAAATTTTCCATTTATCGAAAGCTTAAGAATTTAAGTTTTACCAAAAACAAATTCCATTACAGTTAAAAACTTCGAGTTTGTAAAATGAAAGCAGAAAAGAAAAACAGATAAAATTTTTGAAATAACTTAAAAATGAATATTTATAAGTATTTATTACTAGTAAAAAATATTCTATTTTTTTAGCAAAAAACTAGTTTAGATTAATTAAAAAAATAAAAATAATCACATTTTGCAGAATATTTAATAAATTATGTAAATTTTTTTTTTAATATTACTAAAATTTGGCTGCTTAGAGAGAAGCAAAAATTAATCGATTAAATAAATTTTTCACCTGTTCAGAGGTTAAAAATGTAACAAGATTCTAATATCAAATCATGGGTTTAAGGAACTAAACAAATAAAATTTATAATAAGGTCTATGAACTCAACACAAAAAAAACGTTTTTTTCAACATTAATGTTACAGTTGTAGAGATTTTTCTAGATTCAGATACATAAATTTAAATATTTACTTCTTTTAGTAAGTCGATTAAAAAATTTATATATATATATATATATATACATATATTGACACATACTTATGAATTGTTTTTGAAAAATGAAAGATAGGCAGGTATTGTATATAATTTATCAAATTCAGAAAGGTTAAGACGTTGCCACTAGATAAAATCTTAGCATCAATTAGGTGAGAAAAGTTATATAAAAGTCAGTTGTATTTATTATTGTATTTTTTAATATTATATATATATGAATATACATAAACCAATATTTATATTGAAATAAATATTTTAGTTTAACTTTAAAAGCTTTTTTATGTATTTTTAGTTACTTTAAAATCAATTTGATTTAATAGTAAACAATATAATAAAACAACGACACTAATGCTGTTAAATTAGGCAATGACAAAAAATATTTGTGTTTATGTTCCCATTAATTAAGGAAAACATAAAACGACACATATACCATAAACAAATATATTAATTATGTTACAAAAAGTAAAAGTTAAGGCCTTTTACTGTTAAAATAACGTCAAACAAAACTTTATTTTACATTTAGAATGACCTAAAACTCATGTTTACTCTAAAGTTGAAAATAAAACACAAAAACCTGGCTTACAGGTAGAACAAATCTATACCAAAATTATGCAAAAAAATTTCCATCGTTTTCGAAATAAACTAAGTTTTTAGCAAAAAATTTTTAGACATTATGTACAAAGCCCATTCAGTTATCTAGGATAACCATGAAAAACGTTTACTTAATGTTAGTTACAGCAACATTATAGCTATTTAACTCCTGGATATTACTCATGAGATCAAGCGGCTTAAGGGGTTCGATTAATTCGTTGAAAAAAGCATCTTTTCAAGAATTTTTCTTGGCAATATAGATAGTTCTAGTTTATTTTATTAATTTTTCTATGACAGCACAACATTTGAACAATTTTTTTTCTAAAAATTTTTCCAAATTCTAGAAGCGCTTTGAAAAAAACTTGTTTTACAATGATTACCATAACTCGCAACAGAACAATCTAAACTAAAAACTCAAAATGTATTTATTAAAGGGACGAGAGGATTTTTCTTTTTTCAATTTTTGTGTAGCCTTTAAAACTCAAAATATCGATTTTCACCCAAAAAATTGACTTATTTGTTAAAATAAAAGTAAAAAAGTTCTCATTGTTACCTGATAAAATACGTGAAGTAGTTGTTTGCAAAATGTAAATACAATCGGTTTTAAGTTATTGTCAAATCCGATTTCAAAAAGAACAAGTTTCAGAAAAACGCTTTAAAGTTTTGCTCACTCATTTCTAGTTTTAGAAAAGGAATAACTTTCTCTGTATCTTTTATAAATACGACGAAAAAATTAAAAAATCTTCGGCCATTAACAAATATTAAGCTTATTGGATTTACTCTAGAGTCTAGACTATATATAGAATCATTCAGGTATTATCACAAGAGATAATTAAAATAGACAATAATAAATATAACATAAAAATTTTTATAAATTTTTCCAAGCAAAACCCTTTCAAGTTAAATTAGGGCTTTAAAAAACTCTTTAATCACCGTGACATATATAATGATTTTGCATAATTATTGTAATTAATGTTTAAAAATAAATTAGAGAAAAAAAATATGTACATTTTTTTTCCTATTTAAAATGGCTTCAAGGAACATCTTAACTCATATCTTTAATGGAGGTTATTTACGTTAAGTATTCTTTATGAGGGTTACATAAAAATTAATGATGAGTTGGCATAGAACGTTATCTTTATTACATAAATATTTTCTATAAAGCAGAGCATAATGCTTAAAATTGCTTTAGTAAGGATTAAATCCTTCATTTATATTAAATTTACATTTAGGATATATTTAATAATATTTATAAATAGAAAATATAAAAATAAAAACTAGCTAAAAGTAAAAGTGTAAACTGTGAAATTTTTCCAACATCTTATCAGCAACAAAAAAATAAATAAATAAACTGAAAACTAAAATAATAATGATGATCCAAAAATTAATTTGAAATATTCCAGAAAACTTTAAATCCTGAGAATATGGATTAGTAATAAATATTATTATAGGATTATGTAAAAAAATTAAAGTTATCAACAGAAAAACGTTTATTAAAGATTCTTCTTCTTCTTCTTCTTCTTCTTCTTCTTCTTAATTTAGTTAATGTACATTTGATAATTTTATATGAAGTAATGCACACTTAAAGATGGTTCAAGAAACGATAGAACAAATAAAAATAAAATAATAAAATAATTTCCATTCATAATTTAAAAAAGGATTTGAAATTAGCTGACAACTTCCCAGCGATTAATTTCTCTTAATTCTCATTGCGTGTTTTTATAAATATGAAAATAGAACTAAAGGAATATTTCCCATATTTTCAAAGGACAAAGCAAATTTTGTCTAAGTTCTAACTTAACATTTAAAGTTTTGTTTTTGTTTTTGATGTGTGTGCTAGTTTGTGTTTTTTAAAATATAAAGTGTTGTGTTGCCCTCAATCACAGCTTTACTTAAATTGAATTATTAAAATTAATAACTTTGAAATTCATTACAGGGAAAATCGCTTAAAATTTTCTTGTGCACAAATTTATATAAAATTATAAGTGATAAAAAATGTAACTAAAGAAAAAACAAAATATTCCTCTACATAAACGCTCTCCATTAATGTACCACGAGAGCGCTTAAAATTCACTTTATGCATAATTTTCTATAAACTGATGTAAATGTTAAATATCACGCCTATTGGGGAGGTGATATTGAACATTTCTTCATGCCAATATAAATATATAAAAATATGCAAAAAGTTAACTTTAACCACAGTGTAGCTGACACCTTCAGTCATACTTCTCTTTAAGTGAAAGAGTACAAAATTTAAGAGAAGCTATGACGCGCGATCATAGCTGTAAAAACTCTCCCTTTACATGATATGTGGAAAGCAAAAAGGTTTTCAAAGACTTCCTTAATCTGTATTCTTTGATGAAAATGTTCGACAATCCCATTCTGTTCAACAATTCCATTAAGAAATTTCTGTAAACTGTGAAACAGAAAATAACTTAAAAAAACTTTAGTAACGCCAAAAACACCATCGCCTTTAAAAACGCAGGTATACCCAAGAGTAAAAATATATAATTCCAAATATTTTTACTATTAAAACTTTTTTGTATAAAAACTTGATGAAAAAATACAACTGATATCTTTAAAATGTGATCCATAGATTCATTTGTTTTGTTAAAAACAATTTAAAATCTTCTTCTTTTTTTCATACATGGAAATATTTAATTTTTGGTAAAAGATTTCATAAATCAAAAGGCATTTTCCTTTTTTTTTTACTTTTGTTTTTCTCTAATATTCTTTTAAGTGTTTTACTCATTTCATTTTAGAATCCATTTAAAATACCTAAGGGTAACTCGTAAATGCTAACTTCTAAAATACTTAAGAAATATTCAACAAAACTTTTTAAAATTTGATGAAAACAAGAAGGAATTTCTTAAGATTTTTTAAATTTTCTATCCAGAGATATTATATCCAGAAGAGCTAATATATTTTACTTGACGTATAGATAAGTAGGTACATACTTTCCTTAAATCATTTATAACTGCGATTGAAGTGCTCAGTGTAGGCAATAAGCATAGATAAACTTTTCAAAAAAACCTCACTTGCGAATGCCTTAAAGAGAAATGTAAATGGATGCCTAATAAAATCCATATATGTATATATATATGAAAATTATGTTGAAAATTAAATCTCTATCTGTCAGTACATAAATATTGAGCATAATTTACATAATCGGGGGTTGCTTTTAAATGGAGTATACTTGAAGATGAACACACGCGTATTTAGTTCAAATACTTCTTAAATAGCTTTGCATATGGATTTTGCTTATTTATTAAAAATTATAAAAGAGAATGTTTTTGAAACAACATTATTAAATTTTTGAAAGCATATTCCCTAATATACATAAAATTCATCACATTACATTACATTTTTAAGTAAATCACAAGAAATTGTCAACCGATTTCAATAAGTACAATTATCCGCCAAACGAGTCAAAAAGTAGTAAATGATATGTTTGGTTAGAGTCGGTATGAACGAAGTTCCTTAGGTCCTAACCTGTAGAAATAACCTGTCTTGACGAATTTGAATTAATACATGTATATAGACAAAAAAAAGCAACAATTATCAACGGAAAGCAATAACTAGCACTAGAACTACCAATTAATCCACCAATTAAAAACATTTTAAGTCGCTGTACACGAATTTTATTTATACGAGTATATTATATTTATATCTCTATTATATAGAACTTAGTTTTGAAAAAAATATATGTATGTGTAAAAGAGAGCGTTTGGCGCAGCGGTGGGCAAAGCACCCTAGGATTTTTAGAAAACAATTTTACAGAATGTTGTTGTAAAATTGTTCAATAATTTGGAGAAATCGGCGAAAAAGTTTTCTTTAACCATTAAGCCCCATCCCCCCCCTTAAATTTAATCAAGCTCTACACACATTTACAGATATTTAAAGACGACATACTACCATCTAATATACTTCAGATCATTGTATAATCTTCCAAATTTAAAAAAATTTTTAATTTTTACTAAAGGGAAACAAAAAAAAATAATAAAATCAATAAAACTTTTAAAGTTAAAATTAAATTAAACTCAAACATAATTTCCTATATCAAAATACTAAATTAAGGTATTCACTTTTCACCCCTAACCCTATTTACATTAATATTAGTTCAATTCATTATTACGAATATTGTGAGTTTTTCAAAATCTTATCAAATCTATAAGATTGAATTATTTCTAATTGTAAGAATAAACATAAACAATTTACAGACCTAAATCGTTTTTCAGAAACGCAATATAATTTTTTGTCTGCTGTTTACTTAAGTAATTCCAAACAAGAAAATTTATTTTCACTGAATTCTCACTCAAATAATTCTTTCACATGTTTTCTATTATATTTTATTCGAGAGTGATAAAAAACAAAAAAGTTATTGGGTCATTGGAAATATTTTGTGGTATTGTTAAACCTCTTCAAATTGAAAATAAATGTTGATCTGTATAATAACGAGTAAGGGTAGTTTTTTGTTTTCATTTTAATTACACACTTTGTAGAGAATTGTACATGCATTAGAATTTTTAATAGATGAACTTCATCTTCATCATTAACAACTAATTACAATGAATAAAATAAAACGAAAATATTAGTTTAGGTTACTTGGAGTATTAAATTTCCTTATTTTACGTTTTATTAATAAAAATAAAAATAAAGAGAAAGAAAAATTAGAACATATATAATTATTTTTTAAGCATCACTACTTCAGCTAGATTGGTAATTGAGGGAGGTCAGAAGATGTTTTATAATTTAATTATTTTATTTAAAAGTGTAAGCCTAAAGATAGCAATTGTTTTACGAGGGGGGAAGGGATGTAGGATAGTTGTTGAAAAATAAAACAATTTTTTACGACATTTTTCAGAGATATTAAATTAAATTTATTGAAATATTTTACAAGTTATTGAAAAACTTTTTAACCACATTCTATAAAATTTTTGTATAAACATATTTAGAAATAAGCCAATGGCGAAGCATTTCCCAAGTCGGGTTTTAAAAAAGTCATTTTACAATAATCACACCATATCTCAGCCTAGAAATATCTGGAATCAGAAAACTAAATTTATTTAGTTAAATGATAAGTTTTTTCTGCCCCTCAATGATCGGATTTTAATTAATTTTGTGGTTTTTATAACTTTTGTGGTCGTTTCAAGTCAAAACAGTGGTTCTTAACGAAAAATATTTTGATATAGGCGACATGACAATTTTACTTACTGGGTCCAATGGCGCCATATATGCGCCAAAAACCATTTCATTATTTTTATTACTATTATTGTTGCTACTGTTTTTCGTACATGCACTTTTGTGTTATTCGAATCCAAATTCAGTCTTGTTTTGATTTTTAAGGAGAGCGTAGACATTTTACAGAATTTAGTTTATTATATTTTATTTTGTTTGAAATCATAAAATATGGCAGAAAATTATAGGAGAATAATACATGAAGGTAACAATAATTTCTATGATGTGGTAATGATATGGTAATCAGAACATGAGGACTCGTATTGAAAAAGTCAGCAATTTTCTAGAATATATTGACTCAAAGTTTCTACAGTATTTTGTACCATATAAAGATATTTCCGTTGATGAGTCTCTTGTAGAATTTAAAGGAAGATTAGGTTTTATTACCTACAATCCCGAAAAACCAACAAAGTGGGGTATAAGAATATATGTACTAGCTGACTCGAAAACACAGAGTACATTTCTAGAATTCTCCCGTATTATGTCAGCATAACTTCAGACATCCTTCCTCGATTGGATCTTCTCGTAACTACTCGAATTCCTTTGCATTTATTTAAGAAACTTGTTGATAACGTTGGCTGTGTACCATATGTATACAGACCGCTATTATACCAGTATACCTTTGGCAAATGAATTACTGAAAATGGAGTGCCACTTAATTGGTACATTAAACACAAATAGAAAAGGTGTACCGCCTATAATAAAAAAGCCTAAATTTTCAAAAGCAAACATAGTAGCCTGCAGAAAAAATAATACTTTACTCCTTTCATGGAAGGACAAAAGGGTTGTAACACTTCTTAGTACTTGGGATGTGTCAGAAACTACAAAAGTCCGTAGAATATTACGACATGGCAAACCTATTACAATCCAGAAGCTTGAAGTAGTAGTGAACTATACCAAAAATATGGATGGTGTCGATCGGGCAGATCACTATGTATCCAACTACTGTTTCTTAAGGAAATCCCTTAAATGGTAGCGAAAACTCTTTTTCTGAAGCCTTGAAGTATGTGCTACAAATTCCTACATTCTATATAAATCCATTCAGAAAGAAAAGAACGAAAAAGCACTTTCATATTACGAATTTATGAAAGAATTGGTTGATCAGTTAGTAGATGACTTTCATATGTTGCAACCACCTCGAGGACGCGCTAATACTGAACAAGATTTGCAGCGATTAGATGGTAAGCTCCACATCATTCGCAGTAGAACTAAAAGAGACTGCATAGTATGGTCGAATCGAAAGGTTTCAGGGGGAAGACTAGAAACAAAATTTTATTGCGACACTTGCACCGAAAAACCCGGAATTCATATTGGAGAGTGCTTCGAAAAGTACCATACTCTAAAAAAATATAAAATTTAAATAATATTGTTAGTATTATTATCCTCTATATATATTAATAAACTTTCCCTAAAATAAAAATATTTCTTTGATTTAAAAACGTTTTACAGCTTCTCTTCTATGAAAAATAGCTGGACCTGGTGGGAGGTAAACTTGAAATACTTCCGGACCGCTAAGGAGTTTTAATAAATTTTCACTAAAATAATAATATTTCTTTTTGATTTACTTGATTTAGAAATATTTTACAACTTCTTTGGTATGAAAAATAGCTGGACCTGGTAGGAAGTAAGCTTGAAATACTTCCGGACCGTTAAGGGTTAAGCATCTAAATTCTATAGAAAAATTATCAACTATAAGGGAAGATATTTTATGTGTAAAAAGCAACTGTAAAATTAAATATAAATTGATATTGCAATTTTTGTATCACGGATTAAAAATATTGACTTGAAATTTTAACATAATCTTCATAAAATGCAATAAAATAATTACAATTTTTGAAAATTTTAATAATAACTCACTTTTATTTAATATTTTGACTGATTTCAACATTCAATTTGTATAGTTCTAGGTTGCTTTGTACTTAAATTGTAGAAAGTTTTAAATTTATCTAATATCCTTTTCCTTTTAATATTACTATGGACTTTTAACTGCCTTTATTTGGTTTGAATACATTTTTTGTATGTTAGGGACTCGAAATCTCTTCAATAATAAATTTGATTAGATAGGACGTAGTAATCAAGCAGTTTTTGTTGTTGGCAATGTTTTTTTTAGATGCCTTTAGATAAATTTATAATAACAAGTTGACCTTTTAAAAAAAAATTTTATTTTTTTTTTTAAAAAAAAAAGGTCGGAAAATACTCCTTTTTTAAAATATATCTAACATGGGTCGTAAACATATTTGTCAAACATTATTTTGTCATGTAATGAGTAAAGTTAAAAGAAGTTAAAAGAATTTTCATAAATTTTTATTTTGTACTTTAATTATTTAACTTTTTTTGCAAAATTTAATGTATACAAAAAATTTGGTGCTATAGCTATTAAGGTACATATAGCCTTAACATAATCCGAAAGTTTGATTTGAGAGCTTGAAGAGTTCGTTTTTTACACGGAAACCACCACAATATGAACTCACTGATTTTCTTGCAAGATATTTTGAACTCTCAAAGTTTTACGGAATTTTTAAAAATTTTGGAGACTGAATCTGTTTGCAAGACATATTGCATATTGATTCAATATTTGTGAGCCATCAAGTGGCTAATATCCATTTCCCAGTGAGGCTTGTACAGTGTATTAGCCTCAAGTACAAAAAAATCGTTTCCCAATTGGCAATAATCTGAATTAGGAAAATTTGTTGGAAATTTTAAAATAAGTAAGTATAAGTAAGTAAGTATAAGTATCATAAAAGTAAACACTGCACTGCACTATTTGCACTGAAATAATACTTTAATGCTTTAATTAATTAAATAACAAAAAGGCAACAACAAAAAATCAAAAAATAATTAACAAATAAAATTTTAGTGGTTAATGAATTAAATGAATAAAAACTACCCTTAAAAGGGAATATATTAATTAGATTTTATTCTTTTAAATTAATAAAAATAATATAAATAATTTTTCTAATAATTAAACTGTTCTATTTTAAAACCTTCATTTAGTTCATAATTTTTAGATATTGATCTTGGTTTTTTCAATAAATAAATCTTTTTTCAGGGGGTCAATAAAAGCCTTGATCACTTAGACTAAAACATCTAATTAATATCAAACTCCAGACTGCAAAAAGCTCCAAAAAATCTCTCACCCATAATAAGGCAAACATCAAGCTTTGTAAAACTAAAAGTCCGAAATATTTTACTATTATAAAAGAATAAAATCGAATTAATATGTTCCATTTTTCAATAAAAAATATAAGAATTATGTTTAATTAGAAAATAACATTTAAAAATCGAGTTATAAATGAAAGCATTTTGGTAAGGGTTTCTTTTGAGGGTAATTTTCAATGCGTTTAAGTTAGCTAATAAATTTTTAATTTACTATAATACAATATCTAATTTTCAAGAAAATAAAAAATTTAATATATCAATATGAGGGTTGTTTATACCTTTAAATATGCATAGATAATGTTAGGTCGAAAATCTTGATACGGCAACTGCCATTTTGATTCGCGTTAGGCTAAAAAAGCATTTTATAAAATCTAATAAATTTTCTTTTATTGTTTGTTGAAATATTCTAAATGTAGTTCATATTTCGGCTTAATTTTTTATAAATTTAGGTCTCCAGTAAATTATTAATTTTGTTCTAAACACTAAAAATAGGTAACTGAACTAATACAACAACAAATATATCAGTTTGATTTTGATTTAAAAAAAATTACCGTCAATCAATCTTTTAACATCTCATTTCTAAAAGTTATTTCATATTTAAATGTTATGTTTTTCTTTCCCATTGCTGATTTAATATATTAACAAGTCAAAAAGCTATTATTAGAAAACTGTTAAATCATAGATACCATGTAATTAAATAACATATTCTAAAAGAGAAAGAAATGTGAAAGAAAATAAGTTTATTCCAAAAACAAAACAATAATAAAACTTAATTAACATATCCAAAAATCCTGTAGGCAGCTTTATACATATAAAAAGATTAGTAGAAATTTTAAAGTGGATACTCAAACAAAAATAATTTAAACCAAGCGTTGATTTTATGTTCATTAAAACAAACTAATGTTAAAAATTTTGAAAGTTTTCTTTTGACTTTATTTATTGTTAAATTTCTCTCTCAAATATCATTTAGGCTAATTGAATCTACAGAGAAAAAAACAAAACCTGACACAATTTAGATTTTTTTTGTTTGTTTTTTCTTTTCTTTTGTTTCTATGAAACACTCGACTAAGCTATATAATTTTGATATAATTAAAAACCTGAGTATTATATAATGATAAAGTGACGCGTGTTCTAATACAAAGGTTAATTTTCTATTTTTAAAAATAATACAAATACAAAAATAAAAAATATGTTAGCAAAATTTTTATTTTACAAAATTTAATTTGAAATTGGAGACATGAAAATAAATTATCTAAAGATCAAAGTAAATACCAAAGAATTTTACTTGTGTTTTAATTATGTACGTGTAAGACGCTGGTGGGAGGAGGGAAGGAAGGGGTTAGACAGTATAACATATAAAAACATAAATACTTTGCCAATAATGTTTAATAAGAGTAAAGGTTAAAATATTATATGCATTTAGCTTAGAAACCAATCAGATAATTTATTGAATGCAAATTACTTTGCAAATTATGAAATAATTAAAGGGTTTTCTGTTACTTTTACTTTAATTAAAAGTTACTCTTTTTGACAACATTCTCTAAGGTTACCATTAGAAAATGATTTTATATTACATTAATTTAGATGTAATCATATAATTTTCTTTTTTAGCTCAAGTTGTAGTAACGAAAATTTAACATCTATAGGACAAAAAAAAAGAAAGGTAGAATTTTTTGGGAGACTTTTATTATTTTTTTTCGTGTTTGCATTTAAATAATAAGAAATAGTTTTTTTTAAAATATCCCAAGTAGAGTTTCAAATCTAGATCATCTTAAAAATATTGTGTCGATCAGAGTAAAATTACCGAAGTTATGACCATTTGAGTAATCTTCACTCTAAAGAAAAACTTTAAAGTTTTTCCCTGAAACTTGTTATCCTTGAAGTTGGTGTTCACGATAACTCAAAATGTACTGGACTGATAATTTTGAAATATCACATATTTCATATTTCAGATAATGACGAGAACTTTTTTTTAATAGTTACTATTTTTACAATAACAAATAAGTCTATTGTTTATATGAAAACCGGAATTTTAGCTTCCAAAAGCTACCAAAAATAGAAAAATCGGAAAAAAAAGAAATCCTTTCGTCATTACCAAAAAAAATATCTTCTTTTATAAATGATTTTTTTTTATGATTCTGTTGCAAGTTATGTAGCGCACCGCAAAACAACTTTTCTTTCAGGAGCCTCCAGATATTTACTGCCACTTGGTCACTTATTAATATTTTGAAATGAAAATTTGGAAAAATATTGTACATATGTTATGTTAACATATAAAAATTTATAAAATAGACTTGAACTATTTTACTATGGATGAATTGTTGGAAACTACAGTTTTCCTCAAATTTTCCATTGTAAACCAAATCTCCGATGCTAAATCGTTAAAAAGCGGTTAAAAAAGTCTTTCTCTAAAAGAGTGTACTTTCAAGACATAAGCATGCGAAGGCGAAAAATTGAGACGCAAAGTTTTTGAAGATTTCTTTTATTCTTCAAGACCGTTTTTGTAGTGTTCAAAAGTTGACCAAAAGCTGAAGATTTAATAAAATGACAATTAATTGAATTTTAACTAATTTTTACAGCATAAGACATATGGTTGCTAAATTAGTTCGGAAAGAATTTAATTTCGCAAAATATTTTAATATATTCACTTTAACTATAAATCTCTAGCACCACCTCCCTCCCGCCATTAAAAAGTAACCAATTTTCAATTGTAAAAACTTTTAAATCAAAAAATTAAGAAATAAATTAATTTCAATTCTAAGCCCTTTATGTCTGGTTACATCATTTACATTTTAGGGCTATGTAATTAATGAAGTGAATAAGGATTAAATAAATTAAAATAGTGATATAATTTAAAATTGAAACTAGTGATAAATTGTGGTTTTATTTTATATTGAGCTAAAGGATTTTTACAATTAAAAAGATATAAAGTTATTTTAATCAATTTAAATTGAGTTAAGTCTGTTGAAAATTTTTAGAAACTCATTTAAATAAATTTATTTTTCAAAGATAGTACCTTGAAATTTAATATCTGTTTTATATAGTTAAAAAGAAATAAAACCAACAAAAATTGTTTTGTTAAGATTTTAACCAAGGCATTAAATTTATTAATAATAAAAGTTTATCAGTTTTAGAATGTGCTGTAAAAAAATTATGGATTCATGATTTTAAGATAGAAAATGTCATCCCATCTAAAGGTATAACTAGTTTGGAATTAATTGTTTTTTTAATAGTATATTGGACGCAAGAACTTATATTATTACAACTGTATGGCATTGACATAACAGTATGTAATGAGGTTAAATTTCCGTCGATGATTATAGAAAAGAACCAGTTCTCGGCCACCTATTTAAAATACTCACTAACAAGGGTATTAAAAACCCTCAATCCCCCATTCCAGCTCACATGGCTATTACAAAGTGGTAACAAATTGTCTACAGTCATAAAGGGTAGCAGTAGCATGCCGGCTGAAGACACTGAACCTGATGTTTGGAAGCAAATTTTCATGACCGATGAGTCCAACTTCTCACTTTGTGGTAACGTTAATAAGCAAAATTTTAGCATTTGGGGAATGGAGTATACACACGAGATCCATAAAAGCACAAATATTCAAGGCAAAAATTCGTGCCCAAATGACAGCTTTACCAACAAAGATGCTTGAAAAAGTAATTGAAAATGCAGCAAAAATGTCACATTTTTGTATTGGCTAATAAAGGCTGTCACTTGATTGATATTGTATTCAAAAACTAGTCCCAATAAATCATAATAGACCAAATTGAATAAAAATATTAAATATATATAGAAATCGGTTTTTTTTCTCAAAGTTATTCAATGTTTACATACCAACATAATAGATGGCACACCATGTAATAATGTTAATCTTTTTTTTTGAAAAAATTGAATCCAGTATGTGAATCAAAAATATTTGAATTCGTTAAGCTATAATTAGAATTTTAGATTAAATATATCTACATAAAAATAATACAAAATGCCACTAAAGGCCTCAAAAGTCCAAAGTTTGAAATTAATTTCAATTTAGTTTAAAAAGTGTATTACTTAGAAAGCAAATGAGAAATCCTTTTAGATTAATTGATTATCGAATTGTTAAATAATCCCTAAATCAATCAATTAAAATGTAAAGGTTATCAAAAGTTAATTTTTAAATTGTAGAGAGAAACTGTAAAGGGTAATTGATACCAATGGATAAATTAGCATAGATAAAATAAAAAATAATGTTTCCAGAGTAGGTTTATCTGAATTTACTTAAAGAGACTACAAAATTATTCAAAATGGATTTAAGTATATTTTATCCTGTTTTAGAGCACTCATTTATTTTCAATACACTTAAAATTAAAGCAATGAGGAAAAAATAAAAACTTAATTCCTAATTTTAAATAGAAAGTTAAATGGAACTTTTGATGTCCTTTAGCAAATTTATTTAAATTTTTCATTTAAAATAAGAGTAATGAAGGAAAATTTGGATATTTTTTCAATGTAATTTTTTTATTTGAAATTACCATACTTGGCATTATTTATGAAACGCTATTTCAAACCTCAAATGGCTTCAATGACTGGCCTCACGTTAGATCATTCCGGTAGTCAAATTTTTCAGCAGATATGTTGCAAAATGTCGTCAATAGCTGGAAAAAAATTGATCATCAAAAAATCAATTGTAGCTGAAGAGTTGGCATAACATATATCCTTGGCCATTTCCCCACAAATAATAGTCTAACGATGTCCTCCTCGGTGGCCAATGCATATCATAACAATGACTGAAAATCAGTTTTCAAAAGGTCGATTGTGACATAGGTTATGTGGCATGTCGTGCCATCCTGTTAAAACCAAATGTCATCCAGGTTTATATATTTGATTTGTGAAAAAAGATAGTCCGTTAACATGCATGAAAGCCGGCGCCTTCATCATTTTCGAAAAACAATGGCCAAATTATGCCGATGAAGCAAATTTCGCACTAGACAACCATCCCCCAGATATGACAATTTTGCTTGTTTACGTATCCATGAAAATGAAAATGTATTTCGGCCGTGAAGATGATTTTTCGGTCAAATTAAACGTTATTTTTCAAGTGTGCATTAGGCCAAACTCAAAATTTTTGCTAATCCTCCCACCTTAATCTTCTATCCAAGTTTTTTGTATTTTTCAAAGTTTTTCTTTTAAATGTATTTTATTATTTTCCCCTATCTGCATAATAAATTGCAGAGATTCTCTTAATATCTATTCCTAGTTATGTTTGTAGAGCAACTAATTGATCCATTACTCCAAAATACCCTAATCTTTATAAGATCACGTCGGAGTAAACAAATTGTTTAATAGCAAGTTAGAATTAGGTTTCCTTGTCATTAGAACTGCCATGCCTAATGATGCGGGCAGACCGCTGCCGTCAATCGTAGAAACAAAAATTTACTCTCTACTCTTACTGTATATTTCCTTAGATAGTTTGCTGTCTATGCGTTCATTTTTATTTATTTATTTAATGGTTATTTCTAAAGAGAGCATTCTTTTTAAAATACTCATAAAAGGTAAAGACAACATCCTTCTTCAAGAAATTCACAATTTGAAAACGAAGCGACGGAAAAAACGCTATGATCCGAATGTTCTTTTATTCATAATTAATAAATTATTTTTCTTGAAAATTTCCTATACATTCATTTTAATCATTTCGTGATAAATAATGATTTTTTTTTTTTTCTTAACACATTTATTTATTATTGTTAGTTTAATTCAATTATTATAATTTTTATCTACAATATTTAACTTTTTAACACTAAAAAACACTTTTAAGATTTTTTTAAAATTAAAATATAATATTTTAGCTCACTATTTTCAACTCAATATAATTACTAACCAATTGAATAATGAACAATGTCACGCTACAAAATTAATTTTGCACAATATAGTACTGAATTTTATCGTTTTATATTTTGTTTTAGTTTTTAGCGAGATATTTATTTTACTTTGGTACCTGTTATAAAAATTTTTCCCATTATTTATAACTGAAAACAATTAATTTAGCTGGCAGAATTTAGTTAAATTAATTTTGGGGTTCATTTCCCAAATGAAATTAAAGGATAAGACTGTCAGTTGTTTTGGTTTTAAGTTTTTCCAATTTATTTTGTTGGCTATATTTTGCTTATTAAGCGCTTCCATATGAAAAACAAAAAACAAAAAACATAAAATAATCTATCAGTCTTGCTTATTAATTTTTTTCCGCTTTTTTTGACGTCTTTCACATATGTGGCACATGTTGTTCATAAACTTTTTTAGAACCACATGTGACCCATAGGATAGATAAAGTTTTTTAATTATTTAATTTTTTATTAATTATTTATAAAAATTTTTAATTTCACTTTTGACCAAAATTAATCAAATCTTAAAATTTTTCCTAATATAGAATTAATTTCATGAGATTTTTTGATCCATTATTTGACTTTAGATTGTCATAAAATTTAAGTTTGACATGAATGTTTTTTTCTTTAACTGAAAAGAATTGGTTGCAATGTTGTAATGAAAAAGCAAATAAGACCAGCTCTAAGTTTGGATGGTTTAAGTCTAACAAAATCGGTCTTTTAATGTGAGAAAATCTAAGATCTTATGTTTTTTGTTTTAGTTTTTTCATTCTGGCGTAACGTACCAAGTCTGCCCTACAGAAGTAAGTCAAGCAAGAAGTAAAGCAAGAGTAATCTTCCTTTAATACATATTTAATTCATGCAATGTTAAAAAAAAAACTATGGATTCATAGACAAATATTACATCAATATATAGACAGAATAACATTTAATTCACACAATTATTTATAATTTAGCTTCAAATGATGACGTCATTTGATTTACTGGAACATAGTTTTACTATATTTCAAATAAAATATGATAAGATTAAGCCTATAGGTACAGTGGAAATGAATTTAAAGTAAATGTGCGATTTTAAGCGATTGATCGATACTTGCCACACAAATGTATGGCATTGATAAGTCATCCGATTAAAAATTACTTCCATTTTGCCCACAGGATAAGAGTTTATATGGAACACCTACTATATTGGTACGTGAAAATTCTATTTTATTAATTTAGAAGGGAAGAATTGAATGCAATGCAATGAGTATGCATTAAAAGATCTAAATATGGGATTTATGTTTTTAGAGAATAAGTAGAAAAAGAGTTCACGAAAAGCACATAATTCGACCTCTCCTAAAATAGTAGTAAGTTGTTTTTAAAGAGCATTCATTGATAATTTAAAATTGTAGTACCTAGGAGTGAGCAAAAGAAGGAGGAACATTTGTAAAAAGCTTTAAAAATGGGTTATAAAGCTATTTAAATGTTGCAACCCTTTACGGAGATTATTATTAATCCCTTAATTAATTACTGGTATTAACAGGATTTAATACATGTAAAACAATTTTTCTGTGTTATAGTATTTCTTGGGCGTCTTTTTTTCATTTTTGAATTAACTAAAGTATTACTAGTAAGGGGAAGGATAGGAAGTTTTTCCCTTCTGATTACACCCCTATTAATTAAAGAAAAAAAACTAAGACATCTAAGTAAGTAGAGGGTCCGCAAATTAGCAACAATGTGTAAAATCCTTTTTAAAAAAAAAAATAATCCGTATTATCGATACAAATTTGGTTTATTTTGTTTTGTGCTTTTGTTTTTTATAATTTGAAAATGTATTAATAATTTTACCTTTTGAAACTTTTTTGGAAGGCTAAAAAGAGAAGTTTTTGGAAAAGTTATATTTTTTTATTCTACCTTTACTTATTTTATTTTACAAAACAAACAAAAAATAGTTGTTAAAAAAATGAATTTGTGTTTTTACAAATATTTAAAAAAAAGTTGTTTTATGGTAAAGTTCTCTATTTTTTTAAATATTTTCCATTGGAAGCTTTTAACAGATTTCAATTGATAAAGGAAATCATGATTCTTATAATTCGTTTAATTGATTGATTTTGTTTGGCATTGAATTTAATTGAAATTAATTAATTAGTAAAATTTCATAGTATGCTTGTGTTGTTTTTTCGTTATACCATTCAGTAACTCATAAAACATGATTTACTCAATGGTAAAAAAAGACATATACAAATAAATTAGTAATCTTCTTGAGAGCCTAACAACAGGTTCTTTTCAAAGTGTGTCAAAAAGATTCAAAAAGAATTTAATTGTACTAAATCCTATAACTTAGTATACAATCTCCGACATAGATATTGTTTAATTTTCTAACAATAATCTAATCACGTCTTCATTGGCAATTACATAAATTGACTACTTTGAACCCTTTAGAAATTTACATACAATATATATAAATATATATGTCTAAATTATATCAATTTAATGAAAAACATTTAATCTATACAACACAAAATAAAAAGAAGAAGCTAAAAAATAAAATTTTCTGGGTTTATTTACGTCTCAAATTTAAGATTTAAGAATACTGATTTGATTGTGATAGTAAAAAGTCATTCTATGACCTTGGAGTATGCCAAATTTAATCAAATAAAATTATCAGCTAAAAACTTAAAGTTATTTTTATGGTTGAGATATGATTTTAGTTACTTATTTTTTTTTAAAAATAAAATCAGTGAAATTTTTTCGGTTTTTATCAATCCAACTCAATAAGTAGTTAATTCTTTTCATGCCAAGTATTAGATTTTAATAGTTAATATTAAGATCTTTAATTCAATTTATATAATTATTATTAATTTTTTTATTTGTTTGTTTTTTATTTAAATCTTATGTAAATGTGCTCCAAAGCAAATTCTATATTATTAATTGATATGAATAAATGACGTTTTTAGTCTCTGCTTAAGAATTTAATAATTGTAACCAAAGTCATTTTTATTTATAAAAATGTTTATATTTTAAAGCGAATAATTTAATTGATTTGTAAAAAACTATAGTAAAAATATAATATTAATCGGTTCAAAAAAAAGTAATTTTCGTATTAAAAATTAACAAAAAAGTAATTTACATATTTTAATTAATAATTTTACTATTTTTGATATTATTTAATTAAAACTATCGCAGTAAGTAGCGTAATTTCATTAATGAACTAGAGCTATATTTTTCGGTATTAGCGGCTAAATTCTCGGGAAAAACATAATTGAAATTTATTCTAGAATGATAGCCTAAAAGCTAACGTAGAACTAAGTGCCAGCTGCCTCTATAAGATTTTGTGCCTAGCAGCACTCTTGGACTACTATCACTGATTCAACTATTTTTGCTGCTAGAAAATTTTCAACTATTTTTGCTTATTATTCTATGCTTATGCTGAGTAAAGCACAAAGTTTTACACTTTCAAATGAGCTGTTGTAAAAATTGATTTTCAAAATCATTGAAAAATAGTTAAAATGAATGTGTTACAAAAATAGACCGTGAAATGTTTTGACAATGTGAAAAATTTTTAATTTAAACTCTTACTGTGAAACTGAGCGTCAGTAAATTTCATATTTATTGAATATATTGAATTTTCTTTACATTTATTTTATTAAATATAATATAATAACTTGATATTATGGAATATTACAAAAGGTAATTATTTTCCATTGAAAGAAAATTTCGAAAAAAAATAACCTTCAAAATTAGACCCGAGCATGATCCACATATCATAATTGAGCATAAATCATAACTAATATGAATTTTTTTTTTCATAATTTCATCATTTCGAAAACTGATCCATGCCGTATTTGTTTATTTATTTAACATTGCTGAATACAGAGTATAAAAATCATACTAAAAAGACAAAAAATAGAAATTTCATTTATATTAAATTAAGTAATTTCGCCTAATTTATTAGTGAGATTATTCACAATAGGTTAACTTTAGAAAGTGTCCTTAAAAATTTCCTATCATGTATAATCTCTCCCTCCAACCCCACCCGTTCCCGACTTTTTTCAAAAAATTGAGACTGCTTTCAAATTAAATCAAATTAAGGTCAGTCAATGAAAATTTCTAAGCTCGACATTTCCCATTTTTGGAATTTCTATTAGAAAAAAGGATTTCATCAAAATCTTTACTGCTATCATTGAGGACTTTCAAAAACTATCTATATATATAAATAAACTTATACAGATTTTGAAGATTCTTAAGTTTTATAAATTTTATGAAAAGTAAATTTTTTAGTACTGTTAATTATCAAAAATACTAAAATAATTCAATTATTGTCATTGATGACACATAAAAAGGAAATAAATGTTCTAATTTGTAACAAAAATTAAAATGTTTGCTGCCATTACTTAAATAAAATATACTTGAAATTTAATTAGGATATTGGTGTCAGTAGTGGAATTAGTTGAAATACACAAAAATACTGCTCAGCATATTACAAAACAGACGACAAATAATATAAATGTATATATATATGTGTTTAAATTGAACAAGCAGAGATAATGTGACTTGGTTGCAATAATTTCACGATAAACTTGAAGACAAAATTAAAAAAATGGCTTCTAGATGATTATGTGGCAAGGACAATATCAAAATTAGTAAATTTGTTTGTTTTTATAAATAAAATCGATGAATCGATTTTATTATAAGAGTAGGAAAATTCAATAATAAAAATTTAAGTATCAATAAATTGACACCCAGTAAACCTTTCTTTTTCTACGAAGCGCTCGTTATAGTAGGCAATATAATGGCAACTATCAATATTTTTCGTGATTTATAATAAATTAAAAACAGCATTTCTAATGGAAATAATTACAGACAATCTTGTAAATTATTTTAATTATACTTAAAATTATTGTTATGAGAAAAATTAATACTAATTAACGGTAGATATAGCATTTTATTTCATGATATTAGAGTCACTTAAGGAGATATGCTCACATAAGGCTAGACTGCAAAAGAAAACGAATTTTAAATTAGTTTTTTTTTTAGAACAATACTATCCTATATACTAGACTGGAATTATGGCCACTGTAAATGCATTTTTAATACTACAAAGGTTGTCGAACCCTGCCCTAGCCATTTTTGTGGCCTCATACATGGAATATTCAGCAAGCGATTCTCATATACCTCTATGTACGCCGCAGTTATCAAAGCAAGGAAAGATTGAAAATAATTTATAAACCAATGCACTACATAGACAAATAAATCAAGTCAAAAATAATGTTATCAGAGCTACAGCATACGGTCATATATCAATCTTATTTATCAGGTCAGCCCAAAAGTTCTTGTTCATTTTTGGGAAAATTTTAAAAAGTTTAAGCAAAATACAATTTAATATTTTAATCAATGATTTATTTGCCTGCACTCTCTCAAAAAACCTTGGAAGGTAATTTTTTTTCATCCTGTGTAGATTTTAGCGTTCTTCCTAGTAAAAATTTTGTAAGGCACAAAAATCACTTGGAACAATACCCATGAATGTCTTTAGTTACGAGAGGTTTCTCCACATTTTCTTGAAAATTACCATTCTTAATAATGTTATGCAACACGAAAATGTAATAAAATAAATTGCAAGTTTTGAAAAGTATAATCCCTCAACTCACCCTCGAAATTAACAGAAATTCTTTAAAAACAGCTGCAGAAATTCCTATAATGTACGTCAACTCCGAGGTTTAAGCATCTAACCCTAAACTTCTCGACTCTATTATAAAAGAATTTTCTCAGGATTCATTTACTGATTTAACAATTTGCACAAACATATACATACACTCACATATATATATATATATATATATATAAATAAATATACCAAAATTTTAAATTATTTCCAACTTTTAAATTTGTTTCTCACCTTCAAACACTGAATTAAAAGCGTTTTTACTTTTTGTTTTTATTCAAAAATATCTTTATCTTCATAAATAATCATCATCCAAATAGATAGCATTATAATCTAAAGCAAACTTATTTAAAACTCATTTTAACTAGATTTGCAATTTTCAGTGTTTTAGTTGAACGCACATTATACTTATTCAGAGTAAATAATTAACCTTCTAAAAGTTTATCCGTAAAATGCTTACAGCTAAAATCATTGAAAGTTTGTTTAAATTATTTTTTTATTTAATATGTATTATTATATAAATGTTGTAAGCGTCAGTAATTTACGTTAATTGCTTCAAACTTTACTTTTTATCAAAGCAACTAAATTTGAAAAGATACTTTGGCTAAAATTTATTTATTTTGTTTTTTTTTTTCTTCAAATAAAAAAATTAATTGGCATCAAATTAAATGTGACTTGTTTTACTTGCGAGCTTTAAAAAGTTTACAAATTAAATAATAATTATGAAAATTATAAAAAAATTTTATAAAGTATTTACAGGACGAAAACTACCCTAAAGTTAGGTAATATGTAAAAAAAATAAGAAACAGCAATGTTTGAGTAGAAATTAATCTTCGTTAATGAAACAAGGTCTTTTTACAAGCAACTTTTTGAATTAGGAAAGCCAACAAATCCAAAATGCAGATTCTGCTTGATTGTGGCAGAGTGCCAGCCTAAGAAAATATTAAGTTATTAATAATAATTACGCCCGATAAGCAAACACACTCCTTAATATGGTAATCTCATAGAAAAATTTTTCGGTCCTGATGAGTTGTCCTGTTCAGGACCAGAACAATAAAATAGAAATGCTAACCGATAAGCTCTACTAAAACAAAAACACAATTCACAAACACCTACAAAGCAACCAAAAAGAATCGAAAAAAGTTTCTAATCTCAGTCTAAATATATTGCAGGATACAGTTTCCCATATCCAAACTGGATTTAGACTTAGAGAAAGCATTAACCTACTCACAGATGAATGATGCTGGTCCCAAAACCAAAACTATTTACTGTCTCTTTTTATTAATTCTACTTATACCCTTTCCTGTGTACAACCTTGTAATCCTCCATACAAAAAAATCGGTTCTTAACAAGCAAAGTCTGTACATGATGACAAAAAAAACATGGCGTCTAAATCTTAAAAATCTAAAACATATGATGTGAAATGTCAAATTAGATGTCACAGGTTGTTAAAGTTTTTAAAAGTGTTTTAACTAAAAAAATTAAAGAAAAGTTAAGAGTTTTTAATATATTCATGTAGATTGTTTTATAAAGTTAAGCAATGAATATTATTGAAGTAAACCGACCTAGAGATACACAAAACAGGAGGATCCAATAAGAAAAAATTCACAATAGATCTCAATTTTCTGTGTCTGTAACTTTGCCAAAAAGAAAAGAGCTTAGCATATATGTATAATAGTTTTTTTCTCGAAGTTATCCAAATTTTAATCGGAGACATTACTTTTCTTCATTTTTATTACTTCATTTAATTACGGCTTAAGTCCTTTACAGAATTAAGTGAAAACAGTTGATCAGGATTAATTTGATTAGACTTTTTATTATTTCGATTTAAAAACTAAATTTATCTGTCAGTTTTTTATAATATAATTCAGATATAATTTTACTTGCAGTCTTTTTTATAATATTTTTAAAGTTATTTAAATTCTTCGTGATTAACTGCAATATAAAATTTAACTACACCTGATTCCCAATCAGATCTTAAAACTTTTAATTTTGACCTTGAATTCTAAATCCCTATCAAATAATTTACGTTTCTACTTTAACTTCAGCTCTAATAACTTTTTGACATCTAATTTTTTCTCAGAAAAAAACCACATAATTTGTCTAATCAATTGTTAAAGTAATTCCTTTCTTTCCAAAAATTCCAAAGTTTCCAAAATTGATTACCGATTAGATTCACCTGTTATTGCTAAAATGCCAACAACAACAAAAAACTTCTACCTATAACTTTACCAACTTAACCAAAGTGCATCAAAATCTTTTCTAGGTATTAAATAAACTAAAAAAAGACCGAAAAGAGCATAACTGGAGTTAAAGGCAACAAATTACTGGTCTTTGAAGGATTTAATACTCATCATATAGAAAATATCCTTTTATTTATTTTCTTTTAAAAAATTTTTATACTTCTCCTCAGTAAAATTTTTTGTTTTACTTTTAATTGAATTAAAAATATTAAAATAGGATTTTATATTGGAATCGAGTTTGAAATTAAAATTGATGAGGAATTTATTTTGATTTTGATTTTCATTTTCTTGTTAATATTTTAGTGTCATTATATTCCTTATACAGTTGCATATTAAATGATATAGACAATAGAAACTTTTCTAAAACAAAGGATAATAAAATTTAAATATTTGTTTTATACATAAAAAATTTATCGTCTAAAATTATTCCATGGTTTGTCATAATCTAAATTGAAGCTTCGTTTTTTTGTTTTTTTATATTTAATACTTTTATTACAACTTCGTATTTGTTATTCACTTACTTTGTTTTTAAAAAAAAAAAAAATATCAGAGCAGGGTCTAAGTACTTTTTTTCCCAAGAGCTCCTTTACTTTTATTTTGTTTTTTGATTTAAGCTTAAAATTAAAAAATATAATATACATATAAAGGTATCATTTAAATTGTTAATATTAGAGATAACATATAATACTGGCGTTTAATAATAGAAAAGCCAATCCCTTAAGTACCAAATTAAATGGTTTTTTTTTAATAAAGAGTTTACAGTTCTTTATTTCAAAATAGGGAATGATTTTTGTACAAAACAACATTTAAAAAGTATACTACCGAATGAATTTCGCAAACAAACAAAAAATAATGCATCATTACCACAAATGGCATTTGTTCCAATAAATTACCACTTCGTTCATGTCAACATTGGTTTAAAAAAAATATAAACCTGGTAAATTTTATTTGGAATATTTATTTTGATCTAGAAGACCTAGAAAAATGAAACTTTGCTAACCAAAATCAAATCCAATCCCAAACTGACAATTCAAGAATTATCTGAAAAACTTCCTAATTACTTCTGGTCTGCAGTAGAAATCAACTTAAAAAAGATAAGGATTATAACGGAAATGTTTACTATGAACCTCTGAAATTTAGAGAAACTATAAATGCAGACATTTACTATCAACATCAAAACAGACTGAATGAAAATTTAATCTAAAAATGGTCAAAACTTATTAATAGAAGTGAAATTCAACGCCTGAGCTCATGCACCGAAGAATACCCATGAAAAAATTCCCGGATATGGAAAACTACATTATTCACCAGACATTTTCGGACTAGCATTTATTTCACTCTATAGAACATTTTTTCCGTAATAAATCACATAAAGACATAAACCATACAAGAAGTACCGTATTGAACAATGTTTTTTCTTCTAAATCTGTCAAATTTTTCAAATCTGGAATATTTTCACTTCCTGATAGATGTAAAAGGGCTTTTTAATTACAATTAACTAAAATAATCATCTGACAATTTTTATTGAGTTTCCTATATTATAAAAGGCTTGTGCAGTGCAGTATTTGTAAAGGTATGCATAAACCACAACAACGTGTTGACGACTTTTGTCCTTTTTCCCACATAAAAACCTATTTACTTGAATTTTTCGATTTATCTCGATGTTTTAGATGCTATTTACAAATACAATCTGAGAAAAATTTCATTTTGCATTTTTTCCCAAGTAGGGCATTATATCAGTGCTTGATGAAAATGGAATACATATCATATGGCAGAGCAACAATGTGTACAGCTGGAAATTGATCTTAAATGGAAAAAATATATTTTTATTGAGCTTGTGAGACACATCTCAAACGTTTCCTATATCTTATGAATCAAGTCAGTTCGTATCAGTTTAAAAGATGTCTTACATTGCAGCTGAATTTGTTTCAAAAGACTATTTTTTTAAAAAGAGCTTTTTTGAAAAAAAGTCGTTGGCGATATACTAAAATGAGCCAATTCTGACCTCAAGTGAATGCAGCGTATCATAACGGGAGCCAAAACCAATAAACTATATCAAGATCGGTGACAAAATAACGTCATGATGACTGTGCTATTCGATTATCCTTTCAGAACGTAAAATTATTAGCAAAAAATATCATTTGGAATTCTTATAATGTTTGCAAAGCAGCAACAAGGATTTGGCACCATGGTAATGCACTTTCATACAGAATGATAATTGTGATTGAATATTTGTTCAAAAAAATATTCCCTCGTGTGACTTTTCTCTTCGATCGAAACTTAAATTGTGCTTTCGTGGAAATCTTTTCAGTCGATAGACAAAATAAAATAAAACTTGACTGAATGAGTTAAAAGCTATCTCGAATTCAAAAACCGGATTAATAGGAGGCGTAAATTTATGACTTTAAAAGTTCTTCTTATTTTAATACGAAAAAATAAATTGTGATGAAGAGTAAATATTTCACAATTTATTTAATAATTCCCGTTACTCTTTCGATAGAAATTAAACTACCAACCCAATAGAAACACAAGGAAATTCTGTATTGAAATATAAAATCAAAACTTTGGTTGGATTTATTCGATTTGGTTCAATCAATCAATATATAAACAACTGAATAAATAATTTCAAATGTTAGCAAATTATTATTTATCTCATAATATGAGAGAAATGGTTCAGCAGAACATAATCATATCCCATCTATTCAACTAGAGTAGTCAAATTTTCTAAAAACTTGTTCAATTTCACAAATCTTTTTAAAGATAACCTAATATTCAGATTCAGACATCCTTATTGATCCCGAAAAAATTTAAATAGACTTTGCCAGATTAAGGTTTTCACTACATAAGCTATATTTGTATTTAATTAAATTACGTTAATCGGTTTTCACTTATATAAAACTGATTCGGGCCGTAGGCTTTAAACGATTCATACCACATTCCTATTACGGTTAAAACCTAAAGCGGCATTATTTGATGAGCCTTTAAAAGTTTCAGATATGAAAAATTAATAAAAAGTGATTTATTCTTAAAAATTGGTTAAGGACTTTCAAGTGAAGATCATGTATTACTAATGTCCTTTAGTAATCAACAAAATCCTCCTAAGATAATTATTTTATAAAGTTAAGCATCTTTTACTCAAGGCATTTTCATTAACGAAAAGGACAGTTTCCTGCCATCGAAAAGAGTTAGATGAGTTGAGAGTAATAGAATTACAAAAAAAATAAATTATCCACCAAGCTCTTTACGGAAAGAATATATCACTTTTTTTTTATTCCATTTTTATAGGTCAATACGACACCGTACAGTTGATCTCTATTAAAATTCTGTTGACTACAGTTCACAACTAACAAAGTTCTTTATGAGATTTACTATATTACAAAATTTTTATTTTCCTTTTGTACAAATTCTAACATAAAATAAAATTAGATTATGTTTCAATATCATATTTAATAAATTTTGATTCCTAATAAAACATAAATATTAAATTCAATAGAAAATACCAGAAAATACCTGCGACGCCCCTTAGAGACTTTAATTTTTTCGCGACGCCCTTCTTTAAAAAAATAACTGTGCTTTCTCTAGAAGAAAACTCAAAAAATCATCTTTGATTTATTTTTCTTTCTTACTATTTTTTATTAGAAAATATAATAGTATATTGTAAAATAAATAAGAAGGATAAGCTTGATTTGCTGAGCATAACTTTACAAATCGTGACAGGCCGAACGGTAAATAAACAAAAGAGTAAGGAAACGAAAGATCGGGAAACGTGGTGAAGGAATATTGGCTGAGTTCTGAAATGCAGTGATACATTGCAGTGTAATTTTCTAGATACTTTTTACATTGCTTCAACAATAAATTTGCTACACTTATTGCGTGATTCATATGCATCTAATACAATCGTAAAAGTTTTCGAACTCATGACATTGTATAACATGTGCAGTTTGACATTTATGAACTCATGGCACATAATTTGTCTAATCAATTGTTAAAGTAATTCCTTTCTTTCCAAAAATTCCAAAGTTTCCAAAATTGATTACCGATTAGATTCACCTGTTATTGCTAAAATGCCAACAACAACAAAAAACTTCTACCTATAACTTTACCAACTTAACCAAAGTGCATCAAAATCTTTTCTAGGTATTAAATAAACTAAAAAAAGACCGAAAAGAGCATAACTGGAGTTAAAGGCAACAAATTACTGGTCTTTGAAGGATTTAATACTCATCATATAGAAAATATCCTTTTATTTATTTTCTTTTAAAAAATTTTTATACTTCTCCTCAGTAAAATTTTTTGTTTTACTTTTAATTGAATTAAAAATATTAAAATAGGATTTTATATTGGAATCGAGTTTGAAATTAAAATTGATGAGGAATTTATTTTGATTTTGATTTTCATTTTCTTGTTAATATTTTAGTGTCATTATATTCCTTATACAGTTGCATATTAAATGATATAGACAATAGAAACTTTTCTAAAACAAAGGATAATAAAATTTAAATATTTGTTTTATACATAAAAAATTTATCGTCTAAAATTATTCCATGGTTTGTCATAATCTAAATTGAAGCTTCGTTTTTTTGTTTTTTTATATTTAATACTTTTATTACAACTTCGTATTTGTTATTCACTTACTTTGTTTTTAAAAAAAAAAAAAATATCAGAGCAGGGTCTAAGTACTTTTTTTCCCAAGAGCTCCTTTACTTTTATTTTGTTTTTTGATTTAAGCTTAAAATTAAAAAATATAATATACATATAAAGGTATCATTTAAATTGTTAATATTAGAGATAACATATAATACTGGCGTTTAATAATAGAAAAGCCAATCCCTTAAGTACCAAATTAAATGGTTTTTTTTTAATAAAGAGTTTACAGTTCTTTATTTCAAAATAGGGAATGATTTTTGTACAAAACAACATTTAAAAAGTATACTACCGAATGAATTTCGCAAACAAACAAAAAATAATGCATCATTACCACAAATGGCATTTGTTCCAATAAATTACCACTTCGTTCATGTCAACATTGGTTTAAAAAAAATATAAACCTGGTAAATTTTATTTGGAATATTTATTTTGATCTAGAAGACCTAGAAAAATGAAACTTTGCTAACCAAAATCAAATCCAATCCCAAACTGACAATTCAAGAATTATCTGAAAAACTTCCTAATTACTTCTGGTCTGCAGTAGAAATCAACTTAAAAAAGATAAGGATTATAACGGAAATGTTTACTATGAACCTCTGAAATTTAGAGAAACTATAAATGCAGACATTTACTATCAACATCAAAACAGACTGAATGAAAATTTAATCTAAAAATGGTCAAAACTTATTAATAGAAGTGAAATTCAACGCCTGAGCTCATGCACCGAAGAATACCCATGAAAAAATTCCCGGATATGGAAAACTACATTATTCACCAGACATTTTCGGACTAGCATTTATTTCACTCTATAGAACATTTTTTCCGTAATAAATCACATAAAGACATAAACCATACAAGAAGTACCGTATTGAACAATGTTTTTTCTTCTAAATCTGTCAAATTTTTCAAATCTGGAATATTTTCACTTCCTGATAGATGTAAAAGGGCTTTTTAATTACAATTAACTAAAATAATCATCTGACAATTTTTATTGAGTTTCCTATATTATAAAAGGCTTGTGCAGTGCAGTATTTGTAAAGGTATGCATAAACCACAACAACGTGTTGACGACTTTTGTCCTTTTTCCCACATAAAAACCTATTTACTTGAATTTTTCGATTTATCTCGATGTTTTAGATGCTATTTACAAATACAATCTGAGAAAAATTTCATTTTGCATTTTTTCCCAAGTAGGGCATTATATCAGTGCTTGATGAAAATGGAATACATATCATATGGCAGAGCAACAATGTGTACAGCTGGAAATTGATCTTAAATGGAAAAAATATATTTTTATTGAGCTTGTGAGACACATCTCAAACGTTTCCTATATCTTATGAATCAAGTCAGTTCGTATCAGTTTAAAAGATGTCTTACATTGCAGCTGAATTTGTTTCAAAAGACTATTTTTTTAAAAAGAGCTTTTTTGAAAAAAAGTCGTTGGCGATATACTAAAATGAGCCAATTCTGACCTCAAGTGAATGCAGCGTATCATAACGGGAGCCAAAACCAATAAACTATATCAAGATCGGTGACAAAATAACGTCATGATGACTGTGCTATTCGATTATCCTTTCAGAACGTAAAATTATTAGCAAAAAATATCATTTGGAATTCTTATAATGTTTGCAAAGCAGCAACAAGGATTTGGCACCATGGTAATGCACTTTCATACAGAATGATAATTGTGATTGAATATTTGTTCAAAAAAATATTCCCTCGTGTGACTTTTCTCTTCGATCGAAACTTAAATTGTGCTTTCGTGGAAATCTTTTCAGTCGATAGACAAAATAAAATAAAACTTGACTGAATGAGTTAAAAGCTATCTCGAATTCAAAAACCGGATTAATAGGAGGCGTAAATTTATGACTTTAAAAGTTCTTCTTATTTTAATACGAAAAAATAAATTGTGATGAAGAGTAAATATTTCACAATTTATTTAATAATTCCCGTTACTCTTTCGATAGAAATTAAACTACCAACCCAATAGAAACACAAGGAAATTCTGTATTGAAATATAAAATCAAAACTTTGGTTGGATTTATTCGATTTGGTTCAATCAATCAATATATAAACAACTGAATAAATAATTTCAAATGTTAGCAAATTATTATTTATCTCATAATATGAGAGAAATGGTTCAGCAGAACATAATCATATCCCATCTATTCAACTAGAGTAGTCAAATTTTCTAAAAACTTGTTCAATTTCACAAATCTTTTTAAAGATAACCTAATATTCAGATTCAGACATCCTTATTGATCCCGAAAAAATTTAAATAGACTTTGCCAGATTAAGGTTTTCACTACATAAGCTATATTTGTATTTAATTAAATTACGTTAATCGGTTTTCACTTATATAAAACTGATTCGGGCCGTAGGCTTTAAACGATTCATACCACATTCCTATTACGGTTAAAACCTAAAGCGGCATTATTTAATGAGCCTTTAAAAGTTTCAGATATGAAAAATTAATAAAAAGTGATTTATTCTTAAAAATTGGTTAAGGACTTTCAAGTGAAGATCATGTATTACTAATGTCCTTTAGTAATCAACAAAATCCTCCTAAGATAATTATTTTATAAAGTTAAGCATCTTTTACTCAAGGCATTTTCATTAACGAAAAGGACAGTTTCCTGCCATCGAAAAGAGTTAGATGAGTTGAGAGTAATAGAATTACAAAAAAAAATAAATTATCCACCAAGCTCTTTACGGAAAGAATATATCACTTTTTTTTTATTCCATTTTTATAGGTCAATACGACACCGTACAGTTGATCTCTATTAAAATTCTGTTGACTACAGTTCACAACTAACAAAGTTCTTTATGAGATTTACTATATTACAAAATTTTTATTTTCCTTTTGTACAAATTCTAACATAAAATAAAATTAGATTATGTTTCAATATCATATTTAATAAATTTTGATTCCTAATAAAACATAAATATTAAATTCAATAGAAAATACCAGAAAATACCTGCGACGCCCCTTAGAGACTTTAATTTTTTCGCGACGCCCTTCTTTAAAAAAATAACTGTGCTTTCTCTAGAAGAAAACTCAAAAAATCATCTTTGATTTATTTTTCTTTCTTACTATTTTTTATTAGAAAATATAATAGTATATTGTAAAATAAATAAGAAGGATAAGCTTGATTTGCTGAGCATAACTTTACAAATCGTGACAGGCCGAACGGTAAATAAACAAAAGAGTAAGGAAACGAAAGATCGGGAAACGTGGTGAAGGAATATTGGCTGAGTTCTGAAATGCAGTGATACATTGCAGTGTAATTTTCTAGATACTTTTTACATTGCTTCAACAATAAATTTGCTACACTTATTGCGTGATTCATATGCATCTAATACAATCGTAAAAGTTTTCGAACTAATGTAAGCATTTTCGATATTGTTCACACACATAAAAATATAGTTGAATATTTAATAATTAAAATTATGATCTTATTTTAAAGAAAGAAAAAAACAACATTCAAGGTGAAATTAATATTATCCAATTAAATTTAATGTTAACACCCAATCATTAAGATTAATAATAAATAAGAAAGTTAATCATTACTGAAATTAAGTTAGCTAAAGCTCTCATATTAGCAAGGTCATACATAGTAAACACCTTGTCAAACCAGATATTTATATATATATTTGTTTTATTTGCTTTCACCATTTCATAAATTCGATTTAAGTATAAAAAATCAACTTTCAATAAATATTTACGCACAATACATGAACAAGAAAAATAACTTAATAAAAATTTTGGGTAAACAAGTTTTATAAAAAACAAATCATGATATTTAATAGTTAAAAATTTGACACTATGAATAAAATTAACAAGCGAAATTCATGTCCAAATCACTAACAATAAGGAACAAATCAGTATTTTAATCATTGATGAAAAGGAAAAATTAAAATACAATTATAACATGATAAATAAAATAACTTCATTCAAGAAATGTAAAATTTTTTACTAAATAAAAAATTAGGAAATTTTTTAGTTAAAAATTTTTCAACTTCAGATAATTATAATTTTAAAAATATGAAGATTTTACAATAAATTCCAGCAAACAGCATTTCACACATAAAAAATTTTATAAATAAAAAATTATTTATTTTACCAGTATTCAAATAGAACTGAAATTCCTCATGGACAGTTTATTTTATAGGTTTGTACTTGTTTTTTTCACTTCTTTTGTTTTGCTTTTGGCAAAACTTAAGAAGTCACTAGCAAAAAAAACCAAAAAATAAGAAATACAGGCCAACGTTTGGTAGTTCACATTTTATCTACACATGCAACACTTGAAATTTTCTACACCACAAAATACCTTGTTGACTTAATGGCGGCTAATTAACATTGAAAACTAACACTTGTTTGTTTATTTATTAATTTTTAATTTTGTTTTTTTCAAACCGATACAAAAAAACATCATAAATTTGGAAGAAAACCAAAAATAAAATGTAACCGATGCAACAATATAAAATTATTTAACCAATAAAAAATCTGAATTTCGTCTCAGTAAAAAAATTCAAACGTGTTTATTTGTATCCTCAGTACACAAAAGAACATACCACAAAAAACCAAAAACAAAAAAAAAGCGAACAAAGAAATACGAAAATTTTCAAAAACCGACAACGGATAGCAACGTGAATAATATGCAAGATTCTTACACCCAAATAATGAAAAGTTAATTTTGCGACTGAATAAATGAAAAATTCGGCCGGTAAAGTCTTTACACGACTAGAACTTGATGACTGCCGGGGAATAGTTGAACAACATTCCATTTAAAATCATTCATCAGCTATAACACTCTACACTGAGAGGGGAATTCAACAAAAAGCATCGAGCATGCTCTCATCAAAAATTTTCACATGCATTCTTCTTCTGTCCCTTTTGTTTGATGCATAAATAAAAAGGGCGAACTATGGCTAAATGCTTTTTGATTCTGAGAGTATAGATATAGCTAATTCCTATATGATGCACATTTTCATTTTATTGCACGTGTAGATGTTCTCTCTCTTGCTCTCTCTAATTTTTTATGAAAACATACATATATATATAGTAAAATATAAGTATATAAGTCCACGTGCGGAGGCGTGCAACTACCTGTAACGCATACACAAAAATATGAGCCTTGTTGAAAGTCGATTTTAATTTTCCGAATGTGATTTTTAAATTTTTTTTTGTTGCCTTTTTGACGTTATTTGCTTAGTAAGAGATTTTTTTTTAAATTTTTCATCTTTTGACTGCTTCCTCGTTTACATCGGTATGGAATTTTGTATAAATTTAATATAGCTTTGGAATTTGTTTTGTTTTTTTTTATTCGTTTCTGATTTTAAGTTTTTTACGTAAAATGAAAAAAAAAATTGCTTTTTTATTAATAGCAGGTCTAACGAATGTTGGACAAATTTTAAATAGTAAAATAATTAGCCTAATATTAAAAGCAATTTAGTCCTGATCACTTCAAAATTTGATTTTGAAAACTATTTGGTGATACGGCTAACTTAAGATTATGAATTGAAATTTCACCTAAAAGGGTCCATGGATGTGGTTTCTAAATGAAAATGTATAGAATTTTCGAAATATACAAATCCTGAAACAATGATTCCATTTAATGTCATTTCGTAAATTTTTTTTTTAGCTGTAGTGTTCTGAGAGAACTGTGTGTGCTGTATGTGTACAAATACTGTTACAACTCATAAATTTCTTATCAAGTGTTATGATAGCTATTTTAGTCAACAGAAAAAAAAGTAGTATTACGAGTATGATAGTTTAATGAATTAAGACGTGATCATAGTATAGGCGGGAATAGTACTAAGCCTTCTGTTTGTTAAAAAAACACAAATATTGGAGAAAAAAACTCCTAAAACTGATTTTGCTGATCGCAAAATAAAATAAATTAGCTGACATCGTTAAAATCTGTCTAGGAAGTATTGATGATATTTTACACGACTAGCTGGGTCTGATAAGAAGAAAGTTTTTTCTTTTACAAAAATCTGAAAATAGTGACACATTTTTAATTAAAAGCTATGTTAATGGCTGTTTTTAAGGAATAATAAAAATATTTTGCACCTGCATGTGAAAATAGTTCAATCATGGATTCATCACCTCACTTTCGGATCAATCGGCAGTCTGCTAAGTAAAAAGAGTCAAGTAAAGACTGATGAAAGTCGAGTAAAACCCAACAGTCAACCAAAAAATTTATTTTTTATGTGTGTAAGGCTAATTAACAATTTTATAAATGAAAAAAAGATCACCAGAGACACTAAACACAAAGAAAAGCTGCTTTTCGAATAAAGAAATGAGCCACGTCACAAGCCAATATTTTCGAAAGTAAGAAAAAATTTAAATAGTTCTTTCATTTATCGTATTTTTTAGGTTTTTCTGCACGTAGCTTTTATCTATTCAAAAATTTCAAAAAGTTTCTGCGTGGAAAAGTATTTGGGTCTAATGAATGATGAAATCAATTTATAAAATTGAAACTTATTTTAAAGGAATTTTCCACTTTGATAGACCTTTACTTACTTTTGCTCTGTAATCTTGTGATCGGTTTTTAAATTGTCGATTAGTTATTTGCATTAAATTTTGCTAAAATAGACTGCTTTTACAAGATTGTAGTCTGGTGAAAAAATGCTTAGAAAAAACTAAACCATTTCCAATTCTAGTCAACAAATTAAACAAAACTTGCGGCTGAATTCTCAACAAGTTTAGGATTAGATAATTAAATCTAAATTAAGAGACTGTAAACTTCTTGAATGACCGTGCAAAGTCGTTAAAAAAATTGTTGTAGAACATTCAACTCACTCCCACTTTTATTCTCGTATTTGGCAGTAAATTGTTAAATATTTTTTGCGATGATGATTTAATTTTAATCATCACCAATTTATTTATGATAATTCCATAAAATCAATGAACTAAACGTAGAAAAATACTTTTTTACACCCTTTAATGAGAACAAAATAATAAATATTGTATTTTACAAGATTCGTTTCTAATTTTATATCATTAAAAAATAAAAGGGTAGACCGTTCCTACCAAATTATTACCGATTGCTGCATCAAAATATAATAATTATCAATTCATATACAATCATCGCTCGAAAATTTCAGTAAAAACTCATAAATTTTATTGAATACAATAATTAATAATTTAAGAAATAAAATTTCTCGCCACCTAATTTTTCATTGTAAAAATATATTAGAAATATTTAACTCATTTTTATTAAAAATTTCAAAGGAAATACATGAATTCTTAGAAACACAAATTGTCAAAACCTTTAAATATTTATTTCTTAAGAAAGAGCTTCATTGGCAAAAAAAGGTACAATTTAAAATTGTTCTACGGAATTCAATAACAAAAAATTTGAAAGTCACTTAAAACAAATTTTTTAATAAATTTGTTAAAATTAAAATAAAGTAATCGCAGTTAACATGAAAAATTACAACAGAAACTTGGATAGCAACATTTTAGTATGTTTACATCTTTTTGAGAATAATGACACGTGCCAACCCCTACTCTACACACTGGCATGTAAATACTTAAAATGGGATGTAATTACAAATCCATTGTCAGTTTCATTAATTTTAAATTAAATTCCATTCCTAAAGAAATGGAAATAATTAAATTTCTGCCAATAGCTTAACTCTACAAATGTTAATGTTTTTGTTTAAATAAAAATTTGTCTTAATTTTCTTAACAGATGTTAAAACAGACAATAATTTAGCCAAATAATACTGTAAAAATGTTAGTATAGTAAAAAAAAGAATTTCAAATACTTTCAAGAATTGCAAAATTTTATGAATTTTGTTTTTTACATTTAATCAAAACTAAAAATGGGCTCTTACCTCTTGTATTGCTGTCCGAGTTGCCCCGGCCTGGAATTTCAAAAAAATATCATTTTAATATTATAAAAATACAATTTGAATTATATGTTGAAAAAATTAAAAACAACTTTGGTAATTTTAACAACAGGAATTCACACTTAAAGTGAAATTTTGTTAATAGTTTCGACACAAACACACTCTTGATTAATGTTGAGATATGTTAGGTCTAATAATGTTACAACTCAATTAAAAAACATTACAATTTAACTAACCCTTACTTAGCATTCTGGGTTGGACTCTAATCCATCTCCTTATTTTCCTTCAATTTCAAGTATTTTAACATAATGTAAGGTGGTTTATAGCAATACGTGTCTATAATAAGAAAATTGCTCTATCCCTTGGCGATAATTGGATGACATTTTGCCAATTAGTTTCTCTACAGTAATATCCCAAAAGTTGCACTGGGGTGTCATACAGTCCAGAGTGCTAATTAAGCTTGAATTTTATTTTTGGAGATAAATACCCTTTTGAAAGTGCCACCTAACTGCTTGATATTTTCTAGTGGTGACAAATGTATTTTATGAAAATAGACGATTGCCATTTTTTCAGTATATTTATCTTTGCTTTTTACATATATTACCTTAATTATCCTTTGTTTAACTGTTGTTTTGCTGTGTGGAATGTCATGTTACAATCACTGGCATAATATTCGTTAGAATATGAATTTTTAAAAATTTTTCGTGAAAAATTTTTCATGGATTTTCCAATAAAAATTTGAGCTGAGAATTCTATTCTAAAATATTTATTGAACTATTTTTTGCATAATTATGCTCAGAAATGATTATTTAGAGTGACTGATAGCAATTAAGCTTTTCAATTGTTCTTCAAATTCCCAAAGAAAGTTTTTGAATCAAAAATCAATTTTTTTCCGAAGCTAAGTAAGGAAGGCAAGTAAGGGTTAAATCTCATACTTAGCTTTTGATTAGGTTCTAATAATACGTTCGGGTCTACAATTTTACCACCAATAACAATATTGGTATCGGAAAATCAAGAGTGTAACAAAGTACATTATTATGTGAATTCCTTTAGTAATTCAATTATTTGCTGTGGATCATATGACAGCACTGACGTGAGTCTCTGTTGAAGTCCCTTCATAAACATACGATAAATAACTTCATTCCAATATATTTCCTTTGGTTTCAATAAAATCCCTGGACGGGGAACTATTTTGGAGCCCTGAATTACATTAAAAATATTAAATATCATGGATACAATAGTGAAAAACTATGACTTCAGAAATAACACATAATTGCACGATACTTTTCATTATTTTACTAAAAAGTTTATCATGAAAATATTAACAACAAAAAATAGTTTATTGGAGTGAAACAAATGTTCTGTACAAGCCGATGATGCTATATAGCGTTTTTGATTAAGCTATAGATCCTATGTGGACTTCACAAGCAATCAATTTTAAGGAAACCTTTCTATTAAAATTTGAAATTGGCTTAAAAGGATTATATTTTCATTTGTTTCACATTTTTCATGGAGTTTAAACAAGTGTAAAATTTGTTTTATATAAAATTATATTTTAAAGTTGATAGAATAAAATTAGAATTAAGAGTAAAAAGAATATCATAATTATATTTATATTGAATACAATAATAATTAGTTGAGGATATCTAATTAGAGGTAGCATTATTACGTATACAAGGAATCTCTGACAATTTAACACAGGAGACATCACTCACCACTATTTTGTGAATATTAGATATGAAAATAACTGCAAAAATATTTATGCTGAACTAGTTTATGACAAGCTATCCCTCAACACAACAAAACCTACTCAATGTCTGCAAAGTGAGATGAAGGCAGTGTTTAGGAGAATGTATTGTCTTTTTATTTACCTCATTCCTTGTATTTAAGGAGACGGAAATTAATTTAAATGATGTTCTGTACTCAACAAGAGATTTTCGAAAAGAAATCTCCATCTTAATATATCTATCAGGAAGTACAATAGACCCATCAAAAATTGCAAAGCAATAACAATCAGTTCGGATTTTCTATATGTTTAAAATTAGAATTTAAAAGAAATTTATTTTATTTCTTAAATCAGTGCCTTAAATATTCTAGAATAAGTACACAAGGCTACAAATGCTAATTCTTAATATTTTCGATGGTGCAGAAGCTAAAATAGCAAACCGGCGAAAGATTGTCGAACAGCTTGAAAGCTTTGAAGCATATTTCCTAAACTTTATTGAAAAAAAAAAACTAATTGACCGATTCCGGGCTATCACACAAGACTTGTTTCGAACTCTAGCAGCACATATACAAAAAAATACAGTACAAAGCTCAATACACTTGATTTTGTTTTAAATATATATTGGTAAGGTGTAAAACGAGAGACAAAAGAATTTCTGTCTCTCGCAGGAAAATTATACTTCCGAAATTCCATCATACTTTTCACCGCTCTTATCATAAATCACCCCATTGGTTTGACCTAAGTTTTCATTCTTAGCTTTTCACTGTCTCCAACACAGGAATAAATTTTTGTAACAAAATACTTTATATCAACTAATAAAAAACTCTAAATAAAACCAAAGAAATGTAGATTTTAGCTTAAATCGAAATTTACCGAATAAATTTCTCGGATAAAATGTTCGGCAAAACAATATTTTTGTAGGAAAAAACAAAAGAAACGTAAATTTTTTGTATATTTTTACATTTCCAATTAATAATTTAAGATTGGATTTGGATTTGAAAATTTCGTTCAAACACATTAACACATGTCAAAAATAAAAACCAAAACGAAAACAACAATTTTATATATTAAAAAAAAAAATTCAATAAAAAAATTTCCATTTTAAAGAATTTGGAGTATCAAATAGCCCCAAGTAAAGATTAATTCAACCTCGTTTGGATCCCCAACAAATTTCCAAATGATTGTGGTTAGCGGGAAGACGATTGAATTACCATTATCCACATAATTTTATTTCTTGTCATATCTGTCAAACAGACTTGTTCCACTGACATAATTTAGTTGTTCTTTGTCGCTAGCACATAGTACAGAATACCACAGCCAATACCGCAAAAAGAAAATTTTTATTATCAACGATTGGTTTTTATTGTATGAAATGGCCCCCAAGTTTAACATTGCTCCTTCTGTGTCTAAATGTGTAAGCCGATGACTCAAACAAATGAATTTGATTAGCAAAACAAAAAACCAAACAACATGAAATAACAAAAAAACAATGTAGAATATCTAACTATATAAAGCAAAGAAATTAAAAAAATGATTGTCTGCGTAGTCGCGACATAATTCCGTGGTTAATATAGGACATACATGGGGATATTAGGTTCTTTAACGGAAGGTAAAGGAAGCTAGATGACGTTGTGATTCAAATAATTTAAAGTATTTTGCTTATTGCTGGGCTGTCGTTATATTTAGAAATTGGTCAAGCTATACACCATAAATTGTTGATAATGTTGGCGCTATAAAATGTGTAGGTGCCAGCTTACACATGAACTAATTTACGCCTTTGTAGGACAAACAAAACAAAAAAGCACAATTTCTAGTTATGTTGGTTTTGATGTCATCTCATAAAGTACAAAGAATATACTAAACTTATGGGATTTAGGATTTAAGATTTTAAATATTAATTTAATAAGAGAAAATATAAAAACAGCAAATAATTTTTGTTTGTAAATTATTCCAATAATTATTTCCAATGTATTAACGTAGTCAACTGATACTAAATACACATGTACATAGAGGGCTTTTGTTTTAGCAGCCCATTCATAATAATTAAAATTATTTCGATCCTTATTTAAATAATCGATCAGAAATAAGTAAAGTTTTGTTACCACATTCATAACCAAAGTGTCATTCTTTAAAAATGGCCCTTCGTAACCTGCGATTGCTAAAAAAATTACTGACAAAACTTCATAGAAAATAATTATCGTTTCATTATGGACAAATAACAAAGGGAAATAATATCTGCGCTAGTTATGGGCTTGTTTTTGTAATAATTTTTTGAATTATTTTTATAAGTTAAGTTGTTAAGTTTTATAATTTATTTAGTAATTTTACGCACTATTTCAGTTTGGTAAATAAAATTTCGAGTATAAGTTTTGATTTTTTCCTTTACTTTTGCTAAATACAAAATATAACTGCAATCCCATAAAAATCATATTATTAATCAAATAATCAGAAAATATTTATAAGATAAGTATATACTTAATTATACTACATTGATCAAAAAGTTCCCGGAATGATGTGTGATTCTCCTAGCACACGGCTGTGAACTATTTCGTTATATTGCTTAATGTCACTGATACTCCCACTTAAGTTTGACGTCATTTCATTATCAGTTGTGAAAGTTGAGTACACGATTTTTAAGAATTTTTGCCATCATTATCCGCACCGTCAAAAAAAATATCAGCCACAGAAATGGCTCTTGAGATAGATAACAATCTCAATATAAAAAAAGCACCTGGAGTGGACGATATATCTCCCAGGCTACTGAAAGAATTACCTGCAAAAGCAATTACACTGCTCACATTCATCTACAACGCATGCATAAGACTGCGATACGTGCCGGACAGCTTCAAAAAAGCCAAGATAATTATGATACAAAAACCTGATAAGTCAGCTGAGGACATCTGCTCATATAGACCAATCTCTCTTCTACCAACAATCGCAAAACTATTCGAAAAACTGCTAATAACACGACTCAAGCCGTACATAAGCATTCCTGACTTCCAATTCGGATTTAGAAGTAACCACTCAACCATTGATCAATTTCATAGAGTCACAAGTATAATCGAACAAGCATTTGAGAAAAAAAAATACTGCACCGCAGTATTCTTAGACATATCACAAGCATTTGATCGAGTATGGCATAAAGGTCTGATACATAATATGAGCATGCAGTTGCCAGGGAATCTGTGCAAATTACTTGAATCCTACATCACAAACCGCAAATATAGGATAATAAACGAAGAGGCTATGTCAAACATCTATACTATGAAAGCAGGAATTCCTCAGGGCAGTGTACTAGGACCACTATTGTACTTCCTTTACACAGCAGATATCCCTACTACAGAAGATACATTCATTGGTACATTTGCAGATGACACAGTAATAATATCAAGTGATAAAACGCAAAAAAAAGCTGTGGAAAAAATACAAACTACACTAAATGAAGTCAGCAAATGGACCACAGATTGGAAGATCAAACTCAATAGAACCAAATCAACTCACGTAACATACACGCTGAGGAAAAAAGTAGACAACTTACATATATATATCAATGGAGAACAAATTCCGCAGGAACAATCAGCTAAATACCTAGGTCTACATCTAGATTCCAAATCAAATTGGAAATTTCGTGTGCGACAGAAGGCCAAACAAATCAAAGAAATAATAAGGAAGTACTACTGGTTAATTGGATACAAATCGCAACTGAATCTAAGGAACAAAAGATTAATATATATGACAATTTTAAAACCAATCTGGACATACGGAATACAGCTATGGGGATGTACGCATGAATGCAACATAAAAACCATTCAAACTTGTCAAAATAAGATCCTGCGACTAATAACTAACGCATACCGATACGTGACAAACAAAGAGATACATGAAGATCTAAAAATAAAATGGGTAAAAGAAGTCATCCAAGAACACGCTGCAAAACATGGAAAAAGACTCCATCATCACCCTAACATAGAAGCTGTACTACTGCTGGACACAACAAGCCAGACAAGACGGCTTCACCGCAAGAAACCGCATGACCTAACATAGGAAAACTAACGCTTATAGGGAACTGATCACTGGATCTTCACTCCCGCACACGTCACACGTCACACACATTTAGATAATAGTACTAATAAATTAATTGTAAATAGATTCAGATTGTAGTAAACACTGGAAAATTAAAAAAAAAAATCATTATCCGCAGGTTTTTGGCTGAAAACAAAACAAATACCATTCATCCAACAACCACCGATTTCACCTGATTTTGTGGCCCACTGTGACTTTTTCCTGTTTAATAGAATCAAAAAACCACTGAGAGGAATGCGTTTCAGCATCCGAGAAGAGATAATTAAAAAATCGAAGATGGCCCTAATTTCGAGGACTAGAACAAGCTTTGACGGCTTAAGTGTATTGCAGTCGACGTGGAATACTTTGAAGGGGACAGTATCGACTTATAACAATAAGCTGGTATTGTTCATTTTTTTAAATAAATTCCAGGAACTTTTTGATCAAGGTAGTATTATTAAATAGCTATGAATTTCTTATACAAAATTTCTTAAACGAATTTAATAATTTCTTCAGTAAATTATGTGGTGGAAAGGCCACTATAAAGAAATAAATTGCAATTTGAATCTCCTCTTAAATGCTAATCCTATATTTTGTTTCAATTGCATTTATTAAATGTTCATTTTTCCCCTTCTTGGACACTGCTATATCTACACAATTTTTAAAAGTATTTCTTAACTAGTTCAAAGTTAATTTTAATATTTCAACTATTTACAATTCTTTGACTGTTAATTAAATAAATTAACAGCATGACATTCTTAACTTTCTTTAAGGAAAATTTAAATATTTAAAATTATATCCCTATCCATGGGATACTTTTAATATCATTAAATTTCATATCAGATCTATATAATTTCTAAATTTCATTAAATAAATAGAACAATAAAAAATATTATACCATTAAATTATTTAAGTTCTTGGCAACTAATCCAAAAATCAATCAGAAATCTCTGTTGACAATCAAGATAAAAAAAATATTGAATAATATTGTTGAGAATGTGATATGAATATCAGTTGCACCGAAATTTTTTTCTTTTTTTCTAAAATATAATTTTAAATATTTAATTTAAATTTTTCCATAGAATTTCATTCTTTTCATAATAAATACTTTTAATTCCGCCTTTAACAATACTACAAAGAAAATTAAAATTTTCAATTATTCAAATAAGCATGGAAATATTTGCATATACAAAAAAGACGAAATTCAAATAAGCTTTCACTTTTTCTTTATTGTATTATTTTTCTTTACTTATTATCTTTTCCCAGTTTAAATATATAAATATATACATATATAACAATATATATATTCCATTTGTAAGTAATTATGGGATAATATTACAAACAGAATAAAAGTACATAAGTAATGGTTTGGTGGTTTTATGGTACTTAAATAATGATAAAGTGAAATTATTGAAAAACTTGTTACCATTTACAAAGGATAATCACAACTTTTACTTTAAAATAATCTAATATTACCAACCTAATTTGCACATTTGCAATCTCTGATAATAATAAAATAATTGGATATATTATTTTTCTCAAGTGAACAAAAAGTACAAAGTAAATACTGAAATTCCGTATTTATACGAAAAATTCATATCAGTAGCGCTTCCCGATAATAACCAATAAATGAAGTGATATTTTGTTTTTTTTATCATTAGAATATTTTAACCACCTGTAAATGCTTCTTTTACCTCTGAATCATTAAAGTTTGTAAACTTTGCTAATCTTTTGGACAAATTTAACAACTTTGTGCTACTGGGCTCTTGAAATACATTGGTGTGTCCCACGGAAAACGAAACTTTTTCTAAATATCTTATTCTACTGGCACCATCTTTGTAGCATCGGTCGAAATAAAGAAGGTGTGTGCACGATTGGTTCCACACAAATTGATGGACTACGAAAAATCGTTCCGAATTCAACATTGCAAAGATTTAATTAAAGAGTCAAAAAAGGATCAAAACTTCAAATATTTCAACGACTGTTGACTGTTCGTCAAAATTTTTATTGCTCGTGTGCAAACGGATTAAAATATAAAATCTAGTGTCGAGAATCCCAAGTAACCAAAAAGAAAAAATTACTTCTTACTTAGGATGAATTTCTGTACTTTACAAGTGTTTTAGCATTACTAATTGTAAGTCCATCAAGTTCACTCAAGTTGATCTAGCATTGAAAACGTAATTGTTCCAACAACTTATTTAGATTTTAAGCTTGCATTGTAATTAAGCTTTACTTTCAATGGAGTTTAAGTTGTATGTCCCAAATCACATTCAACCTCTGGCAAATCGTCTGTAGTATATTTTCAAACAAGTAACCATAACTGTAAGTTTTTAACAAAAAAGTTGTAACTGAACAATTTTTACTAATACATTGAAAATAATATTGTTCCTTGTTTATAGAGAACTGAAATTCATATAAAAAAAAATACACATATACATTTATATTTTTTGTACGTAAAGAACAAAACTTTCAGATCTCAGATCCAGATAAGGCTGGATGCAAAAAGAAAAATAACAAACTTTGGTATTTTATTTTGGTTTATTAATCGAATCCTGTTATCACTTGCCTTAAAGATAAAACAAAAACAACAACAAAAAGTGCATAAAATTGCACTTGATTCTATCTAATACTCTCGAAATATTTTTCTAAATTTCCCAAAATATTCGATTTGGGATAATAATACTCGCAACCTTCTAACAAGGATACACAAACCAATACAAATCAATTAACATCATTTTTAGCTATATACAAAACTAAAATAAAATTTTTACCTTTTAATTTTAGTTCTTCGAAGGACGTAAATATAATATATAGTCTAACCATTAATTTATATGAGGAAAAGCATGCATAAAAACTTGCACCCAAAAAGAACACATGGATGACTAGTATATATGTATTTTACCTAAGGCTATATGCACCTTATCCCAGCACTGATAATACCTGACATGAAATATACTGTTGGTTTTTTTTTTCCTTCTTCTTTTTTGTGCTATTCTTATTTATTTATTTTTGTGTCTCATGACTTAAGCCTACCTCAATTCCTGTCTATAGTACCTGCAGGTATTGTTCCTATTGTACAACTAGCCATAAAGGCATCAGGTATTCATATAAATTTCTTCCTTTTTTTTGTGTTTTTTTTTATATATTGTTTGAAATTGTTCATTCCCTTTGTTATCTCTACATAGAAAAATATCCCTTGAGCATCCTAAGAATTTTCAGCAATGTATAAGTGGTATAATCCTTGATGCTGCTGCAATATATTTTGTTAGGCATGAGAAATAGTAAAAACACATGGAAAAATGGTAATTGGTGTCACCTGTAATTTAATGGAAGGAATTTGACTTAACTTCTACTCACAATGGAAGGTTACTTACTTTTGTAAAGTAAATTTTCAAAGATATATTTATTTCTGGGAATAATAATATAGATTTTATTTAATTTGTTGAAAAATTGAAAAATTTTTGTAAAGCTTTTATTTAGTTATTTATATTCATAAAGCAACTAAAAGCATTTTTATGATGTTGAAGTACCATTTGAAAAAATAAATGTTTGTCATTTTAAGTCCTTTGTGAATCATTATAGATCTAGTCCTGTATTTAAATAAATAGTATCACATAACAAAAGTACCCTAAAATTTTTGTAAATAATTTTTCTTTTTTGGCATTCTGCAGTAATTATTGTTACATAAATGTAAAGCTCCTAGTCCTAGATTGTATTATTAGTATTATAAATATCTTCTACATGACAATAATATCTAATTTCTAGAAGATCGTAATATTTGGTAAATACAGGATATATCAAACTTACTTCAGTGACCTCAATCAACTATAATTGGCAATCAGAATTCAGAAGATGTGTTGAATTGAAGGAAAATATTTCAAAATAATAAGTTACTAAGCTACTACCAAATGGTAACACAATGAGTGGACTACAATAGTTTAAAAAACTTGAATTTATTTATATTGTGTAAAAGAAAAACTTGTAGTAAAGTTTTGTTAATTTATTAAAATATGAACAATTTTCAGTTAGAAGAGATATTTGGATATAGGATATTCCAAATAACATTACTTCAAATTAGATCAGAGAAGTATGAAGTAGTATGATATCCCACTAAATAAATTTTAACCAATTCAGTACAAACAAAATATGTCTTAAATGTGTGGAAATGTTAAATTTAGAGAAGACTGTAAAGAAATGAAATCTGATTTTACGTAAAACGAATCAAAAAAATCGAGAAAATTATTACTACATTGATTTTTTATAGCATTAATTATAACTAAATTTAATTATTAATTTTGAGTTTGGCTTTTTGGGTAGGATAAGGTAGGTTAATTGTAAGTTAGTGTTTTCGTATGATAATCCCTTAAAGCTTATACAGCTTTATGCAAAATTTATGCTGCTTATTTTTTATATAATGCCGAAAAAGGAGCCTAATTCATCACACAACTATAATTTTGCAAAGTAAACTTATTGCAAGCCAAAGTCTTTCCATACTTGCAGTCTTTATCATCTCAGCAATAGAAAATTTCCTATTTGCAGCATATCGATTCATTTCTCGAACTATCATGATAGTAAATCTTTCTATCAAAAATTATCTGCAATAAATAATTCAGAATTTCCTGTGAACTCAAAAAATTGGTGATCTTGGCTAACATTCGTCCAATTCTCTTTCTGAGATTTGATGTTTACTCTAGTATCTTAAATTATAACATTGCCTTTTAGATGGGTCTAAAATTCGCTCTGCTATCAATTTCACTGTTAAATTTTGAGCGTAGGAGCGGGGAAGCAGGGGAGTCAGAGCTAGATTACTCTTAAATGAGCACTACTAGTTTAACAGTGAAAATCGTTGATAGTAAAGTTTTTAATGCAATTTGACTAACTGAAGTTATTTAAATATTTGAGCGAAACCCGATTCTAATACTTGCAAAGAGTAATTTTGTATTTTTTCAATAACAAAATGATCAAAATTGAAAGTTTGAAATGTTTTTATGAAATTTACACAACGCCGTTTTTTTCTTTTCAAAAAAAAATATTCCTTTGCTTTCATAGTATTTAATTTAAAAAAAATACATAGGAAGTAAACTCTTCTTTTTTAATATTCTCATCCTTGCTCAAGAATATATCATCAAAAATGGTATCATTAAGTGCCCTAACTTCCGTCTTAAATTTTAGAATTAAGTGATATCCTCAAGATAACCTCTCAAAAAAAAAAAAAAAACGAAATACGATTAAAGCAACAAATACCAATGTATCATAAATAGATGAATTGAATTTTTCAGGAAACTAGATGAGATTAACATTCCAAAATATATCCAAAGCCCGTGTGACATCAATAAAAAAGATAATATCTTAAATTAGCTTTCAATTAGATAAATTTTGGGTTTAGCTTATATATAATCGTATTAGTAGCCCCAGGACAAAAGAATTTCGCTTCTCATTCTTATTATTTATTTTCTTTTTCATGCTTATTATTATTATTTTTTTTATTTTCCTTTTTAAGACCACACAAATTCTTTGACTTTCACCTTATTGCTTTAATAAGTCTCATAATAATGTGGACAGAAGGTAATAATGATCCAGTATTTACTTTATTCATTCTATGATATTATTTCATTGTATATGTGATAGGGATAATAGTAAAATTACAAGGCAAAGCAACCAAAAAAAAAAAAGTAAAAAGAAAAATATAAGTTATCAATACTTTCCCTAGGGTAAACCCACCATTTTGCTAGGCACTAGCAATTAATTGAATTCTGACATGGCATATGTTATCAAGCGTGGGCTTTTTCAATGTTTGGTAAGATTATCACCAGAAAAATGATTTGAGTGCAGGGCGTGGAGCAACACCTACCCAGATTACATTGCTTGAATTGTCATTTCTATACGATATCAGAAATACAAAAGTCACGAATATACTTAAAGATATTCTCATTTTTGTACCATTGTATTAGAATTTAGCCTTTATGAATATTTCACTTAAGTTCAGTTAAGAATTAAATAAGATTTTTATTTTTGTCAGGTTACCAAAAAAAAACAAAAAAAAAAAAAGAAACTTTCTTTCAAATTGAAAACTTACAAAAATACTACTTAAAAAAAGATATAATTAATTTATTGAAGTTATCCTTTAGTTTGCTCCAATTGAATTATATTAAATTCTATGTTAGTTTAAAAGCATGATTTTTTCGTACATTTCAGCTGATTATTCTTCATATTCTATCCTACTTAACTCTAGGGATATTGCTACAAGTAATTTTCACATACAAAATGTATATTCAAATATTTTTGCATCAATACCAGCAATAAAAATTGAAAAGCTAATTGCAAAATGGAAAAAAATTGAAGATAGTAGAGGAAAGTAGATTATTGATTAAAATGTTAAATTATATTTTGTTTAAGCTTTTGTTTAAAATACGCATGAACTTTTAGACTAAACTGATATATTTATATATATATTTTCAGCTTTGTTTAAGCCTTAAGGACCTGAACAACGCGTACTCTTAGCAACCACTTTTCAGCTCTTCTAGCCTGAAAAATGCAAACTTTCGTTAATCTCCTTTCAGCCTTTCCAATCGAGTGTAATATAGTCTCGAGAGGGTAAAATAAGCCTAAACTTTGACATAAGCACAAATGAAAGAGTTGAACTTCTTTTCAAGTTCATCAGCCTCCTTAGTAAAGAGGTCAAAAAGGCTAAAAGTATATTTACCTTTTCCTGAAAGTATTCTAGAAATTTGAAAATTTTATTTGTCCTACAAAACGGTTTCTATGAAATTCATAAAAAGTAGGTTAATATAATTACTAATTTTCGTAGATATAATTTATATTAATTATAGTCTTACATAAAAAAATTGTTGACAAACTTGAATTATCCACCAAAATAAAATTTAACCAATTTTTATTTACACAGTTTTAAAAACAATAAAAATTGAATTTAGATTTAAAAATAATATAAAATGCTGTCATAATTTGTAAAATAGAAAAATATTGATAAATGAATTTTATAGAATAAATTTTAACAAAAAAAGTCAACTTTAGAAACCTCTGTATTCAATAAAGATCTAACTTATCTTGTAATAGAAAAACGAAAAAAACTAGTTTTTAATTTCAATTTAAAAACATTTAAGAATAGCAATATTTTAAGGCTTTTACCATAATTGATTAAATTCTACTTGAGAGCACCCTTCAATCACTCTTATAAATAAATCAATGTTTATACCTTCAAACACTTGGAAAATTGCAAATTAAGCAAGAATATAATAGAAAATCCATGTTTAGTGCTGACAGGATGATACAAAATTACTAGTAATGAATCAATTGTATCATGAAAATTTGTGCAAAAAATTTTTTTTATTGGAATCACTGAACATTTTATACAATTTCATATCTCAAAAATTCTCTGATATTAAAACCAAAAAATCATTTTAAAAATTAAAATTGGAAATAATATTTTGTCAAGGATCATATTCTTGTTCAATGGGTTTATCAAAATCAATTGACTCTAATTCCGTCCAATATTATACCCAACTGTGGCAATCACCCTTTTTCTGGATTCTTATCTGTTAAGCATATAATTTAGAGAGCTTTATTTTTTCTTTTTTAATTTCTAACAATAAATACAGAGAAAGAGAAAGAAATCATTCAGCTTGAAAATAAAAATAAAAAAACCAGAAAACCAAGAAATCTTTCAATCTAAAACTGTTTTCATTTAAAATCTATATAGTCCTTCATTTTTTTCATTATGAAAAATCGATTGCAATTCTTTGATTCAATGAGTCTTTGAAAAGTTTTATCTAATCAAATACTTGATCAAATACACAGTAGCTAATAGAATTGAATAATGTCCTTTATTAGAGTGATTCCACTGCAAATACATAAATTGAAGAAAATAAAATGAATAGTAAATTGTTCCACATATTTGTAAACAAGAATATGTTAATTTTGTCCGTTTCATGACAGTTTTTAAAAAAATCGAAATTTTTGCTATTTCATTTAGTTACTCTAAAAATGCTGTGTCAAAATTACAAGTCTATCGGGACAAAACATTTGTATAATTTAGCCTTTAAATTGCTAAATTAAATTCTCGAAATAACATTTTAAAAGTCCGTGGTTAATATTTTCGGTATTCAAAAACTACTGCACCGATTCATTTGAGTTCTTATATTTACGTCGATTGTTTTATTAACACAATTTAAAAGGTTGTAAAATGATAAAATAACACTGGTCAACAAAATTTAACTTTTTTTGGTGTTTTTTTCATAATAGAGTAAAAATCACTAGTAAAAATAAGCAGTTTTAAAGTTTTCATTTCCCGTCAATTTTATTTGGTGGAGGAACATTGACTTTGAAGAAAAAATAACACTTTTCGAGAAAAATTAAAAAAAGCACAGTATGGTAAATTATTTTCTGGTTTAATTTATGGTATAAATATTTATTTATATCAGTATTTATTATTAAAGTCTACGACTTTCTGGAATATTTAGCTTTCGGTTGATCCCTATTGATCGTCCAGTAGTATTCAGCCAACATCTACCCTGATAACGTTTTTCTATATTTGAAATGTCCTGGTGGAACCCTTCTCCGTGCTCATTGCTTACATCTCCTAAATTTTCAGGGAAAAAATCTAGATGTAAGTCCAGGAAACGGATTTTTAGCGAAATATTGCAACTCAAAATTTTATATGACAAAAGCAATTCGTTATTTAATTCTCTATAGTTATCACTCTTATGGTTACCTAAAAAAAAATCAGCTACATTCTAAAAACATTGCCATGCCGATTTTTCCATAACGTTTAATTTTTCTTCAAATTTTGGATCTTTTATTAATTCCTTGATTTGAGGTCTTACGAAAATGCTCTCTTTGACTTTGGCATCACTTATTCTGGGAAATTTCTCTTTTAAGTACAAAACTCCGCTTCCATTTTGATCCATTGCCTTCACAAAATTTTTAAAAAGGCCTAACTTGATATAAAGTAGTGGTAAAAGCACATCAGAAGGGTTTACAAGTAGTAAAGCCTTCACAATTTTCTGCCCAGGGCGTAGAGATTCACGCACAGGCCATATTCTTTCACTGTAATGATTTCTTTTTGTCCCTGTTGTCCCATTCGCATAAAAAGCAGCAAAATTTAGTAAGAACCCCACTGTAGTCCAAGTAGTAGGGCAATAACTTTTAAATCACCGCAAATTTTGTATTTAAATTTTTCAAGCAATAGTTTCATATTTTCATAAGTTTCTTTCATATTAAAAGCGAGTGCTAGTGGAACAAAAGAAAGTACATTGCGATTATTGAGAAGAACTGCTTTTAAGCTTGTTTCGGACGAGTCTATAAAGTCGCAGTAGACTGATGTATAGATATTGCGCAGAAGTAAAAAGTATGGGGCCCGTGGCATAAGATGCAAAAGCATTGAAATGAGCTTAGAGTTATCACAAAAAAACTGAGGGTGATTGAATGAAATTAAGTTAATTTTCGTAATATGGGTGGGTAGTTCTAACAAAATTACTTACCAAACTCCGTGTGGCAAAATCACTGTTGACCAGTGTAATGGATTGTTTCATTCAAAATTGCTGTTTTGACTTCACATGACATCAAAAAATATATAAATGACAGAAAAATTAAAACAAAAATGTTTTCGAAGAGGAAAAACTTATATTTTAACTGAATTAATTTGAGTTTTTGATTTCACATTATTCTAGGCTAAGATACTCGTATGGTGATCACCATAAATCACCATAAATTTGAAAGATGACATTCGAAATATTTTGCCACTGGCTTATTTCTTGATATCTTTGTACAGAATATTATTGAAAAGTTTTATTCAATAACATGCAAAATATTTAATGCAATTCTGAAAGAATTGGTAAAGGTTGTGTTTTGTTTTTTGCCATTGTTAAAATATTGCTTTTAAGCTTATATGCGACAGCTTTAATGGATTGGTTTTTGATCCGATTGAACAGGAAAAATTCACATGGGGCAAAATCAGATAAATTCGGTATTTGTTGGATAATAGTCGAGTTGTTTTTAACCAAAAACTCGCGCATAATGACGGCAAGAATTCTTAAAAATCGTCAATACGTTTAGAGGTACATGAGTGACAAATGGGCAACATAACAAAAAAAATAGTGCTAGGAGCGTAATACATCATTCCGGTAAATTTTTAATTAAAGTAATATATTAAAATTTTTTGGGAGATTTAAATTTTACACTAAACCAAAAAAATAAATATTTAGAATATTTATTGTGTACTACATCTAAAAAGAATATTTTTTTTTTAAATTTAAAGTACTTAAAAACATAAAAAGAATAATTGAGCTAATTACTTGATCTTATCTTCAATCTTAAAGCCTAGAATATATCATAAACAGCACAAAACACGCAGCAAATAGTAAATTTATTTTATAAAACGAAAAATAATCAAAGGTTGACCCAAATAAAACCTTCAATAGCAAATTATTTTCTTACAACTGTCTAAACATAAATAACATTTAAAATTGTTATTTTAAAAAAATTATTCTTGAAAACCACAATTATAACAATTTTGAGAGGTAGCATAAAAAAGTTAATTTTGTGAAGCGCTCATGAAATATGTTTCAATCATTTCCATTCATTTATCTCTTAATAATATATATATCTGCTACCCTCAATCTGTTAAGCTGAAATTTCAAAAAAAAAAATTAAAAATAAGGAAAAAAATAACAACACCAAATGATTGGAAAATGTTGTTCCCTTTTGTTTGTTAAAACAAAGTATTTTAATATATTATTATTTTGTTTTTTAAGGGACAGGATATTACGTCATTTACACGTTAAAAGCCGGAAGCTTGAAGAGTCCCATCTGATGATACATAAAAGCCCTTATCACGCTATTGTAAGTAATTTATGGAAAACGGTCATCAACGATTAGATCTAACCTTAAAAAAGGACTACTATTATACGATGGTATTTAAAGTAAATACATATGTACATTCGAAATTTATATGTACAAAACTATTTAATTATCCTTGACTGAAAGGAGTATGTATCCGTTAGGTATCAGAATTCATACCAGGTGCTTTAGTCAAAATAATTATTTACTTTCTTAAATATATAAACATAAAGTTTTATTTTAGTTTTACATCCTGTAAATATTTAGATATCAATTTTCATTTCCGTTTTAGAAATATTTAAATAATTGATATACCGAAAAAAATAAATAAAGAAAAAGTACTTTTATTAAATTTTGATGCTTTTAGTTAGAATTTATGATAAATTTAATGATTAGAAATATTTAAGCTCCTTGAAATAGATAAAATTTAATTAGCTCATATGAATTAATAACAAAATTAATGAAGAAATTCTAAATTTGTAGAAAATAAGAAAAAAAGAACAAGAAGCATCATTTTCTGTTTCGATTTTTTGGGCATGAATATGACTTGCAACTTATTGATCTATTGTGCTTCCCGACAAACACGTCTAGAATATGAAGCCAATTCTAAAAGATCCTATATCATATTGCCATAATCTCCCTGAGGCCAACACCTTCCTTCTTTTTCAGTGGTAGTGAATTGAGAAGGAAGTGCTCCTGGCACTGAATTCCCCCCTTAACGCGGATGAGTGAAAGAATGTCAAATATCACCTCCTATAATCATGCTATAGATATACAAAACATTTAAACGTACTCATCTTGCGCTCATCTTCATTCAAATGGTTATCAGTGCGCGGTATGTATAAATAAATTTTATCAGTGTGAACTTGGTCCCCATATATCATGTAAAGAGAGGATTTTTACTGCAGGGTTTTGATATTCTTGACTGCAACCAAATATAATCAAAGAGTAAATAAGTAGGTGTCCTTGTAACCTACTGATAGAATGTTCCCTCGACTTTTAATTGCCTTCCTTGTTTTATGAGGATATTATTTAAAGGATTCATGATCTGTATTAAGCTTTGCGAGAATCTTAATAGACTTTCGACTTTGCTTTATCAATCGACTCACTTTATCAATACTGTATTTATAAAATCTCTACCAAGTCAATTGATTCGGGCCTCAACTTAATATGAAATTTCTCCATCCCGTCATTAATATAATGGTTAAGTATGCAAATTGATTTAAGTAGACTGGAAATAGATACCGTATACGATTTCCCTGTCCTGAATGTGTGATTTTGGCGCTATAAATGTATCAAGCAAAGAATATCTTGGCTCTATTATATCTTCTTTTAATATATTGAATTTCACAGGATTTAATTGGAAAAAGAGAGCATCTAAAGCCTGGAGTTTTTATCCAAAGTTATATATCAGTGTCCAAACAAAAAAATGTTTTCAGTGCGATAGAATTCTTGTTTTAATTATCTTTCTTGATTTACATATTCATGAAAGTGTAGTAGACACTTCTATTTCTTTGTTCAAGTGATTTCTTCTTAATAGTTTATCTTATAGTGGGTTCAGACAGGGCAGTCACAAACAAAACTCACAGCGATTCTGTGAGTTTTGTATGGAAAAATGACAAATGCATGACTGTGAGAATCATCGTTCCCGAACGTTGATTTTGTGAGTTTTAGCGGTTTACTCATGGCAGCACTAATAGAAATTGTGACTATAGAAACATCGATAATTGAGGATGACCATTTTGACAATTTAATAAATTGTTTTGTAAAGTTAAATCCGACAGGTTGAATATTGAGAAGGTAAGCATTTATTTATTTATTGTATTATTTTGCTAATAGTGATTTTTTTCAGGGTGATTTTTACTTTGGTAATAGATTTTGTTTTAATTTTTTTAGTCTAAAATATGAATACAACAAAAACATAAATAAAACAAGGTCTAGCTCTCGTCATTGATTACGACAATTATAAATGAAAAGAAAATTAAAAGTACAAAAGCTTTTATTAGCTTGGATACCAATCATTTACTTGACATCTCTTCGGCAGTAGCGAATTTATACCACAAGAATTATTTTTTTAAATTCTGCACCAAAATTTATTATTGTTATATCATATTACTCAAATTAACACAAACTTTGATCTATTTATTTTTTATCTGTCCTTAGAAATATTGTCCAGTTAGTAGAAAGGAATAGAAATCGCTTGATATGTGCGTGTAGTTTTTCAAAGTTAAAATATATAAAAAAAAATCGTTTTTCTATGCAAAAATTAAGAAAAATTAATCTGCTTCTAATCACTTTTGTTAAAAGTGGTTTTTCATTGAAAGTTTAACAAAATTTTTTTGAAGATTTCTAAATATATGGAATTATTATATATACATATATATTTAATTATTATCATTAATACTATTAGGAGATTGTTTTAGAATTTTGTGTTTTAATATTTATGACATATTAAATATAGATTGTTAAAATAAAGTGAAAAATAAATTTCATGTTTTTAAAATAGCTAAATTTTTCTAGTTATTGTATTATTTTTAATATAATTTGTACATAACTATAGTAATTTTTAAATTAATATAAAATTAACTAAAGCTAATGTTTTATTTTTCTCAAATTTATCGATATGCGTATTCATTTATTTTTAAAATAAAGAATCTATCTCCGTGATCTATGATCGCCGAACAATTTTTCAACCTGATTTTGAAAGATCCTGTTTCTTTACCAGCAAAAGTAGTTTTAATTAATTTTCATAACATCATTCACAAAAATCTTCACTTATTATAACATTTAAAGACAGTGGAGCTTTTGAAAAATGAAACGTTAACTAACAGCATTGGCGCTGTGAAAACACCATTTTTTTATATGAACTCAATTGCTGTGAGTTGGCCTGTCTGAACCCACTATTACAGTGCTAGCATATCTCATTTTTTTGTTACCTAAAAAGCTTTGATGCTATTGATATCACTGTATATTATCCTTTCATTGATTTTAAATAGATGAAGGTGTAAATCTTAATGCCCTTGCCGATTTCTAATGGATAGTTCTTTGTTCTTTAGATAGCAATTGTTGTGTACCATTTTATTTCATTTAGACCAACTTAAAAAGCATATAAATCTAATTTTTAGACGCATATATTAATTAATAAAAAATAACGCAGTTAGAAATGTACGGCCACATATGCGAGAACATAATACTGAAATTTTTAAAAAGTATAATTACCTAAAGTTAAGTACAAAAATAGCAGCTTTTTCGAAACAACTACGTCTCATGCCTAAAAGTTATATCTCTCTCTCGCATATTTATTATTTGAATTTACAAAAAACTAAATTATTTTATTTTTCAAATATCTTTATCGATTTTTTAGAAAAAAATTTGGTAACTAAAACTTTCCAGCAATATCAAAACTTTTATTTTGTCAGAAATACTGAAAAATTTCGACATTTGATAATTTAAATTAATAATAAAATCAAGAAATTTGTAACCGTACAGTATTAATTTTAAAGTATTTTAAAATATTAAAGTGATACTTAAAATGCAAAAAGAAAAGAAAACTTGAGGAAAGGATACTTAAAATAAAGAATTTCAAATTCATAGTGCAATTATTTTTTAGAGGACATAAAAAGTGCTATACTTGTAGTAGATTTTGAGTGATATACAGAAATCGAATAAAAAAATGTATGTGTATTTGATTATAATTCACATGAAAAATAATTAAATTTTAAAATTCACAAACACAAAGCTCCAACAACAACAAAGTTTACGCTGAGTATATTATGAAGGGGTTTCACTTCTTTTTTGTTTTTTTGTGTATAGAAAAAAGCAAATTCAGTGTGTTAAATGTAAACAGGTAAATATACATAAAAAAATTTGGTTTGAGTGGGGCAAAAAATTTGGCCAACAAAATATACAAAAAAAATGTTTACATGGTAAAATAGCAGTAATTAAGGTAAACAAGAGAGGCATTAAGCTTTAATTGACCGATTTTTCATTTTATTTTGATTTTATGTGCAAATTTAAAGGTTGTTTTTTTAAAATGACGTAGTATTGGGTTTATTTCTCATTTTCGAATTTTTGATTGAGGAAGAATCGTATTCATTACAACTAAAAATTTCTTGAATTGTAAAATGTTTAAAATATTTTAAGTTAATGGCATTGAATCTAATGATCTGAAAATCTGGTGAAATTTTAAATAAAAAAGTTTTGAATTAAGTCCTAAAAATATATATTCAATATGATTTAATAATTCTGGTTATTTGTAAGAATTTATTACCAAATTTCAGATTAATTGGAATATACCTTTCGTCATTTTGTTTTACTTAAGAGCCATACGGATGGTTTATTACATTTGAGAAATACTCTATCAGAAAAATAGCCAGATATAGGTAAGATAAATATATATTGAATTATTTTTTAAGCTAGTGAACATTTTTTTAACAACAGTTAAAATTTTTGTATAAAAAATATTTAGAAATGAGCCAGTGGCAAAACGTCTCCCAAGTTGTCTTTTAAGATAAACGATCATATCTCAACCTAAAACTATCTGAAATTAGAAAAATATAATTATTATAGTTAAAACATAAGTTTTTTTATCCCATCAATGATCTTTCTTGTTTAGTGTTACTATTTTTATACTTTTTGTGGGCGTTTAAAGTCAAAACAGCGATTTTCATCGAAAATATTTGATACTTTTAACCCTCTAAATGGTATGAAAAATAAAGAAATAGAAAAGCAACGTAAGGTGAAGGTATTTTATGTGTAAAAAATAAATATAAAATATCTAATTATTTGGTACAATACTTTCTAAATGATCACGATGATCAGGGGCTTTTAAGAGATCATTTTGAAAATAAAAACGCGTTTATAATTTTAAACTCGGAAAATGGTAACATAAGTGGAGGAACTCAAAGGTTAAAAACACCAAGAGTTTTAACCCGATCACCATAAAATCTTGACACAACATTCTTAAAATGTTTTATAATAAGAAAATAAAATAAACAAATTGCAAGTTTTTAAAAGTGTTAACCATCCTCTCCCTTAAATAAAAAATACCAGACAAACAAACCGTGTTTTTTTGAATATTTTATGTAAATTATCAAAAACAGCAAACCATCCGTGTGGGCTTTTATTCAAATAAAAATCAAATATCATTTTACTTTCAATTTTAATCCTTTAAGGATTAATTTTAATCTATTGCTGCAGCAATTGCCACAGCTACATGTTATCTGGCAGCAACTATCAATATAACTACTTTTGCTGGTAAAGAAACAGGATCTTTCAAAATCAGGTTGAAAATTGTTTTTGAATAAATGTTGCTAATTTTTGGTTAAATATTGTTTATTACAGTTAACTATTATTGCTCTATTGCGCTATTTAAAGTATCACTTTTCTCTTCATCCACGCCAAAATCCCAGTTAATTTCAAAAAGATAAGACGGGAAAACCTATCATCTCTATTTTATCGCTAAATTTCGGTCTCAATTTTTTTAGGTTCGAAAAACTTCCCCCAAGTATAGCCGTAAATAGTTAGAAGTGTTGCTAAAATTTTTAAAAGATTCAATGGCAAAAAAAAAGGTTAATTTTTCCAATACAGACCAGTAATTATTCCACAGCTCAGACTCAATAATAATAATAATAAATCTAACCAATTTACTATAATCAGTAATCAATTGTGCTAATTTTATGAGCGTTTTTTGTTTGTTTAATGCCCTTGTCGGGCAAACTTACGTTGACACAATCCAATAAGAAAAATAGTTCTAATTTTCAAGGTGGTATTTAACAATATTTTCTGAATATATTACAGAAAAAAAACAAAAACTACTAAAATTTCATAACATTCAAAAAAAAAAATTATTTAGTTTTGCTAGAAATACACGGAAGTTTCACACAAACATAAGGAAATGGCAGGAACTTTCTATTTTATTATGCCCTTAATTGTTCATATGGCTCATTAAAAAATAATTCCTAATCTAAAAAATTTTCTATGTTAAGATGCTAAAAAAAAAATTTCTTGCCAATTCATTGATCAAAAGTTCAATAAACTTCAAATGAAAGCGCATTTTCAATAGTTAAACTTTCGCTTAAGAAAACCAGAAGCGCATTACCTTTAGTTTTTGGTTATAGCCAACCTACTATGGTCTGCCATCACCATCAAATAAATAAAGAGTTTTTTTTTATTATATTTTTTGTTGTTGTTGTTTTTTTCCCCCATTTCTGTTTGGTTTTTATGGTTGAATTATGGATTTAATTGAGAGAACAGCATTTGGATAAAACCATAGTAAATACTAAAAATTAACTTAAAAAAACTAAAAACTAAAAGACAATGAACAGATGTCAGACACCGTTTTCTGTTTCAACATTAACGGTGGACTAGTTCAAGCAAATTTTTTCAAACAATAACTCTACTACTATTAAACTATTAGCAATAATAATATATAAGGTATTTAGATCCCTAATACTTTCATAACGGAATTAATTGTAATTGTCAGTAGGCCACGCTTAGAGAAATGAAAGCCTATGTTTGGACAGCAGGCTTCTATTGAAGTGTTGACAACATTATTTTTCGTTTTTTTAATGAAACAGTGTGAAATTTAAGATGGGGTCAAATTCTTATCTAGTTGGATGGGTTTTTGTTATTTTTTTCCTATTTTTGGCTCTTTCGTTAATTAGTTAATTGTTTAGCCTGGAAAATTATTCCGTTACTATAAGAGGTAAGTTTGTTATAATCTAGTAGAGCTAGCAGAATATTTATGAGATTTAAAATTAATTCTATTTGTCTGTTTTTGTTGTCATAACTGTGCATGGTTTCTCTATTTGAAATTCATTTGTCTTGATATTATGTCCTATGAAGTAATCTTTTTTTTTTGGTTTTGTTGTTGTGTATAATTTTTACCTTAACACGTTACAACATCTTGAAATTTTCAAAATAATCAAATTTTATATTTTTTTAGCTAAATTTGAATTTCATACTTTTAAGGATATTTCAAAATTTTGAGCAAGAATCCACTTAACAAATAATTCAGTGATGTTTTTATTGTATTTTTCAAAACTATGCTCTTCAAATGGTTGATCAGGATGTTTTAACATTTAATCTAAATAAATAATTAAAATAGAATGACTCGCTTTAATGAGTTTTGGAAAATTCAAAATTTAAAGTAATATTGTATTCTTTTTTTAAATGTTGTCTTATGTAGTAACTCCAAAAAATATTTAAATCCTCTTTGAAACATTTTCTTAGAGGGTTAAACTATGAAAATATGCAAAAAAAAGAAATCAATTGTTCCTGAATACCCCTTTATGTCATTCACAGCTTTTTAAAATTACAGATGAAAAGTACAAGGAGCACAAGGAATTCAGCTAGGAATTTATTAGAAGGAATTGGCTAATTGGTCATTACACACTGGTACTAGAACCACCAAACTTGGTAGTTTTGAAGGGAGTTTACACAGGACAATAACGTAGTACTGAAACTATATCATTAGTGAAACAAAACTATCCAATATTAATATTTGTAATAGTGAAGTATTAATTTTAGGTTGATAAAATAACACTATGGGTGAGAAATACTCCGTATGTTTCGGGAAGACCAAGCAAAATTTAAGTTATCAGCTCTTTATTACTTTTATGTTATAATATGGTAAAAAATCTTTCTTAACTTTTATTGTATAAATATGGCAAATTTTCAGTATTAATATGGTGTCGTGAAAATTTTTAATAAACCATTTTACATGAACAGAAAATTATTCGTAGAATATTTCTGTAGTATTTAAATGTATATCCCTTCTTATTATAATATTTTTTCAATGGGAATATAAATCCAAATCAAAAGAAATACCTGACTAGATTCGAGAGCTCATGCAAATGGCAGAAAGCTATTACTTAAGGCAAAAATATATAACTTGAAGATCTACAACTTAAAGATGTTACTCCCTGACTTGATAACGAGATAAAACAAAAACATCTTCTACTCATTTATATAGATTTGTCCAGAATTGATTGACTAGAAAAATGCTTGTGTGACCATAATCAGAATGCCAATGCAAATTTCAATCTTAAAGTTTAGCGGATATGTCAAAAAGACCTCAATTCTTATAAAACGTATGAACGAGCTGGGTATTATACCCAGTCTGGGGTATCAAGATATTATAGTTCATAAGTCCGCAACTATTTGATTTACTAATATTCATTAATTTTTACAGAACATTTGAATGGGTAAATGAAGTGTTAAATATTAAATTGCAAACAGGAATTTGTTACTATTATGAAGGACAACCAACAATTTTATATATTGTGATACAAAGTTGAAAACTAATTTTGTAAAAAGCGATAGTTTTCCTTTTGCTTCCGGTATTAAATAATAATTTTCTCCTTTTCATTAATTGAATCCATAAAATGATTGTAGATAAAAGTCTAATTTTTGAAATTTTCTTTAATATTATTCTTTTATATTAAATTTCAATTTAAAAAGCAAAATTATTTGTCTGTCACAATAAATTTTATTAAACGTATAGTCGAAAAAAAAAATGTGCTTCTTTATATATAAAAGATAAGTATGAATTTTTAATTTTTTAGAAAATTAACTTCTTTTACGGCTTTTCTTTCCTGTACAACCAGCATCTTCATCTACTCGTCTAAAATTTTTATTTCTATTGTTTTAGATATATGTCCTATTATTTGGAATATTACTTTTAATTCAATACTTTCAATACACTAATCCTGGCAATAGGCTCTTATTTATTAATTACTATTTTTGAATTTCTACCCTATTAATATGTGAACGCTTCTAAACTTATTGTAATAATAAATAATTAACGCAATTGAAAATAATTTAATTATTGCTTATACTATTTTATATATGACTTATTCAAAACTTTTGTGATTTCATTTTAATTAAGTTAATCCTATAATCAGATTTTAGGTTTCTTACTTATAAGTTAGCCCCAGGGAAATATATTAAATAAATAACAACTTTTAGTCGCATATGATATAGAAAAAGTAGTCCACCAAAAACAAAAAAATTATACAATTTTTTAATGAGATAGCTAAAGAACCTAAATCCTAAATTAATATTCTTTAAGTAATTTGGATTAAACAAAAAATTCGAATAACTTTAATAATATTTAATTTTATTTTTTGTTCTTAACTTTGTATTATTAATCTGACTATTTGCTAAATAAAAATAGAAATGATTTGATATCGAAGTAAACTTTATTGTGAAATGTGTACAAAATCATTTTCATTACATTAAGGAATTGATTAAGAAGAACATCCGCTCAAGGGGTTTTCTTATATATATATATTTCTATATATATATATATATATATATATACATATAAGTTACATAAATAACAAAGATTCTCTTCAATAAACACAAAAAGAGTTAATATTAAAGTTGTATTTTATAGTATAACAATAAGTTGTGAACAATAACGCCCTATCTTTGTTTACAACAATCTTAAAATGAAAATGAGTTGACAAGTTAACTGAGGTGACTTTTTGAAACAGAATAGGCCCCTTTAAGAAAACCATAGAATACAATAATAAATACCAAAAAGAAAAAAGAAAAATAAAAAAGGAAAACAAAAACCATCCTTTGATTATTGTTATTAAGCTTATTTTCCGTTTAACAAAGAAGAACTTTAAATGCAGGCTAAATAATATAATTGGGTTTTTGAAAATGATGAGATTCATGATGAACGGAAATATTTTCAAAAAACAAAACTTTGACAATGAAGAGTATATCACAGCACACAAAAGATTGAAGAAAAATTAAAGAAAAATAAAAACAGCAGGAGTGCCACAACTTTTAAGTCTATTATTACACTTTTAATTATTTTATATAACTTTCAACCTTCACTGAATCAGATAAAAGGAATAATTTTGTGTTTTTTGTTCTAACTTCCATAATCAAAACTTTTCTTTAATTACAAGATTTTTCTAAACAGTTTATAATTATTTTTACACTTTAATCAAGTGAAATTGACTTTTGGATGCCAGCATAAAAAAATATTTTGAGGTTTAGAATGCATAAAAAATATTTTTCCCTTGATTGATATTGATTCCTTGAGATTTGTGCATTGGTACTGTGCACCAAAATGTTAGAAAAGGAGTGCTGTAAGGTGTCAAATTTTGTTTATAAGTGTTTGTGGATATTTTTAAGTGATTTTAGGTTAGATTTTTAAGAAAATTAAACACAACAAATTTTTTATTAACTGCAGCAGTTTTGGATTCGGGAGGGTAAGTAGAACAATTTACAAAATAGTGTTTTATAGCAAAACCCATAGAATGATAATCGAGCGCAAAATGTTGGTTCTCCTTTCCTTTTTTTTCAATTTGAAAACTGTGAATTTTGGTATAATTTTGTCTACTTTGATATAATTTTAACCCTTTTTCGTGCTAAACGATGTATTTATAACGCTATTAAATCAAAAGGCTTTATAATCTTATTCAAAAGATTTTATTTAAAATTTTATATCATAAACATAGAGCAATAAAAGATTTATATCAAGCAGTTTTTGTTTTAATTTTTTTTGTGATATAAAATTTTAAATAAAAACCTAAAGATGATTATAAATCCCTTTTTGCAGCTAACAATGGAAATAAATATAAATCAGAGCCTCTTTTACTCGGAAATGTATAAATACATTTTTCTGTTTTTAAATATTATGTACTCAGCTCCCTTGTACCTTAACGACCTGAAAGATTCTTACTCTCATCAGACTCTCTTCAGCCTTGTTAGCTTTGAAAAAGCGAACTTTTGTTAAGCTTCTTGATGAAGAATCGGGATTTATGTCGGCTCAAGTGGTTAGAAGAAGGCTAAACTTTGTAGACATACACGTAAATGAGAGAGTTAAGCCTCCTTTCAACTTTATTGGTCCCATTAGTAAGAAATTCGAAAAGAATGAAAGGAGGCTCAAAATTCCGATTAAGGTAGTTGATCCTTTCCCCTATCTAACCCACTATAATCCTTAATTTTCTGTTTGTTTTGATAAAAAAATATGTTATGGATAGGTTAAACCCCGTTTGTATGGATTTTTCGTACCATTTTCATAAAAAGTCGGTACTATCGTAAAGAAAAAATGGATATCAATGCATTTTAATTTGCAAACAGTGAATTTCTAGCGCCTCATAAAGGAACATTGAACATTAAATATTCGAATATCTACACGTCGACCGATTATAATAGTTCCTAAATGTCCTAAAAGTCCCCAGCATTTAAAAAAAATTATTATTCTTTACTGACTAAAATTTGATGCAGCAATTAGAATAAAGGACACCCTATACTTTTATTTTTTTATTATATAAAATAATAAGTGAATCTAGGAAAAAAAATCTGAAAAGTTATTTTTCTCCTTTTAAATCATTAGTTTTATGATTATTTTTATAATTTAAATTATTAATTTTTTGCTAGTTTTATTCTAACCCATCTAATGACAAATTTTAATTCAAAATGATTTTTTTTTAATATAAATAAAAACAAATACAACTTACAAATTCGTCAAAATTGTTCGGCTCCTTCATACCATGACGTGCGACTCTAAAATAGAAAACAAAATGTAATCAAAAGTATTGAATAATTTTTAATCAATATACAAATAAGTAAAAAGAAAAATTAAAACATGGAATTTCACAGACATCAAATCCAAGCTAACCCAATTTTCTTAAGCGCCTTAGAATTTGTGCTCTGATTAGCACTAAAAAATTACTAGCCAAGGAGGGTATTGATCCCCTTGATTCTACTCCTAGCTATACCACTGAACAAATAAAATTCTGGAAGGTAGCATACGAAAAAAATTTTAAAAAGCAGAAGCAAGATATATTTCGATTATTTTCAAAAATAAAGTATCACAGTAGAACTTTAACAAAAATGCAAAATAATACACAGCATGTTAGATTTTGATCAAAGTGAGTACAGAACGTTTTCTCTAAATACATATATCAAAATTTTGTATTTAAGGGGCAAAACAATTAAAATGAGTCAAAAATCAAATTTATTTCTTTTAAAAGTTTTTTTTTTTTTTTTTTTTTAAAGTATTTGTCTACTACAATCTTAATTATCTTAATTAATTTATTAGTATTTTTGAATGTGATGAGTTGGTATTGTTGATAGTAGCTCGATAAGTGAGGGCTAACATCCAGTGATGACTCCCAAGGTGCGTTGGTGTTGAATTGAAGTTAGGTTGTCAATTCGTGTGGTTTAGTTCTGCATAGGCGCCTGATTTTACCATGGGTATCCATTAGCTGGATGGCCTCAATGTTAGGATGGTGTATGAGTCGTTGTTCGTGCTTAATAGCGTAGTCTCGGATAACATCCTCCACCCACTTGATGTTCAAATCGTCGTGGAGCTCCTTGTTCGAGATGAACCGGTAAGCATTAGTGATTATTCTTAATACCTTATTTTGGCTCCTCTGGATGATCGCTCTATTTGAGCTACAAGCGCAACCCCACAACTGCACTCCATAAGTCCAGATGGGCTTGATGATAGATATGTATATGGCTTTTTTACTTTTAAGGTTTAGGGGGGAGTTTTTCCCAAGTAGCCAGTAAAGTTTGATAATTTGTTGCTTCGTCTGTTTTGCTTTTTGTTGCAAGTGAAATTTCCAGTTTAATTTGGAGTCCAGATGTAGGCCCAGATATTTAGCCGACTCCGCTTTTGGAATTTGCTCACCGTTTAGGTATAAGTGGAGATTATTGCTGGTTCTTCTTAGTGTGTACACTACGTGTACAGATTTAGCGCTATTGATTTTTATCTTCCATTTATTTGTCCATGTGTTGATGAAGTTAAGTGAGCTTTGGAGGTTTTCCGTTGCTATGGATTGAGACTCGTTCATTGATAGTAAGACAGTATCATCAGCGAAAGTACCGATGAATGTATTTTCCGTAGTTGGAATGTCCGCAGTGTATATCAGGTATAGAAGTGGCCCCAGCACACTACCTTGAGGAATACCTGCCTTTACTGAGTATATATTTGACTTGACATCTTGATGTTTAACTTGAAACTTACGATCGGCTAAGTATGATTTTAGTAGTTTGTATAAGTTGCCTGGGAGGAGTATGCTTAACTTATAGCAAAGCCCTTGATGCCAGACTCGGTCGAACGCTTGTGCTACGTCAAGGAATACCGCGGAGCAGTACTTCTTTTCTTCTAATGCCTGCTCTATCTTATCGGTGACTCGGTGAATTTGATCAATTGTTGAGTGTCTGGATCTAAATCCGAATTGATAGTCAGGGATGGTCACTAAAGATTTTAGTCTCTTTAGAAGCAGCTTTTCGAATATCTTTGATAGTGTTGGGAGGAGTGAAATTGGCCTATATGAGGTAACTTCCTCCGCTGGTTTATCTGGTTTTTTTATCATTATGATTTCAGCTATCTTGAAGCTGTTCGGAACATATTGTATTCTGATGCAGGCATTGAATATATATGTTATTATTTTAATTGCCTTTGCTGGTAATTCCTTGAGTAGGCGGGGAGATAATTGGTCTATTCCTGGCGATTTTTTTATATTCAAGTTGTTATCTATTTCACTGGCAAGTTCAAAGGCAGTGATCTTTTTGATTTTTTTGTAGGGCTGGTACCTTGGGAGTGTTGAAATACCGGACTGAATGTCATGTGGTTGAAATACTGACGATAAATGTTGTGCGAAGAGTTCAGCTATATCATGATCCTTGCGTGCCCAGTCGCCCTGAGGATTCCTCAGCGGGGGGATTCTAACAACTGGATGTTTAAGATATCGAGTTGCCTTCCACAGGGAGTAGTTCCTGTCTTTATCAGGTCCTAACTCACTTAGGTACTTGTTGAAGCATTCTTGCTTATATGTTTTTATGAGTTGGTTTGTTTTGTTGCTAACTCGGTTGAATTCGGTTTTGTGGGCTGGGTTTCTGGTTGAATGCCAAAGCCTTCGAGCTCTCCTCCTTTCTTTAATGGATTGTTTTATTTCTGCAGTGTATGTTATTTCTGTAGTAGGCTCCCCTCCTTTAATTTCTGGTGTGGATGCAATTGCTGCTTTCCTTATATTGTCTACTATCATATTAGTTTGTTGCTCAATGTCGTCTCTGGTTTTGAGATTGACCTTTAGGTTGATAGATTTTTCGAGTGTACTTCTGAAGGCGTCCCAATCAGTATTTTTATTAGTCAAGTTTATTCTACGTTTGGTTAAGTTGACCTTTATTCCTATGGTTAGGAGAACTGGCATGTGATCGGATGATAAGTCTTGTATATCATTAACTTCAATGTATCTTGCTGAGATTCCTTTAGTGATGAAGAAGTCAAGTAGATCTGGTTTCTTGGTCGTATCTGTAGGCCAGTACGTTGGTCTTCGTGATGAATGATATTCGCATTGACTTTCGTTAATTGCTCTTAGGAGTTCATTTCCTTTACCAGGCGTTATTAGTCTTGAACCCCACGCTGTGTGTTTGGTATTGTAATCCCCGCCTATTATGAATCTTGGGCCAAGACTTTCGAAGGTTTCTTTGAATTGATGTAGAGTAGGTGTATGCCTTGGTGGGCAGTACGCTGCTACCATGTTTAATTCGGATTTGTTGTACTCTATTGTTATTGCTGTTGCCTGCAAATGAGGTTTGCTAATATCTGCATAGTGATAGTATTTTATATTGTCTTTTATCAGCACTGCTGACCCTCCTCTAGCTCTTTCGCTAGGATGATTTGTCCAGTGGATTTTGAAGCCTTTTATTTTTATGAAGCTTTTGTTAGTAAAGTGGGTTTCAGATATAAGGGCTATATCTATATTGTTTGTGTGGAGATAATTTTCCAATTCATGGGCTCGTGCCTTGAGTCCATTTGCGTTCCATGTCATTACTTTTAGTAACGAGTTCGTCATTTGCTGGCTTTTTTGGACTTTGTATTATTCTTTTTCTTCCCTTGGCTTAGTTGAGTTTTCGACTGGAGTTCCAAGTTTCTTTTAAAAGTGAATAAATTTTCAGGAGAATGTTCTCTTGAAACTTCTATTTTGTAATTCGAAATCCTTCTGGTCGTTTTAGTTGTTTTCTGGGATCGCTGATTAAGATATAAGTACAGTTATTCGCTAGTCAAAATATTAAGTGTGTTTTTTTCAGAACAGCAATTTTTATCCAAAAAACTTGTGCCAAATATCGAATTTTCTTCTTATTCAATTTTCTTTAAATCATCGACCAACTACAAGTATAATTAATGTTATTTTTCTTTCCCAAATGTTTCAGATCAAAATTACAGCCTACAGAACACCTGCCAGCAAAATGTAAGGTCGTTTTGTATGCCATTTTATAGCCACCATATTATTTGAAATAAAAAATCAAATTTTTTTTCATCTATTCAATGAATACATTATTAATCTTACAAAGCTTCAATTAACGTCAATAAAAACTTGCTCGTTAAAAACTGCATTTTTTTCATCGATAAATTCCTTGAAGAACGAACCTAAGGTGTTAAATTCATTTTTATTTACTTTTGATCAAAAGGCTACAATAATTTCCCAAAACACAAATAACTAATATTAGTTTTATTTCAATTAAATGCGATGAAAATTCTGTGATCTTGTTTTGTATTTAAAAGAAAAATAACCACTTTAAGATTTACCTAAACACAAGTTTATAAATAAAAAAAATAATCATGGGTGGTGTATGTCGTTTACAGTGGCGTTGACAGGAGTATATTCAAGCCTCCCCCCCACCCTTTGGCTGATAATAATTGACTACTAGTTAAAGGAAAAAAAGCTAAAATGCCTCAGAAAGTTGTCAACAAAAAAACATATTCCTCGCTCATCACAAAAAGCTATCTATGCCACTGATTATTGTTTATATGAAAATGAATCACGAATTAAGCTCATGATTAAACTTGATCATTTTTAAGTAGTCAATCAGCATACCTATACGATTTCCTTTACCTAAGTGTATTGAGTCAAATAAATAAGTCAATTTGGTGATGATTAACATTACCAGAATATGTCTAACATATTTTTTGTTTATACACAGGTATCCGCTACAAATGTTAGCGCAAAATTTTTGATTATTGCCAATATAAAAAAATTCATCCTATGATTTGGGTGGTCTGTAGGGTTAAATAATGACCGAAATTATTATCAACAAAACAAACGTCTTGACTAAAAGGAATCAATTTTATTTAATAATACCTCATATAGATCAATTTAAATTTCAAATAAATTAAGTGCTAGAATTCTATACATCATAAATCCAAATATTTCAAATAAGTAAATGAAATTATTTGGGAATAATTTTTAGAAGGTAATCCAAATGATATGAGATCATTTAGCTAAAGCCCATTATGGCCTTTGTCATTAAAAATGTTATCAAGAATTTTTTTTTTAGTGTTCTTGTTGTTATTGTTAATTTTTTTTCAAAGTTTTACTGATGATGACGATTTAGGCAGCATCAAATCAACAACAACAAAAATAAATGACATACCAGCAATGTTCTTAGCTCATATAAGTTCTTTTAAAGTTAGTAGTTCCCTATCAATATATTTGGGCTAGCCCTATTAGGACCACATACTATGCTTAAAATAGTTTAACGGCATTTAAAGAGGTTAACCGGTTACTTTTTTAGATCCATTTACATTTTAGGTATCAATTTTAGTTTTGAAAGTTATTTAAAGGTATTCTTTGGCTATTGACGTAATTTGCTTTCTGATACTGAAAACTAATAACATTAGCTTTATATTTAAACTAGAAACAACAACAACAACAAAAATTAATTTATTTTACTGCGGAAAGCTTGTGGTTAGAGTTGAAAACATGATTTATTAATATTTCTTAATTTTCTGAATATGGAAAATAAAAACAAAAAAAAACAGTGTAATAGTTATAAGAAATAAAAATTTTAACAGAAACCATTAAAAAAAATTTTTTTTTTTCCAAAAGTTAAATTCTTAGGTGCTAATTCTGTTTTCGAATGTTTTTTTTTGCGCTTTTTGTCTATTCTAAGGAATGAGATATGTATTCTGCCAAACTAACGTTAGGGGTTGATTTAACTCCTTAAAAAAAAACTTATTTCTTAGATTTCGATGTAGAATAACATATCAAAAAAAAAAAAATCAGAGAGGAACACCGGAAGACCTTTCTTTGTTAGCCTTTTCTATACATTCTTTAAAATCCTTACCTTAAAAGAATACAGTAGTTTAAGGAAAGTTATTAATTTGTTTTTTTTTTTTTTGCTATTTTTATTTTCCACCTTACAGCTTCATGGTAAAACCGCATTAATAAATAAAGTAATAAACATATATTAATTTTATTATCTTCTTTAAATAATACACAGAAAAAATAAAAATTTTACCATTTAAATAGGATCAAAATCACAAATTTTCCATGATAAATTAAAAAATATGTAACCCTTCATTTTTGACTATACTCAACCTCTTTTTTGGCCAATTTAAACCACAAACTACTAAAGAAACAATAATTAAATATTTTACATTAACTTAAATATTAAAAAATTAAGTTAAAAAAATTAAGTTAAAAAAATTTTAATATTTATAAATATAAAAAAAAACTTGATATGCTGTGCTGGCAATGTTTAAATTAAAAATTTTCAGGCAACAGCAAAAATCAATTATAAACCCAAAGAAATAATTTTAATTTTTCCTAATTTAGTATTTTATTATTTTATAATAAAAACAAAAAATAAAACAATATTTTTATTTAAAAAAAAAAAAATATACAACAATTACAACTAAAAGAAATAACTTACAGCACACTACGTTTCAGGTAGCTCAGTAGAATTTATTTAAATTTTAGTTAAAAATCAAGAAATTATAAAATTAAATTTTAAAATCTAAAATATTTAATTTCCTTTACAAATAATTTAATACAAATGCACTGTGAATTAATTTTCACAACATCACATCACAAACACAAATAAAAGATATATATATATATAATATTAAATTAAGGCAAAACCTATGATATTGATATCTAATCACACAAAAGGCTAAGCCATATTCACAATACCACAAAAAACAAAAACACAAAAAACAACATATTAATATATGTATATACAGATTTCAAATTAAATATAAATATATATGTATATATATATTAACGATATTCAACTATGCACCAAACATTAAAAAATTAAATAAAATGAAAAAAATACAAATGTAATCTTATTAAAACAACACAACACACAATCACTGTGTATGCCTATAAAAACACAAGCATTTACATATATATATATATATATATGTATATCAGAATAAAAAGATCAGGTAATATTTTATTAGTATAAGTGGAATGCAAATTTTATTGGTATGCATTGAATTTCACTGTCTGATCGGCGACTTAACTTTTTAAAATATTAACTCTAGTCCGTTGTTTTATATTTTTTTTTAAACAAAATATTAATTTAATATATTATAATCACAAAATTAATTAATTTTATATAATAAAAATATAAAAATAAGTAAATAAATAAAACTAATTTTAAATTAGATCAATACATGATGTAAACACGATTAAGTTACTCAGCGTGTCACGCGAACCGTTAAGAGAGCGTAAACTGGAGACCAGAGCTAAAAGAATAAATTCCATACCCATGGAATTAAAATATATTCACTATCAATACCAATACAATAAGAAATATATATATGTTTATATAAAAATTACCTGTGCAATACAATTCCAACCGCATGGTATAAAAATGAATTAAAAATGTTTCAGATGGATGAGGGAGTCAGGTGTATATGAAACCGGTACAGGTAAAGTGTAGTTTGTTGAAGTGAGCAAAATTTATCGGTAAGGGGGAAATATCTAGACTCTCCTATATCAATTTGTGGCGCTTACTTGTATGCCATGTTTTGTTACCATTTTTAAATTTTTCAAAACTGATAACTGTTATTTAGAGGCGTCTAAGTTTGATAAAAAAAAACAGAACTCTTTTAACTACAAAGTTGTTATCTTGAATTTTATATTAAAAAAAAAAAATATCAAGTTTGATTAAATTTAAGATAGATATTGTTATTGCTAACAAATTGTATTTCCTACAAACCAAAAACAAACAACAAAAAATAGTATTTTTATTACTGCCCAAATTGTGGGATAAGTTCTACATTTTTAAACAAATAAAAAAAATATTATTTTATATAGACTTAATTTTTAAAGATGGATTTTTAACTTTTTTTGTTTTTAGAGAAATTTTCTGAATATTACAAATAAATGTGATCAGTTTGAATAGTTTTTAAAATGATTTATAAAACAATTAACTTTCAATCATTTTTAATATAATGGAAATTCTTTGGCGTAAAACAGTTTTCTATATTTTTATGACTGTTTATCAAATTGGAGTAAGGTTAAAAAAATAGGAAAAAAACAAATCCACCTCTTTAATGGTATTGCGCCTTAGCAATATTTATTTTGGTATTAATTTGAAGAAAAATTTAAAAGATGTTTTTTCGTATATCAGGTAATCATGTAACTGTATGCAAGTCGAAATATTTCATACTATTCAATCTTCCAATTTACCAATACAACCAGATTGAAATAATTATGTATATACTTTAATATTAACTCATATATATATTAAAAATTCGTACTGAATTCATAATGAAAGATCTAAAAAAAGTCCTGATTTTATACTATCAGCATGAATTCAGTATGAAAGTTAAAAAGTTTTCATTGCAACAATAAATGATGCATCTATTATGAAATATATGGTAGAATCAAGCACTTTTACAACCAAGTTTATTTTTGTATTGTAGATCGCTGTTCCTGTGATATAGTGGATCACTTAAAATAGCAAGTTTTTTTTACTACAATGTTCTTATGCCAGCTTTCAAAGATAAAAGAACACAATTAAAAAAATAGAAAAAGCAAATGCATCGAGATTCGTGACTAAAATTTTCTGGGCTGTGAAGGCTTTACATAGTGTACATGGTGCTATTGGTCAAAAATATCATTTACTCCATCACGTGCTTGATAACAAGCTTTTGCCAATGATAAAATTATTGTGCAGAATGGAAGGATTTTAAACAGAGACTCGAAATCCTTCAATTAACACTTCAACAGCTTTTACATGGTTATCTGGCTATACCCTTTCAGCTAAAGGTAGAAGTAGAAACTATTAAATGTGGTATTTACTATTATTAGAGTAGAGGAGTCCCCTTCCCGAAATAAAATTTAGTATAACCCCCTAAGTGAGTAGTTTATTCAACAAAAACAAAGGCTTCGAAACATTAAAACTCTATTTTCATTTTTATCCTTTTTTTCTAATGGCTAAGCTTAACTCTAACAACTTTACCGCTATAGCAAGAAATAACGTGCTCATTGAGCTACCAGACAAGTTATGCCATATGAAATGTGACTCTTAATTTTTTGGTATTAATTTAGAAGATTTAAAAAATAAATATGACTTAGGGTAAGGGGGAAGTTCGGTATTAAATTTTTTTTTTCCTTTTTAAATTAATGTATAGCATCATCATCTTAAATTACCGAAGTTATGAGCATTTTAGCGTCCTTTGCTCTAGAGCAAGAAGTGGGTGAGTAAAAGTTCAAAGCGTTTTTCTGATGCTTGTTATCTTCGAAGTTGGTGTTCATGATAACTCAAAATTTGCTTGACCGATCTTTTTGAAATTTTACACACTATTTTTTTGCATATTTCGCATATATAATTATTAATTTTACAATAACAAATAAGTCGAATTTTTAGATGAAAATCAGTATTTTGTCTTCCAGAGGCTACCAAAAATTGAAAAAAACCCTTTTGTTATTTCTTTAAAAAATATCACTTATTAATATTTTGTAATGAAAACTTAGAAAAAACATTGTTCAAATGTTAGTCACGGTTTTTAGCAATGTCAATGTTTTTTGCCTGAAAGTATAGAATTGTAATAACTGCAACAGTAAAATATATTATATATTAATTTTCCTGAAGGTATACTCTATCATCGTTGTCCCCGAGACATGCAATCATTTTTAATGTAATATGGCACCAGCTGCTTATTGAATGTTTGCCTAACTCATATGAATTTATACCGTTATTTAATGATTCGTACTTCCATGATGAAAAGAAATTAATTTAACTAATTATCCTTGAAAGCTTAATGCAAATTCATTATAGATGTGTTCTGTAGGAGGAAAGGGTTTAATTTCATTCAATAAAAAAATTTAATTGTATAGAAAAAATATGAGTGTGTTTTTAAATTATTCTTTCTCATAAAATAAATATAAAATAGATAATTCTTAGTAATGAAATAGTAAATCCAAATGATGAAATAATATTTCATGTTGTATAGGAGTCGGGGTAATCCGAATAACGTTGAGGTATGCTTGTTAAACCTAAAAAATGTTGAGGAAAAATATACTTAATAAATTGATTTTTTAATCATTTATTATTTATTAATAAATCTGTAAGTAATGGGTATCAATGAAATGAATCCTGCTATAATAGCAAAAACTGCTCCTATAGATAATACATAGTGGAAGTTTTAAACTACATCCTAAAGATTATTAATAATGAGGGAGAATAAATTAATTGAGTTTCTTGTAAAATAGTTATTCATCTAAATACTTTAATTACTTTAGGAATAGCAATAATTATTGTAGCAGAAGTAAAGCATGCTCGTGTATCTACATCTATTCCTACTATTAATGATAGGAGTTATATTCAAAATCTTATAATATTTATTCAAAGAACTACTATGTCTGGGAACCTAATATTAAGGGAACTTATCAATCAACAAATCCTCCAATTATAATGAAATAATTATGATGGCCTAATTTAGTTTGAAATAAAATTTTTCAAAATGATTGTTCCTGCTCAAGCTACAAAAATAGAAATGATAAAGAACAAACTTTTATATAAATGTATTAAATAATTATTGTACAAATAATTATCAAAGATAGATTATGGGAAGTTATAAATTGAATTGCTCACAATATAGGTAAAAATCGTTAAAATGGAAGTAATCCTCCTATAGATAATAAAATTACTATTGTTAAATATATAATATTTGATCTTAAAGAATGAAATAATTAGTTTGAATAAAAAAATTATTTTTAAACTTTTTTAATAATAATCACCATAAAATATACCCAGTAGGAAAATTACTCGTCAGTGAGCTTCTAATTCCTGAATTCATGTATTAATCATGTTCAATTGTTTGGCATTCATTAATGCTGCATGCAGAAAGTAGCCTTAGTTACTTTTCAGTCATATTTTCATGCAGAAAGTTGTCATGACGTTGAATTTTACAACCATTTGTTAAGAAAATCCATTGGAATTTTTCCCGAGAAAATAGGTGTTATGACTGAAAAGTAGCTCGATTTTATTGACGAAGTAGAACTACTTTCTCTACTAGGATTATTTCACTTTGGCAGCCAAAATCCTAATAAATGAGATAATATTTTAAAGCAAATAAATACTTAGAATAAGTTTGTATGTTCGTGACTTCGCTAAATATGGTTTCCTTGATTAAAAATATCTGGACAACTGTATAGCCAATTCGTTTATTTATATTGTAATTAGTAGTTTTTACTACAAAAATTGTTCATGTTAGAAAATTAAAAAACTTTTGTAAGTATTTTTTAACATTACAAAGTCCGTTTACATTTGATAAAATTGCTATATTGAAAACATTTATAAATTTCCTTAGGGGTCCAAATAAACTGATACTTAAATGCTATGATTTTTTCTTACATTGTTTGGCGAGTAGACTAATTTATAGTTATTGTTATATAAAATTTATTAAATTTAAAAGTTTTTGATCTGCGAGAGTGAGTAGATATTATCATATTTTTATATCTTTGAATTCACACAACACAAATATTGTCTTCAATTCGTAGACATAGACGTATTAGCTTAACGAGAAAAAAAAAGTAAGCTCCTTAATGAGTTATAAAACAAAGAAATTAAAAAATTATTACCAATAATAACACTTATTCAGAAAAATAAAAAAAAAGTTGGCATTAAGAGGAATAAATCAACACTAAAAACAACAATGAACAATAATAACAAAAAACCATCATCACTGACCCACCACCGTATTTGATTTTTCAGATAAAACTTCACTTTTCTCCGCACAAACTTACGTCCATCAGATCCAAAAGTGTTATACTTACTTTTATCCGAAAATTTCATGCACCAACAAAGCTTTTTTACGTTTAAATAAAATTTTTCAACGACCTTCAAATTACATATTCCACATTCTTTTATTGTTTTTAATATATACTGATTTATACCTATTTATCATTTCAGTTATTTGTTTATATGATTTTCCTTCGTAATGCCATTATAATATGAGTCGCTCGGAAGCCAATGTGGATAAGTCCACTTCTATCTTCAAGTGTTGTATTTACTTTTCTACGTCTACACAGAGAGTTTATACTACCATAATTTCGACGCAATGTATAAGAATATTCCAAATGCGTACAACTTATCTAGGATAAAAAAAATTCTGAAAGCCAGTATATATTTAATTTAAATCAAGTTTATTTTAAAAAACTTTTAAAGCATAAATATTCCTCCAGGTTTTAGATTTGTTTTGGAAATATCTCTTGAAACTCTCTTATATTAAAATAAAATAAAATAAATTTTAATTCATTTAAGATATCTAACAATATAATTAATACGAAGATCTCTGGCTTTAGCTTCAATTTATCATTTACAAGTTTTATTACAAACAAAAACTTGCAAAAAACATATCTCATATAAAACCTAGCCCGGAAAAAACTTATAATAGAACACCAATTTTATTTTCTACTTCAAATAAGGTGCCTTAGTTGGAAACAACAAAACAAAAAAACAACCGACAATAATATTCAATCTCTTTACTTAAAGTGCATTTACTAAAAATTTAATCACAATTTACGTAATATAGATATTTTCTATAGGAAATCAAATGATTTGAAAATTTCCGCATTTCTTTCAACAGTAACTGTCATTTCCAAAAAAAAATTTATCTGAATAAAGTTTTTAATAAAATTGAGTCAGCATAATTGAGGCATTAACTTTTTGTATATTGTTGGAGAACATAACATAATTTAACTTTAAAAGAAAATCATAACCTAATAATATATCCTAGATAAGATTTATTTAAACTATATTATTACTATTTTTTATAAACATTACTTAGAATTTAATGACGCAAATCAAATTAACAAGATTTACTAGTATCTCTACATTAGCATAACAAATTGATGACTGCTAAAAACGTAACAAGATTATTGTTACACACACTTTTCACGTGCAATTATGTAATTATGATGGCTGAATAACTCTATCATAGTAAATAATTTTTGTTAAAAATAAAATTGTTTTTATTATATATGTTTAAGAAAATTTTTTTATAACTAACAATAGACAAATTGTATATTTTGCATTTGAATAGATTTCTGTGTTTTAATTTGAAACTTTATTTAATTACATAAGTTTAATTACTCTTTTTACTATTACTATTTGATAAGTAATAGTAGTAGTAGTAAGAGTAGTAGTAGTAGTAGTAGTAGTAGTAGTAGTAGTAGTAGTAGTAGACGAAGAAGAAAGAGAACAAACGCACCGCAGCCAAACTTAGTCTATTGTGCTCCCCGCTAAAATTTCTATGATGGAAACCTAATATCCAGTTCCCTTGCCAGAGCCAGGATATCTCTCAAATCTATACAGGTAGGTCACTTGTTAAGTGAGTAGATGCCTTACTCTTTTTGACACCAACCTCCCAAAGTGAAACAAAAGGTATGTTATGATAGATCCATGTTATGTTATGATAAATCCATGTTATGTTATGATAAATCCATGTTGGTGTTTGTTCCACCTGATGACAGAATATGCAATTTGAACTTATTTGATTAACTTCTAATCAAGGATTATATTTTATAAAGAAAAAGAAAAAACTGATTTTATAAACATGTAAAAATAAACAAAAATATTATTTTTCCACATGGTCCTTTTTTATAATGTAGCTAAATTGACCCTATTAGATAACGATTGAAACAGTTTTTTTTGAATAAAAAAGTTGTACTCATTGTAATGTTCTACTAGTTTACTTTAGTTCTTGGGTTAAAACACATTTTTTCAGGGTTAAAAAAAAATTTTAACATTTGTAGTTCATCCTATCTACTAAAAGAGCTTGATTTAGAGTCAAATTTTATAAAACATGTAAAACGAAATCGGAATACTGTTTAGGTGTTAACATTTATATTAGCCAGGATAAATGTAGTACCATCTGGTCTGAAAGTATAGTAATGGAGATGATGGAGCCATTTTTGGGAAAAGAATGCACTTTATTTCTCGATAATTGATATGCGTGTTCAAGTTTATACTTGAATTTATAGAAAAGTGAAACAAACGCTGTGGGAGCTATTAAAAAATACAGAGAAAACATACCAAAAGGACTTGTTTCATTGAATCTAAAACAAAAATGGATTTCAAAGACGATCATCTTGTAATTTATTGTGCTTGAGATGGCGCATTAAAAAAGATATCTCCATCCTAAGTACAAAACACGCTAGCATATCAGGCACACAAAGAAAAGGAATATAACAAAAACAGTAACGTAAAGCATGTTATAAGCTGAGAATTGGAGATATTTTCTAGAACGCGTTCCTCCAAGTTAGTAACAAACAAAATCCTTCAAAAATATTCATGTTCACGCCAAACACAAAAAGGGAAGTGGAATTACTTAACAATTTAAACGGTGTAAGGTTGTTTTACATTTACTAGATTCCTTCGAAAAGTATCACACACTTCAAGATTATTTATTTACAACTATTAAAAGGAAGCAATATAGAATTGCGCAATTATCTGCATGCGTACTAATCTTGGAGATTTAATCGTAAGGTAAGGGGTTGAATATATTGTTAACGCATTCCTAACAGATTTAATCTTTTACAAAGGTAACGAAATATTAAGAACTCTCTTACCCAATTTGACAAGTTCCTTACATCATGTTTGTCAATTTTACAAGAAAATATGAACAAAAATTAAAAATTCTTAAGTGGGCTACAGTAAGATTCTAGTTTTTTAAAAGATTTACAATTAAATATTTAAAGGATATAAAATAAGTTAATGCTCACTAACAGTTAATAGCTCTTATTTAAATTTAATGAAAAAAGAATTAAAGAAAACGAAGTAAGTTTGTCTTCTAAGGAATTAAAATCTTCGAAACTTGTTTTAAATTCAGATCTCCCAAGCTTGATTTGTTCATATTTCATGTAAATAATGCGATAAGTGTTTATTTGCCAAATCCTTATCGAATATAAAATGGCTATACTGTAGCTAATCAATGGATTTGAGCCTCAAAATCTTTTAAATTTAATAACATTATCAATTTTTATTAATTTTGTAAGTTTAGTTTAACTATAAATTTGACTTTGTTTCAATGTCACAAAAACTATTATTATTTTTTCATGTTAATTAATTGTGTTGAAAGAAATAGTTAATGCTATTAAAGTAGTAATATATGAGTAAAGTTGAGAAGTTCTTGTCCTTTAATATTAATATACATTGTTCCAGTCTCAAATAATTACTTAAAAATCTTAAAATCTCCATCCTAAACTGAAAGCTCTTTGAAAAAAGATGCTTAAAACTTAATTTTATTATTTTAGGTGACAAGCAAGTTAACAAGTCCGTCTACAGTTATACTATGAGATAAAAGGAACCCGACTAGAAATTTTTGTAAGGCGGTGATTAGGCCCGAATAAGGCAATAAAAGCTTTAAGGGGAGCAATACAATTAGGCGATAGAATTAAACGCATTTTTAAAGGATTTTTTTTTAAGAGGAAATTTTCATTTAAGTAAATTGAAACTTTGTAAGATTATTAATGTATTTATGGAGTATACATATAAAAAACTTTTTGTTTCTTATTTCAAATGAAATGGTGACTATACAATGGCGTACAAAAAGACCTTAAATTTTGTTGGCGGGTGTTCTGTATGCCATAATTTTAATCTGAAATAGTCGGGAAAGAAAAATAATGTTAATTACACTTGTATTTAGTCAATAAATCCACGAAAATTTTTTGAAAAAATAGCGATAGCAAAAATTTTTATATTTAACAATAACAAATTAAGGAAAGTTTTTCAAGGTAATTATGAGAGGATTTATTTTCTCTTTGTAGCCTTTGGAATCCAAAATACCGATTTTCACTTAAAAAATCGAATTATTTACTATTGTAAAATTAATAATTATTATTAAAAAACGTTCATCATTACCCGATGAAATATGTGAAAAAGTAGTGTACAAAATTTCAAGATGATCGGACCAGTAGATTTTGAGTTATTAAAACAAACAACCTTCAGGAAAACGCTTAACAAAACATTCCACACTCACTCCTTTGAGCAAAAGAAGCTCAAATGCTAATAACTTCAGTAATTTTACTCCGATCGAGTTGAAATTTTGACAAAATATTTTTAAAATGTTATACATTATTTTAAAGACACAATATTGAAAATAAAAAATTAACAAATACATATAATATAAGTATTCACTGTTAATATTGGTGTTTGAGCGTATTTGTTACTATAAAATAAACTTAAATCCTAGTGCATACCAAAGCACCAACTACCGATGCAATTACTTCTGTTGCGAGCAAAAGGTTTTCAATATCTTATTAAAAATTTCTTATTTATTAAAAGATTGTTTACTTTTGATAATATTATTCCCTGTCGACTGTAACGTACTTATGCCAACGCTTGATCCTGTCCTCGAAATTGGATGGTAAGGTGGGCACTCACTTAGTGCACATACCTCCGCGGGTAAATTTTTTGACGTCATAGACTCACGCTAAGTGAGTGCCCACCTTTAGATATCTCTATTAGGGCCATCTTATAGATTTTTTCATTATCGCCTTTCGGCAACTGAAACGCGTTCATCTCAATGGTTTTTTAAATTCAATTGAACAGAAAGAAGTCACAGAGTGCCAAATCGGGTGAATTATGTGATTGTTAGATGGTATTCGTGTTTAGCTAATTATGATGAGAAGAATTTTCAAAAATAATGAACACCCTTAGAGACATATTGTACTCAACTCGACGTAACTTTCACAACTGATGATGAAATTACGGCAAACCTTATTAAGAATATCAGTGACAATTGTACACATAAATAACCTACATAAAAATTTTTCTTCGTAGTAATTGGCTTAAATTATTAATAAATTATCTAATTGAAGTATGAAAAATAAGAAGAAGAGATGCTTAAAAATCGATAATAGTTTAAATTACCTTATAAAAAACTTTGTAAATTTGTAAACACTGCAAATAAACACTCGATACTTTAATACTGTTTTGTGTGTTTTTCAGGTTTTGAAAGAAAAGGACAAAATTCTTTTATCATTTGAATATCATTTAAAAGAATGATGTATATTTTTATTTAAATATCATTAAATATTAAATAGTAAACAATAAAAAACTTTATGAAATTACAAAAAATATCAAAAAAAAATTGTTTTCGTATTATTTCTGATATAAAGAATTTTTTATAAAATTAAATAAATAAATAAAATTTTAAATCAGTATTTTATTTAATTTATAATTTCTTTAAAATTATTTTTTTGGATTTATTAATTACAAAAAATTTTTAAATTTACATAAACTTTCCTTAAAACGTTGACATTCAAACATTGCTTTTATTTTAGCTATCCAATCCATAAATGGATATGTTTGTACATGTACTGATGGATGTTGAGGAATACCACAAATATCTGGACCCCATGATATAACACCAACTAATATATAATCACCTAATTTATTTTTTCTAACAACAGGACCACCAGAATCAGCAAAACATGGTCCTTTACCACCAGCTATTGGTCCCGTACATATATTTGTTTTATATATTGGTGTTCTAAATGGTCCTCCAAATATTCTTTGGCACGTATGTAATGGTATAACTGGTACACTAACCGTACGTAAAACATTTGGTAAATTACGACCTTTTGCTTTACGTGTTCTACCCCATCCAAATAATGTTACTTTACCATAATTATGAAATATTTCATCTAATGATGGTAAACGTATTGGTTGTACCATTTTATCCCAAAAAAATGGTTTATTTGTATGTATTAATGCTATATCATATGGTGACATAACACCACGATATTTTTCATGTCTTTTCATATAATCAACTTTACGTTTTTGTAAACTTTTTGTAAGTGCTTTCATATTATGTTGTCCAGCATGTACCATTGTATATTCAGTTTTAGTATTACCACGTATACAATGTGCAGCTGTTATTATCCATTGTTCATTTATAAGTGATCCACCACAATAATGTATTGATTTTTTTGATGTACCTGATATAGTAACACGATGTATTGATACTATAAATGGTGCACTTGATGGTTGTGCTGTCCTACCACCAATTATTCGAGATACTGGACCTCCAGCATTAACAATAACTTGTATTATATATAACACTATTATATTTGGTAAGGATATTATACTAATACCCATTTCATATAAAATTAATAATAAAAAAATTTTCACACACTATTATTGAATATCACTTAAATTATATTTTATTTAATTATTTAATTTTAAATAAAATAATTAAACTAGTATAATATCATTTTGAAAATTTTATTAGACAAACAAACATCCTAATCCAAAGACTTAATTTCAACTGTAGTTTAGTTATATATTCAGATATACCGGAACCTTCTTATAATCCCCAAATTGAAATTGTAATATTAATTTTCCGGCATTTAATCACCAATAGAAAACTATAAGTATTTTTTGTTTTATTATCTTCTTTTCCCCTGAAAACTTTGCAACCAAAAGAGTTCATGGTTGATGTAACGTTTTAGCCCATATATACTCTGTTTTATCAGATAATACCGTAAAATTCGAAAGGTAAAGTTTAGTGAATCCTAAGTACATATATTTCTATAGAGCACCTTTTAGTTCAATATTACCGGTATACATAAAGTTTAAAAGCGGAAGTTAATAGGGTATCATTCATGTAGGGAACAATACATGAGGCATGACCAGACTTTCTTAGAGATCATGATCAGATAGCTTAACACTTTTGTGTTAGTTACTTTTGTTTTTGTTGTTTTTTTCTTAAGTTTTATTTGAATAGAGTTTAATAATTCAAAGTTTTCATATATCTTTACACCTATGAAATATAAATAAACATTCATATAACACATATACTTAAAATATAATAAACGAATAGTCATAATAAGTCTTTGTGCTATTTGCCCAATGGAATGATCTGCATTAGTTAAGATAATCCAACATTAAATAACATCTCTTAAATAAACTAAATTTATAACCCAAAATTATATTTTTTCCTATTTCAGTTAAGTAATAATATTAATCTCTATTTAAATCGATTGCAATTTATATAGAACACAATATTTTTGGGCATTAATAAATATATACATATGTAATAAAATTACATAATTAATTTTATAACTAAATAATTATCATTTATAAATCTGATTTTTAATTATTTCATGTAGTTTCATAATACTAATTAATTCAATTTATGCTCTAAATAATTTGGCAAAAAAAATGATGAGAATAGAAATATAAAAACTAAAATTTTTAAATTTTGTCACGGTCGTTTCTTGCATGCACCAAAAATAAAACAAAATAATGACAACAACAACAAAAAACAACAACAACAATTAACAAAAATTTATCGATGACCTTGTCAACAAAAAAATTATTTTAATTTATTGTGACAATTAAAACTGTTATTATGGTATAAAATTCAAGCGTTTAGATTTTCTTATATATAAAAAAATTCGTGTTCTATTATGAACTCAACATCTTAAAAAAGGATTTTTAACACTCACACCTATATATGTTGATATTTTCAACAAACAAATGCTTTGCAGAAATTTACTTAAAGATTATTTACATTTCAAAAGCTTACAAATATTTTTCAGTTATATAAAAAAAATTTCGATTAATAAAACCAGCTTTTGGATGCTTTGTGCCCTTTTTTGACTATTCTAGTATATTTTACTCTTTGTAAAGGAAAAATTAAACAATTAAATTAATTTTTGTCAACTGCTATACCCTTTTTCCACTGACGCGAATACACTGTATTAGACTCCTATACAAAATAAAAGCTTCTCTATTTGCTAATAACTTTTATTAGAACATAAAGGTGGGCACTCACATAGTGCGCATATCTCCGCGGGTAACATTCATGACGTCAAAATGACGTACATATGAATTTCACGCTGAAATATCCACATATGAGGGAAACAGAATCAACAACTTAGCGTGAGTCTATGACGTCAAAAAATTTACCCACGGAGATATGTGCATTGAGTGAGTGCCCACCTTAAGATTAGAAATATGTTTAAATAAATCCCTTAAGGGGATTTATGTATGTAGGGTTTTAAAACTTTTTTTTTTCGAATTTTTTTTTAAATTGTATGTCAAATGAATGTCAAACATGTCGAGAATATTGTGTCAAAATTTTAAGTACATCGGAGTAAAAGTAACGAAGATAAAGTGTTTCAAATGACCGCTCCTCGATTTTCTTACAAACAACATTTTTTGATTTATCATAACTAAAAATTCACTAAACCGATTCGTTTGAAATTTTGTACACTTTTTCTACATATAAATCACCAGGTAACCACCAAGAATTTTTTTTAACAATTTTTATTTCATTTTATAATAACAAATACACATAAATTTTGACGTTAATATCGCGGTTTTCACTTTAAAATACTGCCAAAATTCAAAAAATCGAAAAAAAAACGCTTCGTGATTACTTTGAGAAACATGTTACCTATAAAATGCAATTTGATTTTTTTGTTTCAGATGATCTGGTAACCACGTAGTTATGATGTTCACGGAATACTTTTTTCGGAGGCACCCCAGGAAATTCGCTTACACAGCCTTATTTATTAATATTTAAAAAAACAAAAATTCAGAAAAGATGCTTAAGATGTTGTATCTTAACATGTTTATAAAATAAATAAATCAACATGATTCAAGTTACAAGAAAAAAATCATGAAAGTATGCCTTTTTTTTTGCCTTTAAAACCCTACCATCCCCTTAAAAATTAATCTAATTGTGCTGAAATAGAGTTTTAAAAAAAATTAAATTCATTACTTATTTAAGTAAAAAGGTAAAAAATTAAAACAAATAATAATTTAAATAATCAAACACAATAAATAGGTTAACTTTCAATTTTGTGTTTTGTTGGACAACCTATAAATTCACAATAAATGCCCAAATTTCCCTATATACAAGCTTTCAAAGACATGCACTTTAGACATAGTTTTATGTATTATTTCGGAAAAATCAAGACTGCATTACCAGAAAACAAAAAGTTATGTACCACATAGGAGAAACTAATTGGTTTGCTAGATTTCAGCCTGGTGATTTTTGATTAAAAAATGTTAAACGATATGGTAATTTAATTGAAGTCGATGAGATCCAAGTCATGGCAAAAAACGTTATATTGCATAGAAGCTCAAGATATCGTCTACATTTATCAAAGGAGAAAATAAAAAGCTTGGCTATGTGAAGAAACTCGACCTATATGGTAAATCTCTCAATAGCTTAAAGAAATTCATTTGGCGCAACACATTAATATCTTTGATTCACATCTGACACGCAATAAAATTGAAACTTTTCTGAAAAGATTAGTTACTGGATTAGTTTATAGCAACATTAATTGGAAGAGACCTCAAGTGATACAAGACGAACCAGCCCAGTCGACATGAAAAGCTGAGAATCATCAAATAAAAGATAATGCTCAATTATGATCAATTCAAACATGTACGTTCAACAACTCACCAAATTGCGTGGAGTTAATCAAAAAAAGTGGCCAGCAGGAGCAAACCGTAAGGGTGTTGTTTTTCGTTATGACAATCCAAAGCCTCTTTCGCCAAAAAATTAATAAAGTGCTGTCACATCCGCCATAAAGACCTGATCTTGCACCTTAACATTACCATTTATTTTATTTCATGCAGAACTTCTTAAATGAAAAAATTTTCAATCACGCTAATGATGTTAAATCACACTTAATCCAGTTATTTGATATCAAAGATCAGAAATTTTATTAACATGGAATTATGACACTGCTGAACGATTACAAAAGATCATTGACAAAACGGACAATAGGTAATTAAATAAAATTATATTTTTAAGCAAAACTTTTAAAATTTTCATTCTTATTATAATCCGCAATCACTTACAATTAGTTGCCAACCCAATAATACATACGAGAGAATGGCATGCATCTTATGAGCCGAGACCGAAGAAACCGTGTTGTTTTCAGTCGAAGAAGAAGAAATTCTTGCCAGTAGGTAAGACTGTCAATAAGGAGTACCTCTTGGGAGTTTTGAGATGTTTGCGTGAATCAATCCATCAAAACTCAAGTTTTTGGCTAAACAAAACACAAATGCAATCCAACAACCATTATATTCACCTGATTTGGCCCCCTGTGACGTCTTCCTGTTCAATCGAAGACTGAGAAGAACGCGTTTCAGCAGTCGAGAGAAGATAATGGAAAAATCACAGATGACCCTAATGGAAATACCTAGCATCGAGTTAAAAGGCTTGCTTCGAGGATAAACTGGTATGGTTTGTTTTTATTCCGGCAACTTTTTAAATTAAAATCAATTGATCTATATGGCTAATGTTTCTCCCTCATCTAAACTTTTTTAAATTAATCAACAGCTCAAATACTCAATCGATATTATATCCTTTTTTGAATTTTTCAATTAATTCAATTAAATTAGCATTATCTTGTTTGATGTTTTACTTGATGTTTGATGTCTTATATACCAGTAGCGTTCAGTAAATAACATTAATTCAACAACAAAAAATAATAGAAATAACAAAACAATGTCTCTGAATAAGTTTATACTTACCAAAGATTATCTAATCCCCTTGTTTTATTTAAAAAATAAATCCTTTTCAGGATGTAAATTTTTTTCAAGTAAAAGATTTTCTGAAGTGCAAGTTTAACTACAACAGCAAAATAAATGTTTTTAAGCTTGTAAGAAAAATGTGTTTACTTTTCTTTAGGAAAAATTACTTTCATTTGAATTATGCAAATTTCAAATAGATTATGTAATCAAAATTAATAATGAATAACTTTATTAAAAAACCATAGACCACTACTAAATTAAGTAGATGAGATTTGATTAGTTACGTAATAATTTCATTTATTGTTTTTCTTTTATTATTCAACCTAATTTATGATGTTTTGAGAAAATCCTCAATTAGGTATATTTTTTCAAAGTTCATTAATTTTTCATAGAAAAACTTTTGAAAAAATTTAATTTTTTTAGTTGATTTAAAAAACATTTTTATTGACTTCCTTTCGAGGAAAACAAATACAAAACGAAAGTAAGGAACTACAGATTGCTTTTTGCTCTTGTTTATTCAAACTTGACCTGCTTGATCAAAAACTTCATGGAATTTATTAACAAGAAACTGTTATTGTTACAAATCAATACTGTCCCATTCAAAGTGTTTCCTTTCGAATGCAACGAACTTATGCCATTTATCGAAACATTTTTTAAATTTAATGTTAGGTATCTCCTTTCTAGTCATCTTCAATTTTTCATTATTTCCTATCGGCTGCTGAAACGCATTCCTCTCAGTGGTTTTTTTGATTAGGTTAAACAGAAAGAAATCACAGGGGATCAAATCAGATGCATTAAGTAGATGTTGGATGATATTCATGTTGTTTTTAGTCAAAAACTCACGGATAATAATGGCAAAAATTTTCAAAAATCGTGTACATACTCACAGTCACATGTACTCAACTCAACGTAACTTTTACAACTAATGATGAAATTAACCCAAAACTTTGATAGGAATATCCGTGACAGTTGAGCAACATGACAAGAAACAAGAATTGATAGCCGAGTGTTAGGAACGCCAAACGGCCACCGGAAATTTTTTACCAACTAACAACTCTTCAAACCCCTCCAGTTAACAAAGCCAGATGGCCAAAAGGCCGACATAGATACTAGTTATCCAGGCCTTCTAGACATAAGAACTATTAGGACCGATAGAGCTAAGCTCGGAAAGTAGCCTAGTACTGCATATGATTTAAAGACAAGACGAACGCTGACTCTAACGATCGTAAATCCCTCAATCCTTAAAAAAAAAAAAAATACTAACTCTAAGCAAACGGTAAAGCGCGGTATTCACTATATTTCCGAATCAATGATTCGGCTCTTAGTTCCCATTTAAAATATATGGAAAGCACGAATAAGAGAGAAAATATCCAACATGTTGAATATTTTACTCACAAATGATTCAGCCATATACTTCATATGGGTTGAGAGAGCCGAATCATTGATTCGGAAATACAGTGAATACTCAGCTTAAGTCGCCAATAAAATAGAGAAACCACTAACAAATTAACAAATAACAATTTTTTTTAAAAAAAAAATGCAAAAGGAACTCTCGAAATAGGGCCATAAATCTCACCTACTACATAATTTGAACTAATTACTTGAAAATTAAAACCTGTACCATTTCGCTGTTCTACTAGATGGACGCAAAACTTAAGATTTGAGAATAAATGAAGTGAAAAGGATGATAGGGTATAGGTAGAGAATTCAAACTTTCCTAAAACATAATTTTCAAAAATACCTCTTCCCAACTAACACCTAACAATCTCAGAAAAGAAAAGAAAAATGGAGGAAGAAGATTGTTTTAAATCCCTTTATTATTTTTACCTGATCAACCCTCGTGGGATTAGTTTGGCTCTGTATAGGGTTTGTATACCACTAGGGGAGGCTTTGGGTACGTGAATGCGAGTAACCTGTCTACTCACCATGCGCTGCCTTCTGCCCATTCTAGGGTTCCAAAATCTAATCAAATCACTATTCCAAATAAAGGCTGATACCTAAAGCCTTGTACAGACCAATGCGTTTTTCATTCGCACGCCGGACAAGATTGTAAAACGGGTGATGCATTTGCTCTAGCTATAGCTAGAACAAAATTTTTGTTTCATAAAGATCAGTTTATGGCCTTCAAAATTTTTCCTTTGCTTTAAATTTTTGTTGTGCTTATTCTAAAAGGGATAAGAAATGATTTTATTACTTTTAGAGAAGCATTTTGTGGCCTTCAAAACTTTTGGTGTACCTCTAAAAGTAATAAAATCATTATTTCCTATCCCTTTTAATATGAATACAACAAAAATTTCAAATACAACAAAAATTTCCATTAGGACTAAAATTTAAAATGCAACAAAAATTTTGAAGGCCATAAAGTGTCCCTTTACTGACAAAAAACAAAAACAAAACAATTTTGCTCTAGCTATGGCTAGAGCAAATACATCACCCGTTTTACAACCTTGTCCGTCGTGCGAATGAAAAACGCATTGGTTTGAACAAGGCTTAACAGAGTAAACAACAATGGATATAATAAAATTTCTTTTTCGGCTATTTATAAGGAACTTTAGGTAAACTTGGGATAAGATATACTCGGAAAAGATAACAGGATGACAACAAAAGAAAAATAATTTAAAAGAGAGAAAAGATAAGAGTGCAAAAGTACCACTAAAAAACTTAGTTACTAAATTAACCTGTACGCAAAATATAAAAGTTCTTAAAACCAAGGCAACACTGTTCAATTGAAGAACTGTTCTCACATATAAAACTGAAATAAAGGCAGATAAACTTTTCATTGACCAAACAAAAATAAAATGAACAAAATCCAATATAGAAATCGCTCTAATAATAAAAACGATGAAAATATCAAAAATATTCAAGTTGGAAACATTTGTTCACTTTCAAATATTTTAGAAAGCTTCATCAATCTCAAAGGCATAAGCAATTTTTATACAAGATAGAGGGAGGACTGTAAACTGAAACTGAAATTAAGTAAAATCTAAGAAATAAATAATATTCCTTTTATTTAAGGCAAAAAGTTCATTTTATTCTATAAATTTGGACTGAAAAACCAAAGCAATAACAATCACTAAATGAAATTTTGAGAATGTGTCCTAAATGAGAATATTGAACTGAAATTTAACAAATATATCAAAATTGATTTTCTATAATTACAATTTTAGTATGTTTTCTTAATTTTTTTATCAATAGATCAACTCCATTTACAGCGAAATTTTTTTTCTTGTTCAAGTTATTATCGTTAATCTCGCATACTTTCCACAGAAGAAAAACTTAGTTTCATACCAAAATGCATTGCTGAATCATTTCCTTTAATTGACAAATGATTAAATTCCATTATAGCTAAAATTGATGTCTGTATATCTGAAAACTCTATTAATCCAGAAGACCATCCTTCATCTTCAAGCGGGAATACAGTAACTGATATTGGTGTAATTCCTCTTCCAATAAAAATTTCCATAAGTTGTGCTTCATTTAATTCAGGTGGTGTTTTAGTATAATATAAAACTTTATTTGGTGGTTGAATACGATCTGTTCTACATACAAAATTATTATTTATTGATTTTATATAGTTTTTAAAACTTGGTGTATTATCTGGAAGAAGATAAGGCTTCATAGGTTTAGTTACAAAACGTTGTTTAGCAAATGATAAAGAAAGATGTCTGTTATTTCCAATATAAATACCATTAAGATATTTTATACAGCGTTCAGCACCCATATAGTCTCCCATTTGAACCATTGCACCTCCTTTTATACTCTTTAAAAATTTTATTTTTGCTATATATCCATATGACCACAATAAATTAAAAAGTTTATCTGGATTTGATGTTTTTGGATCAAGGCCATAAACCATAATAACATGACGAGACTCATGATTAAGATGAAAATTTAAATGTGGAGAACTTGGAAAAGTTACACCAGGTTTTAAAAATAACATATTGGTTTGTTGAGGGTTTGTACCAAAATATGGCCGTTTTCTAATAAGACTTCGTCCATATCCGACTGCTTTTGAGGCTAAAGTCAATGTATATATCCTTGAGGTTATTCTATTTTCATATTTGATATTTAATTTGCTTAGTTTGGAATAGAAAACTTTCAATTCAAAGTAACCATAAATTCTACGTTTATTAAAATTATCTCGTACCCTTGTAGCCGATTCGATATTATCGAATTCAACTAATGCCATGATTGTACGTCTTTTGAAAATAATAATCCTCTGAACTTGACCATATCGTTTACAAATATTATGTAAAACATCTACAGTTACTTGACAACGCGGATGTAAAATATTAAATAATAAAATACGATTTGGTTCAGCAGATTCAAATCTATTGGTTTCGATATTTTCATTAGAATTATGAACGGATATTTTATCTTGTGTCAATATATTTATATTTGTAGCATCTTTATTATCGTTGTCACCATCAAAAGACATTGTTATATTTTGAAATTGCTGCTTGATTAATACCCAAATTTTCTGATATAAATAAAAACCATTTAATTTATTTATTATTATTTTCACTTATATTAAACTTAATTTTTACCTTTTTACTATGTATTAGAAATCAGATTGGAGAATAAGTGAAACTCTTTAGATTTCAATTGCTTACGATTTTTAAAGAAAAATACTTTAATAGAACTTAATAACTTTTGTAATACCGAAAATTTCTAAAAAAATATAAGGATAAGAAAAAAAAATTCAATTTACTTCACACAACACAACGCTTACTATAAAGATTTCATTGCAATTATTAATTTGATAAAAAATTTTATTTTATATACCATAGCAACCGCATAATTTACCCATGCAAAGGAATGTTTGAGAGACTGAGAAAATTTAACTTCGACTGTCAGAAAATCTTTAACTATAACTTAGGAACAATGTCAAAATATCATAAAATAACTACTTAGTGATTTGAACTATTTTCTTTTTTAAAAATTCACAGCATTAGAAAAATCACGAAGTGGGAAGAGAGAGGAATATAAATCTGTTATTTTGACAGTTCGTGTTTATTTTAAAGATTCAAATTTATGAAATTTATGAATTTTTTAATTATTTTTTATAGTTTTCAGTATTTCTTTATATAAAAAAAGGAAAATAGTCGGTGGAAGATAAAAAAATAATTAGTTTTTTAAAGGTTCCCGTCAATTTTAAATACATAGTAAAAAGATAAAAAATTAAGTTTAATATAAATAGAAACACAAATGAATTAAATTATTTTTAGTGAATCAACAGTAATGCAAATACTCTTCCTAACTAAACTAGTAAAATTGTAAAGTGTCTAGTGTAAATTATCGTGCTGTAGCAGTTTTGGTATTCGAAATATGACATAAATTAGAATTATTATTAAAAATATAATTGGAAATTTTATTGACAACTGTTTTCAACCATATCCGCTAAATTCATAAGAGATAACGATTAATTGAGTACTTAAAAGTATTAAGAATTTCTTAGTAAGTAAATACATAAGTTACTAAGCCTAAAAATTTTTTTGGATAAAATCTAGAAAAACGAAAGTTATTTAATGACTATCCAAATCAAAAGCTATGTTTAAATTCCAAAAACAAGTTCAATTTAAAAATTATTTCTTAGGAAAAACCAAGTAACTTGGTAAATATAATTTAAAAGCATAGTTACACTTAAGAATTAAAAATTTTATATTTACACAAATTTCATTTAATATTTCACTTTTGTTTCTTAAAATCAAATACATTATTTTTCAAAAATTTTTGATAGGGTTTTTTTTATTTATAATTCTTGTTTATTTTCAATTGAATTAATTGTTCTTTTAGATTTTAATTATTATTTAATAACACATTAAATACTTATAAAACAAATTTTTTTCTTATCTAAAATCTGAAACTGGCAAAATCGCGCATTTGATAGGATTTAGCGAAATCAACTATTAACTTAACTGAATATATAAAATTTAATCGAAGCGGTGCAAAATTACTTTGTTTAATTCAAAACTATTTAGTTTTTACATTTATTTTATATTTTTATTTAATTAATTTTTCAATTTTTTTACAATTTCAAAATAAAATAAGATCAAAAAATTATTTATATCAAATTGAATAAAACATTTTTTAAAACTGCTAACATTAAACAAATATCAAACAAAAAAATTTTCCAGGTTCGATTATTTATGTCTTATGACATAATTTTTTATTCGATTATTATATGCTAATAAATTAAATACCAAGCAATTTATTAAACAAAATTTTTCTTTTATTTATAGTAAACTTTATTATTGGATATTTAATTTACAGCTTTACAGTCAAAAATTAAAAGCGTATACATTGTATAAACCAATTTTCAGATCATTTATTGTAATTAATTAAACAAATTAACAAAATTAGATTTACTAGCAAACAAAATTCATATTAAATTTGAATTAATTATTTGAAAAAAATAAATAAATTTTACATCTTTTTTTGTTCAAGTAATTTGAAAATTATCAATTTTTTTATAGGTATCTCTTTTTTATAAAGACAACAAAGTTCACAGTTTAAGAGACATGGTTCATCCTATTTACTACTTTTCCTAGGATATAACTTTAAATGGAAATCGCTTTAAAAAAACCAAAAATATACTTAAGTTACTGACATAGAATTCATAATGATCGAAGCGAGAAATCCTTGGAAGAGAATATAATCATGATGACTCGAAAAGAATTATCAAAATTACCACAGAAAATCATTTTGATCAGTTTTAAATTAAAATTAAATTGAAAAAAATAAACGAAGTCTTTGATTACATTAGAAAATCTGAGCCCATGAAAAAAATCAATCATTGTTTTAAGTCCTTGAGGTAATAATCATATATTTTGCGTCATATATTTATATATATATCGATTTGTTACATAGAACAATTATACGATTCTTACACTATATTTGTAAGTAAAAGACGTTTATTTTGAGGCTAATATAAAAATAGAAGTACTGAAACACTACACAATAACAGTAGAGTATAAAAGATAAATATATCAAGCGAATAGAAATTAATATATATATATGTATATACCAAAGAAATAGTAAATCTAATTAATTTATTATAGGCATTTATATCTTTTAAATAAAATAGACATATACTAAATAAATTATATAGTAGGATGCATGAAATAAATACTGACGTATTTATTGAGAAAAAACCACATTATTATCGATCATTTAAATGATATTATTCTTCTTATTAAACTACATATATTTATTTATTTATTTATTTATTTATTTATTTATATTTTTCTTTTTGTTACTATCAACAATCGTTTCTAAATAAACGTCTTAAAGACCTGGAGACTAAGACTCTAATTGAGAATATACATATATCTCCCCTTAAAAAGAGTTTTAAATTTATTATTTTAACACATGTTACATTAATTACATCAATTTTTAAAATCTAATAAATAAATTAAAGAAAGAAAAACTTTTTTCTGTTAGTTCAAATACCAAATTTAGTGGCATAAGAATTTCAAATGCTATTAAAATATTTAGAACATAACAAAACAAAAAAGAGCATTAATAATAATAAAAAATAATATATATATAAAAAAAAAGCACCTAAATATAAGAGTTAAACTAACCTTTAGATATACCTGCGATATCAAACATTTAATTAAGCTCATAAGGTTATAATACCGAATTTCTATAACAATCAACTAAAATGAATTTCGTTCTTTTTTTTTGTAATAATAATAAAATAATTTTCTTAAATTGGGGTTTTTGAGGCCCTAAAATATAGAACTATAGAACTTAATGTTCTAATTATTGAAACAATAATTTCTTGAGTAGATTATATGTTTAAAATATTACATAAAAAAATTATTATAATGCAATAAAAATTGTTTAAGGGAGTATTCTGGCTTAGAAATTCGAATTTTTTGTCCATATTTTAATCGATTAACCCTTTAAAAAATGCTCCTAAAGGGATTTTTTGAAATTTAAATAATTTCCGTAGATACAGTTCATTTTGTGACACTGACAAATCGGTCCCCTTTTGACCTCAAACTTTAAACGCGTTTTTTTTGCAAAACTACTTTTTTTTCGAAATTGCGTGCATGGTATCTCAAGTTCTACTTAACCGATTTTCTTGAAATTTGGCACAGACCAAACCAGAATACCCCCTCAAGCAAATTATAATGTAACCAAAATGGTATTTCATTATATAAAAAAAAAAATTTTTTAATCATTTTAATAATTTTGCTATGTTCTTTGATGTATATGCATCAAAAAAATAAAAAATTCTATATATATAAATAACAAAGAGCTATGAAAATTTTAAAAACAATAGAATATTAAATTTTACTTGAAATATTTAAACAACCTACTCAAGATATAAAATAAGTTTCAAACTAAAAACAAAAAGCGAAGGATGAAAATTTTACAGAAAAAAAGCTAATATTTTATTACAAAATTATATATAAATGCATGAGATAGTTTAATAATTACATAAACTTAAGAAACTATTAAAAAACTATATATCAAATATATTATAGTATACACATTAACATTAAAATAATAAGCGGATATACTAAAATTTTTAATGTTGTTTTTTTGTTTTGTTTTAGTTATCATGATTGCACATCGCAAAGTGCTTAAATTGTATGTTTTTCATTCATTCGTTTTGGATAAATTAACACAGCATTACTTAAAGGCAAAAAAAAAAAAAAAACAAAGAACAAAAAACAGTTTTAAACCCAGTCTTCTGTATAAAACATTATTTGACTTTGAATCTTTGACTTATACAATTTAACTTGCATTACTTTCTTTGTCTTTAATAAATTTTATTAAATTCAAAATAAAGTATGCCTTTTAATAATTTTTTTTCATATTTCGATAATTATTTTATTTTTAAACTACTTAAATAATTAAAGATATTTTTTTCTATCAGTTTTGTAAATTTTACTTCTTCTTTTAGAGATTATTTTCAGTTCAGATAAATTTTGTGTTATAAATAAAATTATAATTTGTGCTAACCACAATTTGAAAGGATTTTTTTTTGTTTTTATTTTTCAAATTTTCTATTACCCGCTAGTTATTTACGTTTACATTACAAATTTTGATCAATGTTTTTTTTTTAAATATTTTGTTGATTGTATTCATGAGGAAAACAACAACTTCCCCTTTTTTCGTCTTTAAACAAATGTTTTGTTTTTTTTCAAGAAAAAAATGGTTTAGTGTATTTCTCATAAGCAAAACTTATTTCCACATTTTTGATAAAATGAAAAAAATAATAATAATATTTATTTCCTAATTAATACAAATTTTACAATAACTTTTTAGTTTATAGTTTTCATTGTTAATTAACTTTTTGTAGTTGTAATAATATCACAAAAAGTTTTCTGGATTTTTTATTTGCAGTTACTGTATTAAATCGATTCCTACAGATATTTTTTATAATTCTTTACAATTATTTACTAAAAAATGTTGACCTTTTTCTCTTACATAATTAATTATGTAACACAAAATAAATAAATAATTTACAATGAAACCTAAAAGTATAATTATGTTTTTAAGTTTTATCATCGATTTATCAACTTGAAAAGTATCCCAAAATCCTTCGAACCTTTTTGGAATAAAAATATTATTAAGATTCTCTCTCTTTTTTTACCTTGACTTCCTCTCCAAGAATTGTAGCAATTTCACCCTGCATAAACGCCCAGGGTATTGTAGAATTTGCTAATGGACAGCGTTCTCCACTAGGACAATACACTTCATTCCCAGATCCCTAAAAAAACAAAAAAAAACATGTATCAATTGAATAAATATAAAAATTTATTATGACAATATTTATAAAAATTAAGGAAAAATTTAAATGAATTTTATAATGCATTCAACAAAAATCTAGTCAATTAACTTTTTCATTCCTTATTCCTGTCACTTTTACCTTAATTCTATAAGAAACAGTCTAATGCGTACTTAAGAACTATTTGAATGCTCTATAGGCTAGCCAAAGTACACAAACAAGTAATATGGATAATTAAAAATGAAAAATTTATTTTTCTATTGTATGAAAAAATGAACCTAAAAATACGTAGGTACAATTGGCATATAAAAATTAAAAATATTACTATTCCCTCTGCCCTATAAGGCAATTATTTATAAAATTTAGGATGATTATATTTTATACCGATTATTTAAAATCTGCACAGGGTGTTAGAGCCTGAAGGGCTTCTTAACATTATATAACTATCCACTGAGCCCTTTTTTCTCCCAAATTCTCCATCGCTTTAGTGTTAATTAACATAAAACAATTCCATAACACCTTAAAATACTGAACAAAACACATTTATGATCTTTTTACAACACGTTTTCATTATTGAACAATTTTCTTAAAAAAAAAAGGAATTAATTTTAATAACATTAGCAGGTGGAATAATTTTACTAAAATTTGAAGAATATAATGTGTTGTAGATATGTTTTTTCTTTAAAAATCCATTTAAAAATGACATTTTCTCTTATAACTTGCAGTTTTTTTTCAATAATTAAATTTGAGGTTAAATAACACACCAAATAAGCGATTTCGCTGCTAAAGAATCAGCTACAGCTAAAACTTGTCAATTAGATTTTGATACATATATTAAATAAAGTTATTGTGGCAGCTGTAGCCGCTACAGTCTACAGTAGTAACGAAATCGCTTGGATGTACTCAAGGCTTTAAGCTTCCCGATTCGCTTTTAAGCGCATTCGTGATTGTATAATACAAATTATAATTTTACATCTAAAAAAATCAAAATAGATTGAAAGTGTAGACAAAATTTGCTCATCCTATAAATAATACAAGCAAATGATATATATTTGACGGCACCTCAAGAACCTCACTCACTTTGACATTTTAGGCCAGGGAGACACCAGGTAAGGAGTAAATTCGAAATATTTAGCCTAAAAACCAACGTTAGTCAGGTTCTTGAGGCGCCGTCAAATATACCCCAATGTTCTTTTAATGTATTTGTAAGAAGAAGATAACTTTTTCGAAATTACATTTTACATTTTTCTGTTCTAAGGTATCGTTATTCTTATACCACGTGTAATTTGGCCTATTCACTTGCAAAACAAAACAATTAATGTTAAATTACTAACAGAAATTTAATATTCTTTTTATTTAGTTAAAAATTTTAAACTAAAAATTAATTTAATAAATTTTATATATTTTGGTAGCTTAAATTCGAAATCTTTTCGAAAATATTTTTCTAGAAATTTAGTAAAAAAATTTTACCAGCCCTGTAATTAAGAATTTATGTCAGTACTAACGAAAAAACCCGAATCGAAATTCAATTAGCAGAATTCAAGTATAGTGAACAGATCAAAATGGCTGATTTTAGAATCCCATATAAAAACAGTGATATTACTTTAAATACATTTGATTCAATGAATACAAATGAATCTTCAGACCTTGAAGATGATATTAATGATGAAACAATAAATTTTACCGGTGATATGAATTTTAAATTTTCGCCTTTAGGTAAAAGTAATTTTATGTCTAAAGCTACTAGTTTTTTTTTAACAAAAAAATTGATTTCATTTTGATTTTTTAGGTAATGTTATTATTTATGGAACATATAAAGAGGATAAACCGTTTGCATCAATTGAAAATTTACCAAGTTTTGCAGTAGATATAACTCTAAAATCGAGTCAAATTAATAAAAGAACTATTAACAGAATCATTTTTCCAAATATGTCCATAATTAAAAAATCCAAAGTTCAACAAGAAGAATATGAAGAATCCCCAGCTGTAAGAAATTGTGAATACCTATGTGATGGTATATGCAGCCCAGAAGAGGTTAAAGAAAATATTTGTAAGAAAGTAGTTATGGATTATGAAGGAAGTATTTGCTTCACCCACCATCCTAATAGTAAAATATCAAAATTATTGATATAGCTCTTCTTTTTTTTTAATAAGAGTTATTTCTTATTCTCATTTCAGGAAATATAACATTGAAAATCAAACCTAAAATTAGAAGGTAATGTTTTAGATGTAAATTTTGCTTCTATAATATTTATAGTTTTACTATGGATAATAATGAAATAACAAATGAAATAATAACAAATTGAATATGTTAATTTCAGAAATTATTTTAAATATTGTGATAATTAAAGTGTTTTTTCTTTTTAGAAAACAATTGAGATCTAATATTTTGCGTACATTTTATAGAGACATTGGGAAATTAGAAATTGAGAGGTTGTTTAAATCAATCAAATTTTTTAATTGTTTTTATAATTTTCTTTTTTAGATATAATGTGAACATGGAAAACTGTAGTAATGAGGAAATGGTGGACATTAAGATGGTGTAAATAACAATTTTTATACATAATTTAAAATGATTTGATAATTTGAATTTCTTTCTCTTTTTTGTTTTTTAGAGAAGAAAGATTTCCCATAATTGTGGGTACCTCAGGAGACGATAGTGAGAAGTTGTTTTAACCAATTAAATTTTATATAGCTTTTTATAATTGTTTTTTTATTTTGTTAGGAAGTATGCGATTCCGAGAATGTTTAAACTGAAAAATGAATCGAACATTCTAATATTGGAAATGTAAATTTTAGACAATATTTTAAGTGTTTTGATAATTTAAGTTTCTTTTAGAGAAGGAAGTAATCCTAATATTGCAGGGACTTCATATGAAGGCATTAAGACATTTGATTTGGACAAGTTGTTTTAATCGATTAAATATTGTATTTTTTATAATTATCTTTTTTCTAGATATGATGTGAAGAAGGGAAACTTTAATAACGCAAAAAACGTGAACCTTAAGATGTAAAATTAATTTTTTGACATAATCTCAAACGATATGATAGTTTTGGTTTCTTGTTTTTTTAGAGATGGAAATAATCCTAATTTGGCAGGGACTTCATATGAAGGCATTCCGACATTTGGTTTTGACAAGTTGTTTTAATCGATTAAATATTGTATTTTTTATAATTATCTTTTTTCTAGATATGATGTGAAGAAGGGAAACTTTAATAACGCAAAAAACGTGAACCTTAAGATGTAAAATTAATTTTTTGACATAATCTCAAATGATATGATAGTTTTGGTTTCTTGTTTTTTTAGAGATGGAAATAATCCTAATTTGGCAGGGACTTCATATGAAGGCATTAGGACATTTGATTTGGACAAGTTGTTTTAATCGATTAAATATTGTATTTTTTATAATTATCTTTTTTCTAGATATGATGTGAAGAAGGGAAACTTTAATAACGCAAAAAACGTGAACCTTAAGATGTAAAATTAATTTTTTGACATAATCTCAAATGATATGACAGTTTTGGTTTCTTGTTTTTTTAGAGATGGAAATAATCCTAATTTGGCAGGGACTTCATATGAAGGCATTCCGAAATTTGGTTTTGACAAGTTGTTTTAATCGATTAAATATTGTATTTTTTATAATTATCTTTTTTCTAGATATGATGTGAAGAAGGGAAACTTTAATAACGCAAAAAACGTGAACCTTAAGATGTAAAATTAATTTTTTGACATAATTTCAAATGATTTGATAAATTTAGTTTCTTGTTTTTTTAGAGATGGAAATAATCCTAATTTGGCAGCGACTTCATATGAAGGCATTCCGACATTTGGTTTTGAGAAGTTGTTTTAATCGATTAAATATTGTATCTTTTTATAATTATCTTCTTTCTAGATATGATGTGAACAAGGGAAACTTTAATAACGCAGAAGATGTAAACCTTAAGATGTTGTAAATTTAATTTTTTGACACAATTCCAAATGATTTGATAATTTTAGTTCCTTCTTTTTTTTAGAGAAGAAAGGAGTCCTAATGTTGCGGGTGTTTCATTTGAAGACATTACCACATTAGATATTAAAAAGTTAATTTAATCAATTAAATTTAATATAGTTTTTTTTTTTTTATAATTTTCCTTTCGATAGTAATGATTTGTATTCGAACAACTATAAGGTTGACAATGTATTCGATACTGAGAAGATGGAAATGTAAATTTTAGACATTATTATAAGTATTTCTGATAATTTTAGTTTCTTGTTTTAGAGAGGAATTAAATTTTAATGTTGAGGATCCTTCACATGAAGACATTTCGGCATTAGATATTAAGAAGTTGTCAATCAATTAAATTTAATATATACATTTTATAATTTTCTTTTTTGGTTAGAAATAATATGAATTCGAAAAACATTGATATTGAAAATGCATGGAATATTCCAATATTTGATACGTAAATTTTGGACATTATTTTAAGAGTTTTGATAATTTTAGTTTCTTCTTTTTTTTTGTAGAGAAGAAGAAAATTCTAATATTCCGGTTACTTCGTATGAAGATATTGAGAAGTTGTTTTAATCAATTAAATATAATTACTTTTTTATAATTTTATTTTTTATTAGAGATGATGTGAATTCAGATAACTTTAATATTGAAAATGCAGGGAATATTCCAGTATTGGAAATGTAAATTTTGAACTTTATAATATGTATTTAAATAGCGTTAAGTTTCTTCTGTTTTTTTTTTATTAGAGCATTCTATAGTTCTATTTATGAGGGTTATGCCTATGAAGAAACTGTAACAGAATCCAGTTATGTTTGATTGAAATGATTGTTATCATTTTTCTTTTTGTTCTAATTATAATCGTTCTTGTTTGTATAATTTTAGTTATTCATGAAATTGTCATCGATGTACATATTAATAATTTAATGTTTTGAATATGGGATAATAATTTATATTTTGAATATGGGACAATAATTTATGTTTTGAATATTGAATAATTTATGTTTTGAATTTAAATAAATTGTTTATATTGCATTTACATTAGTGTTTTGTGAAAATAATACGAATTTGTCAACATTTCAAATTATATTTGATATTTACACGACGTTTGTTATTAAAACCTTTTACATTTTGTTACTGTTACTGTAACTTCATAACTCTGACGTAGATTCAATCATTCAAATTGAATCAAAAATTTAAATTAAGCCCGATCTTATACTCTTGGCAACAATATAAAACACTTATAATAAACCATAACTTCAACTCTTAAACTTACATTCTGTCGTTTAATACTTTCTCGACTACATGGGAAACAAAACTTATGATGATTAACTGATGGACATTGCACAAAATGTGTATCCTCAAGTCTTTCTTGACAAAGTGTACATTTCAATGTTGTATTTTGTGCTGAATTCTGTGTTGGTGCTGCTGATACTGGAACAGAACCATCTGGTCCCTGTGGTACTCCATTACCACTAACATTTCCTGATACAGCTGCTTGATTTGATTGTACCTCTGTACTTGTAACTGTAGTACTAGAAACATGTCTTGAACCAGATGATCGTCTACCACTAGAAGAACCTTAAATATGGAAAAAAAGACAAACAAAAATTAAAAAGGAAACAATTTAATTAGTTAAAATTATACCAGAACTATTGGGTGAATGTTGACTTCCACGTGATGCTGTTCTTGGTGGTGGAGGACCAGGTGGACTTGGCCCGTTTCTTGGGCTACCAGGGGGTAATGTCTCTGTAATAGACATCAAATTAGCCATCGGACTTTGTATTTGGGCAACTGGTGGCGCTGGAGGTGTTGCATCTCCAAGCGTTACAGGTGGATGTGGCATTGTCGGATAAACTAAAATAAAGAACACAAAAATAAATAAAGTTTTTTGTTTTTTGGTTTTTTGCAAAAACTAATGTTTGATATAAAATTATAAATATATGATTTTTAAATGCCACATATAGAGGATAAGGAACTGGATTACATAATGGATGATATGTAGGGAATTACATGATATTTAATGAAAATGTAATTTAAATATTAAAATTTATATTTTTTAGCTCAGAATCTCAACTGAAATGCTTGATTGTTTACTGGCTTTTTTAAAAAAGTTTATGTTTAAAAAAATCCATCTGTTAGCATTCAATATAAGTTGATTTAAGAAATTATATGTAAAAAGGGTTTATTATAGTATTCCAGTTGAAACACGGGCTAATTATTGACTGCAACACCAGGTGGAATTGGATTTTATATATTAAAGAAAAAAAATAAATTATTGTTTCTGTTGACATATATTGACATAGAATTTAAGTAACTTAAACAAAAATATATGCATATGTTTTTAATTTAACAAATTTAACTGTGTAAATTTACGAAAAAATTTTAGAAATTCATTCTTAAAAACGACAATAATAAAATAGATTAATTGAATAAATTTTAGCTTCTTGAGCATTTTTATTAAAAAGATGATTTTGTATTCAGTTAATTTAATTATATTTAAAATATAATTGCACAAAAATTTTAATATACTTTCTTTCATACTTTAGCTTTATATATTGGGATACAAACAGACTATGGGTACCTTAAGAAATTCCTTAAGTGGGTTTGTATTTCCTTCGGTGTTTTAATATTTAATTCATTTTGTAGAAAAAATACGCTTCAGTTAAAAATTATCAAATTCACATTAACTAAATTAGCTTAAACTGTATATGGGGATCTACATAGATACCAGTAAGCCAGGCCTTCAAAGCATATATACCTTTAGGAGTAAGAGAACTAAGCCAAACAAAAGATCTGATTATATACAGAATTAACGCTGACTCGAACTAACAACGTAGCAAAGATGCTAATTTCAAGCAGAAAGGTAGGTCACCAATAATCCAGAAATAACTAAGGGGCCAAAACTTTTGTACTACCGATTATAATTTTCAAAGACTAGTTTAAAAATAAATGTAGTGAGCTGGATAAATCTTTCGTAGCCAAAGAATTTTTAGAAAAAAAATGGATTAAAATAAAATTCTTTACTTTTCAGCAACCTCTTGCGGTCGAGTCGAGTCTGTCGAGTTCAGACTAGGGATCCTTCGAGAACATAAATCCGAGTAATCTGATTACTCACCGTTACCAATTCTAGGGTTGAAAAGAAACAAACAAACTGTAAGTGCCAAATGTAAGCGAGTACAAAAGTTTTGTATAAGCGAAAAATTTAAAGGCCTAAGGTAGTAAGCAAGTAAAATAAGTTCCAACAAGAGGCGGGCGACTCTTAAGTTGCCATGGAGTGCGAAAACATGATAGGACGAGTGGCGAGTGAGAGGCATCAGTTAGTGTATATGTAAGTGTTTGTTATCTCCAACTGATAGGATTGCACTATTGTTTCTTGGAAAGTTTCCTTGGCTGTTTGGGTTCATTTATACGATGTATGAAGTCCGAAATCAGTTGAGACCACGAGACCCTGATGAAGTTCATCTGAACAGAAAACTTCATATAATTCTTAGTGAAACAAAGAAGGATTCCAAAGTTTATATTAATTATATTATTCTAATTGTATCCTTTGCAGGTAAAACAAGATTTAACCAGGAAAATATAAAAAACCCTCCCAAAAAGAACAATTTTATTCTGTTCTTGGGTAGATACTGATATAATAGGCAATTATAATAAATCTTTTAACATTTTAATTGCAATTATTACATTTTTTTTTCAGGTCGAATTCAATGTGGATAAGAAATTGAATTGAGCAGAGAATTTATTAGAATGTAAGAAAAGCGAGCTATTAAGCTGTATATTAAATTTATTGTAGATAAAAAACGTCCTAAATTTAATGAACTCCATTCCTTTCTTGTATTTCTGTATTTCTTGGAAATGCTATTCCGTATTAGTTACTGTTCTCATGAAATAGATTTCTATGAAAATTATTGTTAATATCTCAGAGCATACAATTATGTTCATATTTTAGAGTTGAAATTGTACAAATAGGTTTTGCTTTTGAGGTGCGGTTATATATAAAAATATAACAACTGCAATAATTATTTGACATTTTATAATTTATACTTTGTAACTAATTTTATCATATGAAATTGGTTTGTTATAAATGATCATTTTTTATAAATATAATAAAATTATTTGAAAAGGCATTTTATACTTTTCTAAAAGATTTGTTGCGTCATTATTGCAGCCAATATACTATTGAGTGTAAGCGTGCTTTAAAGACGCTAGTCTAGGACACTGTCTAAATTCAACCAGACATTTTTGTTAAAAAATATTTTTTTTTCATGGTAGACTTGAGGGACAAAACTCTTTTTTTGTGCTCATATATATAAGTCTGTGATCATTGCCATACAAATTGGATAAGTCACTTGTCCCACAAATTAGTTAAAGCGCTTCTATAACTTGGTGTCTAAATTAGCGTTTTGAACAGCGATTTTATATGATTTATAAGGCAAGTTTACACTCAGAAATATATTGACTACAATAATTACATTACAAATCTTTTAAAAAAGTATGATTTCTACCTTTTGACTAATTTTATTGCATTAATAATGCATTATTATTTACGATAAGTCAATTTAAAGGTGGGCTAGATATGTGCACTAAGTGAGTGCCCACCTTAATATAATAGATAGAAAGCATAAACTATATATTTTCAATCGAAATGTCAAACTTAAACAAACAATTGGGTATAACCTGTCCAAAACGTTAATCTAGCTAGACACAGCCTAAGAATTTAACTTAAAAAGATAAAATTTGAAAAATATTCCATTAAGTGTAAGTGAATACACCTCAAAAACGCCTATAAAAACGCTAATCTAAAACATGGCCTTAATTGAACCAGATATTTTTCTTCAAAATTCCATAGGATATAATAATTGTTCTCTAATAAGTTATAGTCAATAAAACAGATTTTTCCGGGAGAAGATACCTGTTTCAACGGCAATTACCCAAAATATTAAGGGAAAATAAACATTAAACATTAAAAAAAAAGAAAAAAAAAGAGGGAATTATGATAATAAAACAAAATCAATTTCTTTTATAACGCCCCTCTCATTTCTTATCAAAAGAATACAAACAAGACAAATATATATTAACAATAAAGAAATGAGAAGCTGGCATCATTGCATTTAAGCATCACGATTTTATGACGTTTTCTAAAAATAATCAATGAAAAAAACATTTATGGGGAATTGCTAGCAAATATATAATTATATGTATAGATATTACAATGTCAAATCTACATGCATACATATACATTTTATTCTATATACATATAAAACTTCATTAAATAACGGACAATTGATTGCATCTATATTTCAGCAAATTAATGGAATGCACGTCATGATTGCATATGCAGAATAATGTCTATATTTTACAGCTATATAAGATTTGATCTACAGCTCTATAGGAATCCGGTTTTTGACGTCTATATACTATTACTTTCTTTTTCTTATACATGCGCCTACTAAAATTTGTGGGGAGCATATATATACATACATTTATAAAACTATATATACATATATATATATACGAATATATCAATGGCTATGTAGAAAATCAAATAAAAAGTCATTTTTCTTAAATATATAGAAGAACGGAACATGTGTATTTAACTCTCTATGTTTTTGATAAAATAAAAAAATCAATGAAAGAAAAATACGTCAAGAAATTTCCTAAAGTATTAAGTATAATAGTGTTGCCAAAGCAAAGAATAAGAAAAAAATTTTGTATATCAGACATTATACCAATTTATATATGGGATAAACATTTATACCTATATGCATTTTATTTAGGAATATTTTGCTAAAAATTCTTTTAATGAAAAAAAATAGAATAAGGCCATCTTTTAAAACAAAATATTAAACTTTAGACAAGAATAGATGAAAATGAATATGGATTTGCTTGTGAGGATGTATTTATGTATAAATTTTAATTTTTGATGCAAAAACATTTTATGCACCCTTATTTAACTAAAGTTATTTTTTTTTAATTGTTATCATTTTCTTGTGACACTGAAAAGTATTATACAGTTGTCGAAATTCGACATTTCAGCAATACATCGGAAGAAAACAAAATGGAATATATTCTTCGCTTGAATATTGTTTCGTTCGGTTTTTCTGAAGTACATAGTATACTAGTTTTTAAAGTGGTTAAATTATACTAGCAATATGACGGTGGTCTTTTAGTGTTTTTCGCTTTGGTAACAATAAAAGGTGAAAAAATCTATGTTTCACCATAGCTATTTGACAGTAGCTCAAGCCAAATTAAATTTATTTAAAGGTTATGTAGGTAAGTATTTAACACTTTTGATGATTTAATTATTAGATTCTTTTTTGCTGAATGGAAAAGCAGATGATATTTCACTACAAGTCTTCATGGAACATTTAAAAAAACTTGCTGTGTCTTCAACTACGTAAAGTTCGTACGTACTACGTACATTCATTTATGTTCTCAATTTTTTGTGATTATTACAGATGTTATTTATAACTTTAAAACACGAATGTTACCCATTAAAATGTTGTCAATGTTAAAAGAGATTCTGAACAGAATTAAAATTATCTCTTAATAATTTTTTAGTTTTTACAGTATTCAAATTAATAGCATTTATGTATTTCCAAAACTGCAATCATAATCTAAATAGTAAGAAATTGCTTGCTTATAATAAGAATTTAGTTGGACAAAGAAAATATTGTTTTTCTTGTAGCGGTAAAAATTTAACTTTTCAAAGAAAATTAATAGGAAACAATAAATTAATTAAAAGAATCGTTATAACCATAAAAACTTTAATTTATGTAATAAGTAAACTTTGTTAAGTACTTCAATTAAAAAAACTCATAAAAATTAAATGTGAAATATAATTGCCAGGCCATATTTATTTCAAAAATTGCACCTTTATTAATGCATTTTTGCAAAATATACTTATATAAAACTCAAATCAAATCTCAAAAGCGTATATAATAATAAAAATCAGCTGATTAGTTTTTGACATTTCTGTCCAAAGTACTAGATTGCTGTCTGTCATGGTAGCAAATAACTCGGGTTTTTTACAAAAGACTAGATTTCAAAGAACCTGAGTTCTTTTGCCTGTCTGTCTACCCTGTTGAAGAATATCGGAGTTTATATTCATGTCTCTGCTTACAATACAAATATATGGCAAGCAAAAATGTAAACTTTCAAATTGAGTGTGAATACCTTGAAAAGGAAGGACAAAAAAATGCCTTGCGTATTAATATATAGATATATATGTTCAAAATTAATTAGAATATTTATTTTTTTATTTAAAAAGTAAATATCAAGAATTATCAAAATATTTTAATCAATATAAAACTTATAAAATTATATTTTTTAACTAATCAAATTAACGGCTAGTTTAATAGTTTTCAAAAAAGCAGAAAACTACATAAATATCGATTAACTTTAATAATCAATTTAAAGAGGACTATTAACTATAAATTTCTAAATTGTCTAATATTGAAACTGTTGTCCTTGTGAAGCAATTTCAAGACAGATAATTAATACTCTAAAGTATCTAAAAATTTCAGAACAATATTGTTAATACTGTTATGTTTTGTAAATAAATGACATGTATATTTTAATTATAGGATTCAATTGTCTTTCTAATAGGATAAATATTATAAAACACTATTATGACAGAGAAATTTAAAAAATAAAACACCAAAGGCATAAAATTCCTAGATAATGTCTATAGTACATGGTTGACTTGAGGTACACAACTCTGTTTTGCTCATAAGTCTGTGATCCATGTGAAAGCAACCTTGAAGAGATTATTCTATGCAATAATAAGTAACAATCATTCCTATACAAATTGAAAAAAATCACTTGTCCTACAAATTAATGAAATCATTTCCATAAGGACATCAGCCTTAAGAATTTGACTTCAGAACATAAAACAAAGTGATGAATCTCAATCAGAATCCCTAAATTTATATTTGAAAATTTTTGCCCCTATATACGCAAACCAATATAGATATAAATTTTTATTGAAGAGAATAAATATTTCGTTAACTGGAACCAACTTTAACTTTTTGGCTCGAGTTTTTAACTCATGGTAATAAATTTGTGCCACAAGCAAAGAGCACGAGTCTGATCGTTAAAAAGAACTTGTGCATAATATTATTACTTGTTCTAAAAACGTGATTTATTTACTGAAATAATCGTCATAAAAATAAAGATTCCAGTTTAAATTCACTGAAATTCATGAACACAAGAAACATGGAATTCATATAACCTTTTCTGAATAATAACTTTAATATCAATAAATATGTTGTTATTTTCAATGCTCAATTTAATGTTTAAATTACTCAAAACAAAATAAAATAACAATGTTCCCAAAATATATTTTATTACACGTGATAATTTTTATAAAAAAACAAAAAAAAATTATTACAAGCAAATATTACAACATAAATTATACAAAATAATAATTATTTGACATTCAATAAATTCTTTCACTTTTTATAAAATTTTTATTTTTTATTTAATAAATTCACATGTATAAAGCTTGCTAAGTAAAATACAAAAATTTCATACAAATTTAAGATATTATTAAAAAGAAAATTAAAAAACAAAACTAAAACAAAAAATGAGCTTGAAAAAAAAAAAACACAATAACTAGTGTTACGTCATTTAAAAACTCATCATAATATGAACGGTACATATGTTAATATATTTTTATTTGTTGAATTACTTTAATTCTATGTAGAGCAAACATATATATATATATAACTAAGTAAATAAATGGCCGTCACAGTTGTCGTTATTGGCACTAAAGTATAAAATATTTCCATCCATTGAACCTTAATCTGAAGTTCAAGGGCAGATGACGTATTATAGCTCTGTATGTAATTGCAAGTTAAATTCAAATACAAATACAAAAATATTCAATTGCATGTATATATATATATGCGGTTCTTAAAATTATATATATATATAAATATTCTATAAGGCTTCTCCCTTTCTCTTCAAGAAATTTTTCAACAAGTGTGTTAAATATATTTAAAATGCATTTTTGTTGCTAATGGTTTTTGCTATTAAATTTAAATTAGTCATATTCTTTTTTTTGATTTTCTTGTAACATATACCCCTCTATTGGGGACAATTCAAAAATCAATTTTACTAAAAAGCTTCATTGGAAATTTTTTAATTATATATATATACATTTTTATGTATTCTATTTTTACTATGTGTGTATCCTCTATCTATAGCGGGTAATTTGTATGGTTATATCAGTGGGAAGGTGATTCGGTATTTATATATATAGAGAACTTTATTTACAATCGTTTTTAAGTGTAGTTGATTTTGGATGTATATATTTATTTATACTACATACACACTATAATAGAATATATATTTAATATATTTATCAAAGTATTAATAGCTATATATATATATATATATAGAGAGAGATTTATATAAGTATAGATTTCTTCTATTGGCTTCACATTATGTATGTAAAATCAATTGATTTTTATTTGTTCAAGAAAAATAAAATTTGTTTTTATTATAATTTTATGAGCTCGTCCGAGTATTTAACATGAGTTGGCCAAAATTGGCTGGCAAAAGCAGTTTCTATAGAACAAAAACAAAAAAAAACTGTTAAATATGTTTTTGCAATTTTGTTTTATGAATTATTTTTGATTGTAAATTTATTACATAAATATTTTTAAAAAGAAGATATTGCAAATACATTAACTACTTTTTTTTTTAAATAATTTAAAGTAGAAAATAATAATGTATAGTCTTTTTGGTAGCCAACTTGTCTCTTGCATTACTTTTGCATGGTGGTACCTATAAGTGTGCTCAAGACTTAATGAATTTTTGTTTGAGAATTGATGAAAATACAACAACAAATATACACCATATAATTCATTGATTCATTGACTATGAATTTTTATTTTCATATTAGGTGGGTTATATTACTCAAATAAAATTATTTCAATAATAAAAACACAAAAAATTTTGAAATTATTTTTTTTCAAAATTGTGTTTTATGAATATTCTATTTGTTATCAGTATGAAAAATTCACACAAAAGCTACATACAAACACAAAATTATTTTATTATATGCCATATAAAAAAAGTTGTTTATTTATATTTACAACACTGTAAAACAAATTAAAAGAAAAAAAGAAGCAAATGTTACATTGTATAACCCAATGCCAGAGCCGCAACTATATATATATACGCATTCACACACACACACACATATATACAGGACATAGATTAGTTTAGTAAAAGTACACTTTTTATATATAAATAAGTATAAAAGAATTTTTTAGAGGGGCTAAAATTTTTGTATATTTCTTATTCAAAATTTTTGCGCATGTTTTTTAGACAAATTTACATTTATTCATTTAAAAAATTAATTGATTATTGTTAGCTTGCCCACCATTTGTCAAAAAAGCAAATAATTTAATTTTAAGATCATTTAGAAAGATAATGGATTCTGATGTCTGAATTAGAACACTATCAAGAAAGTCTTCATAATTTTTCCTCATCTCTACAAATCAATTGAACAATTATAAAATTTTAATAATAATTTTAAGAAATTACGTGAATTTTCTTCAATATTATTGATGAGATTAGTTTTGAGCATTTTTAAACAATCATGGAGACTTAGCATGTAAGCTTCAGTTTGTTTTAAATCTTGAAAATCCAAAAAAGTTAAGTCTACAAAAGAATTAAATAAATTTGAAAACAAATTAATAATTATATAAAATTACTTTCATTGTGAACATGGCAAATGCACACTTGATTTACAAGGAAAATAATGTAGTTTACTTGAAATTTAACCGTTTCGAATTGTTGGCCAAAAAAACTTTCCATAGAATCTAACATCGAAGAATATGTATGACTTATGATGGCTAGCTTACCTCTAATTATTCTTTGACTAAAAATCAATACAATTGATTATAAAAAATATTTTAATATAATATCAAAAATACTACGGTTCAGTACGGTTCTCGATGTTTCTCATTTCATCTAAAATAATTATTCAATTATTGCAATAAAATTGATAAAAAAAAAAAATTATAATAAAATCACCCCACTGAGACAAATCATCATTAGATGCCATATTGTTTGAACTTAAGTAAATTCTTATGTAAAGTTTTTGAATTCTGTTGAATATTAAAGTTAATTATTTTAACAATTAAATTATATCTGAACTCGATTCAAGCGACGACGACGATGACCATTTTGTCATATATCTGCAAGTCAAGGTTTCGTTTATAAAGTGTTTAAATAGTTTTGGCAGCGTTCATTCAATTTATGGTATGAGGGTAACTAAGCATAATCTTTGCTGGCTCTCGTTTCCCACAAAACAATAATGAAAATTATATTTAGTTGATATGAATGGAAGATAACACCGCAAATCATTCCGTATGGCTTCAAAGTTATCGCAATAGTGGCTTACATCGCAGCTGAGATGTTTAATGAAGATACAAGACATCAATATTGTATTTCATGAACGCAAAAGACTGTCAAATTGTACCGCTGCCAATACATATGTGGAGAAAGAGGACATAGATTCTTGTCATGGTATCCGACCCAAGAGCAGATGGGAGCACACGTGAAGAAAAAAAAAATAGCGCGTCAACAACATAAACTTGACTTATTAGAAGCTGTTGATGCTGAAGATAATCCATCTTATGGCCCACCATAAGACGTCACCATGAGAGTTTGAAAAGATAAAATTTAACTACTTATAAGCTCCTTTTGAAACTTTAAACGCATTTTTCTCAAAACCGTATTTCACTGAAAAAATCTAATCGTTTTTTATTTTATTTCAGATAATTCCAAAACAAAAATATTTTACTCACTGCCTAACGCCTTTTTTTTGGAGGACCTTCGGAAAATCGTGTATAGGAGTAATGGACTTCAGCATTTATACTACGTGCTATTAGCTAGTTAAAAGCAGACACTGTTTCTGAAGTTATTACTTGTATTTTGGATATATTTATTTTGGATGAAAGAAGCTTGCTTGGACAAATTTTTTGAAAAAAAATTAATGCTATGTAATATCTATTTGTCCTAGGAAATTAAAAAAAAGAAACAAAAACCCTAATAACAACTGCAGTAAATTATTTCTATAGTTGAAATATTTGGTATTTCATAAAATAATTATTTAATCATGAATTATGACAATTTGACACATATATGTCCCTCAGTGAATGCTCGACCATGAATCTCATAGCCAGTTTCGCCGAACTCTACGTGGAGCCGTCCACACATTCGTGCGCGGTTATTTTGACATTAGAGTATTAGAGTAAAAATATAAGAATTAGCTAGAATTATAATAATTTCTAACAATTAAATACTAATGTGACTTTAGTTGAATTATTTGATTAGCCGTAGGCTATTTATAATTAAAAAAATAAATAAATAAATATATAAAACTGCTTACTGTGGTCCAATCAATGGTCTAATTTTGACGTTTTTATTTTTATTACAGTATTACAGTAAAAAATATATATTTAAGTTATAAGTTCGCGTGAAAGTTTGCCTACAAAGCGAACTTTCAAAAACTACACGTACCACCACCAAACTCGAGTTCCATGAAAATTTTAGACGAAACTACTTTTGCTATGTGGTTTCCACACTACCTTTGAAATGTAGTTTTCGTAGATTTGCATAATGAACGAAGCTTAAAATATTTTCGAAATCAGCTTTCGCAATTGCTATTTGCTATTGAAGTGACAGATAAGTCTTATTTAAATAAATATAAAGGCTTTTCGAGTATTAATATACCAACTATCTATATATATAAAACTCGAACGTTTTGTGTTTGAAGCCAATGGACATCAAAACTACTGTACAGATTTAAATGAAAATTTACCACAAAATTTGTTTTGATCTGAAGAAGGCTTACCACGAAATAAATATTAAAAATTTTAATTACTTTTCCTTAATTTAATTAAAATATAGTGTTTAACACATAACCTAACTTCTTTTTGTCTCAATTTGACAGGTGAGTGTTACTTCGATTATTTTTTTTTTGACATAATATTTTTGTTTCTTAGAAAGTTGAATGTCAAAATTAATTAAATAAAGAATTATATAAATTACATTTACCGCTTTTCAGATTATCTTTAAAATATTAACAAGAATTTCGCTAAAGCATTGATATTATACTTGAATGAATTTACTTGCAATATAATTTAACAGTTGAATTATTTGAAGAAATAAAAAAGAAAGAATTTTTAGACTAAGAAGAAAAAGGAACTACTAAAAAAAAGAAGCTCATAACAAGATTAATTTCAAGTAAATTTTAATAATTATATTTATTTTTTATAACCAATCTTAGAACTTATTCTTAAGTCAGTTTAAATATAATTATTTGACTTCCCGTGGGCCAAAAGTTCAGCCAGACACCTTAAAGTCTGAAAAAAGTGCAAAAAAACAGCAAAAACGCCTTACCAGACGCCTTAAAGTATGAATTTGGACTATCTTGGACTATATTTTTTATATTCCATCATCGTTCCCAGCACTTCATGCCTCTTTTACCCATATATACCACCTCCTCACACACTGACAGTAAGTTTAGCAAAACAAAGTTTGCTGGGTCAGTTGCTAGTATCATATATTACTGGTGATATTCAATCAAATAGCAATCAAGAAACTAAAGAATTAAATGATAAAAGCACAATTTTAGATAATAACTAATTAAAAAATCAAAAAAAGTGTCATAAAAGTAAACATTGAACATTGAATCTGTGAAAATACACAAAATAATTTTAATCTGCTTCCTCGCAAAAACAGTATTAAGCTAACTTTTAAATATATTAAATAAATATATTAATAACTAATTAAAAAATCAAAAAAAGTGTCATAAAAGTAAACATTGAACATTGAATCTGTGAAAATACACAAAATAATTTTAATCTGCTTCCTCGCAAAAACAGTATTAAGCTAACTTTTAAATATTATATTAAAAATAACCTGAAAAGAAATTAATTATTTTAAAATACATAAAATAATTTAAAAATACTTATCAAAATGCCACAATTTAATTCCCTTTTGACACATAAATAGGGAAATTTTAATTTCTTTTCAGGTTATTTTTAATATAATTTTTAGAAGTTAGTTTAATAGTAGTTTTGCGAGTAATGCCTGGGACTCACTAGCGCTTAGCGGCACAAAATTTAGTGCTAAATGCTAATGAGTCCATTAGTCTCCACTGATGTTCCACTCCACTGGTATATAAAACAAACTCTCCATTTTTACTGTGCTAAGTCGTCTCCACACGCTAAGCGCTAGTGAGTCCCAGGAATAAGCAGATTGAAATTATTTTGTGTATTTTCACAGAGTCAATAGTTCAATGTTTTCTTTTATGACACTTTTATTTGAAATTTCCATCAAATTTCCCTGATACAAACAATTTTCGGTGGAGAATTGATTTTTTTTTACGGGAGGCTAATAATGAGTATAAGCTTTGGTGGAGAATGGGTATTACCGGTGTAAACCGCCTATCAGCTCAAAGAGATTTAATGTTAAGCGCTTAGTAAACAAACGCAGTCTTCATATTCAAACAAATATGAGTTTTTTATTTTTATTTTGGTATAATACATACCGTAGGTCAAATTTTATGCAATCAGGCTGACATCTAGTGGTAAGAGTTAAATCGGATTGCAAAAATTTAAAAATTGTATTTGGCATTTCATTTTGGTTACATTTTCAAAATATCATTTATTTTGATTTGCATAAAACAAAAAAAAAATTGAAACTTTTTCCATTTATGAAAAACCATAATTATCCAATTTATCTCGATTGTCACGAATTGCACTAGATGTCAGCCTAATTTATAATTTGGCATATTTTATGCACAATTAAAATACATCAAAAAGTTGATTTGAATACTTTTTACCTTCTGAAACCGTAAAAGTATCATTAATTCCATATGGAAATGCACTGGGACCAATATTTTAAGCGTCCAGCCGTAAACTAATATAATTATAAAAGCTTAATTCAATTCAAAATTATAAATTTATTAAATACAAAATACCAATAATAAAATAATAATAATTTGTTGAAGCTTTCAATTTTCCCAATTGGTTTATCAATATTAAAAAATATTAAACCTTGGCTTGTTTCAGATTTCCTCCCGATACAGAGTCTGGATACAAAAATTCTATGCAAAGAAATTTCCATTTCTGAAAAAACTCTTTATGTACTATGTAGACTTTTTAATAGATCATTTAATCTACAGTATTAATTGGCACAAAAGTAAACAAGGATCTTCAAGCTGTCGTCTGGCCTGGTTAAACATTAGTAAAATGAAACAAAATTGAACTATTGATACGATAATCCAAAGCTTAGAAAAAAAAAATTAAAAATTGGACTGGCTGGCAAAACGAGCTGCATAAATAAATAAAAGGCAAAGGCAGTATAAAGTTTTTAAATCGAAATAACAATCAATAGATTGAAGTAAGATAAAAATCAGAATTTTGGACTACAAGAGTTCTTGTGAGGAGGTTTACTCTCAATTTGGGCTTTAAAAAAAAAAGAGAAAAGGTTCCTTCCTTGATCAACCACTCGCTAAGAGAAAGATAGACGGACGAATCTATAAAAAAAGGTAAGAATGTTCTTAAAGGCCTCAAAAATGTTAAAAAATGATTATAAGTATTTTTTCTGATTTTGATATTTGAATCGTCACGGAAACCTTAACAGGCGAAAGTGATATTTCAGACTTTTATCCAATCCATGTTTATGCAAGAGTTGGTAAGCCATAAGGAGGAGTTTTCATATATCCCCATAAAATAAGAAAATATAGAGTAACACACATACAAGATAACAAAATCATATTGAATACAAACGTCTTAATTATTGAAGAAATTTCAGGAAAAATAGCAATATATCTCGGGCAGTAAAACTGCTTTTAAATGTATTATTAAAGGACTGAGTACAACCCCACAATTGTAATTTATTTTACTAATTTGGGCAAAATTTCTAATTAAAAGTTGCCTGAAATCACTGGTATTAATGAATTTGTTAGCATTTAGATAATAGTTCCATTCTTTGTAAGTTTTCTCTTTTAACTATTGGCCATATGTCAATATCTTTTTAGATTTCGCAAACATTCATTGAGTTATATTTGTATGAAAATTTCAGACAAAACTACCCTTGCAATGTGGTATACCGTACTACCTAGAAAATGTACTATACTACATTTTCAGCAGATTTAAATTATGAACGCAGCCCAAAATATTTTCGGAGTCAGCTTTCAGTACTATTGACAGATAATGTTGACAGCTCTATCAGATCAGATCAGATCAGAAATAGCATTTATTGAGTCTTAAATTTATGACAATGATTGTACAAACTTATGTCTACCGCTACATAGCATAAGAAATTCAGAGCACTTAGGTGGCTACTTAAAGCTAAGCCTACACTAGAGTTTGGGTGACTAGAAGAGTCCCAAAGGAATTAACTAAAAAAACAGATTACAAAATATCTAGCCTAAATAATTGGGCAGCTTGCTCCCGGCTGCCATACAATGTATATATTATTAATTTATAAATGCTGAACTAAGTAAATTAACGAGCTATAGGTGGAGCTGCTTCATTTAGTAAGTGAGCCTAAATTTACATACTGTGAGCAAAATTTTACAAGTTTGATTATAAATACAGGTAATTCTTAGTTTACAATGTGATGAATAAAATTTTTCGTTTCAAATAATATGTTTCTAAAAATATTTTTTTTGCTTGAAGGTATATTCTTAGATTTAATTGTAATATGTAAAATTCCGTTTCAAGTTCTATGTTCAATTAAAATAAACCTATAAAAAATCTGTTAAGGACACCCTTGACTATTAAGGATCCTTGACAAAATCGGCCTTGAACAAGGAAACTTGATAGTTAAGGAAGTTTGATCAAGTAATTACGTCATCCTTGACGGAAATTTTATGAAGATTTATAAAATTTTTTGACAGCTAAAAATATTTTTGAGCAACAGTGTGAACATAGACGCATTTCGATTATTCATCGGTAATGTAGGAGAAATTAACATACTTTAAATATTAAATATTAGTATAATTATTGAAAATATATATAAATGCATTACTAATTATGGTAATACATATATATATATTCACAAAAGTGTCTTTATATACATACGATGGCTATATACATCTACACATTTTCAGAAGAAATGTGTTGAAAGGGACCCGAAATTTTTATTGTATCATAATAAAATTTATCAAAAAAATTAAATAGCACGCATAAAAGTGATGGTTTCCTTCAAATTCCTTGATCAAGTAGACTTGATAGTTAAAGGTAAAATTTCTAGCAACTATTTGAGCTAATTTTGCTTAAAGTTTATCAAGGAACCTTGATCAAAGAACTTTGATAGTCAAGGGTGCCCTTTATAGTTATAATCTATTATACTTTAGGAATACAATTATTCTTAGTATATGTTGAGATATATAAATTTTAGTTTTAATTTTATGTTCAGATTTTGAGTAGACCTAGATTTAGCTTTTGAGAGCTGCATTTCAGCTGCCTGCGAGTGTTTAGAGTTAATAGTTATGCCCTGTAGTTATTAGGGTTTACCTTGAGGTAGAACTTAGGGGTGTGTATATAATCAGTTGTGTTGTGTGGAATGTCCAGATTAAGCAAGGCCTTAGAAGTGGGGTGCAGCATGTTGAAGGGTGATAAGTAATAATGGTCTGCAATAGAGCTGCTGGTGTGATTGGTAGCGATCTTGGAAACCCCTGCGTTGGGGTGGTCAAGCATTTTAATTAATCACTGTTCACTGAGTCGTAAAAGGTAAGTCAGTAGAGGAACTACTCTAGCTTCACTGTACAATGTCGCATTACTATAAAATTTACAGTTGTTTTTGCGTTGTAAATTGGTGACGAATCTGAGCAGAGATCTCTCTAGTAATTCAAGGCGTTTGGAATGAGTTGGGGAAATTTGAAACCAAATGGGGAATGCGTATGCTAAAATTGGTCTTATGAGGGCTTTGTACACTAATCTTTTAGTGTCTAGCGACAAAGATTTGGAGTGGAAGACGCGACTAACAGAATTGATGGCAGCTCTAGCGTTGTGTAGGACAATCTTAGCGTGGGGGTTGAATCTTAGTTTTTCGTTTAATGTTATTCCTAACAAAGTAGTTTCTCTACTGTATTTTATGGGTTGTCCCAGGAGGTGGAATGAAATTTTTCTACTTTCCTTGATGCAATTATAATACCTTTTCCCATATGCGTTTCTGAAACAAATGATCTTGCATTTTTGGGTGTTGACTTTGAGACCCCATTTGAGGATGAAGCATTCAAGCTTTGGTTTGATTTTTTCTAGTTTTGCAACAGCGTCTGAGGGCTTATAGGCACTCGCTGTGATGAATATATCGTCAGCGTAGAGAAACGCTTGTACCCTGTTGCTGTTGAAGGAACGTATCGGGAAATCATGCATAGCTATAATGAATAGTATCGGGCCTAAGACAGATCCTTGGGTGACACCGGCACATATGTTAACAGGTTTAGAACAAAAATTATGTATACAGACTTTAAAACACCTATCAGACAGGAAACTGTGTATTATTTTGAGTTGAATAAGTGGTAGGTTTATATAGCTGAGTTTTAAAATGATGCCATCGCACCAGATATTGTCGAATGCTTTCTCCAAATCCAGTTCAAGAGCTACAGTGCAGTGTTTTGATCTGAGATTTGTAATGATGGTGTTGCATACAGCCATCAAGGCATGAACTGTTTAGTGACTCTCCCTAAAGCCAAATTGGTTCCAGGGTATGATGTTGTTATCATCACAGAAGTCTATGATTCTATTTTTAATAATCTTTTCAAAAATTTTACCAAGATTAGAGAGAAGTGAGATCGGTCTATAATTTGCTACATCAGCAATGGATCCTTTCTTATGGATAGGTACAATTTTGGCAACTTTCCAGCTTCTCGGGAAGTACCCGAGATTGATGCAGTTATTGAAAATAATGGCTAGTATGTTGCAAATAGTCGGGGCTAGGTGTTTAATAGCAATGTTGGGAAGTTCATCAAAACCGCAGGACCTTTTGCCTTTTAGAGATCGAATGATTGCCGAGATTTCGAGCGGAGTGCAGAATGGGTGTTGCATGTCAGGACTGTCAGAGGTTAATGACAGAGAAAAATCAGTAAAGGTGTGCTGAGCGAGTAAATTGAGATCTGAGGACAGTTCCTCCGCAGCTGACTTTGGTGCAGAAGATGCTTTTGAAATGGTTTTTGAATAGGTTTACTTTGCCCTGGATATCCTGACAGGTAGTGGAGCCTGATGAGATGGGGTTATTAAGAAATTTGTGAGTCTTAATTTGGTGACGTCCAGAAAGTCGATTTATTTCTTTCCAAGCTGAAGGGCCCGGTCTAATTGCCTTGATTCTGTTTTGAAATTGACTATTTATTTCCGTGAGGGACCGATCTTTGATGATTTTGTCAAAGCAGGCTATCTGGCTGGTGAGCGAGATGTAGTGCGGATTAAGGGTGTTAAGATGGCGTTTGTATATTCTGTGAAGTTTCCTACCCCATTTTCGCCTAGTGAGGATTAATTTATTAGTAGCAGAACTGAGGTATGAGCTATAGTCATGACGGTAGATTTTATGTGACGATGACTGGTCAAGCAGTGCCTTAGATAAAGTATTGGTTAGGATTTGAATAGCATAGTCAATCTCACTTCTCGTGAAGTTGCGGTGATTACATAGTGAAGCTAATTGGATGTCTGATTTGATCAATTTGTTGCAAAGTGACCAGCTTATTTTATTAAAATTGATAGTGACGGTTGGCTCATTAAGGAGAGCTTTAAAAAAGATATTAATATTCAATTGGATTCCATGATGATCAGAAACAGCTGTGAAGGTTTTGCATTGAATGTCCGCAAATGAGGACAAGTCAAGTTCGAACCAACCAGGTGAGACCATAAACAAATCAATATAGGAGCCCGACTTGAGAAAGGTGGGATGTTTAGGCGCGATCAGATTGACTCGTAAGAGAGCTTCGTCATTTAGCCAATTTTGCAGTAGGGAGCCATTGACATTTGTAGTTGAATCACCCCAAGCTGGGTTTCTGGAGTTGAAGTCCCCACCCCAGATAAATAGGTCAGATTTAGAGCATATATTTAACAAATTGACAGCTCTATCAGTAATTAAATGGTCAAAAAATTACTTTTATACTTCATTGTTTTCAAACGTTAATAGATTATTTTTTTTGTATATATACATTCATAAATGATAGACACTTTTATGTTTAATTTTTCAGGTGTTAAATTTATGAGTCCTGAAACATCTTTAGTTGGAGTAGATATATTATTACGCAAAATCTACGAACTTTGTTCCTGATTATGTAATGAAAAATCCCTTCTATGCCGATTCGTTGTGAATTATTTGATATAAAACTTGTAAACTTAGAAAAATAAATACCATTTTAGTTTGAAATTTGTTTTTTAGATTATTGATTAATAAATAAATTTGATTAATAACGTTTTCAGTTTTTTTTTTGTCAGGGCAAGACAAAAAACCTTTGGTATATATATATACAATATATCGAGCACGTTGAATTTTATTAACTACATTTTTGATATGTTAGATTAATTTATAATTTTGTTAAACGATTTAAATGTATACATGGCAATATAAATAATATATTCGCTAAAATTTTTAAGAATGACATCAATTACTTAAATATTTTATGGAAAGGTGATTAGACAGAACAGATATGGAGTAAATTAGTAAATAATTACATTTTTTAAAAAATTCTGCTGCTATTATTACATACATACTTTACGTTTAAATAGTCAACAATTATAAGCATATAGTGAATATATATTATATATGACTGAAATTTGAAAGCTTTCAAAACTAAGAATTAACTTCTATTATTTTTAATAATATGGATATTATTTGTTTTATTATCAAATTCTTGTGTTTGCATCATTATAATTTATCCTTTAGTATGTTTTAATTTTAATAATTTACTATGAATGTCCACTATACATATTCTCTTTAGATATTCCAATATGCATTGGTTCACTATTTGTTGATGACATTGTATTTGCAGGACTTGAATCATTATTTCTCTATCCATCTATAAACATTAAATTTATAATATATGTATTAATATATATTAATAATAGATAATATACAACACGAAAAATCACTTACTTTAAATAAAACTTGCACACTTAACCTCAAATTCCACAATATCTTGACATTTGAGTTTCATTTCACTAATAGTGCGTTCCCACCGCCCAATTACTGACGAATTTACTGATATTCATAAATTTTATATGAGAAAATTATAAGTCACTTCAGTAAATTTACCACAGAAATTTCATCAGTAAATAGAAATTTACTGAAGAGTCATATGGCAGTACGCAGGGGAATTCTTATCTATTTTAAAACAACGAAACTTCCCAGTCATTCTGACAGTATAGTGAAAACTTTTTGTGAGGTTAAGCTTGCATAGAAATTTCGTAAAAAAGTAAGAGTTTAATATATTACTTGATTATTGTAATTATTTGCAGTTTGAAAAGTGAAAAAATTTCTATACGATGGAAAGTAAAAAGTCATCATTTCATCAAAAAGATGAAATTAATTTTATGAACAGCTTTTTCTGGTGACATTACTAATGCGCTTAAAATTCTTGTTTTTTCTTCAACATAATCTACTGAAAGTTCAACTTTGTTAGAAGTAATTTTTAAGAGTTTTTTTATGTATGTATACGCGGTATTTTTGTACTTTATGGGAAAATCAGATCTACAACGAGTAAGATTGAAATGAGTATTATTTTCAATGAGGTTATAAATCATTTTTATGTAAACTATATAATCTCTTTTTTAAGTTTACTTATTTTTAACTTATGTATAAAATTAGAGAAAATTCTAAATAGTATTATTTTTAGATGCTGGAGGTGATAATTTGGCATTCAATGCAATGACATCGACGTCGTTTTAAAAATTTAAATGAAGAAATTGCTTTCCAACACATCACACAAACTGAGGACAATAATCTTTTATTTTAGGAAGTGGTTATGAATCTTGCAATGGTTTTGATGAAAAATAACAAAAGCAAATTATTTTTCGATTGAATTTTTCATAATACTGAATATAAATTTAATATTAAGTTCATTGTGAATTTAAAACTATTTGTATATAATAATAGATCATTGAAATTACCTTTATATAGTAAGTCACAAGAGTTTGATAAGTGTGATGTTATAACAAAAAAATTCCTAGTGCCGTAAATGATTATATTTTCGATTATTATAAATAAAACCATGTATATAATAGAATTACTTTAATTAAAGCAGTTTTCAAATATATCAGGTGTAAGGTTTGATCAAGTTTTTCTGATAATCTTCGAATATTTCACTACTGATTATTATTAATAAGAATTATGTTACTAAAAACTAAAGACCAAAGGAAAGAATTCTTGACAAATGATCATAATATTAATTTTTTAATGCCTCCATTCTAAGGTACAGTAAATTGCAAAAAACGTATATTTTTTTCAAACTAGGTATTACCAATAAATGACCACAAAACAAAACTCAAGACTATCAATGAAGAACAATAAACTTATTTTAGAATTTTATATTGGAGGTAGACGCCGTTTTAATTTTCTTTGAATACAGTATTTGTCTTAGTATAGCAAATTTTAGTCTGAAAAAAATAATTGCAACAAATTTACAAAGGAAACAAAGAAAAATAATTAAAGCAATGCCCACCGGCTTTATTGATCACAACATAATTTTTTATTGCATCCCAAATATTAATTCCATTTTGATCAGACGAATTATTTGGCCGCTATATCATCCGGTGCCTTCTTTGTAAATAGATAAATAAATTTAAACATAATCATCTAAGTCTTTAATAATACGTATTGACACTTTTGACGTTTAATAATTTTATTCAGTAAATTTGTCAGTAAACTCGTGCGGTGGGAACGCTATTTTTTTGTATAGGGCTTTCATTAGTAAATTTGTCAGTAAATTCGTGCGGTGGGAACGCACTATAACATAGTTTCCGCACTATGCCGGTGTAAGCCCTCTTCCGAAACCATCTAGTTTGATGGTTTCGACAACATGGTTTCGTTGCCAGTGTGAGTCTACTATAAGTATTTTATAATCTTTTTATATATTATGATAAATATTTCTTTATAATTTGCCGGCAAGATTCCCAAAGCATGGTCCCCCAAATAATTTTCACTTTTTCTTGCGGAGACCGACCCCTTAAATTCGTAGAAGATATTTAAAGAGTTTTTCAGCCTTCAACCGAATAAAAATCTATTTTTAACAACAAACGCAGCCTTGAAACTAAGAGTCAATTGCAAGCCTTCATAGAAATATGGATAATTTTTACGATAAGAAGAAGAGAATATAATGTTCTGAAAATTTTAATATGGCGACTTTAAACGTGGTTTAGTGCAAACTTTAAAGATCGAAAAACCATATTAAAACAACTTTTTGAATTTTTTAAATATTTTTTTTGTTGTTTTGGTGTCGGGCTGTATCGGAAAAAGCACAAATTATAATGCTGTCGGTAATGGAAACCGTGCCGAGAAAAAAAGCCAAAATTAGTAGAGAATTAGAAAAATTACAAGCTGATATAAACAATTCATTTATATGTAACGATGTTTTAAGTGTTCATGGCCGACGTATTTGCAGTATTGAAGCTGCAAACAAAATTGAGCGACAATTAAAAGGACGGAATGGGAAAGACTTAAAAAAAACTTTCACCCTTTCAAAAGCCTCAGATATTGAACCTAGAGAAAATGAAATAACAGCAGATCCACTAAAAGTGAGTGGTGCAGATGATAACCTTTTAATACCAATTAAATCAATACCATTTCTTGAAAAACGTAATCGCAAGGAAAAAACACCGAAAAGACGCAAAAATAATAATATCGATCATCATTGTAGAAGCAATTTTATTAAGTCATGTCTATTGTGCGATGAAAGCCCAAAATCAGTTGTATCTCATTATATTAATGAACACCGAGGAACAGAGGTATATATTTCACGACTAACAAAATCCGACATATATGAACTTACAAAAACCCCTAACTTTGGTGATCCAGTTATTGGATCAGCTAACAAATTTGAATCTGTTTGTTCTTTTTGTTGCAAATTTTTAATGTTAACCATTTCTTCATGGATTGAACATTTTACATCACATACGGGTGAGTTTGCCTTCGAGTGCTCAGAATGCTGCTTAAGATTTTTCAAAGAAAGTCAAATTAATCGTCATTTTAAAGAGTGTGTTAAAGGTTCTTATGCATTAAATAATTATTCTTACAATAATGAGGTAGTTTTTATACTTGGTTTTTCTTGTAAAATTTGTAATTTCACTCAGCTTCATAAAGAAAATATTATAAAACATTTAAAGACTGAGCATGAGCTTAAAATCATATCTGATGCTAATGTAAATGAATTCAAGTTATTTGAAATAAAAGATGATATTACACCTGAAGTTGAAATGAGAAATGGAACAAATTCTGATAATATTGATAATACTGAATCTAATGAATTAGTCACAGTTAATTGTTCAAAAAATATTTTTGAAGAATCAATTGATATTGATGATAGTTTGGAAGATATTAAAAATTTGGAAGGGAATAAAAGTTTAAAACTAGCTGATACTTCATCTTTATGTGAATTTTTTCAAGGTAATCTTACAACGAGAGTTACAGATTTCAGTAAAACCACAGAAGAACATTCAGATTTAATGGAAGTGATTCAAACACCACAAGTAGAAAGTTCGAATATCGAAGTGCAAATTAAAGAAGAACCATCTGGCTTAACTAATCTAGAAATAATTAATTCAAGAGATACATTTGTTCAAAATGAATACACTATAAGCACCATAGATAAAACATTAGTTAAGGATGAAGATTTTAGAAATAATATTACACAAAATTCTGATAATATACTAAATATGATATTAGAACCAACTGTTGTAATATTACACGTAGAAAATATGGGATACCATAAAATAACACCAAAACTAATAAATTTTTATTGCTCATTCAAGGCTTGTGAATTTCTACCTACAACGAATTCAGAACTATTATGTGATCATATTAATAAACAACACAACCAATTGTGGTCAGGTTGGTGCTATATTTGTAGAAAACAAATTAAAGAAAAGAATAAATATTCATTAGATCTTGAATTAAACCATTTATATAAACATTCCTCAAAACTTATTATTAATTTTAATGCCATGAGAAATTTAGAATAATAATGATTGCTTTAAAACAGTTAAACTTGCTCTACCTCAGTCAGATCAGCGCCATTCAAATGTACCTGAAAATATTTTAAAATATCATGCTAATTATTGGAGCTTCAAACCTTGGCAACCGAAAAATGGGGATAAATCAGTTAACATATCTATTCTCTATAGTTTTAAAGACTTAATGAAAAAATATAAATGTGCTGTTAATAACTGTTTTTTTACATTGGATTCAACAACTAAATTCACTTTTCATTTAAATGAACTCTTAAACAATACTCTGAGTAATTTTTTTGAATTTGAATGCTGCTATTGTAGTTATATTAAACCAAATAATAATGATTTAGTTACACATATTGATTTTGAACATTCAGCTAGTATTTATCACTGCTCACTTTATTTTTATCGCACCAGATATGAATGTGCTACTAAATATCATCAATCTCTTCTTCATTCTCACATTATCAATACAGGAAAAATTTTATGTGTTGATAAACAATTGAAAAAACAAAGATGGTTCAGGAGTTTGCAAATCGTGGTAGATGGATTCCACATTTACTTTGTTTAAAGAATGCAAAATTACTACATGAAAATATTATTTATGACTGTCCCCACTGTGAGAGAGGATTTTATTTAAAAGATTTATTTCAGCACATGATAAAACATTTAAAACATCGATGCATATGTTTACACTGTGGAGAAAAACCAATAATTAATAGAGACATAATTAAACTACATTTATTAAAAAAACATGATAATGAAAATGTTTATATAAAAAAATTAATGAAGGACGAATATCAAATAATTTTGATATTTAAATAATTTAATATTACTTTTTAAACAAATCTTGAATGTTTCTATGCAAAGCATCAACAATTATAAAAATTGCATAAAATTTTTAGGCTGCTTACAACAATATAAACCAGAGCACATCAAATATAATTGTTATGAATTAAATTGCAGATTTTCCGGAATGAGAATGTAGTGATATTCGAGAACATTACTATTCAAAATTAGAGAATATTAAGACTTTTAGCTGTAAATATTTTAATTATAAATTTAAGAAAATATACGATTACCTATTTTTACAAGAAATAGAAGAACATTTAACATAGCAAATCTATAGTTAATTGTTGGGAATGTAAATATGTTGGAGCAAATATGTCGAATTTAATTACTCATGTGGAGTTATATCATTATAATTACTAATACAACATATTTAAGGTACAAAAATGATATTAAAAATATTATTGCTTGTTATTACTGTTTGTATCAAATAAACACTTAAAACGAGATTTATTGTTTTTTTTACGTAAAAATGTATTTTTTTAACAAAGCCTTGGGCAGTAAGTAAGTAAGTAAGTAAAAGAAAGGGGACAAATTGCACCGCGACCAGTCCTGATCTATTGTGCTCCCCGCCAGACATGTTATTATGGAAACCTAATAACCAGGTCCCTTGCCAGAGCTAGGATCTCACTTTCCAACCCTCCTGTGCTGTGTCGAGTGAGAAGATGCTTTATTCTCTTTGACATTACCCTACCACAGTCAAAGAGTAGATGAGTGAGCGTCTCCTTTACCTCGTGACAGAATCTGCTATTAGGGGTTGTTGATCTTCCCAATTTATAAAGAAACTTAAGGAAGGGACCATGTCAATATCCTAAGGGACTCTTTGTCCAACTTCCTTGCCTCATCTAGGTTCTTTATTTTAAAACTGTAGAATGCTTTGGACTGCACCAAGCCAGATGACTCGGTCCAAGCCTAAGCCGGTTAATGTCAAATGTCAATATTTCAAACTTGAACTTTTTAGTGCTTTTAGTGGTTTTTAAATTAAAGGAAGTGTTTTATTTAAATTTATAAATTAATATAAATTATATTATAAAATGAGCAATGGAGAAAAAGACATTTTTAATGAGGTATTATGGATCAACATGGCGTTGGAACAAGATGGAAAAATTGAAAGGCCGTGGTCTTGTATAAGTATTTCACCGAAAATATTTATATACATATTATTATTAAACTTTTGTTCTTTTTATTAATTATAATTATAAAAAAGTAAATGTTGATAAATGCGACTATGGGCATGTAGTTTTTATTTTAGGATCATTATATTAAATTAGTCTATGAACAAAAGTTTCAGCTAATTTATTAAACAAGATATTAGCTATTTTGCATTGCTTCATCTGTACATTTATGAGCGCGATGTCAATTTCTGCTATTAATATTAAAAATAAATTGTAATTTTAGGTAGAAAATTCAACGTTTTGGGAGAGGATAGGGAAGAGTCAAAACGACAAAATGATCATGTTAACGATTTAACAAATAGGAAGCGAAAACGAAACTACAAGCATACCGAAAGGGAAGTTTTCCCTACCTAAAACATATGTCAGAAAAGTTAATTATAACTGCTCAATTATTTTATGTTTTGAACTAAAATGAGATCTTCACAAATTAGAATAATGCTAAAGCATCGCAGAAATATCGCAAATGTATCACAAAACATGTACAAAAACAAAATTGACACGCTAAAAGAAATTTTTAGCATTTTCGGAATTTACTTATATTTGTGTAAGTATATTCTCTGAAAATTTCAAACCGATCCGGTAAATATTTCTGTGAAAACTGTGAAAACACTTTCGATGAAATTTAACGAGTGTAAACGAAGCTGATTGCTGATATTTCTATTGATTAGAGAGGTGAAAAGAAATACACGAAATAAGTGAAGCATAAGCTTGGCTGACTCTCGTTTGCCACAAAACAATAATGAAAGTTATATTTAGTTGATATGAATGGAAGATAAATCCGAAAATTATACCGTATGGCTTCAAAATTATCGCAATAGTGGCTTACATCGCAGCTGGGATGTTTAATGAAGATACAAGTCATCACTATTGTACTTCATGAACGCAAAAGGACTGTCAATTGATACCGCTGCCAATACCTATGTCGAGAAAGAGGACATAGATTCTTGTCATGGTATTTGACCCAAGAGCAGATGGGAGCACGCGTGAAGAAAAAAAAATAGCGCATCAACAACATAAACTTGACTTATTAGAAGCTGTTGATCTGAAGACAGTCCATCTTATGGCCCTAGAATAGACGTCACCATGAGAGTTGAAAAGAAAAAATTTAACTACTTATAAACTCCTTTTGAAACTTTAAACGCATTTTTCTCAAAACCGTATTTCACTGAAAAAATCTAATCGTTTTTTATTTTATTTCAGATAATCCAAAACAAAAATATTTTACTCACTGCCTAACGCCTTTTTTTTGGAGGACCTTCGGAAGTTCGTGTATAGGAGTAATGGACTTCAGCATTTATACTACGTGCTATTAGCTAGTTAAAAGCATACACTATTTCTGAAGTTATTACTTGTATTTTGGATATATTTATTTTGGATGTAACATCAGAACTGTAGCTTGCCTGGACAAATTTTTTGAAAAAAAAATTAATACTATGTAATATCTATTTGTCCCAGGAAATTAAAAAAAAGAAACAAAAATCCTAATAACAACTGTAGCAAATTATTTCTAGAATTGAAATATTGGGTATTTCATGAAATAATTATTTAATCATGAATTATGACAATTTGACACATATATGTCCCTCAGTGAACGCTCGACCATGAATCTCATAGCCAGTTTAAGTTATAGTTCGCGTTGAAGTTCGCCTACAAAGCGAAATTTATATTTATATTTATATTGTATCTTTTTAGATTTTGCAAACATTCATTGAGTTATATTTGCAAATTTTTAAAAACTGAGGCCGCTTTCCTTATAGAATTAACTAACGATTCGATCTATTTGCAAATGATTTGCCGACACTAGCCACATAAATGTATGAAGTCGACCAAAATGAGCCCAACCAAAAAGACCACGTCTGTTTACACCTATAGTAATGTTTTATTTTTTCTTTGCTAGCCATCTTCGTATATTTCTAGTTTAGTAATTGGCCAGTTTTATATTAATCGAATTGTCTATAATTAAGGATGACAACAAATATTTCACAGCAAGTGGGATCACAGAACAAAATTAATTTTAAGTATATTAAAAATTAAAAAAGCATATTTTTAGCAATTATTTTTTCTTTTAATACATTGTTAAAAAGAGATTCATTAACAATTATTATTTGCCATAAAAACTGACAATTTAGTTTGAACCTCACTTAAATTGTGATAGCAAGCTTTAGAATCAAGTATAATATTATCGAGATAGGTGTAATTAATTGCTTTTATATCTAAAAATAAATTGAATAATTAGAAAATTTAAATAATAATTATTTAAAATTAATAAAATTACGTGGATTAAGTCCAAAATAAGTGCTAGCACAACGTTTGATCGTTTTCACAGAATGAGTAAGTTTTAATATATAAAATTTAGTTTCTTTTAAATCTTGATAATTCCAAAACTCAAAATCTAAATTAAATGAAATAATTTCAAAGATAAATTAATAATTATATGAAATCATATAAATTACTATTAGGACAACGATGGAAAGAGCACACTTCATTTGCTAGGATAATCATTTTCTGCATTAGAAGTTTAGCCGATTCAAATTGTTCTTCAGAGAAACTATTAAGGGATATTAAGATGTTTGAGAAATTTTCTATCGTATTATATGCAGATAATATCTTGGCTATTTTTTCCTTAATTATCGAGCCTCTAAAAGTTTATATGATTTATTAGCATAAATATTTTAGTATAATATCAAAAATATTACTTTTCAATATACATTGGGTCATCCTCATCCTCATCTGAAATCATTTAAGCAATAGAATTGATAACAAAAAAAGTATTATAATTAAATCACCCCATAGAAAATAATCTTTATGACATGCCATATTCTTCGGATTCAAATAAATTCTTTTGTTAAGTTTTTTAATTTCGTCGAATTTTAAAGTTAATTTTTTTAACAATTAAATTACCTCGACGACGAGGACGATGACACTTAAAAAAAGTCAAGGTTTACTTTATAAAGGGTTTAAATAGTTTTGGCAGCGTTCATTTAATTTATGCTGTCAGGGTAACTACTATAATCAATAAAATAACTTTACTCTTTAAATGACATTTGACGAGTGTAAACGGAGCTGATTGCTGATATTTGTATTGATTAGAGCGGTGAAAGGAAATACAGAGTTTTGAAACTTTTCAAACCACTCCGTGAAGCATAATTTTTGTTAGCTTTCGTTTGCCATTTAAGCAATACCCAATTAAAGCGGGTATACCACAAGGTAGTATCCTAGGACCGATACTATACCTGTTTTACACAGCAGAAATACCCATCTCGAAGGATACGTTCATAGAAACCTTTGCAGACGACATAGCTATACTGACAATAGATAAAACTCAAGTTAAGGCAACAGAAAAGATTCAACAAATCCTTGATAAAATCAGTAACTGGACCACAGACTGGAAAATAAAGCTTAAGAGAGACAAATCAATACATGTAACATACTAACTGCGTAAAATAGATGCGAATATGTACACATATCTCAATGGCGAAAAAATTTCACAAGCAAACTCAGTTTTATAGTGTATTTTTATTGTAAACCACTTTCTATAACCTGATATACACAATGGTAAAAGTTGGTCCGCCAAAGTTTCAAAGGCCCAAGGACCGCCAATAATGGCTAATTCTTGTGACATTTATGTAAACATTTTTGAATACCGGGAAATTCATCATTAATCGTTCTGTAATTGTTACTATTTGAATTTCATTAGAAAAAGGAAAATTTACTTATGGCAGCACGCAAGAGAAATCATAATTATTTAGAACAACGAAGCTTAACGAAAGTCATTTATATGCTACAAAAGGAGCAATGCTGAAATATATTATTAACTTATATTATAGTATGATCAGTGTGTGATGGGTCGATGTATAAAGTAAAGTGTTATAGACTCGAAATTTATCCATGGTCTTAAATTAAGCTAAAAACGGATAGCACACAACCGGATCTTTAAGAATATCGAAAAGCAAAAAGCCATAAAGAAAATGATAGCTCTATTTTGAGCCAAAAACAAAAGAGAAAAATTATGATAGTTATAGAAGTGAAATAAATTGGAAGGACAATATAAAAACTAAATAAGATCTAAAGAAATTAGTAGTAAAAGTGGAGCTAGTAAAAAGTCAGAGAGCGATGAGGTTGAAGAAGATGGATTTGTGATTGCAAAGTTTGAAGGAAGCACCTGCCTAAACGGAATAGATCCTTGTATCTATTTTGAACTATTATTTGATAAAAACTTTTTTGTTAATATTGTAATAGAAACAAATAAATATAAAATTAAAAAGAAACGTGATCAATAGAAAAATTTGGCATTGGAATTATTTAAAATATTTATTTGTTTGCAGGATCTTAGGGACAGTTTTCGATTTAAACGGTGGGCTTGAGTGTGCTTTTTTAAAAAATTTTAAAACTTAAGGGAGATTAGAGTACGCGTTTACAGTCACCAAAGATATTAGACGAATGTACTACCATTTCTCCATATATAAAAATAAGTGTTTATACTGGAATTATACTTCAATTTGCTTATCTTTCTCTTTTGAAGTTAATGAAAGCCCAAAGCTTTAAACAACCTTCCAGAACACGTTTTTTAATCTCAGCATGATTAATTTTTACTCCATTTCGGGTTACACCACCCCAAGCCATCACACTGGCAGGCTTTTGAGTGCGAGTAACTCCTAATTTATCGGCAGACCTGTAAGGTAAGTAAACACGATCGTTTTGCTTATTAAATGCATGTTCGACAGGTCAAAACTTTCTCAAGAGAAAACACACTTTCAAACGATGTTTAAGTATGGATCACAACTTGCTTCCGATATTTTTTGGTCTGGAACCATTTTCTTTACACTTCGCTGTGGATTTCTTCGTAAGAGTTCTCTCACTTTCTTCACCATTGCTGCACTAGTTGCTGTAGTTTTTCTTCCACTACCAAAACGTCTCAAAACCCTACTTCACTGAAAGAATCTAATCGATTTTTTTATGTCAGATAATCCAGAACAAAAATATGTTGCTCACTCCGGAAGATCGTGCATAGAAGCAATGGACTTCAACTCCATCTACATGCCATTAGCTAGTTAAAAGTAGGCACTATTATGGAAGTTATACTTGTATTTATTTAATTAAAAAAAACTTTCTTGCAAAAAGAAACGTAATTTTTCGACTTTGCAACTGTGTATAACCCTTTAACTTGGCGTCTAGCTTGGTGTTTAATTTTATAGATGTTTTTTTAGGTGGGCTTATATTCATTCTGTATATTGATCTTTTCGAATTTTTACTTTTCAAATAATTATATTATTTTTTCATAAAAGCATATTATGTAATAAAATTAATTAGAAAGCATAAAGTTAATATTTTCAATCAAAATGTAAAAATAATTATTATTGCTGTCAATATACTATTAAGTATAAACGCATATATAAAAATGCTTTTAAGAACGCTAATCTTGACCATGTGTTTAAAAGAGCAAGATAAAAAGAACGCAAGTTGTGAATAATAAAATCACATTCTCTCCTGCTAGTTAAAAGTTATCACAGGGTTTGGAAGATAAAAGAAACTCTTTTATACTACAATTTTGAGAGAAAAGATTAAATTGTGTTAAATTCTCATTTTTTTGTAGTGATAACAGAAGAAAAAACCAAAAAACAAGTAAATTTAGTCAAGTAAAAATTTTAATAGTAAAATATTTTTTTTTTCATAGAAAATTTTTATTTAAATGCTAAAAAATTGTATTAAATTTTTTTTATATGCGTATTTGCCATCTCATGTTGCCATTTTACCAATTTTATGATTTGCTTTAATAATAATTATTTAATGTAAATAACCTTAGACAATAGAATGAGTAAAATTGTTAAAAATGTGCTCACCTTGAGGAGCCATTTTGTCAAATGAATATAGACTTATTAATTTTTGAAAAGAATTACTCATAGATATATACATATTTACACATGAATTGATATAATATTATTGGAAATGAAATCAAGAGTTATATATTTAATCTCTTTAATTTAAGTTTAGTTTTTTTTATGTGTGTGTGTACAAAAAATTGGGGTAACAAATTAAAGTATTTTTATTGACTTTAGTTAATTCAAAATGTCCTTTTAATCTTGATTAAGTGAAAATCAATATTTAATTATATCAATAACCAATATTTATAACATTATTCAATACTCAAAGTTGCATTGGTCTAAAACGCTATCCATTCAATGACAAACTACTTTAGAAAATATTCTTTGGCAAAACTAAGGGACCACATAAAAACAAAAATTTTGTCGATTAGTGAAAGATTTAAAACAAAATAAATATTTCCTATTGAAATGGTTGACCAACAAGAAGGCAGAAATTGTGTGTATAAAGCATATGAGGAAAAAAACAAAAACAACGAAAGAAGAAAAAATTTAACTCCTAAAATATTTTACTCATTTTTTTGGTATTGGGAACTATGTTAGAAGAAAATAAAATTAAAATATTTATTAATTATGTGAATTCTGTGAATGCATTATCAGATGGATTGAAAGAGTTATACTCTTATTTTCTATTACTTTCCTGCGTTCCCAGATGGAATCAGTTTGAAAAGGCTTGGAAAAGAAGCTATGAAACTTCTAAAGAATCCTGGTTCATTTGAGCAGTCAAGGTCTTTATTGATATATTCCGAAAACTAAGATGAAGTAAACGTGTAAACTTTCGATCAACACAAAATATGACTAAAAATAAACAATTACATAAATGCTTTTAAATTAGAAATTAGAAATAAATTTAACTTGGAAGATTATAGTCCCATTTTTAGAGTAAAGAAAAATTACTTTTTAACAAAATTTTGAAGTAAATAGCAATGCTCAAATTTATTGTACAATCTAAAGGTGGGCACTCACCTATATTAGTGCGTATATCTCAGCGGGTAACTTTCTTACGCACTAAGTGAGTGCCCACCTTAACATGCATAAAATTAAAATCGTAAACAAATCATTAACTTTACTAATATCAGGCAATATTTTGCAAAATAATACATCGTCACCTAACATATTCATTAAGCGACATTTTTTTTTTATTGTTTGTCGCTGCCTATCTAGCCAGAAAATTTTTCTACAATTTGGTCATTAATGTAATCAACTATGTTAAGAATACGACAAAAGGGGAATAGTTTTTATTTTTCTAGCTGCTGAGACCAATTTGATCGAATCACTGTAGGTATAGTAAAATAAGATCTTGAGCAATTGTGTGTGATATTTTGCATTTTTAAAATTTTGTATAATAAAAAAAGGCATAAAAAACAATTACGATTTTTGAAATGTGTTGACTAACTAATGTGAAGCCGGCCGCTAATTTACTTTAAATTGAAATTTTTGTACTGATTTCATAGTGATTGGCCTATCATTTATTGCGTTGATTTGGTTAAAATTTTGTCAACCTTTCTATTATACTTTTGTTTCATAAAATTTGAAGTTTTTAATGTCAAATACGTCAACTAATGTTATTATTGTCATTGATAAATGAGTCGTTCAGAAGCCAATGTGGATAAGTCCAAAAAATCCAAACTGAGAAATTTAATGTTTCTTGATGCATTCATAATACATAACACATGCGGAGGCTATTAAAAAATGGGGTTTTTGACCAACAAAAAATGAAAATATGAGTAAATCCTTTTAAGACTAGGAAATATATTATTTATTCTATTAAAATTTGCAAAAATTAGACATTATGAAAAAATGGAAATTGAGAAAATTAATGTTTCTTAATGCATTCATAATACATAACACAAGCAGAGGCTATTAAAAAAAGGGTTTTTTGACCTACAAAAAATGAAAGTATGAGTAAATCCTTTTAAGACTAAGAAATATATTAGTTATTCTATTAAAATTTGCAAAAATCAGAAAATATGAAAAAATGGACTTATCCACATTGGCTTCTGAGCGACTCAAATGTCGACTCAATTGTATTATAGCTAATCACAGGAGAAGTACGCCATAAGACAAAAAAAGAAAAGAATTCGACTCTTGAGCATCTTGTGCTCTTTAAGGTACACAATTAATATATCATATATTGTATGGCATCCTCTCTACCCTTAATACTGAAAAAGATTCTTAGGAATTCATGTAAAATCAATGATGACTAATATTGTCTTTTTTTTCCTTCTTATTTAAAAATACTTATCATCAAATTTTTTTTGTTGAAATATTAAAAATTTAAGTTTAACTTATTTGCAATGACAACAAACAACTAAACAACAAAAAATATTGCTTCATAAATATTGATAACTTGTGATAAGAAGTTAAATATGATATGCACATTTTTCAGCTAGCAACAATTACCAAAATTATAATTTAATAATTTATTTATATTTTACAGAAGACAAAAATTTTTTGATAATATATTTAAAGTTTTTATATTAATAACACATAAATTGTTTTTCTTTTAAAATTATTTAATTATTTAACGAATTTCTAATAATCCTATTTTTTTTACAATTAGATTTTTACTATGTTACCTAACACTGTGACAAAGGATTTAGAAAAAAATATCTAATAAAAGTTTAATATGATAAACACTTTCCATTTGATGATTAGCGTTTTTCATATATATCGAGTGTGGAATTTGATACGGCGACATCATTGGTCCGTGTTTCTTCGAAAATGACAACAGTGCCACCGTTACGATCAATGGCCACAGCTACCGGTGCATGCTAACGAACTGTCACTGATCATAAATCACACACATAAATCTGGATTAGACATTTGATTTCAACAGGATGGCATGACACAAGCTATGTCATAATCGACCTTTTTGAAAATCAGTTGTCGTGAAGATGTACTTTGGTCATCAAGAATCAGACGAGAGCCAACGTTGAACTATTATATTTCTGGGAAGCGGTCATAGACAGATAATATATTCCAACTTTCCAGCGACATTTGATTCTTTGAAGAACAATAGTAAATGCGTCACAAAATGAGCTTTAACTCCGAAAATTATATGAATTTCAAAAAATTCATATAGGAGCATTTTTTTAACCTGTTAACCGGGCGGGACATATAAATACGTCAAACATAAGCAACATCGGGTAAGGGTAGGACATATGAATACATCATTGAAATATGTGTGGTGGCTATTCCAGAGGGCAAAAAAAAAACGAAAAAATATATATTTTATAGTCTTTTCATTTATTTTAATAATGAATAAAAAAAAAATAAATAATAATATGAAATTACTTCCTGACGTAATTCCTACTGAAAGAGTTCGCGCCCGTTGTATGCTGCGAAATTAAAAAAGGAATTCCCCCGTTAATCGGTTAAATCGCGTTGAACTATACAAGTATGCAAAACAAGAATGGATTTTTTAGAATTTCTAAACTAAGAATTTTAGAAATTGAGAATCGAACCTAATTATGCAAAATAGAAAACAAACAAAACAAAAATGACTGAGGCTGAATTTAACAGATTTAACGTCACTTATTTATGTCGTATCTAAAGAAGTTAAAGAAAAATTAAAAATATATATAAGAAACGACTGTAATCTGTTATGTCAAATTGAGCTAAGAATTTGAAAAAAAAACAAAATATATAGACATACTTGTATATATGTATATATATAACTGTTGTTAAACCTGTAAACTAGATAGAATTTTAGTGTCTTACATATTGAGGATTTATAATGTGACGTTATAGTTATTTCTCGTCTTTTTAATATATTAATAAACTTTAAGTTGCTTATTTTTGATCTATATTAAATTATTTTGCACATAAATTTAAATTTAAATAATAAACAAAAAAGACAAACTTTTTGTTTGAGAGAAACAAAATATTTTTTGATGAAAGAATTATATTTGAAATTTTAAAGTTTTTGACAATGAGTTACAAAAATTAAATATTATTAAATAGAAATTATTTTAATTAAAATTTAACTCCACATTCGTCAGAGTAACATTAAAAAAAAAAACAAATTTATTTTTATTTGTTTTTTTCAAAACAAAAATCCGTTCAGTTTAGAACTCATTTTGAAAGTTGATTTTAGTCTGTGAGCGCGCTGCTGTCGTACTCACTTGTCATTTGCATTCTGCACTCAGATATTAATTATCTGACCTTTTAAAATTGAACAAGTGTAATATTAATTGCTTTTTTTTCTGTTTTTGTTTTTTGTTTTTTTTTAAATAATTTCAAATTTTCTTGGTGTGTTAAATATTACAAAACTTTAAATAGAAATTGTTTAAGAATTATTTTTTTTTTTTTTCTATTGTAATCCAGTACAATAATAATTCAAAATGGCATCTGGTAATGAATTTGAAAATAATAAAATAACAAACATTAAATATACATTAATTGGAATTGATATCGATACAACTGGTCGCCGGCTTGTTAATGAGGTAACTGTTTCTATATATATATATGTATATAATTAAAAAGTTTAATTAGTTAATAACTGTTTTTTATTTTTGTTTTTGACTTAAAGATGGTTCATCTTGCTGCTTATACTCCAGAAAAACAATTTTCTCAATATATTATGCCGTATATGAATATGAATGCGGCTGCAAGAAAAAGGCATCAAATAACAGTTGTTACCATTGATTTTTATAGAGTTCTTAAAAATATGAAGACTCATAAGGTAAATTATGCATATAAATATATCAAAAATATAAAGAGTATTAGTAAAAGATTAATTAAATAAAAAATATTGATAGATATAATGAATCTCATTTCAAAAATATTTTGAGAATTTATTTTTGTTTAGATTTACAAACTAACTGATAATTAACTGTAAAGTTATTTAAATATAGAAATTGTTTATTAGGATTTATTTATTTCAATTTCATTTGAAACCGGTTCTACTCAAAACAAAGTTTTATTGGTTTAAAATTTTTCATTTGTAATAGAATAAATATATGCGAATATAAAAATTTTATGTTTGTGTATAAAACTTTAAATTCTTGTTTAACTTATTGCCTAAAGCTGTAAAATTTTTCAGCAAATTTTTGTTATTGTTTTTAAACTTTAAATATTTATATATATATATATACAGAGGACACAAAATTGAATCTAAATTATATTAAACTTAATTATAGTAATAAATTTTTTTTAGGTTGTTCAATCTAAATCAGAAATATCAACAATAAATGAATTTCTCGATTGGATCGAATTAATTAAAACAAATGATCCTGATTCAAATGGTATAATATTATTATATCATGAAAATAGAAAATTTATACCATGTATGATACTTAAAGCAATGAAAAAATATGATTTACTTGAACGTTTTGATAAAACAGTTAAATATTTTGTTAATGGATTTGATTTAATTAAAAATAAATTTTCAAATAAATTTAAATCTTATTCATTAAGACATTTATCAAAAATTATGATTGAAAATAATAATTCAGATGAAGATAAAAAACAATTTCAAGGAAATGCAAGTGTTCGTGCAAAAATGGCATATGAAATTGTTAAACATTTATCAATTATTGATAATAATGATGATAATAATAAAATTGATGATTTTGAATTAATGTTAAACATACTTATTGATAATGCTAATTCATTATCAAAAGAATTAAATGAACTTGATATACAAAGTAAAAATATGGATTGCCAAAATTCATTTCGTCCTATTTTTTTACATTATTTTAAATCGACAATAACTAGTCGTGTTAAAGCAGTTAAATATCGTATTAAATTGGCTGATAATGGTTATAATTATGATTCAATTAAATCCATATGGAATACTAAACAAAAAGAAGGATTATCTGAAATTATTCAACGTATTAAGAAATTAAAATTAAAAGAAAAAAATGAATTAATAGAGATATTAGATTGTCATTTTGATCCAAATAAAAAACCATATCAACCACCATTGATTAAATCTAATGAAAAAGATGATGAGAAAAATGAGAATTCTGATGGATTGATTGATACTAAATTAAAGCCTATTGAAGAAAATGAGGACATTCTTACTACTTTGGATTCTAATTAAAGCCTTTTTTTTTTTTTTTGAACAAAGATTTCATGAACAATATAAAATATTTTATTAGTATGTAATCAATTAGTAATATAAAATATTACATTAGTATTAGTATCTTTTTTATTACTTGAACTAAACAGCAACTGCTTGAAAATTAGTTGCAATGAATTTAAAAAAAAAAAATTTTGCGATAGTTATTGATTCATTTTTTAACAAAATTAATAATATTTATTATGTTTTTAGGGTAGTTTTTTTTTGAGAAAAAAGTTCATGAATAATATAAATTATGACATTAGTATTAGTTTCTTTTTTACTTCGAGCAACTGCTTGAAAATTAGTTGCAATGAATTTAAAAAAATAATTTTGCGATATTTATTGATTCATTTTTTAACAAAATTAATAATATTTATTATGTTTTTAGGGTAGTTTTTTTTTTTCAAATAATTTATAAATACAACTACATAGATACAAATGAATAAAAAGTTGTAACCTTTATATATGAAATTTTATTTCTAACATTTTAAGATTCAATTTTAATCCCTATATTTACAGTTTTACCTTTACTTCATAATAGACCTGATTGAAATCTCTGTTTCGGATAATCTTAGCCAAAAAGCAAGGCAAAATGTCAGTGTCATTCTCGACTTCTTAAATGAGCTGAGATTTTTGTCCGCAGATCATGACTTTACACTTGCAATTTAATCAGTAAATAGATGTGATGCCATTCTTTCATTTATTTGTACAATATTTCCATAGTGACTTCGTGTAGTTTTGAATAATTCTCTTAGAGATTAATGAATTTTAATTTACTACGTTACAAACTCTGCGGTTCACGGGTCATTAACAGATCAGGAACATAAAAGTAATAAAAACAACAATCTAATTTACAAAAATTTTTAAGGAATCTATCTACATCGAAATGGTCGAATGATCCACACTGGATAAGGCGATTAAAGTGGACATGTAACCATATACAATAACTTCACGGTTAAATTTTTTCCAATCCATCGGGTCCAAAATTGTACAGTCTGAACTCATACGAAAAAATCATTTTGCTTTCGTTATGATATCCGCAACATATGAAAAGGTGCAAGCTAAAATAATTGCATTACTATTAGAAGCTGTTTAGATTAGTTTCACTACAGATATATGGTCAAATCCTACAAAAAATATGTTCCTGGTTCAGTTTTGAAGCTAATTTTATTCAAAATCAACAAAACTTAAAAATAGTACTGAGCGCAAGTGTTATATTGCTAATAAATTTAAGGATATTGTAGCCAAGTACAAATATTGAATTAATAATTTAATTCGATATAATTCGTGCAACTCAACTGGATGATTATTCATCATTCTTTTGCGTAGCTAACGCATTGCAGTCTACGATCCACGATGCAATTTGTTTTAGTATCAGAAACCAAAATTTGAAAATATTGACATTTAAAAATGTCACAATTCTACAGAAATGTTCAAAAACTATTGAACCGTTAACGTTAAAAATTTCCATACCGTAAATATAAATATTGAATAATAAATTTATGCTTTTTTAATTAATTATTTGTTATTTTATCTTTAATGGTTTTAGTCTTGTTCTCGGTCTCAGTATCAGTTGACAATTTATTTTGTTCTCGATCTCAGTATCAGTCACGTTCGAGGCAAAAAAAATTATTCTCGGTTGAGACTTATACTTCCTAACCCATTGACACCATTTAACAGATCTAATCGTGGGCAATTTGCATTGAGTAATAAACCAGCGAAAAACCAGCGCATTTTTTTTCTTTATTAATCTTTTTAATTTTTTAGATTTTAATTTATCGAAAATTAATAATTAAACAATTTTTTCACCTTCAAAACATATTTTAATTAATTTTTGTTGTTAGTATTTCGTCATTATATTCCCTCGGTATTTGTTGACAATAAAACAACAACAAAAAACTCACACTTTATTCACCTAATCAACAACAAAAAAAAACAATGGCTGCATTTATTTTTGTTGTTGTTAAATTTTAATGATTTTCTTATCGTTAAATAAACAAATCATGTCAGGAGAAGTTCTACGTCTCATTTTTAAGGAAGTTTTGTATTTTATGGTTTTAAATTTTTTTCGCTTTTTGCAAGAGTAAATTTATTGTTGATAACACATAAATAAATAATAGACCGGAAATAGTAAACATACATATATGAAGTGACAATAAAAATAACATATCTAATATTTTCAATATTGATTGTATGATTAAAGAAATATCGAAAGAGAAATCATTTATAAGGCTAGAAAAAATGGACTTTGGTTCTTTCTGCAGTGTTGGATTTAATTTTGGAAATATAAAAAATACCTTTGGAATCCAATTTGCCTTTTTAATGAAGTTTTTTTTTCTCGAAATTGATTAAAAATTACACACAGACCACAGATCTTATTGTTTCCATCAGTTGGAAAATAGCTGGAATCCCGACAATATTTTTCTTTTATCAAAAATTGAGTATTTATTGCAAATAAATAGTTCTTTTTTCCATATAGCGAGCTACTATTTTTCTTTATTTTTGTCCCTTTGGAGTCAAAGTATTGATTTTATTCGATAGACCATACCATATGTACAACATGAACTTTTTTTAGAAGTTTTCAGCTTGCATGGTCAGGGCCCTTTTAAGGGGTTATCATGGTGTATAAACCGTTAATCGCCAATCGTCAGCTATGCGAAGTAAAACACTTTTCTGTTTATGTGAAAAATTGGTATTTAATATTTCTCAATTCCAGTTAATCTGAAATTGATTTTTTAATAATTTCGAATGTTTTAAAACGATGTAAAATAATAACTCTTTTGGACAAATTTTCATTTAATAATGCTGTCTATTTCACCGCTTGGTCTACTATCAACTTTTTGGTATGTTCTTTGTCCTCGACATCACAATCATTGTTTGAAAATTTTTAAAACTATTCATGGCAGATATCTTTAAACCAAAGAAGTGTTTAACCTCTTAACTTGTACGCTCGTGATAGTAATTCGAGCGCGCTAAAATGGACAAACTATGCACACTCGAGATAATTAATGCGGCGTTGTATTAAAATTAAAATAAAAACTTTGATTATTTTTTTGCCAAGACAATGTTCTAAATTGTGTTTTTTTTTTACATTTTTACGCTGTTTTTTTTTAAAAAAAATTGTGCGTTAAGGGATTAAATTAAAACAGCTCACAAATGAAGCTTGATCAGTTTAGAGCACAGAACTGTTGCAAGAAAAGCTGATAATACAATTTGAAATTTGAATTTTGTCAATTTCAGCAATAATTTACTGATTTGCACCATGTTTAGCCAAACAGCGAATACTTATTTTTACTCCCACTAAATAAAAGTTTAAAGGAAGTAGTGAAAAGGTATCAGGGTACAAATATAACAGGGACCAAAGATGCTGATGCTAATTTAACATTTCTGAATTTCAAAAATTGGACACACTGCTTTTATATTTTATATGTATACAAATATATGTTTTTCTAGTTCATATGAAGCAAATTTCATCCTGTAGTTTCAAGTAGAATCAGTATTTTCCATGTAGCATGCACATTTTGAATCGGAATACTTTGTAAAGAAATATCTAAACATGTTTTCTTTGTGTTATTCATCTAGCAAATAAATTTTCCTTTTTATTCACAGCAGTAATAGTTTATCAGGGGGATAATTAACTTTTCACAAAAACTCATAGCTTCTAAGGATACAAGTAATGCTTAAGGGGGGGATAAAATTCTTAAATATTTATTTTTTATAATTTTATTAGCTTTGTAAAAATCAATAACTAATAAATACATTCAAGTTTGTGAAGAATTTTTAGAAACGTATAATAAGTCAAAAAATAGTGACTTCCCCAATGAAAATTAAGGGTGCAATTGTGATGAACACAAGATACAACCAAAGCTTTTAATAATCAACACAAATACAATTTATTTATTTCGGAATCCATTGAAAAACTATAACTAAAACTCAAGCTATAAAGTAAATTTTGCTGGGGAAAATTTTGGGCGGTATTTTTTACTCCTTTAAAATGAATGTCAGATAATAAAGTGAAATATAAGTCTTATTGTCTTTTCAAGGAAAATCAATAAGTTCATGTTCAAGAGGTTTCCCTGTAAGACAAAATCTGGCTCCAATAATTACTAAGTACTAAACACACACTCCGGGAAATTAATTTTAATTCATAGATTATAAATTAAAAACAAAATATAAAATCTATAAATATTATTGAATACAGAAAATTTGTAAATTTTTCTTCGAACTATTCAATTGACGACAAGCAAAACAAAGAAAAAACAAAACATATTTTCTTTAAAAAAAAAAAGAAGATATTTTTGTGGTTGTGGTGAACATATTTATCTATATCAATGCTTTATTACAATTATGTTTATTTGTTTTTCTTGGCTTTTAGTTAAATTTTCTTAGTGTCGATTTATGTAGAAACAACGCCACATTATATTGGAAATTTATATTGTAGTATAATTCAATTACAAATAAAAAATATAAAAAGCAAAAGAAATTCAAGCGACAAAACCTAAAACACGTTTACTTATTTTTCCATTTATTTTAGCCTAGAAAAATGAAAAGGTTGCATTCTAACTTTTCAAGCAATTATAATTAGACTCATAACGTCTTGAATAGACGGCTGACTGTAAAATTTTAACTAACTTTTAATTCTTTAAAAAAATTCAACTTTGTTTATTACACAAATCTTTTTTGAGATGTTTTGCGGATTATGACCTATAGTAATCAAATTGTTTGTTATAGAAACTCGATTCATGATTGGCTAACATTAAGTCCACATATAGAACCCATTTGCAAATTTATAGAACATTATTTGCCATGGAATATATCTACCCCGTAGATATATATCTACAAAAATTAAAGTGGGTTTATAGACATTTCCTGGTTAAGAGTACGAATTTTTCATAAAACCCCATTAAGCGGTACACAACTGGTGTGAAATTTTCAAAATTTCGATTTTGTTTTCATTTTTCGATAATTTGTACCTTTAAAAGTAACATATTAAAATTTAAAGTGAAAACCACAAACAGTTTCTGAGTTATATCCTTCTAAAGAGCAGCAGTTCCTCTGAAAGCCACGTTTAATGTTCGTTAACGACGTTTTTCTCAAAACTACATTTTTCAAATTTGGTGCAGTTGTAACTCGATAACATATCATGCGATCAATTTGATTCTTATTTTATCATATTTTGTATTAGTTCCTCCATACAATGAGCATTCAGTTTTTTGATTGGATAAAAAAATATAATTTTTACTGGCCAATATTAATTAGGTATTTTAGCCTTGTTTTTCTAAAATCCGCCATTTTGTGGATATGAGCAATATCTTCTAGTTTAACAATCTTTTTGGTTTTTTTTTAAATTTCAGGCACTCTGAAGACCAGAATTACTGCAACAGTGGGAGAAGTGTTTTCTTTTTATAAAAATCAGTAGATGGTGGATAAGTTGTAAAGCGAAAATTTTTTTTTAAAAAAATGACTTTGTATTTTATATTTATGCAGAAATATATCTGCCAAAACTTCGCAATTTCATTTGGGTGCAATACTCTTTTTTTAAAAAAAAATTCACAAAAATCACCCTTATTTTTAGATGGTCACTACTAATCTTACACATACATAGAACTAATTAGTTGCAAAATGTAGCTTAAATAAAAGGAAATATAACTTGATAAAATATTTTTACTTTGAAATCAAATATATGGAAAATTTGGCCTTATAGCTATTTACAGGCACCCAATAATTAATATAATTTATTATAAAACTGTTCATAGGATTCCAATATTTCATTAAAATTTGTCCTAATTTTAATTAGATAATGGGACTAGGTCCTCAAAGCTAATAAGTATAACAAGTTGAAACGAGTATAATTACCCGGCCGGCTAATTAATAAATTTGTAAACATTTTTATTGTTTCTTTTTAGTTATACATTAACAAATGTTAAATATGGCCTAACATCATACACATACATTCAAAGTATTTGATAGCATTTGTTTAGCTAACATAAAACAAAAACTTTTTGCTTATTTTAATTTATTAAGTGTAACAATTTGAAGGCTTAAATATTTAAAAAAAACAAAAGAAAGAAAGTATTGTAATAAAAATATTTATTTGTATAATAAGTATTCACAATAACTTCAATAAAAATATGTCAATCCAGAAACAATGAAATTTAACAATTTTTATTTTATATTAAAATTAAAAGAAAGAAAAAAATATGAAAACTTACCACCAGGTTTAAATGCTGACGTTTCAAAAGATGGTGTACGTACTGAATGTTTATCTTTAAAATTTGGTTGACGTTCTGGTACAAATGGTACCGTTGGTAATGATTCACCACGTGTTAATGATGGCCTACTACCAGATAATTCTTCAGCTGTACGTTTAACACCACCTGAATTTTGTATATCATTATGTTCATCATCATCTGGTGAAGGACGTTTTAAATTAACTGAAAGTGATGGTGGTACTTGTGGTACTGCTGCTGATGCTGCTGCTGCAGCTGCAGCAGCAACAACAGCCCTATTTGATAATGGTATATGATGTGGTGGCATATGTGATATTCTAACTGAACGTACAGTTGCTTCATGTGGTTCTATTTTACCTGTAAAATCCATTAAATTAGGTCCTTGTAAACCAATTCTTTGTGTTGTATATGATGTATGATGATGTGATGTTGGTCCAGTATTACCAACACTAACACCACTACCACCACCAACACCACTATTACGATGGCAGACATTAGTTTGTACTTCACCATTTTCATGGCCACGTTTTGCTGCCTGATGTAAACGTTTCATTTGTCTTGCTGCATCTAGGACTAATTCAATACGATCCGCACCTTCATAATTAACACATCCACGGCATACAGATTCAGTAAAATCATTAATCATAGCCCATGGCATACGGGGTAAATCGCATAAATAGCAATGTTGTCGTTTTGTCTGTAGTGACATCCTGACAAATTTTATTATATTATCCCGTTATCAATTTTGGATTGATAAAAATTTTTATTTAAAAATATATATATATATATATAGATATATATATATTTAACACTAGTTAAAAATTTAGAAATTTTTTATTATAATTAATTACACAAACTAAAATCTAATTCATTATTTTTTGAATATTGCTTTCCATTATTAATTTTATTTATATGTTTATATGTATATATATATACATATAAACATATGATTTTAATTAAAACACTAAATTTTTCACATTTTCTTTTTAAATAATTGAAAATTTCACTACATACATTTTTAAGACACCAAATAAATTCAATTAATTATTCACAATTGATTTGGAAGAAAAACCAAACGAAAAAAAAAACGAACGAAAAATTGGTATCCGTTTATCTTTTTATTTTGTTGAATTTAAAAAAAAATTATAAATAAAATAAATTTTCTTTAATCACAATTCACATACATTACGTATTAATACAGCGTTTAAAACGTTACTAAACCAACAAATTTATAACTCTAAACCAGCTTCTAAAGGAAGTTGATTTTCCACAAAAATCTAACTCCACTTTACGCGCGCATACTCGTTTCTACCACTTCCACAGAAGAATGCAGCACACAAATACATAGAAATTATATTTTAAAAGGAGGTGGCGTTTTTAAATAAGATAAATTATATATGTGTTAAAATTTTAGAGTCAAAAGAGCATGCACAATTTAATGAATGCGCGGGGCTAGGCATTTAGTGCTGCCAGATAATATTAAAAAATAAAATTTAAATAATACTAAATAATAATTATAGTTTTTATATTTTCCTTAATATTTAGTATATTGAAATAAATTTACTTTAATTTTGATTTTTATAGGATCAATTATTTAATAAAATGGCAAGTATAGAAATAAACAACTGCTAAAAATTACTTAGAAGAAGTTCAAATGTTTAAATTAATTACAATTATTTAAAAGAAGTTTGTATATAAGAATTTATTTATTTATAAACTTAAATGCTGGCAATACAAAACACATGTTTAACAAATTAATTAACATATGTATATAGCAATTTAAGTACAAAACAGTAAAATTAACAACAACAAATATACATATTGCAATCCTTGAGTTTAAAAAAAAATATATAACAGTAGAAATCACTACGTGGTCTCAACTTAACATTTAGTTACAACATATTTTAACATATCAGACGTCACATTATGTATATAATATATAATATATATATTTTAAAAATAGAATACACGTAGTCTGACCGGTATTAAACCCCTCTCTTTAATTTATCTCGATTTTTGCCATGGGAAATGTACCATATACATTAAAGTATTTATTTCAAGATTTGCTTGTTTGTTTTTCTTTTGTCACTCTACAAATATATACACATATAGATAAAATGACTATAGTGTTGTTTATTTATCCAAAAAAAAGTTTTTTAAAAGAAATTACTGCTATTTTGAAAAATATACATATATGTAAAAATATGAACAAAACGATTTGATTGCAACTTACAACTTGAGAAAAAAAAAACAAAAAGAAAAGCAGGCAGCTAAAATGTAATCCAAAAAGAAAAACCTCACATGCTTACGGCATTATATCAATGATGCATGCTTCTGCGCTGTTGCCATTATTCTTACAAATATGCATTTATGTCTTTTTCTATACAAAAATTTTGCAATTTCTATCTGAAAAAATTTCATAGATTTGTAGAAGTTTTACATGCATAGGAATTTATTTAAAAAATATTCTATATATATATGCATGTGTTGCATACGTATTTGTATAAGTTTAATTTATTTTTTTATTGTTGCTCTCGGTAATATTTATCAAATCAAATAATTTATTTAATAAAAAGCTGTATATACTTTAGATAATTGATGGTTGATAATCCGTTACTTGGTATTGTAATAATATGTTGTTGTTGCTTTTTTTTAAAGTTAACTTTTTGTGGATATTCTTCTTTATTTTGTACGTTCAATTCGAACAAATTGATTGATAAAATAGACAACCAATAAAAACTAAGTAAGATACTTATCTAATATGATTAAATTTTGATAATAATTTTAAATATTCACAATTGTACTTAATCTTATTTATTTTTAGATATATTTAACTCTTTTTAATATTTTTTAAACATTTTTTAAATTTCTAAAATACTATCAAATTTAAAATTTTTAAAAGTTAAGTGAATGTGAAAATATTGAATTAACTTTAAAAAAGATAACCTCTAAAAAGAAGTAAAATATCTCCAAAGTTATTTGAGATAGCAATTTTTAATATTATGTTACGTATTAAACATATTTTAATACATATTGGTATAATGCTGCTTGAGTAAAAAGACAAACATTTATAGAAAACTGAGGGCTCTCGCTTCGCTTCCCTTAATCACCCCGGGTTATATAGAGACCGAACGATATGGCTTAGACAGTTTTAAATGAAGCTAAATGAAGATTTACACCGCATATTTTTTATAAATTTTTAATTTCGTATTAGTTTCTTTATTATCTGCTGCCTATAACTCATTTTCAAATAAATGTTTCATTATTATTGTTTTTGTTTTTGATTGGTTTTTTGAAATATCAAATTAAATTCAAACTTCTGGTGATTTTGATTATTTCAAAATATTTACTTTCATCAAATTTTTGGAAAAAAATTCTCGTATGGATAGTTGAACACCATTAGTGCCTTCCTCCATAAGACAAAAAATATTACTTAGCATAGAAAAGCGATATTCTCAAGACAATTATCGTATTTACCTGGAAAACATTTTTCAATACATTATGATATGATATTATTTTTAATAAATTTGTAATTTCTAAAATGTAATAAATTGAACTTGAAAATATTTATAATAAAATGTCGATTATGTAAAAATAGAAAATCTTTTAATTAAATAATTTCATTATATAACAATTTACTAAATAATATTAAAAACTGATAAAAAATGTATAAAGGAGCAGTAATCGATGACCAATGGTAGACAGGTTCTTGTGTGTTATACAACTAAACTGCACTTCATTAAATTATTTGACAAATATGTAAATAAGTTTTTAAAAAAATCGTAATAAGTTGTGAAATTGTCATCCATACTATTTTACTATAACTAATAACGAGCTTAATTTAATTATGGGTAGGCAAGTCAGGTTTCACTATTGCAACATTAAGTAGCTGAAAATGCTGACAAAAAAAAAGAAAAAAAAACATGTTTATTTACTATCATTTTATGTCATAGTCGAAATTATGTCTTGCTATAGTCTAACAAAAATTTAAGTTACTATTTACAATTCGACACGCATGTCCAGAAAGAGGAAGATGTATGGTATATTCGTTAAAACTATTTGTATTTAGGTTGAATATATTTATATATATATAAGTGCATTTCGTGGCATTTGGAAATACTAGTTATTCCTTCTTTGCTGTGTTAAGAATTCGAAAAGGGTTTCTCAACTGCATAAGCCGGCAGCAACTGTATTCTTCCTAAAGACATTTTTTAAATTTAAGAGTATTCAATTTAAAATTAAATTTAAATTTCTTGGTTGTTATTTTCAACAAACCTGTTCATTTTTGGTAGTCAATAGGAATACATGTCATGCTTACAATATATTGTGAAGCTTAATCAAAGGGAAAATATTTTTTTGAAGCAATTTTAGCAAAACAAATAAACTGAATTCATATCTTGCATATTTTGTAATACCTTACAGATCCTTCACAAAAAACGAAAGGCAACATAGCACCCTAATCAAAAAGTTACTGGCTCCTAGCACTCAGTTGTCAATTTTTGTTGTTGTTATGCTGCTCAACTGTCAATAATGTACCCCCCAAAATTTGGCGTTATTTCTTAATCAGTTCTGAAAATTATATTGAGTTGATTACATATGGCTCTGAGCATGTTCTCGATTCTTGAGAATTTTTCCAACTATTATTTGCCACTTTTTGGCTAAAAACAAAATGAAAAATCTGTCAACCATCGAAGTCACCTGATTTGGTGGCCACTTGTGACTTTTTCCTGTAAAATCAATTCAAAAAACCACTGAGAGGAATGTGTTACAGCAGTCAAGAGGAGATAATGGAAAAATCGATAAATTTGCAAGAAGGCTCAAAATATTTAACAAAAAATATAAAACCCTGTAAAGTTGAAAGAAATATTTAATTAAACAAAAGAAAAAGGAATGTTATTGTAGAAGAAAGCAGAGAGTGATTGAGTAAATTTGTTATCCTTTAATTATAGTATTTTATTCTTAATTTTGTTGAATTGCAGTTTTTACTTTAACTTAAAGCTAAATATTCAATATTTAAGAAACGAATTTTTTCCAATTTCTTTACCCTACGTTATTTTTTCACATTTTTCAAGTTCCTTTTTATAGATCAGCTCAATTTATGTGTTGTTAACCCAAAGTAACATCTGTTTTTGAATATAATTTCCATCACAGAACAAAATTTATCATTTAAAAATGATATTTTTTTAAAAAAATATTGCGGAATATATTTTTAATGCCACTTTTTGAATAAAATTTTTCTATTTGTTACTAAGTTAATTCTTTTTTTATGAATATATAATGATTTCATTAATTTATTATAATTTTTTCCTTTGGAGAAAGTCAATTAAATTATGGATTCAAAAAAATATATTTATGGAATTAAATTATTTTATTTTGAAAAAATTAGACTAAAATTTTTACAAAAGGCATAAAATTTTATTCTTTTTCTTTATTTAAGAAAAAATTACGTAATTTTGATTAAAGAATTAGCTTTTCAAAAAAAAATGCAACATAAATTTTATAATTGAAAAACTATTTGTGTTTTTTTTGTCATAAATTCGAAATGCAACCATTACAAAATTTCTATTTTAAAAGGTTTATTTTTTGAAATTAATTTACAATATCTTAAAAATTTTTTTATCAAAAATTCAAATTGAAGAAAATTAGGAGCTCACGGATTATCAACTTGACTAATTAATTACTTAATTTTTTAAACTATAATTTTTCTTATATATAAATTTATATACTATAAATATATAGGTACATTATTATTTTCTAATATCTAACTGAATAATAATAGCTCAACCTTTTAGCCTATAATCACGAGTATAATTTGTGGTAATGAATTTGTACCATAAGTGAAGACCACGAGTCTGACTCATAGGTAAGAACTTGTGCATAAAATTTGCTTCAAAACGTGATTTATTATATCACAATTCCTTTTGATTCATCGAAATATAAATGTCTATGAAAATAAAGATTTTAAACCAATTCGAGTCTACGACCTAACAGGTGAATAACACATCGCTCGAATGATCTTCCTTCTTGTTTACTATGGCTCGTGCAATTGGCAAATACAAGGAACAATTTTATCAATTCGCCCTGATAGGTAAGACTTTACAAATAATTTATTAAAATATTTTTGAAAATTATTTAAAAAAATATAACAAATAGTCATATTATATAGATTTCTACAAGGCTATAATCAAAATTATATCTATTCTAGGCTATATGTAATCCCTTAATTTATATATGTATATATATATATAAATATATAAAAAGAAAAAAATAAATCAGGGCAACACTGCATTCAGTGAAAACTGGGCTCAAACACCAGACATATATTGTCTGCAAAATATTTAAATGTATGTGTTATCTCTTCCTGATGCTAGCAAATCAATAAAAAAGACAGCTAGTAAATTGACTTTTTCGCGTAAAATTGGCCATGGTCTGGAACATATATTATAATATCCTTAACACATTCTTAAAAAAATAATTTTGTTATTTTCATGATGTAATATATATACCATGAATTTAACCAACTATATATATAAATTATAATACATTCATATCCTGCAATTATATAGCTATACATACATATAAATTAAACAAATATAATCATAGTTTTAGTATTTCGATCGATACTACAGTAAAAAGTCCTTATTGACACCGCATATATGTACACAAAATATATAAAGAATATATATAACTATTCCAGGATATTTTGTTGGAAATATACTGGTATTAGTTTAATGGAACTATACATTGAAATAATTATTATGCATTTGCTGATGGTTCGATATAGCAAGGGTGAATGTCAGGCATTAATATATATAGGATCGCTATCCTATATAAAATCTATACATATTGGTATTGGCTATATACTTATATATATAATAAAACAAAAGATATACTTTACCGTTAGCTTTTATGACGTCGCATAGCATTTTTTTAAGAAAATCAATAAATTTTTCTGAACTTGTTTGTACGTGTTTCCAGCTGTAGAAATTATTAGGTATATGACCACACCCACTCTCTTCATATAAAAATTTAATAATATTTTAATAAATTTAAGGATAATATTATGTTGAGAAGTCAATAAATTTTAGATAATTTTGATATAAGTATAAAGTTATGACTTCTAAATGCATCTGTAATGCTTTCAGTTAATTTAATATAACGGCATTGTAGCCTTGAAACTATAGAAAACAAACCATAAAATTTCTTTTTAAAAACAACAACAAAATATATAACAAATATCTGGCATGCTGAGTTTGTCCGTTTTCGATTGAGAGAATAAACAAGAATAAGTTGATTTTTTTGGTTAAATGTAAAAATTAAAACGAATTAAGATTTAGGATAGAGCAAAAGGATTATTTTGATTATAAATTACAAAATTACTTGTTAGGAACATAAATGTTTTGTTTCTTCCTTATTACATACTTCAAAGTAGTGAACCCATTAGTTCTCCTACTGGGAGGAAAAAAAAATCCTGAATAAATCCAGTTCTAATTTATATAATTAATTTTCATAAGAGTTAAATTATTCAAACTACTGCTTGTCAAACTCTTCATTATCCTTTACCAATGTTGATAATCTTTAAGTGAACTACAAGAATTTTTTGCAAGCTTTAAATAGCTAGTTAAGGTATTAAATCTTTATGGAGGAAAGGAAATTGAACAAAATAATCAACTTAGAATGTAAAACCTTCTAGAGGATAAAGGAGAAGGTCATGCCAAGAAGACTAAAGAACCTTCTCCTTAATCATTTGTATCCTCCAAAAGAAATTTAGACGTTAGCTTAAATAATCCCAGTAGGGAAAATAGCTCTAATTCATTAATAAAAGAGAGCTACCTTTCCAGTTATAACACCTAGTTTCTCGGAGAAAACATCAATGAATTTTGTTAAAAAGTTGCAGCCATTATGGTAACTTGCTCCATAAAACTATTACTAAAAAGTAATAGGCTAAAGTAGCCAATAGGTGAACTTTTCAAACATGATTAATGCATGAATTCATCATACATGAGAAAAGTACTGATAAATAGTTCTACTACTCAAGCATTAAGTTTATTTGAGTACGTACAGTAAAAACATCAAGTGGTTGTTTCATTTGCTTAATATATAAAAAATTGTGCTTCATTACAAGATTTCAGATTAAAAGTATTTTTGGTAAAGGTATTTTTTTGTATTTGGCCGACTTTTACCATAGCCACAAATTTTATTTATTTTTTGTCGAGGACAACAAATACACCACATAATAAAATGATAACAAAGGTAAACGAATTCTATTTTGAATATTTTTTTTCAAATTGAAAAATTGATTTACTATATTAAAAGTGATATTAGAAAAAAAGACTAGAAAAAACGAAATAAATCGATTAAGACACAAAAAATGCATATAAAACATAGAAACTTCACATGAATAAATACTAAAACTATCAAAAGAATCGCAATGAATTCAGCTATTTTTGTTTTTTTAAATTGTCAAAACATGATACACAAAATTAAATGACGGAGTAGCTGAGCTAAAAGTTTTCATTATTCCAAAAAAATAATTTTATAATTTTTTAGATACGACATAAATGTATTTTTTCTTTGGTTAGTAAAATTGCTTCTTATACTTGAGGCTAATATTTGATTTAATTGTCTTTAACTTAAGTCAATTAACAAAAACCAATTTTTTAAAAAAAAGGGAACTTAAATTTTTTCTTTATAGCAAAAAGTTTGCTTTCAAATCATTTTTTAAAATGAAATTTAAATCTAATACATTTGCTTGTGTTAAATTATTAATTAAAATTCAATTTATTTTTTATCTTATTGTCTTCTAAAAAACAAATTTACACTCAAGGCAGACATTTATGGACTTGTATAATCTTTTTTACTCTTATCATTTGTGTGTTAATGTAACATGATAAGCTTATGTTATCAGCTTTTATCAATTTACGAAACAAACTCTGGCTGGTCATGACCTTAATAAAAAAATAAGGTAATCAACCAATTAAACGTCATATACTACATTTAAGTACAACAAGGTCTGATAAGATAATAAATGACAAGATTAGACGAAAAGATTGTGTATTTTTTTTTTCGTTTTAGTTTTTTTCCTTAAAATTCACTTTTTATTCTTTGATAATTTAAGAAATTATTTTAACAAAGTTTTCAGATTGATATTTACAACAAAATAATACATAAATAAAGCAACTATTTCCCTTTATATGGGATTGATCGAAATTTTTTGTGCTAAAGTATGTCATCGATAAGTCACATGATGGAAAAAAGTCAATTTAAACTGTAATAGATCATGTGGTTTTCTACTTGTTGTATAAACACACACGGGAGATGCTGATGCTATACAAACTTTACAAGTTATGGTACATGTAAGAATTAGACACGCCCCATTACCTTTTAGAAAAGTAGGTTAAGGGCTTTATAACCTTTCTTCACTGATGCTTATACACTGTATTAGTCTTCCGTACAATAAAAACGCTTCTTAATTTAGAAAACACTATACTAGAACAAAATATATGTCATAAAAATAAATATTGAATCATCTAATTGTGCTGAAATAAAGTTTTAAAAGTGTTTAAATTAATTAATCAAATAACAAAAAGACAAAACAAACAAATAATAATTTAGATAATATAAATAAATAACATATTTAAAGACACAAAAAGGAATTTTTAATTTTATTTCGTTTGTCAATATTCACAATAAATATCCAAATTTCTCATCATATAGGACTTTAAAGGCTGTATTTATATATCAAAATGATCCCACGAAAAAATTTTCTGTATATTGTAATACAGTGTTTTAGCGTCTATGGAAAAAGGTTATTAGGTATGTAAACATGTTGAGCACATTTTTGAGGGATACTTTTCATGTTAAAAGAAGACAAAAATTTATGAAAAGTACGTTTTAGTTTATTTTGAATTTATTTTCATATGCATCAATTTTCTATAGAACGATGAAAGCTTCCCCATTTCATATTATATTTCATAAATGTCAAACAAGATGATAGAATTTTAGCTACTTGAAAGATCCTTTTCGAATTTTTGAAACCTCTCTTATCAATGGAAGCTACCTCACTATCTGCCATTAGTGCCGGAATTTTTACAATTTGTATACAATAAAATAAAAAACACTTCCTTGACTATAAATCAAATATATTATGGCTTATTTGCATGTTTAAATCCAGAAATAGAATCAACATACAGTATGCTAAACTAATCGAACATAAAAGTAAAATTTTGTTTATACGAGCTTCAAAGTTTTCATATATATTTTTTATTATTAAATTAATTTCAATTTCAAAATTAATTTTAGTTTATGAAAACACAAATTTGCAGAAATTTTGCTAAATCATAGTAAATAGTTGGATTTTTCACAAATAGATGACACATAAGTCAGCATTGCTGAATAGAATTTTCTAATGTCATAGTAGTTTTGACATGTTTGACATGTTTGACATGTTGACATGACACTCATGTTTTGTAAAAATTTAATTTCAATTACTTTATGTATTTGTATACTTTATTGTATTTAGCTTAAATATAAATTTGTTAGGGAATCATTTAAGGAATTAATTGTGTTTGGTAAAATTTAAAAAAGTAGAATGAACTCAGAAAACAAGAAGAAAATTCACGCCATGATAGTTGATTATCATAAAAGAGCTAAACACCGCACCGGCAAAAAAAACTATTTTCTAAATTTAGTATGATAATTTCAACAAATAGTAAAATGTAGCCTGAATAATTCAAAGGAAATTTGGATAAACTAAGAAGCAAATCATCTAATTAAAAACAATCAATGCAATATTTTAGAAATATAAGCTTTTGCTTATATTTGGTATATCAACCAAGGAGCCACCAGAAGTTCCTATCAAAAGATGATACTATGGTAGGAAAAGAGAAGATGAAGATGATGAAGATATTTTAAATGATTTAAACGAAGAGGAACAGGAAGCATCTAAGTATAATTTTAATTATTAAAACATGTTTTCGTTTGTTTTTTTACTAAAGAAAATCTTTTTGATTTTAGCTCGGATCAATCTAGTACAATGGTGAAAAATTTTATAATTTCACCAGTTTTAGAGCCTCCCATGAGTGGTACCCTTGCATCATCAACAGTAACAACTCTCTCCACTATTTCTAATACCAAAGTCAGTAAGAAAAATTCATTATTTATATCCATATGAGTATTGATTCAAATGTCAATTTTTAAAGTTATAAATAAGAAATGTTCATCTCAAGTTTACAAACAAATATTGAAATCGGTGTAGATTTTTTTTAAATTGTAGAAAAATTTGATACTTCAATTTGATTGAAAATTGTTTTCGGTAACAAATATATGAAAAAGTTTATTTTTGTCGTTGTTAATTCTTAAAGTATAAAGAAATTTTCATCAAAGTTTACTGTTGCTATTTTTCCTTCGATGCATTCAGCATTTAAATACTTTGTACCCAAGAATGGAAAAATATTGCTAATTACTTGTTTTAGCAGAAAATTAATGATCCTAAAATTTTAGAGTAATTGCAATACACTACAGGTACAGTATTAAGAAACACAAGCACTAAAAGTGGATATTATCTTCTTAATAAATAATATTTATCTTTTTTTTAAAATTAATTTTGAATATCAGAGATTAATATTCTAGGTTGTAGGTAGATCTACGAGTCCAGCAATAAAAGGAAATTTGCAAGAAAGGCTCTAAAGGGAAATTCAAATGCTCTTGACTTAAAAATGTAATCAAAGTAAATTTAGTTGTAGATAACGCTGACAAAAAAGCTTAAATTTAACGAACTGTATTGTAAAGTTATAATAATATTACCAAGATGATTTCCTTTTTTAAATTATTTATTTATTATACTAATTATTAATAGTACAAAATACTCTTAATATAAATTTGAGACAAGAAATTATTCTTAATACTTAATTCTAGTCTTACAAAGTATAAAATTTCTCGTTTTTTAGTTTAGTTAGTTCATTGGTGAAAAGTTTCTTTATTTCTTTCAGTCTTGTTGACTTATTCAAAATATTTTCAGACGTGAACTTCCTGTTTGGGTTTTTTTGAAAAGTATTTAAAATTTTTTGTAGCTCTTTTATTAAAGCATTTATATTTCTCATAAATTTTATTAAACGTTATTTATATATGTTCCATACTTTTGTATACATTTATTTATTTTATAATACAATCTTATTAAAACAACACTAAAGTAATCGTGCTTTTAAGGCGAAAGTAATTTTTATTTAAATTTGTAGAAGTTCCGGCGTTTTGGGCAATGCTGACTTCTTCTTTAGTTTTACTTGCTCCCATTGCAAATTTTTTAGTTGTTCTATAAAATTGCTCTGTTTTTATTTATCATTTCCATTTTATCTAATTCGTTGATTCGTTGAAAGCAGGATCGCCATGTAAAGTTATAATAATATTACCAAGATGATTTCTTTTTTTAAATTATTTATTTATTATACTAATATTAATAGTACAAAATACTCTTAATATAAATTTGAGACAAGAAATTATTCTTAATACTTAATTCTAGTCTTACAAAGTATAAAAATGATTAATAAAATAATTTATAATATATCTAAATCAATCCTATGACAAAAAAATATAAGAATAGTTTTTATTTATTACAAAAAGACATTTTAAACTTATTCTAAGTCAAAATAGAGTGACACTGGGATTCTTAAATCTAAGACAAAAATTTACTTTTCATATGAGGATTTGATTTATTATTTTCTAATTATAAAAGCGCAAGCGCTGAAAAATATGAATGGCGCAAGCGCCGATCTTAAGGTATAACTGGGAACTGATTTCTCTATGAAATATCTCCTATATTTATATCGAAGATATCACATAGGAAATCGCATGAGAATTTTTACTTCCCACGATGTATAATCTAGAATATCGTATTTCTCCAGATCTGTGCATATGATTTAAAAACAAGATGTGCAATATATCATTGCACAGTGAAATAAATTTGACAGTCACATGAGTGCAATATCATATTTGTATCTATTTCTGTGACTTAAAAAAACAAGATGTGCAATATATCATTGCACAGTGAAATAAAATTGACAAGCACATGAGTGCAATATCATATTTCACATGCACATATCCTTGCATGTTTTGACTATGCAGTCAAAATATCATGCCTTCAAAACTCGCATGTGCAAGGCATCCAATTTCACAAAAGATAAGAAATTGAACATCTTACTTGCGTGATACAAAGTTTCGCGTGATACTAAGTATCAGAAATATTTCTAACGGAACTCTGAATTTCATGAAAATTTAGAAAAGTGAAATTTAAAAGGTAAGTATCGAAAATTTGTGAGTATTAACAATTAATTACAGGTATATTACAGTATTTTATATTTATTAATTATGTGAATTCTGTGAATGCATTATCAGATGGATTGAAAGAGTTATACTCTTATTTTCTATTACTTTCCTGCGTTCCCAGATGGAATCAGTTTGAAAAGGCTTGGAAAAGAAGCTATGAAACTTCTAAAGAATCCTGGTTCATTTGAGCAGTCAAGGTCTTTATTGATATATTCCGAAAACTAAATAAAAGTAAACGTGTAAACTTTCGATCAACATAAAATATGACTAAAAATAAACAATTACATAAATGCTTTTAAATTAGAAATTAGAAATAAATTTAACTTGGAAGATTATAGTCCCATTTTTAGAGTAAAGAAAAATTACTTTTTAACAAAATTTTGAAGTAAATAGCAATGCTCAAATTTATTGTACAATCTAAAGGTGGGCACTCACCTATATTAGTGCGTATATCTCAGCGGATAACTTTTTTGACGTCAAAATGACGTACAAATGAATTTCACGCTGAAATATCCACATATGAGGGGGGACTTTAGCGTGAGTGACGTCATAAAAGTTACCCGCTGAGATATACGCACTAAGTGAGTGCCCACCTTAATAAAAAACTAAAAAAAATTTTTGAAAATTTAGATAGACAACATTTCAAATTGAGGATATGTGTAGATTGTGCAACTAGCAGGCCTAGAGTAAAATTTATCCTTTGTTGAATTTAAATTAATGAGCATTTCCTTTTGATTACAATAAAGCCTGGCGATGATTTCACATGAAAAACTAAATTTAAAATTAAGGCAAGCAAATTTCTCAACTGTAAAATTGTCAATTGGAAATGGAGTCTTATAGCTAATGGGTTAAACTGTTTAAAGTAATCAATTGTACTTTGAAATTGAAATTTCCATTTTTATGTAATAATTATTAATGAATTAGTTCTATTATATGTTAGCTGGTAATTTAATTTGTTCAATTTCAAATATATATTTACATCTATAAAATAAATCCCTAAAAATAAGCGAAGCTACGGTATACTAAATATTTAGAATTTTTACACATAGATGACACTATAAGTCATATTGCTGAATAGAATTTTCTAATGTCAAAATAGTTGATTTTAGATATATACATGTATAAAGGAGATATATAGAGTAAGACAGAGACGCACAAATTCATTTAAATAGCACAAAAAGAAAAAGAAGTATTTATAATTTGACAGCGGTCTAATAAACCCGAAATTATATATTAACAATGCATTTAATTGGCAAATTATCACGCGTGCTTTTATTTGGAATTTTTAAGATCTTAAGAATACAAAGTTTTAGTTGTTTTTTCTAAATTCTATTTCTAATTAAAGTTTTAAGGCTTTGTAGCAAGCTTTGTTGTTACATTGTCCATTTGAAAAAATTTGACAAAATCCTTCAAATTTTGTTTAATTTTAAGCCATTTTGTTTCTATTTATTCTTCATACAAATTTTGTGGATTTAAAACCACTGAAGAAAAAGCTTTTGAAATATAGAAACAATTTTTTCCTGTTCTTCCGCTACCAGCCGAAATAAATCTAAAGAGTGAAAGCGCGCATATGGCCATTATTATGTCAAAAATTTCGGTGTTTTTTTATTAAAATTTAAGATTTTAATTTCAATTACTTTATGTATTTGTATACTTTATTGAATTAGCTTAAATATAAATTTGTTAGGGAATTAATTGTGCTTGGTAAAATTTAAAAATGTGGCATGAAGCTAGAAAACAAGAGAAGAAAATTCGTGGTATGTTAGTTGATTATCGTAAAAGAGCTGAACGCCGGCAAGACTTCTATGAAAAAATTGTAAGCTGTAATTATTTGTATATTGTTTTTATTTTAATTTTTAAGCCTACAAATAGCTTTGATACTTTGACTTTTTTATATGATTAAATAGTAAAGGAATTTTTAAAAAATATTAATTTTTCACCAAAAATATGTATAATGTCTGTTATAAATGAGGATGCTACACAATTTAAGAAAATCAACAAAATAAATTTTGATATATACGAGGGTGGTCCCATAATATTCCGGTCTCATACATTTACGATCATTTTGTAATTAAATAACATGTTTATTAGTTAATATACATATAAAATAATAATAAAAAAAAGTATTAAAGTGCATTGTTTAGTTTAATTATAAAATCTAAATAAACAACACGAGGACAATAAATTTTAATAGTGTCGAGTATAGAAAGTTTCTTTTTAAAGAAGGGAATAAGCCAGCCAAAATTGAACAACGTTTGGACCGATGATGACTCTTCATCTTACAGCACTGTGAAAAATTGGGTTAAGGAGTTTCGTTTCGGCAGAAATGTTAAGTCGATCAGTGGAAGTGCTAACCCTTGAAACTATTGAGCAAATCAAACAAGAGTGATCACCGGCTTCAGATAAGATAAATGGCAGTTAGGTTCGGGCTTTCAAAAAGTAGTATTCATCGGGCTATCCATGCCCATCTTCACATGAGCAAACTAAGTGCAACTAAGGTACCGAAAATTCTTTCTTCTGTGCAGAAAGAAGAGCATTTATTCTATATGGAAGCGGCTTTGGAGCTTTGTTGTGAAAGTCCAGAAGATTTAATCGGGTACATAGTTACTAAAGATGGAACAATGGTCTTTCGCTATTATCCTGGAAGTAAGTGCGAGTTGATGGAATGATGTTATAGGGGAGAGAAGTCATCAATTAAGGCTAAGGTCCAGCAATCTAAGAAAAAAGATTATGTGTACACTCTCTTTTGGGATTGTAAAGGCATACTAATCGTTGATTTTAGAGTACGTAATACTGTTGTTAATTTTACTCTGCATTTCTATGCAAATTGAAGATAATTGATCAAAGAGAAACATCGCGGAAAACTACAAAAAGGGATTCTGCTTTTTTACTACAACGTTCTCGTGCATACTGTTGCTTTTGCGAAGATTGCTTTTCAGGAATGTGACTTCACCGAATTACAATATTCAAAAAAGTGTTTAAAAATAAAGGGAAGCTATATTGAAAAATAATAAATGTTTGAATTGATTATCATTAACATAACCATGTTAGGCCAAATTATTATGGGACCTTTCTCGTATATACATATTTATAGGTAGAAATTTCAATGTTTATTGAAAAAATTTTTAAACATTTTTTAATATAGAGTAAAAAAATTTAGCTCTTTAGGCAAATAAATCAAATTTTATTTTAAGTGGTATTCATTTCAAATATGAATCATATATTTTTTCCATGATTAAACTAAAAACTAACAACTTGCATATTGATATCATTTAAATGGGCAGTTGTTTATAATGTTGCAGGTATTATAATCAAATTCATTGGAAATTTCTATGTTCTGTAGATCAATTGATAATTTTTTTTTAGCTGTCTGTGATTTTTATTTTTTTTATTATTTTTCTTCTTATAAATCGTGAATCCAAGTTAAAATTAAATTTTAATATTCATATGTATATAAGATATTTTACTCAATTTATAATTTAGTTTAAAGCTAACATTCGGTTAGAGTAAATGTTCTTTTATAGTAGTAATAATTTTGGATTTTTGTTTTTAAATAAATTTTAGTCGATTTTAAAATTTAAATAACTAGACAGAATGTTTTTCTTTTTTAAAAAGAAAAAATATGGTTATATTGAAGTATGTGTAAGATTTTTAAGAATTTTTTATTTTTAAAGATCAACATTTAAATCAGTGTACAATTTAAATTGTGTAAAAAAAGGAATCTAGCTAATATTCTAAAAATTAAAGTATAATTAAAACAAATAAAAAATTAATTTAAACATAGTGTAATAAATTTTATTAGGGTTTAAACTGTTATCCAATATTTAACCTTAGTATGCTTTTTATTTTATATTCCTCATAAGGTTCCAGCAAAAGAAAGGCATAGCATGTAATGCTAAGCTTTTTTTCAATTACATAACTACATAAATAATTAATACATAATTATCATCTAATAATAAAGCTTCAATTGTAAGCTATATATTTTTATTATGATAAATAAATTTTACTGTGATTGGAAGCAAAGCACTTGAGCTGCTAAATCAAAATTTTTTAACTTCGTTTTGAAGAATACAATTTCCCAAAGTAGTACACATTAAATATTTTCGTTATTAGTTTTTGAAACAAATAAAATATCTTAACTTTTCTCTTTTCGATTTGTATATTTTTTCTTTACGAAGTTACTTTGATAGCGGAGAAACACATGCGTTTTTTATAGGATTCCAAACAAAAATAATTTATTTCAATTATTGTGCTTCTTTTCTCTTAATAAATTTACTAAAAAATCTTAGAAAAATAGCAAGATATTATTTACTATACCTTTACCAGACTTAACTATTGCATTTTTATTGTTTCGATCATCAATAAATGTTTTATGATAAATAAATTTTTATTTCAGAAAGCTGATCCAACACAATTTATGCAAGTTCATGGCCGTAAATGTAAAATACATTTAGATCCAGCAATAAGTTCAGCTGGTGATGGTGCTGCAATTATGCAAGTGATATTGTTAAAAATTTTTTTTTTGATTTTAATTTATCTATGCAATTAAAATAATAGAAAAATGTATTTTTTGTCTGTTTTTTGTTTTTTTTTAGTGTGCCTTGGCAAGGAGATCCAGAAATTCTGATTGATAGATTTGATGTTAGAGCACATTTAGATTTTATATCTCCAGTTTCAACATTAACAGAACTAGAAGATATAAGTGTAGAAGAAAGACAATGTAACTATGAACGATATCGTATATTGGCTCAAAATGATTTCTTAGGTAGTCTTTTTATCATTTTTAAATAGTTAACATTTTATTATTTGTACAATTTGCTTGTTTTTGTTTTCTTTTTTGTAGGTTTAACAGAAGATAAATTTTTACATCAATTATATATTGAAGAACAATTTGGACCTTGTATTCCATCAGAAAATGATCGACCACAAAATAAAAAGAAGCCAAATGTTGGAGCAGCAATTGGTTATACCTATGATGAAACAGATACTTCTACACCTTTTAGCCATTTAGTATCAGGACCACCAACATTTCAAACTCAATTAGCAACTGAAGATGATAGTGATAGTGATATTGATATGGATGTTTCGGTTGATATAAATAAATTAGATACAACACAAGCTAATGAATTGAATGGATGTGGCAGAAATTATGGAATGAAAAGTAATGATTTTTATTCATTTTTAACTAAGGATGCAAATGAAGCAGATGCATTAAGGATGGCACGTGAAGAAGAACAAGAAAAAATTATGTTAAGTGGAAGAAAAAGTCGACGTGAAAGACGTGCACAAAGGGAACGACGTTTTGCTGGACGGCCTTTAAGTCCACCAAGCTATGCTGCAAAAGATGAACAAAGTCCACATAAACAAATTAATGAAATTGATAGTGATTCAAGATCTGTATCACCTGAAAATTCAGGTGAAATAACATATATAACATCATTTGGTGGAGAAGATGAACTTCAGCCACATTCCAAAATTTCAATTAATTTAACCAAGTTACAAAATCAATTTTCTAGCTCTAGTATGATAAATTCACCAAATAATAAAACATATGCTGAAAAAGTCAAAGGAAATTTAGACAAGCTAAAGTATATGAATACTAATCACAAAAGGAAATCATTAAGCCCGAAAAAACCGATGCAATATTTAAGGAAAAGAAGCTTTTCGACTAGTAGTAGCCGTAGCAGAAGTCGATCAAAATATTATAGAAGGAGTCGTAGCAAAGGCTATAATTATAAAAGCAGACGACGAAATCGTTTAAAATCAAGATCTTGTTCAAGGTCAAGATCTCTTTCACGTTTTCGTTCAAGCCGACGTTCGCGTGGACATTCATCAAAACGAACCAAACGATCAAGTTCTTATTCATCAACAAAAAGACGACGTTCATATTCTAGAAGTTATGATAGGAATCATAAAAAATTTAATTCAAATTTTAACTCAAGTAAACACCGTTCCAAGTATCGAAAACGTTCACATTCAAGCACATCAACAAATAGTGACAGTAATCGAATTGATTTGAAAAAAACTGAAGTATTAAAGAAAAACTTAACCAAAAGAAGAACTCGATCAAAATCTTCATCGAATGACAATGTCAAAACTATAAAATCAACATTAACATCGAATATTATGGAATCAACAACAAAACCTTTAAGCCCTATTAAGGAAACATTAGAGGTTATATCAACCAAGGAGCCACCAGAAGTTCCTATCAAAAGATACTATGGTAGAAAAAGAGAAGATTATTCTTCATCTGATGAAGATATTTTAAATGATGTAAAAGAAGAGGAACAGGAAGCATCTAAGTATAATTTTAATTATTCAAACATGTTTTCGTTTGTTTTTTTACTAAAGAAAATCTTTTTGATTTTAGCTCGGATCAATCTAGTACAATGGTGAAAAATTTTATAATTTCACCAGTTTTAGAGCCTCCCATGAGTGGTACCCTTGCATCATCAACAGTAACAACTCTCTCCACTATTTCTAATACCAAAGTCAGTAAGAAAAATTCATTATTTATATCCATATGAGTATTGATTCAAATGTCAAATTTTAAAGTTATAAATAAGAAATGTTCATCTCAAGTTTACAAACAAGTATTGAAATCGGTGTAAATTTTTTTTAAATTGTAGAAAAATTTGATACTTCAATTTGATTGAAAATAGTTTTCGGTAACAAATACATGAAAAAGCTTATGCTTATATTTTTTTTTGTTAATTCTTAAAGTATAAAAAAATTTTCATCAAAGTTTACTGTTGCCATTTTCCCTTCGATGCATTCAGCATTTAAATACCCAAGAATGGAAAAAAATTGCTAATTACTTGTTTTAGCAGAAAATTAATGATCCTAAAATTTTAGAGTAATTACAATACAGTACAGGTACAGTATTAAGAAAAACAGGCACTAAAAGTGGATATTATCTTCTTAATAAATAATATTTGTCTCTTTTTTTAAATTAATTTTGAATAACAGAGATTAATATTCCAGGCTGTAGGTAGATCTACGAGTCCAGCAATAAAAATAAATTTGCGAGAAAGGCTTAAAAGGAAAATGCAAATGCTTTTAAATAAACAATGTAATGAAAGTAAATTTTTCAGAAGGATATTACTAAGTATATAATTTTTAGATAACGCTGATAAAAAAGCTGAAATTGAACGAACTGAGCGGCAAATTCAACAACAGCTAGAGCGAGAGGATGAAATGAGAGAATTAGCGTTAAAACTACGAAGACGGTATTAAGGATTTCAGAATGAAATATTAAAGAAAACCAAAATATTTTTATATTTCAGTCAACGTGAATTACGTCATAAATACGGTACACCAACGAGTAGTCCAAGTAAATATTCAATTTGTAGTGATGAAGAAGAATCTAATATATCATCTAAAAAAATTTTAAAAGATACTTCAAAAAATTCATCAGTAGATAATGAAAAAATTGAGAATATATCAAACACGGAAAATACTAAATCTGAAAGTCTAAATAAAAGTCAATCACGATATCCATCGAAAACAAATCGTAATGTATCTAAAAATCGTGTAATACGGAAAAGTAGGTCTAGTTCTAATAGTAGCAAGCATTTTGTATCTAGACGAAAATCAAAAGAACAAAATTCATATCATAGTACAGATAAACGAGATGAATCTTATCGTAAAAAATCACAACGAAATCGTTCGAGAGAAGGAAGATCACAGCGAAGTAGATCACGAAGAAGTAAAACTCGTAGAAGTAGATCAAGAAGAAGTAGATCAAGAAGAAGTAGATCAAGAGGAAGTAGATCACGACAAAGTAAACGACATCGGAGTAAGTCAACGCAAAGATCACAACGAAGTAGATCAAGAAGGCAAAGATATCAGAGTCAACATAAAAGTAGAACTTCTAAATCTTACAGCTCGTCACCAAAACATAGTTCACATCGAATTCAAAATAGAGATCATGATAATAATAAGACAAAACATAAAGATAGAGAAAGTACTCAAGATTATAAAAATAACAAAGATTTAAGTAAAAATATAGATAAAACAATAACTTGTTCTGAAATTAAAACAAAGGATAATGTGAAGGCAAATAATACAAAGAAAGAAATTTCAAATGAATTTGATTATCGAAATAATATTAAAAGCAATGTAATAAATAAAAAAATTGTTGAAAGCGGCATCAGAACACAAGTTAATAATAAAAATGGAAACAATTATATAATTGAATCAAGGAAATTAGTTGATTATTAATTTTTAAATAGTTTTAATTATAAGTTTACTATAAATTCCACTTTGTTATCATATAAAATCTGTTAGTTTATTAATTTAAGAGGAATTAGTTAGTTCTTAATTCATTTTTCTAAAGTTTAGAGTTTATTATTATATCTCTTATAATTTACATTTAATAATTAAAATTCTAATTGAAAAATTTCTTAAAGAGACAAAAATAAATACGATATAATATAATAAAAATTATAATATCTGCCTGTATAAAGTTTCAAATGAATTTCTAATAAGTAAAAATTTTATAAGATAATAAGATAAAATAAATAAGATAATGCTTACTGTTATATTTGTATAACAAAGTCCCTACTATAAATTTTTTTCTAAATAATAATCATAAAAAAGGTAAACTATAATTATATTCAAGCAATAATTGTACAAAAAAAGTAAAATAAAAGCATTCGGATATCTTGACAAAAATATTTTCGATTATTTTCAATATTTTTAAACGTACAATTTGTAAAAATTTAAAAAAAATAATATTAACTTTTTCTTTTTTGTTTGAATAAAAATTTAAGAAATTAATTTAGTGATATTTTGATTTATTCAATATGAAGACACTAATGATCATACTTTGCCTCTAATTATAATACCTTAAGATCATACGATTTCGGAGGCACACGGGCGAATTTGTAATATTTTCAAAGTAATTGATAGTCTGTCAATAATGCCATTTGAGTTTTTACAGTACAGTAGTTTTTAAATTAAAAAAAAGATTTAATTTTGTTTAATTTTATTAGTTGTTTGATTGTTTAAAAATAAATTATAATAATTTATAAAAATGAAAAGGGAACATTTTCGTAAAGACTTTAATTCATTGAACCAAAACTAAAATTTTGTGTTTTGCTACAAAACAAAAGGCAAAGTTCATGTTGGGAAGCTTATTTTGACGTTCCAAAGGCTCGAATCAATGCTAGAAGAATACGAAGGTTGTATTTTATTTATTTATTGAATAAAATGCATTTTTCATAACTTTATTTTCAGGTTAAAAAGCCAGTATTTTGGAAAGAACAAGTGTAGCAACTTTTTGATGAAATATTCCAAAGGTGTTTCTAAGTGAGCCGTGAAGCATTTGTTTATTTGGTTGAAAGTTTAGGATCATTACAAAAGAAAGATTATAACTGGCGTAAAGTCAATCCTTCAGAGAGAAAAGAATAAGTAATAGGTGTAGGGATAACTACTGTAGGAATAATTATTTTAGATTTCTTCAAAGCGGTTGTCGAAGTATTTGGAGGCTGTTTTAAGCAGTTTTAATCCGTATCGCAAAAACAAAAAATCGAAGAAAACGTTAATGGATTTCTAGAATTATTTTCCTCAATGTTATGGAGTGAGCAACGGTTGCAATATAAAAGTAAAACTTTCGAAAGCAAAAGCGTCAGATTATATCAATTATAAATCAATGTATTCGATTGTACTATTTGTGGATGTAGATTACCGTTACCGCTTCATGTATGTGGATGTTGGAACACTGGGAGATTGATTGAATGATTCAAGTATTTGAGAAGTTTCGAATTCAAAACAGCAACATTTGTATGTCCGGAGTAGCACAGAAGTGCTAGTTGTTGTCATAGTTGATTCTGCTTTTAGGCTTTCGCTGTTGATTATGAAGTCTTACGGGTTCTGATTTGATCAACCTGAGGGTGAACGCATTTTAAATACAAAACTGTCCAAATGTAGAAGAGTCTTTGAAAAGGCCTTTGGTAATCTGAAAGCTTTATTTAGACACCTTTGAAGAGGCCTAAATAACAAACTTTCAAATGTTAAAACATCATCATTGAATGTTGTGATTTCAACGACAAAATCAATTAAAACAACAATGTAAGATAACCCATTCATCGCTTAAGAATAAAACAGTTTAACAATGAACAGATAATAAGTCAGGAACAGGTGGTCAAGTAAATTGTTTTTTTAACACAGGAGCAGCTGCTTTTTAGAAGGATGTAGCTCAGAAACTATCTGAGATTTTCACTTGAAATTTTAAAGGTGCAAATTATCGAAAAATGCAACAAAAATAAAAATTGAAGTTTTGAAAATTTCAAACTAGTAGTTTATTGTTTTGCCATTTATTATAATCTATTGTTTAAGTTAAGCCAATGTCAATTTTTAGTTCTGTCGGTATTCGTGACTAGGACTTTCTTTATTGTTCAATCGAGCACATTTTAATGCTAAATTAAATACATTAATGAATTTTTCATAAATTGTTGAACCTCCAAAAATTAAAATGCATAAAATTTATAAAATTCATAGTAAATTGCTCAAAAAAGGTGTGTAGTCCTCGAAACAGGTGTTCACCTGATTTCAGCAAGTTATAACAATTTTTTTAATTAAAAATCGATCATTTTATATATACGAGTATAATATGTAAAGTTTTTAAAAATACAGCATGGTCAAAATGTTAGAATTATTAGTCATATTTTTCATTTCTTAAACTTTGTTGAATGCTTTTAAAGAATTTTTTTCTCAAATAAAAGTTTTATATTTCAAAAAGGCATAGGATTTATTGTAAATTAGGTAACTTATATTATTTTTACATATTTTATACAATCAAAAGGAAAAAAATATGCTGCAAGAATTTAATTAATTACAGTAATGAATTTGACAACAAAAATTGTTAAGTAATTATGATTCATTTAACAAAATTGTCAGGTGTTTTTTTGGTTTTTACTTGACCTTATTCAAGCTTGACAGCGACTTTTTATATATTTTGCTAAATCAAATAAAAAAAGAAACAGCAACTTATTTCATGAAAATTATAAAAATGGACTTATTGATAGTATTTATGATGATAAAAATTTATTTAATACAAAACCCACATGTGATACGTATAATACTTTAATATTTTTGTATTTTATTGAATTAATATTACGCTATAAAATTGTGCAATTAATTTTCTGAGAAATTCAATGTCCAAGAAAGTGATTAAAGATTTTTACAATTTTTAATTATAAAATAGTGCTGCGCGCATATGAAGAAAATTTCAGCTGCTGAATACGAAAAGCTTTTATCATATATTTTTAGTAATTATTCATCTAACACTTTCTCCACTTGCGTAAAAAACTATACATTTCGATGTCATATATTATATTTATTAGCATATCGATTCACTTTTGCAACTTTAACATCTAAATATAATTCAAATGGTTTGGAAAATTTTATTTTATATAAAATGCCTAGCAAAATGTTAAATTAAAAAACTTTTCTTATCGTTTTCTACATGGAAATTTGATAAAAAGCTAAGTGTGATTTATAAATATTTTATATGTTTGTTTAATAAATAAAAATAAAATGCAATTTTTAACAATTCATATAAAACAAGTATATTTTTTTTATATAAATTTCAGGTATGGACGCTTGAATCGGATGCTATAAAAAGAAACCAATAAATATTTTTACCTTAAATTTATTTTTTACTTTTTATTTATTAATATTTTAAGAGTATAAAATATTAAAAAAATTAAAAAACAAATCAAAATTGAAAAAACTGTAGGCTGGTATAGTGGGGGCACACGAAAAAAAACATACCTTAAAATTAGTGTGCAAGATTCTCAGTCTTTCCAGTGATTTGACAAAAAAAATTTGTTTTTAATTCTTCAATAAAAAAAATTTAATCACAGCATTACGGGGAGGTTTTAAAGGGAGGAGGTAATTTTGAAAATTATTCATATTTCAAAAAATCATTTTAGGAATATTTTTTTAAAGGATTAAACTATAAAAATATGCAAAGAAAGAAAATTGATTTTTTCAAATTTCTAAACCAGAATACCCAGAATAAACGTTTTAACAACACTTTTTAGACAGTCAACAATTGGGAGTTCTATGTGGCCACCTTTGACTTCCTCTGAATAACCTACTTTTTATTAAAAGAGAATTTTCCACTTATAAAAATTTCGGAATTTTTCGTCGCAAATAGCACTGTAAGGGGGTAGTAGGGTATTTTTTTTTATTTTTTATTGATGTACAACATCTTAAGATTATTCGGTGAAAATTTGAAAGCAATTGAAGTAAAAATAACGGAAATATACACTTGCTAGTCTTGTATTTTATGTACTCTATAACATAAAATTCAAACTTTCAAACGCGTTTCTCTCACACTTAGCTTTTTCAAAGTCGTTGAACTCTGTAACTCAAAATCTAATGAACCGATCCTTTTGAAATTTCGCACACTCTTTCTTTATATAAATTACGCGGTAGCGCTGTCGATTTTTTTTTTTTTTTTTAATTTTAACTTATTTTAAAACAACAAAATTTGATGAAAAATCAGTATTTTGACTTCCGAGCCTTGTAAAAAATCGAAAAATCAATAAAAAAAAAACTCGACAGCGCTACCTAAGGATTTCAGTTGACCCAGTAATGAGTTATGATGCTCACCGGGAATCAACTTTTTTTTGGGACGTCTGCGGAGATTCACTGTCATCGGCTCATTTTTTAACATTAATTAATGAAACTTTCACAGAACAAAAAAAATAATCAGACAATGTTTAATATATTGCTTTGACTAGATTTAATTGGTATTTGATTTCAGATAATTTTCAGCTGAGATACAGTGAACACCTAAAATCATCCGGTTCTAAAGATATCTTTGGAAAAGCTGTGTCACCGGCTTGTTTTTAGATATTTTCTAATAAAAAAATTACAGAATGTTCTTAATACACAAAAGGTTTGAATTAATTTGCTTAATTCATATTTTTGAAAAAAATTCACGAAAAAAGCGTTTTTTGTTTACGCTGAAACCTTTACCCCTTCCTTAACTGAAATTTCGTTAACAATAAAATTAGTCAAAACCAAACTTAATGAAAAAAGAAATAACTCATTGCATATTTTACTTACTTCAAATTAAAGGATAACCGATGTCATTTAATTAAGAAATTCAAAATATTTAAAAATTTTCAATTTTATAGCCTTAAGTAATTTAAATAACTGTATATTGCATTAATGCAATATATTTAAATAGCCCTCATAAAAATGACACTAAATTCAAGTATAATGACCACAAAAAATGAATAAATAACTATTTACCAATTTTAATTGACCTTGTAAGGTGTTAAGGTTGGAGAGAAGTGAAAACAATTAAATAAAACTTTAGTTTCATTTTTGTCAATATTTTTTGTCTTTTTTTTTAGATTTAATTTTTTGATAGAGAAGTAGTGGTATTTGTTTGTAAATCATTGTAAAATGTTATTTTCAAATTATATATACATGTATGGAATTCCTTAGTTAAAAAATTTCTCAAGGTAAAATTCTTTTTACATAGAATACAAACTTTGTACAATTTAGTAGCGTTTTTATCTAAATATGAAGTTTTTTTATGTTAAATAGATCTAATGACAATAATTGTCAAAGACAAACAAACAGTGGTATATTTGCAATAAAAAAATTATTATAGCTACTAAATAAAATTTTGCAATTATTATTAACAAAATGATATATAACCTTGTCAAATATATTTTCAGTTTATTTTCAGAGAGACCTTCTATTTTATACCTTTTTGTGATTCCCCTGAGATCTGAAGTGTCAATGTCAAATTGAGTAAATTTGCAAAATAATTGAAAATGTTGAAGATTACAAGGTATTATTATTTTTTGGTATTTATCATTTCAATTTTTTATAATATGAGCAGATTTTTATTTTGACATAAAAATTTAAAACACCAAAATTCAACATTTTTATTTGGCCAAGTAATACATTTTCAATTGATCAATATATTTAGATCTAAATTTTTAATATAATTTGGGTTTAAATTAATTAGGAAACATTCCCCTAAATTTTTGCTCTAAAGGAGGAATAGAACTGCATTTAAGTAAAAGTATCTTAAATAATAAAAATAAAAGAAATTTTAGAGACTATCGATAATAGGATAATTGCTGTTATAAATAACATCCTTTAGAGCAGGGATTCCTAACCGCCAGCTAAGGCGCACTGGAACCTTTGTTTGTGGTGGATATTCTACCTCTGTCACCAGTCATCTGTCATGAAGCTGGTAAGAGTCATAGAACTAAAAAGAAAATCCAAAAATTGATATCAAAAGTTCTGGCTTCAAAAATTAATATCAGCGATCTATCTTAAGTGGTGGGAAATAGTGCAGAAATTTTTAATTGTATTTCCTTCATCGTATTTAGCTGAGCACGGCTCCAGTGCAGTAATGAATTTGCTATTCAACAAAGGGGATAGACTACAAATCACTGAGCATGGCGATTAATTTGCAACTGATGTTAACAAAATTAGAATCATCAACAAACTAGTAAAACTTTACCAGTTTCAACTTTCTCATTAATCTTTTGCTATTTTTAAATTTTATTAAACAATTCCAATCTTGCCTTCTAGGGTAATTCCTTTAAATAGTCCAGGGGATGATCCATCTATTCCTGAAGTTTATTTTGACGCATCTAGAGTATCTCTCAGAAGTACAATCTGATTATAAGGTTGTTTGAATTTTATCTTTGCTTTTCATATAATTTGTAGTCTTTGTATTGGTCTGGATCGTACAAGTCCAAAATTTCAACTTCAAGTTCTTCGTATTAACTTTCTATTTTAAACATTTTCCTTCTATAAAGTAACAAAGATCACCATTAAATCTATAAATGTCACAATACATATCCCAGTAACAAAAATGCATATCAGTGAGTGAGAAATTTTCAATTCTTAATTTATGCAAGAGTTCTTTGAAGAGTTTCGTTGGCAGACAGTAACCAGGATGGTACTTTTTGGTTTACTTTTTTAATAAAATTAATTGATGTTTACTTCTTGAAAGTAAACATTATGCCTGAAAAATACGTCTCTTTCATTTTAAGGATTTAATCTTCAGAGAGTATGTTCTTGTGTCAATCTTTTAAAACGTAAGCATTTTATAAAATTCTGAAGTTAAATCATTCTATTTATAATAAGAATCCAAAAAACTGCTACGTTATTTAAAAGGAGATAACATTAAGGATTTTAGGCAGGAAATTTAGGCTCAGGTACTGAAGTATTCAGTAAAAATCAGATCTCAGAAATTTGATTCATTTCTATAATCTTTAAAACCTTTGAAAAGCTTAAATGAAGAATTTTCATGGCCGCCAAAAAACCGTTGAAATGATAAAAATTGAAGTTACAAAAATTAATTAAAAATAATTTAAAGCTAAGTAGTTTGATAACAAATTATATTTTGATAATTATTTAAACTTAATATTTTTTTGGTATATAACTAATTAATAAAACAAAAAATTTTAATTTATTACTTTAATGGTGTTTAATTGCTTTGTTTGTTTTTAATGACATTAATTATAATATAAAAAGAACATAAAACAAACTTTTAAGTAATAGACTTGTTTTTTATGATCATTTCATATATTTATAGAGCTAAAACGTAAATAATATCTTTTTTATACCATTGAAAGAACCGTTATACATTTATTCAGAAGAAAAAATAATATTTTTCACATGATTCATTTGCAATTTTTACCAAGGAAAATAAAAGGTGTGAGACTTTGACATATTATTATTCCTAAGTCGCTAATAATTATTGCATTTAATACAAATTATTTTTTATAACTGAACTTTCCATGAGATTATAATACATAAATTGGTTGTTGTATTTGATGGAGTATTTGGTAAATACTGTGAAGCACACTTTTATTTTTCGTAATATAAAATTATAAATGATTCTTGTACAAAGCATTATTAATTTTTTTGTATAAAAAAAATAAAAAATAAAAAATAATTTCTCATTTAAGTTCATTAATTTTAAAATGATCATATATAAAAATTTTTATTTTGAAAACTTCTTCAGGTGCGCTTTGTATCTTTCTGGGCAGTAAATTTAACAATGTCCAGAATACAGAATACGAATTCAATATTCTTCAAATTTCAAATTTTGTATTGGAGATTTCTAGTATTGCTCCCAAAAAAACGAAGTTAAAAATAGTTTTCTTTTCTAGTCTTTTGTAAAAAAATGGCAATACGGAGGGGAAATTTTGAGTAATTTTTCGAACTCTCTCTTTCGAGAATTAATTTATAGTGAATAATTGTAAAACTTAGGTTAAATCTAGCTGTGAATATGACAACAACAAACAATTACAGATGACAGATGAAAATTTTACTAATTTAAGAATATTAGGGCCCAGTATAAATACTTCTTTTTATATATATATATATATATATGAATATGGCTACTGTAAACTTATTATGAGCCATCACGCATTACGGTTATTAGGAAATATTTAGCTAAAGTCAATTAGTAATTATAAATCACCCTAGAAAAGTTCAAAATTTGTATAGGTAATATATGTATATTCACTATGGAAGAGCTGATGGAGATGTGGAGCGCTAAGCTTTTCAAGCAAACAGACTTCTAGCATGAATTTCAGGGATTTAGAAAACTTTTTTCATTGAATTATTTTATTTATTTTCAATTATATATATGTAAGTAAAATAATTTATAAAAAATAGTTTTCTATCGTTATGAGTTTCGAGCAATTTGAGCAATTTGTACAATTAAATTTAAATTTCAATAACTTACTCCAAAGTAGTTAAGAATTTGATCACAAAAGTCCATTACATTCATAACTAGAACATGTAATTTTATGTAAATAATTACAATTTTCCACAAAACAAAAAAAAAAATGAAAAAGATTTTTAGATATTCTAATATCGTAAACCTGAAAGATTTTAGAGTATTGTCGTTGAGAAGAAGAATTTTGTATTCTGTATCTAATGGTGTCAGTTTAATGGATTCCATATAAATAAATTATTAAATATAGTTTACTTGCAAAATTTAAAATAAAAAACAAACTTTTCTAAAATACTTAATCCCTCTAGCTATAAAATTAAAAAGAAATATATCAAATTATTTAGAAACTCCTCTTCAAAAGAATATGACAGTCCAATTTGAGATACTTTTGTTGTGTTTCCCATCCTATCTAAATGGACTTTTCCATAAAACTCTAATTAAACTTTTTAATACTAAAAACAAGACATTTTATTAATTTAAAAGTATTTCACGTGCTGCAGGTACAGAATTCAAATTCTGGAATTCTTATAAAAATAACTTTTATTCTTAATTTATTGTATAGGAAGTCAGGCTTTTGATATCAAAATAAAAGAATTTATTAATCTATGTATATGAATTTTTTAAGTAAAAAATTTTTTAAATAAATTATTTGCTTAAAACTATTGATTAAAATCTTTTGTAATTAATAAAATATAATTTAATAAAGCTTTTTCACTTGTTTTTTTTTCTTTTCAATTAAAACCAAACGAGTTTAATGTCAAATTAAATGATGGTAGGCTACATGTATTAAGCCTATGGCAATTTTTAGCCCAAAATTAGGTGTCTTCATTATTTTACGCAAATTATGCGAAGTTAAAAGAAAAAAAAATACCTCCTCCAAAAACAAAAAAGAAACATATTAAACTGTTTTTAATATAACTATAGATCGGTTACCATAAATTGATAAGTAAAAACCATAATTTTCTTTTAAGCTTGACCATGACAATGTCGTTTTGTTTTTGTTTTTCTTAATATTGGTGTGTTTAACTTTTACATTGATGGGAGAAATTTTTTCAAGATGACCATCTTATTAAAAATAAATTAAATGGGCAATTATCAGAGTTTTTAGCGGTTGTTTTTTTGTTTTTGCATAAATTGATTAGTATTGTTAAATAATTTTTCAAATTTTAGCCTTTTAATATTAACGAATATTAGCTACCTTTAACTTGAATTTTGTGTATTTGTACAAAATGATTTTTGCATATGACATTATCAATGTTGGTATTATATACATATATATATATATATACATATATATATATATATATGAGGATTATATAAGTGACCAATAATAATTTTTGGGGAAAAATTGTATATAAGAAGAATTGATTGCTAAAAGATTATCAGTTGTTACTTTGTTTTTGAAGTTATTACTCGGTTAAACGTTTAAAAAAGAGTTTTAGATTAAAAACTATTCAAAATGAAATTCGTTATAATTTTAAGTACCTTAGTTGGAATTATATTTGCTGCACCGCAAATTCAACAGCAACAACAAAATGAAATTGTTCTACTTCAATCTACTGGAGAAAATGATGGAACCGGAAATTATAATTTCGCGTAAGAATTTATTTAATTTAAATTGAATAATAATTTGAATGAAAGGTTTTATTTCTTCAAAAGTTTTGTAAATAATAATGGTTTGAATGATGTTTGAAAATAGTCGTCTAAGTTGGAAAATTGGTTAGCTCGTCTTTGTTTTTCTTTTATGTGTACAGTTTGAGAAACTTTTCTAAAAGATTCATTTCTTTTGTAATAGAACTTTGTTATTTATGTAATGGTAAAAAATTTGGGTACTAGGATCCTATATAAAATTTTTTTATTTTAAATTTATTTATTTAATATTAACAACTTAATGCTGAAAATTTTTCAAATGTTGATCATATCTTTAAATAAAAATAAAAAAATTATTTTAGTGGATTAAATACTTTTTTTAAAGTTATTTTATTTGAAATTTCGACCAAGTTATTTGTTGTTGTAGTTATGTGTTAAAATTGTTTAATAAAAGGCAACACGAGCTTGACAAACAATATTCTTTATTTCAAAATTTAAGTTTTTTTAAATTTTTACATTTTTAATTTTTGCAAACAGCTCAACAGCAAGTAAATTTTTTCCAAGTGTAGAAACTTTTTGTTAGAATTTTCTCCAAAAAAATTAGAAAAATATGGGCTTATTTTGAAAATGTGATTTCCTTGTTCAAAGTAAGTCATTACTTAGGGACCAATTACTCATAAAAAAAAGAAACTCGAAAATATATTGCCACAGTGCAAAGGAAATATATAGGAGTATTTTTGTCAGTTAACGAAGTATATTTTAACTTTTCCAGATCATTCTGTAATTTTTTATGCAGTCGATTACACAATTTAAGCTCCTGAAATTATATTGGTTAAAATTTTACTGAATGTAAAATGTTCCTTTGATTTTGAGAGTTAATATAGAAAATTAAAACTAAGCAATAAACATAATAAAATAATATCTTAGGTTTTAGTTTAAGCTTTTAGGGATAATCTTAGGTCCTATTTCATTATTCTTGTTACAGAAAACTAGCCTAATTTTTTAAAATATTAACAGCATATTATTAATGTTATGATATTGTATTAAATGGTTATTCCTTGATTATTGTAACAGTTCCTATTTTATTCGGTTTCAAATTCTTATTTTGCATGGCAATGGGTAGGAATATAAAGTCACACAATTTAACAACAAATATACAAATCATTTCAAATTACATAATTTTACCTAAGTAACTAAATCATTGATTGAAAAATTTTAAAATTGCCGTAAAAATGTATAAAATTAATAATAACAATGTATAAATCTTATACAGGATTTAATATTGTTGATGAAAATTAAAACTAAGTAAAATAAACTACGCAATAGTATGAAACTGAAATTTTTTGAAAAAGGAGTTTTTAAAAGGCTTCTGCACTTTTGATTTATCATAGATTAGTAAGCTTTTACGTATTTTCAAGTCTATCCTTATTCCTTAAAAGTTGTTGTTAAATAGTTTTGCTCCTTAAGAGAAATATCTTTAATCTAACGGTTAATTTCTCTAAAACCACGAATAGGTGACAAAAATCACATACATACTTTATACGAACACATAGAAAAGATACGTGACTATTTATCGGTGACAGCTTTTAACCACTCAGATTGAATGACTTTTCACAAAATAGCATGTTAAATTGGAAAAAGTATTTATATAGCCGATGATGTTAGTAAAATATTACTATAATATTATGAGCTATCGCTAAAATGCTTATTGGCCTGTTTTAAACAGTCTGGCACTCACCAACTAAAATCTCTGTTCTCTCTGTTCAAATTCTTTATTCTTTACGATTGTAGATTTTAAAAGGTTTAACCTTAACCTTGATTATAGAACCTTTTTCATCAAAAAAATATTATTTTATGATGATTTTATTTAAGTTAAGTAAAGGAGAGATCAGCATTAGATATATTTATCCTATCTCAGTATTATCGATGATTTCTTAGTTAAAATAAGAAAAATCAGAAATATTAAAGAAAATTATTATTTTCAAAAGTTTAAAAGAATCTAAAAGTTTTACAAAATGATCACAAAAATTTTTTCCTAAAGATATGAACAAAGTGATGGAACCAAAAGGGAGGAAAAAGGGGAACTTCGCCCGGCTAGTGGAGAAGATTCTGATGATTCAATGTATGTAACTGGAAGCTATCAATTTGTGGCACCTAATGGTGAACTTCATTGGGTTAAATTTGTTGCTGATAAAAATGGCTACCATCCAACATTTGGTGTTGGTAATATTCCAAATTAATTAGTTGATTTCATTTATGTTATTTGATTAAGCAAAATTGTGAACAATAAAATTAATTTGTTTTAATCAAAAACTAAATTTTCGTTTTATCTGGTTTTGTGTTAATTTAAAAATACTTAAAGGTAACGAAAATTTTCATTTTTGCCGTACTTAAGTAGCTCATTTAATTAGATATCATCGATTAGCTAACATTTGAAAACTGATTAGATTCGAGTTCTCATTATTTTCTTTGTTAACTTTTGTACACTATAAATTCTAGTGATAAAATCTTAAAAACGATTTCTATAACTTTTGAAAATTTATTGATAACATAAATATCAAGTAAAGAACTTTTACTATAAATACTGCCGAAATATAAAATTAGCTTTTTAATTGTATTAATTTGATCAGAAAAATGTTTTTAAATTTGTTATTTTTAATACAGTTTAGTTGTGTTTTAAGTGAAACTACTGGAGTTAATTTTTTACCAAAAACCGTTTCACCTTTTTTATATAATGTGAATTTAAATATTAATCTTCAATCAGAATATTATACGGGAATCATTGAAATAGGAATCAATGTATTAGAAAATACAGAAAAAATAACTTTGCATACAGACCAATATACTCATTTCGACAAATGCGGTATATATATAACTAATGGAGTGGATAAGTTTAAAGCACTTTCTACGATCTTTAATTCTGATAATGATTTTTTGGAAATAATATTTGGTAGCATAATTGAATCTGGCAAATGGAATTTATCTATTCCTTTTGAAAGGGACTATAGTAAATCAAAAAGTGGGCTTTTTATACAAAACTATACCTCAAAAGATGGAGTCTCAAGGTATTTAGAAAATTTATGTTATGAAATTTATTTTCTTTTAGAATTTTAGCCTCAAAATTTTTTCGAATACGCTCAATTTTATAATATTTTGAAATAAATTTAAGTCTTTTAATTTTTTCAAATTTTTAATGGCAAGGAATTAAATATTTCTCTTATTTAGCTTTTTATTTCACTGAGAGAGAGGGAGAGAGAAAGAGAGTACATTTTGAATGCGGTAATCGATAAAAGGATCTTTTTAAAGTTTACCTCCCGGTGTAGTCATCCAATTATATTTGTAGTTTTTAATCAATATAAAGAAGAAGATTTTCTTTTTTATGGTGAGTTGCATTGCAGTGTGAGTTTATTTTTTCCCCTTAGCAAATCATTCTAAAAACAACAAAAAATTTAAAGAAGAGAAATAACTTACAACAGCTATGAAATTCTGTGATGCTCATCTGGTATCTAGATTTATGGGGCCATTTTTGCATTCATTTTAGTTTCAATCGATTGAAAAACATAATTTAATGGACTTTGTTTGTCATTTCACCTGTTGTAATTCAACCAATGAATAAAATACGACGATAATTCTGATAAAGAAGTGTTTTAGTCTTGACTGTCAATCACGTGTCAAAGCTAAGCAATATTTTCAATAGCACAGAATCTATGCGACACTTATCAAGCTTGGTTCTTACAATCACAAAATTTTTTCATATTGTTTGGGATCCATTGTTTTAAAATAGAAAAGTTAGCGATACTTCAATATCCAGAGCTCCTACTAAATCTTTTCCTTGATGACTACTGAATGTTCATGGATCTTAATAGGATGCTCCAAGGAAATAAAATAGAAATAATGAAAGCTGATGGCTATTTTAAGGATAAAAATGAATCATTCTACATGTTTAATAGAAGTTAAAGTCAGGTTAAAATAAGTGTTGAATTAGAAATAATGAATAAATTCGATTTTTGCCAAAAAACTCTATTTTTATTTGTCAACGTCAAAATTTATTGCGAATATACTTATAAAATTTTTAATAATTTTCTTAACAAAGAAAGCTATTTGCAACTCATCTTCAGCCCAATTATGCTCGAAGGGTATTTCCTTGTTTTGATGAACCAAATATGAAAGCAAATTTTAAGCTGTCTGTAACACATCCGTCAAAGTACAAAGCTGTATCAAATACCAACATCAAATATAAAACGTATGGTTAAAAAAAAAGAATGAGAATATAAAATTAACTTTATTTTATTAATAGATCACGAAAAGGTAGAACGACAACAGTTTTCCATGAAACACCGACAATGTCAACCTATTTATTTGCTTTGGTTGTTTCTGAATTTGAATTTTCTGCAATAAAAAAAGATGGAATTAATTTTGGTGCCCATTTTTCACCCGGAGAAACTACTAATGCTAGCATAGCTTTAGAAATAGTTGCACAAAGTGTAACAGAATTGAAAAAACTTACAAAAATATTTTATCCAATAGTAAAATTAGATTTTGCTGCATTACCTAAATTTGGGGGTGGAATGGAAAATTGGGGTCTAATTATAATTGATGATATGGTACTTTTAGATAAAAAAGAGGGTTTTTATTATCGTGTTGTTATTAATTTAATTTGTCATGAAGTTTCTCATCAGTGGTTTGGTAATATAATTACAAACAATTGGTGGGATCATGTTTGGATGCAAGAAGGATTTGCGGTATTTTATGCTGCCTTAATTAGTGATAAGGTAAGAACAATATACTGAAAATATTTGTTTGTTCGCAAAAATTTTAATACTTACAATTAGAACTACTTTTACTTTTTATACTAGTTTCTATTTGGGTAGCTGAATAATAAAATATATTACTATTAAAAGGATATTAATCATTTATTCAAAATTTATTTTCAGACTACATTAGAAAATTTTCTTTTATATTCAATTAAAATTATTAGAAATGAAATAAAATTAGGATAGCTATTCTAAATAAAAATAAATTATTATTTTTGTATAGATTAACCCAGAGTATGATTTCATGGATCGATTAATTCTTGATATTCAAAGCGCTTTATACAGAGATTCCTCAGGAACAATAGATGATGCTCTGGAACGACATGTTGAAAATAAATCTTACATTTCAAGCAAATTTAATGAAATATCTTACTATAAAGGGGCTGCAGTCACTCGTTTCATGGATAAACTTTTTCCTAATTTCAATGAAGCAATATCAGAATACTTGGGTAGCAATTTATTTGGCAGCGTTGTACCTGAAGATCTTTTTAATGTTCTTGAGGAGCTTTCAAGTGATGAGCTACCTTCAGGAGTTACAGTTAATCAAGTTATGAAGAGTTGGATAACACTTTCAGGGATACCGTATCTATATGTTAACACCTATATGAAAAACGGAAGTACAACTATTTCAGTTACCCAAAGCAAATATAATGATGCCAAATCAACATATAAATGGTGGATACCATTAACTTTTTCAACTGAAACTAATCAAAATTTTAACAATACAAAGCCTTTACTTTGGATTAGTGATGAAGAACAAACTTCGATATTTACACTGGAAAAAGTAACAAAAGGCTGGGTTATCTTTAATAATCAATACATGGGTAAAATAGGACTTTTATCACCATTTTTACCCTGTTTAATCCCTGATTCTAGTATATTGCAGGATCAATTATGATATTGCAAATTGGAAAAAAATAATATCTTATCTTAAGGGTCCCAACTATGATACAATATCAGTTCCGAACCGTCTTCAATTAGTTTCAGATATGAAAGAATTTGCCAATAAAAATATTGTGCCACAGTCACTTTATTTTGAGTTTTTATGTTATTTAAAACATGAAACAAATGAAATCGTTATCGAATTGTCTAAAAGAGGATTTGAAACTTATAATAAATATTTTGAAGGAACAGATGTCATGCCCAAATATATGGTAAGGAAAAGTGTAGCTAAATTTGACATTTAAGTTAAACAAAATTTTTTTAGAATTTCATAGAGGATATTTTTGGAAAATTTTCTTTCACAATAGAAAGTTTAGGGAATAATACTGCTGAAAAACTAACTGATGTGGCTATCACTTTGCTGAGAAGGTTTGTTTTTCATTTTACTAACTTTTTCTTTTGATTTTTAGCCAAGTTCTATCAAGTGGCAGCTCAATTTGCTTGAATAAAAAATTTTTTTTGATAGCTATAAAAGCAAATTGAATCTCCCATGAATTGCAATTTAACTTTTTATCATAATAATTTTACAGTTACTTCAGAAAAAGACTTTATGATACTTTTTAATAATCACAAAAGTAAATTAAACGTCATAAATAAACTTCAATTTTTCAAAAAAATAAAATAGTTATATTAAAAAAATAGAAAAATAATTTAAGGAAACAAATCAAAACTCATATTTATTTCTTTTAGCAAGTATTAACATTGAAATAAAATATTTACTTTATTTCTAGGGATCCAAGTTTTAATGACAAATTCCATGCAATAACTAAGACGATTTATAATAAAGAAGAGTATCAATCAATTTATGGATTGGCTGAAGAGCTATTGAAAGATTTTGGTGAAATAAGAGAAGAATTCTTACAAATGTTGTATACTGAAGTAACACAAAATATTATTGATAAGCAGAATTTTCTAGAAAAAAGTTATTTAGAGGCAAAAGCTTGGCTAGAAAGTAAATATTAAATATGATATAAAAGATTTTTATTCCTTTAGTTTTGTTTAAAAGAAATTAATTTTGTTTTGATTACTTTTTTTAAATTTAAGGATATTCAAACGTTTAAATATAAAATATTTTGAAATTTTTGTGTAAGTATTTTCAAATTTTTAAATTTTTAACAGAATTCCTTTAGTATCCCGAAAACTACTAGCAATAATTTCATCGGCAGATGCAGTGGACTTTATCTGTTTTGTTGTGGAACTGCCGGCTTTTAACTATTATTATGAATATTGTTTGATTTTTGGCTGTAAAAATGTTTTTTGGATCTATTCTAAAACAATCTAAGCCTTCTTATGAAATTTGTTTTTGATCGCCAGTTAATAAATGTCGCACCCGTCTTGCAAAAAGCTTTTTTATTCCTAATTCATTATTTTGCATATATCCATTCCTTTTGTTGAATATACCTATTAATAAATATTTCATTATTTTCAGCTATCTCAAATACATTCAATCGGCAATTTTTTGGCATAATGTGGTGTACCTTTTTCGATTTTTTCATTTATGGCGCAAGTTTTTGACTGTCTTTCACGCAGATCGTCTGCAAGAAAGGCACTACTATATTTGAATTTATTTAAGGATTTTTTAACGATTAAAATTTAAAATATCAGAATCCTATTGAACTAATTAAAACTATCACTTTACGATTTTCCAATTTGTTCATTTCATAAAAACACCACGACCACATCTTTTGACGAGCATTAAACAGCAAACTTCGAATGATGAAGTTGATATTTGTCATCGGTAGCTTACAAAAAAAAAAAAAAAATATCACCTAACGCAGCGGTTTCCAAGCTGTGGGTCGCGACCCACAGAAGGGTCGCGTAATAACCTCAAGGGGGTCGTGAAGATTTTATTTTCTGTATATGAAATGTTTCCAATTTCAAATGACGTCGGTACCAGAAACAATATTCAAGCAAACAAAAATCTGTTTATAGAACATTTGCAAAGTTTACTAAAACATTTTTTACATTATTTCAATGATATTGATTTTTACAAAGTTTACATGGATCCAGAATCCATTTTGGAATAACCAACTTGAATTGATAATTTTCGAAAAAGAACAACTGATTGAAATATCTTGCGACACTTCATTACAACAGGAATTTGATAGTAAAACTTTAATTCGGTTTTGGGAAGAACGAAAAAAAGATTATATTACTTTGTCGGACAGATCTATAATAATGCTGTTACCATTTGTAAGATCATATTTATGCGAAACCGGATTTTCTGCTTTAGCAACCATGAAATCGAAATATTGAAATCGTTTAGTAGTGGAAAAAGAACTTCGGGTGGCTATTTCAACAATAACACCACGATTTGAAAAACTTTGTGCTAACAAACAAGCAAATCCATCACATTAAATTTTTTATTATTAATATACATACTAAATTTTTATTAATTTTTGTTTAGTTTTATTCTATGAATATATTATTTTTAACAACTTGAAAATGTGCTTATATTATTTTATTGTTTTATCTAATAAGGGGGCCGACAATTTTTTATTTTTTTCTTATGTGGGTAGCAGTATCAGAAAGTTTGGACACCGCTGACCTAACGTAACCACGGTAGAGAAGATATTGAAGCTTTTCTATAGTGGGAACAGATATTTCATTTAACGATAGTTTCATTAAAGCAGAAGCAATTTGAAAATTAAAGAAATTTGATTTTAAATGACACAAAGAATAGCTGACAGAAAATTATCATTAAAATATTTTTAAAAATATTTTATTTATGATAATTTTTTAATTATTTTCTAGCTCTTCAAAATATTAATCAAGGTGAAAGACATTTTTTCTAGCTTTCTGAAAGCTTTTTGGATTGAAAAGTTTTTATAAAAAAGAGGAATGAAAATTGTACGAATTCTGAAAAAAATTACTTGTTAATTTGAAAGCTCAACAGTTACAATTTCGAATACATTACATTTATTTCGAAATTAATTTTTGAGCGCCGTAATGTTAACAATTAAAAGGCAAAGGGAAAATATTAGAATATATTTTAAATATGAGAAATTAAAAATTAAAAATAAAAAATTCTAATTATATTAAGTTGTTACCTGCAATTTCTAATAGAGTATTTAATAGCCTGCAACATTTTTGCGAAATGTGCAACGTCGAATTTTTATGGATTTATATGATATTTCTTATATTGTAAAAGAAAGAAACAAAATATCAATGGATTGGCGAAAAACTGCTCTCAGCATAACAATTGCCTTAAATTTTCTTTTCATATCTTCAAAAATATTGAATATTGTATTTGATATGCATGTTCGGGAATTTAGACTTTATTCCTGCAATTAAACCTCTCATAAAAACAGTAAAAATATATGAATTAACTGAATTGAATTTTGATTAGCTTTAAGTGTTTCTATAGTTTATGAAACTATATTCCTAATATGTGTGTTACAAGATGTATGACTTTGCTAAAACTATCCCCACATAGCAATTTAAAGAAGTCTATGATAGCGAATGACTTAACTTTTGCAAGCTCAAATTGAACCTCTAGACAATTAAAACAAATATATACTATTGTTATTTAAAAGAAGGAGAAAAGGGTGGCTTAATAGCCTGTTTGACCTGACCGCAATAAAAAAGATGAACACTTGTCTGTCTAATTTTGCTCTCATTGTCAGTTTATAGTAGAATATATTCCCGATATCTATATGATTTAGCTAAAGAAATTCATGCATCAACACCTACTTACATTCTTGTGGCAAGAAAAATAAAAATAATTCCACTAATGCCTAGAACTCACTAGCGCTTAGCGTACGGGACGACTTAGTACAGTAAAAATGGAGAGTTTTTCTAAATATCAATCGGCGTGGACTCACGTGAAATCAATTTTTCCCTAACTAAAATATTTCTTTGATCTTCTATGAAAAAACGACAAGTTAGCGCTAACTCGTCGCTATTTCAGGCTATATACCAATTCAGTGGAGACTAATGGACTCATTAGCATTTAGTGCCAGTTACAAACAAGCTTTGCTATTCACAGATTTCATTCCTAATAATTTTGTTCTTTGGCCTAACTCCCTAAGATATTTCTAAACTTAGACACTTACGACCCATTCCAATAGTTCGGGTTTTATTTCCATTATAATTATATAATATAAATAACATTTTTAACCAGAACTTGATGTCAATTATACGCTTATATATTATTAAAATGTAAATTTAATAAAAAATGAACATAAGACCTAAATAAACTGTTCATCTCCTGTGCCCTAGAGAGCTGGTTACTATGCTAGAGTTAGAAAGAAACAGTCATCAAGAGAAGTACTACCTTGGTTAAATTTAATTTCACGTATTTGACAATTGAAAATAAAGGAAAAAAATTTTCATATACTTTCATGAGCCTTGAATCAATTTTTATTGGAGTTAAGCATTTCAAAATGAAATTTCTTTTTTTTTAAAAAGCTCACAAAATGTTTATTGGTAAGAATAATAAAAAGAAATTATTTGATTGAGTGATCAGTAATTATAACATTGTACCAACCTTGTAAAAAAAAAATTTCTCCTAGAGCAATGCCATTTCTATATTTTTTATAACTGGTGCCAAAAAAAAGAAAAGAAAAAGAAAAGTAATATGTTTGTTAGCTTTTGTTGTTTTTCTAACAAAACAAAAATAGAAATTCCTATTTTCTATATAAAAATACACTTAACAATCCAAAAATCAATATATATTGGCTCAAGTTAACAAGAAAAATATTTTTGTTAAAAATTTGAAGAATGAAATATTTGCCAACATTTTTTACTAGTGTCAAATTACTACTTTGTTAAAAAATCAAACTCGATTTTATCAAAACTTTTAGTTTTGCTATTCAAGACCAATCTTCTTACCAGAAATGTAAGTTAAATTTCATATATGCTAAATTCAATTGAAATTTTACCCAATGAATCTTAAAATTTAAAGTAATACAAACAAACACCCTTCCATTCATGACGTAGCTATCAATTTGTATCAATGGAGCAAATATTTTCAATAGAGTACTTTAGTGTAAGCCTTTCAAGGATGGTGAATCATTTACATAAAGGAATCACCTGAGAAGCTTAACAAGAGATTATCCTCGAAGAAAATTTAGCTTAGGAAATTAATACTCCTTTTGGCTAGTATCTATTCTCAAGAATACCCACATGTATAACACATAAAGAAAATTTAACACAATAAAGTTTAGTTTCTTTTGAACTTGATATTTACTTAGCTGAGGCTCCCTTGGGATTTTTTCTGTAGATTTTCTTGATATCTTAGAAATATGGTAGCTTAAGTTAAATACTAAGTAATATATTTACCGACCTAGTATTTACTGGTAAGTTACCATTACAAAATAGTATTTTAAATTCGTTTTTTTAGAATCATATATAATATTGAGGAAAAATTATTAAAAACTTCCTCATTTTGATGTTTTTAATTAAACTACTTTCAAGTACATTTTTAACATATTACAAAAAATATTTTATTTTTATTTCTTTATATCTGGGCAGCTTTAGTGTAATTCTAATTCAAGGACTCCAGATATGTAATATATACTAATATATTGAGAAGAAAATATTCAAAATTTACCTGAATCTATCGGGTAAGGGACTGGGAAGTAAAAGCAAAAAATGAAAAAGGGTAATAAGCTTAGACTTTAGGTTAAGGAGTACCAAAAATTATTCAACAAAAGAGTGGATATTGAATTTAAAAGTAGAACAGATCAACATATAATGAAAATTTATAATTTTATTTGTCGGATAATTTTTTTATAATTTTCTCCTTCTATAGCCAGCGCATTATTTAGGATAGTAAATAAAATTTCCGCAATTTCGTATATATAATTTTGATAATTTTAATACTTCCTAAAAGCTAAAAAGATATTTTTTTGAGCTAATAATTCACTTTATTCAATAAAATTCTGAAATTCGTATTTAAAATTAAAATTCAGTTAATAATTTTTATGAGGCCAAATCATCTAATTTCTTTATTAATTCAAAATATATAAAGGTTTAAGAATTTTTTTACCAAATTTTTAAGAATTTATGCAATATAAAAATGTACGTTCCCTTTAAAACTTCGAGCTTTGATCTCTTGACATTTGTTTATTTCAATTATAGAAATATTTACATTTTGACCAAATTTATTCAAAAAATTTTTTCACGTATCACATTGAAAATTCATCTGAGTTTTTCAAAAAAAAACTATTGGTTTTAAGTCAATAGCGTAAACAGCATTTTACGATGGGTTTGTGTATGATTGCAAACACTCAACTTTTGTAGATTTTCCATTTTATTTTCTTTTGATTGAAAACAAAAAAATATTATAAGCCAAGGGAAAGGGACTTATCTTCCCGCTCCCATCCCTAACTATACCAATGTTTTAATTACATGTAAAAATCAAATTTACTGACATAAATGGTTGTGCTTTAATTCAAAGGAATGAAGAAACTAGAACCATTTTGTATAATATTGATTTGAGATGTTTAAAATTTTACATTTACAATTATTTCATAATAAATTTTTAATGTTTTCAAAACTGCATGGAAACGTTTTCGAAGATATATCAAAAATTATTGAAAGTTCACTTATTTTTATTGCTTTTCAAAGACTTTATATCATATCTCAGCTAATAATTTTTATATTCAATATTTTATATATTCAAGTTTTAACAAACAAGAAAAGTTTTTCCTTTTGAAAAATGATCAAATAAGTTTTCTCATATTATATAACTAAGAAACTTTAATTTTCTTGAAAAATAATATTAAAAGCTAATGAAGTTTACCTCATCAATCATCGTGAAGTTGGTTTGAAATAACTGAAATAGATTTAAAATTCGTCAATTTGTCAATACAAGTTTCAATGGTTTTAAATATCCAATATCTCGATTAATCTACGGATTCTATAAGACCTATTTACCTGAGACCTGAGTCTCGATCACGAGTAATCTGAAGGCAAAATACATAAAAATACAAAAACTAGCAGACAATTGAGCTATCTGAAACTAGGGAGATTATATAGGGCTAATCAAATTCTAAAAATGATTTGCAATGCTTTTATTTTTCTCTCAAAATTCTTGTCTTTATGATTTTAGTTGTACTACCCGTACAACTCAATAATTAAAACGCGTCACTAGGTTGTGTCAAAAATTATTATTAATTAATTGTGAACTAAACTACCCTGAAATATTTTAGGGAAACTTCTAAAAAAAGATCCATACAGGAGCATGAAAAAACAACATTGGTCATATTTTAAAATATTAGTGAGCTAAATTGAAATATTTCGGTATTTCTAATGCTTGGGTGATTTAACTATTGTACTATAGAAAATGTAGAGAAAAGATTATCCTGAGCCCAAATCATGCAAGGTATTCCATCAAATGAGTTTTAAAATTAGCAGTTGACAGATCAATTTTTCATAGTTTTAGAAAACAACTTTTGTAACTTTAAAACAAAGTATTTTGGATTTTTTAGTGTTTTTTTTTAGTATTTTATGCATGTAATGAATCAATTTTTAAATTAAATAATTAAGGTATATCTGCTCAGCAATTATAGTTGAATTTCAGAATAATTTATCTTAGGTTCGAAATTAAGGTTTGATTTAATTTTCTTTTCTTAACAAAAACTTTTTGAATATACATTTCTCATCCTTTTACTCATTTGTTATTATTTCATTCAAATTTGTGTGGTCAAATTTAGGGATGCTCTTTAGCCCCTGCAAATTAAAGGATCATATGTCAGTCAACTATTAATCTTAAATGATCTTTTTTTCATCTTAAAACCAGTTAAAAAATTTACATAAGCATCTATACAGCAACCCTTTCTTAATTGTTCCTTCAATGTCTTTTATGTCCTTGTTTTTTTCTATCTAAAGATATTTGAATACAAAACAAATATATTAAAAGGGTATATAAAAGGAGATTGATGTTTTTTTATTGAATTTTTTTGTAAAAATCAAAGCAATTAGTAAGAAAAATATCTTGAAGTTTTGATGTACTAAAAAAAAAAAAATTATTGTATTTTATAACTTGTGACAGTCATGATTGAACGAGCAGAATACATTTCAAAGGAGCTTGCACACAAAAGAGAAGACGAATAGTGACGCAAGTAGTGTAAGATATGTGCTAGGATATTTTGAACTTATATTTCGATAGGAAAATAAAGATTCCAGTTTCACATACATCAAATATTCTATGCCAAAGTAGTTCGGTTTACACAAGCCATGTAAAATGCTATTGGTTATTCTGAATAAATTGGTTTGTATCGATTTAAAAATTTTATCAATGTCTATTGGATATTTCTGATTTTAATTTCCCAGTTTTTAATCTTAACGAAAACATACGTTAAAGAATTAAATTTTTTTACATAAAATAATGAGATTTTTCCAAAAGTTCAATGAGTGGTAAAGGCCAAAATCTAATTTTAAGGATGTAACAAAATTTTAAAAGAAACTAGGAGCCAGAATGAAAAAATAAATTGGGCACCATTAACTTAAAAGTATGTGTGCAAAAATTAGATATCAAGATAGAAAATTAAAATGTTTTTTTTTTGGTTTCATTTTTTTGTGGAGTATCTTCGGTATCTTTGGGATAGGATCTAATAGCTTTTGAGATGATAATATTTTATAACTTCTAAAGATATTTATATATTATTTATATGTATTATAAAAAAAGTTTTAAGTTTTTAAATTAATCTTAGAAAATGTAAACTAGCAGCAAGCAGTAAGAAGTTCGCCGAATTTCTACTATGATTCTAAGAAAAATTTCATAATTCATAAGCAGAAAATTTAAGAAATATTTAATAATAAATTTATAATTATACCATAAATATTTAGATTTATCTTTAAAATAAGTTTTTGTATAAGAAAATCAATTTTGTTTTCCATGATTCTAATTTCTGGAATTTCAACTCTAATTTTGTACTTTCTTAGCAAAGAAAAAGGATAATTTTTTGTTTTTACTTTGATCTTCTGTAGCCCCAGCAACTATATAAATTTATAAATTTACATGGAAACTATGTTAACTAAAAAACAGAAATAAAATATTTGTAAAAAAAGCTGGTTTAGCCCATTCGAATAATTATTTTTTGAGATATAGACAAATAAAGAAAAATTAGACTTAAAAAACACGAATTTCGGGAATATTTCGAAAACACATTTTTTCTTCTTCAAAAACTTATCTAACAATTAATAATAACTTAATAAGTTATCACATTTAGAACAGAAAATATATAATTTTTATACAATTTCAGAAGATAAATGCTTCCTTTCAAATTTCACAAACAAACACCATATGCTATGAGTATGTTCGATCATTTAAGGATCATTTTCTTGATTAGATTCTTGATTCTTTAAAATGTGTGTTGAACACTTAAAACTTCCGGGTATTATGATTGAAAATATACACACAATGCCAGTAATTAAAAAGGAAATCTTACATTAGTTGGGTAAATGTATTAAAAATTTTTTCATATAAAAAATAAATTTCTTTTTTCATAACTAAACAAAATTATAAAGAATACAACCCTTTATTTTTACAGTTAGTAATTTTTATGGTAAAGAAAGCAAATATTTTTATAATGAAATGTAAGTAGGGGAAAGAAAAAAACGAATGTGTATACAGGGCCACAGTTAACAAATCACATTCATACTTTTTGCGTTAACGGAATAAATTGGACAGATTGAGCAAATATATATGATCATAAATGGAAAAGGAACAACAATTTCAAAAAATTCTGTGGTCCCTTTTCTAATGTGTATCCTAGCTGGGTACTATGTATTATTCACGAATATTTATTTTGACAGAATCCATTTTTTGTCCACTAAAGGATTCTGCCCCTGGTATTTTAGTTGGATTTATTTTTAGTAAAATTCTATCGTGATAGGTGTGCTTAAATTGAGGGTGTGATTCATATGAAAAGGGCATAAAGAAGAGGGTGCGGCAAACAAATTTTAAAGCAAAGTGACCTATTTGATTATGGTAATGGAGGAATATATCATTTCAACAGTTCAAAATTATAGAAAAATTATATTTGAATGTGATTTGTTTTTTGCTCATTTTATTGATACAAAAACTTTAATAAGAAAAATTTTTGAGTTTGGAAATAGTTTTTATGGTATTAAAATTTATATATGTATATGCTATGTTAAAAGATTAAGTAAAATAATTTTTCTTTGAGCATAATTTCGTAAGACTTCATTTATAAAGCTAAGAGAAGTATGAAATTTACTTAATATAACCAATTTAGCAGAAAAATTCCTTATTTTTTGCTTATGTATGCAATAAAATAAAATATTTCATGTTTTGTTAGAAGAAAAATACTTTTTAGATGAACAAAAGTAGAAATAACCAATATTTCGAATATATATATATATTATTTTAGTTTCGTTAGTAATATCTTAAAATGATCTCAAGACAGCATTTTTTGCTTAAAGAAATTGACAAAAATATTTATAACTTTAATGTAATGGCTTAAATATCAGATTCACGAGTTTGATACTTTTACACTCATCAAATCTTTTAACTTGACAACTTAATAATTGATAATAAGTTAACATAGGTAATGAATGACAATTTGACAATTTTTGTATTAAAATCGTGGAAAAAATTGATTTCATTCATGAAAACAACTTCTTAAAAGGAAAAGAGTGTCCATATATTTGTTTCTTTTATAAAGCAGTTGAAAAATTTAAGGTTTGCTCTTAAGTTTACTGGTCCTCTCAGAATTTGTAATAAATATAGATTAAGATAGTTAGATCTTAAAATTGTTGCAATCTATCAGTATAAAAATTATAAAAAAAAAAATATTTTTTAAAAATTTAATTCAAGCACTTTGTCAGATATTTTACAATTTTTTAAATATAACATAACTGTATCTATATAAAACTATTAAATAGAGAAACAGATGTTTGATATCCCCAAAAGCAACAATAACAACAACAGCTATAGACGCAGAAATAAAAAATAAAAAAACAGGCCTACCCTAGTAGCCAGTTGCAAATTTCATTTTCATTTCCTTAGCGAAAACTGCAGATGTCCTCCAAAAAGGTGTTCGAAGACCTAATGCCATTTTATGTTCACAATAGGTTGAAGGATTTAATGTGGCACACGATAAGGGTTGAAATTATAATAAGTCCCTTATTTGAATTTCAAATTTAAAATCATGAGGACCTAAAATCCAATACACAAAGACGATTTTATTATTTTCGTTGTTTTTTTTTTTTATGAAATTTATCTACCTGAATATTATCAAATAAAATGAAAATCTTTAAGGGCTCACCTTGATAACTGAAATTTAAAACTTTCACTGACAACTGCATCAACTAAGGGGGCTATTAGTTATCACCAAAATAATACACATAAAAAAAAAGGGTTAGACCACAGATTAAATACAGCCCAATACAAGCAGCGTCTAATTATGTAACGTGTTTTCCTTCTTGTAATATTTATTGTTGTTGTTTGTTAAATATTAAGGATAAAAGCACGTAGCAAAATTTTTATGCATGACAAAAGGCGCATTAAAATTTTATTTCGCGTCTATCAACCGATGAGTCAAAAATTGTGGATTTCAAGTGCTCACATATGGGCTTAGGGCAAGAACCCTTATGTATCGATTATACTATCCCTTCAATATAAGCGCATCAGGTAAGATTGGAATTCGATCCATTCCTTTGTCTTCGAATCACGTTTAATAGTCGATTTGGTAAAGGATTGGGCTAAACATAGTTATCCAAGTTGATCCCTGTGATCCATTATATACTCACTTGGGTTGGTTTTTTTCTTTTGCTTTTGACTTACCTAGTATATTATGGACTTTACTTTTAAAACGTGAAGATGGAACATCATCCAAATTATAAAAGTAAGCAGAGATATGTTTAAATGTGTAAAAATTTCCGGCTTAGGGAAATTTTTATAGCTTAAAGTTTTATATTCGAAATGGTATACAAAATTGGTTTATTATGTTAAATTGGTTAAAATTTTAGGTATTGGGGATAGATAAATATACTTTTTTTAATTGGTTTTTCAATTAAATTACTGATTTCAATTCAAAAACAAAAAAAAAAATAAGAAAGTTAAAAAGAATAAGCACCTGATTTATGAATAGATCTATATACATTTTTATGTTGGATTGCACTTGATTAAAAAATTTTTATTTTTATGTAGAGGAATCCTTAAATTTCACAAAATTTACCTTAATAATAGATCAATAAAATTTCTGAGTCCATTCTAAAAGGTTTGTTTTGAAGGACTCGACAAAGATCATGAAAAATGTAAATATAAAGTTTTAGCTCTAGTTTTTTTTTCATAACTTGGATAGAAGATGGTTTTTTCTATTTCTAGTATTCAGGCTTTATAAACCATCCTATGAATCTACATTTTATTAAAGATTTATTTTGGTATCCATGTTCATTATTTACAAATCAGTTTACTTAATTTTCGAGCTAATAAAAAATTCTAATGCATAGTTTTTATATTTTTTGCCATCAACTGCTGATATTTATTTAGTATGTTCAAAAGGAAATAATAGCAAAAGGAAAACTATCATTTTTGTATAATTTCGTAAGCAATTCATATTATAAAATGAAACGCTTATGAAATTGAGCGGGATTTTGTCTCGGTGAAAGTCAGTGTGAGTCCGATTTTGATATAATTTCAAAATATAATATATCAAAATCCAACTTTCTAACTCTAATGCTGACTTCTTACCGAGACAGAGTCTCATTTCTGGACTCAATTGAATGGGATTAGATAATTATTTCTGAGCCTACAGTAAGTAGTAGCCCTAAGGTGCTTCTAATAAAATAAGAAGTTAAAAAGAAAATTCCCGAAAAAGGTTAATAAGAGTAGTATTAAAAATTTTTGTTATTCTTTGGTAACAAGAAAAATGTAAAATTAAAGCTGGCTCCTTTTCATGAAGGTATAAGAGGTAACAACGAGGTTGATAGACCAGCTTAATTGGTTTTAAACAGAGTTACGTAGAACTTTAGCCTCATCCCACGATTTAAACAGGCAAGAATATTAGGTAAAATATTCCTAACAATATAGATCTGGGTAAAAAATTCTACAGTGCAATTGACTTAAATGATTTTTGCCAAAAAATACCCCATTTCCAGTTTTAGTCAAAAAGGGAGTAGAATTTTTCCACCAAATTTTATTTATCATCCCTCGAAAAGTTCAGAAAAAATTAATAATTTGTATTGAATGGAGTAGCAACCATTTTAGGAATTACATTCTTCACACTTTTATTTTTTATGATATAAAATTATAAATTATCCTTCTGCATTAAAATTACAATCTTGAACAAGTTAACTAGATAAATACCAAATATTTACTATTAGTTAATTTCTATCCGGTGTTTTTAATAATTTCAGTACTTTTTTAATATGAAAATTCATCGAATTTAGCCATGAATAAGGTATGAATTTTACTTACGTACAAGGATTTCCATGCATTTATAATTTGTTAAAGAAATGTTGGATTTTATAAAAATCCAGAAAAAAAAATCAAAAAAATTTCATGTATAGTATTAGAAAAAGAGAATTTGCAATTCAATATTTTACCAAGTCCTGTAGACTTAATCAATTAATTATACATAAATATTTTTTCTTATTATTTTTTATACCTTAGATTTTATTTTATTTTTTTGTTTTAGTTTTTTGTCTCTATTCCTAGAGGATAAGCAAATTTAGCATGAAGACTTGTACACCCCAAGGACAAAGCACCCTCACTGATTTGAGGATTTACCTGTCAAGGAGACATCCTTACTAGCTGTGAGGCCAAGGGAAATTATATTCAGTCCGCTGGACCATGAAATCCATTTTGATTTTATTTCCTTGGCTTCCTTTCTTCAGGTTTATATTGAAGCTAGTGTAGTAAGGACTTACAGCACAGGTTGCGCAGGACAACAGATAAGGATTTTCAAATGCAAGCAAATAAATTTGTTGTTGTTTTTTTTCCTAACAGAAAGGATATCAGAATGAGATTTTTTTCACTTTCTTATTTGTTATTTTGTAATAAACATTTTATAAAGTGAAATATTTTTATATATAGGATTATATATATATATATATATATATATATAGGATAAAGAAAATTGTATTTTGGATATGTGTAGGCCAGCTTGTTTTTTAAGCTCATAAAAGCGTATAATGGAGGAAAATGCTGTCCACTGGGGAAGGAAAACATTTTTTTCAATCGGAAATATGTACTTAAGCGTGAAAATTTGATTTGATAAACGAAATAAATATATTTCAATTTTCTTTCTTGGGTAGTCATGAAACTTAGTCCTAAGATAAGTTTTTAAATATATATATATATATATATATATATATAAAATATTATCTAAATATGGATCAGTAAAAATGCTGATTTATATAAAATTTTAAGATAATATATAGAAAAATGAGACAGGAAATAAGTTTAATAAAAGAAATAGTTATTAGTACAGATGCTATGAGGATATCTAAGGAGGTGATATTAAACTTGGTTTTTTTTATATTAAAGCCTACGAAAAACGTTACTTCTAAATTTAATATTAGAAAAGATTTTAGTGTGCTTAGTATCTAAGATTATTTCTAATGAAACCTAAATTTCTGTATATAAATTGAACTCTTGTAGTTTTTAAATATTTTTCACAGAAAAACTAAATTCAATTTTGATTTATTAAATTTCCTTAGTTAACATTTTTCAAGGACTATATTTGATTTCGTATGAGAAAATGTATTTTATCAAATTATAAATTTAGAAATTTAAAAGTATGATTTTTAATGAAATGCACCAAATGGAAGAAAAATATTGAGACTTTATATGATTAAAACTAAGTTTTTTATTAAAACCTACTTTTAAGTTTTCGCTAAAGAGCATTTTATGTAAGGCCCTGCCAGATAAAGCAGAGTACCATTTTCACTGCCGTCGGATTAAGTGAAATAGAAAAAACTGCATCATCCTCAACGTGTTAAACCAAAAGTAAAGTAATTATGTTAAGATATATCCACTAAAAAAAATTAAAAAGGATATTTGCAGCAAAAGAGGAGTACAAAAAGCAAGAGTTATTCATTCGCTACCACTTATTAGTGGTAGTGGCCATATTAGACATAGCCTTATGTGACTGGTCTCCAATTCATTTTCAAGAAAGAGATTCAAACTGTTAAGAGTTAAAACAGAGATATGCACCCTAAAAAAATTCTATTTGATGAATTTCTCTCGCTATAGCATTAAAAGCTAATTTATTATTAGTTCACAGAAATCGGAAATTTATATAAAAAATTCATGTTCATTAAAATTCATTAAGCACACATAAAATTTCTGTTACGCTGGATAATCTTCTTATAAAGTTGACAAACTAAACAAAGGATATCAATATTATGTTCAAGTAAATTTCTTGCTTGCTAATAAATAAAAATCTTAAATAAAATACAATTTACTAATTCGACCCACCTGATTGTTACAAAATATATCAACATGTCAATAAGGGGTACTTGTCTGTAGTAAGCTAACAAACTCAACCCTTCCTTTTTTGTTTTTTTTTGACTTTTTTTGCTGTGTAAATAAATACAATAGAAATTGATATAAACCTAAGTGCGGATAATGTTTCTAACCCCAAATCCGATTTTTCAACAAAAAATGCATTTTTGACATCAAAAGGTACAAAAGGACAATAAATCGGATTATGTTACGAACAAAAAGTCAGAGACCCTTAAAATTGGTCCAATATTTCCAAATTTTTGGGAAAAATATATATACTGATAAAGAAAATAAAAAACAGTAAAAGAAAGGAAAATTTTTTAGAAGGGCGTTATGTTAAGGGCTTGTTGACACTTCCGCAAAATGTTAAAATAACAATTTTCCTCCTAAAAACGTTTATTTGTAATTGATATTGGATTTATGAGATGATAATAACAATCTTGTTCGGGTTAATTAAGGACTCTGTAACGGATTTTTGAATGCAACTAGTTATATTGTTAGTGTTTAGGATGACATGAAGTGTCATAATCACTGACTTTTGGGGTAAAAACTTTTTGATGTTAGTATGATTGATTCAAAATTTATTGTTTAGCAATTATAAAAATTATAGTTAAGAAATGTTTATTTGTATTGCTTTAAATTTTTTAAAATATAATACAGGATTATTCTAGAAATACTACATAAAATTTAGCATTGCAAATAGACTGACTAAGTTAATTAAAAGTTTAGTAGAATTTTTTGATATACATTAAAAATGTGAGGGATGATTTTTGGACTAAAAGTAAACTTTGCAAAAATTTTTGTATAGTAAAATCTCTTAGAGAGTTTATCGATAAAAGGAAATTAACCAAAAGCTGGCATAGTTTTTGAAAATCTAGTTTTTAGTGTGGTTTAGATACAATAATAACAAAGAAGTGTGAAGGAGAGCTATAGTAAGGATATAATTGACAGTGAAGCTTCAATAAAAATACATTTCGGCCTTTTTCAGCTAAAAAAAGAGGAATAGGTAAACTCAGTAAACTTAAGGTAAACTCAGGTAAACTCTTAAGGTAAACTCAGCTTATTTTTAAGTTAAAGGAGAAAAGGAATAGCAAACATGCTGAACAAAATAATCGCTGGGATAGATAAATGGCCATGCAACCAAAGAAAGGAGTATTTTTAGTTTTTGGCCATACAAACAGCACAATAGGTCATTTTTAATTTTTTTCTATAAGAAGAAAGTTTGAAACTTTCTTAAAATAATTCATTAGGGATTTCTAATTTCTATTTTATTAGTATAAAAATTATTAAAAACAAAAATAAGGATCTAAAAAACTGTATCTTATAATTTATAATTTAGATTTATTATCTATTATTATCGAAGTTGTATCCAATCTATTGTGTTATTTAAAAGATCTTTTAGTATTTTACCCGTTAAAAACCCAGTTGCTACATTTGTCATCCAGAATCCCTTTAATCAATTTTAAATGCTAGCTAGTAGTAATTTTGCTTTCTATCCTGGGGTCCCAGTGAGTGTATTATTCAGTTACCTGAATTACTACTGCTGCACATTTGACACAATAGCATCTTAAAGATTACCTGACCTCAATTTCTTATCTTCAATTGGGAAAAAGGGTTGCTAGTTTCTTGTTAGTTCCCACGATCTTTTGCGTCAGATGTTTAAAGTTTTTGTGTGAATTATTATTATCCCTTGTTAAAAAATTTAAGACCAAACTTCTTTTAATAAAAGATGTGTGTTATATTCTGTTCTTTTTTGGTTTATTTGTTATTGCATCGATATATGGCAATAGTACTTTAGTAGGGTAAAATTGATAATTTTAAATCTTAAGAATTTAAGTCAAGGACTTGAGTAGATTTATTGGTGTTAATCTGATATTGTGTTCTGTTAAGAAAACTAATAAAAAATTAACTATTATAATATTTTTAGAGTTGCATTTAGAAGCTTTCTAAACCTCATTTTTTTAGGTCATTTTTTACTAATGGCATATTCCCTAAAAACGGAATTTAGTTTATTTCTACAAAGACATGGTCGTTAATAGAATACTACCAAAAAGAAATCATAGATTGGGTATTAGTTATTGGGTAGATCATTAATATCAACGTTCTTCTCAATCACACAAATGTTAAAACGGGTACTACTAAAATTTTTAGAGTGAAGTATTGGTTTTTGGTAGTTACACAGAAATTTACCCAAAGCTAAGATTGGACTTTATTTTCAAATAGTTTAGCGGGAAAACTCTGATCTTAGTAAACATAAATATGAAATATTTAGTTCAAAGTTTTAACAAAACCAAAACTTTTATTCAATATACTTAATTTAATTTATAACAAAAATATTTAGTGTCGAAGAAAATTATATTTTAATCAGGGTTCATTTATCTGGTTTGAAGTATTGAAAAAGAACAATTATTTAGTGAAAAAGGGATGTTAGCCACAATATATTTTAAGTCACATAAATCATTATTAAAATATTTGTTTTGTATCAAACAAAATCAAAGAACAGCTGCCATTTTCATTTTTTGTGATAAAAAGTTTTAAATAAAAACTTAAAGAGGATTATAATTCCTTTTTTCTTTCTACTAATAATGCAAGTAATTATAAATCAGAGCATTTTTTATTAGGAAGAATATACATAAATATAGATGTATTTTGCTATATATAATTATATACATATTGAGCCTCCTTTCAGCCTCTAAGACCCCAAAAATGCAAATTTTCGTTAACCTCCTTTAGGCTCTTAAGAGATACTGAATTAGGACTTATGTAGGCTCAATACATTGAAAGGAGACTAAAATTTGACATAAGCGTAAATGAGAGAGTTGAACCTCTTTTTAACTTCATCAGGAGGTTAATGAGAATGAAAGAAGGCCCATAATTTAGACTCGGGTAGATTCTAATTACGCCGATGTTTATGTAGATTAATGAACAAATTTAGTTATCAATCATTCTGTGCGTGTATTTGCTGTTATAATATTCTTGCCAACTATTTTATTATTTGGCTGATTTATAACTTTTTTCTTTATATATTTTATATCTCTCTCATCTCTCTTCAATTCACTTTGAATTTAATTAAATACTGAAAACTTTTGGTTTGAATCGTGTATGTTAAAAATTTTTGAGAAAAATCAAATTTATATATTAGATTGTGTTACATCTAAATCGTGTAAATCGTGTCTTTTGTCGAATATTTTTTCCCAAATTTTTCTACTATCATATCAACTCAAAAATTCATAACAATAAACGGGCTTTAATTGTATTTTATAAAATTTTTTGACTTACCAAAATACTAAAGGCTCAAGACATAAAACCACTTCAATTAAGACCAAAATATTATGCCTTTATATCCCAAAAACTATATAAAAGTCAAGTAATCTAAATTTTACTAAATATATTTAGATTTATAGAAAGATATATTTTTTTTTATTTAACAGTTCTTAATTATAATTAATTTATTAGTAGTGTTCACTTATGCTAAATTATGAAACTTGCGCTACTGTGGGTATCTGGGCTGTTGCTCCATTGGTCGGTTCCTATAAGATAATTCGTGTGGCTTGACTCGCTGTAGTCGCCTAATTTTTTTCGTGGTATCCATCAATAGTATGGCCTCCGTGCTTTCAATGAGAGATGTCCTTAAATTGCAAGCAAGTTTTTGTATTTAAAAAATTTAAATTAAAATATCTTTCCTAAATAGCTCGAATTGAAGTTTCAAATTTCACATTAATAACACATAATTTAGGTTTTCATATAAGAAAACCTAGAATAAACGAAAAACAATTAAATTTCATACAATTTTTGAAATATTAAATAAACTGTACACTTTTTAAGACATCATTTGCAAGTTTGCAAGTATTTAACATATAACTATTGTCCTTTCTCTAGCTTTTATTTAAGAAATAAAACACAACAAAATTATATTGCACACTTCTAAGCTCACTTTCTTTTCAAAGCGAATATTATAAATAAGAATTTATTTATTTTTATTAAATATAACCATTGGTGTCAGTTTTATTTTTAAATATATAAGAAGGAAAAAAATACCTTATCTGGACCACACAGGCATCTAAAGACATCAATCAAGTGCTTATTATTGTTTCTTGCCTTCTTTTCGACCCTGTTAGAATTTTTATTTACCCTTCGACTTTCGTATGCTCAACATCCGATGGACACAAGCATTTGCATATGAATCAAAAAATAAAAAAAAATTTCTTACCCTGTTTAGATGGTTTTGTATGAAGTAAGACGTTCAAGCCTATACCAAATGATATTTTTAGCCAACATAATCTGAACAGAATTCTTTCACTTCATTAGCTTTTATTGGTTATTGATATAGTTTTCCGGATACTCTTTCCATACATTCAAATCAGCTTTATTTGATATTTTCCAATAAATATACATATATACTATATATATATATACATAGATTGTTAAATAGAAAGAAGCCAATTTTGTTCATTTCTTTCATTTTTATATTAATAGAAAGAGAAAAAATTTATATATGTTATTTATTTGGATTTGAGTTATTTAATCAGTTAATTTATGATATGTAAATATATATATATATGTTTTTGTTGACCATATTGAAATAAAAATCGAGTTTTTTTTAGACACTTTGAAGTCTAACACTTAATAAAAAATATATTAACATCATTATCATTAAAAGATTTTTATATTCTTTTTCAGGTATAAATGATGAAAATAATTGTTTATGACTGCTTAAAAATATAACAAAGGTTAAATCTACGGACTTGACGATTTTTGATTCAAAATTTAGATATGAAAAATTGATAAGCCATACAATTATTTGATTCGTTATTTTTAATAATCTTGAGGTTAAAGAAAAATTGTAACTTTGAATAAATTAAAAGTTAAAAATTCAAAATAAAACAAAAAGATTTGATGAAAACCACTGTTAATTCATAATCTAATTAGTTTCCCTTTTTGAAATATCAATTGAAAGGTAAATAGATCTTTAAGCTAAGGATCTTAAGCTTTGACTATAAATCATTGGACTAAATTTAATTTGTTCTTCTTTATCCTCGAAAATTTGTCGAATTATTTTTCTATTTGTATAATTGAGAATTTTCTTTTTTCTTATAATTATTAAAACTACAATTTTCCATATTTGACACTTTGAGGATGGTATATAGCACCGGTGGTACATACGCGAATGGTTAAAAATAATTTTTTTATTAAAATCAACTTTTAATTTCTTGTTAAACAACATTTTGTAAAAAGCACTGCCAGGTAAAGCAAACTACAATTCCAGGTGTGGCTTTCTTTCGCGATCACAATAAATAAAGCCCATGAAAAATTACTAAACTTTGTTGGATTGATTTTAAAAAATTCATGTTGTGCCGATGGTAAATTGTATGTTCCTTATTCCAGAGTGAAAATGAAAAAAAAATTGTTCATTGTAAAAATAAGATGGAAATACCATAAATGTTATTTATCCAGGAAGAGAAAATGAACCAGAGCTCTGATACTGATGCTGATATAAAGAGAAATATATTTCCGTAAGAGTTTTTTGTTGTTCTAATATTGCCGATTTTAGGTTCATTACTATCTTATTTGATTTCATTGATAGAAGAAAAAAAACTTCGGAGGTCCAATTAAAGTAAATTATGGAAAATTTAGTTTTTGTTTTAATGTTTTCCCGTTTTACGTTCATAACTTTACAATAAGACTTAGTGTGAGAGGGAAACATTGTATATTTTATAGATTTTCATGTTAAGGAAATAATATTTTTAAAATTTTTTATGGTTTCCCTAAAAGAATGCATTACTTTGTTTTTTTTGGCGTAGCAAAGTACGCCAGGTATTGCAATTAACATATACATTTCTTTCGTAAATTTTAAGGATAGCATCTGAGTTTTGAAATATTTTATTTTATTAGTTTTTATTAAAATATTATTTTCAAACAATAATTCACAAAAATTACTTCTGACTTTTATTTACAAAAATTTCTTTTAACATTTACTTTCAACTTTATCGTTTAAGAGTAGTCTTCAGACTGACTCTTGTAATCTAAGTTTAATATTTATTTCAATCTATGCAATTTAATACTTTAAAAGCTGCATAGATTGTGTGGGAAGCTAATTTAGTTTATAAAGCATTTTCGATGAGAAAATTCTTAAGAATTTTGTCTGCATCAAAAATACTTCACAAACAAAAATATTATATATCGCGTTGGAATTTAGTCCAACGGAAAAGGTATTCGAATTACAGATGATGTAACTTCTGCCTTTAGATATTGGTATAAACACATAAATTTATTTTACTTCTTACTGAACTAAAACATTTAGTAAAAATTCTCAAAAATATCGTTTTATATAATGAAAATATATATTGCGCTCTTACAGGTTTCATTACAGATTATGATTATAAGCGTCTAAAGCCTAGCGCAAACCATCGCTTCTGAAGCAGCTTCAGAATCCGATTCAGAAGCTGATTCAGTTTCCGCTTTAACTTTATTTAATGGGTGTATCAAAATCTGGTTGACAAGTTTTTTTTAATGTAGAATGCTTTTTTTCAGTGGAATATTGTTGATTATTTTTTTTGTGTTTATTATTGTTAGTTATACTTAAATATTGCTAATTTTTTGTTGTTATTATAGTTTACAGTTAATTTTTAGTGTTAATTTATGCCTCTTGCTATTAAGTTTTTTTATTTTTGCTATATTTTGAGGGTAGTTAAAAGATTAAAAACAAGCTCAGCAAGAAATAATCCTTAATTACTTTATTACTCATAGATTGCAGGAAAGTGCTAAGGCAAAAATTTTTTGGATTTGGGTTTTTCTAAGCCATAAAACACTTCAAAACACGTTTTTACTAGTTTTATGTTTATAACTAGTTTTGCTTTGAACAAAATAATAGTATTTCAAGCGGCTAAACAAATAAGAAATTATTTGGCTACAAATATGATAAAAAGATAAAGAAATTCACCTTTCTTTATCATAATTGATTTCATCTAATTTTTCGATACTTTCATTATACATTTCAGAAAGTGTTAGATAATTAATTGTTTGATATCCATTTTTCATTTCTTTATCAAAATAACTCGAAAATTCTGGATTTGAATCCGTAAAACATCTTTACAATATTAAAGAAAATTAATCAATAAAATAATATTTAGAATATACGTCTTATTTAAAAAATAAATCAATAATTGCTACCAATAATAGCAATTATTAGCAAAAATAAAAAAAAATTAATAGTAAGAGGCATAAATTAACACTAAAAATTAACTGTAAATTATAATAACAAAAATTAGCAATATTTAGGTATAAATAACAATAATAAACAAAAAAAGCATCCTACATTAAAAAAAACTTGTCAACCAGATTTTGGTAAAGAATTTTTCGTTTTATAATCTTGTTTTTACTTGTACAACACAAACATAGCTTCTAAAAATATTTAGAAATATTATTTAATTTAATACATAACTTTGTTCTTTGAATATTTTTTAATTTACAATTTTACTTTTAACTATTTAGTTTTTAGTTACTTTATATAAACAAACTTTAAGCCTTAAAATTGATTTGAAAATGTTTATCTGTAAATTCGATGAGCTAAACCTTTTGTTGAAATATTTATCAAAGCAGGATATTTGACTATCTACTCTATATTATTTTAAAATTTGAAATAAAAACGTTTATCTGTGATCCATTTACATATATTTTTATTATATATTATTTCTTCACAATAATATGTATCCAAGTTAATAAGAAAACATGGAGCAAAATAAATGAATAATAAAAACCATACGATCACTTTTGTATTCACATTAAAATTAAACAAACCTCCCCCATGGGACAGGATTCTTAAACATGAAAAATATTCTCAAATTACCCCTTGATTAATTTTTTTTTCATTTAATATTATTTTCAATCTGAATACTTTTCATTTTGTTGAATTCAATTGAGTTAATTCAGATCGTGACAGGATTACACAATTGCCGGAAGGACACATGTCACCCTTTATAGTCTAGCATAACTCTGACTTCTTTTACTGATCATTCATTTTTATTTACTTTTTTTTTTTTATTTTCTTACTTTACTTTAGCTTCCGTGTCCTTTTTGAACTCTTAAGGACTTCAGTGGCATGTTTTGTATATGCTTCAATAGAAATCTATAGCTAAAGTAAAGGGTCTGGGATGAAAAATGAACCTTGTCTGTGATCTACCTGAAATTATCGTTGTTTTTATTACTTTTTATTTTGTTGTTGGATAGCTGAGCGCTAACACATATAAGGGCTGTTTTTTTTAAAAGGGTTATTTTTAAAATGAACACTACAAACAATAGATATTCGTAAAAAAATAAATTAAGAGTGCTTCAATTTAGAGGATGATAGCTAAGAAAATATAAAAAAAGGAGGAAATAAAAACTGAACCCTTCTGCTACCTTTATATGTCGTATGTTCCGAATTATAAACCCCAGAATGCTGGTGAGATCATGGGATATTTGAAAATTTCATTTATTAGTGTGATCAGCATGATCAGTTTTGGGTTCATTGCGATCATTATCATTGATAAGCTGTCTTTTTTCTCTTACAGTTATTCTTATTAGGTGCATTCAGTGAAGTACAGTGGCCATTTGGTGTTCATCTTCAGCTAACTAATTTGATATTTATCATCCTAAGTGATCTTGAGAAAGTCAAAATGTTTTGCTATATAATTAAATTGGTTGTTAATTGTTTTATTAAATAAAAGTGTTACTCTTAATATTTAAGTGTCAATTTAAAAAGTTTGAGTGTTTTATGTTTTTAAATTAAATAAAATTATTTATTTACTTAATTAAAAATACATTTTTGAAATTTTTCAATTGATAAATAACAAAAATGTGATAAAAACACAAATAATATATTACCTTAATTCTAATCTAATTTTACTATCCCGAATTGGGCATGAATTACCAATAAAAACCTAAAATTGAAAATAGTTTTTTCAAGAGTTAAAAAATTTTAAAACTTGGATGCGTTTTTTCAATTCGCCTTAATTATTAATTAAGTATTAATTTTTAGCCTTAAAAGAGTTCTCAGTGGTGTAATGAAATCTTTTTTAAAACTAAATCACTTTCCCTGAAGCATGTTTAAAGATCTGTGAACAGCTAATAGTTGCTGGATGCTAGATTAAGATAGTACGATAGCTGTGGAAGCATTCCAAAGCTCACTTCATTTTATTTAGGCATTGTCTTGAACAATTTGTCATTGTTGTACTTTCTTCGTCATTTATACGTAACAATAACACAGTGTTGATGAGTTTTCCTCTTTCGAGGTACCCAACAATCTAAAGTTATTAAAATATAGATATATTAATTTTGCCACCTCATTATTGTGATTGTCTTGGAATATATTACTTCATTTCGAGTATATAGTCTTTTTAATGTAAAAACAATTGATCATAGTAATATAACTAAAGCATTTAAGCCTCAATTAAAAGTTTTTATGTTTAAAATTAGTAAAAATTTGAAGTAATTATAGGAACCTACTTTAAACATATTTAGAATAACTTTAGCATCTTGAGTACTTGTGCAGGTCCTGCCTATGTTATGTTGATTAAATTAGTTTTTAAGATATAATTTTTCTTTGAATATCATTAAATCATTATTTAGGAAAAGCTATTCAAAAAGCAAACTTTAAGTTTACCAATCAAACTATTTTGATGTTATAAAATATTTATGTGGATTAGAAAATTTATTTTTATTTAGAAATTATGATTGCTTAGTTTAGATTAAAAATTGAGGGAAGTTATGCCAGCCAGCTTCACAGTTTTTTATAATTTAAATAACACCCGGCGTTTCGGAATTAAATGTTTTTTTTTTGGGCAGAATTGAAAATATGGTATGGTTTTAAAATAATTTTAATAAGGAATTTCCTATCCTATTTTCGGATGAAATAAATTAAATGTGTAACAAAAGCAGAAATTTGCAAAATTCATTCCTTGTTCCTTTGATTTTTCTTAAGTAATTTTTACGAAGTAGAAATTTTCTCGTTTTGCAAAGTCTTTTATTTTTTATTTTATGTTAACTATGGCTGAAGTTAAAAAAAACTAACTTTGTGTTATTTTGAAATGTTAGCATTTTTTAAGTTAAATATTACAATAAATTTTATATAAAAAATTATAGATTAACAAATAATGTTACCTTAATACCTAGCATAGAAAAATATTCTTTAAATGCTTATTCAAAATGCAAATTGACTTATGCAAGTTTAGTGGAGTATTTAAAAGAAATAAAAATCTAACCTGAAATATAATTTCAAATAATCAAATAAAATGTTCAATTATTAAATCCATACAACTTGTATACACAAATAAATATCTTAAAAAACTGAAAAATAATATATAAAAATGAACAAAAAACAGGAGCATAAGGGTTACTAGAAAACTTTAAAGAATAGGTACATGGATTTTTAGACAATTTATGGATGTTCATTTTTGTAACCAAAGCACAATCAGGAAATAAATTGTATCTTTTTTGGACTATAGTGGCATATGGATTCCTATATATCAATACATTGAATATATACGATAGAAGGCATAAAGATGGCTCAATACAAATGCAAAGATATTTATTCTACTGAATAACGGACTTTGATAACAAGAAAGGATCACGAATAGCAAAAAATATAAAAAAAATAAAAAAAATAAAAGGTTATTCTTATAAAAGGGGGACATATACAATAGCCATACAAACGTCCACCAAAGAAGAAATATGGAAACCAATCCCCCAAACCAAAGACATATTGAACATGAAATATACAAGAGTTTGCGGGATCAAGAGAAAGTAATTTTACTGAGAATAAGGGCAGTTTGTTACAATCGAAATTTATGCAAAGTGTACATGAAAAAGACTAGTATACCACCTACTATTCACATAGATATAGTATAGTTTGAATATTGTTAGCATATGTGTCCTCAAGAAACCTTTTCCAAAGAAATGGGATGTTTGGTCCATTTAATTTTCTTCCTTGATACCAAGACATTAGTATTTAAGGGTAGGGTAGGGTAGGGTAAAAAACTTTTTTTTGTGGTAAAAAAAATATTATTTTGTTGTTGTTATTTTTCCTTTGACCGAACCAACACAAATACATATAAAATTTTAAGTAAATTATGAAAAATTTAAATTTATTTATTTAATTCAGAACTAGAAGATGCTTTTTATTTTAACCTCCAAAAAATTTGAACCTAAAAAATTTTAGAATCTACATTTACTATTTATACTTTATATAAATTTTTTTATCTAAATTATTTTTATATCTTTTACTATTACAAATATTTCGGCGGTTTGGTAAGAAATTTAAAAAATTCTCTATGTATAATTCAGATCCATAATAATTTAAAATGTAATAGAAAAAAATTTTGATAATAATTGCAAAATATAAAAAAAATAATAGATTTCAATTAGTTAATCAGGATTTGAATTCGTTCAATTGTGAGCTTCTAAATTTCTACATTTCTGTCCAGACTAAGACTAAAAGACTAAGTTTTACTTTTACATTGGACATGATAGTTGTTCAATAAAATTAAAAAAGTTACCAATAATTTTTAATAAAATGATAACCCTAAGAAAACGAGGAGCTATTAAACTCTTCCTTAAAGAACTTTAAGTAAAAAAAGAAAACTTAAAAATAAAACTCTGTATATGAATTATTGAATAAATTATTTTGTGTATTCCTATCAAATGGATAATTAATAGGAGCATATATTGCTATAATAAGTATTTTTTTAAATTTGGTGGACACCACCAAATCGCTTTAGTTAATACTTTTTTTATCATAGCAATTGCAAAAAATCTATCAACTTATTTTAATACCTGATATTAATTTTTTGTTTCTAGATACTTTAAAATTAAAGTTTACCTGGACTTATTGCTCTCTTTTTTCATTAAATATCAAATCCATCAGAGCTAATCATTGATTAGGCTTATATCGGTACAAAGATCAAAACTATTTCCTATTAATAAATATTAAAATCTCTAAAACAATTTATTCTTTAAATATTTAAAGTTACTCTACCTTAAAATAAAATCGTTACAAATATTTTTTAATGAATTATAGAACTCAAATTAAAGTTTTTGTTACCATTTAATTAACTATTTATGTTAAAACTTTAAATATTTAAAACTTTTAAGTATGGATATTAATTACTAATTTAAATCATAAATTTATATGATTATGTATATGTAGATTAGTCCTTATAAGTTCTAAAAATAAATGTCCCGGTATAAGTTTAAAATGGCCTCTAATGATGGACAAAAGGCATTTTTGCTTCGTTGAATTCTTCCCTTTTGTTAAATGTCCATAAAGGATGGGTCAAAGTTGTGTTTTCAAAATATAAATGTATTTGTTCAACCATAGCAACAGTCATGGCAAAGTGCAAGGCAATTGTTGTGCAAGAGATGGGCATTAGTAGCACTTATACTTCCAAATAACAAAATATATATATATATATATATATCAAAGCATATATGAAATTTATATATACATAAATATAAGTATTTATACATATATATATATAAAAAGCTTTTCTGGACCATAGGAAGAAAAGGATACGACCAAACTTTATATTTGTATTCGATGTTGGGTTGTTTATATGGTGACTACTGGGCTACTCTGTCCCCTGTCTAGTAGCTTCATTGTTGTTGCTAGTAATATTGCAGTTGAGTAGGGTCGAGGCAATTTTCCTCTTTTTTGCTTGAAATTACAAACGGACCAAAGTTTGTTTTGTGGCTCTTGTTGTATAACCCACCCCATATTTAAAAGGAGTTGTCCTTTTTCATATTTAGAGAAAACATGTTACTTTATATGTAGGAGGTTTGAGAATAGTTACAAAACTTTAAAGATATATATGTTATCTTAGATGTATAGTATAAAAAGGGTCATTCTAGACTCGTTTAGCTGGACGATTGTTGTTAAATTATATACACAAATCTCATCCCTTTTTTTATTTTTATTTTCTTTTATTATTTTTTTTATGTATACTCTATAGAAAATGGAAGCTCGTTAAAAGTTGTAGTCTACAACAAGGTGTATTTGAAGTAGCTCTTATTTGGGTATGACAAACGTTATGCATAAGTTTTGGTATGGTCATTGGGAATTGTTCAAAAAGGGTCCACTAATGGAGTTTATTCTTATAATGGACGGTACTAGAATAAGATGTTTTGTCCTTTGGTTTTTGTCTTTAAGCATAAGTTTAAATAGTTAAGATGAATTTTGGGGTGGATAATTTAACACAGTTTAAAGGGTCGATGACAGTAAAATCAATAATTTGAAGAAGGGAAATAAGATAAGAAAATTTTACTTAGAATTATAGTAAAATTTATATCCTAAGGGTATAAAATTTAATTCTATTTAATGTATACTTTTTGTGAAATATTTGCTGTTGTTGTTATTACTTCAAATTAGCCCAAAGGGCTAGTAAAATTTTTTAGACCATATTTAGATACGATCTATAGCCAAATGTATGAAATTCATATTTCATAAGAGAAATTTATCAAATATAAATATTACTTTTTTTTTGGTTTATTAGCAATAATCTTTCAATTTGATGAAAAATCATTTTTGAATGTTTTCAAAATTTTATGAATTTCCATCTGATAAACGGTTAAGGACTTTTAAATTAGCATGATCCTGCTTAGAGCTTCGTAATCGACAATCTTGACATCTTGTTCAAAGAATGATATGAAATTTACTGCTTTCTGCTTTAATTGTATAAGAAGTTATTTTTCACTAGGTCAACACAACTTCAAGGAATTTCATTCCTCATTAAATAATTAATTCATACCGTAGTGTTTTAAATAAAGATTTATTATTATTAATAATATAAATATTTGCAAAAGTTTTTCAAATTTTGACCTTCAAATACTGTTGATTTAAAAGAACTTCTATTTTGGAAATTGGATCGGAAGTCATTCAGATATATGTATAAAAAATGACTTATTAAACAAAAGGAAGCAATGAAACTTTCAATTACTAAAAATTAAAACTCCTGCCTGTTAAATGGGAATTCAAGTAATGCAAATTTTGGCTTTTATGTGTCATATGTTTCTTGTAAGTACGAGTAACACACAATTACTAAAGATAAAGCAGCAAATATCGAATGAAATTCCAAGATACTCTAGAATTCTGATTGCATGGAGATTTTCCTTTTATTAGTCTACATGCACGAAAACTTGTAACTCGATCATACTTTTTATTCATTTAGCATTGACTAAAAAAATTTTAGACTCTTAAGATTTAATAATTTCACTTTAATATTCACATAGAATCTATGTCTGCATGGCTTGGTGATTAAAGCAATATTGTACAGAGCTGAGCACTAAACTTGAATTTATCTTAATAAAACACATAAGAATGAACATTATATGTATATATTGAGTACAAAAGACTTTTTATAGCTCGGAGTCCCTACAGGTAGACAGAGGTTGCCTACTGTACATCTCCAATCAGTTTTGTTGACGCGTCACAAAATGAGTTGTAATTCTGAAAATTATTTAAATTTCAAAAAATCCTCTTAACAACATTTTTTTAAAAGGTTACACTATATGCAAAGAAAAATCAATTTTTTGGAATTTGGACATTTTGTTTTTTTAATTTAACAAATTTTCCTTTTATTATGAAATAACTAACAAAGTTCTAATGACTTTAAAGTGGGTAACCAAATTTAAACAAACTTTTTATTTTACTAAAATACACCCAGATATTACTTTTAAAACTAATTCAGTTTTTTATTTATGTGACTAATTTATGTGTCTATAGATTCATAACTGTTTTCTATTAATAAATAACTTTTTGTGCTTATATATAAGTAAAATTTGTATGTATTTTATAAATATAAAAAGGCAGATTTGTTTAATAGTCTCTTGGGTAAAAATTTTTTACTGACTAATGATCATTTTTTTTATTTTCATGAAATTACCCGTTACCTTGAAATTATACTATTAAAATAAATTTATAATGTGCATTTTATAGTTATTTTCACGCTTGCCACATGACCCATAGCAATTTTATTTAAGTATTCTATCTATATGCCAAAGACAAAATTTAAAAAATAAAATTATAGGGCTGTTATGTGATGAATTGCAAGGGTGCAAAAGTAACACAAAGCAGAAAAGAAAAGTAAAAAAAAAAATTAAATTGCAAGCCAAAATGGAGCACTTTAAAGTATTGTCGTAAGCATTCTAAATATTATAAAATACTTTTGTAATATACCAGCAGGACATCCGTCCACAAAAACACACCATCCCTTGTTTATCTCACCCTATTGATCAGAATATTGACTTTTCAAAAGGTTCAATAGATTCATTAGATTTTATATTTATCACTAAGCAAACAAAAAAAAAAACAAAGTTTGTAATTCTTTGCTTTGATAAAAAATTTTAAATATTTAATTATTAATGATTTCAGTTTTAACAATGATTTTGGTATAAATATTGCTGTGTTTTTATTTTAAAAAGAAAAATTAAAAATAATTGTAAATTCAGTTGAATACTATACAAATATGTGGGATGATTTTATCGGGAGAAAGACTAACTTAGATGAAATCTAAGAGATGATTTTTTTTATAATCCTTACATGTCCAAATTCTTCCAAATTTTTTAAAACTTTCAACCCTTTAAAGTGAGTTTAAGCTTGCAGCCATACCAAATATAGTTTCGGCTAATAAATAAATGAATAAAATTTTATAAATTATTAATGTAAGTGACCATAACATAATCCTTTTTTAGTTCTAAATTATAATTTGTTTTAAGCTGAAAATTTTTTTGAAAGTTAAATTTACAATTTGTATTAAATTTACTAAAATTTATAGAATTTTATATACTAAAAAAGAAAAACCTAAATATTGTACCTGATGATTTAAGTTCATTGATTTTCTTGTTATCTTTCTTTTTCCTTTGTGCGTTAAAAAATCAATAAAAAATATGATTTGAAATTCAGTAAAATCCCTAATACAAAACCAAAAAAAGATTATGAAATTTTATTAAGATGATATTTGTGTTTTGATAAACAAAAACAAAAAGAAATTTCTTTTCTCTGTTTTTTCCTAAAAACAAAAGAAAGTAAAAAATCTAAATCTAGTGACACACATACTAAATATATTTTAGTAGTGTGTAAATAAGGGCTAATAAGCCCATAATAACGTTGAAAATAAACCTTACTGCATCAATTAAAATATGATAAAAAAGAAGCCTTATGGAGTACGTATCTTCTATCAGTGATACTTATTCTTCATAGAAATCAGGCTAAATTAAATCATGGAATTCAGTTTTGTTATAATTTTAATAGCTTAAAATGAAAGAAAAATTTATAATTTTTAGTAAGCTTCATAAATTTTGCATGTAAAATCATGTATAGTTTTTTATATTCATCAGTTTTGATTTAAAAAGGATACAGCTTATACATGTATAGCAATTTTTTAATATGTCAAAATAAACTCGGCTCATATTTATGTTTAACAAGTTGCTATGATATTTTGCCATTTGACAAAGTTGTTAGTTAGCGGATGAAAAATTATGCTATTTTTATTTTAGTCCTCTACAATACTAATTTAAATTGGGCTGTATTAATATATGTTTTGTGTTTATTTTTTCTCATATATTTCGATTAAAACTTTTTTCTGCCTGTCACATATGATAAAAACAGTAATAAATAAAACAGAGAAACAATAGATTTTATGTGTATTTACTAGTTTTGGTAGTAATATTATTTTTCGAAAAATTTTTAACAAGTATTTAACCAATAATGGTTCTATATGTATATATGTATACCTTTATATCAGAAATCCAATTATCCTACTAAGGTTAGAATTATACAAAAATTAGAAATGAGCTTAGGATAGTTAAAAATTTTGTTATAAGAAAGAGTTTTCATTGGGCTTGTTTTATTTCAGCTTGAAAAAGCCTTTTTGGGTGATTTGTTTAACACACTTAGTCCTTAAAATTGGCACTATATGCTTAGTGTTTTATTTTAAAGTTGAATATCCAAAAAAGTAAGTGCTTTATAAAGCCCTCTAAAATCATCTCTTTTAGATATTCTTAAATTTTGTTAGATTCAGGACTTTTAAGGCGTTTCATTAGTGAAATTTTTTTACTAATTAAATTGAAATAATTAAAAGGATGTTTTTAGGTGTGTTACACAAACTTTTCAAAATATATAAAACATATTTAATTAGATATATGTATCTTATTATCTATGTATACTAAACTATGTATCTAAGCTGTAATTAAAAAATAATACAACTAAAATTTAAAGTAATTTCTGGGTGTTTGTTTTTTGTCAATCAAAAACCTTTGTTTATAGCCTGTTTATATACCCCACATCTACATTTAACAGCTTCTAAGTTCAAAAATAAGTAGAATATTAGTTTTTGCAATGAAAAGAAATCTCTTCAAAAAGAAATGTTGTAAATAACTTTCATATAACATAATATTAAACACATCTTGTGTTATAGAAGACAATTTGTTTTTGAGGATAATGTTCAGCTCTTTAGATTGAGTTCTTACCAATAGAAAAGAAATATGGATCCCTTAGTTTTAAATGGAATTAAAATTATTTTTGGAATGCTACAGAAATGCCAATTGAATTTATAAAAATTTATCAATTAAAGCAAAAGGAGCAGAACTAAATTTGGATGTAGTAAAATCTTAGAAAAACTATCCCGAACAAAAAGTTCCCGGAATGATGTGTGTGCTCCTAGTTCTCAGCTGTAAATATTTTTTTTGTTATATTGCTCAACTATCACTGATGATTCCATCAAAGTTTGACACCATTTCATCATCAGTTGTGAAAGTTACGTCAAGTTGAGTACATGTGCCTATGGGCAATCTTCGGTTTTTCCCTTACCTTTACTCGGCTGCTGAAACGCGTTTTTCCCAATGACATGTTTAATCACAAAAAAAAATTCTAACCTTATAGAAAGAACATTACTAAAAAGACTCTACAGGTTTTGTACTAAAAGATAAAACGAAAATAACAATAACAAACATCAGTCATATTCAAAAGATTATTTTGAACCAAATTTTGCTAGTTTAATTCCACATTGTCTTCTCTTTAATATTGAAAAATTAATTATTATATATAAGTGTTATTATTAAGTTATTGAGTTATATATAAGTGTCTGTATTATCTTAAATTTTTTTTATCAATCACTATGGATTTTAAAAGCTTCGTTAAGTTTTTGTTTCATTTGTTCATTTTTGGCTTTAATTCCTTTTAAATTGTCCAACTTTTGTTGTTAGAATTCATCTTTTTCTTTTGCTGCAATTATAATAAAGTTTAGGCTCATCCCATATTAATGTAAAAATAGAAAACTAATAAATCAAAAAAAAATGTCCAAAACTAATAGTAAAAATGATAGATCCATACTCTAAAACTAGCAACAGATTAACCAAAAAAATATTGAATGAATATGCTTTTATCAGGATGAATACTGATGACAAAATAAAATTTTTGTCAATCATTATATTAGTTAGATTAAAAAAAGGAAAATATACACAATAATGTTATCCATTATCCATTATTCATTCTTTTATAATATTATTTGATTGTTTTTGAAACATTAGCATTATCAAAATATTTTGTAATATCTCCCAGCATGCCATAAAACCTATTTAGGTGACTTGACAAAAAAATCTTCGACACTTTTAAAAATGGAAGTACAAGCAGCCATATACAAGTATAATAAACAAATCCACCAAAAATTTGAACTTGGTAGGTCATCAATGTATATAAACATATAAGTATATTAGGTATATATATATGATTTAATACAAGCATTGATGGACTGATGTAACTTGCCCTTAGCTTCTGTTTCCCAGAAAACTTCATGAAAATTCAAAGGACGACATTCTGTTTAAGATTATGTTCATCCATTGATGGGAATAAACATATAGTACACCATAGATACACTATAGTATCGTCCACGCCATATTCTAAGGGGAGAAACCCTTTTTTTATATTTGGGTGGAATATATATATTTCTGAGATTTTTGCTGACTGTCAAAAATTTCCTATTGTAATGACCCTTTTTCTCAAAGAGATATAGTATAGACATAGAGCATATTTTTTTTTTTACACCCGAACGAATATATGTTTCAGTAATTCAGGAAAATGGAGATGTAATTTATCTTGTCACGAACACAGATTCATAGATGTTTCTAAAGTTTTGCATTTCAAATATCCAATTTAAATATATATATATATATACATATATAACGGATATTTTTATATTTATCATATCAAAACTATTTTATATCAGTAATATCAATAAAAGTATCCAAAATCATGAGCACAAATATGTCAAAATGAGAATGTAAAACTGACATATTTTTAATTTGTTTTTGATTTGAATTTTTATTACTGTATTTATTCGCCATCCAATAACAATATGTGTTTTTTTAGGATTTGAATTGTAGCTAATTGCTGAAGTGTTTTGATATTGTAAGGAATTTAATATTTTTATCAATTCATTTACTTATGAAATTCCTATTTAGGAACAAGGAAAAAAAGAATTCAAGGTTACCAAAAAATTGAATTGAACCCTAGACTAGACTATTCTAAAAGCTAAAAATGTAATTCGCTAACAATGTTTTGATGAAAAAAGGATCGATTTTTACCTAAAAAATCGACATATTTGCTAATGCAAAATTAATAATTATTAAAATAAAAAAAGACTGTCGTTGTTATTTGGTGAAATAAGTGAAGTAGTGTGTAAAATTTCAAAACGTTCGGTCGTGAAGATTTTGAGTTTTCGAAAATGCTTTAAAGTTTTGCTCACTTACTCCTTGCTCTAGAGCAAAGGACGCTCAACTGCTTATAACTATGGTAATTTTACTCCAATGAACTTGAAATTTCGATGCAATATTCCTAGAATGTTAAACATTAACTTAAAAAAATAAAAAGCAAATGAATACGCTGAAAAAAAAAGAAAATATTTTTTTCTTCATCTGGTAAATATCTGTGTTTACAAACATTTCATATAATTATTGAACTAAAAGAGGATAAAAGAAGTTTTAATACTATCGAATGAAAACCAGAGGTTAAATAATGCGTTCACAAAATTCATTTTTAACTTTGTGGGACGTTAAGAGATTATAGAGAGAAGCAAGCTCTATGAAGAAAAGCTCCAAATTCGTCTCTATCGGTGGCAAAAATTGCATTTATTGTTGGGCTTAAGGCCGATATTTAAGTATTATTATTACGATTTAGAGAAGGAAGAACGGTTTTTATTGTGTCATCATAGTCGAGTTGGCGGTGTGATAGTTTGTGGTCAATATCTTACTACAGAACTATAGATTTCATATATGTGAAGGGATAGCAGGATATTTCTAAAACTGAAAATGTATTTTGGACCTTATCATGGATATTTCAATAGGACAATACGCCTATTCATATTCATTAAATCTTTATATGATTCCGTACCTAGCAGAATTTTGAAAATTATTTGAAAATATTAGTACAATTTTCTTACCTTTTATTTATTTTTGTAAGTGAACCGAATCTATTTAATCACTTTGAAGCCTGTTCTCGGAAATAGTAGGTGACGTACTATATAGATATTTACTACTGATAACCTGATTGCTCTAAAGGCATTGCGGCAGATAAAATTCCCTTAGATTATTTGTGGCACTTGAAAATTATGTGAGCCTAATCTAATGATCGAGAGTGTATATAAATGAATTATTAATTATTATTATTATGAAGGACAACCAATCCCAAATTAAAGCATTCATCTAAAATATTTCACAATTTCCTTCTCAATCTCCAATACACTTGTGATTAAAAGTGGAAGTGTATAACGTAAGTGTATTTGTATAACGACTTTAAACGCTTATCCATGCTATTTATGATTTCTTAATTCAAACTTTAATAGGTCATTCCAAAATAGTGAAATATCTGGTTGTGAAATTCTATTATATTCATGCCCAGGACTGGAAAGGAGTTAATTTGTTTTTGGAACAGGTTTTTAAAACATTTCCGATTTCCTAATTCAAATATTAAGAACTCATCTCAAAGTAGGTGAGAATTCAGTCACAAAATTCGTGTCCCATAAGGATTTCCCATAAATTCTCAATAAAAGAAATCATAGTATATACTGTGGCTTTTAAATAGTCGTACGTTATGTTTTTGATGATATTAGAACAAATATATAACAAAGATCTGAAATTACTTTACTCAATATTCCATAATAAAGTGTTTAATGAATGATTAATTTGAAATATTTGTTCAATTAATCAAACATTTACTTGAGTTAAATTATATTTTATTAATTTTGATTGGTTTAATATCTATAGTAATAATAATTTTGTAACACTTTGCACTTTGCAGTTTTTAATAGTGATTATTTAACTTAATCATACTATTTTGTAACTTGAAATTTAAGTTTTGAGTGGCATCAGAAAATGCAACGATAAGTCCTGTACTCATTATTCTATTTATATTGACAATGACTCGATACATAAATATGATATTTTTTTTGGATATTTATTTTTATTGCTTTGTTTTTATGTAGGTACAATTCAGAAAAGGTTTAAAAATGGTTATTATAGTCGTCTTCATTAAAATTAGCAACAAGGAATTTTTAATAAAAAATTATTTTGAAATTTATAACAATAACTAAATTAAAACTAATTTTAGATATGCAAACATATTACATCTATATGAATCACAAAATCAATTCTTTTACACTTTTTTCAACTTGCAATTATTCAATTTACCTATGAAAAATTTCTTAAGAGTGTTAAAAATGATTGTGTAAACTATGCCCAAGACACAAAACTTAATATTCATTATATTCTCTATATTTATTCCCAAGGAATCGATTTTTTTTTCTACCTCTTTTTATTGCGTATGATAACACATTTTCCAATTTTCTCATAAATTTTCAAATGTAAAAATTTTTTTTTCAGTACTATTTTTAAATTTTATTCGTATTTTTCTTTTCTTTTTTCATCTGGGAATGTAAAAGTATCGAATTTCTGTTAATGTTTTAATACATTAGCACGAAATCAAACTTCACTCTTGTAGCTACTTTTTAAAAACCACATGTCATTTTTAAAATAAAAAAAAATAGGCTCAGAAATGTCCTTCCCCTTGGTTAACTGAAAGCCAAAAGAAATGAAATAGTCACATTTATCTCCATTTGACCCTCTTCAAAGTCCTTTTTTTGTTTTTTTTTTCATTCCCAACTGGTCGTGTCTTTTTAAAAAATTTAAAACATGTAAATAGCCTGTCCTGCCATGTCCCTCCCATCTTCTTGGTAATACTTAAAATAAACCCAAGTCAAATATAAGAGGGCTAAAGCTATGGAAAGAGTTTTAGTTCTAGTGGCTATAAAAGAAACATAAAAAACATCTCCTTAGGCTTCTTTCAACTTATTCTTGAGAATCAAATGTCCATGTGGTAGCTTGTGAAAGCCCTCACATATATTACTATCTGAAAATGGGGTGGCAAATGCTGCCCTTGGGACCAGTTTGATGGATACATTCCGCATGTTTAAAGGCTTCCTTTTTATGGACTGATATACTAAAGGCAATCTACCTTATCTCAAAGATTAGTACAAAATTCAAACTACAAAAAAAGGTCATCGAAGGAAGTATATAAAACCATTGATTAAATAAATAAAAGGCAACCAAAAATTTTCCACAACAAAATATTATTTTTGATTAAATTGTAAAACTTTATTTAGGAATTAATATTATTGATCATATTCAATAAATTTATTTGTTTTTTAAAATGTGGTTTAAGTATTTTAATATGAACAAATATTAGCGCTTAATTTGGTTTTAGCATTGCATAATTTAAAGCATTTCCTTTTACTACATTTTCAATTATTTCAATTGAAAATAAAAACTAATACTAATATTTTAAACTATAAAAAAGGAATTATTACAGAGATTAACTTAGTGCTCTTAAAGTATTGACGGATTTTTACTTGTGAATATCAAATAATTTACTTAAGTAGTATTTAAGTAGTTGTAGTAGTGTATGTGGAATATGAAGAAAATTACAATTAAAATTTTGAAACTACGTAAGACGAATAGTTTTTTTGATTCTATTGAAAAGATAGAAGCCATAGGGGGCCAAATCAAGTGAATAATGTGTTTGTTGGATTGTATTTTTGTGGTTTTTAACCGAAAACTCGTGGATAATGTAGGGAAAAAATCTCAAAAATCATAAACTTGCCAAATATGGCAAACTTTACTTAAATATTTCAAATTTCAATAAAGTTTTGATAGTTTTATTTCACTTTGATTTACTTATAATATAGTCTCATTACTACTTTCAGTGGAAACGACTTATCAGAATATTCTGTTGATCACGTTAACTTATTTCTAAGCATTGACTTAACTAAATCTGTTTTATATGCTGAAAATATTTCACTTCTATCTCAATTTCTTAGAAGCTAATTGATTTCTTAAATGGCAGATATTAGAATAGGCATCAATTATTAAAAAACTTTAGGAAGAATTATGAAACTATGCATACCAAACATCAAGTCTAGAAATGTTTTCAAATATTTTTGAAGGGTTTTAATTTTAATTACTTTACTTAACAAATTGTAGAAGAAAAAAAAGACAAATTTTTAAAAATTTCAATCAAAATTAACAATATATCCTGACACATTTTGGAGATTGGTAAATTTTAAATAAACCTCAAAAAAATTATATCAAATATCTTAGAATTGGCTATTTTTGAATCTTACACCAATAGACCGTTAAATATTACCCTATTCAATTAATAAACTTAAACCCTTAAATTATTTTCAATTTATATATATATATATATATATTTTTTATTTTCTTTTTATTTTATTATATTAGAAATGACAAAATAAAAAAAAATAAAGTAACACAAACAAACAAAATATTTGAAAATCTTTTACATGACAATCTATTATGAGAAATATTTTTTAAAAGTGAAATTTTGAAAGGGTTAGCATCGAAAAAATCATCTTGCCCCAGGTATTGCACCCATTCTTAGAAATGTTGCGATTTTCCATTAATAATCTAGACAAAGGTGCTGTGATACCTAGGGAGATATATACAAACCTTTTCCAGATGACAAGGGTTAATCTATATAAATATATTTTTACAAAAACCAAGTCATAATTTTTTTTCTACCTAAGATTTTTTAACCCTACCCTGTGGTAAGTCGACCCTTTCAATTTAAAAAAGTAAAGTAAAAAAAAATAAAATAGAAAACATAAACATTTCAATAAATTTAAAATTTGAGTTCACAGCCTCAACAAGAATTTTGCATCGTCATCATATCTCCCCTTAAAAAAGTTCATAGTGTTTTTTTTTATTATTATTTTGTATTAAGGATTGAAAGTTGAAAAAGGTCATAAATATAACTTAGTGGTTCATGTCCATCTTATATATTAATCTTATGGTCATCATAAGACGTACGCTAAGGTCAATTTTCATTGAACTATTAAGCTGGACACCGTCATCAAGCATCTGACCTTAGATGAAACGCGTGTTAAGAGGGTAATAATTTATATTAAATTATATTTTAAAATATAATTATTTTAGTAATGTTAAATATTTTAATGATAATATTTCTAAATTTAGTAGGACTTTAATTAAACAAAAATAAAATTAGATTCTTTTAGTGTTTAATCCTTTACTTTCATTATTTTATTTCGGCAAAAATAATTTGGATGATGCTTTCATGCTCTTTTTTTGTTCTTTATTATTATTATTATTGCAGAGAAAATATTTACTCAACTATGACTTGTTTGTAATAATTTAAACTAAATTAAATAAATTTAAATTTAGGTATAAATCTATAAAACTTTGCTTCGATGCGATTTATTAATGGCATACATTGTAGCAAAAAGTGTGAAATAACTCTATACAAATGTAGATCAGGCAAATGTAATAAGGTTGTTTCCCAAATCTAGCAAGTTACTAAAATTGCTTAAGTTTCTAAAATTGCTTATTTAGGTGAGAGAGATGAGAGTAAAAATAATTCCTTTATAAAATCAACGAAAATAATGGCGAATGTCAAGTCAATGTCAAGCTGCCATTTGTGCATTTTTCGTTTCGATCAAAAATTATTTTACAATTAAATAATTATTTTATTATCTTTCATTGTCGAAAAAGCTTCATGTATACTTTTTAAAGTCAATGAAGTAATGAAATATCTTCATACAGTTAATGGAATAGCAATTAATATAATTTGACATAATTTTCGTTGTTTTTTAAAAGAATTGTTCATACCTTTATCTTTCTTACCTGAATTAGCAGCTTGCTAAATTTTAGCAATTTGCTAGATTCGTGAAACACAACCTTAGTCGTCAAAGGCCGCTTCCATAATGGCTATTGTAATCGTTAATTACTCCAAAAACTCCAAAAAATGTTTCCAATTGTAATTATAATTAACAAAATTATGTTGATTGTTTTATTTTAAAATTAGGCATTGATCAACAGGCAGAAATGGCTGCCTTGCCTCGAAACATCATCACTTTGTTAGGTGATATTTCATGAGGTTTAAATATCTTTTTACCATCAGTATGACCAATATTCATGCTCTTCTTAAAAAACATATTGATGTACGCATCGTTTGGTGATGTCAAATGTGTAAAGAAAATTATAATCGAGGTGCGTCAAACGCCGTTTACTATATTTTTACATGTTATAAATCCTGAATATATGCAAATATATAGCCAGCAAGGATATAATCATATTGTACTGGATATGAATTTACTTGAGGTATTACAAAAAAATTTTTTCTTAAATTTATGATAACAAAAGGTAGTCGTCTATTTTATTACAAGCCACAGAGTCACTGTTGCTCAAAAAATTTGAGGTAATTCGATTTCAAATAGAAATTGTTGGAGAAAGATTGACAATGTTAGCTCTCATATAACTTTTCAAACAAACCTAGTAGAAAAAATGTACATGCATGAATTTTTCATATATAAATCCATAACTGATTTATAACTGAAAAGTACGAGTATATATAGCCATGGATATGTTAAAAAACTAGAAAACACTCTAAAATACTGTTTATAATAAAATGTTTAAATTTCTGTATTTTGTTGTGTAATGTTTAGTTTTTCTTTGAAATTTTGTTATTAATATGTGTTGATACGTGTATGTGTTCATGATTTTAGTTAAAGTATTGATAAATATTTAATTAATTATTAAATATTGATTTATAATAAATTAATATTAATATAAATGTAATAAGACGAAATATCTTCAATTGGTTCTAATTGTTTTAAAAAGATATGACACTTGTAAAATCAATTAATAGAACTGTCACTTTTCAGAAAATATACTTTAATTTACCAGAGATTTTGTATTTTCTCTTCAAAAATACCAAAGTCCTCTACAAAAATATCAATATTTGTCTATATTTATTTTTAGTTCGTAAGCCAGTGTTAAAGGTGTTCAGCTTGTTTGTAATTTCACAAAAGAAAAGCTAAAACACCAATCGTGATTTTGCAGTTCTCTGAAGATTTTATTATTTTCCAGTGAAAAAAACTTTATATCTCTTCAGATTAAAAAATATATGTCCAAAACTTTTCTTTTGCTTAGCCAACCCACTTTGCTACCTACTTCCTCAAAAGGGATTTTAAATTTTGTGTAATTTAGTTCTTGAACTCTGATGAAATTTACTATTACAACAGTTTTTATCACAGATCCTATTTCTGAAAGAACAACACGTGTGAAGGTCAGCCATCGGCACACATACAAACTAATTTTTTTTTGTATCTAATATTTTATTTTGCTTTGGAAAATTTGAAATATTTTCAAGATTATCTGTGCCTCTGGTTTAAGCTTTTATAGAGAGAAATTGCAAAAAATCTTCATGAATTAAGTTTTAACTAGCACAATATCTAAGAAAGGATTAGGATTGAGATCTTGCCAAAATATGGAACCAAAGCCAAGTTTAAAAATGTACAGCTTTTTAAGTCTTTAACTACGTTGAAGTAAATATTTTTTAGAATATCTACAATACAGTGTACATCCAATTTTGACATATAAAGATGCCAAAATCTGATTTTCTCATTCTCACGCTAACTTCTCACTGAGGCAGACTCTCACATCAGTAAAAGGTTCCATATGTGTTTTTCAAGTATATAGCAATCTACATACGACACCTTTATTATCGCTGCATCTCGTGACATTTTGTTGGTATTCGAATGACTTTTGATAAAAAGTTTTATAACTGTATTTTTAAATGCAAGCAGTTTAAACAAAAAAAATGTTACAATCTAATTAATTTTTGATTCTCATTAGGAAAAAATTTTTTTTAAAGGTTGAGGTGACCTGTCAATAAAAACAGGTTCAGCATCACTTCAAGACAATGACCTTTATTTAACTTACCAACCGGAATAAACGGTCTGCGCCATTCACTACTACTTATGTAGGCTCAGTATGGGGCTGCTATTAAAAATTTTAAGGCAATGACACTTCTGTGTTTGTGTCATTTAATCATTATAACTTGTGAGGTTGGTGCGTCAAGTCACTACCAAAACCCATTTTAACAATATCGGTTAAAAAATTTGTATTTTCATAATCCACAAAGTCAAATCAAATAAAAAACTATTGAAACTCAGTTACATTTGATAGTATTTAAATAAAACTTAATCCCGTTTACAACATAAAACAAAATTCGGTATAAATGTAGCCTTATCAAACTCTAAGGATATTTCTCATATGTATAATTTTAATAGTTTTCATATATGTAATTAAAAATTAGATCAAGATTAGATCTAGATGTCAATTTGCCAGGCAGGCTTGTAATTGAATATCAAAATAAACAACTTTACTTTTAGCAAAATGTTTGCCGCGTTTCTTTCTTTTTATGTAGATAAGTTTGAAACGTTTTTTATCAAGTAATTTTTTATCTTCGATTTTCGACTTAAGATCTGTGTTCTTTAGATCTGCTAAATATTCCATGTTTTATTTTATATTTTTGCTTTCTATGACTTTAGTTTAGTTTAGTGTGTGTAGCTTAATTTAAGTTTAAAGAACTAAATTTACCTTGAAGATTTTTTAAAACATTTCCAATTTAGGCCCTTTGCATGTTGTTTTTGTAGACCTGAGATTGATAATATTAATTTTTAAATTAGGATTTTTAAAACTAAAGTAATTCACATGAATTCAACTGATGATGATATTTTTTATTTTTTCTATATTTCCATAGCAATGCACCCTAAGCCTGCATCATTCATAAGTTAAACAGAAAACATTCTGGAATTTTTATAAAAAATAAATACAGAAAAAAATCCATTGTCAGTTTGAAAATGGTAACTACTAAATGGTAAGTGTTAGGGGAGAAAAAGACGAAAAAAGGATTTAACTGTACCCTCTAAATAGGTATGGCTTCTTTGGTTATTATCTCATATACATAGAAAATATATTATTGCTAGTCATCCCTTTTTGAAATAAAATAGAGGGATGGACGTATTGAAATCCAATAAGAAAGGGGTGGACTTTTAATAATAGAAAATGAAATTTCCTGTTCTGTGCTGGACATGGACAAAAAAGTGGGAGTTAGTTTTTAGTAAAAATATTTATTTTTGGTTTTCTTTTTTTTAGGTAACAATGAATCAGATTTAAAGCTTTGAGAATTAATATTTATTCAAAATAATTTTTTAATATGTTTTTAATTACATAAAATTTATTTTATTATTTGTCTTTAGTCATTAAAATTTTAACTTAAGAAAGAGGTTAAGAAGAACAAATGAAGAATGTATAACACTAAAGAAGGGTACATAATATAAAATATTTAAAGGATTTGAAAAATTTTGTTCCTTATGTTTGATTCTATGTTTACCATGTAAAAATAAATATTACTCCTATTTATTAGTAGGTTAGGATTAAGATTGCAAACTTTATTTAGATTGGAAACATTTTAAGATTTATTAATTTTATTCAGGGCTACTACATTGAGCTATGAAATTAATTTATTGAATTATCTTAATCATTGGTAGGGGTTAAGTTTAAATGTATTTAAGAAAAGGATAAAATAAAATAATAAAACTTTTAATGAATTAATTAATAATTTCAGAAGTGAAAATGAGATTTAATAAGTAAATCTGGTGTTTAAAAAATAGACAATAAATTTTGAACTTTTGAAAGACTTATATTAGTAGCGTTTAAGTGAATTAACTTAAATCATCTTACAATGAAGTTAATATAAAATTGTTTTCTAAAAAATTATTGCAATTAGTTGTTTGATGCAAAAACTCTAAGCGATTGCACCTACAATAATTATAATTTTATTTCGCTAATTAGAAATTTATAAAATTGAAGTTTTAAATTATTATGAAAATGATTTAATACAATAATCAGGATTCCAGCTAGAATTATGACAATCTTATGTTTCTAACATAATATTTTATAAAAAACCAGTCACAATTTGGAATTTTATTTTATTGAAAATAATTTCAACAAAATCTACTTCTAATTTGGAAAACTTTGCCTTTCCTTTTGAAATCCAATTTTTGGTACTCTAAACAGAAAATAAATAAAATAAACAATCAAGAATAGTTAGGACAAAAAACTTATTTTCAAATGAAAACAAAGTACTGTAGATCCTTAGCCAATGTTACTAAAGTTTATAATTATAATAGCTTTTTCGAATAGTTAAATATTATCATAAAACAATTATTTGTCTTTTAGTTTCATATATAAAGGATACATATTCTATTTTTTACATTTAGATTAAATAAAGCTTATACTCCCTTTAGATACAAAGAATCTTTCTATTAGTTAAATAGTATGATTATAAATATTCTTTGACTCTTATTATCCATAGGAATCTTTATTGGATGTTCATCAAATATTGTTTGATCCTTAAAGCTCAAAGTAAATTTACCAAATGAATATCTAATTAAATAAGAAAATTATCCCTTTTATTGCTAATTAAAGTCAAATTATATATTCAAATCAAATCTTTATTAAATTTTACATGGTTGAAAAGAAATTAAATCCTCTGTGAACGCCATGAATTTTGTATATTTTCCTATATTATTGTAACAATGTATATTTTACTAATATGATTGATTTACCATACTAAATTAATTTTTCTCTATTTTTAAACATTATTAATTTAATAAGTTTATAATAAAATGAAAGCCAAAGGACAGTTATAAATATTTTAATGGATAAAAATTCAGTCAAGTGTATACAAATGGAATATTTTGGAACATTATTTAAAGAAACAAATTGGATAGGTAAAAATATCTTGAATAATGTATCGGATAGGTCCATAAGATCCAATTTTGATACACGTATGCTTGTCCCTTTTGTCTGCAAATATTTATTCTAGAAGAGTGTATACTTCAACAAATAAAAGGATCTAACATTGGTTCATATAACCAAAAACGAATCTATTATGCCCTTTTGCTACTTCTTAACCACCATATAAGTGTTTGTTCTTCTTTGACTCCCCCAAACCTTGTTTTCTGTTTTTTTTTTTTAGATAAAATTTCCAATGTCTGTTTCAATTTTGAAATTGTTGAATTGATTTTACATAGAGAAGAATAACGTTTGTAGGTATCTTGTTAAACCCTACTCCAGACCAATGTTGTTATAACTAGTCTGATACTTTAGTCTTCCTTCCGGCTCGGAGACATTTTATGTTTTTAGTAATTCAAATATTTTCATTTTCTACAAAAGGATAGATGTTTTAGGTCGTGCTTTTCATGTTAGTTTTCATATAATTACAAATTTTGTTGGCTCTCATTTACTGTAATTTTACTTTAATAATAAGAAAAAATTACATATTTTGCTTTTGTTGAATAAGTTTTAGATATTTTTAACACATATACAAAATATATTTTCTTTTGTAAAAATTATACATTAGTGTTTTATTTTATAAATATAAATTTTATGATATTCTAACTTTTATAAAAATATAATTCATAGAAAACAAAATGCAAAAATATATTCTTAGAAGGAATCATGTAGAAAATATATTTAATTTTAAAAAGAAAAATAAAAGATTTTGTTATACAATTATAAACGCAAGCATGAATGCTTATGGGACTTAATTTTGCAGATTTTCTCTGCCAAAAATAGTTTTTCTATTTTTCTTATTTTGGACTACATTTTTGTTTAGCACTTAGCAAGATTTTGGTAATATTTAAAGTATAAATATTAAATTGGTCATTTCTTGATCAATACTTAAAGCGGCGACAACGAAAAATGAAAACATCTAATAACAAGTACTTTCTTGCGTTAAAGCTGAACTTTGACTAATTTATAAAAATAATACAATTAAAAATGTTTTTTATTCATTTAGTTTCATAATTTAAATAAATATATAAAGAAATTCAAAGTATCAAAAACTCAAAAAAAGAGAAGATAAACACAGGGAATAAGCTACTCTAATTTATTTTCGAAATTCTTATTAGATTTTTCGGTTTATTTCAGAGATATACGATTACCGAAGCCTACTTGGAGCTGAGCAAGCTCTCTAATAGATGGCACTGTTTTACATTATTAAACAGTTCTTTATATATCCAGAAGTTATGCAATTCATAATATTTACAATGAAAGACAAGAGTTTTTTGTTTTAAGCAATTTCTTTGTCTTGTTGTTGCACGCAGTTAACGCAATAACGATAAACTTTTAAAAATATTTGTTTAGGATTTATTGCCTGGATATTTTTCATACAATTTTTGTAATACTTTTAAATTATAAGCTTAGATATAGTTTTCTGCCTTCCTTCGGTTTTTTTTTAAATAAAAAGAAATTAATAACGGTTTGACTTACGTATGGCCAAAGTTTATTGCTATCATAAGTTGTAAAAATAATTGAACTTCCATATTGCAATTTTTGTATAAATAAGAAAATAACAAAAGTTCGCATTAAAAATTACATGTAATTTATTATAAACTTCAAAAATATTTGAGATATATATACAGTAAAAATAACAAATTTAAAATTTATGGGTGGAGAGGGGGGGGGGGGGGGGTTAGGATACATTATTCTAACAGACTAAGAGTTTCTTTATCTCATCCAGCAGATTACGGAATTTGTAAATTTTGAACGCGTTGAACTTTATTAAATTATTAAAATAAAATAAAAAGTAAGTGAATTCATATTTTTGGTCAATTAAAAGAAATGAAAAATTTTAAACAAATGTTTAAAATATAAGTCTAGCGGCTACTCATCAGTTTAAGATTCCTGGGCAGCCATTGAACATAATTATTAGAGCTAAAGTTACAATTTGTTTCATTAAAAAAAAACTTAGAACATCCAAGGTTTCTCAAGCAGGTACTTATCTCGATAACATTCTAAAATCCTCTTTTTGATAATTTAGGATGATTGTGACATCAAGTGACTTCAAAAACTATCACAAAATTGTATTGACTATCGACTTCTTTTGACTGAAGGTAGTTTTTAAGCTAACAACAGAGTTCAGCTAAATTTTTACAAAAAAAAAAAAACAAAACGATTACATCTTTTTTTCACTGTTTAGAAAATTGATCAAAAATTATTTGAAGAAGTAAATGAAATCCATGTCCTATTGAACGGTGTCTTTTTTATCATACAAAAATATTTCATAATAATACTTGACTGTAAAAACATTTTTGTATGCCTCGAAAATAGGCGTTGAAACCTAATTGAGGGGCATAAAAGTAACTAGTTAATGGGACTCAGTTATTTGGCATTTAAAAAATTTTTTTTGCATCTCAATTAAATTTTTTTTAGCGATTCCGGTCAAGTGGGAAATAAAGCAATGCTAAGTCTAATTAAGTCTTGTTGGCTGTAAAACAAAAGCATTTGTATGGCCGGTCGTGAACATTAAGAAAAGCTTATTGCGTGGTGAACAGAAACCCTTGCAAAGCACTGAGCTGATATCCTCTAAATCAATTTCTGTTTTGAAATAAAAACCATCAACAAAGATATAATCACAAACAAAAAAATAAAAACAGTAGCAAGAGCAAATTACATCACCTGAAAAATTTACAACAGCAAAGCGATTCAAAGTAGAATCATAATCATCATCGAATGAAAGTGTGGATTTTTGCATCATTTGCATGACCAAAAAAAACTAGCAAAGAATAATTTAATCAAATGTAACCAATGTAAATGGTCTGGTCATTTGAAATGCGTAAAAATGTGTGCTAGTTTTTAATGAATATACAGTGGCTAACAATAGTGATCCAAAACTGGGCACAAATTACTTTTTTTTTGCTCACTCAATCAAGCTAATTCTATGCAAGTCTAATTGGTCTTGAAATACCTTTCCAACGGTGTACATACATATATATTACGGAATAATATTGAACTAGTGCAAATCTGTGCATGAAAATCAAAACATGTCGTACAACTAGCTACTCTCCCCTACTTATTAAATGTAAATACAGGCAATGAATCGCCATCAACTAATTATAAGTATTTCCTAGGCTAAATTATTGTCGAATAAAGATTATTGAAAAATATAGTAAGTAATTAAATGACAACCAACTGAAAAGTTTCCAATTCTTTTAATAAAGTACATACGGTTTTAGTAAGTGTTTGTCTATTTTATCCTTATAAAGTATACAATTAAATTTAAGCCATGTGTAAAATATCTAGTACTACATAAAAACTCTGTTAACTTCATTACTCGCTACCAAGTACTATAACTAAAACATTTTCGAATAGTAATTGTTTTGATCTTCTCATAGGAATAGGAATGACTGTGTATTTTTCAACAGAATATTGTTAATAAGTTCCTTGGATTGCAAAGGTAAAATCCCGATATTTTAGATTTACCAATGCCAATCAGTTAACATCGAAATAAAGTTTGACAGATATTCCTATTCTTCTAGTATTTCTAGCATATATTTCTTTAATTATAAATACAGCAAGTTAATATGCCTAAGTAAGTCATTTATTATGATTTGTTATTAATTTTTCTATGTTGTTGAAAACATTTGTCGTTTTAGAAGAAAAATAATTTTATGTAAAAAAAATTTTATTTTTATATTAAAATAGAATATAATTTAAATTGAATTATCACTGAAATAAATAAAAATAGAGTTAAGTTGTATAAAATAAAAATCTATCTCATGCCTATTACATTTCAATCAAAACCGGTTTTCCATATAGAACAGTTATAATTTCAACTTTGTTGCTTAGTTTAATTTTTGTCTGCCACTAATTATTTAGTTTCGTTATCTGATATAAAGGCAGTCAATCTGCACTGACTTATCATTTTTTTGTTGAACAAGTTTTGGCTAACGCTTATTTGCCATTTGAACTGACAACAATAGAAACGTTGTTATTGTTTTATAAAGACAATTTTTAAGAAAAATCAAATATATTTCCCAAAACTGTTTGGTTTACTATGAGATTTTTGTTATTTTTTATGTTTTGAAATATTTGCTAATATTTTTTTTAAATATTTTAAAAATTATTGTTATTTTGTACTGAAAATATTAAGTAAATTTTTAGGATTTTATCTAAATATAATTATTTTGTTCTAAAAGTGATAGATAAATAAAAAATATTCAATTATTTTTATGTTAATAATACTTTTAAATAAAAATAAAATAAAATTTTTATGTGAGAAAATGAATAACTTGAATAAATAAAAATCAAACTACTTTTATTTCAGTGGATAAGGTAAGCTATTTGGATATAATATGGTAAAGGGATTTAATTTACTATAGTTTTATAAATAATTATTTTTAAAATGAAGTATACAACAGGGCTTCTATCTCATTCAAGTAAGTTAAAAAGGAATTATTTTAAAGTTTTAATCAAATATAATAAAAATAGAAAATTTATACATTTGCATTGATTGAAAAATTATATTTTTACAACTAGAAAAGGTTAAATCACTAAATAAATTAGATATCAATAAAAAATTGTTCAAAAAACTATTCATATATTGCAATATGTATTTCTTATGAAATAACCATAATTCAATCACACAAAGGATATGATTGACTTCCCACAAATTTCTTAAGGGCGTTTATTAATTTTCAAGGCCAAATTCAATTTTTGCTAATATTTAAGTCTATTAAAGTACTTGAAAATACTGAGAAGTTAGCCATTAACTTTATTGAAAATCTTAATATCTATCACACCCATTAAGGATATAAGTAATTAGCAAAGGATGTCATCACATGCTACAAATTTGTAAATCATTTCTACAGCAATAACCTTTTTGACATTACTGAGTCATGTAACTATATGAAATCTTTATCTATCGAAAAGCTAACATCCCTATAAAATATCTTTTCTTGTTAAACCATCCCATCATTACATAAATATTTTATATGACATTGTTTTAAATATATATAAATATATATATATATATATATGTGTGAAAATGAAAGGGTTTATTTTACTCGAGTGGTCAAAGGAGGAATGTTAGCTAGGACAAAAGAACTTATAAAAAGGATTTTAGTGGCATTACCAAACACCACCTACCACTTCATATTAACCCCGGCTATCCTTTCGTCAGTTTTCTTCATGTAAATGCGGACAGACCCTTGTCTGGGTGGTTTTATTTGAAGTAGAAAGTGCCTTTGTCAGGACATCAATGATTACGTTGAGAGGCTATTTGTGTCGGCCATTTTGGATTAAGTAATTACACATACGTGCATTGTTCTGATTGCCGTGAATATGAAGGGAATTCAAACATTATAACAATAGAGTCTTTCATTGTTCCAGAAACTTAACACGCTCGGGGGCGATAGACCCATACTTATACCTTATGCCTTTTACTAACTATTAAAAGGAAGTGATGTTCATGGTAGCTCCATTTAGATTAGAATTTAACAGAAATTTATATACATACATATATATATATATATATATGAATAAAAACACACCTATAAAATTATTTTTGAGAAATCTTTTACTAATAAAAAGTAAAACCATTAATCATGATATAATAAAAAGATTTAACCTTACAAATTCACCTTTAAATAATTTGGTCAGCTAATATATATATATATATATATATATATATATATATATATATATATATATATATATAAATATTTAAGTTAAAACATAACTGTATAAGTTTCATAACTTAAAATATTCTTTAGAACTCTGTTGGATGACATTCTTGCCTTATTTGTTGGTATACGATGAAGAACTTTGCCCTCCAGTAATTCGCTAGCTGTCGTCTTTTGAACTCGCCTTTATTTCTTTATATGCACCCCATATTCTCTTCATATTTGTTGCTTTAAAATCAGGATCAAATGTTTACAGTTTTTTTTATTAAATATTATAAATTACTTTGTACATGAACTACAAACAGCTGTCATAAGGTTTTAAGTTTTATTTTTGGGCTTTTTTTCATAATAAATAAAATTTTGTAATAATAATTTCGATTTAAAAATCGAAATTTATTTTTTTAAAGAATTTCATTGCAACTAAATTTAATAAATTTGTTTTCACTTTTTGAAAAGTTTAAGCTAAGAAAGATGTTTTGCTGAATTCTTGTATGTCTAAAAAGGAAAAAAACACAAAAGAAACTTTAATCGACAAATTTCTTTTTATCTTCACTTAATAGCATTGAAAAAAGTATTGGATTTTTAGTTGAAATTATTAAATCACTAAAAAAACAATGCAAAAATTTCAAACAGTCAGTAGACAGTTTGTTAATTTGTTCATAAAAATATTTTCAAATTGTTTCATAGCAAAAGAATATTCTCAATATTGCCTCAATATTTTCTTGAATACTTTGTGGTTAAATAAGAAATCTGACATTAAGTGAACAAGAAAATTTCTATGGTATATGTCAGGGACTCCCATACTGTTTATTGTGTTATATTATCAAAGTGATTAAAACATGACTTGTTAAGGCAAAATTTTTTCAAAAGTTTTATGAAAATTTAGATGCCGAGCATACATCTTTACTTGTCAAGAGGAAACGTTAGTGTATATAAATTAAGAAATGAGTTGTGCATGAATTTACTAATAGTTAAATCGCATTGTGGTATAGAAATTTTCAAAAATACTGACTTCTTGATAAAAATGCCGGGTTTGTTTTACGTATTTGAGAAAGAGAAACTGATTGTTCACAATAAATAACTACAAGGAAAGGAAACCCTAGTCGAAATGTTTGATAATGATTTCATATTGTTCATCATGCTACTTTATACTCAAATCAAATCAGTATAATCTTTTACATATAAACTTATGTTAAAAGTTCGTAGTGAATTAATACTAAAAGGTTTAGATAAGTCACAATTCAACACTACCAGTATCCAATCAGTAGCAAAGTATCAAATTTTTCAGTACATTTAGTATGAAATCATCATCAAATATTTCGACTCGGGAATCCATCATATACAGCAAATGTATGATAAAATTTTAGCATTTCTAATAAAAAGTTGCTGCTTAGAAAGAAAGAAATAGAAGAGGAACAAGGAAATATTGACTGTTTTCCACTATTGAAAAACTTACTGTAAAAAAAATTCATTCAAAACTGAGCCCAAGTTTGTAATTGTCGTTAATCCAACACTTATCAGCCCTAAGGATGTATTTTGATAAATATTTTCCTGAAAATTTTGATCAATATACCGGATTAGAGATCTATTCCAATTGAACCGACTCTCATGGACATTTTGGGCCTGCATACACGTAGTACAAAGCTTCCGAAGGGTAAAACTTTGAAATAAAAAATTTTTCTTCAATATTTTTTCAAAGATATAATCAAAGTAAATGTATTGAAATATATTGCAAATTATTAAATGAGTTTTCAACAATATTCTGTTGTATAAAAATATTTGAATTTCAAGAATTTATACTAGCCTAGAATTATCTGAAATCCGAAAACTACATTTTTATTTAGTTATAACATTTTTATATTTTCTGTTGTCGTTTGGAGTCAAAATGGAATAAAACTAAATGGAATAAAACATGAAAAAAAAGCAACGTTAGAGAAAGTATTTTATATGTTAAAAGTAAATGCAAAATTTTAAATGAATTGGTAGAATAGTTTTTGAATACTGATGATCACAGATTGTTAAAATGTCGTTTAAAATATTACTTCAAAGTTTTAAAGATGCTGAATTTCGGCTTTTACAAATATTATTATGCCATCTACATAGACGTACCATATCTTACCAATATGAAATATAAGAATATCGTTTAGGACTTGTTGAAATATAGATTGAGATTATCAATCCGAATTGTAAACGAGTAAATTCATGTTTCCCATTATTCAGAGATAACGCTTTTTTCTCTCTTTCAGACTCCCTAAAAGGAATCTAATGGAAAAAACTTTTGAGGTCTACTATGTTTTTTTTTTGTCCTAGGTTGCTAAAACTTTGTTAATCTCAGGCTGTACTGTAATTATTTCACAGGAGGTATCCAATTATCCCAGGTATCCCATATTAGTGAGTTAGAAGAAGATCTAGATGTTGTGATGATACTATCAGCAAGGAGTGGTGTTGTTTTGAGGCTAAATAGATTTATAAACGAGTTTAAAGTTTCAAATTCTGAAAAAATATCCAAAAGGTGGAAAGATTTAAATGCCAATAACTATGAGAGTTTTGACCCGATTATCTTAAAAATTTTGACACAATATTTTTAAAATGTGGTACAAAAAAAAAGTTCTAATTTTGTTTCATACCTGCCCTATCAACAATAATATAAATTGTGTATTATGATTTATATATTTGTTTTTAAAATATTTCAAAAAAGTTCATTCAACTACAAACTTCCGATTACACTAATTTTACTGTCATAAAAATTAATAGTAGCAAATAGTTTTTCAACTTTAATTTCACCATTTACAAAATACTCAGCTCTAATTATAAATATTTTACTAGCAAATTAATTAAATTAATTAAAACTTATATTCTAATTTTAAATAGATTAATGTATGTTCAAGAAAAAATTGAAAAAAACAATAAAAAATTATTGAATTAACTTTGTATACATGTCTGTGACACGTTTAAGATATTAAAATCTTTTTTTTTTGATCAGTGTTGAAACCCTTTCAATAAAATGAAGTAAAAAAGAAGACAGAAAAAAAAAAGAAAAACCAAAATACATTCACATGTCAGATGCAAATAAACGATGTGCAATCAAAAGGACGATTCATTTAAATTGCGCCCCATGTTGCATTCTTGCATTTATATCTATGTTGTTATACCTTGGATAGTATTCATAATCACTAATACTATACATATATATATATATATATATATATATATATTGTAAAAGCAAAATAAATTCTTATCCATGAAACGATGCAGTTGAACCAAAAGCAACGGCTACTCTTGCACTGACATCATCCATCAGTCTTGTATACGCCACTGACATTTTTCTCGTCACCGTACTTTAGAGTTCCATTTTTTTATAAGTTTTGTATATGCTTTGGTCATATAAAGTGGTTAGTTGATTTATATATATACATATATGTATGTTGATTTAAATATAACTAAAGTCTTTGGTACAAGAGGATATATATATGTCCCCTATGAGAGTTCCTTTGAATACATTCCCTTTGAAACTCTTTGCCCAACTTGTAAAGAACCCTATCAAAACTCCTATGAATGAGGATATATCTAAATATATATATATATAGTATTTATATACATAATTACATATATATATATATATATATAAGCAAAAGAATCCTGTAAAAAGGATACATCATAGTGGGCACACTTTATGTGACATAAATTTACTCTATGTATATGTGTAAGAATACAAGTTAGATAAAATAAAGCCCATTCCTAAATGGTATGGTATCTAAGTAAATCCTGGACAGCAGGGTCGAATAAACTTTCAAAGATATATATATATATATATAATAATTTTCAAGGATTAGAAGAAAAATGAAAGCACTTTGGGCGTTGTCGTTCGCTTGGACGTTACTGGATAAATGTTTCTATATTAATTTTAGTCCTTATAATATCCTTTAACTTTTATGTATTATACATAAAATTCAAAATATTTGATAAGCGATTGAAACATAACTTTTGGATAAAGAGGGTGGAATATTAAGGAATGGTAAATTTTCATATTTAAACCAAAATAGAAAAAGAGAGAGAGAGGAAGAGAATGAGTTTTTTTTTTGTGTTTTTGTTTTTAAACCATAAAACTTGGATGTGTGGTTTGACCATGATTAATATATGACTTGAAAGCTTTTCAAGAATTTTCATCTAATTTTGAATTGAGCTCTTGTTTTTGTTATACAATTAGCTTTAATTAATATTTTCAGTTAATTTTTGTGGTTCTATACAAATTGAATATAAAATTTAGATTTTATCCTTTATCTGTGTATATATTTTTGAAAAAACTTTATTATGTATGTATATTAATTACTTTATGTTGTTGCTAGTTTTCTAAAATACAAAAAATGTTTCTTTGAAATTAAAACTTTGATATGATTAAATACGCTTGCATTAAAAACCAAAAAAGTAATAATTCATATATCGACTAGAAAAATGAAGATATAAATTTAGATTTTCGATTAAATATATCCTGGGCTATGATTTATATAACTTTTTTAAATTAAAGCTGATTAACTTTTCTAATTATAGGATCTAGACCTTAAAAGTTAACTTTTAAATTAAACTTTTCAATAGTTATTCAAAGGTGGTATAAAAAAAGCTATCTTTTAAATAAATTTAATTTTTGTTTAATGCATTTAAAATTTACTCTAAAAGGTCAGGAAACAAGCTCAGATACAAACAATTTCTACTAGAAGTACTAACAAGTTGATTTCTGTAGATTTTAATGAATGTAATACAGCACCTGGCAGATCTTCTGAAACTTTCAAAAGGGCTACTTACAAAGATCCAGCTTCTAGGCTGTCAGAGAAACTAAGCGACTACATTTTGGAATAAATACCCACTGGAGTAAAGATAAAACTAACTAAAAAGTTTAGAGTAGGTTCTTTTAAAGGAAACCGTAGCGAAATGAGATATATCTCCTAAATCTTTTGTGTACTATTACACGTACTTGTTTGTCATATGTCCAAAGCGTAATTTAATTTCATTCAGTATTAAATTTAATGGATGTATTTAGAACGTTTTACTTTCATACTCAATTACAAAAACTACCTGTGCTAGCTTTTATCATTCACTTAAGATCATTCATCAAGTAAATTTAGTCAACCCTTGAATAATACTAATATATATGACTATATTTTAAAATATTCTAACCACTTGACTATTATTTTTTTTTGCTTACACCCCAAGAATTTTACACAAAATTCACAAAATCCCTTCTAAAGCTATGTCAGAATCAATTGACATTGAGGGCATGAACTTATTTAACCTCAAATTAGAAATAATTTTGTAATTCCTTTGATTAAACCTCTCAATAGCTGTAAAATGGACCACATCTCTCCCTATTTAATATGATATTATCATAAGCAGAAGAAAAAAATAGAAAACTTGTTATTCCATTCCATATGACCTAAAACCTTTATCGTTTGTTATAACCATCTTATTATATAAAAGGGATGATTTGATAGAGTAAGTGATCATAAAATATGTAAATTAAACATAAAAGAGATGCTGTACCACCACTTTGGCATCTGACACTGGATTTCATCTCTGAAAAGATCAGTGATCCTTGATTTGCATATGAAAAGTGAATTTGAATGCCTAAATAATTATATCAGTAAATAAAACTGATAATGAAAATTTTACAGTTGTCTCAATATTAGTAAAAAAATAAAAAAGAATCAAGGAATGTGAGAATAAAAAGTAAAAAAAAAGCAGGTTTCTGAACTTGCTGCTTTTGACTGGCAGTCCTTTTCCTTTCTTGAGCAGTTTATGAACATTTTCAAATTTTGTTTTGTTAGTTTGAAAATATTAAATACTTGAATAGCTGTTTTTGGAACTAAGTTATTGATCGCTGGTTTTTCAGGAGCCAGAGGAGGGGGTAAGGGAAAATGGTTGGGATAAGACCCTTTTACGATTTTTTTCTTAGAGTTATGGTGCAAGTAAATATTTTGAAATATTTAGATAATTGTAAACAACTTCTTAACAATAGTTTGTGAAATTTTTGTACAAAATTTGCCACTGGCTGGCAAGGAATTTCCCAAGTCATCTCACAATAATTACAATATCTCAGCCTAGAAATATTTGAAATCACAAAACTAGATTTATTTAGTTAAAGTATAAGTTTTTCGTTTTTTATTTTTGTTTTTCTAGTTCCAAATTTTTGGTACTCGTTTGAAGTCAGAAGAACGTTTTTTAAACAAAGAAATTCGTCATTTTGCCATTTTATAACCCTCTAAATGGTATTTAAAAAACAACGTTCTAGAAAGAATCAAATATAGCCTTTGATATAGCCAATAGTACAATAGCCTTTGAATGCCAATGATCACGGACAATTAAAAAGTCGTCTCTAGAAAAATGTATTTAAGGTTGTAAACTCTGAAAAAGTTACAAAAATTAGGGAGGCTTAAGAGTTAATAACTATGAAATTTTTGTTCAGATTTATTTGAAATTTTTGGCAGAGCATTCTTAAAATGTTATTTAATTCGAAAATGCAATAACAAAATTGTAATTTTTATAAAGTGTTATCCCTTAAGAAGAAAACCTAACGTCAAGAAAAAATTGACGGAGAAAAATTTTATTTATTCGAATAATTTTTGTATTATTTCAATTTTTGTGGCTTGATAGATAGGCTTAACTAGTAACTTTGACGGCGTGGATATCTTCTTAGGAATTGAACAGAGAGAAAGGGAGAGGAGGGGGGTTTATATTTTTGCGGATACTCAACTTTCTTAGGGTTTTGGTGAATGTTGATATGCATGCTAGCTGCACTTGCTAATGGTAAATTTTGGTATTATTTCTACGAATTACCATTGCAAAGTATTGTTGGAATTGATGAATTAAACAGGTTTAATTTTTCATACTTTAATTTGATATATCCTAATTCCTCTTAAAAAGTCCGTTGATGTTTTGCTGCCTTTATGCAAAATCAGGATTAATAAATGATTGATATAAATGTTAAAAGTTTTCTACTTTGATTTAAATGATTTCAATAATTTTTTATATAGTTGACCAAGGAGTAAACACTATGAAAAATGTTAGTAATATTCCTAAGTAAAGCGCAAAAGACAAGGAACTAGACTTTGTAAAAGTTTTCCATTCAACTTTTAAAATGATTTATAACCCAATTTTTAAAGCTCACAAAAATCAATTCGCTTAAAATTGAGAAAATTTTAACTGAAAGTATCTTTTTCATTATTTTAAGTATTTATAACAAAAAAATAATGCATTATTTAAATGAAAAAAAGTTTTGCTAAAAAAATAAAGATAATTATTAATTTTTATAAATGGAACATATTTTTAATCTTTCTGCTAAAACTTTATACATCAAAAATCAAATAAAAAATCAATTCACAGATAAATTCATAATTGAAAAACTCATATATGTATTCATGCATAAAATTTTCACGCCATTTGTTAATAAAATTCATTGATTTTTGCCCCGAGAAAGTAAGTGTTATAACTTCATTGATGAAATAAAGCTACTTTCCCTTTTGGATAAGTTAAGTTCACATTTCGCAATAAAAACATTTCAGTTAGTTTCTTGCACGTTGTTTCGATTCTAGATATTTTAGACCGACAAACATAAATATTGTTAATAGTGTTGAAGTATTAGAATATATTTAATCTCACAGGAAAGATTTTTAATTAATTATATTTTAAAGTTTTCATGTTTGTAAAAATTTCTGAACAAAATGTTGTTGTAATGTATATTAATGATAATTATATTGCAGTGAAGTGAGGGGAGGTGAAGGGGTTGATACCCCCCAACATTCATGAGTAGGCAAATCTCAATTAATCAATCGTAAAATTAAAAAATTAAAATTAAAAATCATTAACTTAACATGGATTCGAAAATTCTAGAATTTTAACACTCAATTTTTATGAAGAAGAGAAGCTGTAATATTATTTTCTTCAATTTGTTTTTTAGTTTTCAAACTTTTTGTATTCAATTAAGTCAGAATTTTTGAAAATTTGTATGGGATTTAAGCTCGAAAATTGACATTTAAATGATAAATGTAATCAAAATAATATTTTTATAAATGTTGATTCAATTTTATGCCATTCAAACATCATTTTGACATTTTCAATAACTAAAATTTTGATTGTAGACAATCTAACATTAAAGGATAATTTATTTACTTGCACTTAATGTATTTTTTATCAAAGAATTGTAGCTTAGAGCAGTGGTGCGCAAACTATTTTCACTGCCGACCCCCCTTTTCGTATAAAATTTTATCGTGACTCCTGGGTGGACAGTGATTTTTTGAAATCTTCAAAGCAGTTAAACTAAAATTCATTTTGCTATTTTGAGTCATAAAAATAATTAATTAGACTTTTGAATAAAATATTTTAATCTTATAAAATAATAATTTTATTAATATGAGGTATGCGATTGTAAATTTCTCATGATTTCTTCTATATTCGGATGTATAGTGGAAATCGCCAGCCGTAGTTCATTCTCTGGATCCAATCAAGAGCGATATTTTGTTTTGATTGCAACTAATTTTGAAAGACCTGCTTCACATAAACAAGTTGATGCAAATCGAATTAAAATATTTATTGCTATTTCTTTCAAATGGGTATATTCGCTTCCAATAGATAGCCAGAATTTTTGCATGACTGAATTGAATCCGTAATGCTTCGTTACTTGAAATATCAATTAACTGTTCTTCTTCATTCAGACGAATATTGGAATTTAAAATATCGAATGAAAATGGATTGGAGATCCTACCCAATGTATTAGCTGGAAATTTTTTGAACCTTTTTCATCATTAGACGGGAAATTAATTCTTTAAGTAACAAAAAATCTATATTATTTTCTTTAATAAAGTCGGAAAAGCACGGGAGCATTTCTATATTGTTTTTGTTTAATGCACTTTGCCAAAGTATCAGTTTGTTCTTAAAAGCTTCAATTTTATTGCTCAATATTGATATGTTTGTGTTCTTTCTCTGCAAACTCAAGTTTAGATCATTTAGTTTTTCGAAGATATCATCAACCATGCAACTGAGTTTTCCGAGCCAAACTTAATTACAGAATGAATTTGACAATATGTTTTTTCTCTTCCAAAACGAAGTATACTTCGTTTCTTAAATCAAAAATACGTAGCAGCATTTTGACTCTTGAGAGCCATCTAACTTCGGTATGTAGTAACAATGTTTTATACGCAGAACTCATCTCGTTACAGAGTACTGAAAAAAGACGATTTTCGTTGAAGAAAAGTCTTTTATTTGTTAAATAACAAATAAATTTGTGAGTCTTTGGCGACCCTCGAAATTTTTCTTAGGGGGTCGCTAACCACAGTTTGCGCACCGCTGGCTTAGAGCATCGAACTTTTAAAAATGATTTTTGGCGCAATAAATGCTTTAAAAGTGGAAATGATTAGTTTAGTCTATAAAATTTAAAAAATTACTAAAAACATAAATTAATAAATTAGCAAGTATAAAATTATATACGATATTCCAAAAACGTTTTGTAACAGAAACTTTTCAAATCAATTTATATAAATACATATAAGGAAGACTGTTTTCTTTTTTTTTGCAAAATTTAACTTCATAGATGAAAATAAGCGAATTGTTAAAAATTAAATTATAAATGAAGAGAATCACTTAAATTGACTTAACAAAAAAGTTACAGCCATTTAGTTGGTTGTAATATAACAACAATAAAAATAATACATGTTATATAACAAAATAACTAATAACTTTTGTTATAAGTAAAAGTACTAATTGTACTAATTGAAATTAAACGTAAAGTAAATTTATTGAATTTATTTTAATATTTACTATAAAGATAAATCTAGAATGTTATCATTTATTTTCCTTTAATATAAAATCATACCTAATACTATTAAGCTATAGGAATAGAAGCATTTAATCAGGACCCATTCATTAACAAAGGATTAATTAATTTATTTGGTCACCGCATTACGAAAACTCAATAAGTCACGTGAACCTAAGAATATGTGGAGTTGACACCCAATGTAAACTTCAAGGGCTATATATATATACATATATATATATATTTATATAAATGTTCTAAAGAAATCCTTAAGTCAGCACAAACCTCACAGAACATGGCTATACATATTTAAGTTGAACAAGACCACAAGAGCCAAAAGAGATAGAAGTTTTGTGTGAATAGTGATCAAAATGGAATGAGTGGATAAGTTAGATCTAATGTCCTCAAATATAGTAAGAGTAAACATAAGTTTACTCCTTAGAAATCTTTTTCAATAGTTTGAAGCCTAAGATGGGACTAACTAGTCCTACTTCCTTTAGGGGATATTCTGGGTATATTTGAATTTTCTACAAACAAACTAAAAGTTAGAATTTCTTCAAAACGGTCTCCTAAATATACATTTGCCATACATATTTATATATATACATATATATATATATATATATATATTTATTTATATAGATTGAAAGGATGTAGACTAGCCAGTTCCCTTGTAAAGTAGAAACTTCCGTCATTTTTAACCACATAGTCCCATCTAAGGCCATATCTACACATGCAGAACACCTTCTTTTCGGTCGGATAACTCCAATAATATACTTTGGTCATGGTATGTTGCTACATATCCTTTTTTGGAAAATTTACGGAAGGTAAAGCCAAGTGAATGTTAAATAAAAAGAGGAAGATATCTCTACTAAAAGAGTCTCTATTAGGTGTAGCCAGTTAACTGCTTTACTGTATCCTTGTCAAATTTCCCTTTAAGGATATTTGAAGATAACTATAGCAACACAAATGTAATTTCATATCTTAGAAGATATATTAATCTTTTTCTGCCGAAATATTGGTTATATGCTTGTTACGACAATGTTTCTTTTTTTTCTGTTTATTTTTTTTGTTAGAATTTGAGGCTTTGAGATAAAAGGACATGATTGAATAAATTTTTGGAAAGGAAAAGAAAAAAAAATCAATATTTTATGAATTTTATTATAATTTATGTTGAAATTACATTATGCCAAGCAATAGTGGGAATAATCCTTTTGATTACCAGGATACGTTAGTAGAGAAGCCTCCTTGTGCATTCTAAGCTAAAAGTTGTTTTCTTCAAATCGTATAAGAATTGAAGCTAACATTAAAAGTATTTTTTTTTTGTATCTAAATTCCAATTCAATTTGTACTTAAAGTTGGATAATTGAAATTAAGTAATCCAAGGCTTTTGTTGAATTGGGCAATAGCTTAAGCATCTTTTGCTACAAATTTCAGCTGAGTTTGGTTCTACTTTGTAGGAAAGCAAATGATATTGATTTGTAGTTGTTTTTTTTTATCTTTAAAAGTTTTCCTTATTTTACAATACTATTTTTCTTAAAATATTGAGAAGAAGTAAGGATTATGCAAATCAAAAAATATAATAATCTTACGTTAATTTAAAACAAATTAATTTTTAGGGGAATTTTTTCACATACTCGTACGTAAGCCAAAATCATAGCTCGTCTTTTTAATTTTCTTAAGCTCTGCTTATGGCTAACTAAGCAGTATCGGCTCTATTATTATTACTCTATTAGCGAAATAAAATATTTGCCCAGTAAAATTCGACAAAGTCTGTGTCTGATTTTAATTTGTCATTTAGCTTCAGAAATATATAAAATATTGTATAAAAATATATGTATAAGTATTGTATAATATTGTAATATAATGTTATTCAGATGGATAGCTAAGATCTGGCTTTTAATTTATTATGTATTATTTTTGGAACAAAGTTCTTTATGATGGATTTTATACATCAGGGCTAGGCAAAAAATTTCAAATCATATCCAAGGAATGCTAACACGAAATTCCTAAACAAACGCAGTAGGATATTTGCTCCCTTGAAAATAATCCACCTCACTTGTGCCAGTGCTTTTTCTAATCCTCGAAACTTTCTGCTACATTTCAGTATGGCTTTAAGCTATTCCAGCCATTTGTCTTTTTAGATTTGAGAACTAAAAACAGAGTTCAATAGTAAGTTTAGTGATGATTACGGTAAAAAAAAAAAAAAATTACTACCAAACAATCGTATGGCGTACTTTAAAAGTGTAATATCCATTACTGGTTATTCAGCAAGATTATGCCACATATATAATCGAACTTGGCAGTATAGTCCCTTCTGACTACTTCCCATGAGATTATTAGGCTTTGGCTTCGACATCATAATGATACACTCATGTTACGTTATCAGTTATGACACTTTTAAGCTAATCTAGATTATCATTAACGTCGGAGCTATACTCATGCAACAATTCTTTTGTTTAAAATTTAATAATTTCGGCATAAGCATCACAATCACACATTTCATACCCAAAATATCTGAAAAAATTTGACGGCATGAGGAAAATGATAAATTAATATCCTCAGAAATTTTAAAGATTCTCCATAACAAATTACGTTGAAGCACTTAATTTTATTTTTAAAAAGTTAAAGAAGATTCTTTGATTCTTTTTTTTTTCAAAAAGAGAAAAACACCAAGCACACAAAAAGACTGTCAAAACCAAACTAAAAATATAGTTGATAATGTCAACATAACGAATGTACTTAACGCATGAAATTTGAAAAGTTACCCTATCAAATCTCAAGCATGTACATTTATATATATATTTCTCTTTGCTATCTATTATTTACAATAATTCACGTAATTATGAATTTCCGCGCTAAAGTGATTTTCTTTAAAACAAAAATAAAACCTTTAATCTCCAATAAATAGATTTTTATAAACAAGACAAACATTTTTTATTTCAAAAAATATTCTCAAAGGTGAGCTAATATAATTTACTACACTCCAAAACAATAGCCAACCATTAGATTAAAATTAATATTCTTAAATACCTAAAGGTGTTAAATAGATACAAATACATTTATATAAGATAACTTCATATCTATATACATATATCAGATATATATATATATATATATATATATATGCATATACAAACAAAATAAACTTGTTTCTTTAGTAAATTTTTAATTTATATAATATTTAAGGATAGTTGAATATTTGTAAGTATTTAAATCCCTTAGGCTATAACTTCGATCTAACACATTACTTTAATATCAGAAAAGGGCTAGAAGAAATATGTATTTAGCCCATTTTCCTGTATGGATATAACATAGTTTTATACATAGTAGTCCATAATAAATTAATGGAAAGTATGCCTGTATACAATGGTCTTCGGTGTCCCTTTCTAAACCCTTTTTCTAGACCCATGAAAATATATATTCCTTATAAATCTGTTATATAGGGTTATCTAAAATAAATCGGCCTGAAAAGGACATTTTGACTGGTTGATATGAATTTCGATTCCGTTTTTCATTGTATTTAAGATTAATGTGTGTAAAAGTTCGGACCATGAACAAAATTAGCTTAACCCTCTTCATCCCTTTTTTTTTATTTTTAGAAATATAAATTTAAGTAATTAGAAAGGAGTTGTAACTTTTTAAAATTAAAAATTTACATTAAATATATAGAGGTATCTAATTTAACTTTTATTGTCTACAAGATTTACTGATTACGTGTAAAAATTTGTTTGGTTGTCTTGTTTTCTTTCTTAGAAAAAAAGAAGAAAAATAAAACTTTTTAAATAAATACATATCCCTATTTGAAATTCAGGCTGACATATTTTAGGAGATACTTCGATATTAATTACAAGGCATATCCTATTACAATTTTGTAATTGTACTTTAAAAGTTTTTTGTAAATGGAAATTTTCCTGAAAAGTGAGTATATTCTTTTTCATATTTTGGTTAAATATCATTTTTGCTTTGTTAAAAGTTCTTTCTTAATCTCTGAGGCTAGCATATGCGGTAACAATTACAATTGTTCGCTAGGATTTTCATCTAGGTCAGTCCGCCATTTGCAAGCTTGAACTTTTAAGTTGGCCTTAGAGTGCTGGCTTACAGTCGAGCTGACACCAATTCCGAAGACTATATTGTCATTATGGGTAAATCAATAGAAATCTGTTCAAAGGGGGAGTATTCTTGTCTAGAGGCATGAACTTTAGGTACTTTTTTAGGAGCAATCAAAAAAAAACCGGATAATATTTTTAGTATTCATTATTTTGCAAGATATTTATTAATGCTGAAAGAATACATAAAAAATTAAAAATTGAAAAGGTTAAGATGAAGTGGGGGGTTTCAAGATAATGGCACGCAATGGTTGCCACGATTGTAGCTCTTATCTGAAGTTAAAAAACAGAGTAATTAATCTAGAGGAGTACTGCTATCGTACAAACTAAAAAAAAAGTTTAAATAAAAAAATTGCGGCTATCTGAAAAAAAGAGAAGGTTTTTTTACCATTTCTTTTACAAATTTGAATTTTTTAAAAATAGTAAAAATTGAAAATTTGTCATAATCTTATTTTGCACGATAGAAAAATATATAAGAAAGAATCACGCCGATTTTACATAGCATCGGCTTAGTAGAACTTAAGAAATCATGGCGACCGTTTCGAAAAAAGTGGTTTCTAGAAAAATTCATTTAAGGTTTTGAATAAAACTACGCGCAGTAACATTTCTTCAATCTGGTCAATATATTATGGTGACCTATAGTTATTGTATTTGGAAATTACATAAGAAACGCTTTACCAGGAAATACGATCGAAGGGGTATACGGAGAATCGCAATTCTCTTTTGTTAGATTTGTTACGACCGAGGCGGTTTGCATGTCACGTCACTAAAACAGCTTTATCTCCAAAAAAAAATTTAATTTTGAAAAATCCTTGTAAAGACATATTCTTAAAGCTTTGAAAATATGAAGAAAAAAAAATTGATTGTTTCAAATTTCTAGACTAGAATACCGCCTTAATTTTGAAATCAGTAGTGTCTAATTTGATTTTTATGTACCTTTAAAAAATTCTTTTAAAATCTAGAAAATCTCCCCTGTCTAATCAAGTTGTGGTATTATTTAGTTACAAAATAAACAATGTTATGCTTTTCATAAGAATTTAATAAAAATTCCATTAAAACTCAATTTTTCGGCTTGGCCTTTTTCTTGATAAAATGGGACTCCACAAGAATAGATCTCAGGTATTTGACAAAGCTTGGTATAAAAACTTCTTCACAAAAAAGAGAAAAATTCTTCTACAAAAAGTTATTATACATTGTCAGAACTCAATCTATCTAACTAAAAATTTAGAATTATAGAAAACAGAAATATTTTTGAATACTAGAAAATATCCTAGAACCTTTCTTTTATTAATCTATCAATTTCAGCTGTAGGAACCCTTTAAAATAAACTTCAGTTATTAATTAATATTAACAACAAACAGAAAACTGTTTAAGCTGAAAAAAATTCAATATTTTCAATTATAACTCCTTTTAGCACTCATGAAGTGTGCTTATTACATATCTTTAAGAAATTTATACCACAATTCTGTTAAACAGGGTCCTTAAAGGTCAACCTTTAAAATTTGAAGCTTACTAAAAATATGGTGAACTCAATATTTACATTTAAATATAGGGTAAACTGGTTTTATAATTTTGAAAATTACTTTATTGTAATCTTTAATAAAAAAAAAAAACAGAATTTTTACTCTGTTACTATCTTTATGACCAGAATTATTCCTTTACAAATTACCAATGAACAGGCTGAACTTTATGCTAATAGTTTTTTTTTGTCAACACAATATAGGGTAAATACTAGACATGTTGGGCGCGATCACAAAATTTAAACTCGTTTTGTAGTAAACATTAGTTAAATTAAAGATTAATATAATAAAAATAAAAATAAAAACAAATTCTTGTTGAAAAATTCTTTGTGTATGAAATTAAACCCTGAATAAGGGTTAGAATTAGTTTAGCCCTCATTTAATAGTTCAAAAAAAAAAAATTAAGCCAACTAGAAACTTTGGCATATGTTAAATGTAGCCAAAATATGAATTATTGACAAATTGTGATTGTTTTGTTTTTTAATAACATAATTATTTCGATGATATTTAGGCAATATGGTATCATTTCTTTGAATTTTCGGTTGAAATTATTTTCTAAATGTATAAAAATAACAAAATGCTGAAGCAAGAAAAAAATTTTTCAATTGAATATGAATTGATTTTATAAATTTTCAGTTTTTAAATATGTCAATAATAATTATTGAGTAGGTACTAGGCACTAAGTTCAGTGAACACGCACTATTATTTGAGAAATAAACTAGAGATTTTCCCTAAAAATACTTTTAAAAAAGTACTAAATACTAAGTACTAACGTCAGTGAAAGCGCACTATAAGTGAGTCTTTTTTCTTAAAATGCTTAAGAAAAAAACAAAGAAATGAAGAAAAAATCAAAATAAAAGACAAAAGTTCTTAGACATCGTGGATATAATACCAAGGGATGCATCACCACTATGTTCTATTTTACTATATATTATTTTTCCTGTTATTTAATTCAATCTTTATTATTTGAAGACGACCCATATGTATGGGAGTGCATTTGTACACCATTGCAAAAAAACAAAGAACAAAAATAAGTCTAAAAAAATATATTAACGTATCACTTCTGGATATTGCTTATTAAAAAATCCTTTTAAAGTGATATCTCTCTTCATCCGAGCTCAAGTTTTTTTCCGTTAGCATAAAATCATTTCTGTGACTAAAATCAATCACTTTTAATTTATAAAAAAATCTTTTAAACTAACTTTTCTGCCATCATTCGATGTCTTCAAGGCCAAAAAGTATAAAATGACAATACTTTTAGTTTAGACTTCAGTCTAAAAGTTTTAATAATTTAACAGTATTAAAAAATATCAATTTCTTGTAACGTTTTTCTTGTAACAAAAAAAAAAAAAAAAAAAAACGGGAGCGATTGCTGAAATATATTATTCAAAAGCCAAAATCCCTAAATTTAAGGTTTTTAGGAATATATAGAATTTTTAAATGTAATTAGAGATTTATGGGATAAATGTTTTAGATTTTGGATAACGTACTTCCACAATCTTTGATTTTTTTGGTGCCCATGGAAAACGTTAATAGAAAATTTTTATTTTTCTGCTTTATTTTTTGTAATCGTTTTTCCGCAAGAAACACTTAGAATACCTTCGCTGTTCGGTTAATTTGTTGAAAGAGAGGCTAAAACAACAAAATTTATTCAAGAGATGTTTGTCAAGATAATGACGAGGGGATTGTTTTTTTCGATTTTTCAATTTTTGGTAGCCTTTGGAAGCCAAAATTCCGATTTTCGCCAAAAAAAATTGAATTATTTGCCATTGTAAAATTAATAAGTATTAAAAAAGAAAAAAAAAACAAAATTTCAAAAGCAGATGCTCAAATGTTCATAATTTTCGCAATTTTGCTCCGATTAACTTGAAATTTTAACACAATATTTTTAAGATGTTTTACATTAGTTTAAAAAAAATATAAAAAGATAAATTAAATACCGAACCACCATCCCTTTAATTGTGTTCACAATATCCAAAGAGACAGCAGAATAAACCATCTTTTTTTTGAAAAATTTTTCATTATATACGTTATCTGAAATATTTATTTATTTTTTTCCCTAAAACCAATTTGAAACTCCAGTATATGAAAAATTAACTTTCTTAATGCCTTAAATTATAGTTTTAAGTAAGAGCAAGTAATTTATTGTTATTCGAAGAACTTATTTCACATTTACTAAAATAATTCTTGTTTTACTTACTATGTCTCTCTTTAAAAAATTCGAGATAATTTAGCCATAAAAATTTAGTAAAACTTTTTTCAAACTCCTTATTTTACTTTTGGCTAAGTATGAATAAAAGTTTATTTACAAATTTACGGAACTAACAATCAAAGTTTAGAGTTCGTTAAAGTGCCTAAAACTAAAAAATCATTTATATGATGTTAGAACTAAGGATTATTAATTAAGTTCTATTTGAAACTTATAAATATATATAAGGGATATATATATATATATATATATATCTGTATATATATAAATAAATAAATACAAATACAATATCTATGGGTATAGACTGTGTTTTCGATAAAATCCATGATAACAGATGGCATCACTAAAGTGTCATAAATCAAAAAATCCCCTTTCACCGTCTACTAATTACTAGGGATAGGTATCGTGTAAAACTATTTTCAGATTAAGATAATCTTTGTCGTCATTGCCATTCTCGTTTTCAGCATAAGTAATTTTGTTATTGTACCCTAACTTTATTCTAAAAAGTAATGTCAGAAAGTTATTTCTTAGGTGACATGAAATGTTTAATCAGTGGCTGAGATATTACTAGAACTTCGGACAGGTTATCATATCACAAAGGAATACTTTATGATGGTGTTTGTTTGACTATTCACCACCCTTTCAAATGCTTTAATAATAGCTTGACATTCTTAGGAAATGACAGGTACAATCTTGTATTAAATGAATCAATAAATGATTTGAGAGCTAGTTATGTTTTGTTTTGTTTGAAATGCTTGATTTTGCTAAAAAAAATAAATTTTCAAATCAATTGAAAGTTTTGCTAATTGAAATTGAATTCTTATCTAAAATTAATTTCCTTAAAACTATCTGTTTGGATAGGATATCATTAAAATGTTTTAATTATAAATAAGAAATAAATATTTTTATATTAATATTTTAGTATATTTTTTTAATTAATTATTTTGTGTAATTGGTGATCAAACTTGTAAATATTAATAAGCTTAATTTTTCTCTTTTAACGAGATTTATTTTATGAATTCACAATAACTATTTATATTTTCATAAGTTTTAACGTTTATTTTAATAAAGATGTTTTTTGTAGCCCGGCAGCGATTCACTATTGACTAATTCCACTGTTGTACTACCAACTTATATTTTGCAGCGGAGGTTCCCTTGTTTTAATTGCCTTATCAGCATTTTATTTTATATTAATTTTATTTGTTTAATCAAATTACAGTCGACGTGGGTGGAATGCCATAACTCGCGCGCTAGGCGCCTGGTGTTAAAAATTATATTAAAATAAACTTTTGAATATTCATTACCAAATTTCAATGTTATATTTACACATGTTTTAAAGACTACTACTCAAAAATTTGCAAAGGTTTTGCTTGATATTAAACGTTACTTGTGAAGTATAATAATAAACCCGGAGGTTTTAACAAAATTCTTAATTATACATCAACATAACACATTCATTTCTCATTACTTGTAGTACGGTGATCGTGTATTTTTCCAAAAGCTTAGTCATTGAAAAGAGATTAATCGCTTAATTGCCATAGGAATCTCAAACACTTCAATGTCGTTAAAGTCGGAATCCATATTTTAATAATATTGAAGAATTTTATATATTATTTATTAGTTATATTTTCACAACACTCAAAATTGAGGTTCTACACTAAACTCTTAAACACCGCCAAATATAACATTATTTTGTTTTTATTATCCTACAGCGTCCTTTGCGGTGATGTCACATGACTAGTAATACCTACCATTAGAAAAACACCCATTTTAATGAAAGTTAACAGAATATTGTTTTTTTTAATTACTTAAAACAAAATTTTTTAATTATAAAAATTTTATTAATCTTATAATACAAAATTTATCATAAAATTACAAAAAACTTAAATAAGATCAATTTGATTCAAAAAATTTCAACTTTTCATTTTATTTTTGGATAAATATTCAAAAACTTATTATTAGAATTACTTTGAGATATTTTCTTAGTGATTGACTTTTACTTTTTGTAACGATTGTAAAGTTCAAAATTCCTTCCTGTCTAGAAATATTATCCTTTCATTTCTTATGATTGTGAATATCATATAGCTAAAGTCTCCTCATGCATACTTAAATTAATGTTCCGTGGCTCTGATGAGTTTTCCTTTTTTGAAGAACTTACAGAAAATTGTGGTCCACTGTCTAGAATAAACCTAACAATTTCTTTGTCTTGTATTACTGAAATCATCTTAACATACCAGAAAATATATTATCCCTGAATAAAGGACCAGAGCTAAGCATTCTGGTGTATAGAATTAAAACAAAGCCCCTTTACATCACTGAATCCAAATACAGTTTTCCATATGAGTCGCCTTAGTTGGCTTTAGGGTAACTTTCATTATTATAATTCGGTAGCAAATAACATTAAGGGTTGGTAGACATGTAACTTCCGCTTACGGAAGTCCTAAGCAACCCTTTACTTATATGCATAGTCAGAGAGATAGCATTGGTTGGACACCGTTATATCTGCATAATAATTACCTTTAACGAATCGTAATATTAACATGGCCGAAATTGTAATGGAGAGTGTTAATGGTTGAATTAAAATTATTTTTAATAACATTTAATTTATATTTAATTTTATTAATTTAAAATTTTTAAAGAAACCAATTCTTATTTTTTTTATATAATCTTAGTTGTATAGACCGTTTTAGTTTTCAATAACCGTTTCCAATAGACCGTTTGCTTGGCATTGCGGAGTACAGCAATTTTTTGGGCAAATGCGGGCAAATTGCGGGTTTGTTAGCGACATCCAATTTTTTATTGATTCTAATATAAATTGCTTGGAAAATGAACAACTGGATATTCTTCACAACTTCTGAAACTTATCTTGAGCATAAGAAAATTCTCTTTGTAATCATGAGATGTGTTACTTCGAAAAAAAATCTTATTAGAATTATAATTTTATTCAAGCTTTATCTTTTTGTTCCTAGAGGAAAATTATATGAGAATTATCAAATGATCTAACTAGATACGAAGAGTATACAGCAGCGCCACCTAATGACGAATAGAAAATCAGCGATCATTTTTAGAAACTATACCTTTTCAACTTCAAATTGGGAACAAACCATTTCAAATTGGGAATAATCAATTACACTTTACGGCCAGCGGAAAGAATGATTTCAACCAAAGTTATAAAAGAGAAGTAAAATTTTATAGCTAACCAAAAGGAGCCGGCATTTATTTATTTTTTTTTTTTTTAAAGTATTTGTCTACTACAATCTTAATTATCTTAATTAATTTATTAGTATTTTTGAATGTGATGAGTTGGTATTGTTGATAGTAGTTCGATAAGTGAGGGCTAACATCCAGTGATGACTCCCAAGGTGCGTTGGTGTTGAATTGAAGTTAGGTTGTCAATTCGTGTGGTTTAGTTCTGCATAGGCGCCTGATTTTACCATGGGTATCCATTAGCTGGATGGCCTCAATGTTAGGATGGTGTATGAGTCGTTGTTCGTGCTTAATAGCGTAGTCTCGGATAACATCCTCCACCCACTTGATGTTCAAATCGTCGTGGAGCTCCTTATTCGAGATGAACCGGTAAGCATTAGTGATTATTCTTAATACCTTATTTTGGCTCCTCTGGATGATCGCTCTATTTGAGCTACAAGCGCAACCCCACAACTGCACTCCATAAGTCCAGATGGGCTTGATGATAGATATGTATATGGCTTTTTTACTTTTAAGGTTTAGGGGGGAGTTTTTCCCAAGTAGCCAGTAAAGTTTGATAATTTGTTGCTTCGTCTGTTTTGCTTTTTGTTGCAAGTGAAATTTCCAGTTTAATTTGGAGTCCAGATGTAGGCCCAGATATTTAGCCGACTCCGCTTTTGGAATTTGCTCACCGTTTAGGTATAAGTGGAGATTGTTGTTGGTTCTTCTTAGTGTGTACACTACGTGTACAGATTTAGCGCTATTGATTTTTATCTTCCATTTATTTGTCCATGTGTTGATGAAGTTAAGTGAGCTTTGGAGGTTTTCCGTTGCTATGGATTGAGACTCGTTCATTGATAGTAAGACAGTATCATCAGCGAAAGTACCGATGAATGTTTTTTCCGTAGTTGGAATGTCCGCAGTGTATATCAGGTATAGAAGTGGCCCCAGCACACTACCTTGAGGAATACCTGCCTTTACTGAGTATATATTTGACTTGACATCTTGATGTTTAACTTGAAACTTACGATCGGCTAAGTATGATTCTAGTAGTTTGTATAAGTTGCCTGGGAGGAGTATGCTTAACTTATAGCAAAGCCCTTGATGCCAGACTCGGTCGAACGCTTGTGCTACGTCAAGGAATACCGCGGAGCAGTACTTCTTTTCTTCTAGTGCCTGCTCTATCTTATCGGTGACTCGGTGAATTTGATCAATTGTTGAGTGTCTGGATCTAAATCCGAATTGATAGTCAGGGATGGTCACTAAAGGTTTTAGTCTCTTTGGAAGCAGCTTTTCGAATATCTTTGATAGTGTTGGGAGGAGTGAAATTGGCCTATATGAGGTAACTTCCTCCGCTGGTTTATCTGGTTTTTTTATCATTATGATTTCAGCTATCTTAAAGCTGTCCGGAACATATTGTATTCTGATGCAGGCATTGAATATATATGTTATTATTTTAATTGTCTTTGCTGGTAATTCCTTGAGTAGGCGGGGAGATAATTGGTCTATTCCTGGCGATTTTTTTATATTCAAGTTGTTATCTATTTCACTGGCAAGTTCAAAGGCAGTGATCTTTTTGATTTTTTTGTAGGGCTGGTACCTTGGGTGTGTTGAAATACCGGACTGAATGTCATGTGGTTGAAATACTGACGATAAATGTTGTGCGAAGAGTTCAGCTATATCATGATCCTTGCGTGCCCAGTCGCCCTGAGGATTCCTCAGCGGGGGGATTCTAACAACTGGATGTTTAAGATATCGAGTTGCCTTCCACAGGGAGTAGTTCCTGCCGGCATTTATGTCTTTAAATCAGAATAGCAGTCCCAGGAGACGAAGAGTTTAAGTCATTCGGAAACATTTTATAATTGTGAAAGTCTAGTTTCTTGTAGAAACACTGTCAGGGTGGTAGTCTTAAAAATTTGTTGGGCTTGCTTGTTCGTTGAATTACTCAAACCTTTTGTGAGTGCAAACATTTTTGATAATAGGGTGACTAGAGACAAGTAGGAATATAATTATTTAATTCCTGAACAATATTTAAAGGACTGAGTACAGATATTATTATTAGATTTTAAGAAGACTTACCTTTCATTATTTGGCTGTCAATGGAATTGATGGTCTGTTGGTGGTTGGATCTTAGTACATTTATTTCGTCTCTGCGTGAAATCAAGAGCTTTTTATAGATGGCGCAACCTTCATTGTTTGCTGAGTGGATTTCCAAACAATTTGTGAATTTTGGATCATTTGTTGAAATTGCATTTCATTTGGCATTTCCCAGCAAGATTTTGTCTTACACATTTGACACAACGATAATCTTTGAAGCAGTTTATGTCAATATGTCTGAAACATTAACATTTTTTACACTGCACGATCTTCTTCTAAACATTTCCCAGCTGACTTTTTAAGAAGGGAAGTATTGGATATTGATTAAAATATTAAGGCTCACCTGTTTAGATGATTTTACTATAAAATTAAATTTATTTCAGTATTTTTCGTTTGCTGAAGCTTTTTAAAATTTGACATATTTAAAATTATTATTAAATGAAATATAATAATATTATTATTAAATATATATCAAAATTACTAAATACTATAAAATAAATTTATCAAACTCAATTTAGAATTTATTTAAAGGTATTACCCTTAAAACACATAGAAATATCTCATTGAAATTTTGTGCTATAGAATAACACAATTTGAGTATCCATGGCCATTAAATTTCTCCGACTCTGATTGTTCCTATAGAAATTTTTTTAAAAAGCAAACAAAGAAATATTTCTACTGAAATTTTAAAAACTATCAATTAAAATTTTAACAAATTCCTAATTTCATTAACAAAAATACTTTTTTTTAGCGACAATAAAAAGGATTTGAAAACTCCAAGGTGAATAATATTTTGAATATTTTGAATAATATTTTTTGTAATTATATATATATATATATACGGAGCTAATTAGTAAAATTTTGATATTAATCATTTCTGAAATATGAATGTCATTAAGCTACTGAAAGTCAGTCATATATAACAATTATATATCAAATGGAATAATAATTTGTGGGTATAAATCCAAAAAAAAATCATAAAAAGAACAGAAAGAAGCAAAAGTTAAATAAAAAAAGGAATAAAAATTTAACAATATCTTTTAACACATATCACGTACGGCTTAAATATGGAAGAACGTTTGTGCATGCGCTCCAAACACCAAATAAGAAAAAGGGTGCAGAAGCTTTAATGATAAATAGAAACAACAATAGCGCGAGGGATGATACTTAGCCCTTTGCCAGATTCTTCCTAATGATAAATAAATTTATTATGTATGAATTGTTATTGTCTGTTAGTCCTCTTGTATGGTATCACATGTTTATGCTTGTTCAGTGTTTCCTCAGGGTACAAAAAAGAAGAAAAAAAACAATAAAAAAAAGTCCAGCAATGGTTGATTAGAATGGGAGTACTTCTTTGGGTTAGATATGACCATATATAAAATTGTAGACTATACGATAATGTATAATTAAATTTAAAAATATTTTTTAAGCATTAATTTGTGAAATAAACCTTGTGCGAAACCTGAAATAATTGATAATTATAGTTACTTTTTTATGAAAAATATGTTTTATCCTTAAATTTTTGTTTAACCTATTCGTTGCCAAGCAAATTTTGCGTATGTTGCCGCCAGTGCCAAGCGTTTATTTTAATGAAGCCAATGAAATATTTTGATTTTTCGCTTTAATTGTGTTATGACACATTATCGCGATAATATTATAAATATTTAAAAAAAAAAAAATTCCTACGAGTTATCTGGTTGTTTGCACCCTGGAAGAGAAATCTCTTGCGAAGTAATACATTTAATAACTATAAAAATTTTTTTAAAACAGGATGGATGGTTTTTTAAATAGTTTCGAAGATGAATATTCTCTAACTTTTCTTCAGGTGACAGCGTTGAAGCTTTAATGGCAAGCGAAGATTGGGAAGCGGAATCTAAATCGGTTAGTGAAGATGAAGTAGAACATTTGGCAGCAGATGGAGTTTTAAATCCATCAGAAAAGAAGGGTAACATTTTGCCAGTGAACTCCACATCTCAGGAAGAGAATTGAACGAATGTCAGTCAAGATCCCCCATTATTTGAGTTTAAAGGAAATCCGGGTTAATTTATTGCGGTTAATGTGAAGTCTCCTAGTGAATTTTTTGACCTATATTTGACGGAGAGTTTCGTTGAAATGAGAAAGGAATCGCTATGCAGCTCAGCAAGTTGGAAGGATTCCATCGCTAAGGTCTTCACGTTTACATGCTTAGAAAGACACTCACATTACAGAGCTAAGAACATTCTTTGGTTACCGGGATAGTCGGCTTACCTTCTTTGCAACATTACTGAAAAAATAATAAACTATACGACTTCAGATTTTGGTGCAATAAAATGTCAAGGAATCGGTTTCAAATATTGCTTAAATGTATGCATTTCTCAAATAACGACGAACAGACAGATGATAGACTATTCAAACCAAATAATATATCGCGATATTTCAATCAAACAATGAGCCGAATTTATAAAAATTTATAAAATTTATAAAAATTTATAAATTTATAAACCTGTATCGATGAGGCTATAGTTCTGTGGGGAGGAAGGCTTCTTTTCCGGCAGTACATCAAAAATAAGCGGCATAAGCATGGCATAAAGCTGTACGAGTTTTGTAAGTCTGAAGGCGCTATATTGAAGGTAAAAATTTATGCTGGAAAAAATAACTCCACAACAGGACAGAACCATTCGTCGAATTTAGTTTCAAGCCAGATGGAAGGATTTTTGGAAATGGGGCACGAGTTGTATATGGATATAGCTCAGTTGTCTTCACAAAAGAGCTCACTATTAAATGTACGTATGTATGTGGAACATTAAGACCAAGTAGAAAAGGAAATCCTGAGCAAATAAAAAATAAAAAGCTGCAATGTGGCGAATGTCAATGGCTTCGATCAAGTTCTGTTGTGGTGATCAACACCACACGCTGCTTCAGTTTAGGGAAGCAGTAATCCTTCACTTAATTAAAAGTGAAATATGTAATGTTGAAAACAATTGTAAAAATCCTGATCCAAACGCATATCACTATCTGGAGCGCCTTCCAACCACAGAAAGCAAAAATAAGCTAACAAAACCATGCCCGATGTCAGTCGCGGATACCGATTTTTTTTTACTGTCTTACAAAAATCAGAAAAATTTCTATGATACGATTTCATTTTTTCTTCAGAAAGAAATCTGAATCGTTGGAAAGTCTGTCTTCATTTCTGCGAAAACAGGGTTTACAAAACGTCTATCCTAACTCTTCGTATGGCATTATGTACTCTAGCGGCGAATTGTTCGGGCGAGAGAAGGTTTTCATGTCTAAAAAGGGCCAAAAATTATCTGCAATCGACCTTATGTCAAGAAAAATTAAACGCTTTAGCTCTTTTATTCATAAAATCGGAATTAATGAACAAAATTACTTACGAAGATATCATCGATGACTTTGCTAACAAAAAAATCACGAAAAAAAGGATTGTAACTTAATTGAATTTTTTAACTGGTTGTATGCAAAATAATTTTTTTTAATTACGTTAATGTGTTAGTGTTATATATTACCCCACCTCTATATATGGAAAATAATCTAGGAACTGACAACTGTAAAGGTAAGAGCGGCAAAAATGGCACGAAGCAAGGAAAGCCGCTGTTTTTGCCCAGCTCTATGTGTAGATAAATGTTTTGAGGAGTACCATACGAAAAAACAAACTTAGAATTAAGCTTATTGTTGTATTCTACCTTAAAAAACCTTAAAAAAACTTTTAAAAAAAGACTTAATTTTGGTTATTATTAAGCAATAAAAAATCACTTTCTACTTACTTTCTCGTTTTTTATTACTTTTACATGAAACTATATTGCATCTCCTTATATTTTTTCTAAAATTTATAATTCCACAGATATTCATTTAATCATAACTCTAAATCAAATGTTACACTACCTACTACGAGATATCTCGTAGTTGGCACTGAATGGGTTGAAATTCCCAAGATTCGCTTATTTTATCAAAAGATAATTTTATCTTTAACAAAAATTCATCATTCTAATATCATTTGATAAACTTAAATAAGTAAAATATTTCTACATATTTCTCTTTTTTCCATAGAATTGTTATAAATTTTCATACTAAATAAATTTCTGGGGTTTTTTTGTACGGAATCGTGTTCATAAAGTTTCGTAGAAATATATACACAACCGTTAAATTGTAGAAAAATTTTTGCTAGAAATAGAAAAAATCTCAAAAGTTATCTATTGGAGATTTAAAAAATTTATAATAAATTTTATTGTGAAATTTTGGGCCTAAAAACTTATTTTTAACCGGTTGCCGAGTTATTATGTGCGAAATTCCCAGTAGAAAAAATAGAGCTTAAGCATCAATGAAAAAGAACATAACAAAAGCTTTCTCGGAAAAACATCAATGAATTTTGTTATAAAAGGGGGCGAAAAGTAGGTGTAAAAACTCTTCGAATAATTCCTGCAAGAATTTGGCACTGATTGCTTTTCCGTGAATTTCTCTTTGAAGAATTCTTGCATGAATTTCGCATTGAAGTTTTCTCCGTGAGTTTTAGACTGCTTTGAAACATCATTTTTTGAATAGTTTTTTAGTAAAAAATCTTATAATTATATATAAAGAAGAAATTTGTCCTTATTTTTATAAAATCAATTATATTATTTGTTATGTTTTTTAGACTTCGCTTTGAAAAAGCAATTTTTTGCCGTTTTGAACGCATTGCGCATATTTTTAAAAACTCAGTTTCAGGAAAGCCGTTCTTTTTCATAGCTTCTTAAATTCAAAACATTAATTTTAAAATATCTTATCATAAAAGTTTATACTTATATATATTATGCTTATTGTTAGTAATAGGAACCATTCTGTATTGAGTGTAACGTAATGACTGCAATAACAAGCAGAGTTCCTTTCATAAACTAAATAGTTTTTGAATTGAATCCCAAAACTTGACCTTATAGATAAAAGCAAATATTATATTTACCTTTATTTATTACTTAAATCCCATTTAACTATGAAATATTCTTAAAAAATTGTTTAAAGGCTTTTATCTCGACCTCCTAAAAGAAGAGTTTTTTTAAAATCGACCAGTTTACAAGTAAAATTTTCTATTAATTTTCCAAGAAACTTAAGCAATTATAAAGGATTGTAAGATAAGAGTTAACAATAACAATAGTCACAGCACTGTATAGGAGAAAAAATTACAAATGTCAAAAGAACAGAAATATTTTTCAATGCACTTAAAAACTGTTTTAATTGTGTGTGTGAAATTTTAAGTTTTTACACGCAAAAACAATTATAGCTACTTTTTGCGTGAAAAAATAGCAATGGGGCTACTTTCTGTAATTTTCCATTATAAGTACACAAGAAAAATTCATTGATGCACGATTTCCCTACTGGGCTATGTCCAAAAAATTCCATGCAATAATTGGCAGTAATTAAAATAAAGACTTAATTTTTCTAGAAATAATAAACAAAAATAGGGTTTAAAGCTTCAGAGCTTTTGTAATTCTGTAGCGAAGTTTGAGAAAAATTTTAAGGTATTAAAAAAAACTGAAAGCCAACCATAGTCAAGGAATTCTAAAACCCTTTTGATCAATATTAAATAAATCTGAACTTTATTGAACATCTTATAATCTCTTTTCTATATTACTTGCCTTCCATCCATGATGGAGTAGAAGAGTCAGCCACTTAATTATACCTCTACCAGCGCTCGAATGCAAAGAAAAGGGGCAGCTTACACTCTTATATTGTAAGAAATACTTAAACTTATGTTCTAAAAATTTGGTGACGTATTCTTAAAGGATTATACTAACATTTCATGAGAAAAAAAATTATACATGAGTCTCCCCCTTTAATTGGTAACTTTAAATTTCTATATTTACATACATTATTAAAGGTTAGTTGTAAGTTTTTCTCTGCATATAATAATCCGTAAAGTATGAACCGTTTAAAAAGACACTTTAGGCAAAATTTATTGCTTTCTTTACATTGTTTTACTTCTCTTTTCTGTTTAAAGCTCAAAGTTTTCTTATAACACACCTACCGCAGCGGTTAATTTCTTTTAAAACACGTATTTATGTTTTTAAGAACGTAAATATAGAAATGAAAGAACACTTCCCACATTTTCCAAGGAATTAAATCATTTATTTGATTATTTTTAATGATTTTAAGGACCTTAACCTTCAAAATCTTAAAAGTAATAGCTTAAACATCCTGTTGAATGTTAAAGCCAGTAAATCAAATTAAAAATTCAAAAAATAGCCTATGATTTCTTTTGGCGAATTTAGAAAAAAAAAATTTATATAATAATTTGACCTTAGTAAAAATAATCATATAAAAAAGAAATTGTTCAATAATTGATTTAAAACTTTTTTTAAGGTCCATAAATCAAATTAAATAACTCGTCAAAAATTGAAAGAATTAAATCATGTATTTGACTATTTTGAATGGTTTTAAGGACATTACTTAACCTACAGAATATTAGCATGAAGAGCTTAAACATCCTTTTATACTGCCACCAGTATAATCAAAAATTTTTTAACAGAAAATGAGTTAAATTTTTAAACGTTTCACAGCTTAAAGATAGCTCAAAGGAAAATAAATAAAATCGAATCCTAAAGGCATTTAATTTTTTACACACAGTTCCTTGAAATTTTTTGTTATGTTAAATGTTAAATTTTAGCTTTTTGTAATGAAAAAAATAAATCAAAAGAGTAAACCTTCTCTTATTTTAAGGAGCTCATCTCTTGACATTAACTCCTCACACAGAGAAATTTTTTAGATATGCCAGCCATGAATTTTACACAAATACTAATATAAAAACAAAACAAATGGACGTATGTATGCAATGTATAAGCATGAGAACTGAATTTATATATGATTTGAGTTTGACCATGGTCACTTGCTGCTGCGAAAAGTTGGAATATATTGCTTAGAGAGATATATAAATGAAAGTGAACATCAAGGCATGTTTAGAAACTTGCATGGGAGGTGACTGCTTTTTTGAGGAGTTGACATTTAACTCTATTGGTCAGTAAATTGATTAGAGTTGTACTTTGGGTACGTGTCCGAATATCTATTTAGCTTTTATTTTTGTTATATATATGTATACAATAAACTACCACGTAGCATATGTGAACTACTTACTTTATTGGTATTTATATATATATATATATATATATATATACAATTTCAGATATTTAAAGTCCAGCTCAATAGTAGCTATATATGTTTCTTTTTACTTTATCAGTTGCTAAAGTATATGTATATATATGACAAATACTTATTGTCAGGGGAATTCAATACGTTTAAGTTCAAAGTTCAATGATGTTGAAAGCTTTCAAACAAACAGTACGTTTCAAGCAAGCAATTAATAAACAAGAATACAACAGTCCAAATATTTTCTATTAATTACTGCTGAAGGTACGGTAAAAGTCAAGAAGAAAGAGTATAAAAATTTTACTAACTTTTCAAATAACTTCTCTATGAGACAAATCTTTTTCTGATTTTCTACAGTGAATTTTATAATGTAAATTTTCGGCAATTCATTGCTAAGCTCAAAATATCCTGATATGCACTGGCAGAATGACGTTTTACATTTAAAATATGGAGAAAGGGTTAAAGAAAGAAATTCTTCTATTTAGCAATTTTAATAATTAGTGCCATTAGTTAAACTAAAAGGAAGACACAATTTTAGATATATAGGATTTGATATCTTCAAACAATTTTTAATTCTATGAAATTAAATTTTATATTCTTTTTGTTTAAAAAAAAAATTAAGATTTAAACTCTTCCATTGAAATTTCTTAAGTAGCATATGTAATTTTGAAAACTTAACTATTTGTAATTAATTTAAAATGCTGTCATTAATTGACATCGATTGATATATGTTTCTATACTATAAAACAATTTGGTGTTTGAGAAATACTACAAAAACTTTTACTCTAACAATTGACAAAAGAATTTACTGTTTATCACTGTCACCTTTAAATAAAATGTTGAGAGTTAAAAGAAAGTACTAGACTTAAACAATTCCACTTGTAAAATTTGTAATACGAAACTAGGCATAACATAAATTCTAAAATGTTCTATAATTACAGGACAATTAATTTTTTATAGTAGTCAAAATGAGAATGGTAGATCAAACGTTTCCACATATATTTATGTTCGACGAGATGTTCGCCGGAAAAAAAAATTAAACGCTTGTTTGAAAAATTTTCAAATTTGGTCATAGTTTAAACTGTTTACACTTGTAAGGTAGTTGGTGAACGGAGTAACCAGGGTACAGAGCACGCTAGTATATACATATATAAAAAATAAAAATATATTTTCCTTGTCCATGAATAGGTGTCTATTTTTTCCAAAAAACTGTTAAAGTTAAATATTGATAAGTCGATAGCCTCAAACGCTTGGAAAAATTTAATTTTTCGCACTTAAAAATCTAGCCGTTCGTAGTTTAGAATGAGCGATATATTTTGTTTACTTTTTCTTAACATTTCTTCTCAAATTAATTGATTTGATTTAAATGATTTGGGGAGACCAAAAAGTAATCAAAATTAGATGATGAAGCCGGTGGTGGATCAGATTCTTGTCAAATAATTGAAGAATTATCATTAAATATTGACTGTCTATGATCTACAGTTACCTATTTTCTACAAAACCTATTTCCCTACATTCATAAAAGAATTATATTCTAAAACACTTGCCTTTCATTATTACCATCCCTTCCTGCTATACTTACTCTGTCTTATACATTACCCCCCAATAATTACCATTCCAGTACCCTTACGCTACCTGCAGAGTGCCGGCTTACAGCCGAACTGACACCGATTCCGATACCGAAGACTATAAAGTCGTTATGTGTAAATCAATAGGAATATGCTCGAAATTTTCAGAGTGCAAGGCTACCAAAGATTAGACTATCGCAATGGGAATCGTTGTCAGCTCGGCTGTAAGCCGGCACTCTGCAGGCAACCTTAAAGCATTTAAATCGCTCAGGTATGAACAAGAAACAGCAGTGACTTGAACCTACTGAAATGTTTTCACAATTATATAAAGCCTAAAAGCAGGCAATTAATAACCAATAAAAATGATCATTGGTGTATGTCTATGATAATGAAGTTCAGGTTTAGTAATCGTTTCAAGAGATTAGAATCCGATTATTCAGAAAGATTTATTTTATTTAAAATGTTCAGTAAATTATTCATAAAAAACTTGACAAAATTTTTTAATTATAAATTTAATTATATTCAATTTTATTAAGTTTTTTTTAAAGATCAATCATTCAAATAATTCTTCCTTGTTAATTTTATTTAATATACTCGTAGATTTTTTTGATTTTTTCTGCAAGTTTTAGTTTTTATATATTACAAATTTTTATATCTTATACACAGTATGGAGAATCGTGTAATACACTTATATTTAGCATATTGCAATCGTGTATTAAAATACAGCCTTTGAAAACCTGTATAAGGGGAAATTTGAGCATCCATTGTGAATTAACAGATTGTCCAACAAAATAAAATTAAAAATTCCCCTATTTGTTGTGTTATTTATTCATTATCTAAATTATTATTTGTTTGTTTTATATTTTTGTTATTTAATTAATCAATTTGAAAACTTTTAAAATATAATTTCAATGCAATTAGATGCTTCAATCTTTATTTTAAAATTTCCATCATATGTTCTAATACAGTGGGAGCAAGGGTTAACAGTGTTTACCTTTTAACATAAGTAAACAGCTTAAAAATATGAAAAAGATATAAATAAAATTGCAATAAAAATGCTTTCACATACAATTTCAATAGTTCTTTATTTTTCACTTTGGATTTCTTTTATCCTGTTTTTTTGTTGTTTTTTTTTTGTTTTCTATTTGTATAATAGTTTGTATTCTCGTTAACACAGACAATTATTAAACATACGTTGCTTTAAATATTATATATTACAGAATTTTCCTTTTATTTCTGATTTAAATTTATTTAATAATCAATGTTAATTATCCTATTAAATTACAGTAATTAGTTTGAATTTGCTTTTAAATTGTGTCCTTAATATGAAAATTTTATTTTTTAATAACTAAAAGAATGTGTTGTTTTTTTGCCTCCTTTTATGTCTTTATGAATTATTAATTAAGTACATATACGTGTAACAATCAGGATTAATTTTGAGAAATATTTCCATTTTAAAAATTTTTCATAATTTTTTTTCTTTTTTTGTGTGTCTTATTTTTTTTAAACTAGAATTTGATATATTTAGTATACTGTAATGTGACAAACAATATTCTTTTATTTATGAAATATTTGTTTGTATTGAAATTTATTTTGTACAAATATAAAAATTCGTTCAATCAGGTTTTCAAGTTGCAATTTTATTTTATGGTATATATTAATATTATTTAATAATTTTCATTAATTTTTGGCTTGCATTTAAAACAAAGTTCTCATTTTTTTTTTGATAAAATCTAAAATTTTGAATCCTTTACGAAAAATATTCTAAATAATTCAATTTAGATATATTAATACGTTTTTAATGTTTCGAATTGAAAACGAATTTTTGATAATATAAATTACTTTCAATATAAACTGCAAATTAAAAATAAATAAAATAATTAAACAAGATTAAAATAAGACATAAAGTTTCTAAAAATTAATTAGGTTTTTTATTATATAGACGCAAATTTACAAGCGTATGAAAAATGAAAAAATGGGATGTTTTATGTTTTTTTCTTCTCCAATTAAATTATGTTTAAAAACAAAATAAAAACAAATTTTACAATTTTCTTCAGTATTTCGTGATAAAAAGCAAAACTAAATTATATATAGGACAGTAAAAAACTTGTAATACTTATAATTTGAATGACACCATAGCTGATTTGTTAAAATTTAATTTATTTAAAATAAAATTCAAACAATTAGAAAAAAAAATAATAAAACGTTTCAATATATTAAGATTTATTTAAATTTTTAACAAATCAGCTGCAGTATGATTCAAAATATTTAAATAAAATAGAAATAATAAATTTTATAATTATTTTTTCTTTAAATCTAAAATAAGAAATTTTTTGCCAAAAATTTAAATGAAATCTTTATTGTACAAATCTGAGATTCCCTTTTTCTATTATAATTGAAACTATGACTATTTAAGAAAAAATTACACATCAATGAGATTCTAATCCATATTATAAAAATTCAAAAAAAAAAGATAAAAAAAAATGTAAAACGTAAACCTTTAATTAATTATGGAAACCGAGCAGGGTAAACCCGATATTAATAAAGAAAAGAATTTTACATTATAAAAAAAATAAAATTTTCAAAGAATTACCAATTGGCAAAATATTTTTAGTCATTTGGAACTTTTTTATACCAATTTCGGTTAATTCTAAGAAAATTTTGGATACAAAATAAATAAAATTTTACACAAAAATTCATATCTTAAATTTATATATCAGTTTCGAATTTTAATGAGATTCAATGTTTTTCTTTCATCTGGAAAAAGCAAACACAAAAAAAATATTACATTAGGAATGAGAAGTAAATTTTGCTCTGGGATTTAAATGTTTTCGAAGGGTTACCAAAAATGATATTTTCATATTCAATTATTTAATTTTCTTTTATTAAATTCCGGAATTTAGTTTATAATCAAATCTACAAAATTACTTTCTGTTAATTTAAATAATAAATAAATAAGAAATTTTATAATTTTTTTGTCTATAACGTAAGCAAAACAAAATTTTTAAAAAATTTAGTAACATCTTCTACACTAAAACATATGAAATTTTAATGGTAAAATTTTTGGCAAAATTATTCAATTATTTAAGTTATACAATAAAAATATATGTACAAAAATTCGTTCTAATTATTTCACGATTGCATCGTATTCTAAAAGTAATCAAATATATTTTCAATTTAATTACTTGTCACATTAGCAATTCTACTTTTAATTATTATTATTATTAAATATTTTGAAGACTAAAAACAGCTACAAAAAGCTGTGTAAGAATAAAATAAAATGTAAATTTCGCCAAAAAGTTAAAACGGAAAATAATTTTCCATATTTCTACATTATTACAAGTTTTTTTATTTATTTACTTTTTTATTTTTTTTTTTCTCAAAATTTGATATTCTACTTTTACCAGAATAATAATCACAAAACTGTAAAATATTGAATATATAGAAATTCTAAATGAATTTAGAATAGAAATTTTATTAGATTGTTGTAAATAAATTTCATCAAGTCAGTCTTTATATAATAAATAAATTAAAATTACAAAAAAGAAAAATAAAAATAAAAAAAGGACTTAATTTTTACAATCCAACAGATAGTTGTAATATTTAAAATAATTACAGAAAATATTCTTAATCAATCAATAACAAATTTGAAATTTCGAACAAAAATAACGAATGGTGCAATAAGTAAAATTTAAAACACTTAATTAAATGTTTAATCAAATATTTTTCTCTTTTTTTTCTGTTTTTTTTTTATTTTTTTAAATAACTTACATTTTTATTAATTTTATTTCTTTATATGTTTCATTTTTACTTTTTCTTTTCTTTTCTTTTTCTTATACTGTTTTCTTTTTGATGTTGTTGTTGTTGTTTATTTTGCATTTTTCTTTTTTCCATTTGTTTTTATTAATCATGCAAAAGATAATATATAAGAAATAGCAATAAAAACTTCCTAATTTCAAAAAAAAAAGAAAACAAAAACCCAAAATGAAAGACAAGAATTAATACATTTTAATTATCGAAAATAATTTATTAAAAAGGAATTGTTTTACTTTCATCACCACTACAAATAATACTTACTCTTGCTAACAACAAATAGATTTATATTAATATTACTAAAAAGAAACATTTTTTTGTTTTATGCTAATTTCTGGCAAGTGATGGTGTATTTTTTGTGCTAATTTTTGTTAATGTTTTTTTTTTGTTTAAATTACTTAATTGAAATATTTAAATATATATATATATATATATATATATATATATAAAGTCCACCACTTGAGTTTTTTTTTATTTTTATTTATTTATTTTTTGTTTTTTTTTGTTTTTAATTTCAAAATTTGAAATTTTTTTGTGTTTTTTGTTTTAAATACAATACATACTTGCTTTGGTTATACATGAATGCCTCTCTTAGAATGCACACTAGCTGTGGTGGTATACGTTGAAATTCTAATTTTTTTTTTCTCTTAAAAGTGTTTGCAACAGACAACTATTAATTTATTATTATTATTACTATTATTATTATTAATCAATTTTAAATAGTTTTCCTTTGTACATGAAGAAAAAACCTCCTTTTCTTTCTTCTTTTCTTATTTCATTTTTATAATTATTTATTTTATTTTTTCTTTCATTATTATTTAACTATACATACGATGGCCTTTCGATTTCAACTTGAAGTTGTTTTGTTTGATGCTACTAAATATTACTGTTTTATTTTTTTCCATTTATTTTACCAGTAAATTAAATTATTTACAAAAGATTTTCCATATATATCCATTTTACACAAATAAAACATTCATCATTTTTATATATCATTTAAAATATTCTTGAACTAACTCTTGTCGTAGATGATCCAATTTGATGTTTATGATAACTACCAGCCCATGCTGTATAGAGTCATGCTGGCTCTTTACATGCTGGTGATGATCTACTATCATCATCACCAGTTATACTCATATTAATACCAGTATTATTTAAAATTGGTAAATTTGGTATATGTGATAAATGTGAATGTTGATTATTTGAACCTAATCCAGTTACATTACCAACTTTACCTTGGCTAACAACACATTTACGCATATGCTTTTCAAGTGTTGATGGAACACTAAATGGCATATCACAGAAACGGCAACGGTATACATCTTTACCAGTACGACCATGTGTTTTCATATGTCGTGTTAATTTTGAACTTTGTGCACATGCATAAGAACATAATTCACATTTATATGGTTTTTCACCAGTATGACTACGACGATGTACTGTTAAATTTGAACAATTTTTAAATACTTTACCACAATATTCACATGTATCATTACGTTTACTTTCTTTTTTTATCATTAAAGGATTTTGTAACATTGTTGAATTTGTTGTGCCAGTACCAAGTGCTTTCAATTTTAAATTTTCAAATAATGTATCATTACGATGTAAACTTGGCAGACCCCACCAATCTGAATTTTCCATTTTGATACGTTTAGATGCATCAAATGGATTTTCAAATGGATTAAATAAAGGAACTTGTGTTGGTGTATGACCTGTTTGTGTCTGTAATATATTTTTAGTAAATTCTTCACGTAAACGTAATGCAGCAGGAAGACCATTAATTTTATTAGTTAAAGGAGGGATTGTACTTGAATTATTATTATCCCTATCTTTACTATTTAATTGCATTTTAAATGCATTTTCAGATTCTTGTAGTGCCTGTTTATAAGCTTCGGAATATTGTGCAATATTTGATAAACCAAATTTATCCATAAGTTCACCAACTAATGAACCAGTACCTGGATGTGAAAAATTCTTTTTATCATCACTTTTGATACTAACACTAAGATCTTCAGCTTCATATTCCATGTCTTCGACTTCATCTACTTCTTCTTCATCCTCCTCATCTAAAATTTCCTCTTCTTCACCATCATCACCAGAATCTTCTCCATCGACTGTTTCAACAGATCCAGCATTACTAGCACGATCCTCTGGTGTCCTATGAACAATTCTCATATGACGTTTAAGTTTATTTATATGAACACATTCAAATTCGCATGCTGTACATTTATATGGTTTTTCACCTGTATGCATTCGTCTATGTATAATTAAATTGTGTTCAAAACGAAATTTTTTTTCACAAAAATCACAAGAATGTACAGCATCTTGTTTTGTAGGAGGCGTTGATGATGATCTTGGTGTTGTAACAGATCCATTTTCACTTTGTGTTAATTCAATACATTTATCAGGAGGTGTTAGACTCTGTGGACGTGAACTATTTAATGCTGATGTTGGAGGTAATTGTGAAGGTGATGGGCTCGCAAATGTTGGCGATTGCTGTTTATGTGGACTCGGCGAGCTCGAGTTAACACCGTTCCCAGCCCCTGGACTTGTTGTTCCAGCAAGCTGACGCAATCGCTGCGAGTAAAAATCCAATTGTGGTTCCATACTTAAACTATTTTGACTATTTGTAGATTGTATTGAATTACGATTACTATTTGATGATGGACGTTCTTGATTAACACTAACTGGTGTTGTTGAATATGATTGATTATGTGGTGTTAAAGAATTAGCTGCTGCTACCGCTGCAGCAGCTAAATTAAGACCATGATGTCGAAATTGTTCAGAAACTAATTGTTCCATACGAAAATGATCTGGATGTGGTCTTGAAAATAATGGTGCAACTGGAGGAACAACTGGACCCTGTGATAATGGAGGCAGTGGCATTCTTAATAATGAAAATGGATTCGGATGTAATTCAGGTGGTGGCAGCAATGGATGATGTCTTAAGGCTGGCGGTGGTAAATTTTGTGAATTTTGTATACTTGGTGATTGATTTGTCTGTTGTGAATTTTGAATATGATTTTGTTGATTACTTTGGTTAGTTATATTATTGGAACTAATTGATGAACTAGATGAACTACTGCTTAAATCTCTTGCATTTACTGAAACACTCATACCAGAATTATTATGACCAATTAATTTACCAGATGATAGTCCTAATGTTGTAAATGCATTACTTCCAGTTCCTGTACCATCTAAATATATTTTAACACCATGTAAATGTTGAACATGTTGTATTAGCCGCCATGCTGAAAAAAGCCGTGTTTTACATGTTGAGCATGTATAATTTGTTGGCTCTAGAAAATGATTAGAGAGAAAAACAGTTATGATTTTTTATTTTACTAAATTATAAAAAAATTTTAAAACAAAAGCCTATTTAATAGTGTATAAAAAAAAAACTAAAAAACAAAAAAACTGTCTAGAGCAAATAATTACGCTTCAGATAAAATTTTCAAAAACAAAACACAATAAAATGTTTAGTATCAGTGAATCTAAAACAGATAAATAAAACCTAGAAATATCTGAATGGAAATATTAATTAATGTAATTGGTTTCTCATTCCAATGAAAATTCAATCATTCAAAGGGTAGACACCTGATGTAACAAAATCTGGATTCATTAAATTACCAAAATTATGCGGACTGACACCATGCCAGTTAATAAATTTTTGGGAAATTCGCATTGATTATATGCAATATAAAAGTTCTTCGCCTGATATCATTTAATTTCGCATTTACTTAATTAATTTATGCTGATGTATTTTTTAAAGGACAATTCAATTGAAAAAATTTTTAAAATAAATATGTTTGGTTATTAAAGTGATTTTTTTGTCATTAAATTTTGACTTTAAACTGAGTTTATATTTATTTCTCTTAAAATATAACTTTCCTTCTTAGGTTTTATTTTTGGGAGCATTCTATTGGGTTAATGTTTTTTTTTACTAGAAAAAAACAATTTTTTTCCTTATTCCTAAAATAGAATTAGCTCTAAAATATTTGAAATTGGTGAAATTTTATTACATGAAAATCTTTTTGATATAAATTTGGATTTTCTTGAAACGTTATCGCACGAAATTTCTTAAAAGGACATTATCTAACATGAAAAATAAATCTCTACATTTCTTTAGAATATGTAAAAATTAAAGGAGTAAAAATTTTTGACAAAAATTATATATGGGTTACATACAAATACCGAAAACTATACAGAAATTTAGGAACTATTTAAAGCAATAACAAAAGAAAAACAATTCATTGAAATTGTTTCAGGGTTTTGGTATAAATTGAACCAAAACTTCGATTCATTCTGAGTTTTCTCTTTTTTTAAAAAAAAGTTTCTGAGGGTATGAATCCTACACATCAGAGCACGTCATTTTTTCGTGAGTCCTACTTTGCCGAACTACAGTTTTTTTTATTTTATATTTATACTCTTAAATGTCAATAAATAAAAATTAAAAAAATAGATGGTAAAAATATTTCTTTTTATGGCGTTCAAAAAAAAAAACACCTAAAATTAGGGCGTCTAAACCAGAATATCCGATGACCTTTTCATTTAAACCAATCTCTTTCTCTGAAATACAGTTTTTTAAGGCTAAAACTCAGGTTGAAAAAAAGTTACTTTCCTAAAAACAAAAAGGTACCATGCGTCATAATCATGTAAGGAATAAAATTGGATACTTTTGCTTAGTAAGTTTACATTTTTGATTAGATATCAAATTATGTTAAAATAATAAATATAAATATGTATATATATATATATATATATATATATTATTCTTATGACGTCACCAAAAATTACGTAAATTGTAGTATCATTTGCGTGGATTCTTTAAATGCAAATTCATATGCAGACAATAACCAAAGGTGTTCCAAGTGGTTTTCTGTTTTTTTTTTTTGTAATTGATGACGAGCAATAATGTAGAAATATTAAGTTACAATACGATACTTACTTAAGTGAACACGCAACACACCTTCTTAAGGAACGTCTTAATAGAATTCAGTTGTGCAACAGTTTCGAAAGCTAAATGCATGACAAAATTATATATTGCATATATATATATATATATATATATATATATCTATATATATATAATATAATATTTATGTAATAATCGATAAAATTGCTTGGGAATTGTAAGCAATTGAAAATTCAAATTTCGGCCAATAATTTGCACAGCCTCCGCATTGTGGAGGCCTGATACAAAATATGTATATAAAATTTTTAATATAATATTTAGTTTTTCCACCTTAACCAAATTTAATATAGAACCCTCAAGACAAAGAAATGGAAAAGGTATATATAAATAGCTATAACACATGTTTATACACATATGTTTTACATACACATTTTTTTAATATTTAGATCATAGTCTAAATGCGCTCTTAAAAGTATCAATTTTTTAAGGAGCGTCATATATTATATAACACCAAACCTATGGAAATATATAAATCTGTATAACTGAAGTTTTTTGACCATGTATGTCGCCAGGAAATGTTATCTTCTTCTCGTTTTTTTTTTTTGTAAACTGTAAAAAGCTTGCTTGTTGTTCTGAATACAAATGGACGGTTATAGTGGGCCTGATGTCAGTGATGTCAAAAGAGAAGGTAATATTTTGACGATGCCAAAGGAGGCAAAACAAAAAAAAATAAATAAATTTCTATATATATATATTAATATATATATATACATTTTGGTTTAGGCTTATATAGAAAACTGAAAAACCACAAATAAAAATAAATTGGAAGGACACACGTACGCACCACGTTTAAAGTTAACATTGATATCGTTTTCTATCCCCCGCGATATGGTAGCAGATGTTCAATGATTATATCCTCCCCCATAGAATCTTATTTTTTTTTTCTTTTTAGTTTTTTTCATTTTTCTGCTTTTGTTTTTAGGCAGCTTCTTTGATTATTTTCCGTAGGCTATCCTTATCATCACCGTAAGTTAGAGGTTTTAGGCTTTTATGTAAATCCTTATGGGCTACTAGCTTCAATTTTATTTTTTACTGATTACTATACTCGATAAAATAACAATATGTGTTAAAATTCTTTTGGTCGTTCGCTAAAATTTTTTCTTTAACAAAAAATAAAAGAAAAGAAACAAAAACAAAAAGTAATAGAAAAATTGTCCTCAACTTTATGATGTCGTCATATTGAGAAGAGAAATACAAAACAAAATAAAAAAATAAAAAAATAAAAAACAAGACAATCAAAGGGAATAATAATAACAACAACTACTATATATATATTTTTTTTAAGGGAGAAAACGAAAAATTATTGTTCTAATCATGTGTAATGCACACACCCTGATGATTTTTTAACAATCTTGTGGACAAGGGTGCTAATAGACTACGTTTAGCTGATGACCTACGACCTTGACAAAATTTAGGGTACAATTTCATTGTTACATTTTCTTCTTTTTTTTATCAATTGTTTTTTATTTCAATTTTTTCAATTGAAAGTAATTTCAAAAATATTAAACACATGTGAATAATAAATTTCTATTTATTGAATTTTTTATGTATATATATATATATATTTTTTTTTTTAAATTGAAAGTTAATTGGAGTCAAAGTTATAATTTTTACTTTAAAAAAAATTTAAAAAAACTAAAAACTTAAATATTTCTATGCGTGTTTAAAAAAAAATTCTTCAAACATTTTGGATAATATTATTTTTGTGAATTACTCAAATCGCACACACTAAAGATCTTAATTTTGTTTGCAAAAATCAGTACAGATGATTAAATAACATTTTACAGCTATTTACAGGAATAAATGAAAAATTTGCGACTGAGATTTTGAATGATAAAATATTGGAAGTAAATAAACATACTCAGCTATGGCGTCATAAATGACAAAAGCTTATTTTATTAGGTGAAGTAATTTATTTTGTGTAAAAAAAGCTTATTGCAACTGCCTGCACGATTTAAAACAACAACTTCCTGATCTAAGCTTGCAGGTAGCAGCTGAAAATTGAAAATTGAATTGGTTTTGAAACAATCCAAACAAAATTAATACTTTCCGAAATAAAAAGGTCAACAAGACTGAAATAATTTTCCTTTAATACGATTAGAATCAACAAAAATTGATAAAAATACAGCATACTATGCAGTCCCAAATGCGCTTATCTGTCCGTCGGCAGTTATAGTAAACATACTATCACATCACAAACATATATCCTTGACCAATTTATAGGCTCGCCACAAGTGTTTCTTCCAGAGGTTTTGTAGAAAAATAATCTCCACTTTTCATTTCATTCATTTCATTTCATTTCAAAATTCTGTTTCAATGATATAGTAAGAATCGTCTTCTAGTTCAGTTGCATTAAAAAAATCCTGTTATGATTCGTTTTCTCTACAAAAAAAAATTGATTTCTGAATTATCACTCTTGCTTTCGTTAAAAGGCATAATTCTTCTCTTCCTGATATGTAAAATGTTGGCTAGTCATCTTGAGGTTGACCCAGTTAAGTTATTTTTTATACCTTGCACTTTTTATTTTAATAACAAATGTATAAATATGCTTATTTACTTGAGCCACTTCAAAAGCAAAAAAGAGAGATCTTTCTGTTCGAATATTTTAGAATATTTTTTTGATATTGCTTCGTAATAATCACTGCAAGTAATTACAACCTCGTAATATTCCCTACAAATACATTTCTTGCTCTGAAGCTTAAGACTACTGAGCATTCTGTGTGTATTCAAAAATTTTTCCACCACTTTCAAATTTTCATATATTCATATTGGAATCATTTTATGTTTTTAACAACAAGTAAACACGTCAAACGCGCTTGACTGATTAACTCTCAATTGGCGCTATATGCAAAAATCTTTTAAATGTTTTAATAATATCCGAATTGTCTCATTTGACTCATTATATAAAAATATTTATTACTTTATAAATTTCTAAATGAAAATATAACAAATTATAGCCTAAGGATACAAAATTTCAGGAAATTCATATGAAAACTGAAAAAAAAAAACTTCTTTAATACTAACATCTAACAGCTGCAAGGAAATCAAATACTATATAATTAGAACGACGACACACACAAACACTTTTAAATAAGATCCTAAAAACAGTATAATTTATTGTAAAAATCTTTCCAACATAAACAAACATAAAACTTAAGAGTAAACAAGTAAAAAACAAGGCTTAACAAACCAAAATAATATAAGTTCTTGGTCCTTACCTAATCTGTTTTAGTACTCGTTTGTATAAAACAAAATATATATATATATATATAAACAATAAGAAAAAAAATTTATTGTATACAAATATAAATGCATAAATATTTATTAAATATGGATATGTAGGTATATAAAAAAATAAAAGATTAAAAAGGGTTATATATACATATATATATATATATATATATATATTAAGCATATGTTAGACGCGCGAACGGAAACCTTTGACCTATAGACTAAACCAGAGGTGAAGAAGCACAAGGATGTCACGCGACTTGAATATCAAAGGTTAATTGTAAAAAGGGTAGCCCTTTGAGTTGGTTTTTTTTTAATGCGTATGCACACCGTATTAACTAACATCCTTAAATTTTACTGCGTAACTAAATATGAGATGAGAAGATGATATTAAAGGAGTCAAAGAAACATACATACATACGTACACAATCATTTAAAAAACAAAACAAAAGAAAATATAGACACATTTGAGAAATCAATTTTCAAAAGAAATACTCAGGTAGATAAAGGTAAAGATGTTGGCCACGTGACAAAATTCAATAAGTCTACTAAATATGATACCAAGATTATGTTTGGGTTTATTTGTTTTTTTTTCTTGTTTTTTTTTCTTGTTTTTTTTTTTTGGCTATTCTGGTACTCCTTTTATTCATAATAATACGGAAGGAAGTATATATAAGCTAAAAAAAAAACAAAAACAAGAAAAAATTTTATGCATCGTTAACTTTTTGGTTTATTTTAAACATTTTTGTCTTGGCAATTCCAGAAAACTCAAAATTTGTATTTATAGCGGAAATATAATTGTCAATCCCTTTGAAAATTCAATCTGTTTGTGTTAACGGAACTATGTTTATTGCATAATGTCCAACAGCAGGCGATAATAATAGACTTAAATATTTTATTTTGGTTGACAAAACTTTTCCAAAAAAAAACTAAAAAAAACCAAAAAATAAATAAAAATACAATTACATTTAAATTATAATCCTTTATCAAAAATCTTTCTATGCTTTTCAAGTTTGAGTTAAAGAAATGTTTGTTATTTTCTTTTGAATTCAAAGATTTCCACAGCTGAAATATTTCTATTTTTCTTGGAAAACATAAACCAAAAAAATGAAATCAACAACTACTATTGGGCATATGCCCAAAAGTTCATATAGGAAATATAATTCGAGGGCAAAAGTATTCACATAAAAGCATTAAAAGGATATATGCTAAATTGACCATAATAAATTTTTTTGGTTTTCCTCTTTTGAACATTTTGTTTTTAAAATTAATAATCCCTCGATAATATTAGACTTGACCCCTAAGGATCAAATTCACGCAAAATTTTTCTTTTAAAAAGTATTAGGGGAAAAATATTATTTTTAGTTTTGCATTGTTTTGTTTTACTGCTGTTGTTTTTTGTATTTTAAATTTTTTATGGCAAAAATATGTTTTTTTTCTTGTTTGTATTAAATAAAATATAAAGAAATGTTGACAGGATATTCATAGTGGGAATTTGTTTTATTTTCATGAAACAAGATATAAAAAAAATTTTCTGCGTTAATATTTAAAAAAAGGATGATTTAAATTTTTTTTTTGTAATTTAATATTTTACGTTTTAAAAATTTTAACTTTTTCCAGAGTAGGAGCAGTTAAGAAAATATCAGTCGAATCATTGTTTTTTAATAATTTTTTTACACTAAATAGCTAAAAACTGAAAATATGGAAGATATTTATATCTCATGAAAATTTAAAATTCAAAAGAAATATAAGTTAATTTTTCAAAATGTCTGCTACACAATTTTCAAAGAAAAAAATAGAAAACATCGTCTGAGTTAGGTCACTTAAAACTTGAACATAGTCATATCGAGCACCTAAAGATTTCATCTAAATTTAAATTTAATATCCTTCCATAAGGACCAATTAGTTTTATGATTGACAAGCTATTTTACTTACATCCATTGTAATCTATTTTGTGGGCTATTTAAATTGATTTATATATCTATGGATCTTTAGATAACAAAGTCATTTTATATACAAAAAAAAAAAAAAATAAAAGGAAGAGATATTGTAATTCTGAATTTGAAATTGGCAGCAAACCACAAATGGCATTTTCCGTATTGTTAAAAAGTTTTTATTTTGTGTTTCCTTCTCCATAACACTACGAAATTAATATTTATTTTTTCTTTTTTCATAAAAAAAATTGTTTTAGTTGACAAACAAATTAAATTAAAAATTATGAAATTTGAAAAATGTTATGAATTGTTTTCTTTTAAAATAATATGTAAGAATAAAATCTACGTAAATTTTTACGCTTTAAATATAAACTACGTATCTACCCAACCAATGAACAAGCAACAAAACTAAATAATGCAGTATTATAACACTTAATTGCAATATCGAGGATAAAATGTGCAAGCCCAGTTAGTAGATGTTACACGCACGCGTAACATCGAAACATTAGATATGAGTAAAATAATACCAACTGACATCAATAAAACTGGTGGTCTTCCTGCAGAATTAAGGATATTTGTCGGAGCTAAAGTGATATTAAGTACAAATATTGATGGGAAGAAGAGTTTTATTAATTGTGCAATAGGATTTATCACTGAAATTCATAGGCCTAATTTACACTATGCATTTATTTGATATGAGCAAGACATTTTAACAGTCACTGTGACCTTTGGTAATATTGGTGTCCAAAGAATCGCGCCAATATTAGTGCAATTTCCCACTAAACGTATTTACGGTATTGCCAAACCATTAATAGGCATCAACAGTACATAATATGCAAGATAGCACTGTTAATTTTGCAGTAATATATTTGGGACGAAAACTCTTCTAAAGAGGGCAAGCATATTTCACCTTGAATCGTGTGAAATCATTACATGGACTAACTGAACTACTCGAAACTCACTGAAAAGTTTCCTTGAATTAATGAACCATTACAAGAGATAAATAGAATATAAAATTATAAAACACTATCAGCTTCATAAATTAGAAAAGAAAAAAAAATTGAAAGCGAAAAAATAGTAGTGACATATTGAAAGAAAAATTAAAAATTGCAAGGAAATCCACTTTATCTTTTGCCACTTAATATTGTAATTCTGTCATTTATACTAATTGTAATTATTTAATAAAAAGTAACTAAAATAAAATTTTTCTTTGTTACCCTGAAAAACCAATTTAAAATATCTACTTCTGAATATATTGTTGTAAATTACGGAATTTTCCTCATTAAACTATAAAATTAATTAAAATTTTTTCAAGACAATTAAAAATTTGAAAAGTAATATTTAAACAGGTTAATCCGTGAAAATACCTGCAAATACAATTTGTAATAAATGAATATACTTATTTATAATAATTTTGGCATGTCCATAAATTTGGGTATGGAATATGAATATCAGATGTCCTTTTATGACTGACAAAACGGAAGAACACAAAGGTGGTAAAAAGACAATGGTCATGTTAAAAACTTTACAAGGAATTAGGAACTAAATCTAAAATCTGTTTTCCAGTTTAATTGAAGGTCATCCATGCAAATATAATAAATGGTTGATAGCATTTATTGTTCTCCACTCCCTGTTATAGTCGAAAAATCATCGTATTCTTGTTTTATGCTGTGCATATAACCAACCACCCCAAGGGTTAACTTTTCAAAAGTATTCTTGCATCATAATCATCCGCATCATCATTACTGTTGGCTATAAACGTAAACCCACATCATCCAAAAGGATTAAAGATGTTATATATATATATATATATATATAGACCTCAGGGATATATAGATGAAGTATTTTGTAAAAGCCGGAGACAATTGTTTAACACACTGCAATGTTCTTTTAAACGTTTTACTCTACTTTTGGCCGTTTTATTTTGTTATTATCCTTTTCTTTTTGTATTTTAAATAGATTTAATTTGACTAAAGCAAAAATAGAAACTAATCTTTTCGAATATCCTATATCAAGATAAAATTAAATCTTAGTGAACATCATTAATAAATGTCATTCCTTTAATTTTTTTTTTTCAAAACATGATTTCTTCTTAATAAAAATTATTAATAATTGAATTATAAGTGAATGCATGAAATTTTGACACTTTTGCAAGAGCAGAAAAAGATTATCAATTCTAGTTTAGTTTTTTTTTAAAATTATTTTCAAAAATATTATGCTCCCTGACAACAAATTTTAAATTCGTGCTATATACAGAGGCTCACATAACTAAATTTAATGTAATCGAAATATTGAATCCTTTTATAAATTTAACACCAAAATTTAGTAATAAATCCTTATGACCAGATTAATATTTCCCTGTTATATAAAAATGAAGCCTCTAACCAATTTCTTTATACAAAGCTTCAATAATTAATTAAAAGTAATTGATATGTTCCCCTTTTACAAACCTTCTGGACATATTTCAGTTAAGGATGACGATATATAATCTCGTGAAAATAATTAACATAAAGCAAAATACTGGTCAATGGACATTCTTTTGTAAATTTTTCAACTTAAAAAAATATTCGAAAACACACACACACACACACACAAAAATATTAGTTAATACATAAATAATAATATTTAATGGTAAGGATTATACGTTAAGGGATTCACTTCAAGTTTTATATGAACATCAAAAATATACAAGGGGTGAGAAAATTCACAATTTTTACATACGAGAAATTGACAAATTTTTAATTAAATGAAAAAAATAAAAGTAATAAAAATAAAACAAAATTTTACTTACCACTATGCATTGTATTTGATTCAGCATCGACAACTTCAATTTTGGCTTTTTTAGCATGCTGTTGATCACTAGGAGAGGATCTTTCATCTTCATTAGTTGAACTGGAATCAGTCTCTTCTTGTTTAATTTGTACATTACTTTGTTTATCTGGATCTGTAGATGTAGTTTCTTCTAAACTACTTCCAGTAGGACTTGACGATGATGTACTTTGTTTAGGTGTAGGATTATCATTTTCTATTTAAAAAAAATTAAAATTTTGTTATATTTATTATAGCAATAAAAAATTAGAGATAGTAAATAAATTACAAACTTCAATTTATACGATAGTTTAATTTTGTTAATTTTACTACATCTTTAAAATATTGCACGCCAAGTGGGCCCAAAAAAACGTAAATCAATTTTAACTGCTCCTAGATATGATTTGAAACGAAAAATTATATCGTTTTTTTGTTAGACACACTACTAAAATGCTGCAATAAATTTATCATAATCAAAATTATACAAGAAGACAAGATACACACTAATACATTAGAGCAGGGATGTCCAACTCGTAGCCCAAAGCAAGTATTAATGTGATCCTGAGATCTTCAGACGAAAAAAATTATTAATAGCCTACTTCGGCTATTCGGCTTCGGCGTCATTACAGATCCCTCTTTCTTCATCCGTCCAATCGACAACACATTATTTAAAATATTCTTACATTAATTTCAATTAGAATGTTACAAGGAAACTAAAAGAACTCGAATAGCAAAATATATTTTGCAAGCTCTTAAGTAGCATAGGCCGATTTATACATAAAAAATTGCATCCCTTTAAAAAAAAAATGAATATTAGGCTGGAAACTATAAAACGGGCGTTTTTGTTTAGTCTATGTTCAGCTGCGACTGAGAGAGATATATTGTAATGTGCGCTCGATATTTTTACGTTGAGGACGGCGCAGTTTTTTCTTCTTTGCTTCATCTGGCGGAAATGAAAATCATACTTGGTTCTGTCTGGCGGCGCCTTGCACAAAGTGTTGCTTAGCAAAAAATTAGAAGTTGATTTTAATAATAAAAAAAAAAAAAAAAACGTGTGGCAAACGCTGTCTTCAACGTGTTAAAGATAAGTTCTTATGCTGGGCGTTGACATAGCGACAAATTTTTGAATTAATAAAGTTAAAACTGTTATGTAATTAACACGGTTGGTAACAAAGGACGAAAAATGGATTATTTAAAATAATCTCAGAAGGAAAGGACAGTGAATAGATTATATAAACAGCAAAGGTTGCTTTATATCCTAAAAAGAAAAGTGTTTGATGTCATATAACAAAAAGTATCATCTAAATTATAACTGTACATTTTATAACCATATCTTTGGTTCTATTACTTTAAAATTAGTTATTTCCTTTAGAAATCATAAATATATATTAATTTAATATCATATTTATGGTTCTAAATTGAATTTTGTATAAATTGAAGTTTAAGTACTAAAAATATACACAATAAATATTATTTATAAACTAAAATTACCATCAACTAAACGTTTTGGTGTACTTGAGGTTCCATCAACAAAAAGTTGAACAGGACTTGGTGGTGGTGTATGAACCCTTGATCCTGTTGGTTTACGATTTGATATAGGAGCCGATATCGATGGTCTTCTATTAACTAAACTAAGTGGTCGTCCATCATCTGTTTCTCTATCACTTGCTGGACCTTTTTTTATAAATTAATTATCAAATAAAGAAAATTAACTTTTTTTCTTCTTCTTATTTTATGTTTTTATAATTAAATAAACTCTGTTTATTTTTATTTATTATTTTACTAACCTTGAGGATAACATTGTCCATAATTTTCTTTATTGCATTGAAGGACTTTATGTTGAATAAATTTTACTATATCTGAAAGTGCAAAAGCTTTTTGACATGATCCACAAGTAAGGATGTCCTGTGATGTAGAATCCGTTTCGGTGGCATCTGAGTCAGCTATTTAAAAAGAATAAAAAAGGAAAAAACAATTTAATCATTTCTTTAAATAAAATATTTCATAATCAGAATCAGTTTATTAATAAAAACTTTAAAAAAAAAACAATAAACAGAATAGCAATAATACCAATTTTATATTTTAGCATTGCTAATGCCATGCGTATATTACTTGAAATTATTTATTATTTATTAATAAATATTTATATTTCAAAATTTCTACAGGCATTTAAAATTTGCTTTTTGAAATAATAAACTGTTGTCAAAACAAAAATATGCTTCAAAACTGTGTATGAAGGACAGTATTATATCCCTCATATCCCTCATGTCTGTCGTTTTTTAGCATTTTCTATATTTGTAGTTTTGTTTTGATTATTTTGTAAATTACTAAAAAACTAATTCTCAAGTAGTGCTTTGACAATTTAAATTTTTTCTAGACCGGAAAAGTCATTCATAAAATTCTTTAAAAGGTAAATTCGAATACTGCTTCCTGCTTTTATGACTTTTACAAGCATAATTGATCAAGAAATATAACTCATGGATCATTGCAAAAAAATGAAAATTTTTTTCACCAAATTTTTGAGGAATTTTGGTGGAAAATTTAAAATTTTCATTTGATCACTTTTATTGATTTTAGGGAGCTTTAAAGCATAGTCGTGTAAAAAATACTTTTTAATTTAATTTAGAGGAATCTTTAAACTGAAAAATCCATTTAAAAAATACTTCAAGGGGTAAAATATTACATGCGAACATTATTAATAAACTTATTAATTTATTAGTAATAAAAGGAGTTTAATTTATTGAATTAATATAGTTGTTATTTTCAGTAAGGACAAGGTACGCTATTCCAATTTAGTTCTAGTAAATTTAATTTGTGTATAAAGTTTTAGCATTCTTTTCCACAAAAACAAAACAAAGGAAAAGACACTAAAACAACTTTATTTCAAGTTCTTCGAAAAAGTTATACTTCTACATTGTGCAAAATTTTTATCCTTAAATCTAAATGAATAAAGGTACATAAAAATATATTCAAAATCTTTTCATTTTTTTATTATTATTTTTTCTATCCTTTACAACCCTCATATATAATATTTTTGAAATATTAAACAAAACTGTCGCTATAATTAGTAAAGACATATTGGTCAATGAATAAATATTGTCATCTAACTATAGTAATCTAGAATGAGCCATGCATTATTGATCCCTGTTAAAATTTAGGAAAATTATATCTTTCCTTGTTATTACGGGGGCGTTTTGTCAGCAAAATCCAGCCCTCGAGGTGAAATCAATTACAAATGCTCTCAGCTTCCGGGTTAATTCGGTAAATTTATCAAGATATAAAAAGCAAAAAAAAAAAAAAAACAACAAACTGATATTCTTGTTCTAATCAAATTTGTTAGTTTTTTATGCAATTGTTGTTTTTTATTTAACTACAGAAAAAAGTTAACCTAAATTGATACCAGAAATTTTGATAAACGAGGGATACGAATAAAAGCAACAAAAAAATCAATGGTTTTTCGTTTTATATTTTACCATGTCCACGACTAGAATCACATGTTGGTCGTAAATAAAAGAAAAAAAATTGCCAGAAGGGAAAATTAGTAGCAATTTGATGTAGGGACAATTTCATAAAATTTATATACAACCCTCATTGATGACCCGTAGGCCGTTTTGAGGTTTGATAGATAAAATTATATGATCAAAATTTTCTAGTGTGGAAGGTCTTTTAAGTGTGTATTCCTTTAAAAATTTCAAATTATTTATGTTGAATACCTGAAAAGACGATATATAAAAGTTTAAACGAAAACGGCTTATGATAGTTTATAGTTTAGTTTATACTTATTTAATTCTATTTATGCTAGTCTACACTTTATAAAAGAAATAAAACTCTAGTAATTTTCTAGTACTGTCATTATTGGACTGTCATTATTATAATAAGCTAATGTTTAAATTTGTGAGTAAAGATGGAATAAATTGGAATTTTTGACATATATAGAGTAAAACTATTATAAATTAGAAAAAAAAATTTTAAGAAAAAATTAGGAAGTATAGGAACAACCTATACTAATGTAGATTATCCCTAAATCATTTTATATTTTTGGCTTTAATTTAGCCTCAAAAATTTTATTGAAAAACGTTATATCATTGAAAACTTACACATGTAGCCTAATCTTCATCCGAAAATTCGATTTCGGACTTGATCTTGTGCGCAAATAAAAATTTTTTTTATTTTTATTTAATTTTTAACAGAACAAAAATTCTAAATATAGTAAAATTATTTGTTTAAGAAATATATCAAAATATTTGATAAACATCAATAAAATTCCAATTGGAAATCAAAAACGTATAAAAATAAGAAAAACATATTGTGGTCAAAATAATCTCTAAGTGAGAATAAATCCAATAAGAACTATATAAAAATATACAATCACATTCTCCATAGTTTTAATGTATAAATTTTTTTGTTCGATTTTATGCATAAATTTATCTGGGATTGACTCTCCTATTCAGCTATTTATCAACCACCAAATTATCCAATCTATTCGATATGGGAAATCGGAAATAGCGGGATAGAATTAAGATAAAATTTATTAGACAATTTATTTACTCTATTGAAGGAAACCAACAGCAGTAAACATCAGAGTCCTTGTTTTTGGTAATAAAGTCTCAAGAGTAGCCATATTATATGAGAAAAATCGACATTTCAAATAACTAAGTGTCCGCTATAAGGGCACCAAAATAGGGCTAGCCTACTACAAATAAGCTTACAGAGGTTTAACTAAAGATACAAACAATTAGGAACATACAAACTTATAAAATGGTAAAAGAAAATATATAAAAGTTTCTGTTAGTATCCTTATTTTTAACGTAGACGAACAAATATCTGAATGTTAAAGGAATCCCCTTTAGCTATTCACAAAAACTTATAGGATGGGGGATGATTTTGCCCGTTGGCAATATCGTCTTCACACTTGTTCTCACACTTTCACAATTTATGGATTTCTTCGAAGACCAAACAAGTAAGTTTACTGTAGAGACTTCCGAAATTTTATTGGCCCTTGAGGCACTTATTCTTCTCTTAACTTGTAAAATTTATTGTAAGGTTTTGGACTTAATTATTTTAATATTTCTGGATAGAAATTAATTTTTATCTGATGCAAAAATATAATTTTTTCTTTGAAATATATTTTTTTTGTAGTACTGATCTTTGATTTAAAGAAAACTATTTTTTGTAGATATGCATTGGATTATGGTATTGTTGTGTTTGTTTTTAATGAATTCAAAATATTACTTGAATGTTTCCTGTTTTAATAAAATTGCAATTATTTCAAAGTATTTGGGAAGTGCTAAAATCCATTAAAAAAAGATATGAAATATTAATATAGATAGTTTTCTATTTTAGCCTATTTTTATAACAGGTATGCACTCCTAGTATGGAAACTTCTCGGAAATTGTTATTTTAGAATTAAGAAATATAATTAGCTTAAATATAAATTTAGGACATTCTAAATTGATTTTGCCATCGTTGTATTTTTGAAACTGTAAGGTTTTCTGTCCTTTTCCTTCTAAGAGTATTTGAAAAGGATTTCTCTTTAGAAAAAAACATTTGACTTACAATTAGAAATGAATAAAAATACATTATACTCGCCTCAATAAGCTTGGACTCAGTTGGAAAACAAAGCGAAAGATGAAAGCTTTTAGTGTGAACTTACTTGACCGTACTTCGACGGATAAAGCTGCCATAGCATAAGGGTTAAAGAAATCATTCATACATTTAATAATCTAAATAAAATTTTACTAGATAATCTACATTTCATTTTATTACATGGTAAAAAAAAGGAAAGAAAATTTAACATACTATGATTCTATACTGTTTATAAAGAAATGTCTTGTAATGTTAGCTGCTTGCTACAACTGTCACTTGTATTTAAAAAAAAAAGAAAACAACCAAAAGTCGGTAGATGAATGTTGTAGTTTTTTGCTTTAAGGATAAAGAATTTTTGACTTTTTTAGTAAATTATTGGGCGAAAAGAAAAGGAAAAGTCACATCAATGCGAACAAAAAGATATTTTACATCTTAATAAAGAGTTCAGAGTTTGATTTGTAACTCTTTTTGTTTTATTGATTTCTTTTTCGAAGTTTCAAATCAAACAAAATGAAAATAAATAAATTGACAATTTACTAAATAAAACACTTAAATGTTTCAGCTAACATAATGTAAGTACCAATATATGAATTTAAATATGTTTTATTGTTCTCAAGTGACGTAATAAGTTCAAAGGAATCAGCAACATTATTAAACCTGAATATATCCCCTCCTTAGAAGAAATTTTTTTAATCATATTCTGCTTATTGAGTGTGTGTAATTGTTAATTTAGGTTGTTTTTTTGAGTTTGAAGGAAAAACAAAAATTGCAATATAGTACATTAACCTCCAGGTAAGTTTAATGCGGGAGAGGGTTTAACACTTGAAAAAATAAATTTATAACTTTTGAAATCAACAAAATCATTATTACGTTTTTCTTTTGTTTCTTTTTTGTTGTTGTTGCACTTTAAAAATAATTATCGAATATTTTTGTTTGATCTTTTAAAAGCCTTTAATATTTTGTTAACGTCACGTCGACAATTTGAAAAGAAAAACAAAATATAATTGCATATAACTTATCCAAATTTCCAATATATTTATTAATACTAACAAAAAATAATTTTGATTTTAATATATTAAGCTTTAGCTTAATTAAATTAAAATTAATTTACAATAAAATTTATTATAAATTTAGAAAATTTTTAAAAAGAGAAAATAAGCTTACTATGCCATTTTTCAGTGTAGAAAATAATTTCTACATAAAAAGCCTACAATAAATTTTTGGTATTGATTGATTTATTTAAGAAATCTCTAGCAATCAAGATCTTAGTCGTCTGCAAGTTTAATTTGATTGTATTCAGAAAATCGTTTTATTTCTCAAACAGTTGCAGTGGCTTTAGTAAAGGTATTAAAATGTCTTCTTCTATTCCTTTTTCTGTTTTTTTTTATAAAATAAATCAATTACATTTTCATTTTACTTTAAAGAGTTAATAATAAAATGTAATTAGTTAAATTTAGTTCAGCTAACGATATAACAGGCAAGCATTAAAGATTGTAAATTCTTCTATTAGCTAAAAAATGACTTAAAGTCGCCTGCTCTGTGCTTAAGGAAACTTATATTATGACACAAAATGAAATTATTTACTTTACATACAAATGTTTATTAACACGTTTCAATTGCATAAGTAAATTGGGATTGGGTTAATGATACAAGGGAGAAGCATTGTTCAATTTTTGTGGTTTAATTTTCCAATTTGATAATTGAAATATTCCCAAAAATAGCGCATGTTTTATATTACAAGAAAAATTTAAAAAATTCTAAATAGTATACAGACGAAAACAACAACAACAAAGTAGTAACTAAAATAATGAGCTCTGCGTAAAGACGTTATTAGCACCAATTTTAAAATTGACGGCTTCAAATTTTATAAAAAGAAATACGTCAAGGTCTCTTGAAATTTTCATAAAATTCCTTCTATGCCTTAAAATGCCTGAAATCAGTGAAAACTAGTCTAATTTCTAATGTCTTTTTTAACATTTAAATTTCTTTAAATAATTTTAACAAATTTTTTTGTATTAAATTCTATAGCATATAATTTGGTGACAGTCGATAGAAGCATTAAGGGAAAATAAATTCTGAGCTTTGATTCTATTAATTTTACTTTTATTCAAAGAGGGTTTAAGATGAAAATTTTTATTAAACCATTAAAGAATATGATGCAATATTTTTTATCTATAAATTGTCAAATCATAACTTTGTAGTTATAAAACCTGTGATATAAAATAATATCCATTTTTTTGTTGCTTATATGATAAACAAAATTTAAATAAAATAAGTATATTTTTGTTATAAAAGGAGTTCTCATCTTAACTAACAATTTGTGTTTTTATTTACAAAAATAACTATCAATTTATTATTTTTACAAGGGGGAAAGATTTGATGAAGTAATTGGTAACTTTAGATCACTCTTCATGAATATTCTGAGCATGCTTAAGCATTTGTCAATTGATATCTAAACTGTATATATATATATATATATATATATATGTATATCACATAAAGCACTATTTTATTTCCAAAACATCGCCATCGTCCATCAAATTTTGTTATAGCTTATCGTGAAAACAAGGATATATATACAAAAGATAAACTAAGATACATTGAAATGTGTACAAATAGAGTTAACAGGAGCCGATAGTGATTTATATTTTTACTTTTCATTTGATTGTTAGGCAAAACAAATGAAAAACACAAAATTATATATTTTCTAGGAACCCTCTTATAATATGAAACCAGTAAATTCAAACGCCCCCATTAATATGGAAATGAGATCAAAAGAAAGAAAGAAAGAAAAAAAAATTATAATAATAATAATAATTTCTGGACTAAAGTCAGTTGTGTGTCACAGGAATAAAGAAATTAAAGGAAAGGCAATAGAATTCCTGCAATAAAATATATTTAGAAATGTGTCGTAATTTGCAGCAATATCTCTTTTGTTAAGGAGATGTTGAATAAATCTGTGATACGATAGCTAAAAGTGATTTACTTTTGCCCCAAAAAGATTACATATGAGGGGTGAAACACTTAACTAAATACTATATATAGCAGCCACCCTCTTAATATTTTAGCCCCTTAAACTCCTGAAGCTAATAGCTAAATATTAAGGAATACCACAATATTCGTAACTTTTAATCCATCGACTTAGCCTTAAGCTAGTTTTTTTTGGGGAAGATATACCATAAGTGAACGGACGATTAGATGGTGACAGTGCCAAAATTCACACATGTCATATCTATCAAAGAAACGTATGACATTAATAAAGGGTTAGTCCTATCCGGACAAAAAAAAACAATAACAAAATGAAAAGTGAGAAAAAAACACCAAAATATTATCAATGTCAATTGATATGTCAACTTTATTAAGCAAATACAAAAGGGCAAACAAAAAAAAACAAGAAGACATTTTTTTTTTTCGAAAATATTTTTTGATTCTGAAAAGGTATGGACTTCACTTCATATATTATTACATCCCTTATGTCATTCTGATGAAAGCTAATAAACCCTTCGTTATATTGACTCCATATGACAAGATATATGTATGTATATATATATTAAAATGATAACAAGCAAATATTGCATCAAATAGACAAAAATTATCAGATTTGGATTTTGTAGATTTTGAGTGACGTAATCATTTGACCAAATAATGCTTAAGGTGATTTCCTTTTTAAATAAAAGTAAAACACATGCACTACCAAAGAAAAGATCAGATAAAAATGTGTTTTTTTTTTCTTTTGCCAAGGGTGTGCTAAAATAACACTATTCTCTTTCTACCCAATCATATATTGATACAAGACACCCTTGTGGTCAATTTTGAGCTATTTATACATACATGCGCATGAATTTGGCCAATGGTCAGTTAAAGAAACCGGTATAAAGGATACTTGTATCTTTAGTGAATATATATATATTACAATGGATCAAACAAAGAAAAGATATTTTCAAATAGCAAAGTAGGAAGGTTACTATTAATAACTCCCTTTTTTTCTTTTTTGAAAAGTATAATATATTATTTTAGCAAATATTTTATATATGGTATGTATGTGTGAAAATGTTGACTTTTATACTTTTTAATATAGATTATGTTCAATTTTCTATTGCTATTATGTTATGACCAATGTTAGAATATCTTATATCCTCTAATTAGTAGTTTTATTCTTAAAATTAAAATATAATTTTGTATAAAATATTTTATTTTCGTCAGTATGAGTTCTTTAGATGTTTATTATATTTTTTTCTGTCTCAATGTTCTTCTTTGTGTTTCAGTTACACTGTTTTACCATTTTTAGGCCTAATTATTCTAAAGGAGTTCATTCTCTTATGATTTCAAATAAGCTACTTCTTGTATGAATTTTCTTTTGTGAAACTTGAACCTTGAATGAATTTATAGTTTTAAAGTTAGCCAAACCATATCTTCATCAAGCCAGAAATATAACCACGGATAATTTTTTCACCAGTGAGACCTTCCAAAGCCAACAAAAATTATGAAAGATAAAATAAAGTTGTATTCTTCAAAACATTATAAATTAGAAAAATGCATACTCACTATGTATATAAAAGTAAGCCAAATCTCAAGGTGTATACGTTTATAACATTAAAAAAAAATTTAAGAAAAAAAAACATATCCCAGCAACAATGAGAAAAAATTTGAAGTTGTCGTAGTAGACTAAATGGCTTGCAAAAGCAGAATTTTTTCGATGGCATCTTCAGGTGTTCTTCAAGTTTTTCAAATTTAGCGGCAATAAACGCATGGACCTTATACACAGAGTGTACTAGATTAAAATTATCCAGAAAGGAGTTTCTATTTCATTTGACCAAAGAGCTTTGCAAAAGAAGAAAAGAAAAAATACAAAAAAAAATAGATTACAAAAAATTTGTCACCTACTAACTTGTAAGATTTGCTAAATTGGCTTTTGCAAAAGAAACAGGAGCAAAAGCACCTGTAAAATATGTGAAAAGTTTTGTTTGCGGAGAGTGTACCAAAAAAATTGAGTGTTTGTATAAAAGATGAGCAAAATGACTTTAGATTATCAAAATAATGTATATAAGTGACACTTTTAAAAAAGTTATTCCCAAAGAAAATATTAAGTTCAATGAATTAAAAATAAATCAAAAGTAAAAAATAGTTTTTTGAAACTTATTAACAAATTTTTTGGTTTTTATTTATTTATTTATCATTTAATTGAAAAACTAAAATTGAGAGTTGAATTATCATTCATTCAATTTATTTTGACCAATTTATTTTTGTGCTACTTTTGATAAAATCTATGGTAAAAAAAACAAATAAAAATAAAAACAATTTAATAGCTTTTAACATAAATAATTATAATGTATTGGATTATATATGTGTAGCTCTGTGTAGTTTAGGTTTGCGAATTTCAAAAGAAAAAATGCCTGATTAAAAAAATACAAAACAAAATATGTTATTTTGTTTTGTTCATTGCAAACATGATATTACTAGTTTACTAGACAAATTACCTATTATATTACTAAAAAAAAAAGAAAAAGAAAAGAACAAAAACACCTAACAAATATACCAAGTAAACAAAAGACAGACAATGACAATTTCGGCAATATCAAACACAAAACATGATAAAACCGCTAACATTAATCAGCCTCGTTCTAATTTCAGAAGGCCTAGTATTTAAGTTAAAAAACAAAAATTAAAAAAAAAACGACAAAACAATAAAAATAAAAATTATCCGCATTTTGACCGTATATAAACCCCTCGTTTTCTATGTTTATAACAAATAAAAACTCATTTAAAGTTAAAACAAAATTAATTCAATATAAAGTCAGAGTGGTGAATTGAATGAGCCTAAAGTCGAAGCACTTGTATTTACCCAGCCAGCCTATACATAAATTTTTATGAAATTTTATGACCAGCACCTTACGTCTAGTATTATTCATATCTAAGTAGTTTAGTTGTTGTTGTTGTTGTTGTTCTATACCCATATTTAACAATTCATACACCTTTTTGTATCGTTTTTTTCTTCCTCTTCTTCTTTTTTTTGTTATTTATTCTATTTTTTCTTTTTTTTTCTTTTTTTATTTCTTCTACACATAAATAATTAAATAGCTAAGAAGTCTGGACAATATGTGTAGAAAAAAGCGAAACTGCTTTTTTAGTTGACCGCGAAATGCTAACAATATATAAAAAAGGGAGAAGAAAATCGAATGAAAGAAAAAGCTGCAATACTAACAACAGAAATTTGTTAGAAAGGTAGCCGAAAAGCCTTAAACAAATTTTCTTATCAAGAACATAGGCAACAATTTGATAAGAACGTCCGCCTACGCTTTCGGTATTATTCCCTTGAACTCTTAATATGTCAACCTGGTTAGCCTTTATAAATATCGTTATTTAAACTTAACTTTGGATCAAAAAACAAAATAAAAATATTAAAAACAAAAAAAATAATAGATAAAAAAAATGTGAAATGATCTTAGATGGCAAATATTTGTCAACAACAATGACCTTTTTTGGAGTCTGAGGTCCACTTGTTAACAAATTTTTAAAGATATATGTTTTTTAATTTTTTTTTTGGTTTTTGTATTTTTTATTTGATAAAATTGTCTGGTTCACACAGTTTTTCATTTTTATATATTAATATAAAGCATTATTAATATTTATGTATGTTTTATAAAGTGAGGGTAATACAAACGAAAAATTATGTTTTAATATATTTAATATGGATCTACATAATGAATTTTTAGTTGTGAATGAAAATTTTAAATTTGTTTTAAACAGTAAATTTTCTTCGATGGTGGACACGTTGATCTATTTTTCCCTTTTCCTTGGTTTTATTCAAAATGAATTGCAATATTTAGTAGCATAGAAGCCTTAAGAACCTTTTTTTTTTATTTTGCTTTTCTATCTTCATTAAAATTAATTTATTTAGTTTAACTGGACTTATGAAACAATCCCAGTAAGGAAATTAGTTCTACTTTATTAACCAGGTTAGTGTTGAATTTTATTTAAAAAACCCCACACAGTCTACGAAATTAAAATCAAGCGATGACGTGTATACACGACGAACACAGGGCAAAATGATCCTATTACAAATTTTATGAAAAACGAAGAACTACACTTTATTTATTTAAGAAAAAAGTTAACAATTTATTTTTGCAAAAGTTATTGTTATTATAAACTTAAAAATTCTTAAATAATAATAAAATAGTTTTCATAGTCGTTACCATTGACGACGAGTCGTCAACATCGAACGTACTGTAATAGAAATTTGGTTTCGCACGACAAACACGCTTAACTGGTTAATGAGAGAGAGAGAGAGATAGGGCTACTTTTCAGTCACACCTAATTTCTTGGGGAAAACATAAATGAATTTTGTTAATAAATGATCACAAAACTCGCCGTCATGGCGACTTTCTGCGTATGTTGAATTAATGAATATTTCACAAGTAAATTTTTCAACTTAATTCACATATTATTTCATTAATGATGAGTAGTTTTTCCAATGAAATTTAGTCAAACTGAACATTAGGGTTTATATTATATGGGAAATAATATTTAAAACACTTAAGAATTCAAAGATTTAAAATTTCATGAAAAGGATATCCAAAAAATATACCTAACCGAATTTTAATATTTGTAAAGGTTTGTAAAATTTCAAAATATAGTTTAAATCAATCATATGAATATTTTTTTATTGATTTTACTAATTTTAATAATTAATTATTCGTTTTATTTAAATTAAGAAATTTTTACAATTTAATTATAAGCCTAATTTTCGACGGAGTATTGCCAAACTACTAGAATTTACAAAAATAGAGGATAATATGTACGTCATTTATCTAAGAAAGAAAATATTAAACTTTACAAATTTGAGAAATATTATTCGGTTTTTTTTTTGTGGATGTCAGAATAATTCCAATTCCAATTCCAATAATTGTAATTGACCTAATAGGACAACATATATTCTCTATTACAAATCTATTTGAGAAAAAATACTTTTTTGTCCCACCCTAATATTTAACACAATGTTTTGTTTTAAAGTGAGCAAATTTTTCAACATGTTCGAAAAAAAGGTTTTCAAACGGTTTTATAAAAAGCAGATTTTATTTCTTTCTTTGTTCCGTAAAATTCTGAATACACTAGTTTTTTAGTTAATCTGTACAATTTATAATGATTGCTAGTTTTTTAAATTTATTAAAAAAATATTAAAAAAGTGAATATAAAAAATTAAATTTTATTTTCGGAACAACCGATCCAATGAAAATTTAAGTATTAGAAGTATTTCAGTGTCAAGTACGTAGATGTATAAAATTATTTCAATTTATCTCGTCTCATATAAAGTTTGATTTCAAAATAATAAAAAAAAAAAGAAGCAACGCTCGTTTTATTAATTCAACATAACAAACATATTAGGAAGTTGAAGAGTAACAAAGAAAATTTTATGCGCATTATACCGATTAGTATGCGAATTTTAAACCTATACATTTTGATTATTTGATTTGTTTTTGGGGTGTTAGAGGAGTTTACTTAATATTGTGGATTATCCACGTCGTCCTACAGGACAATTAGTATATATTTTATTTTTAGTTTAAAAATCACGAGCTATTATTTTTTTCAAATAAATAAAAATTAATAAAACAACTAATGTGAACTGAAAAGGATTAAGACCTTAAGAAGTTCAATTTCAACAATTAATTTTTTTTTTTTGATAGGACTAATTCAAATTCCAAATATTTATTAATAACTTCAAGTTTTCATTATTAATTCTTCTTTAGAAAATCTTAGACATTGAAAAAAAGCAATTCTTAAAATATTAAATTCATTATATTTTAAGTAAAGACACTCATAACTTGATTGATTTTGTTAATAATTTTTTCCCAAACAATTACTGAAATTTCTATTATACTTCAAAAAATTTCTATTAAACGCAAAAATTTTTAACAACAATTTTTTAAAAAAAAATTTCCTTTATCCTTTATGAAAATTAAATAAATGTAACTATAAAAATTTGAAATGAAATAAAGACAAGTATTTATCGATTTGCAAAAATTTTAAAATGGAACTGTTTTTATTTTTTTCTTCTATTTTTGGTTTAAGAAAGTCAAACTTGAGTTTAGTCTAAAACCTCCAAACTATTTTGGTGCTGGTTAAATTATTCCAAGAACTTTAAATTATTAAAAAGAAATTTTGAAAATTGATTTCCCCTCAAATCAAATATTAAAATCAATTGATAAACGTTTTTAAAAATATAAATTACTATAAAAAAACGTATATAAACCACGCAGTTTAAGCTTTGGTCAAAATTGCTCTTATCCATAGGCTCTACCACATGGCTGTAGAGTAAACAATGGCAAAAAAAAATAATCTATTTTAAATTATTTGCTTACGAGTAAATGAACGAAATCCAGCATCTTCACTGGTAGACAACATTTTTTATTTTAATTCACTTTTAATTAATAAATGTTTAAATTAAATTAAATCAAAAAATAAAAAAATAAACAAAAACAACTAGTAAAAATATGAAAACAAATCACGCAATAATCACAATTGTTTCATTAAATTTAAAAAATTATTGACACAATTATTTTATATCAATAAATCTTCTGCACTTCTGCACTCATAAAATTTTGACGTTCACTTTTTTTTTATGCATCCTTTTATATAAAAGTCTGCATCACATCTAGAAAAAGATGCTGACCCCTCGGCAAGCCTGATGATACTGATGTATGATCAGAATGATATGAGCCTAAACGCCATCAGAATCAATTGTCTCACGCATCCCAACCACTACAGGACACCGTGGCTAGCCTTTAAAAAAAAATGCAACCAAAATTTCTTCAATGCATATAAAAACAGGACACAATATACAGGGATTTAACTCATACACTCATATATAAAACAAATAATATTTGAATTTTCTAATAAATTTATATACAAAAAATTATATATAGTTTTTATAAGGTAGAGTGAGATAAGAAAAAAAGAAGTTTAAATCATGACCAAAAAATATAGTTTCATCCTTTACAGCTATTTAAAATTGTTTATATATATATATATATATATATATATATACTTATATATATACAAATAGGGAGGATAATTGTTAGTGTTTTTTGGTTATTGTTGTTGTTGTTAAAACGAGGGCAATGTACCACACATAAACTTTATGGCATTATCAAATTCGAGAAGAGATGTAGTCATGATTTGAGAGCATCACACCTGAGTTGTGTGACCAGAACAGGACACATAATGATCTCCTCTCAATGTGTTTGTGTTTAATAAAATATTTTATATAAGTGAATATGTGCTTTGCCTTGTTGTATTTCTTTTTTTTTATTGCTATTTTTAATTTTAGTTTTAGTTTTTTTATTTATTTTTTATGAACAACCCCTAATCAAACCAACGGTCTACCCAAACATCTTGAAAAATATGCTACCTCAATTTTTTATGCTTTGTAATTTAACATGACCCTTTGCTGGATTAATAAAAACCGAACCCTTAAGAATTTTTTTAAAGATTTTGAGGCCCCTTTTTTTTTTGAACTTCCTCCCGAGGAAGGATGCAGGGACATAGGATCAAGAACACAACAAAACAAAAAAAAAGAAAAATAATACAACAACAATAAAATGTTGTTCCTTTTATATAGTTTTTTGTAAGCTGCACGACTATTTTGTGCCCATATGAAATCTTCTATAGCTCAATTTTTTTTCTTTTTTTTTTCCTTTCACCGCGACTCAATCACGCATCTTATTTTTTATACTGGGTATACAAAAAACAATAAAAAAAATTTCGTTTTTTATGCTTTTGGTTTTTCTGCTTAAGACCCTGACATATACAATAACTTCCTTCGTTTTTAGATTCTAGAACATAGGTGAGTAACGGTATTTTTTATGCAAATTTTTTTTATATAAGAAAATTCTAAGTGTTGGAATTCTCAGGCTTGGGGTGGCTTAAAAAAAACTATATATGAAAAAAAAGATATAGGGAGATAATAATTCTCAGGGTATCAAAATGCAATATCTGAAACGGACTAGTTTGGAATAGGAAAAAAAAAACCTTTTTAATGCTTAGATTGAATAACAAACCATTGATTTAGATTAATTTTAGTATAATTTATTAAAATTTATTTTTATGCAACAAGAAAAAACACGAGGGATTATTTTTTGTATGTTTGATATCTTTACACTGTGTAATCATAAAATTAAAGCAAAAGATGTTTTTTTTTTCAAGTTTTGTTACCAAGTATTTTTAATATATTTAACGGAAAATTTATTTGAATAGCAATTCAGTATAAATCTAAATGATAAATAAGAAGAAATAAAGGATTCTTTAAGGATGTCCCTTGAATATAGTTTTGTTTTTTTTTTTTCTTTTCTGGTTTTAAAGTTCATTTTATCAATACTCCATTACAGGAAAAACCGGAAAAATGTTACAAAAAATGTTTATGAAAAAAAAAAGTTTACTACTAAAAACGCAAAAAGTAAAATGCGCAGTTTTGTTCCTATAAAATAACAGAAAAAAAACTATTTAATAATCATAAATATGAATATATTTATGACCAGAATGTAACAGTCTTTCCTGGATTGCCAAACGTTTTTAATTTTAAAGTGTTGTCATTAATTTATTTATTTATATTTTTTTAAATTTAGCCCATTGACTATAAAAACAATTGTATTATTATTTAAGAATTTTTAAGTTTATCAAAACCATAACTTTTGCAGAAGTTTCTCTTAAATAAAAATGTAGTTTTTCCTCTTTCATAAAATTTACAATAGGATTATTTTACCCCGCAATTGTCGTCTATATACGTCATCGCTTGATTTTAATCCTGCACACTGTGAGGGGTTTTAAAGTCAAACTCGACGCTTAAGGGTCGGTGCACTGGTTTTTTTTAAACAACATCTTAAGATTATTCTGTGAAAATTTAAAAGCAATTGAAGTAAAACTTGCAAGTCTTTTATTTTATGTACTTTATAAAATAAAATTCAAACTTTCAAACGCGTTTTTCACACTTAGCTTTTCAAAGTCAGTGAACTCTGTAACTCAAAATCTACTGAACTGATCCTTTTGAAATTTCGCACACTATTTCTTTACATGAATTACAAGGTAACGCTGTCGAGTTTTTTTTTTTTTAAATTTTAACTGATTTTAAAACAACAAAATTTCTGATATTTTTAATGAAAAATCAGTATTTTGACTTCCTTGTAAAAAATCGAAAAATAAATAATAAAAAAAAAACTCGACAGCGTTACCTGAGGAAACTTATCAACTAATCAAATCAATTTGGTTTTTTGATTTCAGTTGACCCAGTAATGAGTTATGATGTTCACCGCGAATCAACTTCTTTTTGAGACGTCTGCGGAGATTCGCTGTCATTGGCTCATTTTTTAATATTTATTAATGAAACTTTCACAGAATATTCTTTAAATATTATATAATTATACTGTATATATAGAAATAAATAGATATTAATTGTATCCTCAGAAAAAATTGTAGAAAATATGTTTTTTTTCGGCCGAATTAACTTTACTACCCCCTTAACTGGTCAAATATAGTAGTCTTCTCTTTTTGTTTTTTATACTTAATTTGAAATTAAAAATAAGCGCAATTTGAATTTTTACAATTTTCTAATTTTCGGTAAAAAAAAAAGTATATATATACATATATATATAATTTAGCTTTTCTAACATAATTAGAGACTTGATTTGAAGTGAATGTGTCAGATCCAAGGTTTATTATTATGTTAAAATTCTTGGTCACACAATTAAAAAAATTAACAGATGAAAATTGGGAAAATATGTTTTAAATTACTAATTAAATCATTATTTGAACTAACAAAATATTTTGACATAATGAGGGAAAACAAACAACAACAAAAAATTTGCTAAATACTATTAAAGCTTTCAAAGATTTCAATTATGAACAATTAATTTTAGTTATTTTGTTTTGGTTTTTTTTTGGACTGTTTGATGGGTATTGTCCTCGAAATACAATTATCATGAAAATCCTCAACAAAACAACCTCAATATCTAAAATGTTTCTAAATTTCCAATAAACATGTTAATATCTTTCAACGTATGTTAAATATCTTTAGTAACATATAAAGGATAAATAAACCTTTATAACTGTTAGCTTTGTACTGAATTAGTAGAGCGGAGAAGTGAGTTGCGCAAGACATTAAAGAAGAAAGAGTTTGGCGTAGAGAGGAACAAAAATATACTCCAAATCTCCTCTATACACCTGGACTCTGTGTGAGTATAAAAGAATTATCAAGTTTGATTATTCCTGAATTTCTTATCTTTAAATTTGGTGTTCACGATAACTCAAAACCTACTTGTCCGATCGTTTTGAAATTTTACACGCTACCTTTTCATATACTTCATCAAATAATGACGAGAGGTTTTTCCTCCTTTTAGTTATCATTAATTTTATAATAACAAATAAGTCGATTTTTTAGGTGAAAATCGGTATTTTGCCTTCCAAAGGCCACCAAAAATTAAAAAATTCAATACGAAAATCTCTTCGTCATTACGTTAAAAAATATCTTCTTTAATAAATAAATTTTGATTTTTTGGTTTTGGATGATTCTGTTGCAATTTATGATGTGTACCGCAAAACAAATTATTTTCAAAGCGCTTTCAAATATTCGCGCAGCCACTCGCTCACGTATTAGTATTTTGAAATGAAAAAAATATTGTTCAACTGATGTGTTATGATATAGAAATTAATCAAATAAACTAAGAGGACAAAGGTTCTAATATTTAGATACCTACTATATCCAAGGCTTTTATAAGGTCCTTCTGAAAATTTCTGCTACTAGTCAAATGAAATAAATAAATAATTAACTACTACAACACAAAAAAAAAAATATCAATAAATTTATCATGGTAAATTGTGTTCTATGAGGGTTGTTTTTTATTTTGTCGTTCATAACTCAGTCAACGATGATACATTTTAAACTTAAACTAAAAAAAAAAAAACCAAAAAAAATTATTATGCGATTCATGTTCATCATAAGACCAAAAAGAAGATGAATGAGATAAATTGTTGGTTTTGTCCTTTTATATCAGTCTAAAAATGTCCATTTATCTGATGAGTTTTCTTCACTTGTTGGCTTTTTAAATGTTTTTATTTGACTGGACATATTTTTTTCTTTGAAATGTTGTTTACCGTGACCAATATATGAGTGTCAGAATTTTTTTGAAAAGATTAAATGACGGAACATGATTGATTTCTGACGTAAAACTTTATTGAAAAAATTGGTCAATTGTCAGACTGAATTTTAGCTTCTAGTTAATTTCTTTCATATGTATTCCATACATACTTTTGTGGATAAAGTTTTTTTTTATGTTTATTTTCGAAAATTTTATTCGTTTTTGTATAATACCAGTTGAGCTTTTAAATAAGTTTTCATTATTTAACTTAATTTGAATTTAAGCAAATATAAAAATCGGACTGTGGTTTGTAATTTGCATAAATATAGGAAAATATTTTTATGTTTAAAAAAAACGATATTATGAAATTTATTTTTATTTATGATTTTTTTTCTGTTTTTACTGAGACGAACAATAAAAAAAAAATTTTTAAATGAAAAATTAGATTTTTAAAGAGCACAAACAAAAAATGTTAAAATTCTAAGTTCAGTTTTGCTCAATGGGAAAATTAAAATTTATAGATAAAAATTTTATGTTTAACTATTTCGAAAAAAAAGAAACTTGCGTCTAGAAATACAAATATCTTATAGGAAATTTGAAAGATAAATTTTAATCTATAAACTCAAACGTGTCATAGGTATGAAAAAGAAAAGAAAAATAGAATTTAGTTATTTGGTTAATAGTATTCATTTTTGTTATTATTGAACAAAATAGTTAATCATCCAAACCACACAAAAAAAAAAAAACAACTTTTCATAAGTTTTGGCTAAAACAAATTTTTCATCATCATCTTTGAACCCATTCAATAGAAAAGATTGCTAAATTCTTACAACCCACAAAGTATGTCGCCACAATCGGAAGCATAAACTTCATATACAGTACCATAAAAAATTGTTTTTTATTTCCAATTTGCAAATTTTCATCTTCTTTTCTTTTCTTCGTTTTTTTTTTTTGTTGTTTTTGTTTTTTGGTATCTTGTGTTAAATTTAGATGCCGCTCATATTCTTTCATGTTATTTATTTATCTACCGCTCTCCAAAGGGAATTTGAAATATTGTGGGTTACACCATAACTTCATTTAAAATCATGTTCAGATTCATAGCATAGCATAACGCTAACCTATTACACTTGTCAGTTGTTGGATAATTTTAATCTTGTATCACATGAAAAAATTCATATATGACAACTTGAATATTCAAATATCTACCAAGTTTTCAGCATGCGCCCAATAAAAGACTCAACCCGTTTGTTGCCTATAAAAAATCTGTAGCACGTTCTGACCAAGACAGAATACACAAAAAATAAACAGTAAAAATAAATAAAGAAAATTATTAGCAGAAAATAAAGAAAAATAATAATTATAAAGGAATAAGTGAAGTGAGGTTTTTTATTATTGTCTTATCATATGCAATACACTAAAAATATGATGAGGCACACAGTTTGATGAAAAGGTGCGTGTGTGGGGCGGAAAGGGGGAGGGTGTGAGATAACTTTTTGTTTACAATTTAAATTGTGACAAAAATGAAATTTTATTGTATACTATTTCTACAGAGCTTTATGAAAATTTGGGATTATTATGAAAATGTTTTTTTAAATGTCTTAAAATTTCTTTGGTCTACTTTTGCTTGATTTACCGGAACTGGAAAAAGTATCTTAAGAATTAATTTTTACTTTAATTGTTTGACGAAATGTCTACAAAATTTTTCAATACATTTGCTTAATCACTTAAAACAAAATGGAAAAGTTCATCAACTTAACACGTAACTGTACATTCGAAAATTAGCATAAATCATAAGACTGTTGCAGTATTGAAACGTAATGCTAGAATTGCTTT